>VCII01000203.1:5633044-7003316 GCA_006030095.1 Triplophysa siluroides | reverse complement strand
TTTAACTACCAGGGCATGCGTTCAAAGGGCAAACCGTCATAATGGACAGAAATGTGTGTAACTGAAAAGGATTTCTCAAACAACAATGCAGGTCATGGACTCTTGCGCGCAATGTGATTTCTCAGTCACAAATCGAGAGTCAGTGTTGTGACATTGTCACCATATGCAAAGCCAAAACGAAATAACAGCAGCTCTTGTCCAACAACAACGTTGCAGATCTTTACCAGCAAGAGACATTCCCTTGTTTGATGAAGATCCATTTGAAGGTCCATTGAAAAAGGAAGTGGAGGAGAAGGCAAATGATAGTGATTGCTTGTATTACCTGGAACAGTTTACTAGGGGGCAGCCTAGGGAGCTGGACCGCAGTTGTCTTCACATGACCCTGGACTCTGGCTATGCTAAGGCAAAACAGTTATTGCAGGAACATTTGGCAATGAGTACAAGATCGCCACTGCCTATTTGGAAAAAGCCTGGTCTTGGCCCTCAATAAAGGGGGTGGATGTCAATGCTTTGCAGTCTTATGCTCTCTTTCTGCGTGGTTGTTTGAATGTCACTGAGGAGCTGCAGTACCTTCAGCAGTTAGATATGCCAAGCAATATGAGTCATTATATCTATATTGCCTTTCAAGCCCGGAGAATGGTGGAGAGCTGTTGCACATAACATTCTGGAAACTACTAAATGCAGAGCTTTGTTCAAAGATCTTGTTCAATTTAATGAAAGGCAGGTTGCCATCCTTATGGATCCTTTGTTTGGTGATATTAGAGACTGCCAACAAGCATGACGCCTGTGAGTTGGCCAAAAATATGTCCAGAAGGTAGATACAAAGGAAACGTCTTTGCCACTACCATTATGAGAACAGAATTGCCATCAAATAATTCTAAAGTAATTCCTTTATGTTTGTGTTGTGCTAAGCATCATGTTTTGGAGTGCTGTTAACAATTTAAAGGTAGGAAGCATAGGGAAAAGATGGAATTTCTAAAGGAGAAAGAACTTTGCTTTGGTTGCTTAAGTGCTGGGCACATGAGTCGTAACTGTGGCAAGCGGTTGACTTGTAGGATATGTAGTCAGCACCATCCCACTGTGCTATACAGTCAACTATGACAGAGCTTCCAGGGAGTCAGAGGCACACAAGTTCTTTGGATCTACTGAAACATGTGGTCATACATGGCCCGGAAAGGATCGCTGTCTTCTTACCAGTATCAAGTCAAGGCCAGTAAAGGAGATCATATAATCCTATAATAATCATAAATCCTATAATAATCATATAAAAAACATATCCATTCCTGGATCCTGGCAGTGTTCGGGACCTTTTGTACTGAAAGCCTTATGGAGCGGCTTAAGCTTTCTGGTAGAAAACTCAGTTTCTGTTACAAACTATGGGACAGGTAGAGTTGTACCTGCATACATACTTTCAGGTTTGGATGATGGTAACATCTTCTATCAGCTTAACAAATGCCTGTAAATTCTGACAACATGGTATCTTAAGGAGATTTGTCCAAGTGGCCTTACATGGCAAAGGTTAAAGTTCACGAAGCAAACTGAAATGTGACGGTCTAGCCTTATGGGGGATTTCCAAGTTATGTCACCTGCTGCTCCTCAGGTTTTTCATGATAATAAAGTATATTTATAATGATTATGTTTGATGTGTGTTGCTTTTTTTAAATGCATGTTATAAGCGACACTGCTTTTAGATCAAGCAGTATTTCCTACTGATCACAGAGCCAAACTTCACGGACAAGCTGCACCTAAAAAAAGAGGCAGGATTAAGTGGTAATCGCGATTAATCGTGTACAGCCCTAATGCAAATGTTATTTGTAATTACACAAAATCAGCATAAATAGACTAAGTACATTTTAAAAGATCTGATTTTAAAAACGTTTTTGTTGTTATATTAACCATTTAAAATATATTACATAAAGACACAACAACAACAAACAGGAGCAAAAAAACAACAAGCATACCCAAATATATTGAAAGAAACACTGAGGTCTAAAAAAATTGTAAATAAATTATATAAAAAAACGCAATCTACAGACAAGTAAAAAAGTTCTACAAGATATTGAATTAGGTTAGAAGTTAAGAATGAAGGATGTGGGGGGGGATTAATTACATAGAGCAGGGTCAAGCTGTAGAGTTTGAACAAAGCTTGACATAAATAGTGCTAGATCGATGAAGAGAATAATTAATTTTTTCTAATTTCATAAAGTAAAGAACGTCTTTTACCCACCGGATGTGAGGCGAAGAGTGGGGATTTTTCCAATTCAAAAGAATAAAATGCCTGGCCAAAATGGTTAAAAGGTCTACAAAATCTGAAAAAAAGAGAGGACAAAACATGTACGAGTGGGAGGACCCCAAACAAACCAGTAATTGGACAGGGTGGAATATCAAGAGAGGTAATGGCTGAAAAGCAGTCAAAAATTTGCCTCCAAAAAGAAAACAGGGCAGGGCAGGGCAAGACCAGAACATATGGATTAAAGTGGATGTACCAGAATGACCCTCTGGGTCAATTGAGGGGTTAACGCGGGGATGTACTTGGAAGAAAAGGAAAACCGTTTAAAATCCCCACTCTGAATTAGTTGGTTGGTGTGCAGATCAGGGAGGGATAACATACCTTTTTTAAAAAAGCCTCATTATGCCAATTTGGACCATATATATTGGCCAAAATCAAGCAGACTCTCTCAGGTCTCAGATCTACAGGTCTGAGGTGTGCCTCCTGAATAAACGCTATGCTGGCACACAAGTCTTCAAATAATAGGAACCTTATTTCTCTCCACCTGAGTGTTTAAAACCCCTTAATGTTACAACTGGTAAATGGTACTCATTCGAGACTTGAATAATAGATTTTATAGATATGACTAAGTTTCTGAAAAGCCCCCACCCATATACACAACCGATACAACAACATATAAAGGTATACAAAAAGAAGTAAAGATGATTGCACAAAAATAAACAAACATAGATAATGAAGAGAGGAAAAGATATTAAAAAAAAATGAAACAAACCCCTGAACCCACCCTTATACCACACTATTTCAAATTTCTGTAGTTTTCACAGCATTATCACTGTAAAATGAACAAATCCTTACTGCATGATCTGTATACAGAAGGTTGCTGTGGATCTACAAAGCATCATGGGAAAATTTTGATGGCGGGAAAATTCTACAGTAAATCATTGTACAGTAAATTTTAACAGATTTTTTCATCAGTACAATCTGAAGAGACTCAACATTCTTCAAAATCTTGACTTCAGCAAATAAGTTTATTTAGCGCAGTTTCTCATGTCAAGTTACATGTGCGTTGTATCTTTAAGAGTGCGCTGGAAGAGGTTCGCTAGTTGCACAAGATAGCGCAGGTGAGCTTTTGGGATGCCAGGGTCGGCAGACTAATTTCCGGTTGTATAACACTGTATGGGAAAATATGGGTGCTTTTAGATAATAAGAAGTAATGTATCAGCAATATGACCGATCCGCTTTACATTGCTGTGCACTTTGTTAAGCCAAAACAACTTGATAGTGCTATACGACTGCAAACCATCTTGTGCAACTAGCCCATAGCGAGAGAACAATATTATATTCATCAGGAGTAATTCTGTTGGATATATTTAATTGGAAATATATTTACCTGCGTATACAATCATTTTTAATGGATTTTTTATCAGTACAAATCTGAAGAGACTACATATTCCTCAAAATCTTGACTTCAGCAAAGTAGCCTTTCTCATTGTTTGTTGCTATTATTGTTCATTTAGCAGTTTCCTCTTGTCAAGTTATCTGTGCGTTGTATCTTTAAGAGTGCGCTTGGAGAAATAGCGACAGAACGACAGGGAGCTCAGCTGGTATATCATTATACGCTTTTCGTATATAATGATATTTATTTATTTATATCATCTTCAGTTTTGCGAAGGAATAATGCTGCTGGATTAAAAATGAATCGGAATTGTGTCCGTGTGTCCGACTTTTAAATGGCACATTTTTCACTGACATCATGTTCTTTTTAAGATTTAGTGCAGGGAAAACTGCAGCAACCAATGTCTGAGAACAATGGGGGGTTTGGGAAAAAATTTGCTCAAAATTCAACATAAAAGGCCAAAAAATGCCCCTGCATAGAACCTAATGAGTCACGACTGTTACGATTAAAATGAGATGTGAATATGAGCAAAAAGTGTCTTATTACAGCTGATCACATCCGATCATTACACATGAACATAATGGCCAATCAGAAGTTAGATGAGTCACTGCTCGCTTATAAAAAAAGTCCATATACAATGAAGTTCAGACTCATTATAACAGGAGTTTGATGCAGTCAACTTCAACCAAACTCATCATAAAAAATCCTACATTTTAAAAAGAAAAAAAATAAGACTCACATTTTTGGTCCTATTGGGGTGGCATTTGGACAGCAAAATAAAGTGACTAGATCTATGATGAATTTTGTAATCTACTAAACAATTTTGTGCTCTAGTAGTAATTTAATCATTAGTTTTATAGATATTGGTGATGACATGGCACAAGTCAGATCCACAACACATAGTAATGAGATCACAGTTAGTCAAAGCAGGTTAACATAAATCGCCCTCTAAAAAGCAAAAGTGATCACCTATTTGAGCTTGTTAATTTTTTATTATAATAATCAGTGGAGGCAGAATTATGATCCATTTTTAAACTCCTAATGGCAATTTTGCACTACAAAATGTGAAAGGAGAACAATATTAATTCCTATTAAAGCTACCAAGGTTGCATTTGAATCAGTTTGCCCGGAGGATAATGGAGGATGGCTAAGAAAATGTGTGTCTTTCGGCGCAGATGGGGCCTCTGTTAATATGGGCACACGTGGTGGTGTGATCCCATCAAAGCAAGGTTGGGTGGTTTGGTGAAGAATGAGGGCATCCAGACCATACTGGTTTCTTTCAGAGTGCTCAACCCTGGCACGTGGCCAGAGGAACAAGCTAACCTACTTAGATTTGGAGATGACGGCATAGCAGACCTGGTGAAGCATTTTGAAAAGCCTCTAGCAGAGTAAGAATCAATTTGATAAGGCACAGCATTGCCATTTGAGACACCTGTTGCATAATGTGCAAACTCAAATTGCTCAGGGTGCAAAACTGCTACAATCCAGGATGAATGGCAAGGGCTCAAAATCCTAGTGAGCCAGAACTTCAGGGACAAAACCTACTCTGCTTATGGGACATGCTGCTGACAAAGGACCCCTACAAAGTAAGGCAGAGCAGTCCAAAATTGTCCAGACACAACAAAAATGTTGTAATCTCCCATAGAACATACTAGAGTTGGTGCAGATCATGCTGGTGCTCCCTATTTCTGCTGCCCAGTGTGAAAGAGGTTTTTCCGCCCAAAACCGCATCGAGAATGAAACAAGAAGCTGCCTTGGAGTGTCCACAACTGAAGACTTGATGCGGATCAGTATAGAGGGGCCTTTCCTATCCTTTCTGTCTAAATGGACCAAGTAGACTAAGAATTTAGAACCAAGAACTACTTTATTATAGATGTTCATTTAGTTCATATTGTTAAAATATGAATGTGTACTTACTGTATTCAAATAAATGAAATCACTTTGCTTTTAAAGGTCTCCTTGTATCCCTTTATTACGTAAATCACATTATTTAATACATTTTCATTGCTCCCCTAAAATTCTTTATTTGCTCCTAAATTTATCAACTTAGGAGCACGTGCTCCTTCTGAAAAAAGTAAGCGTCAAGCCCTACCCCTACACAATTTCTCTTCATTCAGAATAAATGCTTTAAACTACCGTCCAACTTCAGACATACTGGAATGGCGGACTACAGACTTCTTAGCTGTGTGCAGTGTTGCCAGCTTGTCAATGGAAAGTAGCTAGAGCCTGCCTGGAAAGTTGTTAGATGAAGTCACATGCAAAACAGCTTGCCCCTGATGTCATCACCTGCGTCGTTTCATTCTAGGATGTTATATACTGAATTTAATTAAAACACAATACAGCCAAACGCATCATATACAGTGTGCTACCCTAATTTTGGCACCCTTGGTTAATATGTAAAAATAATCTGCATCGTTTCTCCTTTTGATTTTTTAAACAAACAAATCTACAAAATTCCAACATCTAATTAATTAAAGTAAAACAATTTGAAGTGGGGGGAATGTAACATTATGAAAAACATGTTTTTCTCTAATACACCCTGGTCACAATTATTGGCAGCCTTGTATTCAAAACTTACTGCCACCTCCATTTGGATGAAAACAATTCTGAGTCTTTTCTTTTATGTCTGAAGAGGTTTGAGAATATGGCAAGTCATCCGATGCCATTCCTTCATACAGAATCTCTTAAGATCCTTCAAATGTTGGTGCTCTCTTATTTTCAGTGTATCCCACTCATTTTCTATAGGGTTCAGATCAGGGAACTGGGATGGTCATTATAATATTTCTAGCAGGGCAAGTCAGGTTTACATTTTTTTATTTGTTGGTATTTGATATAACCTGATAATATATCTGTCTCTCTCTGGTATAAAAGTAGATCCACAACAATGAAGATCTGGCGACATATTTAACTGTGGACATGAGCATTTTGTTATCCCTGTGTGTGCCAAACCTTGTGTTATTGCTGCCAAAAAACTATTTTTCATTTCATATGGCAATAGAACCCAGTCCTCTTTGAAGTTCCAGCATGGCAGATTAATATGGTGGAGTTTATTTTTGCATGAGAGCAGAAGATTTGATTCTTGAACATTGTACCAAACAACTTGTGGTGATGGAGGTACAGTTTTCCTTTTTTTTTTAAATGCTTTCTGACCCCAAAATTCAACAGATTACTGCAATTTTCCAGCTGTGCTCTTTAAAGAGTCTTTGGCCACTCACATTTTCTGCTCGCTGTGCATTAAAACAATATAGACACATACTGTTTCAAGCAGATTTTCAACATCTCCAGGGGTCTCATTTATAAAACTGTGTGTAGGATCCTAAGTGTAGTACTAAGTGTACGTGCGCCCGAAAGCCAAACATAATTTTTGTTTTTAATAGATCACAACCTTTGCGTGGAAAGTGGCGTATGCATGTTTCCAGCCCCATTTTGTGCGTACGCAACGTTTATAAATGAGACCCCTGTTCATTAAAACTTCTTGATCATTGCCCTGATGTTGGAAATTATATTTTTTATTGTTTTAACCATTTCTTTAAAGCCATTTTGTATTTTGTGTAGCTCAACAGAACTATATTGCACATCAGAACTATATACTTTTGTTTTATTCATTGTGATTAAGGGGGTTTGGGCTTTGTGTTACTAATATTTATTCTTCTGTGCAAGTCATGACTGGACAACATCATGTTTCTAGTCAAATTGGTGTGCAAAGAAAATGTAAATATCAATGGGAATATACAGTACTTGGGAGATATTTTTACTCATAAGAATTTGAAAGGGTGCCAATAATTGTGACCAGGGTGTATTAGAGAAAAAAAAAATGTAACAAAAATATAAAAAGGAGAAACAATGCAGATTTGTTTTTACAGCCTTCTTTGCTCATATTTATCAAGGGTGCCAATATTAGTGGGCACTGCATCTGTTCTTATTTTCTGTTAATAGAAAACAGTGGCGGCTGCTGATCTTTTAAAGAGGGGAAGCTCATTTTCGGCCTAAATCATAGAAATTGTCCATTTATTTATATGTAAATTCTGCCCTACGTTCCTTTTCAAGAAAATGCTCTGTAACCCTGTCGTACCAACTAGGCGTCTTTTCCAGTGACTTGACCAGTGTCCTCTCAATGGCCAGCAGAGCTAGGCTGCTTAAACGGCCTTGGCCCATTGTGTTACGGGTGTAGGACTTGAGCCGCTTTAAACAGAAGCTCCTTTCTACACCTGCAGATGTAGCTCCAATTGTTGCCACTAATGAGAACATGTTCATTGCTATTTTCATGCCTTTTATATCTCCAAACCCCAATTTTGACCAAACAACACATCCATGAGATGGTTTCATCAAGAGACATGGCCAGCAGTACATTTTCTTTTTCACAGCACTTCCAGTCAGCCAGCTAACTTTGTCATACCAGGAGAGCTGAAAAGACCTGTTACTTTTCCCTATCTTTTGCACTAAATCAATCTTAGGTGTTGATCTGCCCTGCTTTAATTCTAAGTTTCTCCTCGTAAGGAAGACTTTCTAATGGCTTTGCCAAAATCAGGTCGACATATTAGCACTGTCTGCCATCGTGTGCAGTTTGCTAGCTGGCTAGTTCAGACTATATGAATTAATGAACAAACGATCTAATATATATATATATATTTAACTCAACGGGAGGAAATGTGGGAATTATGTTAAACTGAAACAATGAATGTGGTGTGAAATTGTGTGAAATATACGATGAAGGTTGCAGCAGTTTGTCTTTCGACTACACATGCAAAATCCGCGATGGGACTGAGTTGGAAATGGAGACACAGAGTGATACGCGTCATAATCTGAAGACCACGCCCACACCAACCGTCTCTTTGCATTGCGAGAAGCTGCCGCCTCCTTGTCATTTATGATTTAAAAAAAAAAAAAAAAAAAATGTCTAAAAGCTGATATGTGACAATGTGTATAGCAAACAAGCTAAAAAAAAAAAAGAAATACGTTTTTATAAGCTGTCGACCCCAAAAAACGAGCGTTTTAGGACATAAAAGTGGATTAAAAAGAGATGACAGACCCTCCAATCATCACGCAGACGCTCGGAGTCCGGGCCAGCCCACTACTCCATTCATCCCAGAGACGCTGAGCGTCCGTGGGCGGGACATAATCGCAGCATTATCCAATGACCGTCTTGTTTCTAAGCACTGAAAAAAACTGTTTAAAGCAGCCCCATTGAAGTCAATGGACGCTGGGCTTCAACAGAGTAATGCACTGTACGCTACGGAATGAATGAGAAGGAAATCGAGTCAGCCGACCTAAGTAGCTGATTCTGAACGAAATTGTTTTCGTTCGAGATGAACGTGTTTTAACGCATTTTTAGTCAATAAAATGTTAACATAATAGTACATATATTTGACCATTCATTTTTTGACATAATTTTTGACATTTTTTTTAACAATAAGAAATCGCGACTGATAGAAAATGAAAAAGTGTGAAACAGTGAGTGAACACAACCACCTAAAAACTATGTGTTAACCCACAGCAACTTCCATTGAACTAGGAAAACAATGATTTTATGTGCTATGTATGTTGTGAGATGCTTGTTACATAGCAAATACCTTCATGCAAGACGTCTCTGAGTGTTAGTCTCTCTCTGGAGATAGCAATGTCTTTGACTTTTGCCTTGGCCTCAAGAAGCGATACACTCTTTAGGTCGTTCTTCTCTATCCGCAGTGAGGGATAACCTGAAATTACACATACAAATTCAAATTACTTTGCAAACAAAATGAGTTAACTATAACAAGACAGCTTAAAGAACATAAGATATTGTATAAAGTAAAGTGTGCACTTTTATATGTGTTAATACATTTTATTAACTACTATAAGCCATTCGTATATTAGATTGAAAAAGTGTGAACATTGTGGCTTGTTTGATCGTTCTCCACAGCACAACACACAAACATTGGTATGACAAATGCAGCAAATTTGGGTTCAATGCACTCTTCTGTTCAAATAATGGAGCACAGAGAAAGTGTTCAGGGTAACTTGTTTGTTGTGTGATTATGTGTGTAATTCTGTTTGGTGCCTTTGGAGCATACTATTATAGATATGAATAGTTAAACAGCAGATTTTTTATATGAATCCTTAGACTGTACATATTCTGTTTTTGAAAATACAACTTCAAGTTCTAGAAATAGTAGAAAATTCGAAACACCAAATTCAATATAAAAAATTCTAATTCAATTTTCTTACATTCAAAATGCCTTTTCAAAACCTTTTGGGCCGATACATCTCATATACTTTTTTAAAACTTGAAAATCTATTTGTGGCGTTTATCTTTCTGCTTGCGTAATATTTTTGTCAAAAAAGTTGCTGATAGACCGGCCCATGAGACACTAGTCGTCATATGATTGGTTGAATTTTACGGGATTTCCAGGAGACGTGTGTGTCTTGTTTTTTAACGGCCCGCCTGGAAACGACACAAAGTTGTCAGATCAAAGTAAAGGCCCGTTCAGATTGCGGGAGATGTGAAAAAGCGAAACGAATACCCGACGAACCAAGTTTTCATATCAACGATGAAACAAATGTTTGCTTTCTTCTATTTGACTCCCGCGTAGTAGATGGCGCTGATGGAGAATACATTTCACACCTAAACATTAGGTGGCGCTCAACCGCTGTTCAGGCTTTTCTTGAGAAGAAAAAAGCTCAAAGCTTAGCGCATAGCAATACAGTCTACTAGTACTGTTTGCTGCACGCCATTCTCTCACAACAGATTTCTGAGCCTTTAGCGTCTCCGCGTACCCTCAGTGGCTCTAGGCGCGTGACATAAAATGCTTGATTCTTATTGGACTGTCCGTTTCTTCGCTTTGAGAATGGGGAAAGATTCGTCGAAAAAAAAAATTTCACACGTTCGCCGCTGCCGGATATTCGCGGTCTGTATGAAAGGCTTCATAAGTATCTATTGTTTTTGTTTTAGAACGTTATCGCGACAAACATTCGCACCGAATATTCGCGGGCAATCTGAACAGGCCTTAAGCTGTCGTGTTTACATCTCTTGCAATAAGACTTCATCACGATCGACTAACCGCTTAATTCTTAAAAGTACGTGAATATACAGCACAAACCTATAATCATTGGCTTAATAAACAATAATGATGCCATAATCCTGCAGCCCTACTGTCATGAATTGCTGTCACGACCGGGTGGGTGTGACAGCGAGAGAAAGAACCCAATCGCTGGCAGCGGGGATGAAGGGGTTAACACAGGGATTTATTAAACATGAAGTACAAACAAATACCCACGAGGGGCTAAAACAAGACACGATAACAATAACAAGAACAGGCAAGCAGTCACTAGACTAACTAATACTGGACTAACAAAGACTAAATACAACACTTCGCAAAACTACAATAAACTAAAACAACAAGACTAGACTTACTTAAGATAGAGGTGATATGTTCCACAGAGACGCGGCTACAATTGATATACAATGACCGACACAGGACATTGAAACATGAGGACTATTTAAAGGGGAAGAAATCAAGAGGGGACAGGTGCGGGGCATGAACTAAAAGCAATAACGAGACGAAAGGGCGGGAACAGACGCAGACGGGAGAGAGAGTATGGCAAGCCAAAGGCGCCAAAAAGCCTCTCTCCACATGAAACAGGGAGTTCCGTTCTGATTCTGCCTCAAAACCAAGAAATATCTGACAAGAAGAGGCAGAATCATGACACCTACCATAAGATATATTAATATTGCAATAAAACATATTCGTTTATGATAAGAAAGAAAATATTGAAAGGGAACAAATGTGTGTGTTTTCCCCGGGTTCAAAATTGATGATACAGATTACTATCGGGTCCTGGACTAAAAACGTTTGGAGCCTTTGGTTAGCAAGATTTATAAAGTATGTAGTTATTATTTTCACTTTTATTACTTCGGTCATCTATTTCGCCAAATAACGTAGTGTTTTGCATCATTTCATTAGGCTTCATTAAGCTCCTGCAATAGACTGAGTGCGCTGAGTGTTTGTTACATGTGACCTATATTTTAAAGAATAAGGATTTGTAGGCTATCGGGAACAGGGCTCAGTGAAAAACATAGAAGGCCAGTGCTGATAGTGAAATAAAAGTTCTAAAATGATGACACATTGTTTCGCATTGTTATTTAATTTGTTTGTGTCTGTAGATTTATTTCATTATTTGACCCAAGATGAAGCAAATTTCTTGCATTTGAAGAATTCAGATGCAAACCCCTAAAAAGTCCGTAAGTCCATTTAATTTTACATGCAGCGAAACCAGATGTTTCAGACCGGGCAGAGTGTGGTATTTAGTGGGTTTTGAAGCAAAATTATTTGAGTAGGCTAATGTATAATATGTGTGGAAAGCATTCACTTAACATCATAACCAAATTTTTGACAGAGATTGCTTTTAGAGGGTTTCGCATCTGAACTCTTTATAGCCTATGTGTTCCCCGCTTATAGTGTGCGTCTGAAAATGCTATATCAGCAAGCTTCAGCTTCTCAGGCTGTTGTGATTGGTTGGTCCCCCCCTCAGTGCGCGTCTGTTAATACATTTTTAGCGATAAACTGTAACAATGGCATCAACTTCACTTTATCAGTTAAAAACATGCGGACCGATCGAAGTGTAACGGAGGTCTGCTAGCATTGTCAACAGTCAATCTTTGGTAGAGATCGCACATGTTTTTCCTAAAATGGCGAGGGAAATGACACCGGACCGAATGGCATTGAAGCAGGACTTCAAAGGATGTTTCATAGAAGTGTTTTAGAGGTAGGCTATGCGCGTGCACACACACACACACACACACAATATCAGTTTATTACACAGAACAGCTTTCACAGCCGATGTTAAAGTCACGGAAGCTGTTATTTGACCGTTGGTTATCTTAGAATGTGTGTAGCTGAATTCTTATTACCAGCTGTAGGACTGTGATAAAAGTGAAAGTAGTTAAGCGCGAAGCTCAGTCAAATGTTTACAATCTCTGATAACCGAACACTACTGCAGCATAGTAGTGATAACCAAACACTCCTCCTCTTCTCTAAGGAAGGCCTCGCCCCTTTATTGGCGTATTCCTTTGGGCGGAGGTTATTAAAAGCACTCGGAATAGTGACATCATGTACCCAGGAAGTAGAGGGCTGTAGTCCGATTCCAACTGTTCTCTGTTGTCCTTCAAAAGCGAATTCTGTTAAAGACAATATCGCTTGGCACTGAACTTTGAGCTTTTATCATTTTGCAGGTATTGTTTATGTTCTAACAGCAACATTACACACTAACTAAAGGGATCGCGGGGAATGGGATCTTTAAGGTCTGAATCCACTTTTGCTAGTTTAAAGAGTACCTAGCATGAGATCATGAAAATGACATTTCATGCAGTCTGTTATGTTGCCGCAAGCTGTCTGCCAAGTTGTAAGTCCGAAGGTGAATAAATAACAAAGTTATTTGCTTGTAAAAATGGGAGTCGACTCTGAATCACACAAACGAGACGTGGACTAGTACACCCGCGTATCTACGTCACTATACATAGTCCCCGCCTACGTTTTGCTGAGACTGCCGTGAAAACGTATTTCTCCTCCCCCAAACACTGTCGCTCGTTCGTGATGCGTGTGTGTCATGTCTAGAGCCTGTGTTCTACGGTGTGACACTAAGTCCGTCTTATTTCAACTACCAAATGAAGAACGTCTGAGGGAAAATGGTTACAATTCATTTTTCAAACGATACCAAAGGAGTATAACCCCAGGGTTTAACTGTGCGCGCGTTTCACCGAAGATTGCTTTAATAATCTTTGCGCGTTCACTGCAGTTTATGTGAAACGACTATCCCTGAAAGAGGGGGAAAATACAACTCTATTTGGACCTGTTAGCTCCACCGAATCACAACCTGTAAGTGTGACTATTCATTTTTGTCTTAATTTCAAGGAATATTTTTGTACCTTATGTCTGTGTTTAGCTAATGCATATAACGCTAACATTAACATGTACCGTTATTTCTGGGGAGTTGCAGTTTGTTTATCTTGCTATTAACTTTGTATTTTGACACATTTGCCGCACGTGTACCTATATAGATATATTTCATATATATAATTTTTCATGACGTCGACTCTATGGTCTAATGCTCTATGTACCATGACAACGCACAGACGAAATAATAGTATTACTAACGTATTAACAGTATTTTAAGAAAAAAATAATATTTTATTTCATTGATGAGCAAAAGCACAGCATGCATGTTGTCACACTGGGAGTTTTTTGACAAGAGTTGTCACTTGCCACTGACAAACATCCTGCTCCAGTCGTGGTGGAGTTTGTTGTGGATTAGCGTCTTCTGATGCTTCCTCGTCAGACTCGGGCTCAAATTGGTACGGTAAAATTGCCGCCATCTCTAGCTACACAGATAATATACATGACATCCAACCACATCCATCCATCTTCTTCCGCTTATCAGGGGCCGGGTCGCGGGGGCAGCAGTAAGCAGGGCGCCCAGACTCCCTCTCCCTAGACACTTCCTCCAGCTCTTCCGGGGGGACACCGAGGCATTCCCAGGCCAGCCGGGAGACATAGTCCCTCCAGCGTGTCCTAGGTCTTCCCCGGGGTCTCCTCCCGGTGGGACATGCCCGGAACACCTTCCCGGGAAGGCGTCCAAGGGGCATCCGGAAAAGATGCCCGAGCCAGCTCAGCTGGCCCCTCTCGATGTGGAGGAGCAGCGGATCTACTCTGAGCTCCTCCCGAGTGACCGAGCTTCTCACCCTATCTCTAAGGGATCGCCCAGCCACCCTGCGGAGAAAGCTCATTTCGGCCGCCTGTATCCGGGATCTTGTCCTTTCGGTCATGACCCACAGCTCATCCAACCACATGTAAACCGTAATCCTGTAATGATGGTAGTGGGGTTCCATTTGCGACAAATGATGAACGCGTTTGACTAATAACAACAGACTACACCATCTGACCAATCACATGACACAAGGTTAGCGGGTAGGCGGGGCCTAGACGGATGAATCGCGGAACAAATCATTTGAGAGTCAGACAAGAAGTAAGGTACGAATAACTGCCTATTATTATGAGATTATAGTGTTTAAACACATTGTATGTACATAAACTTGTTGTTGGACACTCCATAAACCAAAGTAGGGCCTAAAAAACCATATGCTAGGTACTCTTTAAGGACAGGAAAATGGTCAGCGCGCCAAGGGCAAGGTCTAAATGGGTTGTCCTTATTCTCTTGGGTGTGTTTTGGGCAAATGTGCAGTAAACCAATAAGAGCCTTATCTCCCATGACCTTTAAAAGCCAGTTGCACTTGCGCAAAGGCCGATACGATATTTACACGGCGAAAAATTCAGAGCAAAGACTGGATGCTTCTCCGAAGTTAAAGCGCGTGAGCTAAACCAAAGCTATCGATCAATGTACTGATATCATCAGCGTTATATGTTTTGTCAGTAAAATTACCGCAGAGTGAATCAACCAAGATGTTTGTTTTTCTACTGTTTTTGTTTCTTCATGTATGCATAATAACTGTTAAATATTTTCTCAATGAAAACAAGAGTAGGCCTAAGGAGAGTCATTTTTCTTATTTTTTTTCAAGAAGTACAAAAATACCTTTACATAATGCAATTATTAAGCCCAGAGCACACAAACAGAAATGGCGTTGTGCTTCTAAATGCATTTTTAAAGATGAAAATTACTTAAAATAATCAACATAAAAAACTAAGCGTTTTAATTAACCAGATCGCTTAGCACATTTTCAAACAAGGCTGCATACCTACAGCCTCCGCACCACGCAGGAGGATCCAGTGCAATTTGTTGCATAGAGACCGTTCACAACGCGTCATAATCTGAAAACCACACCCACTGGGGGGACAATCCAACCTTCTCCATTGACTTTCTATTGCGGGAAGCTGCCTCCTTGTCTTTCTGACTTTAAACAAAAACAGAACAATTTAAAAGAACTGCTATGCAACAAGGTGTACAGTAAACAAGCTAAAAACCCCAGAACTACATTTTTATAATTTTATATATTTTTTTATAAGCTGGTGACCCCAAAAAACGAGGGTTTAAGGACACAAAAGTGGAGTGCAACATTTTTTATTAACCAAAATGATGGTGGGACGAGCTGTTCGAAAGCTGTTAGCTATATCAGCTAATATTAGCACTCGCAATAACGTTACCGCATAGCTTTATGCTTTATCCACATTCTAACAAGTTGCATACTGTCAAAATGCTACAGCTCAGAGCTTATCTTACAGAATAGGCATACCGAGTGTTTTAGGATCCCGCAATTTACCCATTCTTCCAGCTGATGCTTCACGTCTTATTGCCTGTATCCACCTTTGTAGCTTCTAAAAACTTAGTTCTGGGTTTTTTAGCTTGTTTACTGTACACCTTGTCACACAGCAGCTTTTAGACATGTTTTTTATTATAAGTCAGGAATGACAAGGAGGCAGCATTCAGCAATAGAAAGTCAATGGAGAGGGTTGGATTGTTTACCCTCTGGTGTGGGCGTGGCCTAAATTCGCTTTGTCTCTATTTGTTTTTACAAATACTGTATAGCTGCACTAATTGGAAGAAATGGAAGACTATTTCTGTGCTGGATACACTCCCCCAGCGTTCGTTTAGGTTTCAGAAAGTTCTTTCAAACATGAAAAACCGTTTCGTAACAACTTTTCTTAGTCCCTTATTGGGCAATTCTCCCTAGGGCTGCAATGACGTGCGTGAAATGCGTCGACGCATCATATTACTTACATTTATCCTGTAATGGGAGTTTCTGTTCCCGAGCGTGTGTAATAATCAGCAGAACAAGAGGAAGTATAATACACCCTGCATCCCATCAGTCACACCTGCACTCAATCACCCACACGCTACATAACCACCACTCTCACAACCAGTCACCGTCAGGTCTAATTGTATTCTACCCTATAGTACTTACCCCTGACTCCCTAGTTTATGTCATATTCTAGTTCCCGTGGATGTTCTGTGTTCTCCTGGTTATTATCTGTTTCCTGTGGATGTTTATCATTGCCCCTGTGTCTTAAGTAAATCAGCTTCACTAAACCCCGGTGTTGGATCGTGTCTGTCTTCAGTGTGTGTGTGTTGTTACAGTGACCCTGCTTAATAGGACTAGTTATCATGAAACCACCGTAAAAGCACCTTTTAAGTCATTCGATAGCTTTATGCGTGGAATAAACCAATATAGCATAATTAAGAAACTCTGACCTCCGCTGGTGCTGTCATCTGTAAATCTCCAGTCAGCACGCGTGTGTACGGTGAAGGTCAGGATGTAAACGTTACTCTTTCTAAGATGTTCCAATGTTTTCATTATTCTTCATAATCACAAGATGGTACTCATGGATTTATTTAAAATTCATTTTGCTAGAGACAGTGAATTACTCGCTGAGTGCAGCTTCATTTATTAGAAGCAACGGAAGCGGTCTGAATGTTGTGCGTCTTCGCAATAACATTTTTAAACCTCTGATTTAACTGTAAACTGTTGGATATGGATGCAATGCATGTGTGTGGAAGTGTTAAACATGTAACATATCATCTCTTTTCGTTCTGACTGTTATTTACGTTGGGGAGCAGAAGGATCCCCGCGACTTCAGAAGGAGAAGGTGCTTTAACCGTATCATTGTGCGTCCGGGATGCGCATAACTGTAAATAACTAAGCGAATGCATTAAGCGCATCATTTTGAGTTCAGGATGCGCATGTGCGCTTTTATGCCACTCTGCATTGGAGTCTTTTATACGGTGATCGTTTTGTGCAATAAACAGAGATCGATAGTAGTATTCTTACTTTTACTCAATTGCATTATGAGACTGAAAACAGAGTCGGATATTACATGGAGGAAAAAAATACACAGCATATATCATGCTCTAGTATTTCATAAACACATTTTTAAATGTTTTGCCTTTAATACATTACTTAAGTACATCACTCTTTTTTACTTTTAAAATTAACACTACTTAATTAAGAGAAGATTGTGATTTAAATGTAAACAAGGATTATAATGTTAAAACAATAACATTTATTTATGAAATGTAGTGGAGTAAAAAGTATGATATGCTTTATAATGTAAGAAAATACTAGAACTTATTATTTATTACAAAGTTTGCAAAAGGATTAATAAGGTAACCAAAAAAATCTTTATTAGATTAATCTAAAAACGAATCGTAAGATTAGTTGACTAATCGAAAAAAACAATCGTTAGATTAGTCAACAATAAAATAATCGTTAGTTGCAGCCCTAATTCTCCCAGAAAAGCAAAATAAATAGCCCGCCCACGCATCAACCGACAAGATAGAAAGAATCGCCTAACATCAAGATTGTCCATCATCTACCATCATGTCATTTGGCTGTTCCGAGTGTGAATGGGGTGCACAGATTGACATTCTACAGGAGTGATGGTTGAGGATTTGTCTGCGTCTGCACTGTATGAGACTATAAACACGTGAACTTTATGTCCAGAGTTACTCGGAGAGTTAATTTTACTGTTTGAGTCCAGCTTTCGTCAAGCACACACTAATGTTGCCTTCACGTGCTCTCGGAATATGAGTTTCCGAGGTAAACATTGCACATGACCACGCACTGATGTCACGTTTCCCACTGGGAAGTAATTTTTATACCAGAGCTCCTGAGATGGGCGGACCTTGCATAATCAACATGGCGGATGGGAGAAGGATTTCTGCAGTGACATAAGATTTATCAGTTTTTCCGCAAAGGCTTCATTGCCTTGTCTTGTCATTAAATTAGTACGTATCCACATATATGAATAACCATTTGAAGCATACTGTACGTTTTAAACACTGCGAAAATAGCTTGTATTTCACCAATATTCCAGAATAGACAGCAAGCTGACTAGTAAAACTATACAGTATGATGTACGGTTGAAAACTATAACATTTTCCCAAGACACAAGCAAGCATGAATCTGGCGTCTTCCATTCTTTCCGACAACAAAGCACCTGAACACAACCAGCTCGGAATCATGACATCAGAAGTGGGAATTATACAATTTCCGAGAGCATGTGAAGGCAGCATAAAAGTGCCTTGGTGGGAATAAGAGGGTTGTATTGTAATTTTCTTCTCTGAACAAGTTTTTTAAGTGCAAAACAGATGCTATCAGCTAATCACATAAAAACAATTTTGAGCTACAGGAAAAATATGGATTTTGTTTGAATTTGAGATTTTCATAAAAAAATGTACGTTGCCCTCGTCTCACGATCCCAATGCTCCAAGTCATAATAAACATCTAAAATGATCTTCATTTGTGTAAGTTTTCTGAGAGGTGTACCTTTCCTAATACAAACTGGATGCATGTCCATCGGAACCAAAACGTTTGCGCGTCTGGGGTTTTGGTTTCGGTTTTAAAACATGCAGGATTGAGAAAATAAAGTGCGGACTGATGTTAAAAGAGTTATTAAAAGAGATAAAGTGCAGACCTGATTGATGCGAGTTATAAGAG
The DNA here is from genome assembly GCA_006030095.1 of Triplophysa siluroides. Lineage (NCBI taxonomy): Eukaryota > Metazoa > Chordata > Actinopteri > Cypriniformes > Nemacheilidae > Triplophysa > Triplophysa siluroides. The sequence goes on along the minus strand of VCII01000203.1, from coordinate 6,984,269 downwards.
CTTTGATATAAAAGAAAGGTCAAAAAGCAGATACAAGCAATAAAAAAGTAATCCCGCGGCTCCTGACGACATAATAATGTCTTATGAAGCGAATTGATCGGTCTCTAAAATAATTATTAAATATCATCTGTAAACTACAGCTTCTGCGACTGAAACTTCGGACAAATATCAATTGCACCCAAGTGCCTTACTCAGTTAGAAGGGCAGAGCTCTAGAAGTGGATATTCGAAAGGGAGACTAGCAACTGTCTCTCATAACATAGCCGTTTCCATCATACGGGTGACCTGAATAATAAATATCAACGCCATTTTCTCTTTGACAGACACTTTCAGGACGGGCGCAAACATGACGTTTAGAACCACAGAGAACGCGTGACTCTGGTTGGCCAAAGGACCATAAAATACGACGCGGTTAGCTGTTATCTTGATTCTTGTTGGCCAAACGAATCCAGGTGCTGGACCTTTCAGACATTTCAGACACTCGAGAGTAGATGCCCAAGACGAAAATATTGCAAATATTGCACCACAAAATGCAAATATTTTTTAGTTAACTTACAAAACAACCAGCTATTGCTCTATTGCTGAAGGCTGAGGGAGCAAAAATTTGTTTAGACTACATTTCTCACTTCGTTCTAATGTGCAAAATGCTGCCACCATGTGGTATTTTAAAGTAAGTACAATAAGACAACTAACAAACCTCAAGAAGCTATATTTACAGCTGATGTGAACCACTTTAAGTAATTCATATTAAAGCGATGCCCTCTTTGTTTAAGCAGCCAATATCCTCCCACATAACATTAACTAAAGCCAAGACGACCATATCAATATCCGAAAATCTATAAAACCAGCAAGGATGTAAAAAACCCTACATTTTCTGAGGAGTAAACAATACTAGAAACACGATTTGACTAAACAGCAATGGTACAATACAATACAAATTCTAATTCCCCTTATCTTTTATGACTCATGAAGCAAGCGAGAATTTCCTTTATTTAAAAAAAATATATGAGATCAGTGATTTTTGGAGACTTAGTGATTATGATAATGAAAACAGGTTATAGAATGAAATGTGATTGTGTTGCGATTTCTTGTTGCCCTGCCACACAGACGCAGAACTTACTTTTGGTTTCTTGCGAGGGGGCACCGGAGTGAGGAAAGGAGGCGCTTGCAAGCTGGAGAATGGGAGCAGAGCCAGCGTGAGCATCTGACGGAGGAAGAATGGATGGAGTGAGGACAGGGTGCGGATAAAAAGAAAGAGGGAGAGACAGAGGTGTATGAAGGATGGACAATCGTCACAGGTAGATGGTGTCTGAGCTATTCCACACAAAAGAGCAAGGGTGACACAAGACAACAGGTAGCATAAGCTTAAAACACAGTATACTGAGCACGTGTGACCCAGAGTTCGTACACATTTTTAATGATACATTTTTCATGACTTTTCCATGACCTTTGAGGCAAATTTCATGACCCAGAAATTTTAATACATACATAAAATAAGAATAAAACAAGCAATGCAGTTAAATATAAAACAAATATTATATAACACTAAACCAAAACGTTGCATAATATAAATAACACAAATATGTATGTAACGATAATAGATTATCTTATTATAAATTAGTTATACGAGTATAAATATTTGCACAAACGTAAAATAGTTGTATGTGACAGACGAAACTCGGTCAGATTATAAATGTGACAGAATGACGCCCTTCACTTTCTATCAGAGATGCTCTTACTGCTGCTGGTTTTAGGGTTTTTTTCCTGCATTGACATTTTTTGACAGTCGGAAAAACAAACATTTGCCCTAGCAAAGCTTTTTTTGATCATTAAGTGTAATTTTGAGTGATAGGTGACACGCTTGTGATGACTGCAGAAACATTCATTCTCATTTGCTGTTGCGCAGACCAATCTGGACATGACATCAAAGGGCCGCTGGAATAGACTGCTCTGTATGCTTTTAAATGCTCTTGAGGATTGGAGAACATAATGTCATTATGCCGATGAGTCTGCACAGGGCCGAATGTCAAACATGCCAGTAAGGGCTGGGCAATATACAAAGAGATTCACGCTAATTATACATGTCTAAATCGATTGTGAAATCGCTTCGATGTTTTATGCACTGCTCCTCCGTGAACTAGGGCTCTTTGATCAGTAGGAAATGCTGCTCGATCTATAATCGCTACGAGATTGAGTCGTTTATAACATACATTTGATAAAGCAACACTCGTCAAACATCATCACTATAACTATACTTTATTATCATGAATATACCTGAAAAGGTTTGAAGAACAGCGATAGAATATGACCACTGGCATTTCCTGGAACTAATTGTTCTTCTTCCGATTCCCATATTCAGAGTTTCTGCGCAAGAGCGCCCTCTGGCTTCCGGATGTGGCAGCATTTAAACGAAAGTCATTGAGAAACTGAGAACATAAGAATCGCACGATATATCGCCCAGCCCTAATGCCAGTGTCTCACCTGTGTGTCTCTCCTTCGCACATGTCAATCAAAAGCAATCGACTCAAAAACACGTTGCTTTTTCTTCCCTGACAAGGGTTACGCACATGCAGCTTCCATAAACCACACTTTAATAAACTAAAAAAATCCTATCCAGCGAAAGCAAAATTTGCAAAGTGAAAGGAAAGGAGGATAGTGAAAAGTAATGTCTCTGCTTTCATAGCCTATTTATAATTTGGGAAGAGAGAGAGAGAGATTGCAAAGTGAAAGGAGGATAGTGAAAGGTGACCACTGAAACCCTGATGACCACTAGAAGGCGACACAAACAGCATAAGCACAGATATGTACCAAACTGCATTGATTATGAAAGCTACTGAACTGCTGGTTTCTTTATAGAAGCATATCAAAGGTTGTCATGATATTATGGCTAAATATGGCTGCAGCAAAAAAAAAAAAAGTAAAAATTATATTATATTATATCATATCAGAATAAATAGGATATTTTTCAAACAAAACATAAACAAAGTTTTGTTCAAAACAAGGATAACTTTGTTCACTTACGTTCATATGATGAATTGACTACATATTTTCTATGCAGCTGATCATTTTAACGCATTTGGAAGATGCTTTTATTCAAAGTGACATACAGTGAATCATTTTTTTTAACAGTATGCATGTTTACTGGGATCAAACCAATGGCAGTGCTGACACAGTTCTCTATCATCTAAGTTACCCGAACACAATAATGCAGATTGCTTGTTATACAATTCCTACATTGAAAGTGTGGTTGAAGTTTCCAATTTGGGGACCACTGTGTTTACACTGTTTATTCTTGTGAGACAACATCTCTGCAAGTAGAAATATGATGAGGGATGTTATTAACCCTCTTTATCTTCCACTAAAATTTAAAATGGATCTGGATTTCTAACAAATCAGATTGCTTGAGGTAAAAGAAAAGAAACCATCCACTACAAAAACAAAGAGTGTTTCTGTTGACTTTATAAGGTGACTTTCAAGTGATGCTTGCCTTAAAAAAATAAATAAAGACTCGTTCAGCAATCAGCAGAAAGCGGATGAAAAGTGCAGTTACAGGAGGATATAGTGCATGCTTGTTTATTTAAAATACATAAACTTCACGTTTAACAGATTAATGAATGTGTAAATGATCAAACAATTAACTTTTTAATTATGCAGAAAAAATTGTGCGTTGTTCAGCTGAACCAATTATCTAGATTTATTTTATTTATTTAATGAGTAGATTAGAGGCACGTTTTAATAAAGCTTGTAATCAGTTTATATGTTCATTAATACGTTCGTTGACATAACTCGTTTTTGCCACCTGCTGGTGTATTATAGAAATGGTCACTGAACGAATCAGTGAACGAATCTGAACGAATCATTTTGGTGAACGAACTGAAAAAGAACGAATCACTCGGTCTTAGTCAAATCACACAACGAACTGATGTGGATTTGTGGGGGTGTGGTTACACAAGGGCGTTTCAGGCAGGTCTGGGTTGGCATTCGCTTTTAGATAGTTTTGTTCCGACAATTTATTTTTTTGTAATTTTACGTGTCTAATACATGCAACGGCAAATTATAACACACCAAAGACACAGAAAAAAACATGTATTCGCACCATATGACCCCTTTAAGAGTGTTAAGGATACATACTGTATTTTAACACTATCTTCAATCGTGGCCTAATGGTTAGAGAGTCGGACTCGTGACCAGAAGGTTGCCGGTTCGATCCTCAGGGCCGGCGGGTTACGACCGAGGTGCCCTTGAGCAAGGCACCTTACCCCTACTTGCTCCCCGGGCGCTGCAGTGATAGCTGCCCACTGCTCCGGGTGTACGTGTGTTCACCACTTGCTGTGCGTGTGTTCACTACTCACTGGATGGGTTAAATGCAGAGGTCACATTTCGGGTATGGGTAACCATAACTGACAAATAGGTCACTTTCACTTCACTTTTTTTTTTCGATTCAAACTTCCGTAACATAAGTAGCAAATTCATTGGTGTGAATTCAAATTTTTTATTCACTAGCCTGAGAAATTTAAATCCATCCAAAAAAGAATTTTTTTTATCCTCATTCTGCCCTTACCACCCACAAACAAAAAACTATGTGTGCTGGTGATACCATGATAATTAACTTAAGTGTGGAGGGGGAGAAGGTCATTTACTTACCAATTTATTCCAACCTTCTGATTCCAGTTTAGCTAATTCGAGCATTCGTTTCCACTTTTCTCATTTCACAACGGAATCCAGCTTGCAACATAACATAACACACCAGCTCACTGATGCACAAACCATTCTATAGCACCACGCTTCACAAATGTAAAAGTAATGTAAGGTAATGTACTATTTGAACTGTTTGTCAATTACACTTTACTGACCATGACATGTTGTGATTAGACTTAGCTAACAACTATTGCTTTACATCAGATACAAAATCCAAAATCAACATTATACAAGTCTTAAAAAGAGGAGAGAAGAGAAAATGTTCATTCTTTAGCTTTAATAGCTAGTAGCTTTAATAACTTTAATAAGCTTCTTAAAACTGTACATTAAATATAAATTTGATCATTTAATTACCTGTGATGATAGTTCTGCAGTCTATTTAATTCTTCCAGGCTAATTAAATCCACTATACACACAGTCATAACTTATGCATTATATCTAATTATGTTTTAGGCATGTTTTCTCATGACGAAAATGTTATGTCACATGTGACAAAACCATTTTCATTTTTCAAGTCTTCAAAAGCAAACTCGCAAAAATTAAGTAGTTTGCCTCTCTGATTCTTACCATTTAACATTTTTATTGTAAAAGCACTGGTTTTGTTATGTTTGCCTTCTTACTAGGGATGGGTATTTAAAGTAAAAATATTGTTCGATATTTAAAATCAAATCCCTTTGTCATCACTCAACCATATACACAAGTGCAACAGTAGGTGAAAAATGTGGGTGCAGTTCCGACCAACATGGCAGTATGACAGAGAGGACAGTATAATTAGGGCTGTGACGGTGGCAGTTTTTTACCACAGCGGTGGTAATAGACAAATCAACCGCGGTGGTTGAGAAATATATATTTATATAAATAATATTTATATTATTATATTTGCGTGTAGCAACCACATGACGAGTGGATGATAAATATATAACTTTTAAATACTTGAAATTGAAATATGATCTGAAATAAATGAGGATGAAACATCCGTCAATGTTAAACGCGCAAATCCATCAGTGAAATGGCACACTACCGCATATAAAACATCTTAATAAAAATCAGTAAATAACGAAAACTCAAATGATATAAGTTAAATATTAAATAAAAAAGCTCTTGTAGCAGTGACATCTTCAGTCAGTCGCGTAACCCTTACAGTCCTTAACAATTCCATTTGAAACAAACTGTTTAAACCTACCTTGGCTTTCCTATTCAGATTGCCATAAAAAAAATCTTTTGTGCTTCTGGATTTGCCTGTGTAGATTACCCCTTTAATAAACTGGGTTTGGATCATCACCTCTGAGCCTGTGCAATCTATGACATATATCATATTTATTTGTTATTCATATTGACTTTTTCAAATAGGCCTAATGCATGCATACTGTATAAGAAAACAAATAATAACTGTTTAATAACATTTAATGATCTGTTAAATAATCTGTTGATATCTTCAAAGTATTTTCACAACTTCTTCATAAAATTCTCTAAACTGTTCATATTATAATAATAAAACTATTATGAGCATTTACATTAGCTGATCCGAAAACGATCCAATCCGTGACACAAAATCCACAATATGCTCCGAGTTTGATGATGACGAGTTTTTTGATCCGATGCACAACTAGTTTGTTTATGTTTGCTTTGAAACTGTCTACAGCCCAGTGGGCTGGCCCACATTAAGCAACGCCCCAATGGGAAAACTCGCATGCGCTGTCGGCCAATAAAAACTATTTATATAACAGCCATGGAAATAATTAAGAAACAATATTAAAATGTCCTATTTACAGGTATTTGTTCAGCTAAAATTATTATTTTTGTTTAATTCTGTGAATAACTAACAACATTTCTCTCAAATTTCTAATAAAAATATTGTTTCTTGTTGCATTTATTTGCAGAAAATGAACCCTGGAGAAACCAAAATAACAGAAAATAAATTCTGTATACTATTTTTCAGACCTCAAAAACTACAAAGAAAACAAGTTAATGTTCCCTTTTAAGCAATACAACAGTAGTACATGTACATGTTTTGGGAAAAGTAAAAAAAAGGTGATGACCTCGGTTTTTTTATCACAGTATTCACGTGTCTTGTCATACTGTCAGTATTTCACATTGCTTTTGGATGACTGTCACTCCTGAGATTTGATTTTGTTGAAATTCAACAGACACAGTAATGCAATGGACACAATACATCTAGAAATGCTGATTAAATGAAAATTTGCAATGGTCTTTAAAAAAATATTCACTGCGGTATATTGAAAAATCTGTCAGGCACACATTTAAAAAAAATTGTCCGGCCCATCTGGGATTTGCCAGATGGCCAATCAGCCTATGTTGAAGGGAGTAGCTGATATGAGGTCAGAGGTGAGAGGGCATGGTGTGCTTGTAATGTGTCTTACTGGGACAGGTGTAGCGTTGTTTGGGGGTGTCTGCCCTCAGGTACTGGGTGGTCTGGGTGGAAGGCTGAGAAAGGCCCTGGGAGCTTCCACTGTCACTAACGCTGAAAGAGGCATACAGATGGAAATGGATTACTTGGACTGAAGTGAACATTTTCTAAGCTCCATCACCCTTCGTTGATGTTGTTTGCTCAGGCATTCTTTGTAAAATGTCCTCATTTGGAGATTATTGTCAAAAGTTTGATTTCCAGTTGCAGTTCTTTCTTAAATATATAATCTTAAGAAAAGCATAAATATATGAAACAAGTTTGAATAACTAGATTTCTTCTCATTATGTCTACATAATGTGTGTATGTGTATGATGTGTAAAGTTTTACCTGGCCCTGACATGTAGCGCATTAAAAACTGTGTAATTGTTATGTGAAATTAATACTCAAGGGTTAAATTCTGAGGTACCAGGAGAAACGCATAGAAATTCCACAGGTTTAACAACCCACCTGAGACTTATAATTATATAAATAATTCATAACATTTATACAGCGCTTTCTGCGTACTCAAAGCGCTTTACATGGTAGGGGGAACTCCTCACCCACCACCAATGTGTAGCATCCACCTGGATGATGAGATGGCAGCCATATTACACCAAAACGCCCACCTCACACAAGCTTATTGGTGGAGAGGAGACAGAGTTACGATGCCAATTAGTACATATTGTACACATTTGTGATAAAATGTCAAAGACCAACATTTCTCAGTCTCAGTTTCTTTTTAAATGTATTATGTTGTGTTGTGAAGAAGAAAGTCATACAGGTTCAACATGACATGTGGAAAGGAAAACGATGACAGAATTTTTATTTTTGGGTAAACCTTTAAGCCTATGTTTAGCACAAAGTGCACTCTTCTTGAAGTATGTGTATTGGTTTTCTTTTCAAACTTAATACTTCAGAAATGTTTCATAGTGATAAATAAAAACACCTGTTATATTGAATCATTTTAATACCAATTATGTGCATTTAAAACGATTTCTTTTTTTTTAGGTTTTCTGTTAGATGATTCATGTGTTCTAATAAAAGAGCATGATAATTTATAGCAAAAGTGAGCCCTCCTGACAAACTGAGTCACAGTTATTTTCCTACTCTCTATTAAAAAAACTTCTAAATAATATATAATTTGTTAACAAAAAAAATTACAGAGCTATCATTGGAGTCAGTTTTAAGAAAAATCTAGTTTAAGTCCCTGGGGTACCCCAGACCCCACTTTGAACCCCATGGGGTCGTATTGACAAAACATCCTAAGGCTAAAAGTAGCTCCCAACTTGCCGATTTAGGAACAACATTTAAAGGGCTGGTGCAACGGTGTTACATGCATCTTTCCAATGTTAAACATACTGGCTTCTCATGCTTGACATGGTCAACTTGTCAATATTGGACATATGACATTTTATTTCTGTGCTCGATACACTCCGCCAAGGTTTGTATACATCCCAAAAAAGTTTTATTCGAACATGAAATTCCCTTACGTAACAACTTTTCTTAGTCCCTTATTGGACAATTCTCCCAAAAGCACGGCCACACGTCAACCATCGAGAGCGGGAGAAAGAGCACGCCCATCAATGTGCTCCTTCATTCACGAAGTTCAGCTGTGTTTTGTTTGTTCACTGCATTTCGGTAAGGAATGTTATACAAACGGTGGATAGAATGCAGGATTTGAAGATTGTTTGAAACTAATAGATGGAGCAGTCCCAGCAATTAAAGATGCCGGACATGAACCGCACGCGTTACCTGAACCTGAGTCAGATGTCAAGTGTTTGCTTGGCAATCGGCTCGTACGTGCTTAAGGTATACAGCACGAACTTATAGTGAATCAATAGTTATGCAGGAATACTGCTATGAAGGTATTGTGTGCTCGTGCTTTAGTTCTGCCCCCCACACACGTTTGGGACGACGTCTGTTTTCAGAAATATTCGTACAGCTGTATTTTTCTTTTATAAATGTGATCAAACTAATGACTCTTCGAAGATACGAAGTGTGCAATACTACTCTACATGTACTCAAGATTAATATGAGAAATGCAGAAACTGCATGTGTTACATCTGCTTTAAAAATAATGGCGTGTCAGTCCTACTTTTGGGACTCTTAAAACTCAAGTATTTTACAAAGTGTTTTAGAGCCAAAACTAGCTCCTAAATCTGTGAAACTTTAGGAGTAGTGAAGAGGACTCCTAAGTCACAAGACCAACCCACAACAATCCTAAAATGGCTGTAACAATGGCAGTCTGCCATGAAACCTAAATATTTTAGAGATATTTCATAAGTATAAGCTTAATAAACTACTAATTGTTTATGAGAAGCAGGCAGGCAAGATGCTGACAATAACTTATACTGTATATACTTTGTTTTCACAGATAAACTATATGTTCATATAGACAACCTTTTTTTAATATAACAAAATCATGTTTTTGTTGCATTTGTATTGTGATGAGTTATTATTGAGTTATTGTAAAAGATTGCGTATCACAGGCAGTTTCTGACAATCTCATATTAATCTTGAGTGCCTATAAAGTAGTATTGCATACGTCGAATCTTCAAAGAGAATTTAGATTGACCAAATTTATAAAAGAGATACAGCTGTAAAATTATTTCCGGAAAAACACGAGCTGCTAGAGGTGGGACTAGTGTGGAGAGTGGGATAGAACTACAGCACGAGCAAGCAACACATCATCACATCATCCCTTCGTGTTTTGTACATTATGCACGTACACGCCGATTGCCAATAACACACAGACGTTTGACTTAGTATAAGTTACCGTGTGCAGTTCATGTCCGGCATTTTTTTTATTTAGTCATTTAGCAGACGCTTTTATCCAAAGTGATTAACAGATGGGGTAAACAATGGAAGCTATTGGGACATAAGGACAACAAAAAGCATAAGTGCAATCACTATCCCAAGATTGAAGAGCTGCAGCACAGCGCAGATCACCTTGGCCCTGCGCAGGTAACCTTGATGGTAAGCAGGTCTCGCTCGTCGGTTGGCTCGTGGGCAGGCTCTTTCTTTCGCCTTGCTTTTCTTGCTTTTCTCTAGGAGGTTTGTGCTTTTTGTACACAACAAATGGCCAACACATTTTCTTATTACTCAACAAGTATGTACTACAGACTATGAACTGTGTCTTTTAGACCTTTTATTTTCCTTGGGAATTTGGACAGATTTTTGTCATTTTAACAAATGTCATGGGTCCGAATAAGAGGGAAACAGAGAATAAAATAGCATAACTATAATGACGCCTTGACTCGCTTATCTGATCAACCAATGTTAATCCTTGGAAATATGATTTTATGTGATTTATCAAGCTACTTGCCTACTCTCTATCAGTATGTGGATTTCCCCACTCGATCAACACGCATACTGGATAAATAGTTTGGCAACATAACAGATGGATATAAGCCATTGTGTTCTCCTTTGGGGAGGTCAGATCATAATATTAAACATCTGCTACCCAAATATTGAGCTAAGTTTAAAGGGGTCATATGGCACGAATATGTGTTTTTCTGTGTCTTTGGTGTGTTATAAGTTACCCATGCATGTATTAGACACGTAAAATTGCAAAAATTAAAGTGTCGGAACAAAAGATGCATTCTATATAAAAGCAAATGCTCACACAAATGTCGTGTTTATAATGGGGTTAATTGTCTTTGTTGAGTAGCAACGAGACGTGGCGTAACACTAGTTGATCAAAAAGGCTCAAAGCGCTCACGTTATTTATTATATTACCATTCCCTGCTGTAATAAGAGCTTGTTTCTATCGCACACAAACTATGTATGAAGTATATGGTTGTTTGTTTATAGTCTTCATAACGTGGTATATAAATGTAAAACAGTTAGCTATATAGTTGTAAACTATTTAACACAGTTTTTAAAAACCTTACCAATCCTTTACATCCTGCTCAAGTCGCGCTGGCAAAGTTGATGTATCGGCTGGATAATTTTCATTTTCCGGATCAGATTCTGTCTCGAATTGATATAAGGAAGTACCGATGACATTGTATCAACTGTCAGTACAATTGCTTTAGAACCTGATGTTCCGAATATGGTAAGAGGCGCTACATTTCCGTCAATCGGTTGCAGTATTCCACCAATCACTACGCACTGGTGAATTGGCCAATCATAGCACACCTCGCTTTTCAAAGCGATGAGCTTTGTAAAAAATCAGCGCGTTTCAGAGAGGCGGGGCAAAGAGGAGATGCAAACATGCACGGTATGTGGAAAATACAGCGTTTTTGAACCTTAAATCGTGTATACACAGTACATTACATCTTAAACAAACGATCATATTCATTTTTGCCGTGTCATATGACTCCTTTAAACAAGAGAAACAAGTGATTAAAGAGATACAACTGTGGACAGATCAGAGCAAAGAAGAACTTAGAAGACTGCTTTGAGGACACAGAGTGGCAACAGTTCTTTGATGCATGCGAAGATGTACATGAGATCACTGACACAATTTCATCATATATAAGTTTTTGTAAAAGCAATTGTGTTAAGACTAAAACAGTTAAAATCTATCTTACAATGTGTTTCAATAAGAAAAAAGCTGCCATCAGGAATTGGTTAAAGAAAAAAGGAAGGAATTTATGGGTTTAATAAGAAAGTTAAACTATCATATAAGGAGAAGATTGAACGAAGGTTGTACACAGGCAATACGAAGTAGGCATGGAAAGGGCTTAATAGTATTATAGGAAGAGAGAGTGTGTTACACACAAGGCCCACCTTTTCTAAAAGAATGAAATGCTTTCTTTACTAGGTTTGATAGGGGAGAATGTGCTACCGAATGTGAGAGAATAAGTTTTAACATTCCAGCTTACGACCCTATTAAGCTTAAGGAGTGTGAAGTAGTATCCAGTCTTGCTAGTACCAACCCAAATAAAGGGTCGTGTGTTAAAAGATTGTGCTTTTCAATGAACTGGTGTCCTCACCCGTTTGTTCCAGCTACTGTTAAAATTGTAGGGTGGTTCCAAATTCATTGAAAGAAACGAAGATTGTTCCAATACCAAAAATATCAAATGCCAAATCAGTTAAAAGATTTTAGACCGATAGCTCTAACATCCATGGTCAGTAAATGTATGGAACGAGTACTATCAAGGCATATTTGGAATAGTGTGGTCAATGATTTGGAACGATCGGGAAAAGAGGGGCATCGATGATGCTATCATAAACATGTCATTTTGTAGGTAAACACATTCAGCAGACTAAAATTTTGGAAGTTTTTAATATTAAGGAACAATTATTGATTGTAAATTGACATTTGCTGGAAATGTTGAGTGCGTTTTTAAAAAAGCAATGCAGAGATTACATCTTATTAGGAGGTTACAACATTTTGGTGCGAGTCAACATATTTAAGAGATGGTTTACAAGAATCTTGTTGAGAGTGTTATATGTTTCAATATGATTGTGTGGTGTGGACTAGGGATGGGCGATATGGCCCTAAAACTCCATCACGATAATTTCTGGTATTTGTTGCGGTAACGATACAAATGACGATATAACAGCATCCACCGCTGTGTTTTGCTACAAGTGAAAGTAGCTGCATGTAGTCTAGTGCCTCAGAAAAAAAATAATATTAATCAAAAGTAAAACTTACCCCAAATCAAACAGCTTCTATAATACACCTGCAGAATTTTTGTAAATATAAAATATAATAGTGACAGTCGACTTTAAAAGGTTGTATTATAGAAAAATGTAATAACTAAAGCTCAATTAACACATCATGTCATACCTAAACTGTATATAGCCTATTGTTGGGTGGAATCGATCACATCACGCTGTCAATGAACCTTCTCTTCTCACAGCAACATATACTGAATCTGTCTATGACTCGCGCTACAGAAAGAGAACAGAAAATGAGGATAAAAAAATCGAATTAAATAATCCACGCTTTCATACGCTCATAAACGTATTTAAAATAACGTAATACAAACTCGCATTTTGAACTGTATGTAAAGAGGCACAGTGCGGTACGCGCTGTGTCGCTATGAAAGCACATGTGGGCGCGAGCTGCGCACGGGACGCTCCGTTCATCCTGTATATAACAGGCAAGAAATCATTAAACAATTTGCGCACGCGCGCATAACATCTAACGAATGTTTAAATAAATACTTTTAGCCAAACTTAATGTTGTGGTGTAACGTATTATGACTATCAACGAATACATAACAAATGAAATAAAACGAAAGTGAAACTAAACTAACTCGGATGCATCTACAGTGCCAACTTAAACAAGATTTAGAGCTCGTCTTTTAGTGCAAACTCTTTCTCAGCTTCACCTCCGCTATACCCGTTTTCGCATCACATATGAGCTGTGAATGGGTCTCACAAAGAAATATGTCATCAACTAGAATTTATCGTTTATATCGCGGGAAGACTTATTCCTATCGTGTGGCGAATTTCTACCAGTATATCGCAAACGATATAATGTCATTATCCCTAATCCCATCCCTAGTATGGACTGCTGTCAGTTAAAGAAAAGCAAAAACTGTGCAGAGGAGTTAAAATCGCTAGTACAATTGTAAGATGAAATCTATCAGACAAGAGTCAAACTAAAAGCAGGTTATCATTGAAGATTGTTCTCATCCTCTGAATATTACATTTCAGCTTTTACCATCGAAAAGATGTTTCTCACTCTCCCCCTCACTTTACACTATTTTCATTGACCCGTTATCAGCACCCATCCATCAAAATAGCTCCATTAGAGATATTCAAATGTCAAATACACATCACAAAATGAGTCTTATATTTACTACTATATTTGCAAGATCCCCAATCATCACTACAAGAAACAATTAAACTCATTGGGCCTCATTCATGAAACACACGGAGAACGATTTTCTCATTAAGTCGTTCTGATGTCAATTTTCGGATTCATGAAAATGTTCGTATTTTCAAAATGTTAGTTCATACGAAATAAATGTACACCTGCTCCCTATCAATGAATGGTGCGTAAAACATTAAAATGTTCTGTATTCTTTTAGACAAACTGATGACACTGTGTTTTGATGCAATATTTATCAATGATATTTCACGAGTTTCTTTACCCTTTCTTGTTTCATTTTTTACTCTTTAACTTTTGCTAAAACGCAGAGCTTGTCACTGTCCAATTTGACACAGCCGTCCAATCACAGTGGAGGAGAGGCGGGACAAACACTACATTGACCAACCATCATACTTGTACAACACAACAATGGATGAGTTAATATTATCGGTTACTGCATTTCTATATTCAGTAACATTCTTCAAAACAATATACTAGAAACATGTATCTGCTGTGGAAATTCCAAATCCTGAAGCCAACACGTCTATGGAAAAAAGCGTTCTCAAGCGCCACCAAATGGTCGTTTTCAGAAAAGCACTGGGTATTATTTCAGCTGGCTAAAAACGATTTGGTGGACACAGTTTAATTTATTAATTTATTGTTAGGCAAATAGCCTATTAGTCTCTAATGCATTTATGAAATATAATGTAGCCAAACCTGAGAATGGAGTACAGAGGATTCTAAAGCATTCATAGATACGTAATTTGCGTAGCAGTAATTCATGGGCGGGGATTATGCTAATTTGTGAATGAGCGTGCATGCGCCCTGTTTACAAGTGATTGGAATTCATTAACATACACACATTTTACTATCAAATCTGACTTTTTTTACAAAGTATTTGTGGAATCCAGAGGGAATATTTCAGAAAATATTTCAATATTTTCATTATATTGCGTCCGTTTTACGCGCAAATTACTTGGAATTTACTTGTATATTTATGAATGTTTCATGAATGAGGCCCAATAATTCATCCTCAAATATTTCAGAGAATACTCTATATTTGTATAATAATTTCGGAAATCTTCCATTCTTTCATTACACCCCAACAGCCAGGATGTGATATCCCAAACACTACCGTTCCCTCCATGCACCAATCACATCACATATTGAGGCATAAAAGTATCCCCCAGGCTGTCTGAGCTGTTCTGTCTTAATTTCAATCTATTATTCAAAACAATAAGTGAAGATCTGCAACGCTGGATTAATTTACAATTATGGGCAGAATATCAGTAGTTCAAATGACCATACTTCATAAATTAAAGGGGTCATATGGCGTAAACAGATGCTTGTATGTGTCTTTGGTGTGTTATAAGATGCCTGTGCATGTATTAGACACATACAATTGCAAAAATGTAAGTGTCGAAACAAAAGATGCATTCTATTTAAAAGCTATTGCTCACCAAGACCTGCATGAAACGCCTTGTGTAACCACACCCCCACAAATCTACATCAGTTCGTGGTATGATATGACTAAGACCGCATACGCAAGTAAGCAGTAACAAGAAAGGAACCCGATGTTCCAATATGGTAGGAGGTGTTACATTTCCATCACACGCTTGCAGTATTCTACCAATCACTACGCACTGGTTAACTGGCCAATCATAGCACACCTCGCGATGAGCTTTCTAGAAAATCTGCGCGTTTCAGAGAGGTTGGGCAAAGAGGAGATACAAATATGAATGGTATGTGGAAAATACGGTGCTTTTGAACCTTAAAGGAACACTCCACTTTTTTTGGAAATATGCTCATTCTCCATATCATGTCCACATGACCACCTCCTCTCATAACAACACACCACAGATACACCCCTCTTGGTCATCTCTCCTTACCCCCTAATACCTCATACTTACAAATCAGTTAACCTTCTTTGCCTGAGAGCAGCCACAATGAAGCATTCCCATACACACCTCTGAAAGACTCGGGGGGGATACTAAGAACTAAAAGCACAAACTATTATTTCTAGCAATATAATTTACTAACCGTGTTCATCTTACTATTTATAAAGTCAATGTATTCTTTTTACTATTATTATGATAAAAAATATAATTATTTTGTTCTCTCATGATCCCCGCTGGCTGATCCCTGATGTAAAGTAGTCGGGTGGTTGAAGTAAGGGCTTGAGGTGTCGGCCTCCTTACAGTCTCCCCACATTCTTCTCTATGACTTCCTGCCTCAGGCCAGCTCAGTCAATGCAAAGACGCGATAGACCTACTTGCAGCGCGAATGGCTCGAATGACACAAATTATTAAGGTGGGGCCAGTGAAAATTTTGGCAGGGCCAGTAATAGTGTGTTCAGACCAAACGCGAATGAAGCGTTAAGCGCGAGTGATTTACATGTTAAGTTAATGCAAAGACGCGATAGACCTACTTGCGACGCGATTCGCGCGAATGAGGCGGCTCGAAAGACGCGAATCGCGCAAGTTGAAAAATATGAACTTTGGCGAAAATTCACGTCGCGTTAACCAATCAGGAGCTTGACCTTGTAGTGAGGTGATTAGACGACGTAGCGAGCGGAGGCAGAAATCCGAAACAGGAGGACAAAATAATCGTCGCTGTTTGTGGACATCCGGAGCTGTATGATTGTTGTTATTATTTTTATAGAAAAAAAAAAAAAAGTTTTTCAGCTTTTCATAACACATAAAGTGCAGCTACCCTCTCAACAAAATCCATGTCATAAGTAATTTTGTAACAAGACTGGAGCCGCCTGTCTCAAGCCCCGCCCATTACGCGAATTCGCGTGAATTTCACGCACAAATGAAGCAAGTAAACTCAAAATGTTCAAGCGTACAACTACGTGTAAATAGCGCGATTCATTCGCGCAAGTCACGTTTGGTCTGAACACACTATAAAACTTTGAATCACTTGCCCAAACGGGCCAGTAGAAAAAATCCTTAATGTGAGCCCAGGATAGGTACTTAATTCAAATCAGTACGCACTGTCACAGCACATCATTAACACAATCATTTACACAAATACGCACTCACACACACCTGTCATCCATTTCCACTCTCTTTATGGTGTGCAGGTGTAGCACGGCGAGGATAATGGCCACCAGGAAGATGACGATGCAGCAAACACACACACTGATGTAGAAAACACGAGTGGATGTTGTGGGAGCATTAGAACTGCTCGCTAAAGACAATAAAAAAAAGATAATTTATCTCAATATAGAACCAAATTCACTAAAATGCTAAATGATTGACAATAGGTACTCACGGCCAGTTCTTTGTATGGTTGTGTTTGGGAATGGCAACGTTTTAGGGGGCTCAGGCTGCTCAATTCCTGTTAAGCAAAAACAAAAAGCAAAGCTAATCAATAACAGTTCTCTGTATTGTTAATAAACATCAAAGCCTATCCATAAAAATAGATTCAGACATGATGCTCTGATGAGTTTCATGAGATTCACCTAGAGTTGTGGTAGTTGTGGTCTCATTTATGCTTGATTTGGCAATTGTTGCCAGGGCAGTAAAATCCCACTCCATCAAACAAAGACACATCTTTCTGAGCAGCACTCACTGACCCAGTTCTACTAAGAGAGAGAAAATCTGGGCACATACAATTTTTTTCTTTAGCTAATTTGGCACATGTGCTTTGAATAAGCAGGGAATAAATCCATTGGCCATATTTAACGGGGAAGCGTATGGCAGAGGTCTTGTGTTCTTATTATATGTGCATGTTTTGGCAGAAGCTGCAATATGCCAAATTCAGTAAAATCTTAGCTTTATTAAGGAAATAAAGAAAACTAATACACAAAATGAAGACTGTCGGATGAAGATAAAAGCTGATTAACAGATCTTACTTCGGTAACACATTTTCCTGCGTTTGAAGTTGAGTACAGTGAAGTTGTTGGCTAGCGTAGTCAGGTTCAACTGCACGGTTAACACAGCCTCTCCATCAGCTTTACCAGAGCAAAAGAGGTCCACTCTGAACACTAAACAAACATAAACACAAGTATACTCACTGATAACCTGATAAGCCTTTTTTTCACAGTAAAGCTCATAAACCCCATTCAATCAAAATTATACTTCATGTTTATTAGCTTTAAATCTAAATAAATACTAGCAGACTTCCCTTTTCTTGATCATAATATTAATGACTCACGTATTGAATTGTTTTGGTAAGCAGCATTACTTATTTGTGCCATTACACTACTGTACCACAGATTCCTGTAAACTGCATAGCAAAGCCTTTTCAGAAAATTAAGAATAGATTCAATCTAACAAAATTATTTCAAGGGATTCATAAACTACATTTGACTTTAACCCACAGTCCTGTAGCGAAAGACACTTTACAAAGAGTCAGAGCTGATTTCTTTGTTAGGAACGTTGAAAAACACATTCTAAGTTAGAGCCACCGATTTTCTATTTTTTTAAGCAGCTGTATCTTCATCATTACATACAAGAGTGAACAGTAAGGACCAGGATGTATGTTTTACTCACCTGAGCGAGTGCGAGGCACCTCTCCCTGGACAGTGATGTTGCTCTGAGGTTGATCCATGACTGACGTGTTTTCCATCTGAAACCCTAACCTGTATTCAACCTGTGAAGGACAGAAATAGTTGGGAGATTAACTTTTACATTGACAGACATAACACCATTTTAGTGAAGCCATTAAATTACTGTGGATCTTTGATCAATTTGATTATGCTAAGATGTGTGTTTGACCAAACCATTCAATTAACAAAGGAAAAAAATAAGGAACATCTTGAAAAAGTGTGTTACTTAAAATCATTAAGTATTAGACAAATGTATTCATCCTTTTGTCCCATGACGTAAGTATACTAGTGTTAAGGTACTGAAGTTATAACAGCTTCTTTGTAGTGCCTTTCAGAAAAACTGTCAATTAAATTCAATTAATCATTTCTGGCTCAATGATTTGTTCATCTTGACCAGTCACAAAACACATAAAAGTATTCTTATTACTGATGCATTCAATGATTTAGTTAAATTAAAAATATTACAGGTGGTATGTATTTTTTAAACTTCTGTAATTTTCTGACAACACCACCTACATCATACATTTTTTTATGTAAAAAGTTATAATTTGGTTCAAATGGTCTCCCAAATGAGGTAGCGCTATCATGCAGGCCTAACACATACAAAAGTCCATAGAGTACAAGACATTGCTGTGACAGAGCAACATGAGGAATAAATATGATGGACAATGTCAACCTTGCTGCTGGAATGCCAAGTGAAATGCAGACTGTTGGTATCACTGGGCACAGGCAGGATGAAGGACAGGGCATAATGATTTACCACATCATCCCTCACATAGTACAGCTCGGCATCAATACCTGCAGAGAGAAAGATCACAAAACTGATCAGAACTAAGTCTAAAAAGTTAGGCAGCTTATCTTAACACAACCATCCTTCCTCAAGGGCTCATACAAAATTTGAGAGCTTTTCCACCATCGTGCCAAACTGTTCTCATTGCTTTACCATTCCACTCCTTGCCAAAACCGGGCCAGCCGGTATGGATATGGTTTCATTTTCCACTAAGAGCTGATAACAGAACTCTTTAGAATGTAAACACAAATGCTTCACTCGCAACCTTGGTCACATGTGAGGATGAGCAATGACCACTGACCAGCTCCATGTCACGATCCTGTCAGTCCCCCCGGTTTGTTTCCCTGTGACTTTCCTCCAGACTCCACTCACCTGTACCCTGTCTGCAATTATCCACACCTGCCAGTGATCTCCCTCATCTTGCCACACCATTTAAGCTCCCTCTGTTCTCCATAAACATACCCTGTGTTCCATTCCAAAGTGATCATCCCTATGTCCTAATCCTTTCGAAGAGTAAAGTTCCTGATGTGTAAACTCAAGAGAGAAAACACAATTTATCTCATAAACTGTCCGTTTAAAATGCACATTGCAAAAGTAGCAATAAAAACCACGTCATCTTTTATTTATTTGGAGTGACGTTTTGTATGGTGTCCCCTTCTCGAAGAGCCCTTCGGAGGGCAATATATCCCGTTTGTAACGCACAGATATAAAAACCTTGAGTATGCATTGGCCACTTTGCAAAATGTTGACGACGCCGCAATTACAGTCCTGGTAAACCTACCCTGCAGAGCCATACAAGTGAATGGGGGAGCAGCATTTTTTCTGTATTTAAATCATTTCTTAACATTTCAATAGTTTACGAGTACAAAAACATCATGTCTCTAGTAATTTAACCCTTGCAATACATTTTTTTCAGATTCAAATATTGAATGCAATTAACACAGCATCCGTTTATTTTGTCATCCTTTGTCTAGCCCTTATTCATGTAAAGGCTTTTAAACCACTTGAACGCCGAAACAGTCGAATTTGAAAAAGTGGTATCGGTGCATCCTTGGGATGTTACAATATCCAAATCTCGCTGTACGATAATACCTCTGTATAAATTAAACAGTACTGTACTTGTTGCTATATTTCAAATAACAAATGATGACTTGGAAACGTGCCTTATGCATCCTCTTTTCTTTATCCTCTAATCATAACTGTTGCTTAGAGGTAGTGTTGTACCGACTACCAAGACAGGACCAAAACCAGAGGGTGTCGAGACCAAAACAAGACCAAGATTTTGAGGGGTTGAGACCAAGACAAGACCACGGCAGGCCGAGACCGAGTCAAGAACAAGACCAGCACTCCCAAAATTCATTAAAAATATCCACAAAACACTAAAAAGTCATAATTAAATACTAATAGAAGTAGCTTGGGTGATCTATCGTGCAGAAATATATGTGTTTTGTGTATATGAGTGTTTTATGTTCCATTTTTGATCACCCACCTACTGTAACATATTACAATGTTTGTGCAGTTAAAAATTCCAACAACTAAACATAAAAAACACTAAATACCCAAGATAATTTAAGTCTGTGACCTTCAACAAAAAAAAATATTAAGGGATTTAATTAGTTTCATTGCTTTTTTATCTAATCATTAGCAAAATAGCTGTGTGTTGTTTGAGATTTGTTTGGGACTAGCCAAAATAGAACAAAAACATGTTTAATTAAGGCCACGTTCACACGATGAAAAACGGAAAAGTGTTTCCTTTGTGTTTTTGAAAAGTTTCATGTACACATGACAGCGTTATCAAAACTTTCAGCATTTACACGGATCCAGGATAACGAATAAAAGCGATGTAGTGTGCACGCCAGGCCAGTGGATGGCGATGATGTTGTTGTGTAAAGAAACAGGACGTGCCTTGGCACATACACATGCACAATTATAAGGCAAAAGTGCTTTTAATACTGCTTGTCGACGTTCGTGTCTTTAAAGTCTGGCGAATGTAAATAGTGTGTTTGCGCTTGTCTTATTGGTGCAGCAAATCCACATTTTGCTGTGGAAACGTTAATACATAGACGAGCAGCGAGAGCTCACAGTGCGGGAAGCCGCCATATTGTTTTGACTATACTCGTGTGACGTCGTCATCATCATCGGAAAGTTCTGTCTTGCAGTTTACATGGAAACGAAAAAGGCGCCGTTTTCAAAAAGTTGCACTTTGAGACCCATCTTCAAAAGTTTGCGTTTTAAGTCCCCCAGAACGGCCAAGATGCATACATTTTTTTGCCTTTTCAGTTGAAAACGGTCTCGTGTAAACGGACCCTAAAACGTAACTCAAGATTTATTGTGAAATTATACAAAATCAATATCACATCAGATTTTATAAAATAAAAAAACAAGATCACATACAAATACCTTTTACGCAAACACATATCTGATATTGTGGGCCTGCGTATTCATTATGTTGACTGATTTCTTTAAGACAATCCCCCATTCTTCTCTTACCAGCAGTAAGAGTAACAAAAGTAACAGAAGAATCAAATAACCAACAAGTGGTGAATACTTTTAAAGCCAGAAGTTTTACATCCAATCACATGAATGATGTTAACACATAAATCAGACAATGCATCAGCAAAACCCCTTTTTCCCCCTTTAAAATCCCGAGATCAGCGCACTCAGTCTGAGACCAAGACAAGACCAAAGACAGTTGAAACCGAGACAAGACCATCAAAAAATGGTCTTGAGACCGGTTTCGAAGACCAAGACCGGTCTCGAGTACTACAACACTACATAGAGGTATGAGTTATAGTATGAGAGGGGTTAAATGACATAAAAATCCCCTTTATAAAATAAAATAATTTGCACCAGATAGACCTTGACAAAGGTAACATCTATATTTTTTTCTAACATTCTCTATGTTCTCGTTTCATACAGTCATATGACCACAATAATATTGAGACAATTTTGCTATTGCGATAACACGATATCGATAATATTGTTACATCCCAAGTGCAACCCTATCTTATACATACACAAACGGTTATATAACATGCAAAATCAAAAGATAAAATCCTGTAATATGACCTGCTTGAGCAAGCTTGAGTTTTAACACTTCCTTTTACAATATTTTTTCAAGTGTAACCATCGATAACTAGAGCCTAAATGTTTCTTTACTCCACGTGAATCGTAAAGTACGCAAAATAATATATATAGAAAAATGTTGGTAACCAAAAAAATAATTTGTCCCCACTGACTCAATGGACATATGGACCAAAAAAAAAACAAGACCAACGGCTTTCATTTACCAACATTCTTCAAAGTATATATATATAGTTTTCTGCAGAAACATAAAGCGCCATAAATCCCCCAATGTTCCTCATGTAAGGGGGAATCCCCCAGTATGAAAAATGAAATTCATGCCCTGCTTATTGATCGACAATTACCTATACAAAACAAAAATTGAGACACACGTTCCACCAATCTTTATAAAAAATAAAAAATAAAAAAAAAGAGTAATTCCGTGTCAAAACAACCACATTTTGAATACATCCCCGGCTCATTTTTTTTAAATATTTTTTTACAGAAGCTACACCAACATCTGGAGTGATGTTAAAAAATAAATGAAATGCCACAGACGAATAATAATCCCTTTATCCAAATTTTGTATTTTTCTCAATTCTAAATGATATAGTTCCCAAAAGAAAGGTTAGCCAAGTACAATAATCTAAAAGGACATTAAGGGATCTCTAACAATTCTGGAGTTACAGATATGCTCATTTTGTAAAAAGAACACAAAAAATGCCCTTCCTTCATTTTTGATACGTCACCATTTGCATAAGATGCATCAAGGATTGCTAAAATGAACAGATTTACTAACAAATAAACTGATCTCTGTGTGAAAATTAAATTATGATGCTGGCATTTTTCTCATGTCATTTTTTACCCTCTCTAATATGGCTCCAATTTCATGTGAAAATTGTCATTTTTTTACCTACTTCTAGGGATGTCACGATAAACTGACGATAAATATCACGTGATTTATGCACTTTTGAGTGAAGTTCGGGAAAATGCTGCTGCATCCGAAAGCCGGAGGGCGCTCGTGCGGAAACTCCAAATAGGCACTGCAGAAGAAGACCATAACACGATCTAGAATCTAGGAAATGCCTATGGACATCTTTTTATCACGGTTACTCAAGCCTCATCAGCTATTTTAATGATAATAAAGTATATTTATAATGATCATGTTTGACAGGTGTTGCTTTTTCAAATGCACATTATAAGCGACTCAAACTCGCACTGCTTTTAGATCGAGCAGCATTTCCTACTGATCCCAGAGCCATGCTTCACGAAAAAAAATATGCATTAAAAATTGATTTCAATAGGATTTAGTGGTAAATAAAAACATAACGCTTCATTGTGTAAGCTCTTTATACACCTCTGAAGACATAGTTATGTATATTATATTGCATTTCTGTCAATAGATCCTCTGTTTAAAAAATACACACTGGACCTTTAATTACTATTCATCTGTGGAATTTAATCTTTTGGCTTTCATCACTACTGATGTTGGTCTTGCTTCTGTAAAAATTGAAAAAATTGAAAATTTGAGCCGGGGACTTCTGGTTGAGTTGACACGGAATGACCCAACAATGCTTTCAATAGCCTATGGGGTTTTCAGATGACAAAGTACTACTACCATCCTTGGAACATCTGATTTGGCTAAATCCTAGCCTGATTTGGTCTCTTTCTTATCTTTTGTAAGACTTTTGTTCTCTACTGTATAATAGAATGCCTAGATATGTGTGTACATATGCATGTACATAAATATGTATATGTCAATACATGACATGTGTACATATTTTTGATTTCCTTTTCTCTGTTTCATATTACTTTTAGAGCAATATCTTTATTGTTGTTTTATTACATGTACAACTGCTTTGATATTAAGCTAATTGTAAACACTTAAGTTAAAGCTGCTGTGTGTAGTATTTAGGAGGATCCATTGACAGAAATGCAATAATAAAGATAGGTGCATACAGAGCTTATACAATGAACCATTATGTTTTAATTACATTAGAATGAGCTATTTCTATTTACATACACCTAGGGTAGTGACCTGCATGGAATTCGCCATGTTGTTTCTACAGTAGCCATCGGGATAACACAAGTGAGAGTCAAATTAGCATTTTTAAAAGCTACTCTCATGCCGTACTGAAAGCACTGGAATACACTTGGAAACTGTCTATCGTACTGTCCAGCATATCCTTACTCCTATTCAAAAATCCCTGTTATCCGTCTCTATATAATAACATGCCGAAAATGTAAGTTTGTGTATTTGGCAAAACATTCTTACTCAATTCTGCACATTTTAACAGCATAAATGTCTGTAGATGTTACAAGGATCCCCTAATTTTGTCTGGCCTAAATGTGAATGCTAACATGTGGAGCTAACCAACTACAACACTGAAAGTTTCAGTAGTTTATAGCCATGTAACAATTATAAAACACATGTACACACCCAGTTCTCGGAGTTTGGTATTTAGTTAAAAAAGCAAGTAAGGTTTTTTTTGCGGACTAGTAAAAGGCAAAACTTCAGGTGTATTCCAGAGCTTTGCGCTGGAATAAAGTTAGTGAATTTAAACTGAAGAATAAATTATACACACCCAGAAGTTTCTTCACCTCTTCCTCGCTCATGAATACGTTCACGTTCGGTCTGCTGATATTGTTTATTCCTGGCGCAATGCTGGGGTTGGCGAGGCATCGGGCCCCGTCGAGAAGCATGAGGAGAAAGAACCCCCCTAGTTTCCAAAGAACCCTATGCGGCCAACCCCTGGACACCGCCGTCGCGCCTCCACCGGAGCCCCGCGCTGGCACAAACATCACAACTGTGCAAAACTCTGTGCAATCGAATGGCGCCACCAAACCTCATCCAAAGCTTGAGTTACTTTCCGAGGGCGACATACTACTAGGTTTAGTGACGGCGTTCTTTGACGATTCCTCTCTTTCCTTCTTTTCTCCCGGTTAGTCTCCCCTCCTCCGCTGCCGATAGCCGCTCAGCTAAATCTGCTACGGTAACGTTAGCTCGCTCACAATCTCAGCGATTGCTCGAGCAGGGCCAGTTAAACAGTTTAACTGGTATATTGTTGGCTTATGTGCTTCAGGTCTTTACGCTTAATCGCTGCATTTTTTTTATCGAGGGGAATGACAAACGCTATCCCTAAACACAGCCCTTAAAATGATCCTTAAGCTCTTCCCTTTCATGGCCTTTCCTACCCCCAGCAATCTCACTTTTCGTGGGGGGTGGTGGCTTGTCATTTAAAATCACTATCGTTACACACACGCACCATGGACCTTTGGATACGGGTTCGTTCTTGAGGGGTGTTAAAACTACAGGCGACAACTGCAA
Source organism: Triplophysa siluroides (assembly GCA_006030095.1). Classification (NCBI taxonomy): domain Eukaryota; kingdom Metazoa; phylum Chordata; class Actinopteri; order Cypriniformes; family Nemacheilidae; genus Triplophysa; species Triplophysa siluroides. Next base: position 6,958,657 of record VCII01000203.1, on the reverse strand, counting down.
GTCAATAACTTTATTTTGTCAAATATGTTTGAAATTATTATTGTACCGCTATGCTATTACGGTATTATTTACATTGATCTCAATGGACGAGATTCATTGTGGGGACTCGTGGGGAAACACACACTTAAAGCACAGATGCTGAAATCCCATTCATCACATTTTTCCCTCGAAGGCATAAGAATGCATCAGTCTTTTGATATCTTATTTATTTTTTAATCACAACTTACTGCAGCAACCGCTGTGTGTAATACATTTTAACAAAACAATATCAGGTTAAGGCTAGATGGTGTTCAGCAACGGCCAAAATCTCTTAGGTTTTAGGGTTAAATTTGTCTGTAGGATTATCGCTCATCCGGCGAGATTTCGACCATAGCTGTACCTTCTAGACACAACATCTCGGGAGCTTGCTTATGATAAAAGCCCCCTTCACATTTTATGATAATATAGTGACATCTTATGGCAATGTACAGTATAGCGTCGGCTCATATGTTGCAAATATTGTCAAAACGTTGAGCATATTGTCAAAATCCATTGTATAATGCCGATTTAAAATATATTGTCGGTATTTACTAGTTAAAAATATGTACAAAATCGGACTTTCCCCTTTTCATACTTTCCCCCATATCCCCTTTATAAGATGTATTTTTCTCAATGTAGCGAAAGCAGGAATAATTCAAAATGAACCACAAACATTACTCTAAACACTATTTACATGGTAGCTAGCAGAGTTGTTGAGCTTTACACAGAAAAAAATGAAACAAATGTGTAATGTTTTCCTTCCAGTATGTTGCGTGATCTTGCTGTAGGAGAAGAAAATGCTTTAACCAGCTCAGATAATTGAATGAAGGATACTTGTAGTTTTGGAGACGGAAAAGACAATTATTTACAAAAAAAAATCCCTGAGGGAGTAGATGGCATGTACAGTTGTGTTCAAAATTATTCAACCCCCACTGAAATTGATTGTTTTGGTCGGTTTGACATTGATTATGATCATTCAGTCATCCTGCTTACAATTAAATCAAAGAGGCACGTGTAGGTCAGACAAATATAACATTTATAATGAAATAACCACAAATGTCTTTTCTGAGCTCACATCATTATCAGTTTTATTCAACCCCCAAGTGACATTCAATCTTAGTACTTAGTACAACATCCTTTTACAGTTATAACAGCTTTTAAACGTGAAGCATAGCTTGACACAAGTGTCTTGCAGCGATCTACGGGTATCTTCGCCCATTCATCATGGGCAAAAGCCTCCAGTTCAGTCACATTCTTAGGCTGGCGCACTGCAACTGCTTTCTTTAAGTCCCACCAGAGGTTCTCAATCGGATTTAAGTCTGGTGACTGCGATGGCCACTTCAAAATGTTCCAGCCTTTAATCTGCAACCATGCTCTAGTGGACTTGGAGGTATGCTTGGGATCATTGTCCTGTTGAAAGGTCCAACGTCTTCCAAGGCTCAGGTTTGTGACGGACTGCATCACATTGTCATCCAATATCTCCTGGTACTGAAGAGAATTCATGGTACCTTGCACACGCTGAAGCTTCCCAGTACCTGCAGAAGCAAAACAGCCCCAAAGCATGATTGACCCCCCGCCATGCTTCACAGTAGGCAAGGTGTTCTTTTCTTCATAGGCCTTGTTCTTCCTCCTCCAAACATAGCGTTGATCCATGGGCCCAAACAGTTCTAATTTTGTTTCATCAGTCCACAGAACACTTCTGTGGTTTGTCCACATGACTTTTGGCATACTGCAGTCGACTCTTCTTATTCTTTGGGGACAGCAAGGGGGTGCGCCTGGGAGTTCTGGCATGGAGGCCTTCATTACGCAGGGTGCGCCGTATTGTCTGAGCAGAAACTTCAGTACCCACATCTGACAAATCTTTTCTCAGTTCCTCAGCAGTCACACGGGGACTTTTCTCCACTCTACGCTTCAGGTAGCGCACAGCAGTCGAAGTCAGCATCTTCTTTCTGCCACGACCAGGTAGCGTTTCAACAGTGCCCTTTGCCTTGAAATTTGCGAATGATGCTTCCTATGGTGTCTCTTGGTATGTTTAACATCTTTGCAATCTTCTTATAGCCATTGCCCTTCCTGTGAAGAGTAATCACCTGTTCTCTTGTCTTCCTGGACCATTCTCTTGACCTCACCATGTTTGTAACCACACCAGTAAATGTCTAGAAGGAGCTGAGTATCACAGTCATTTTAAAGCTGCCTAATTGGTGCTTATTAGGCTTTATTGCTGCTCCCTGATATCCACAGGTGTTTTCAATACCTGATTGAAAACACTTCATTGAACCTCTGTTCTTCAGAGTGGTAGTCTTTAAGGGGTTGAATAATTATGTCAATGAAGAATTCACAAAAGAAACATTTACTACTGTATTACAAAACTAATTGATGTCATTTTATTTGCATATGGTTCTTTAAGAAGTCCTTGTAGGATTTCATTCTGAATACAATTACAAATGTACACTAAATTCCCTAAAACCATTTACAGCATTGGGGGTTGAATAATTTTGAACACAACTGTACATGTCAATAGCTGTACACACCAAAACAGCCAAAACAAATCCAGTCAATGAAAGGGACAGTGATACAAAAATAGGATGGTAATGATGTTGGTAATGCATCCTCATTTGAATTGAGACACGGAGAAGCAATTACTTCCCAAATTCATAATTCCTTCAGTTTCCTGAAAAAGAATAATACATATAAAATATTATAAAAAATCTAATAACATATATGCAGTATATAAAAAGATAATAGGAAATATATCCACTTCATTATCGTTGTCCTTGTGTTCTTCTGTCTGATGAGAGAGAAAAAAATGTTATGTGAATGTATAGATGCAAATATAAATGTATTTATAGGTACAGCATGTATAGAACGTTTCATCGGACGCGCAAACACCTGACCCACAGTTAACTTCCGGTTTGTGTTTGGCTAGTGTCTCATAATACACCTATTTATATTTTGTTTAATTTATGTTAATATTTATTAATATTATTATTTTATAATTGTATTAAATAAATTATTTGTTGAATTTTGTTGTAAGTTTATTTTAGTAAATAAACAATTTGTTGAATGGGTCCTGGGGCCCGTTTCAATAAGGAGGTTCAACCAACACATTTACTAATGTGCTTTAATGTGTAAATGACTTAAGTTTAAATTGATAAAAAGGTAAATGTACCAATAAACAAACAAATGAATCAGTAAATGAATGAATAAAACAACAGAAATAAATTTGAAATAAAAAAAAAAATCTCGTCATGAGTCCTCTAGTGAGCCTTTTGAGACATCATGATGTATGGGACACTTGTTAGTGTGTCAGCATCAGTTCTAACCCTGCTCGGAGCAGTTTTTGGTAAGAATGGCTGCACGTATAAATTAATTGTTTATACTGCATTTGTCTGTATTTATTAATTGCTTAATTCATGCACTTTATTTGCACACTTTATTAAGTCATTTCTTATCCTCCACAGATAAACGTTTGTGAGAACATGTAAGGGAAAGAATCTGCTCTGATGTAATACACGGCCACGATGGCTGATGTTATTGATGTAAGAATGGATGAGATATATTTTTATATATCTACTACACTGTAAAGAGAAATGGTACAGTTTTAATAAAAATGCACAGAGAAATAACAAAATTCTACTTGGGTCTTAAATTCCTCTCCTGAAATCAAAGAACATCCATATGAATTAATGCAGCCTCTTCACATACAGGATCTTCGACAAAAGCACATGTGACATTTAAGTCACTGAGATGGTCTCTGTGTGATCAAAATGCATCCCATGCATGACTGTATTAATGAATGAATGAATGAATGAGGTACACCACTTGCGCATTAAAAAGGGGGAAAGAAACTCTGGGTTTACCAAAGAAAACCTATTCTGACCAGGTTAGGTTCACAGAGTAAGTTACTACGGTTACTGACTCTGAGTATAAGTTACCTCTCTTTTAGAAATGGGAATTACCTCGCTTTCTCGGGTTTGACATACCTCACATTCTGAAACGGAAAACCTACAGTGTCCCTCATTTCAGGGTTAATATACTCAGAGTTTTCACTAAACCTCCTTTCTGAAACGGGCCCTTGTAGTTCGTTCGCATACGTTGACATCTAGCGGTTAGGCTTGGTATCGGAGTCTAAATTCAATATATTGGATGGACAAGTTTAGCCAAGAAACAGTTATTCTCGGTTTCTTTTGTTTGTTATAAGAATTAATCTACAGGTACACTATTGTTTGAGAATGTGTACCGGAAGTTCAGTTGGGGTCACAAAAGTGTGCATGTGCAGTAACGTTTGTTTATGTTGTTAAGATGAAACCGTCTATACAGTAATCTAAAGATATACACTATGTATACTGTAAAACATTTATTGGGACTCCTCTTCTAGTCTAAACATCTATTAATTTACCTATTTCTTAAATTCCAGTCAACACAAAACAAACATTAACGTTATACCATACAACACATAGGCCTAAATGTTGCTTGCATTTTTGTTGCAACAGTTTTGGAAGGGCCTTTTTATGTTTCAAAATTAGTAACCCCCTGTGTACAAGCCATTGATAGGCTTGGTTGATGAATGTTTGGCACAAAGTCTGCAGATCAGACCAAAGGTGTTTAGCTGGGTTAAGGTCTGGGGTCTCATTTATAAAACCTTGGGTAGATTTCATCCTTAAAGTGTGCGCACGCACAAAAGCTAGTACACAAAAACCTGCACAAAATTCACTTTATAAATCCAGGCTAGGGGTAGATTGTGTATCTCCTCCCTGTCTCCTCACCGAAATAACCATCTATGCGTTACATCTATGCTGTATTTAAACAAACAGAAGAGCACACACTTTCAGGTTCATCTCCTCATCTCTCACTTCTTTTCTGAACATATCTCGGTAGAGCTTTTCTTACAGGTAACCTGCGCCCTCTAGCAACCGATACAGGTAACAACATAAATGCATAACTAGGCAAACTCCTAGTTTTACAATGCATAATGTCATCATGCATTTAATTTCCATAAGCATATTTCTATCCACCTGACGGGTCGAGACATTTGGAAGACATGAGCCAATGAACAGCTCTACCACCGGATCCGGCAGTGTCCACAATAATAGGGTGCCCCCTTGATCATTGTTCTCGCTATAAATATTTTCAAATATTTTCTCAGAACACGAGTTCTGCAGTGTAGTTTAATAGCAATTATAATAACATTAAAAAGCAGCACGCCACAGGAAAGTGTTTAAAAGCAGAGCATGCACTCGAAATAGACTTATATCTGTACTTGTTAACTTTTAGATGTGATTTGAGTTACATCTATTCCATATTGAGAGTGGTATATTTAATCAAATGTGTATAAAGCGAAAAAAAGAGTTTAAGATCATTCTTTTTACTTCACCCACACCAGTAAAAGAATGCATACTGATGGTCTAAAATGTCCGCACATATTTACGCCATGTTTTTTTTATAAAAATCCAAATATGGGCGTTTTATGTCTAATGACATTTCTATGCCTATTTTGTGTATATGCAACATTTATAAATGAGGCCCCTGGGGTTTATAAAATATTGTGTAGATTTCATCCTTAAAGTGTGCCTACTCACAAACGGAAGATTTTGCATTCAAGTGCATTCAAGATATAAAACATTGGATGACTAGTAATTTCCTTCTTTTAAATTCCGATAAAACAGTTCTACAGCAATCTGTCATTTGGAAATCACATCTCAAATTTTATAAAAACTGCCTTCTTCCACCTTACAAACATTGCCAAACTGGGTAATATTCTATGTATTACTGATGCAGAAAAGCTAATTCAAGTATTTATGACTTTAACACTCGACTATTGTAACGCACTACTTAGTGGTTGTTCTGCATCATCAATAAACAAACTACAGTTAGTTCAGAATGCAGCTGCCAGAGTTCTTATCAGGTCTAGAAAATATGATCACATAAGCCCAATTTTATCATCTCTACACTGGTTACCCATAAAGTACTTCTAATTACTTACAAAGCATTAAACGGTCTAGCTCCTGCCTATCTAACAGAGCTTCTATCGCGCTTCAACCCATCACGCTCTTTAAGATCACAAAACTCCAGACTTTTGATAGTATCTAATTAAATCCACCAAAGGAGGTAGAGCATTTTCATACAGTACATAGCACTTAAACTCTGGAATAGCCTCGCTGATACTATACCACGTTCAGACACACTCTCCCAGTTTAAATCTAGATTAAAGACACATCATTTACCCAAACATTCAAATAATGCATACTATACACCATTAACAAATCAAATTCTAATTATTTCCCCCAGCTTAAAAGTAAGAACAGCAGCTACGCTGATTAGACTCTTTCTGCCCTCCTCCCCTAACTACAGATTAGGCCAGCTCCATCTGAACATCACGTGCCATCCTCCGGTGAGAGCCTGCGGACTGACTGACCATCCCTGCTGCAGCTCAGACAATCTCCATCACCAACCAAGGGCGACGTGTGGAAGATATGAGCCAGAGGACCGCTCTACCACAGGATTGTGCAGTGTTCACAATAATATCAAAAATGTATGTCCGACCCTGCAGTGGAGCTAACAGGTTGCATTCTACTCCGCCATGACATAAATCTTTGCACATATATAAGCATTGGGCTATTGACAGGAAGACTGTAGACAGTCACTACTCACCAGATGTAAAGAAATTTGACAGTCAAATGCAGACCTTTTTCCTCCACCGTAATATTTCATCAGCTCTCCTGATCATGGCAGTGTACCTAGCTCCCGATGCTAAAGCTAATTAATCCCTCAGTCTCCTATATACTACCACAAAATTGAATAGATATATACAGGCAGCACACATAATAGCAGGAGTGCTATTATGTGTGCATGTGTGATTTAATCATGTAGTAATCAAAGTAGTGTTTCCTTAATTCTACACACGGGGAAAGCCTAATTCACCATTAAACATGGTTACAGAGCTATACTAACACCCCCATTTGGGTCAGTAGGACCACATATCCCTGTTCCTGTTACCATGATACACCCCTCAGGAAAAGGGAACCCCCCACCTCAATTGTTTAATGGAACAATTTTATTAAAACTTGAGTGGGTGCTCCCCCACTCCAGACTTTTGATCTGTCGTGCTCATCACAGGGGAAGATGTTTCTGCATACAGGGATGAGGTGGAAAAATTGTCATCATGATGTAGTGATAACAACTTGGTCCTCAATACCCCAAAACATGTGCAGATCAAACCTTCAGCATATACATCAACGGGGACTGTTTGGAAAGGGGCTCTGACCTCAAATTACTTGGCCTGTACATGGATGATGACCTTACCTGGAAAACCAACACCACTATGCTGATCAAGAAAGGACAGTGGCGGCTCCACATAAGGGTCCTGAAAAACAACTCCCTAGCCAAAGAGCTTTTGGTGTCCTTCTATAGAAGTTCCATTGAAAGTGTTCTACTACTGACATACTGTATTCCAGTGTGGTTCGCCAACTGCACTGCCCAGGAATAGAGAACGCTTCAGAGGGTGATCATCACAGCACAGAAGATCATTGGCCTTGACCTACTCTCCTTAGAGGAGCTGTGTAAGACAGTGATGTGTCGATAAAACTGCGTTGTGCCTGATCAACAAACAAATCAAAAATATTCAAACATTTTCTAAACTAACGTACAATAATATAGAAACTAAACTAAACACAATTGACCATTAAAAACCAAACTAAACTATTTGAATGGCCACAACAGTTTCAACAGTCACATTCACATTCACAAAAAACAAACACAGGCTTTAGTTGGACTCGGGCTGAGAATTCTGATAAGCTCAGACAAGGGCCAGGTTAGAGCCTGAGCATCTCGGATGATATCAAGACTTATCAAGATTATTGTCATGCACTGCGGTTGCCCTGTAGGTGTATTACAAAAGCTCAAACTAGTTCAAAACGCGGCAGTTAGAGTTCTTACATCAACAAAAAGTATGAGCATTTTAGCCCGGTCCTGTCATCCTTGCACTGGTTACCATACCTATTAAGCAACGTAACTTAATTTTAAAATCCTACTGACTACCTATAAGGCCCTACACGGTTGAGCTCCACAGTACCTGCGTGAGCTTCTACTACTATACATTCCCTCACGTTCACTACTCTCCTTGGTTCTCTGGACAGTTGGTAATACATAGAGTTTCAAAATCAAGTGCAGGTGGTAGTCCCTTTTCCTACCTAATGCCCAAACTCTGGAATAGTCCTCCGAATAGTGTGGGGGAGGCACACACACCCTCACAGTTTAAATCTAGATTAACTCTTCAACCTTGCGTACACAACACTTCTATAATACTAATAATAATTATAATAATTATAAGGCTGCATTATTCTGATGCACTTGTTTCACACTTTAAAGGGGATGACGAGACACCTTTATTTAATAAGGATAAATTCCACAAGCAAACCGGTAATTTATCCACAGGCAAACAGATCATATCCACTGGTGTCCAGATGTGTAATCCACAGGGTAACAGGTAATTTCCACAAGCAAACAGGCAAGTAATCCACAGGCAAACAGGTAACATTCACAATTAAACGAGTAATCAAAACAAGGTTGGCACTAGCAACAACATAAGACAACTAGACCTGACAAAGAACAATGGTAGGGTTAGAGTTGATAAAGAGTCCAGGGTGATGCAATGCAGGTGCAGGTGCAATCAGTATACTGTTGCAGTTGTTTTAACACTGTTCTTCAATGTACAAAACAACAGACCATATTGTTACTAAATTCTGCTCAAAAGAAGTATAATTAATAATGGACCCATATTGTAGTACGTATCATAATGTGGCCTTGTACCGTGACGTGTATAGTATCATGAAGTTGTTTCTCCTTTTGATCTTTTATTTGAGAAAAAAAAAAAAAATCACAAAAATGGGTATATGCAGTCGGGGACAAAAATATTTTGTCTCAATTCTTATTTGTGCATCCTTGCTTCCTTTCCTCGTGTCTTAGCTCCACCCCTTCAGGATGCGAGGGAAGGGATGCCTGTTTTATTGTTTATGATTGTGGATTACGACTTGTTGCACCTCTGTTTAATTAAACTTCAGCACATGGATACAACTCCAAAACCTAATCCTTACAGAATGCTGTGAAAATAAATCTGCATAGTTTCTCCTCAACAATTGAAAGTGGGGGAAACAAATTAAGACGCCTATTTTTTGCCTATTTTTAAAATCTGTGTCTGTATTGTTTTAATGTAAAGCGAGAAGAATAATTTAAGTGTCCAAAGACTCTTCAAGGATCACAGAGGGATAATAACTGTATTTAATTATACATTTATTTTAAAATGGCACCTCCATCACCACAAGTTGTTTGGGACACTGTTCAACAAACAAATCTTTTGCTCTCCAGCGAAAAAAACTCCACCATATTCATTTTCCATACCGGACTGGGTTCTATGGCCATGTGAAATGAAAAGGAGTTTTTGGCAGCAAGAACACAAAATGGGTTTGGTGCACAAGGGGAAAAAACATGTCCACAGTTAAATATATCGCCGGATCTTCATTGTTGTGGACCTCCTTTTATTCCAGAGGTTCTGGATGTCTTGTTTAGATACATGGCATTCAAGGGCCGCAATCCCAGGTACTTTCTGCAATGTAAAAATAGTCAGTGGTATCCCCAGAATGTGTCTTTCAAGTTTCCGCTCAAAATACATCACATATCTTTCAATACAAGATGTAGAACATCACCATTTGTGGCTGCAATGGAAAACGCGCCGTTTTTGTGTGTCTCTTTAAATGCAAATGAGCTTCCGCTCCCCATTCCCGTATGCAAAATAGGTGTGATTTGGATGACATCAAGACAAGCAATATAGCGGAAAGCGCAATTACGTCTGAAATGCCCATTCCAACCAAACCCATACACTAACTGCTCATTCGTTCATAAATACGAATTAAATGGAAAAAACTAAAACATAGATAGAAAACATTGCTGACCATTTGCTGTATGAGATGTTGGCCATTGATGATTAATCATGTGCATGCATATTACTAGCATATATAAACACGGATATAGGCAAAAACATACATTCAGATTACTTGTATATGACAGACAGGTATGTAAAGATCAGCAACCTGGTGTTATTACGTTGGGAGTTGCAATTTCCTCATTGTCTTAAAAATGCGCACTCTGTTTCTAACCGCTCTAAGTATTGTCGCACTCAGGACATACGAGAAAACACTGAACTCACCGAGAAAGACTGCTATAAATTCCTTTTGTTGTAATGGATAAGCTTTATAGAAATTATGTCGGTCACAAGTCTTCAGAACCGATGGGCGCGATCTGTTTTACCACTAACATTACAACACAGCACCTGTATTTGGATCAGCGTCTCAGGAAGTCTCAGGATTAGCCGAAAACATGTAAACAACAGCCACTAACAGGCCATTTAAAAACGATGTGTAATACTTACTTCTTCTGGAGATGAAGCTTGATCGCGAACAGCTGGTACTGATCCGCTTTGTTTTGCCTCACCCCACCCCTCTCGTTACCTTGATTAGCTTCTTCCACGTCGCTGGGGGACAGACCCCTCTCTCCCATTTCCAAGCGTAAGTCTCACGCTCTCTGGTAACCACAATGAGAACAATTTGTTGTACATTCTCGATGCCCCTGGAAACCAAATTGTTTTGGGGCATCCTTGGCTTGCACAACACATTCCTCACTTGGATTGGCAATCTAGTTCTATCCTAACCTGGAGCCCATCGTGTCATGTTTCTTGTCTTGGTCTTGCTTCCTCTCCTGTTTCTTGTCATTCGCAGGTGCAACCGACTTAACTGGCGTTCCGGTGGAGTACCATGATCTCAGCACGGTCTTCAGCAAATCCCGAGCCTTCTCTCTTCCTCCACATCGCCCATACGACAGTGCCATTTTTCTCCTCCCGGGTACTTCCCCGCCTAAGGGCCGCTTGTACTCCATTTCCGGTGCTGAAAGAGAGGCCATGGACAAGAACATTCCAGAATCCCTTTTAGCTGGTCTCATTTGTCACTCATCTTCCCTTGCGGGCGCTGGGTTCTTGTTTGGAAAGAAGGACGGCTCCCTTTGCCCTTGTATTGATTATCAAGGTTTGAATGACATCACTGTATACAATAGGTACCCCCTTCCTCTCATGTCTTCTGCCTTTGAACTCTTACAATGAGCCCGGGTCTTTACTAAGCTAGACCTATGCAACACCTACCATCTCGTCCGCATTCGGGAGGGTGATGAGTGGAAGACGGCTTTCAACACTCGGGACACTACGAATATTTGGTTCTCCTGTTTGTGCTTACCAATGCTCCCGTCGTCTTCCAGGACCTCGTCAATAGCATTCTGGGTGACATGATTAATAAGTTTATCTTCGTGTACCTGGACGACATCTTAATATTTTCCCCTTCTCTCCAGGTCAACACCCAGCATGTTAGGCGGGTCCTTCAGCACCTACTTGAGAACCAGCTTTATGTCAAGGCCTAGAAGTGCGAATTCCACGCCGAGTCAGTTAAGTTCCTTGGTCACATCATGTCTTCTGGCAGTATCCAGGTGGATCCGTCTAAGATAAAGGCTGTCGCCGACTGGCCCACCCCCGACTCTCGCAAGGCCCTCCAGTGTTTCCTGGGTTTCACCAATTTCTACCGGCGATTCATCAGGAACTTGGGCCTCTCACCGCATTGACCTCCACCAAAAGGACATTCAGGTGGAACAAGGACGCTCAGGTTGCCTTTGATTCATTAAAGTCCCGTTTTGTCTCTGCACCTGTTTTGTCTGTTCCAGATCCTGCATGGCAATTCATTGTCGAGGTCGATGCATCAGATGTCGGGGTCGGCGCAGTCTTATCACAGCGATCTCCTGAGGATGGGAAGGTGCACCCATGCACCTTTTAATCCCACCGCCTCAACCCTGCAGTGGAAATATTCCTTTTGCGCGAGATATTCCTACCTAGTGGATTAGTTCCAGTCCCAAGCGTGTGTTCGGCCAAGTGAATTAGTTCCAGTGCCAAGCGTGTGTTCTGCCAAGTGGATTAGTTCCAGTTCCAAGTGTGTGTGTTCTGTCAAGTGGATTAGTTCCAGTTTCAAGTGTGCATTCTGCACGAGTAGATTAATTCCGGCTTTGAGTGTCTGATCTACCAAGCGGAGTTTTCCTGTTCTCTGTCCAGTGGATTATTACTGTGCGAGGAGTTTCCACCTTGTGGATAATACCTTTTCAAGGGTGTCTGCCCTTTGGGATTTTTGATCTCGAGAGGATTTGGGTTTTGGGAACTTTCCCTTCAGTAGGGGTTGCTATCACCTTACATGACAAACTGCCTCTGTCATACGCTGATCCTCTGTGCCAACTTGTGGCGCCCGTTCTGACCGGCCTAAGACATTAAAGTTTGTGAATAACCTCCCCTTTTGTCACCTCGGGGATTCTTGTCCCTCATGGACCAACGAAGCCAGTAGCCCATTCCCCCTGAGTCCTTTCTCTCCCGGCCGAGCGCTCGAGCCACTTTCATTATCTTGTTGTGATTCCCTGGACTTTACTCTGTTTGCACTACATCGATTGTCTCAAGATTCTCTACGCTGTCCGGCTGTTGATTGGTGTTTTTGTGACTTTAAATAAACGTCTGTCTAACCCTGCATTTGACTCTGACAGTATTAGAGAGACGCATTTATTTCTTGTAATTTCACCCTACTTAATTTTTTTTTGACTTCAATGAATCATTGGGTTTTTGTGAAAAGATCAAAAGGAGAAACAATGCAGATTTATTTTCACAGCATTCTTTGCTGATACTTACCAAGGGGGCTAATATTTTTGTCCCTAACTGTATACACATGTACTGAGCGCTTTTTTAGTAACACAAATTATTAATGTGAATATGCAAATTTCCAATTCAGTTGGTTATGTGTGATCAACCACCAGATTCAGAAGAAAATTGATTAAAAAAAGTTAAATCGTGACATTACAGGCTGGTTTTAGTATTTCTTTAACTTTTTATTATCTCCTAGAAATGTACACTTGACTCATCATATACTGTACAGTGTGTATATATAAGGGAATTACTTGATGAGATAGGTCAACAGAGACCATTTGGGTTTAAAAACAAAACTATGGGAATTTAGATAACCACTCTGTAATCTTGTGTGGTGAAAAGCAAAATACACAAAACTTGTTCAAAGTGTCAGTTGGATTGGCTACAACAGCAGAAATTACTGCTTGTGTTTCAGTGCTTTCAGCCAAGAACAGCAAGCTGGGGCTGCTGTCAGCACACGGTACAGTCAAACGTTTATGTCAACAGCATGAATCCATGGACTCAATCTGCTGTGTGTCAACAGTGCATGAGTTGGGAAAAGGGTACAGTAGCTGACAAAGCTGCAGAAACTACATAATGCAAACAAGTCAGTTTCCAATATCTTGCATCCATGCCTTGAAGAATTGAGGCTGTTTTGAGAGTGGGGACCTACTCAGGATTAGTATAGTGTTCCTAACAATGAGATGGAATGAGAATTAATAAAGTCTTCCTGTTTGTAAAGCTACATGACAGTTTTCACACTATCATCTACTCTAAATTTATTACAGTTAGTATGTATTCTACTTACTTGGAGTTTTTGTAGGCAGCAAAGGCTCACAGATCTCCCTAAAACAAACATCCTGCTGAACTTTATATGTTCTTTTGTACCTGATAGGTAAAAACAAGCACTCGTTACATCTAATGGATTAGAATAAAATAATTAGTGCATTGTTAACACTGTCAGACAGTAGAAACTTACAAATAATGGCAGACACCATCTTCCCACACAGGCACGCTCTTTGTTTCGGAGTAAAGCCGAGTACATGGATGAGACAAACGCTGGCAATCTGTTTTCAACAGAAACAAAACCATTATTTTTTACAAAGAGATTACAGTAGGTTTTCCTCTTTTAAAATACAAATAACTGGTGTTGAAAAGGAGAGATTAGAAAACACTAAAGTAATCATTTAAGAGCCATTGATAGAATTTTTAATGATGTGTGTTTGCATGCATGCTTAACAAATATGGTCATACTAACATAGCTCACACCACCTGCCCTTAAAACCAGTGGCACAGTTACAGCCAAATAACTCGTTCATCTGAACACATGTCCCACCATTTTGGCAGGCTTGAGCTCTGCATTCTTGGGATGACTCTGCATTAAAAGTTGTTTTAATACAACAAACACAAATACTTTTCAACCTGAATGCTTAAAACACTGGCAAGAGTTCTCAATGTTTTACTGTACTCCAAAATCTACATTATTACATACAAATAAACATGCAATTGTTTATTCGTTATATTCATTGTGTCTCATATCTGTTCCCTGCCACCAGGGGTCGCCACACACCACACTGACTGTTTCACCCTGGACTCCATTTCCCAATATCCCCTCTGATTACACCTTCACCCAATCACTACATAAGCCCCATTCACTCCATTACATACTGCTCAGTATTGTTTGTCCCACAGCATTACATAGCGTTTCCTTGTTCTATGTATAGCTGTGCTTTTGGATCCGACCCTGCTTTCCTGACCCTTTTATTACACACATTGGTTACGTTGTTTTACAGCTGATACTGTGAATATTTTGACATCCTAAGGAAAAAAGTTACTCAGTTTTTTTTTTTCTCCGCTGGTATCAGTTACAGCAGTCATTTTCAAACTTGTTCCTGGGGACCCACTGCTCTGCACATTTTGCATGTCTTCCTTATCTAACACACCTGACTCATCAGATCGTTAAGGGAGAGATCCATGAACTGAAGTAAGCATACAAGTTAAGGGAGACCAGTGGGTCCCCGGGACCAGGATTGAAAACCACTGAGTTACAGTATACAAATACCAACTTATTTATATTTAATTGAATGAAAAAGCTGAATAAAATAATAAAAATCACATTCTATCTATATTTCAAAGACAATTTAGTGAAACATCACCTACCAGATTTATTATTTGTTACTTCTGGAATTTCCAAAGCTAGACTGATCTTGTTGGTGGTTTTCTCCAGCTTTTCCAATCTAATTGGAAGATCTGGCTCTGCTTAAGAAAACATGGCAAGCAGTTAAAAATCAAGTTGAATGACATACATTTATGGATTTAACACACTTTTAAAATCCGTGGCAACAAGAGTCGCTTTGGATAAAAGTGTCTGCTAAATGACTAAATGTAATGTAAAGAGCAAAAGCAAAAGTTATGTATCAAAATGGTTGTAAATTAACAAATGAATATGAGTAAACCAGATGATGTGATTACAATTTAATATGATTTAAACCAAAATTCAATATCAATAAAATCAATATTATTCAAAAACAATGCGTTCTACATTTCGAGATTAAAATGATTACAGACTTGTACGGTGTCTGATGGTTTTATGTGGAAGGCTGGTAAATTTGGCTGTAATCCTCCCCCTACCATCAATAAGCTCTGTGTATCTGAGGGGAAAAACACAAAGAACTGATTGTACAAATAGGGTTTTAATAACACATCAATGATTACGGTACTTTATCCGTAAAGTACTGTATTGTACCTTAATGGATCCTCCAAGGGTTCCGTGTTGTCAACTGTGCCTCCATCTTTAACTTGTGTCCAAATCTGTCCGACCTGATAATTCGGTCCTCCCTGAAGTCTGTCAATTCTACTTTGGTCCTTTAAAATTGGTACTGTGCAATAGAAGATACACAGACAGGTCACCACCGCGACAACATCGTAGAGAAGATAGAAATATTGATTAATGGTGACTCACATGTGGTGAAGGCTAGATGTTGAGGGACACTTTCAATGTTGTCCTTGCCTGTTTTGTGTACAGAGGTCAGGGCTACATGGCAATGCTGTCCTGGAGCAAGGTCACGAAGGGTATATGTCCCTAAGCTTCCATCTGGCAGATACCGGCTACGAGTTGTGAGGCCTTGAGTAATATTTACAACAAAACCATCTGGAAGACTTTGAGGATGACGGTCCCATGTAACCCGGGCCGAGGTAGCTGTGATACTGGAGAGGGAAAGATTCTGAGGAGGGAGGGGTCCTGATGGAGGGGACAGGAAAGCGGTGTTATGACAGAGATGCATGTGTTTGTAACACAAAGCTGGAGAAATACTTACTAGTCCAAAAGTGGAGTGGCCCAGCAGATTTGCTGGTTGATGGCAGGTCTTCAGGGCGCAAACCACTTTGTGTAACTACGTCTATTGTGTACATCTGACCTGGGAGCAGTGTGCTGTGGGTTACAAACAACAAATGAATAACATGTTTGTTTGGTTTTGTTTTGTTTTAACCTCTAGTAACTATAACAAAATCTTCGCACTTTCCCAACTATATTGTATGCGTTACCTTTCATTAGTTTTTCCTAAAAAATCATAATTAAATCACTAAAAAACAATGTAATACACCTGCTATAATGCATGCACACAATATCATATATTTTAATGGTAATCCAAGAAGACAATATGGCAGTGAGTAAGTTAAGTGGGTGAGTATATAAAGAGTTCAATAATGTGCATCAGGTACGGGTGAAATTAAATATGGTTGATGTGTGCAGAGGATTGTGGGAATTTACGTCCAGTTTTGAGTGAGGGCAGACAGAGGACCGTGAAAGTTCGCCCACTCCCGACAAGGCGAGACCTCAATGATCGGTGGTAAAGGCAGGCAGATGACCAGTGCAGAAACTGGTGGAGACAGGAAGTGAGCCAGAGCAGGAGTCAGGTGGGACCCAGGCCGCAGCCAGAATGGCAACCCACGGTGGAGACGATGGAGGGAGAAGCCATGTTGGAGGTGAGGCCGATGACTTCAGGGGGCTGAGCAATGGAGGCTGAGCAATGGAGGCAGAGCAGGAGGAGCCCGAGGCACAGAGCCGACTAGCCAGGGTCACGGCTAGGGTCCAGAGGGCCAGTGTGCAGAGCTGAAGGCTCAGGCGACCGAGGCGGAGATTCAGGAGTCTGCTGCAGAGCGACTGAGGACCAATGTGTTGGTATGGGGTTGTGGAATGACAACACCCAGAACAACTTACAGAAACGAGCCAGGACTCGTTGGAAAGGTATTCGCCAGGGCATTTGAACGACGCTAACAGCTAGAGCTCCCGGTAGCCGGAAAGGTTGAAAAATCGAAGCTCCGGGAACGGGTGGCCCAGCGCCCGGAAGACCAGGCTCCGGCCAGTCGCCTTCCGCCGAATGTATCTCCGGCTCCCGGGGGCACGGCGAGTCAATGCCGGTCAGTATAGCATGAGTTTCGCAAAAAAAAAAATTCTCGAGTGGATCAATACCAGCTTTTCGCCTTTAAGCTTCATCTCTGGAAGAAGTAAGTATTACACATCGTTTTTAAATCGCCTTTCTTAAATAATGTGTTTAGCATGTTAGAGGCTGTTGTTTACATGTACGCGTCTAATCCTGAGACTTTTCATTGGTCCAAAGACAGCTGTTGTGTCGTAACGTTAGTGGTAAGACGCATCGCGCCCTTCGGTTCAGAAGACTTGTGACCGACATAATATCTGTAAAGCTTATTCATTACTCACATACTACTGCACTGCAACTTCAATATCTAATGTCTATAATTAATGCACACTTAAGTCACTTGCACTATTGTATAGTCTAAATTGTTATCTGTTCATAACCACCTGTACATTAATGTTCACAGTATATAGCCTTCTGTATATATTGTTCATAGTACATACCGACTGTCATATTTTCATAGAACATTCCTTCTGTAAAGTATTTTCATAGTACATGCCCATTGTATAGTATTTTCCTAATATTGTATTCTTTATTTATTCACACTGTATATCCTGCACTTGCTAACTGCACTTCTGGTTAGACCTAAACTACATTTTTACACTGTACATATGTGTAATGACAATAAAGTTGAATCTAATCTAATCTAATCTAATTACAACGAAAGAAAGTTATAGCAGTGTCTTTCTCTGTGAGTTCAGTGTTTTCATATATGTCCTAAGTGCGACAATACTTAGAGTGGATAGAAACAGAGTGCGCATTTGTAAGACAATGAGGTTACGCAGAAATTGCTACTCACAACGTAAAAAACACCTGGTTGCTGATCTTTACATACCTGTCTGTCATATACAGGTACTCTGAATGCATGTTTTTGCCTATATCCGTGTTTATGTCTGTTAGTAATATGCATGCACATGATTAATCATCAATGGCCAACATTTCATACAGCAAATGGTCAGCATATGTTGTTCTATGTTTTTGTCTTTTCCATTTAATTCGTATTTATGAACAAGGCATTAAGGTGATTTTTTTTGCAGTTAGTGTATGGTTTTGGTTGGAAAGGGCATTACAGATGTAATTGCGCTTTCCGCTATATTGCTTGTCTTGATGTCATCCAAAGCATTAGTTTTGTAAGCGCTCTACTCTACTCTATTTTGCATACGGGGAGGAGAGCAGAAGCTCATTTGCATTTAAAGAGACACACACAAAAACGGCATGTTTTCCATTGCAGCCACGAATGGTGATGTTCAACATCTTGTAATAAAAGATATGTGGTGTATTTTGAGTTGAAACTAGAAAGACACATTCTGGGGATATCACTGACTATTTTTACATTGCAGAGAAAACACCTGGGATTTCAGCCCTTTAAAATAAACCTACCATAAATATGATAGACCCTTCATTTCTTTGTAAGCAGGCAAACTAACAAAGTAAGCAGATAATAAATAATTATTTCCCTCTCTGTATATCAAGACATGCATTCTCAATTTTGTGTTATTTATTTAATAATTACACAAATGAAAATGTCATGGACAAAAATGATGGGACCCCTAACCTAATATTTTGTTGCACAACCTTTAGAGGCAATCACTGCAAGCAAACGTTTTCTGTAGCTCTCAATGAGACTTCTGCACCTGTTAACAGGTAGTTTGGCCCACTCTTCCTGATAAAACTGCTCCAGCTGTCTCAGGTTTGATGGGTGCCTTCTCCAGACTGCAAGTTTCAGCTCTTTCCATAGATATTCGATAGGATTCAGATCAGGACTCATGGAAGGCCAATTCAGAATAGTCCAATGTTCTGTTCTTATCCATTCTTGGGTGATTTTTGCTGAATGTTTTGGGTCATTATCCTCTTGGAGGACCCATGACCTGCGACTGAGACAGAGCTTTCTGACACTGGGCAGTAGTACGTTTCGCTCCAGAATGCCTTGATAGTCTTAAGATTTCATTGTGCCCTGCACAGACTCAAGGCACCCTGTGCCAGATGCAGCAAAGCAGCCCCAAAACATAACCGAGCCTCCAACCATGTTTCACTGTAGGTATGGTGTTCACTTCTTTGAAAGATAAAGCTGATGTGACTTGACAAAAATCTCCAAAGTACATTCTCCAAGAAGGATTGTGGCCTGTCAATATGAATTTTAACAAATTCCAGTCTGGCTTTTTATGTTTTTCTTTCAAAAGTGGAGTCCTTCTGGGTCCTCTTCTTAATAATATTTGCAACTGTTGTCACAGGAACATCGAGCTGCTTGGAGATGGTCTTGCAGCCTTTCTCTTTACCACGCTTGTCTATTATTTTCATTCTGAGCTCCTCAGACAACTCTATCCTTTGCTTTCTCTGGTCCATGTTCAGTGTGGTGCACACAATAACATCAAACAGCACAGTGACTCTGTTTACATAGGCTGAATGGATACATGTGTGATACTAATTAAAGAAACTAATACATTTGAAATATCACTATAATCCAATTATGTATTATCTTTTCTAAGGGGTACCAACAAATGTGTCCAGGCCATTTTAGAATATCTTTGTAGAATAAGCAATAATTAATCTCTTTCCACTGTCTCTTTGCTTTATTCTATGACATACCATCTTTGTAGAAAAATCAATAATTAATCTCTTTCCACAGCTTCTTTGCTTTATTCTATGACATACCAAGTATACATGATACAATAGCTTTTAGTTTCATCACTCTTCAGGAGGAATAGAGCATTATTTCAGTGAGCTGTAAGGGTACAAACAAATTTGAGCACGTCTGTATATCCAACACAAAAATATTTAATAACTAAACAGAGATATACAGATTAGACCAATAATTACACAATAAACTAAACAAGACAAGACCAGACAATGGAGAGGATAAACATGAGTCCTTAAATGAGGTGCAGATGATGAGATCGTTGGCAGGTGTGGATGATAGGAGACAGGTGAGGGAGCATGGAGGATGATATGAAATGTTGTCAGAGGAAAAGACAGGCAATGGAGAACACTTAAAAGCAGACAGAGGGAGACAAGACCGTGATGGAACTCTCCCCTCCCGGAAGGGGTGACCTTGTGCCAACGATGATACAACCAGAGAGGGGGGTGTGGCGTCCTGGAAGCTGACATGGACAGGAAACTGAGGGACACCGGAGCAGTCACTTCAGCTCAGTACTGCCCCCCCCAAATTTTATTTGGGGAAATTCCAGAACATCCATGCTGCCCAGGCACTTTCCAACACCATTACTGCCACAGCGGCGGATTCCGGCCAGTCCTTGGAAACGAGCTTGGGATGGGACTGGATGATTATGCCCCAACAAGGTCAAAACGAACAAAATCGACCAGGTGTCAGGCTGAGACCATGGTCATTGGGATAGCGATCAGACAAACTACCACTGAGCCACAGGGTGTAGATGGAATCCAACACGCAGAGACAGTCAAGTAGAAGAAATGAGTAAAGGTTTATTTTCCACAAGAAAATAATAATCCTCAGGGCAAAAAATAGAATCCACAGTGAGTACAACAAAGGTAATCCAATAAGGCAAATTTTTTTTGAAAAGTCCACGAGGGAGATAAAGTAATCCAACAGAGCTAAGGCTAGAGATGACTACCATTAACAATAACCAAGCAAAGACTAAAGGAAACAGAGTCTCTTAAATAAGCAAACGTGATAGGGAAACAGGTGCAAGTAATAATACTAATTACAGGTCTTGACCAGTGTAGCGATAGGACCCGATAGTGACCTCTAGTGGTTAAACAATAGAGTCCAGAGTAAAACCCTCACACCAGGGGCAAAGATTAAGAAAGACAAAGAGACAATAGAATGGAATAAAGCATCATCCAACTCCATCCTAAAGCATGTGTTGAGCATGGCATCGCTCCAACTCACCCGATTGATTTGGTCCAGGAAATCCTCTGCATAACTCTCCAGAAAATGTCCGTCTTCGCAGTAATATAACAGGAGATAGTCCTCTGGAGAGTTCAGAGAGATGTCAGGGAATTGGGAAAAATAGGATCTACAGAATTCACATCGAGTAAAATTTGATATGTTGGCCCAAATGCTGGAAAACGAATGAGTGCAGTGAAGAGATTTATTAGAAAGACTGGGTTAATATAAAAAAAGTAACATTTATATGAAAGGACTTCCTCTCTGCATTCAGCCATAGCAAATGCGCATAACCATTGGTCACCCTTTTTGTAGATTAGTGAGTAATATTGATTAGTAAAATGTGTTTTTTTTAAAGTATATTTAAAAAGATAAATTGTAACGTCTGTCAGCTGCAGTGCCCTCGTGCTCCACCATCACCCGGACTTTCATTATTCACTACATTTTCTATAACCCCTTGCACAGACTCAATGAACACTGATCATTCTCACCTGTTTGTAATTACCTCTGTCAATATAAGCCTGGTTCAATCATTCTGTCATTGCTAAGTCTTGTTTAGTGTTACTACCGCATTTATGAGCATTCTTCTATTGGATTACTTGTGTTTTGACTTTTTGGACTTGCTTATTGTTTTGGGACCTCTGCTGCCTGCTTGCCTGTTATTTTTTAATTGACTGACAGCACTAAAATAAACATGTTAAACTAAATAAATTGTGAATGTTTAATTTTAGTACACGTGTGTAATTAATCGCAGTTAAGCACACGAAAAGGGTGCGATTAATCGCGATAATTTTTTTTTATCTATTGAAAGCCCTAGTTTATGAAAGCTCTAGTTATAATAACACTATATGTACTGTATATATAATATTACAATTTTCGATGTTCTTCATTTAAATACCCGATTTGGCGGTTCAGGCTTTGTCTTGAACTGTTTTATGAAGCTTCCCACAGGTTTACCTCTGCTATTCTGAGTTTACACACACCTGCATTTTTAACATCAACCCTGATACTACAGTCTATCATTATCACATCAAAAGTGCAGATGGACCCACAGCATGTCGGCTGCTGAAGACTAGGCCTTTATCATTAGCTAATGCTAGCACTTTTAGGAGAACAATAAGAGCAGAGGTTATACGCCTTAGTTTGAAGTCCGTTTTATTTAACAAATTAATTTTATTCTCTTTTAATTTGTGTGTATTCTGTCTTTAAATGTTTTACATTTTCTGTATTTTTTTAAGAACATTTTTTATGAGAAAAGCATGTGTAATAAACCATAAAGCTTTTTTAAACAATAAAAGAAAATGTATTAAAAGTTTAAGTTAAAAAAACAATATTTCATTATTTGTTAATAATGTTTTTTCACGATCCTGCCTCACTCATTCATGCTTGCCGCCCACAGAGGTAGCTGCAGCCTCCCCTGTGCCAGGGGGAAGGTTGGTACTGTCACGATCCTGCCTCTCTCCATCATGCTTTTCTAGTTTTGTGTCAGGATCATGACAGTCCCTCGTGTTTTTGTGTTGAAGCACATGGCCATTGTTTATTTTTGGTGTGCCATGTGCTCTCCTGTCTCGTCTCCTGACCCCTACCCCTCGTTTCCCCATTAATTATCTTGTCATTGTTTCATGACCCTCACCCGTTGTCCTCATTATTTGCTCCCTATTTATTGCCCTTGTGTTTGCTATCTTGTGCCGGTTCGTTTTTGTAACCATTGTTCGCACTTGTGTGACGTCGTGTTCTGAAGGTCCTTGTGAAGTAGTCAGTCTAGTCAAGTTTTTGTCAAGTTTTGTTTTAGTCTAGTCAATCTGTTTATTTTATTTTGTCAAGTTTATATTGTTTAACCCCCTCGTGGGTTTGTTTTCCACTGTTTTGTTAATTAAAGTTTTCTTATCCTGAAGCTGTCTGCGACTGGGTTCGGTCGCCTGTATTCCCTGACAACGTTAAGTGAGAAAGTCATCGCTTTTTTAATTATGTCCCTATTAAAAAGGCTCAATAGGGTATTTAACAACAAGAATACAATATAGTCTGTATTTTTTAAAACATTAAGCAACGTGGGTAAAAAAAATAATACAGACCAAGCTTTTATGTCATGCCAGGTGATACTTTTCTTATTATACACGTCATAATAATACATAATTATTCCATTACTTCCCAGCAAACAAGCCTGTGCGGGCCCACTGTGGGTTTACTGTGGGACAGTGCGGGCAGGACAAACCACATGGGTTAGCCCATATACATAGGACCCACGTGCCTATACAGGCCCCAATGGGGATATTCTGTGGGCCCCATGAGGGTTGTTGTTAGTGGGCAAACCCAGTGTGGGCAAAGCAGCTTGGAAAAACACAATAAATTAAAGACAAAATTACCTAAATACAAAGATGATTATATTAAGCGTTTGCTATTTCTATTTATAAAAATTATATTATGACTTTAGCTTCCTATTCAATGGTTTTAGCGGAACTATTAAAAAACATAAAATCTTTACATAAGATTTTACACAACACTCAACACCATTAGAAAAATGATGTCCCGCCTCTGCAGGGTTAAACTCACAAAACTCTTATACTCTTTGTGCCGCTAACATACGGGGACGGAACGGATGCTTTGGCCGCTCAGACGGACGTATTATAAAACCGAATGCACGCAACGCAACTGCAAAAGACATGCATACAACAAATTCTCTTATCAGATGCCCCAGCAGTGTCTCTACACCAAGTTCTCTATCTCCCCCTAATTCTGTCTTCTTCTATTTCTCTTTCCAGAGGCATTAGCTGTGCCTGCTCCTGCAGGAGCCAAATTCTCTTCCAGATGCTGCAGTGATGCCTTTTTCTTTATTTCCCACTGCCGCAGTAAAGTCTCTCCCTCAAGCTCTCTGTTTTCTTCTAGGAGACGGGTCTAGGTCCACTTTCAAATGAACTCAGGACCGGTTCAATTGAAATATGAATGCAATTATCAAAACAGGAATTGATAACAATGTACTACTCGAAAATCAAGTGATTTGGTTACATAAAAGGAGTGTTTATTAGTTCTGTGCTTGCGCATGTAACATAGGATTTCTTGTTTCTGTTTTGACTACTTTAAGCACTTTATAAGGTCTTTGCGAGTTACCGGCCTGCTACAAATACCCTCATATATGCAGGGAAACACTGATCATGTATAACCCAGCACACAGCATTGTTATGGATGTCCGTTTTAAAATATTAATCATAAAAGCTGTCCAATCACGTTGCGACTTTACAGGTAAGCTGTTAGGTTCGCTATCTTTAGGTATGCTATTAAAATGCCAGTCTGAACACCAAGCGAACCAGGACTAAAGGTATTTAAAAAAAATTAGGTCCAGACCAAAATACAAAAAATGGACCAAACTACAAATATGAACGCACCCTTATTTTCTACTCCCACAGTAGTCTCTACCTCAAGCTCACTATCTACTTGTACGTTTTCTTTTAGATGTCGTAGTCATGGCTGCTCCCGCAGGAGGCAAATTCTGTTTCCAGATGCCTCAGCAGTGACTCTACTCCAACAGACGGCCAGCGGCTCATCAGCCTTAAGCTATGCTATGTTTTGGGGGGTCATTACAACCTCGGTTTGCTCTGGGTTCGAGTTTTGAGCCCTCTCCCCGGACAGGGGGAGAGTACTCATAGTTCGGGCAAGAATACCGAACTCGTAGCCCTCTCCCCAGCCAGCAAGCCAAATACACATACCATTCATCTCGCTTTATTTATTTGCTAAGGTGAACTCACATAGTGAGATTCACATAGATTACTAAAATAGATAACAAAAAATAGGACCCATTGCCCAATCTCAGAAGGTTCCGTGTGTGTAAATGGAAGCAATTCCATGACTGACCTGAAGGTGTACTCTGAGACATTGCTGTTGAGTATAGCTGTGCGAGGTCTACCTCCATCCGCAGGCACCAGGGACACTCGAACCTGACTGACAGCAGTGTGGCGGTTAACCTGGACCAGCCAGCGCAGCCATACCTGAGAGGAGGACACATTCACTACCTCCAGCTGTTCTACCTTACGTGGCCCTACAACAGAACAGAGGAAGAACATATGAGCAAGCTACATGTCCGTGTTAATTGAGCACATCAAATTTAATGGTGTTGACATTGTCAACATTATTATCATGATGTTTACTATTTAAAAAAACAACCAAATCCTGCTGTCTGTGGTGCTTAAACAACAGGACATGACATAATCCCCATGTAGGCATTGGAAGCTCTTACTTGTGCGAATGAGTGCGAAAGCAGGCTGGCTTATGTCATTGCTGTTGGTGTTGCGTTTAACTGAGAAGGCAGAGATATTATAAAGCTGTCCGGGGTTCAGGCCTTGCAGCACATAGGTAGAATGCTGCTTTTCTAGGAAGTCTGTCCTCCTCGGTACACGACCAACTGGAGCAAAAACAATGGCAAAGCCACTGATCAAATTCTGAGTGGCATCTGACTGATCCCAGCGTAACTCAACTTCCTTTTCTTCTACCCGCAACACATGCAGGCCAGATGGAGGCAACAGGTCTGAGAACAGAAAAAGTATTTAAAATAACTCTGATACCCTGTTACTAGATTTAGAATTTATTTAGGACAGAATTTATTTTTTATGAGCAAAAAAATCCAAACAAATCCAAATCTGTTTAAGTAATTTGGCCAGGTCTCAATATGATTGATCAGTTCCCTGGGAGCAACTGCCATTGCAGACAAACTGATTTTTCTATAAGAATAAACAAAGTCTTAGTTAATTTTTTTTAGTTTTCTTTCTAAACAGCCTCCAAATTCCAAAAAATGAATGGATGGGTTGATATTACATAATGTGGGATAAGAAGCTGACCTCTCTCACAGTCTCTCCCTGTGTGGCCCACCCTGCAGGCACAGCTGTAGTTATCCCTCTTATGACTCGAACAGATGCCTCTGTTCCCACAAGGCTGCAGTACACATGGATTATCTACTAGACGGCAACAGAGGACCAATCGAGACCTTAGATTTAAAGCACCCTATTTGATAAAGATCCAGAACTAAAATAATGACCTCTCCGAAAGCTAAGAAGTAAAATATGATTTTGAAGATAAAAATGGATAAAGCTGTTTTAACTGGCCACTTTTTTATTCACATCAAAAAAGTTATCCTAAATATGTGCAAAACAATCTCACAGCAATTCGTAGCTATTTTACAAGGTGACCAATTAGATGTATTCGTACAATATAATTTATATGTTTTAGTACGGTTTGTTTTAATGCCAGTGATGGTTAACTTTAGGGGTGGGCTTTCTCTACTAATAGCACGTTTTTGTACGATTTACATTGTGCAAATTCACACGAATTAGCCATCCGTGTGTCTTGATGAAAGGGATTGTTCACCCAAAAATACAAATTCTGTAATCCTAAATTCCCCACCATGTCGTTCAAAAGTTGTTAACATACATGTTTGGCAGCGGTCTCCAACATAACCCTCTTTACACCCACACAGATGGTTCCTCCCATAGCCTCGACACACACCTCCATTCAAGCAAGGATTTGGCTTGCATCCGTCCTGTTCTGCAGAACAAACATACATCTGTATCATAACATGGGAAATCTATCATTCTGAGAGGTTGGCTGCCTGCAGGAGATACAGTAGGTGGAAAAGTTTTTTGTGTCTCCAATCAGATGTAAGAAATAAGGCTGAAAGTAAATGTTGTGACACATCCTTTGCTCATAATTATTGCCATACAAACTACAAGGACATGAATGTGTTGTTAACAAAGGCCCTGCCTGCTTAGGTATCCGCAAGAACACATTTTGTATCAACAGTCCTATGGTTTCAAAACAATTAGTATGCAAAACCTGTGGCCTGTATCACGAAGCCGGTTTCGGCTTTTACCCAGATAAGTTCGCATTTAGTTTGAGCATACTCTGAGTTTTAGGGCTCAAGAAGGTGGATTGTTTTTGAGCCGGTTTCGTCGCCATGGTAACGTAGGCTCCGGAGCAGGTTTTATTCTGGGTTAGAGATCGCAAACCAAAACTGGACCGATCAGCTCTGAGAAAAGTGACGTATATCTCACGCAGTGAAGCTACTCCCCATGTATCTCTCGCTCCAAATTAAAAAAAGCTTAAAGTGATAAGATGTTAGAGGGAAAATATTTTGCTGCTAATGTTTATTTGTATTGTATATTTACATTTGTTGATTATAATTCATAACACATTCATATAATTATTATATGAGTTAATAATTAATATTAATTAATTAATATTAAACATACCATTTAAATTAATATAACTATATTCGTAAAAAAACAAACTTCAATATATAAAGCATTTTTTTAGTAATGAAGCATACAAATTATCTTTTGATCTTCTTAAACCTATATAAATAATTTAAATTCAGTTGATTCTGCATTGATATATTCTGTAGCTGTCTTCTCAAACTTTCACTGTAGCAGTTTTTATTCCTGTCTTGTAAATGTGTTTCAATTCATGCCATTTTTCATAATGATCTCATCATCTTCAACAGTTCCCTTTCAAAAGCTACACTCGATGCTGCGTTTCAAACGCTATGGGGAGAACAGTCTTTGTTCGACCGGTTGTGAAGCACGTGTGTCAAACACGCCAAATTTTTTTGGCTTTAAATAACCTCGGCAGGTGACGTGGCTAATTACACCAGCACCTGCAGGTTATAAATACGCGTGATGCGGACGCGTCTTCAGGTTCTTTTGTCTTCAAGGACCGCTTTGTGTGTGCGTGTGTGTGAGGGAGAAATCTCCCTCTTTACCGTTCTGGTTTTTCAAAACAAGTCTTTCATAAAAAGACATTGAAATACTTACACTAGTGTCTGAGCATTTCTAAAAAGGTTTCTTAGCCTAGTGTAAAACAAAGTTTAATTAAACTCATGGCTGACTCGGATCGGAGATGTGTTCCTCCCTGTGAGAGGATCCTCTCCGATTTTGACAAGCATGAGTTCTGCTTTGAATGCTTGGGGGCTGACCATGCCGCCCAGGGACTTGAGAGGGAGAGTGCGAACTCTGTGATGTCTTTGACTTCAGAGTTCTGCGCGCTCGGCTCGCCTTTTTTAAACGAGACCGAGCCACCTCTTCCTCGTCCTGGGGTTCGCGGTTTGATCTTGCTGAGGCGCGGGAGACGGATCCGTCCGCTTCTCCCGTGCATTCGCCAAACCGCGACATCCTCGCGTCCGCTTCTGAAGCGTGCCTCGGCACTTCTTCTCTGAGGCAGCAGAGGATGAGGCTTCCCTTGTTTCTGCGGGGTTTGATAGCACCGCCTCGGGGCGGTCCTCTCGCGATATTAAAGCGGTTGAGGATCTTCTTGGGGCGGTAACCAAAGCAGTCGATAGGCTCAAACTCGACTGGCCGCAGGAACAAGAGGCTCCCAAGGGTTCAAAGCTCGACGACAGATATCTGTCGGGTGGCTGGAGGGATGAGCCCCAACATTGGGCTCTCCCTTTCTTTGAGGATCTTCACGGCGAGCTGTCACGCTCGTGGCAGAAACCTCACTCTTCCCGTGTTTTCGTGCCATCGACGTCGATTTATTCGACCATCGTTGGCGCGAAGACACGGGGGTACACAGCGATGCCCAGGGTGGAAGAGACGCTGGCTAGCTATCTCTCCCCTGGGACATCGTCATCCCTGAAAAAGCCTTCTCTTCCCACCAAGCCTTGTAGGGTCACATCTGCGCTGGTGGGAAAGGCTTTTCAGGCAGCGGGTCAGGCTGGTGCTGCCCTGCACACCATGGCGGTTCTGCAGGCGTACCAGGCTGACCTGCTGGATGATGTCAGCACTGACGGGGTTATTGACGAAGCAGCATTTTCAGAACTACGCTGCGCCACAGATTTGTCTCTCCGCGCAACCAAGCAAACGGCCCGTGCCATCGGCCGTTCCATGGCTGCTTTGGTTGTTGCGGAGAGGCATCTGTGGCTGAACCTCACGGGCATCAAGGATAGGGACAGAGCCTTTCTCCTTGATGCCCCAGTCTCGCCTTCCGGACTGTTTGGCGATGCGGTCAATACCGTAGTCACCAGGTTCCGGGAGGCGAGACGCCACGAGGAGGCCTTCGTCAAGTATTTACCCCGTCGTGCCCAAGCGTCTGGAGTGTCGGCCACCCACTCCGGACCAGTCCCCCAGTCCCGGCCAGGCACACAGTCTCGGGGAGGTCCGGTCTACCTGAGGCGTGAGGTCCTCAGGGAGAGTGTGGCGAGCCGCGCCCCCCCTCGCAGAGGCAGGGGAGCGGCCCGCCATGCCCCTCAGGCCACCTCGGGAGGGGCGACCTGAGGCATTTATCTCTTCTAAGAAGAAGAGACCCTGAGACATGTGTGCCCGGGACTGTGGGGGGATGCCCCCCCGGGGAGGGGTGCTCAAATTTCCAAGAGAAGTTGGAGGCTCCTCTTCGGTACCCTCACAGAACCGGCTTGCAATCTCCGCAGCTAACAGCGTCTCGGGGATTAGCGGTTGCAAAAAAAACTAGATATTCGGTTGCCTCCTGTAACACATCAGGAGTGAATGTCTGCCATACCCCCAAGAAGACGAAGTGTCAACTTTGATACCCCTTTCAGAGAATCTGGCAGCGTGGAAACTACTGCCAGGTATCTCTCCATGGGTGGAAAGGACCGTAGCCAAGGGCTACAGGATTCAATTTGCATATCGCCCTCCGCGTTTCAACGGCGTGGTCTCCACTTCCGTGCAATCGGAGC
Organism: Triplophysa siluroides; assembly: GCA_006030095.1. NCBI lineage: Eukaryota > Metazoa > Chordata > Actinopteri > Cypriniformes > Nemacheilidae > Triplophysa > Triplophysa siluroides. The sequence goes on along the minus strand of VCII01000203.1, from coordinate 6,928,925 downwards.
GAGCGCATCTGTTGACACAAGAATTACAAGCTCTGCTGGACAAAGGGGCCATAGAACGTGTTCCCCTATCAGACACAGAGTCAGGCTACTACAGCCGTTATTTTCTAGTTCCCAAGAAGGATGGGGGTTGCGTCCAATTCTAGATCTTCGCGGATTGAACCGCTACTTGAAGATACTAAAGTTCAAAATGTTAACAATCAAGATGATTGTGTATCAAATTCAGTGTCACGACTGGTTCGTGACAATCGATCTCAAAGACGCATACTTTCACATAGAGATCTTGCCACAACACAGAAGATTCCTGAGGTTCGCTTTCGGGGGCGAAGCTTACCAGTATCGGGTTCTTCCATTCGGCCTAGCCTTGTCACCCCGCACGTATACAAAATGCATGGATGCAGCTCTGGCTCCTCTGCGACTCCGGGGCATCCGCATATTGAATTACATAGACGACTGGCTGATTTTAGCTCAGTCTCGAGAGCTAGCGCTTCGACATCGGGATGTCGTCCTAGCTCATCTCAAAGCTCTCGGGTTGAGACTCAACATCAAAAAGAGCGTTCTTACCCCTATACAAAATATAACATATCTCGGGGTCATATGGGACTCGATCGAAATGCAGGCACAACTGTCTCCTGCACGTGTCAAGTCCGTCCAAAACACCCTCAGGAGCATCAGGCTAGGCCAGAAAGTGACAAATCATTACTTTCAAAGAGTGCTAGGTCTCATGGCGGCGGCTTCCACAGTGATACCTCTGGGCCTCCTGCATATGAGACCGTTTCAGTTGTGGCTCAGAGCCAGGGGGTTTCATCCAAGGGCCAACCCCCAGAGGCATATAAGGGTGACGCGCCGGGGCTTCGCACCCTTTCTATGTGGTTCAGACCTCGGTTTCTGACCTTAGGTCCCACTCTTGGTCCGTGTTGTCGTCGCAAGATGCTAACGACAGATGCATCCCTCACGGGTTGGGGTGCGGTCTTAGATGGCCGTCCAGCCCAAGGGATCTGGAGGTCACCTTCTCGATTGGCACATCAATTGCCTCGAAATGATGGCTGTATTTCGGGCCCTGAAAAATACTTCCTCCGGCAGTTACGAGGCTACCATGTCCTAGTGCGGGTGGACAACACTTCAGTAGTCTCGTACATAAATCACCAGGGCGGACTGCGGTCGCGCCACCTGAACAAATTGGCCCAGCAGATTCTGCCCTGGGCAGAGGGCAAATTCCTGTCCCTCAGAGCGATTCACATCCCGGGGCATATGAATGTGGGAGCAGACCTGCTGTCCAGACAAGCTGTGACAAACGGGGAATGGAAACTCCACCCCGAAGTAGTCAAACAAATCTGGGAAAGATTTTACGAAGCAGAGGTGGACCTCTTTGCTACACAGGAGACGGCACAATGTCATCCAGCTCCCCTGGGTCTGGACGCGATGGCCCATACATGGCCCAGACTGCGTCTTTACGCATTTCCTCCGACAGCTCTGCTCCCGGGAGTCCTGGCGAAGGTCCGTCAACAGGGGTCCCGCATCTTGTTGATAGCTCCCCGTTGGCCAACCAGAATCTGGTTCTCGGACCTAGTATCCCTCCTGGACGACTCGCCATGGGCGATCCCAGTCAGGAGAGATCTTTTGTCTCAGGCACAGGGGACAATATTTCATCCCCGCCCCGAGCTTTGGAACCTCCATGTCTGGCCCTGAAGGGCACCAGCTGAGAGATGCTGGACTTCCGCCCAACGTAGTGGAGACCATTCTAAGCGCTAGGGCTCCCTCCACTAGAAGGAGCTACGCCCTAAGATGGTGTTTTGATAGATGGTGCATTGCACATAATACAGACCCATTCACTCACTGCCAGATCGTTTCAGTGTTGGAGTTTTTCTGCAAGAGAAACTGTCCTCACGGACAAGCCCCGGTACTCTCAGGGTTTATGTGGCCGCCATTTCGGCCTGCCACGCCTTGATTGATGGGGTTTCTGTGGGAAAACACCCTTTAGGCCCGCTTTATTCGTGGTGCGAGGCGGCTGATGCCTCCTTCTAGACAGACAGTCCCCTCATGGGACTTAGCAATAGTGCTTGAGGGTCTGATTAGCGCACCTTTTGAACCTATGGAGTCAGCACTTGTCAGGCTTCTGACTTTTAAAATGGTTTTTCTAATGGCAATCACCTCTCTTAAGAGAATTGGAGATCTGCAGGCGCTCTCGACCTCGCCCTCCTGCTTAAACTTTGCCCCTGGGATGGTCAAAGCTATTCTGCATCCTCACCCAAGTTATCTGCCAAAAGTTCCATTCTCCACCGTGCATCCGGTTGTTCTTGAGGCCTTCTGCCCTCCGCCATTCACGACGTCGGAGCAGGAACGATTACACTTACTGTGTCCAGTACGTGCTCTGCAGACTTACGTCCACCGCACTAGCCAGTGGCGTAAATCAGAGCAACTCTTTATATGTTACGGGGGTCGCAACAAAGGGGCTGCTGCCACCAAGCAGACAATATCACATTGGGTGAGGGATGCTATTGCTCTGGCCTATGAGGCGCGCGGTCAAGCTTCACCTCTATGAGTCAGAGCTCATTCCACAAGGGGGGTTTCATCATCTATGGCCTTAGCAAGAGGTGTCCCCTTGCAACAAGTGTGTGATGCGGCGGGCTGGTCCTCTCCGCACACATTTGTTAGGTTTTATAGTCTGGATGTTCATGCTACTCCAGGCTCACGTGTCCTGGAGTCTACATCCCAGAATCAAATCTGAGGCCTCCTCTCGGATGGTGCACACATGCCACACAACCTTGGGGGGTCCAGACACTTCCAGTGCGGCGGCGTTGGTATTCTCGTTCCCATAGCGTTTGAAACGCAGCATCGAGTGTAGCTTTTGAAAGGGAACGTCCCGGGTTACTTGGTGTAACCCTGTTCCCTGAAAAAGCGGGAACGAGATGCTGCGCCTCAATGCCGCACTGAAGACGTGCCCGGACGTCCTTTCAGACAAAGTTGGAACCTGAAGACGCGTCCGCATCACGCGTATTTATAACCTGCAGGTGCTGGTGTAATTAGCCACGTCACCTGCCAAGGTTATTTAAAGCCAAAAAAAATTACCGTGTTTGACACACGTGCTTCACAACCGGTCGAACAAAGACTGTTCTCCCCATAGCGTTTGAAACGCAGCATCTCGTTCCCGCTTTTTTCAGGGAACAGGGTTACACCAAGTAACCCGGGACGAAATGTTAATTGCACTGATACTCCCGAGAAATCAATCAAACTGATGATGCTTTCCATGTTCCGTGTGATTTGCTGTTTGCCGCACGTGTCACACTTTCAGTTGCAAGCGCCTCACGAACTCTGGATCAAACGGGAGTTGACAGAGAAAGTTTATACCAAGCATTGTGCTACAGTTGAACCTGATCTGAACCAGGTTGGGTTTGTCTTGTTATGTCAACTCAAAACTTACTCTGCAACTCAGTAGTTGCGTTTACATGGACAAATCTAATTGAATTTAATCAGATTGTGCAATCTGAATGTAGTGTTTACATGAAAGGTAAATAAAGTGATCTGATTAATGTGCGTGTTTACATGACAAGCTTCAAATCCGATACTATCTGCTGACATGCGCACACTGCACAAGTGTTCCATATCAAAAGCTACACTCAATGCTGCGTATCAAACGCTATGGGAGAACAGTCTTTGTTCGACCGGTTGTGAAGCACGTGTGTCAAACACGCCAACATTTTTTGGCTTTAAATAACCTCGGCAGGTGACGTGGCTAATTACACCAGCACCTGCAGGTTATAAATACGCGTGATGCGGACGCGTCTTCAGGTTTCTTTGTCTTCACGGACCGCTTTGTGTGCATGTGTGTCTTGCGTTTGTGCAAAAAAATTAGAGTAAATAAGAGTTTAAGTAGTTTAACTAAGAAGTTTAACTAAGGAGTTTAACTCAGGAGTTTAACAAAGAAGTCTATATATATATATCGATATAAAGTGTCTAAGCACTACCGTGACTAAGCCTTTTTATACGTATATTTAAGACGAGTTAAATAAATAAGTCATGTCAAATTCAGAGCGGAGATGTGTGCCTCCTTGTGAGAGTTTCCTCTCCGAACTGGACAAACATGAATTTTGCTTTGATTGCTTGAAGGCAGACCATGCTGCCCTGGGGCTCGAGGGAGAGTGCAAACTCTGCAATGTGCTCGGCTTTCTTTCTTTATAAAGTTTGCGGTTAGATTTAACCGAGAGGCACGGAAGACGGATCCGTCCGCTTCCCCCGTGCACTCAACGAACTGAAACGCGTCCGTTTCCGAAGCATGCCACGGCACCTCTTCGGAGTGGGCAGAGGACGAAGTATCGCTTGTTTCTGCGGGGTTGGAGAGTGCCGCCTCTGGGCGTTCCTCTCATGACGCTAAAGTGCTTGACGAGCTTCTAGGGGCGGTGACTAATGCAGGGATTCAGGGGACCGACCCACCGCGCCCCTCAGGCCGCTTCAGGAGGGCAGGACCTGAGGCGAGTCATCTCTGTCAAAAAGAGATCTTCAGACATGTGTGCCTGGGACTGTGGGGGTGTGCCCCCCCAGGGAGAGGTGCTTAAAATTCCAAGAGAAATTAGAGGCTCCTCTTCGGCACCCTCACAGGGCCGCCTTACAATCTCTGCCGCTACCAGCGTTTCAGTGATTAGCGGTCTCAAAAATGCTAAATATTCGGTCGTCTCCTGCCATACTTCAGGACGCCGAATGTCTGTCATCCCCCCAACAAGACGAAGTGTCGACATTGATACCCCTTTGAGAGAAGCTGGCAGAATGGAAACTACTGCCAGGTATCTCTCCATGGGTAGAAAGGATTAAATTTGCATATCGCCCTCCGCGTTTCAACGGCGTGGTCTCCACTTCCGTGCAACCCGGAGCGAGCGCATCTGTTGACACAAGAATTACTAGCTCTGCTGGACAAAGGGGCCATAGAACATGTTCCCCCACCAGACAGAGAACCAGGCTACTAAAGCCGTTACCTTCCCCAAAAGGGAAGGGGGATTGCGTCCGATCCCAGATCTTTGCGGATTAAACCGCTACCTAAAGACGCACAAGTTCAAAATGTTGACAATCAAGATGATTATGTCTCACATTCAGTTTGCATGACTGGTTTGTGATGATCGATCTGAAAGATGCATACTTCATATAGAGACCCTGCCACAACACAGGAAATTCCTGAGGTTCGCTTTCGGGGGGCGAAGCTTACCAGTATCGGGTTCTTCCATTCGGCCTAGACGACTGGCTGATTTTAGCTCACTCTCGAGAGGTAGCGCTTCGACATCGGGATTTCGTCCTAGCTCATCTCGTAGCTCATCTCGTAGCTCTCGGGTTGAGACTCAACGTCAAAAAGAGCGCAACGTATCTCGGGGTCATATGGGACTCGATCGAAATGCAGGCACAACTGTCTCCTGCACGTGTCGAATCCGTCCAGAACACCCTGAGGAGCATCAGGCTAGGCCAGAAAGTCACATATCATCACTTTCAAAGAGTTCTGGGCCTCTTGCATATGAGACCGTTTCAGTTGTGGCTCAGAGCCAGGGGGTTTCATCCAAGGGCCAACCCCCAGGGGCTTCTCACCCTTTCTTTGTGGTTCAGACCTCGGTTTCTGACTTTAGGTCCCACTCTCGGTCCGTGTTGTCGTCGCAAGATGCTAACGACAGACGCATCCCTCACAGGTTGGGGTGCGGTCTTAGATGGCCGTCCAGCCCAAAGGATCTGGAGAGGTCATATTCTCGATTGGCACATCAATTGCCTCGAAATGATGGCTGTATTTCGGGCCCTGAAATACTTCCTCCGGCAGTTATGAGGCTACCATGTCCTAGTGCGGGTGGACAACACTTCAGTAGTCTCGTACATAAATCACCAGGGCGGGCTGCGGTCGCTGGGAAGAGGGCAAAATCCTGTCCCTCACAGCGATTCACATCCCGGGGCATATGAATGTGGGAGCAGACTTGCTGTCCAGACAAGCTGTGACAAACGAGGTATGGAAACTCCACCCCAAAGTAGTCAAACAAATCTGGGAAAGATTTTACGAAGCAGAGGTGGACGTCTTTGCTACGCAGGAGACAGCACAATGTCCCCTCTACTTCTCTCTGACTCAACAAGCTCCCCTGGGTCTGGACGCAATGGCCCATACGTGCCCCAGACTGTGTCTTTACACATTTCTTTTCCGATAGCTCTGCTCTCGGAAGTCCTTGCGAAGGTCCGTCAACAGGGGTCTCGCCTCTTATTGATAGCTCTCCGTTGGCCAACCAGAATCTGTTTCTCGGACCTAGTATCCCTCCTCGACGACTCGCCATGGGTGATCCCAGTCAGGAGAGATCTTTTGTCTCAGGCACAGGGGACAGTGTTTCATCCTCGTCCCGAGCTCTGGAACCTCCATGTTTTGCCCCAGAAGGGCACCAGCTGAGAGGTGCTAGTAGAGACTATTCTAAGTGCTAGGGCTCCCTTCACTAGAATGAGCTACGCCCTTAGATGGAGCGTTTTTGACAGATGGTTCATTGCACACCATACAGACCCAATTCACTGCCAGATCGTTTCAGTGTTGGAGTTTCTGCAAGAGAAACTGTCCTCAGGGACAAGCCCCGGTACTCTCAGGGTTTATGTGGCCCCCACTTCGGCCTGCCACGCTCTGATTGATGGGGTTCCGGTGGGAAAACACCCTTTAGTCGCCCGCTTTTTTCGTGGAGCGAGGCGGCTGATGCCTCCTTCTAGACAGACAATCCCTCCATGGGACTTAGCGACAGTGCTCGAGGGTCTAGTTAGCGGCCCCTTCGAACCTTTGGAGTCAGCGCCTGTCAGGCTTCTTTAAAATGTTTTTTTCTAATTGCAATCACCTCTCTTAAGAGAATCGGAGATTTGCAGGCGCTCTCGACCTCGCCGTCCTGTTTAAATTTTGCCCCTGGGATGGTCAAATATATTCTGCATCCTCACCCGAGTTATCTGCCTAAAGTTCCGTCACCACCGTGCATCCGGTTGTTCTTGAGGCCTTCTGCCCTCCGCCGTTCGCGACGTCGGAGCAGGAATGATTACACCTACTGTGTCCAGTACGTGCTCTTCAGACTTGCGTCCACCGTACTTACCAGTGGCGTAAATCAGAGCAACTTTTTATATGCAATGGGGGCCGCAACAAAGGGGCGGCTGCCACCAAGCAAACAATATCACATTGGGTGAGGGATGCCATTGCTCTGGCCTATGAGGCGCGTGGTCAAGCTTCACCTCTAGGAGACAGAGCTCATTCAAAAAGGGGGGTTTCATCTTCTATGGCCTTTGCAAGAGGTGTCCCCTTGCAGCAAGTGTGTGATGCGGCAGGCTGGTCCTCTCCGCACACATTTGTCAGATTCTATAGTCTGAATGTCCATGCTACTCCAGGCTCACGTGTCCTGGAGTCTACATCCCAGAGTCATATCTGAGGCCTCCTCTCGGATTGGGCACACATGCCAGACAACCTTGGGGGGTCCAGACACTTCAAGTGCGGCGGCGTTGGTATTCTGGTTCCCATAGCGTTTGAAACGCAGCATCGAGTGTAGCTTTTGATAGGGAACGTCTTGGGTTACTTGGCCGTAACCCTGTTCACTGAATAAGCGGGAACGAGATGCTGCGCCTCAATGCCGCACTTTAGGTGTGCCCGGACGTCCTTTCAGACGAAGTTAGAACCTGAAGACGCGTCCGCATCACGCGTATTTATAACCTGCAGGTGCTGGTGTAATTAGCCACGTCACCTGCCGAGGTTATTTAAAGCCAAAAAAATGTGCCGTGTTTGACACATGAGCTTCACAACCGTTGGAACAAAGTCTGTTTTCCCATAGCGTTTGAAACGCAGCATCTCGTTCCCGCTTTTTCAGGACACAGGGTTACAGCCAAGCAACCTGATACGTTCACCTAAATTCCCACTAAAACAGTGTTTTAAAGCACATGTTGTGTATATTTGGTAATACCATGGTAAAACCATGACAAAACTACCAAGACCCACCAGAGTGTCTGCAGGCAAACAATAATTGAAATAAATGTTTAGCAACAGCTAATACCGAACTATAGAAGTGATAATATGCAGATGGATATATCAGAGCTCATTATATATTTTAGCCTACAGTATGTTTGTACATCTGCAAATGGATCGTGTTTTAAAAAGAAACTGAGAAATTGCGGTTACAAACTCACTCCAGGGAAACAGTTAAGACATTTTAAATGCATAAATACATTAATATGTTCATTTAGAGATGACAAGCATATGGAAATTTGTCATAATCATTATCTGATTGATGTTTTTATATGGAGCGTTTTCAATCGGTTTACATTGGTCCATGAAAATGCAGCAAGTGTTTGTTCACCTCGCTTCATGATACAGGCCACTGGTATATGATTTCTGATGTTGTTACCTATCTCACAGTCCTGCCCGGCATAGCCCTGCTGGCAGTGGCAGAAATAAGAACCAGGCTGATCCTCACATGTAGCTCCATGCTTGCATGGCTCAGAAAGGCATTCATCAATATCTGTTCAAATAGTATAAATATCAGTATATACATCAGTAACATCCAATCAACATCCAATAGCAGATAAAGGCCACTTTGGAAAACGTAAATAAAGCTGGTTCAACAATGGTCCAGAAGAACTTCTTGTTTCGGTTTGTAACACTGCACAAACACTTGAACAGAATACAACCAACAGGACATTTATAACTGAATCAAAATGTTAAACAATTATGTTAAAGATATAATTATGTATGTAATAAAATATATTTATATTTATATTATATGGTAAAATGAAACCGGAAGTGCTTCTGGACCCGTGTATAGAGCTTGTTAATCGACATCACGCCGCGTTGCACCATTTTGAGCGGATGGCTGTTAGTGTGTTCAATGCAGTGTTTTGTTTTTCTTGTTTGATTAGGAAATATAACTATGGTAGGTCGGTCTTGTTGTGTTTAAAACTGCAATAGAATTAGGCAGAGATGTTCAAGAAAAGCCCATGGCTCTTTCACTTTCGATTTCACCATATATCAAACAAAACGGTATAAATAAAAACAATAATAGCAGTGGAGTATTATCCTCCCAGAATGGCGGCGCCACTGCAACATAGGGCGTGACGTAAGCTTCACATTCTCTATACACACACTTAAGATCAATATTATCAAAATACTGTATATTTCAAAGAGAAATGAGAAAACCAAGAGATGTTACCTGTTTGACAGTGCTGACCAGTAAAACCATCCTCACACTCACACAGGTAAAAGGCTATTCTATCATGACAAGTTGCCCCATTCATACATGGCTGAGACAAACACTCATTTATTTCTGAAAAGAAAGAAATAATTAAAATAAATATTACATGGTTCAGGAGTGATTATTGAAGGGAAACTCAACCGAAAAATTTAAATTCTGCCATGAATTACTCTCAAATTGTAAAAAACGAGCCTAGTAACACCAGTAGTTAATGTGGGGGGCATAGTGTCAAAATGATTTATGATGACCGTTGAACCCTTCAGGTGTCGTGTTGTCCTGGAATGTTTGGTATATCCAGGTTAACTATGTCCAGTTTTAACCCTCATGAAATATTTTTGAATTACAATCAGATGTGGTATCCCTCACTGAATGTTTGACCTTAACTCTTATTAACCTTGCTAAACTTTTCCAACCTGTATCCTTTTAGTCATGGTACATGTTAACACATATGGGTTTAGGTCGTATACTATTCTACGGTACACTTATGAAATGGGTGGTTAGTTACAAACACTATCCATCACAAATGACCTACCGCTAAGCCCCTCCCCTCAAACGCAAATAAGCCAATGGCAGCTGAGTATCAGTTGCACCGGGACCGGAACTCGGACAACTTTAGATTTCAGCGCCATAGAGGAGCATTGTTAAATCCGAAATTCTCATCATTTTTACAGTGTTTATGCTACAAAAATGGTAAAAGGATGTGAGAGAATGGGGAATGTAATTTATTTTACTCCATTTGCTAAACCTAAACAAGACAGAGAAAAATGTGGGCGCAGTAACCTGGTTCAACCTCAATCCCAAAGAAAGCAGTTATGTGAGCAAGTCCATGCTAACATACAAACCTAATCACCTAACTGTTCTGAAGGCTGCACATTTTTCAACGTGCACTTTGGAGAGTTTACCCTCAACCTGTTTAAAACCATACTTTACCTAATGATCTCATTTGCCCTATGATTGCAGGCGATTCAAGTCTGATCCACAGAGGATACAAGAGCCATCAGTGCTATTCTCCACGAATTAAGCGACGAGCCATATGTCACGGGGTGACGTGAAGTGGAACTATTTTCGCCCAATGTTGTTTCCCTGTGGGAGCAATTTCGAGGTAACACCAGGCCGGTTCCGGGTTCTTCCCTGTAAACAGTCCGGCCGGGCTTAGCAAAGGGGGAAATAAGCGTCAGCTGTGGAACGAGCGGAGATTGAGCAGCGAGAGAGACATGTATTCGCGAGGGGGATTATAAAAGGACATGTTTGTGTGGAGAGAGGACGTCAGATAGAGGTCACGCGGAACGGGGGGGAGACTGCACATGGGGAAGAGGGAGCCTTGAATTAGCGGTTTTGTGGATCTGGATCCATGAAGGGAGATGGTGCTGGCAGAGGAGGAGAGGTGGTGGATCTACGTTCCTTCATCAAGCAGTTGAGTGTCATCTGTAATTCTCATTAGGAAACCTAATGCCTTCAGTACCCGCTGTGTACAACAGTTGGTGAAACTACCCCAGAGTTTATTGAAATCTGGTTTGAAGCCTCTAATGCCAGTTGTGTGTTCGTAGTACACTTCCCACACAGTTTGGATGAACAGTTTCGTCAATTGAGAGGAGGGAGTCGGCTGAGACCACGAGTGGAGACCTTATTCACTGTGAGTTGTTGTGAGTTGCAGTGCTTAGTGTGAAGTGAACACGTGTGACCATTTGAAGTGATCGATGCATGCACAGGTGTGGGATTATAAATTTGTGTCTGCCCATGTCCCCCAGTTGGCATACTCGTTGGTACCCTTGCTAACCTGCCTGTTGTGTATCGCCGCTCCATCCTGCCTGACTCGAAGAGGATTTGTTGAATATTCATGCATCGCTGTTTGACTCCCTGACTCAAAGAGGAAGCCTCATCTGTCTATTGAGCCGTTTATGCGGAAGAGGATCCCTGGCATTTGCTACCAGGCTACTGAGCTGCCCCATTACTTACCTCTGGCTGTCCGAAGAGGAACCGCTGTGTGAGTCCCTTACCAGTGCCTGCTCCATTACTCACTTCTGGCTGTCCGAAGAGGAATCGCTGTGTGAACCCCTTTCCAGTGTCTGCTCCATTACTTACCTCAGGCGGTGCGAAGAGGAGCCGCTGTGTGAACCCCTTACCAGTGTCTGCTCCATTTCTTACCTCTGGCTGTCTGAAGAGGAACCGCTGTGTGAGTCCCTTACCAGTGCCTGCTCCATTACTTACCTCTGGCTGTCCGAAGAGGAATCGCTGTGTGAATCCCTTTCCAGTGTCTGCTCCATTACTTACCTCAGGCTGTCCAAAGAGGAACCGCTGTGTGAACTTCCTACGCAGCCTGATGAAGAAGAGAGTCAGATCAGCCTGTTCCTTTTTTTATTTTAGGATTTAGCCTATTTTAATTCAATAAAATACAATGTTTTATACTGATTACCTTGTCTGGTCTCGTGGTGTCTTTGGGTAACTCCTCGAGGTGGTACGCTCAATAGGGGTGGTGTGAGACACGGGAGGAGGCCACCCCGGCCTGTGACACATACATCAGCTCAAAACTGAGTGAAATCTGACAAAACTGTCTATGAAAGAATGGTGAGAAACTATGTGGATTTCTGGCAGAGCTACAAACACGTGGTGTGACGGCGCTGAACCGGTTATAAACATGTTTGGAAATAGCTATAAATGCGATCTAGTTAATGTTTTTGTTTGTCCTGTCCTTTTTCCCATACAATAAGTTTCACAAGAGTTGAACTGCTGAACATTCGCCAGTGCACACCATCTGATCTTTTAAAGGTTTTCGATTATTCGGACGTTTTACTTAACATCGCAGTCGGAGGTGCAGCGGCGCTGCCAAAGCGCTCTAGGACGCGCAAGCGTGGGAAAACTGCGCTGCCTAGCATACATCTGGCGAATCTGCGCTCTCTGCCAAATAAAAAATGGACGAACTTCTTCTACTCTGCCAAACAAATAAGGATTTTTAAACTCCGCTGTTTAGTGTTTTATGGAAACGTGGCTGAATGACTTCATCACGGACAACGTGCTACATCTGCCAGGCTACCAGCTGTTCAGAGCAGACTGCGATGCAGAATCAACAGGGGAAATCGTGCGGAGGTGGGGTATGTTTCTACATCAATGAAAAGTGGTGTACAGATACAACAGTGATGAGGAAGATGTGCTGTCTCAACCTAGAAGCACTCTTCACTAACTGTAAGCCCTTTTATTCGCCGTGAGAGTTCTCCTCTTTCATTTTCGTGTGTGTTAACATTTCACCTCAAGCGCACCTGAGCGTGGCATAACAACAGCTCGCTGATCACATCACGGACACTAAGCAACAACATCCGGACTCTGTTATTATTATTCTTGGGGACTTTAATCAGGCAAAACTTACACTCGAGCTGCCAAAATACAGAGAACACATCACATGCCCTACCAGAGACAAAAATATTTTGTACCATTGCTACACCACAATAAAGAATGCATATCGCTCTGTCCCTAGAGCAGCTTTAGGACTGTCTGATCACTGCCTGGTTCACCTTATCCCAGCCTACAGGCAGAAACTAAAAGCTGCCAAACCTATGGTAAGGACTGTTAAAAGATGGACCAACGAAACAGAGCGGGCCTTACAAACCTGTTTCGAGTGCACCGATTGGAGTGTTTTTTAAACTGCTACCACCGATCTGGACGAGCTCACAGAAACTGTAACATCATACATCAGTTTCTGTGAGGATTGTGCATTCCTACTAGGACTTCCTTAAAATACAACAATGATAAACTATGGTTCTCAGCAAAACTCAGACAGATTCGCCAAGGAGGATGCCTACAGAAAAGGGGACAAAGTCTTGTACAGGCAGGCTAGGAACACATTGACAAAGGAGATCAGAGTGGCTAAGAGAAACTACTCTAAAAAGTTGGAAAACCGGTTTTCAGGAAATTACCCTGCGTCTGTGTGGAAAGGCCTTAAAGACATCACCAACTACAAGCCACCATCCCCAAATTTTGCAGGCAATCACCACCTGGTCAATGACCTGAATGACTTTTACTGCATCGGACTGGACACCGGCTGCATCGGACTGGATGCCGGCTGCTCCGGACTCCGCGGCTTCCTCCATTGCCTCCGCCTGGTGGTCGGCTGGAGAAAGAAGACGAAGGGCATGGCTGGCTCTGGGTTGGAGGCCTCTGAGGATGACCCCGAAGATGCTCTCCTCCCCTGCTTGCCATGGAGGTGCTGAGTTCCCCAGGGTAAGGGTGGCCAGGACGCGATCCTCCGGGACGGTAGCCAAGGGAGTGGATACCCAGGCTGGCACTAAAGGCCAGGGATCATCCCGGTTGACCACGTACCTGATCACGTCACTCAACCACAGGGAACTCAACATCTCCATCTCGGCCCGCTTGAGAGGCTCGGTGAGGCAGCAGTTAAAAATAACTTTGAGCTCTGCCTCACTGAACTCAGTCTCCCCCGCTGCAGGCACAAACTCCCGGGCGAAGTCCCTAATCCTGCGGGCCTGGAGGGATCGAAAGGAGCTGTCCATGTCTTTTGCTGTCTACTGGGTCCTCTGCTGGCTGGTTCGTTCTGTCGTGATTTGCAAATGAGGACCCAGGTGCGGACAGCGGTGGACGGAAAACAAAATACTTTAATCACACAAACATAAAGCAAAACCTCCCACGAGGTGGACAAAACAGAAGAACAGAGTACTAAGTAAAACTACGACAGGACAAAGGTTGAACTACACTACACAATCACATGACCAGGTAAGAACAAGAATACAAGGCAGCTTACTTGAGCGTGAACATGGAGTAATACAAAGCGAACCAGCATAAGACAGTGAACACAAGGGCAATATATAGGGGAAACTAACAAGGGATAACTATACTAGGCAGGTGTGGGGAATCAAACACTCAAGGAAAGCTAACGAGGAACGAGAGGGCCGGAACAGAGACGAGACCAGAGAGAGCAAGTGGAAGGCCAACTGGGAAAAAAAAGACGAGACTGATGAGTGTTCACGGTAATCACGCTGCCCGATTCGCGTCATTCGCATCGACTGCCATAAGCAACCAGGAACTCACATCACTAAGCAAGCCTTGACATGGAACCCTCAGGGGAAACAAAAGAGAGGTCGACCTCGAAACCGTTCGCGCCGAGATTTGGAAGCCAATGTCAAGAGTACTGGCCATACTTGGGGACAGCTGGAGAGACTGGCCCAGGACCGGGATGCCTGGAGAACCCCTGTCGGTAGCCTATGCCCCAGTAGGGGTAACAGGCGAAAGTAAAGTAAAGTAAAGTAAAGCTCTCCAGACTTAACACGACGTACCGGTTAAGCAATGTATTGGTCATTTTTGGTAATTGCATAAATTACCAGCTGGCAACGTAGCTGGTGTTGTATACTTGTTGTATATGAAAAGAGGTTTGTTATCACTATAATGAAAGACACGGACACGGCGCATAGTCGAACGTTGCTTTATCGTTTTTGTAACTTCCTTGACACCGGAAGCAATCATTACACAAACACATCACAACAGTCCCTTCTGGGAAATATAGTACTTAAACATATCAATCAAAATACATAACATCTCTTTCCCTCTTACTATTTGTGTGACAACATAAAGGTTCTAGTCGTACACTGAACAATAGACAATTTCAATTGTCAACATTAACATGAAACTCTTTCTATGGAAACTCAAACATTCAGTCTTTTGGAAGAGTCCTCATTATATATGAACGCATCTAATTTCCAGGGAATGAGGGTAGACTACCTAAAACCCTAGCATACCCTTAAGGGATTATTTTGCCCTGGAGAATAAGGGTAGCCATTAACTAAATATTATCCAACAAACGTTGGGGTGGATAATGCTCTCTAGCAGGATATCTGGGTCCTCTATGCTCTCCCTCTCCTGTTATCACAATAGGTGATGACAGCTTACTAGCAGGGGGAATATCGGAAGTCTTGTCTGTTGGCTCGGTGATGGGTACAACACAGAACATTAAATAAAATATTGAAATTACTAACTGGTTACCCACATTTTTTTTAATCCATTACATTGTCACGGTGTGACCACGACAGGCAGATTATGTCACGAGGTTACGTCAAGGCAACAAATCCAGGAATTTCACTTTTCCGGTCGCCATGACATAACTCGTTACTTCACCACGATGTAAATTTGGTCATAAGATTATGTTGACGTTACGTAACTAGCTGGGTCTATGTTAATTCATTTTTAAACACTTCAGTGCCCCCTTAAGGTTATCAGTCATACTATACGACAATCATATAACATATTTCATGAATAAAACCTTTGTATATTTGTATTACTCCCCTTAATCAACAATTTCAACAGTAAGTGATCTGAACCTTATTTTATACCATAAAAGTGCAATCTACAGTATTGATACAGCCAGGTTACAATTGCTGTTGTATTTCAATGCTATATTACGTTTCTTCATTACCCTGCAATTAAATAAAAATGTGTTTGTCATTTTGTTACTTTTGTAGAATTTAGTGTGAGGAGAGATGTAGCAGGAGGTTTAGAGAGCTCTGAAGGTGTGAGTCACTCTGGTTGTGAAGACAACAGTGAACATGGAGAGAGGGACATTGACATTCAAAAGATTTCCCCGAATGCTGGACCGCACAGATTTTAAGAGACAAAAATGTTTTATCCATGGCTGCTCAAATTGTCAAAAGGTTAAGGCATCTGGGCCATAGGCAGGTTCTAAACACATATATGTCACTGAACAATGGGCCAAAATACAAGTGAGGGCCTCAGATGCAACAAAAAATTTTCAGCAGGCAAAAATTTTACAGAAAGCAAAAAAAAGCTTTGAGACATTAACCACTGATATGATGAGGGATAATTTCCTTACCAATGACAGAGTTTTCCGCAGCATTTACAAAATTGTCAAATCAGGGAGACCTTTCACTGATCTTCCGATTGACATTGACCTGCAAGTCCCAAATGGAATAGACATTGGAGGAGAAGTCATGTACAAAAATGACACCGCATATACATTAGCTTGTGAAATGAACAAAGGTTCTTGAGAGTGAAACAAAATTTCTGATAGATGAAACCACAACTACCAGCAAGAAATCTGTGCTAATCATCTACATGAAAGAAAGCTTAGATAGAGAGCCACTAACATTCTTTTTAGATTTAGTGGAACTTGCTGCTAAAAAATGCAGAGGAAATGCATCAAGCACTCATGGGGAATCTCATGCACCATGGCTTCACAGAAGCAGTTCTGAAGAAATGTTTTGTTTGTTTTACTTCAGATGTTGCCTGTGTCATGCTTGGAAGTAAATCAGGTGTTTATGCAAAACATGTTTCCCAATGTGCTCATTTGGCACTGTATGAACCATAGCCTTTAACCTTATGATCACCAGTTGGAGTGCCCTGCAGATCCACTAGACGGAACCCACACCTTTTACACGCATTCAGGACTTCATTCCCCACAACCCCCTGCTATAGACTGATTACTGCCACACATGTTGCCTATCACCTGGATTATTTAAACCCTGTTAATTATCTCATTCATTGCGAAGTATTGTCTGTCCTGACAACATTACAGAGCATTTACCTTGTTTCTTGTGTACCTGTGCCTTGACCTGTGCCTTGACCTGTGCCTTGACCTGTGCCTTGACCTGTGCCTTGACCTGTGCCTTGACCTGTGCCTTGACCTGTGCCTTGACCTGTGCCTTGACCTGTGCCTTGACCTGTGCCTGGATAATATTTCATGATTGTTTGGTCCCTGCCCTTACCATTGCCTGAACTGTGTTTCTGATTTTGGATTACCTTCAATGTACATGTTTGCCTGGATTTATGACCAATGCCTGTTTGTGAATTATTCTTATTGAACTGCGTTTGGATCTAACCTTGCCTCAGTCGTCACATTACAAAACCACTTCCAGTCATTTTTTGCCAAGGTCTATAGTCTTTATCATGCTTCTGCAAAAAAAAAAAAACACAGTGAACTAACTTCATGCTGTCAAGAACTTGCATTGCAGTGTCTGAATATAGGGAGAATTCTTGGCACTAGATGGATAGCCATGAGTTGTAGAACCATCAAAGCTGTATAGCAGCAGTACCCTGCACGTCACAAGCACCTTTCAGATGCCTCGACTGATCCAAAGCGAAACTCCACAGAGAGGAGCATGTTTGCTGGTTTAGCAAATCGCCTCAGTAGTGTCAACTTTGTGCAGAATCTTGCAATCATATAAAATGCCCTGGAGGAGCTATCAAAGTTATCTTTGCTACTTCAAGACAGAAACATGACTCTTCCCAGAGCAGATTCAAGTCTATGGCTGAGACACCTGGTCTATGGATACAGGAGGCACAGAGAGCAGTAGAGCTGAAGGTTTTTAAAGGAGTGTCACCAGCAAATCTGAGGTCAAAGAATGACAGAGACATCAATCATCAACTGTTATTGGATGCTTAAGCTGAAAGTCTGGAGAGGAGAATGGGGTTTCTGTCTGGTTATCAGAGCAAAGAACAGTATGAGATTGTTCTAAACAACATCAAAGTCGTGGATCCATCTAACTGGCCAGAATAGTGTGATGTCCATTATGCAGAGAATGAAGAACAGGAACTCATGCAGCTTTCCTGTAGCTCAGTGGTTAGAGCATGGCGCTAACAATGCCATGGTCATGGGTTCGATCCCAGGGATTGGGTGAAATCCCTCTTGCAGATGGTAAACACACTGGTTGTTTCAATAGCAGAGTGCGAGCACGCTAACAATGCCATGGTCATGGGTTCGATCCCAGGGATTGGGTGAAATCCCTCTTGCAGATGGTAAACACACTGGTTGTTTCAATAGCAGAGTGCGAGCATGGCTTTAGCCAGATTAACATTTTAAATACTGTAACAATTCAAGGTCAAGTCTGGAGCTTCAAAGCCTTTCAGCTCTACTCTTTATTAAGTGTGTTGGCCCTCCATTAGAGAAGTTTTCTCTGAAACATTATGTGAGGTCCTGGATTCAGAAAACTTAGCCGTTGGTCGCAAGGCGAGTCTGAGCAACAAGTTCATTGATAATGTAAAACATTTTTTTTATTTTGATAAATGTAAAAAATAGAATTTATTCTTCTGATGACAAATCTGAATTTTCAACATCACTACCCCAATCATCACTGTCACATGCTGCTTTGCTAATAAAGAAACAGGTATTGTTATTATTATTATTATATAAATGCTTCAATACGTTCATACATGATATCTGAAGGATCATGTCACGGTGGATATTGGAGTAATGCCGCTGTCAGGGTGCGAAAGACAGAACCCAGGTGCAGACAGCGCTTAACCAAAATGTCTTTATTTAAACAACATTAAAACATAACTAAAAATCACTCGAGGGTGAAAACAGAACCAAAACATGACAAAATAAAAACAAAACTCAACTTTAACTAAATCAACTCACAGGAAAGACAAAACATGACGGTGGGGTCACAAAACGGTGCAGCACAAGACAGCAAACACAAGGGCTTTAAATAACGGAGGAAATTAAGGAGAGGTAACGAGTGAGACAGGTGTAGGGTGTGAAATAATGACGGGATAATTAATAAGGAAACAGGGGCGTAGGGCTTAGACTAAAGACACGAGAGCACACGGCTTCCAACACAGACACAAGACATGGGATTGTCATGATCCTGTCAGCCAAAACAACAGAAACAACTACTATGAGGACAGGACCATGACAGACGCTGATAATTCAACTGTCATCACATGAATACATTTTATATATTCAGTATATACAATAGAAAACAGTTCTGTAATTTGTATACTATGAGGACAGGATCATGACAGTACCCCTCCCCCAAGGGATGCCTCCTGGTGGCACTCAAGGGATAACAATGCATGGAATAAAGAAGCAAACCTAAAACAATAATCAAAACACATCAAAATAACTATACTAAAAGCCCAAATACAGGAGGACCCGCAGACAGGAATATGTTCTGGAAGGCCCGTAAACAGAAACATTTCAGGAACCACAACCAGCAGCACACGCTGGGGGCCAGCAGAGAGCAGCACAACACAGAGGGTCCAAAAGCAGGAAGACACCCTGAGGGACCCGCAGACAGGACACGGGACCGGCTCGGAGGCCACAGGGAGGCCGGACGGGACCGGCTGGGAGGCCACAGGGACTCAGAACTTCAGCAACTGGGTAGCAGGCTTTGGCGGCTGGACCACAGTCCTTAGCAACCGGGGAGCAGGCTTTGGTGGCTGGACCACAGGCTTTAGCAACCGGGGAGCAGGCTTTGGCGGCTGGGCAGCAGGCTCTGGACAGACGTGGGAGCCGGACAGGACCGGCTCGGAGACCACAGGTAGACCGGACGGGAACGGCTAGGGAACCACAGGAAGCCCGAACGGGACCGGCTCGGAGACCACAGGGAGGCCGGACGGGACCGTCCCGAAGGGGTCTGGAAGACCCCTGGCTGACCGCACGGGACAGGCTCGAAGGACATCAGGAGGTCGCCAGGGACGGGTTCCTTGTGGCGTCCACTCCATTTCCTACGGCGATAAGGGCTTTTGGGGGAGTGTTGAGCAGGCATGGGGTGAGTCAGAACCGATCCCCCGCTCTTGACCGGTACTGTACGACAATCGCTCAAGTCCCCAACAGTGCCCCCGACGCGGTATTCGGAACCCATAGCTTGGAGGACAAAATTAACCAAGTCCTCCAATGGATATTTCCCCACGTCGGGGAGCATGATGAGGGCGAGCAGATCATCATCCAAACCGGTCAAAAACAAACGGTTTAAAAAGGGATCGCTCCAACTCACCCGATAACACAACTCAACAAACTCCCCCGCATAAATCTCCAGAGGGCGGCCATTCTGAAAGCATTTCCCCATCCAGGCCGAAGTGCCATCGTTGCAATTGTGGTCCAGTATTCTGTAACAAAGGTCCGTGCAGGGAATACTCTCGACACGAAGAATACGAAGGGTAGTCTTTAATGGAACATGATAAACACGACACCATGAAACAATACAATACTGGACAAGTAATACAACGAAGGGGAGAACTTAAATACAACAGAGAACAAGGGATCAACAGGTGCAGGGGATCAACTAATAACGAGGAAGAGGTGAAGACAGTTAAAGGTAAGGGAGCGTGTCAAAACGGCAGTCCATAGGGAAAACGTGGAAAACAAGGGAAGGGGCAAATGGGAGTGTTACAGTTCCAACATTTATTTTCAATTGACAGTCATGTGACATTACTCAGTTAATTGAGTTAGATGAAATACTTGGCCAAAAGTTGAGTAAACTCAAAAAAGCTGTGCAGCGAGTTGCCTTGAAATCTTAAGTTAAGTCAACTTTTCATTTTTTACAGTGCAATGGACACAAAGCACAGAACAAGAAACGCATTTGAATTAAAGAAATTTCTAAGTTTTGTGAATCTAGAAGCTGAAACATTGTGTCTCATTCACTAATAATTGTGTAGATTTTTTGTATTTATACACATATTTGAACCTCCCATGAAAACTTTCCGCCTAATTCACAACATGTGCGTACGTACATGAATTTGTTCTTAACCTTGTCCTAATGTTAGTGAATTTGGAGTATTCTAAATGGGCGGCCTCGTGCACAAGTTTAGTCATTTGCATAAAACACACTCAGTCCATCCCCATATTATGGCTTTCCGCCAAACTTTTCCTTTACCACCGGTCGTCAAAAGCTCTTGGGGGGTCCCCTAAGCAGCATTCAAAAAATAAAATAAATAGACGGAGCTGCCAGTACAAGCACCAGTCACATGATAGTTTGGGTCACAGTTATTACATGCAAAACATGTCCTAAATAATTATAATAAAACTAATCCATATTAACAAATGCAATTAAAAATTATGCAATCCCTTGGACGGACAGCAGGAGGGGACGCATCAAAGTCAATAGTGGCTGTCTGTACAATGCTGCCACGTCGCATCTGGTTTGACAGTGTGAGTCAACTTCGTAGATAAAGAAAGACTTGCTTATCAAAAAAAACTGTTGAGTTTCAAGATAAATGTTTTCAATATGAGAGAATCCGCATCCTGCCAGTGTCACCCAGCGTGACATCTCTCTCTGTACATGTCTTCATTGAACACTGTGTGGCGCGATTGAGCATGCATGGATTTTTCAAACAACGGGCATTAGTGCTTTTTTTGTTTTATCATGATAATTAGACCAAAACATTTTTTTTGTAGTCTAGTTTTAATGAAAAACCAGGGGACGGACCCCCTCAAGTTCTTTATTTTTGACCTTACATAAAACGATGCAGGTCAAAAGCCAGAAAGATCAGCCACCCTGATAACAAACTGTTCTCTTTGCTTCTGCTCTCTGATGGGCAAAACAGAGAGGATGAGAAGACTCTTCTTCCCCTAGGCCATCTGTTTCATAAATACGTCAAGCTATTTATACACATCTGAAAACATAGTTATGAATATTATGTTTCTGTCAATAGACCCTCCAAAAATTACACTGGTCTTTTAAAGTATCATCCTTTTAATTGATCTTATTTCAAATTCTGTTAAGAAGAGACGTACAAAGCATTTCTTTACTTGTTGTACTGTGTACGTGACAAATAAACTTTCTGAAGCACCTAGTTCTACTATGCATTATGTCGTATTCATATCTTGTTTCATTTATGAAGGTCAGTCTTGTCTAAACAAATGGGTTTTTAATTTGATGTATTCAAAATGATGTAGCTCAAATTAATGTTGCCAGAGCAGTTTAATGTTTTATGACCCATTGAAATTTAGGAGTGTTGAACAGTATACAGAGTTAAAAAGGCCTGTCTATTTCCTGTTATTACCCTGATAAGCTGCAAAACCTTTTCTCTTCATTTGACATTTAGTATGCCCATGGGCTTTTCATGCCATTACTAAAAAACAGCTAATCATTTTGGAATGTTGGTTAAATAATAAGTCTTCACTAACCTTCACAGACAGGAGGTTGGCTCCAGGACCCCTGGCTGCTGCAGGTGCTCTGGGTGGCCCTGTGCAGGGCAGTATAGCCTGGGTGGCATGTATACAAAGCAATAGAGCCTGGGGTAGTAGAGGAATGTTGTACTTCAGCATGCTTGATTTTCACAGGGGAGGCACAGTCCAGACCTGTAATCAAGAATTTGTTGTATAAATAATATATAAATAATCTGAATTGAATTTGTCACATGTTTTAGCTGAATGTATAGATATATAAATATTATAGCAATAATAATTGCTGTTATTTTAACAAGGAATACACAGACGCATTTGTTTTTATGTAACTGTTGTAGAGAACTGACAATAAAGAATTGGACCTAAATTACATAAAGTTAATCAATAATTATATATAACTGTGCTGACCGAAACCAGCAGTTAAATGACAGGAAACAGTGAATGACATGAAACAAAGACCTACATTACAACCACACTACAGCACTTCAGAAAAGGCTGCATCATATATATTTCTTTCTTTCAGCTTTCAACATAAATGATTGCTTTTCCCTAAAACATTCATAAACAACCTTTCTCACTTGACTTAATCCACATGGTCACATTTACAGCCACAATCTGATCCATGAATAGAGAGTAGCGGTCAAAACACCCTTATTGTCAAATTTTTTAGAGGACAAAGGGGATTGTATTTCATCCTATCATGGAACAGGAAGATGTAAATTTTACCGCACCTTGTAGGAAACCTTTTAGAACCAACAGTAACAGCAGAGTTTAAACCTCTGGTCAGAGAAAGTATCAGATGCACTGAAAAATTTGTGTTGCTAATTCTTTGAGGAAATAGGACACAAGCCAGCTTTTACTGCAGAAGTTGGCACTTGCTGCTGCTTCATGGCATTATCTGAATGAAGATGGACAACTGGTGTTCTGCAACTAACATGCAAATCACCTACATGAGTGAAAAGTGACTACTGTAAAATGAAACATTGATTCCTGTTGTGTTAGCATCCAGCCCATGTAGGTAAATGGGAGGTTTAAAAAGATTACCTTTCAAAGCTGGATCAGATCCTCTGTTGATCTCACAGTGTCTTCCGATGAAAGATGGAAAGCACTCACATTTGTATTTACCAATGTAGTGGAAACAAGTTCCCCCATTCAGACAGGGACTGGAAGCACAAGGATCCGGCCTCCCTAAACATTAAGCATTCAATGGTTTAAACAGTTCTCTGTACACACGTGCTTGTGTACAGTGAGTGTGTGTATGTGCACACTCATTTGTAAAAGAAAACATGGCCAACATGTGTGAGAAATCATTTATCATTACAATAGCACAGAGAAAGAGAGAACCCGTTTTTCAATCACGTTCTAGGGCAAGTTTTTTTTCTTTCTACATGCGAGTAATTCAAGTGTGGAAAAACTCCAGCAGATTGGATCATTACACAAGGCCAAGCAGTTGCACAACTTTAATGTGGGACAAAGTTGGGATAATGAAAATCCAGAGGCTTTGAAGCTGCTTGCTCTGCGGGGTTTTGTGGCACTCTGTGTGTGAAGAATTTTCCAAACATGAGGAAAAGCAGATTATACACTTATTCCATTTGACCAGAACAAAAAGAAGAGAAAGGGTGAATGAAAACTGTAACATCCTCTGGGTGCTTACTAGTGGCTGAGAATTTAACAACGCTAAAACCCTGCATTTGTGTATGAAAGATATAAACAAGGTAATACAAGGATTTTGAGAATGCTTCCTAATTTTATGAAACAAAATACTCACCCACTTCGCAATATTTCCCTGTGAAACGGTGGGGACACAGACACCGGTAGCTGTCACCTTCTTCTTCACAAGAGCCTCCATTACGACAGGGACTAGAGGCACAGAAACTTAACCTGACTATGGAAAAGATACAAAAATCAAAGCTTAATGTAGATGGAGTGGGTTTTGTGTTTGTTACACACTATGATTTACAATGATTGAGTTACTAAAGATCTGACTATTGATGTACCCATTCATAGACAAAGTGTTAACAAAGATGGATATACCTATTTCACAACGCTTGCCTCTGTAGCCATGTTTGCACTCACAGTTGTAGCCTCCATCTTTCTCGTAGCAATACCCTCCATTCTGACATGGTGAGGAATCACATGCTGATTGGGGCTGTACTGAAACACAGTACACAGTGTTTGTTTTCACATAAAGAAGCCTTCTATCACCACTCTCTAGAGCTCTTACCATATGGGTAGAAGTCCTTGCGGTCAAAGTCGACACCGGTTTGACAGGTGCAGAGGTATGTGCCACCATACTCCAGGCATGGGCCTCCATCAGGACATGGTCTGCTGTTACTACAGGGTGTTTGAGTTACTTCTAACGTTTGGGGAAAAATATTTTATATTTCTTGTAAATTATTCATAACACAAAATTAATTCACTAATACTTGTACTTTGAAGTGTAAAAGCCCTATTTTATGCAAAGGTGGCCTACACTCTTAAAGGAGCTATGTGAAGATTTTAGCAGCATCTAGCAGTGAGGTTGTGAATTGTAGCCAATGGTTCACTCCACTCCTCCCTTTAGAAGCACTACGGTGGCTGCAAAGAGCCAAGATGTCGCCATATTTTGCTTCTTTTTTGCCGAAGGAGTGAACGTATTTACGAAACACGCTCTGTAGAGCAGTTTTACTGTTTAGGGATACTGTAGAAACAACCTGGCAATTTCATGTAGGGGATCCGCAGTGTATGTAGATAGAATCTACGGTGGCCGACACGTGTCGCCGCGCGGCAACGGAACAAATCACATGCAAACAGAAAAAACACCAGCAAATTCACAAAGCCTCTTTATCAGTTTGGTGACACATGCGCTGCAAATACTCGCAACACAAACAAACACAAAAATGCTGCAAATTCTCGCAACACAAACAAATACAAAAACACGCTCCAAATTCTCGCAACACAAACAAATACAGAAACGCGCTGCAAATTGGCAACAACACAACGGAAGTGTTTCCGGGGGACTCAAATAATTGATGCACAATGGCTGGAACGAGCTTCATTTCACTGTGGCCATATTCGTAGGTGTAGTTATCAACAAAACTTATATTGGGGTCCTATTTTCTTTGATGTCGATCATGTTAAATGTACTTAATAATTGATTAAGCAATATTACACTTTTCGTTCTTCCACGTTAGTGATACTTGTGAAAGCATGTCGGGCAGCTAACAATATGTTTTTTCCTTTATTTGTTTTATGGTTTTCTTCAATCGTTAAATAGTTCAAATCGGCCGGCTAGAATAGAAAAATGCATAAAACTGAGTTTAAACCCACGCGCTGCAAAAGCATAAAACAGAACGTTCAAAAAACGGACAAAACAGAATGTTTATTGACAGACTATTGTATATTGTTGACATGTTTTTGATGAGAAAACAAGCGTAATGCCTATTTTACTCTGGAAAGGCTGTACCTCAGCCAGTTACAGTAAAGCCGACAGCGGAGAAGACTGTTCTTCGTTTGCCCGGTAACAATAGCCGGAGTAGAATGTCTGTTTTATCATTAAAATCTTCTTGATTAAATAAATAAAAAACAAACTTGATACCTGTCGATTGTATGAGTTAAGATCCTAACAAATAACCCGCAACAAAGACGGAGGCATTCGCTTGTTTTCCCGTTTATTAGTAACTGTCATCTGAGGAAGATATTTACTAATTCTATGTGTCTTATTCAGCTCTGAAGTGTGTAAATAAATAAAATCAACTAAGGTCACAGGAACTACAGCGCGTTTTAAAACTAAAAACATCAGTGCAAATCTCATTACGAATGGATTTACAGGCTATAACTTAAAGATGATGACCCGAGTTCTTAGGAGGAAATACAGGTTTGCAATGGAAAAAGGGACCAATCTAATGCTAAAGCCAAATACATTTTCATGTTTTAAGCTTAAATTAGAATTAAGTTGATGTATTTTTAACAAACGAACATGAATTTAAAGAACAACAATTTTCAAGCTTTGATAATAAATACAATTATTTTAATAATTTAATTTGAGATTGGTGCTTTTATACATAATATTTTGAGAATAACGCTATCCAGGCGGACCGTGTGTAAATTTAATATATTTAAATTAACTATATATCTGAGTTAACAATGATAGGTGCATATAGCTTCAAATGATTATGTTTATTATAAAACAATTAAAGATGAAGCAATTAAAGTCATGCAAACCCCTATAATATATACGCAACATGCATAATCATTATAATCATAACTTGTTTATGCTTGAATTTATTTGACTGCTGCGGCTTTTATTAGTAGCCTATATGAAGCTCTACTGTAACTCTAGCAATATGAAAAAATATATTAATTAGGTCAACCATGCGAACGTGTGGTGTGTAGGTTTCATCCCAGTTTTTTTCCACATATGAGCAGTATTAATTTTTGAGGTAAACCTAAAATAAATAAATAAAAATGTCTTCTCCGCTGTCGGCTTTACTGTAACTGGCTGAGGTACAGCCTTTCCAGAGTAAAATAGGCATTACGCTTGTTTTCTCATCAAAAACATGTCAACAATATACAATAGTCTGTCAATAAACATTCTGTTTTGTCCGTTTTTTGAACGTTCTGTTTTATGCTTTTGCAGCGCGTGGGTTTAAACTCAGTTTTATGCATTTTTCTATTCTAGCCGACCGATTTGAACTATTTAACGATTGAAGAAAACCATAAAACAAATAAAGGAAAAAACATATTGTTAGCTGCCCGACATGCTTTCACAAGTATCACTAACGTGGAAGAACGAAAAGTGTAATATTGTTTAATCAATTATTAAGTACATTTAACATGATCGACATCAAAAAAAATAGGACCCCAATATAAGTTTTGTTGATAACTACACCTACGAATATGGCCACAGTGAAATGAAGCTCGTTCCAGCCATTGTGCATCAATTATTTGAGTCCCCCGGAAACACTTCCGTTGTGTTGTTGCCAATTTGCAGCGCGTTTCTGTATTTGTTTGTGTTGCGAGAATTTGGAGCGTGTTTTTTGTATTTGTTTGTGTTGCGAGAATTTGCAGCATTTTTGTGTTTGTTTGTGTTGCGAGTATTTGCAGCGCATGTGTCACCAAAATAATAAATAGGCTTTGTGAATTTGCTGGTGTTTTTTCTGTTTGCATGCGTTTTGTTCCGTTGCAGCGCCGTGACACCTAGCGGCCACGGTAAGAATCAGTTAATTATATGGTAATAAAAACATAACACTTCATTATGCAAGATCTTTATATACCTCTGAAGACATAGTTATGTATATTATATCGCATTTCTGTCAATAGATCCTCCAAAAACTACATGGTGGACCTTTAAGACATTTCCACATTTTGCTTTTCACTCACACACCCTATTTTCTTTGCCGAAGTTTTAAGTAGTCTTTCATAATAGAAACGAGAATGCTTGGAGAAATTGTTCTTTAAATCACTAATACCCTGACAGACTACCAATATTACTACTAACTAATAATACAGTGTAGTATTCCTTTTAGTGAAGATAAGCAGGTCAGCATCAGTGTCTCAAGCAACACACTGCAAAAATGAAAATAAAATGGACCTTCCATAGCCTACCTATGGTTTGAGTGAGATTTTGGGAAAACACAAATATGTCTTTGTTTACAGCTAATACATACCAAACTGACAGTAGAGTCCAGTGAAGCCTCTCGGACATTCACATGTGCCATTCAGATCAACACAAACACCTCCATTCTGACAGAGACAATCTGTATGAATTGTATGAAATGGGAAGTATAGAGAAAGAGAGAATAAATTAAATATGCTGTAGCTGTCCTCTTTAAAAGTAAATTTAGTTTTCACTATGCTACTATTTTACATTTTAATCATTCTAAAATGTGTTGCTTTTTCTTTGCATCAATCAATCTGGCACAAATGTGTTAATTTAGAAGAATGTGTGGGCATGTTACAGTCTTGAGTACAGGGCTGTGGAGAGTTTGTTATAGTCCCACTGAATTTGATAATTTTATCACTTAAAACTTGTCTTTAAGCATTAAAATGGCATATGTAAAAAAAAATTCCTGTGACAATAATTTATTCATGCCCTCAAATGACTTGAATGTAACCCTAAACCCTTCATTTAGTATATGGAGATTAATGAGTATGCACATCAGGCCCTGCCACCATTCAATCGTGTGACCGTTTGGACCACTGATTATAGATATATAATATAGACTATAGCGCTACAGAAGCAGAGCTGAAACAGCAGTTTCAGTCTTTCATAGAACTAACAGTTCATATGGTGCTGGATAATTCAAAGTATTTTGTAATATAAGTGTTGTCAAGGTTTTCTGTACAAATTGGTAGACTTTTTATTTTCCTCTTCCCCAATAATAGCATCAGTGGATCAAAGTTAGTGGCTGAATCACTGCTAAATGTATTCCTTTTGAGGTCCAGGAGGCTTGCTCGAGGGTGTTTTTCCAAAACATTTTTCTGTCACATTTTGATTAAAACATATGACCCCAGGGACAATTAATAGATTATGAGTTCACCAGAGCCATTTTCACTTGTTTTCTTTAAGTTTGGTTTGTTTGATCTCTGTGTCATTTTAGACACAACTGTGTTTTTCCTGTAAGCTGCTACTTTCTCTTCTTCATAGGACTTTGTGACTCTCCAATACACTTTCCAAGTTGCTAGCCAGGAAGGTATGCAGTAGATTTAAGAAAATCTTTTTAAAAGTTGATGGTTATTTCAACTCAAGAATGAAGAGTAGTATAAAAAAAGGGGCGTGCTTACCATTCTGGGGGCCCCAAGCAAAGTCAAGCCAGACTTGAGGCCCCCCACACATCCTAACATTTTTATTTCAATTGTACAACAGTAATATTGAGTATATGGAATTAGTGTTTCTCGATTCTGTCTCTGTTGTCCAGGTGACTTTTAGTTTGTTTCTTTTGAGTTCCTGTTTTTGTCAGGAACAGGAGGAAGAACCCAAGCGCAGGCAGCGACGCAAATACGAATAAACTTTAATAATCAAACAAAAACCCACGATGGGGTAACAGCGATTCTGTCTCTGTTGTCCAGGTGACTTTTAGTTTGTTTCTTTTGAGTTCCTGTTTTTGTCAGGAACAGGAGGAAGAACCCAAGCGCAGGCAGCGACGCAAATACGAATAAACTTTAATAATCAAACAAAGACCCACGATGGGGTAACAGCAAAAGGATAAACTAAAACACCGCAAAATAACACTTCCCACGGGGGGACAAAACAATAGAACAGAATAAACAAAAACTAGGGAAAACAGGAACCAAAACCAGATATAAACACGACACAACGTCTTAACACACGGCTAGGTAAGGTATGTGGCAAACACTCACACGATCCAAAACACGAACAGGCATTCAAGCACAACGAACAAGCACAGGACAATAGACACGAGGATATTATATAGGGAGACAAACAAAGGATAATTAACAGGGAACAGGTGTCAGGGATGAAACACTGATGGAGAGCTAGACGAGGAACGAGAGGGGCGGGGCTAAAGATCATACTGGAGAGAGCGCATATTATGTCATGATAACAATAATATGTCTCTCCCCAAACAAAACCTAACGCTCTGCCTCAAGATCAAGAAAGACATGACATGGAGAGGCAGAATCATGACAGTTTTGTAGTCATTTGTAGTTCGTTTGTTCATTGGTTTCCTATTGATTGCCTCCAAGGTGTGTCTTGTGCTAAGGCAGTGCTAGTTGTTGTATCTAAATGTTTTATCCACAGAAGGTGGGAAAGGTAAAATTACTTTCTCTTGAGGAGTATGGCTGAAATAACATGACAATGTTAATTGTTGTAATTAAAACGGCATTGTTGACTATTTGTCGATTATGCAATCGCAAAGGCATTGATTTTGTGGTTTATGCACAGCTCTTCCGTGAACTACAGCTCTTTGATCAGTAGGAAGTACTGCTCAATCTAAAATCACTACGAGATTGAGTCATTCATAATGTTTATAAAGTGCATTTGAAAAAGCAACACTCGTCAAACATCATAATTATAAATATATTTTATCATCATGAAAATACCTGAAAAGGTTTGAACAGCGATGTAATATGCCCATTGGCATTTCCTGGAACTGAGTGTGTAAATGTTACTTCTTCTGGTGCCCATATAGGTGTTTCTGCGCGGGAGCACCCTCTGTCTTTCGGATGTGGTGGTATTTTATGGTAATTAATTGAGATATATCGATATATCGTCCCAGCCCTACTAGCAGTCTGGTTCCAAGGGTTAAAGCAATGATAGGGTTACACTAAAATAACAACTTTAATTGGTATATTCTCCTTGGTCTTGTCAGTCTACTGTGGGCGTTCAAGATAGCACTTCAACGCATGCGCATTTGGTAGGGACAACCCGGAAGCGCAACTCTTTGTTTACAAGCAGTTGCACGCTATATATAAGCTGATCTTCGCAAATTGTCTGATGATTTCGATATTGAGGAAGACTTGCACTTTTTTTGCCCAACCAAATGCGCATGGGTCGAAGTGCTCTCGTGAATGCGCAACATAGACTGACAAGACAGATGAGAATATATCTGTCATGATCCCAGTCTTGTCATGGCTTTGTGTCTTGTGTGGGTGTGTTTTGTTTTGTTGAACACATGGAGTTCCGTTAAAACAGCTCTATGTCTGCGTCACTCACTCCGTCCCCGTTTCTCCCTGCCAGGCTTTCCCCTCATCACTCTCACCCCTGTAGCTCATCCCCTATCAGTAGCTTCCCCTGGTCCTTCATTATGTTCCACCTGCAAGTCATTCCCGCTAATTAGGTTCCCTCTATTTAATCCCTCTCGTTCTCTCGTCTTGTGTCAGACCGTTGTTTGTTGCAGTTCTTTCCTGACCGATCCGATCCGATCCTTGTCTAGTCCTAGTGATACCTAATAGTTTTTGGTTTTTCCTCTTAGTTCGGGGTTAAAGCTCTCTAGAAATATTTCCTACATCGTAGCCTGCAGTGCCTAGTTCTCTTGCTCTCAAGTTCTGTTTCCCTTAGTGCCCCTTAGCAATAACTGTGAGATGTTTTAAAAATCACATGTTGACATTCCGCTTTCACTTTACTCTATTTTAGCCTAAACCTTCCTCCAGCACGACTTTATTTGAAGGACTCCACATAAAGAATGCTATTCCTGTAAATGTTAGCAATATGTAATGAACAGACGATTGCGCCTCTGGATGAGCATCAAAAAGTAGGTAAGTCCCCGGTCACACTTGCCGTTTTGCTCCATTTATACTTATGGGAATGCGACAGACCAGAATCGCAATTATGTCATGAATTACTCACCTCTAGTTGTTCCAAATCTGTATAAATTTCTTTGTGTGGTTGAACACAGAGACAAATATTTGGACGAATCAGTGGTGCAGTCTAGTTTTTTGTAGTGAGTATACTCTGATTCCCCCTCAGCCTACTCATCCGTCCCAGATCAACAACCCATGAGCACCACCACACTCACGAAGGCCTACTGTATGCCTCTATATGTAATCAAGAGCATTATGAAAGATTGATTGCAAGAAAGATACCAATAGCCAATGAAAGCTGGGGGGACTTGGTGGTTTTGCCCTAAAGCACAGGTTTTATCAGCTGGCAATTTTCAATACACATTTGTGATCCATAAAAAATAAATGACTTTATAGCTGTTTTTTTACATGTACTATTTCTACATAAACCCTGCTAAAAAATAGTATTACATAAATTCTAATGTCTTCCATTAAAATTGTACAGCGTCGCATGAGTCTCGTCGGGCTCATTTTCTGTAACACCTGCGGCAGCTGCAGCGTCACCCGAAGCGCTAGTATCTTCAGAGGCAGGTTTATGAAAACACTGAAATAGTGTCGTTTAAATGTTTGGCTTTCATCATCTCCTTTTGTTTCACATCTCCCAATTGTCCAAAAGTCAGTGTGTCACATTTTTCTTACACAAAACGATGTTGTTACGCATCATCGCGCTTATTTAATTAGGTTTACGGAAATTCTTGCTCTTTTCTAGTAGGTATACTGCGTAACACGTAGACTACATCACTGGGACGAATGCTTGTAACCAAACAGTTGTTGGACCCCATTTACTACCATGGTCAAAAGTGCCCCAGAACTCTTTAGTGTTCAACAGAACAAAGAAATTGATACAGATTTGGAACAACTTAAAGGTGAGTATTTGTTTTTGTCCCTTTAACAGACAGAGGGTTAGTTGTAACACTTGCTAGAAAATTAAGTTTAAACAGAAATTTACAAAAAAAAATCCTACTATGGTAGTGAATGGTGGACAATAACATTTTGGTTACAAGCATTCTTCCAAATATTTTTCTATGTGTTCATCAGAACAAAGAAATGACCAGTCAATCTGCAGATTTGACGCTTTTCACAGCCCACTCTAGCGCAGGGAACTGTAAGTCATTAATAATTTGTGTGGTCTTGTAAGAAACAGAAAGAGGTTTAGAATGTATAAAAAGACATTAATTACCTGACAGGTTTGCAGCATCAGTACCTGAGGAGTTTTCCATGATAATCAATTCTGTTTTAGGACAAAATAATATTCATAAGTTTGTACACCACGACTTAATAAAATAACAAAAAGTTAAACTAAGTAATGCACTCTAAGACAAATAAAGGCAGACTTATGAACCTGCAACCAGATTTATCAGTCTCACATGGGAAGGTTTTGAAAAACTACTTCTAAAAAGCTTTGTAACTTTAACCTCAGACAAACTTAACTGTTGACCACACCAAAATCAAGCGTCTGAGAACCACTTGATGTGGCTGCTGTTTTTAGCAAATACATCAGTTCAATCAGTCAGACAAATGGTTTGAAGCCAGACATATGGTCTGAAACCAAAGCTTTCTTTGCTCTCTATTTAGTTGTCAGTCGCAGTTGGAAAACATTGCAGGAAGCCATATATTTAAGAAAAGTAGGCGGCTGGTTGTGTAAACATCTTATATCATTAAAAAATGTTCCCATTGCTGAGGGAAACAAAAACAAAGACAGGATAATGTGTTGTGGCTGGCATTTATTAAATTGCAGAAGTGTGATTTTGAACATGAGACAAGAGTTTGAACAAGTGACGAACCTGTTTCACAATGGCTTCCAGTGAAGTTCGCTGTACAGGTGCAGGTGTAGTTTTTTACCAAGTCTTCACACACACCTCCATTTAAACATGGTGTGGATAAACATTTGTTTATATCTGAATAAAACAAATATGATAACTGAATAACAGGATAGTAATTTAACAATGCAGACACTCTGGAAAAGTAGTTTATTCTTATAACCGCTGTATTTTGCATGCATTAGTGTTCTGAGATATAAGAATGTAAGAAAGTTTGTGCAGGTGTATGGATCCATTGAGCTATACTATTTAAAGTAATCTGAGCTTTTTTTTTAGATACAATGGCTGTACATTTGCAAAGGCCAGTAGTTTAGTTTGCAAAGTACTTTCCAATTGAGTCTGTGTTTTATGAATAACCTCCACTGCACTGTAAAACAATAAAAAAATCTTAGTACCAATTTCCCCTGGTTTTTTGTTAACCAAACTTTTGATTGAATAGTTTATCTCAACTATATGTACTTAGAAATTTGAAAGTAAATTAACTGATTTTTCTTTTTTTTTGTTATTACTGAGTTCACTCAACTATCAAAATATAAAGTGTTCTTGTATTATTTTTATTACATTATAAACATAGATTAACATAACTAATGAAGACAGTAACTGCTCAAGCTCTTTGGGTAGGAGCACTGGATAATGCACTTAGACCTCAACACCAGAAACACAAAAATAAATTATGGTGATGATCAAACAATTAAACATAATTAATTAAAAACAACTCTAAATACAAGCAGGCAACTAGCATTTTCAACAACATCTGCATTAACAAAGTTAGCAAACACCAAAACAGGAATTCTTTTAAAGAACTAAATGTGCCACAGTGTCACGGTCTCGTCTGTTCCTTGTCTGTTTCCCTGTTATTTCCAACCTCAGCTACCCCGTAAACTACATCTCCCATCATGCACCACGCTCCCTCACCTGTCCCTTGTCTGCAATCCCCACACCTGTCAGAGATCTCCCCGCACCTGCAGACTATAAGAAGTCACTCAGTTTTCTCCATGGTTGTCTTATCTTGTTGTTATGTTGTTGGCATTTCCCTGATCGCTTGTTATCATTTACATTTAGTCACGTAACAGACGCTTTTATCTAAAGCAAGTTACAGAGAGTTTAGGAAGCAATAAAGCGATATGCCACACAGGGGCAGTAATACAATAAGGGCTAAACCAAGTTAGTAGTTTCCACAAAAGCCAGAACAATACCTGTAGATAGAGAGAAAGAGAGAGAGGGTTAGGTTTTTACATTTACCTGTCAAGTATTCACAGAAGAGATTTAAGTTGTTTTTTGAATGTTGGGAGAGATGTGGTTGACCAGACAGAGTTGTGAAGAATGTTCCAACAGCAAGGTGTCGTGAAGGAGAATGAGAGGGAAAGCAATTTACTGCCCTTTTGAGAAGGCAATACAAGATGCCGCTCATTCTTGATGGGATGTATGAGTGTAAGAGGGTGTGAACGTATGCCGGTGCAGAGCCAGTGATAATTTTGTAGGCAAGCATTTGTGACTTGTATCTGATACTGGCTTCTATAGGTAGCCAGTGATTTGGGCTCTTGGAAGACAAGCCATGCTGCTGCATTCTGAACCAGCTGGGGTGGTTTGATTTCCTTTGCAGGAGAACGATGCAGTAGTCCAACCTTGTGATTACAAGGGCCTGAACAAGGAGTTGTGCTGCATGCTCAGTGAAGAGGAGTAAGAGTACCAGAGATTCCTAGTGATGACAGGGTTGCTAGCAGTATCTGGTGATTGACAATGTCAAACGCTGCAGATACGTCTAGCAGAATCAAGACAGACGATTCAGATTCCGCCTTGGCTAGCTGCAGTGCTTCTGTGAAAGATGGCAGTGCAGTCTCAGTGGAACGGTTTGTTTTGAAGCCAGACTGCTTGTCATCCAGTAGTTTATTCCGGGATAGGAAGGAAGTTACCCGCTTGAAAACAGCCCTTTCTAGTGTTTTTGCAATAAACGGGAGGATGGAGAAAGGTCAGTAACTGTCTGTGGTAGAGGGGTTCAGTGTGGGTTTCTTAAATAGTGTTGTGACCTTGGCCTGTTTGAATGTGAAAGTGAGCAGGGAGGTGTTGATGATGTCTGTTAGTGCTCTGGATATGGCATGTAGGAGATGGGAGGGGATTGGGTCAGGTGGACAGGTGGTTTCGTGACTGGAGAGAAGTCTGTGGACTTCAGTGTCAGTCAGTGGGGAGAAAGAGGAGAGTTTGATGTGAGGGTACATTTACATTTATGCATTTGGCAGACGCTTTTCCCCAAAGCAATTTACATTGCATTGTACTATACATTTGTTTCTGACTATGTGCAATCCCCTGGGATCTAACCTATGACCTTGTCGATGCTAGCGCCATGCTCTAACAACTGAGCCACAGGAAAGTTTGGTTATGGGTATGTGTTTACGGAAGTCTGAGGTGCTGAAAGTTGTTTGCTGATGGATGATGTTTTTTCAGTAAAAACATCAGCGAAGTACTCAGCGGTTAAAGATGAAGTGGGTGGGGGGGAGGGAGACAAAGAAGAGAGTTGAACGTCTTGAATAGCTGCCGAGTGTCAGGTGCATTACCTTGGTGGTATAGAAAGATGCTTTAGCCCTGAGTGTACTCCATTTTTAACGGAGGGTATCAGACAGCCAAGGACAGGAGCGGGTGGCAAGAACTGGTCTGGGGGACAGAGGACAAAGGTTATCTAGACAGGATGCACGTGTTGAGCATAAGGTTTCAGTGGCAGTGGCAGCATCTAGAGATGAGAGAGGGTGCCAGCGCCGTCAACTCAACGCCCCTTAGTTGGTCAACGTGGTAGCTTGCTTTCTGTTTATACTGTAGAACATCAGCTTGCCTTCTAGTTTGTCTTGTGTGCTAACTGTTTCTCTTTTTAATTCATTGAGTAACCTTAGTAAGTCGGAATTAATCTTAAAACCCGGTGAGTTATGGCTTCTACTCCTATTAGTGTTACTTGCACCTCATGTGATATGTTTAGCTTAGCCTTCTCTGTCAGCGGCAAGGGTTTTACATGCGATAAGTGCAGTGAAATAGTTAGGCTGACAGAGAAGATCCCCAAGACCCCAAGATTTCCCCAATTAATGTTTTGGGGGGCTACTGTACAATCGCTGCAGTGGTCCTACCTTCCGGGAAAAACCCTGAGGACTGGCCACAAGATGCACCTTCTCCACGCCCACTTCCATCCCCACGGCAAACCAGAGGGCCACTGTGGCAACCATCCCGGACTCCCTCACCTCCACCACCCCTGACTTCCCCAGCTCGATTGCTACGGCCACGGCGACCATCTCTGAGCCAGAAACCCCTAGGCCCCCTGAACTCCCTGCATCCCTATGGTTGCCTGAGTTTGTCCTGGAGGCTTCCTGTCCCGTCCTGTCCTGTCCCTGCACTAGCCTTCAGGATGCTCACCCCCTGGGGTGTTCCTCTAAGGTGCAAGGATGCGCCTTCCGAGAGGGGTGAAGTACTCTCACGGTCCTGTCTGTTCTCAGCCTGTTTCTCCCGCATTTCCCATTGGACTTAATCTCCCATCATCCTCCATACTCTCTCACCAGTCCCTTGTTTATTATCATAATATCGCACCTGACTGTAATCATGTTCATCACTCAGACTGTATATATACTCACCTCTGTTCCCTTGTTCTTTGTCTCATCTTAATTGTAATTCACGTATGTTACCTGATATTATTTACTCCTGTTTACCCGGTTTGATTTTTAAAGTATATTTTAGTTTAATCCTACTTTTGTCCTTGTTCCTGTGGGGAGTTACATGAAATGTCAGGCTCTACTACTGTGTAAACGAAAAGTAGGTGAGAAAGGGAGGGAAATATCAGTTAGAAGAAAGGCACAAAAAGCTCAAAAAGAGGAACTTAGTTAAGTCAAGTTTATTTATATAGCGCTTTTTATAATGTTGCATTGTTTCAAAGCAGCTTTACATGAAAAAGAAAACACAAAAGAGGAAAATTTGTGTAACGAGTACAAACAGAGAGGACCATCCTAATAAAAGCAATGTTTATGGAATTTGCCGAAGTTAATCCAATATCAGCAGTCTCCTGGTGAGCAACCCAACACGGCAACGGTGACAAGGAAACAAAACTCCAATCATGAATAAATGTAGATAAAAACTTTGGAGAAACCAGTCTCAGCCGGGAGTACCATTTCTCCTCTGACGCAATACAGCTGCAGTCAGTGACTTGAGTAAGTTACTGAGTAAACTTACGGTTTACGGTTTCTCCGGATCTGTTCCACCTATGTGGAATGATCTACCCGCTGCTACAAGATCTGAAAATTCTGTAGCCATCTTTAAGAAACGTCTGAAAACAAATCTCTTCCGTCAACATCTGACTGATCTGTTCTGACTCTATTTTCCTACTCTTAAAAAAAAAAAAAAAAAAAAAAAAAACTGGTTCTGTATACTGTGTTAGGTTATATGAGACCAGTCTTCTTTTTTGATTGCACTTATGCTTTTGTTGTACTTATGCTGTCCCAATTGCTTCCATTGCCTACCCTACCTGTAAGTTGCTTTGGATAAAAGCGTCTGCTAAATGACTTAATGTAAATGTAAATGTAAACGTTTATGATTTACAAACTTCAAGATTTATAAAAAAAATCAAGCAATTCTCTTATCAAGATCAAAAAGGGCCAACATAGGAGTTCTTTTCACAAACCTAGTGTGATACACTCCAACGATTTAAAATGAGAGCCATAGTAAATAATATTATAGTCCGACAGTTTGTGTCAGACAGTTAAGTTAATTTTCAGAATAACCCCCCGGCATGCGTTTTCCAAGGTGACCATTAGAATGTATCCGTTTAATATTTCCATGGCGACACGGCACTGCTTATCATGTGACATACCGTAGAGCCACAGCAGCAGTATGACTGTGTATTGTTTTCACATAACTTTTCTTATTTATAAAAATTATTCACAAACTTATTAACTATGTCATTTAAATATATGATATTTATATAGCAAAATATGTGTATGTGTTTTGTTGTTCAAACACTGTTATAATGATTGCATTGAGCTATAAGTGGGCGCCACCATGTTTGTTTGTGCCGCAGCGCGGTTCAGAAAATAGGATCTGTCGGATTTACAGCACGTGAATTCATCCACTTCTCTCAAAATACACAAATGTAAGTGGCTGGTGAACTGGGAGAAGAATAGAGAGCTTTACAGTTGCTTACACTACTGTGTATCTAATGTGAATAAAACAGATCCGTCAAATTGATTGGATTGTTATTGCAGTTTCCGTAGACATTAGTGTGCTTGTACGCACGTATATTTAAATGCCTAAAGCCTAAAATAAAACATTATGTGATTGTAAGCACTGCATAGTTGTCATATGTGGGAAGATTGAGTACATCTGTCTCTGGCTCATTGCCAGCCAAAGCGCTGATTGTTCTAATCATACTGGTGTGATCGTGTGCTGCAGGGAAAAGCCTAGAATGATCACACCAGTGTGATCGTACGTGTCAAAGGGTTAAAGAAGCACTTTTGATATTAAATATTGTGATGACTTGTGTTTTCCCACAGTTTACCTGTTTCACAGGTTGGCCCTTTGAATCCCACTGGACACAAGCAGATGAAGGAATTAATCTTGTCCACACATGTGCCTCCATTCTGACAGGGGTATGAGGAGCACTCATCAACCTCTACCCAAACACAAAAAGTATGACAAGTCTTCAAATATAGTATGTGAGTTTTATACGAAGTGCACACAAGAATGAAAACATGAGGGAATCCTAAAGGGGTGAAGGAAGAGGTAAGGATTTGACCACAGCATAATGTTGGATGGGCTCTACTTTATATTTCCATATAAAAGAAAAATGATCTTCCTCAGGCTGTCCCATGGCTTAAAGGGTGGAATTCTTATTTTACAAGCTGACACGTGTGTAGGATCTGGAGTAAAGGCTGCAGGGATGGAAGAATTTGACTATTCATTACCTATCTGGCACCTGCGTCCAGTAAAGCCAGCCAGACATGAGCATGTGAAAGAGGGATTTCCAGTAATGCAGTCATTAATGCAGTGGCCACCATTTTGACAAGGCCTCAAGTTAGGGCAGACAGAGGCTGAGGAAAATAACAGAAAAGAGATATATTTGGCTATAATGCATATATCAGATTTCATATTAGTTGGACACACAAGTTGTGTTCAAAAATAACTTTTTTTTGCTTGTGTGGTTTACCTGAGTCATTGCAGCCACCCACTTGCACTTGAGCATCATCAATACGAAAGACCCAACGGCCAGGATATCCCACATTAGTGGTGGTCTCAACTTCAACAATGTCATCTGTCCGAGAGCCTGGGATGTTGAAATAGCCCCTTCCATCACCAGCATTAAAACCTGCCTAGTAAGAAAGAGGAAAGAGGTCACATGACTGTAAGAATAAGAAATTATTTATTACACTTTCTCATGTATTTGATGAAGTCCATTTATGGCATCAATATACATTAAGCTGGCAGTTTTTAGTCATACCAATGCGTATGGTCTATGTTGTGGTTTTTTCTAATGCTATGAAGAATCACTCACAAAACTGTGGGTTCCACTAGCAAAAGATAGACTTCAATACCAAAGATACAAAGCCGAGTTGCCTGATAAAAACAACTGAAGAACCTTGTTTCAAGCCCATGCGTATACAGTTCCCCTGGATGACCTCCCATATGTTACTTTCAGTTTGCCTGACGGCTGACTGGTGTTTTTTCTGCATTCTCTGCATCTGTCAGCCAAAGCATTTTTACACTGGTAAAACAATTGGTACACTAGTCCCTGTACCATATTTGGATGTTAACCATTGCATGAATTTAGACATTTCATACATTGCAGAACTTGTAGAGGTCACAGTTCTATGGATATCGATTGGTTGTGCTGGTCTTCACATTTACAAACAAGAGGCTCGTGGAATAACCTCACGAGAATAGTGGGAGAGTAACCTTCAATCTAAATGGTTATGCTTACACTCAAGAACTACAATTCCCTTTCTGTCGGTCTCTCGACGTTGTGTCTGACTACTTTAGCTCTAACTACTTTAGAAGAGGCAAATTAAATTTGGCTAATGAAATTTGCATGCTGGTCTCCACCCCCGGATATCCGGTATAAAAGGAAGACGGGATGCAGCATTCATTTACCTTTTGTTCTTCAGAGCCATCGCTCGCTCATGATTTATAACGCTCGTCATTTGTCTACTACTCAATTGCTGGATCTTACGACGTGTGCAGCGGATCGTCCCTATCCTGCAGCGACCTTCCCCTGGGCATCTCGGCGCTTCGGCTGAGATTTTCCAAAGGCCCTCTTCAGGGCTGGGCTATTTCTCCAGCGCGGCATGTCCCGCTGTTCTCTTGGGTGCGGCACCCTCATCGAGGAAGGGGACGGACACAATACCTGAATCACGTGTCTGGGCGTCCCTCTTGGGCAGGTGACAAGGCACGTCGTGGTGACGACAGATGCCTCCCTGCAGGGGTGGGGCGCAGTGTGCAACGGGCACGCAGTAGCGGGGCATGGACGGGCCCCCGCCTGCACTGGCATATCAATTGCCTAGAGTTGTGGGCTGTGCTACTCGCACTGAAGAGGCTACGGCCTCTCGTGCAGGACAAGCACATGCTGGTCCGTCT
Organism: Triplophysa siluroides; assembly: GCA_006030095.1. NCBI lineage: Eukaryota > Metazoa > Chordata > Actinopteri > Cypriniformes > Nemacheilidae > Triplophysa > Triplophysa siluroides. The sequence continues at coordinate 6,888,159 of VCII01000203.1, read as the reverse complement.
GGACAGCACAACAGCCATGGCGTACATCAATCGTCAGGGTGGCTTACGCTCACGAGAGCTAACACGACTTGCCCGACGCCTCCTCCTGTGGAGTCAGCAGGTGATCCGTCCCTGCGGGCCACACAAATCCCTGCGGGCCACAAATCCCTGCGGGCCACACCTGATCGCCTCCCGTGACACCACCCATTGCCCGCTTTGGTACTCCCTATCCGAGGCCGCCATCGGCACGGCGCTTAGCTGGCCGCGGGACAAGCGGAAGTACGCCTTCCCCCCAGTGAGCCTCATCGCACAGACACTGTGCAAGGTCAGGGAAAAGGAGCACCAAGTGCTACTAGTTGCACCGTATTGGCCCAACTGGACTTGGTTCTCAGAGCTAATGCTCTTGACAACAACTCCCAACAGGCCGATTCCCCTGACAGAGGACCGGCTCTCTCAGGAGAAGGGTACGTTCTGGCATCCCAGGCCAGACCTCTGGAACCTCCATGTCTGGTCCCTGGATGGGACGAGGAGATCCTGAGTGGGCTATCCCCCTCTGTGGTGGAGACCATCACCGAGGCCAGGCCCCATCTACTAGGCGGCTTTAAGACTCTTCTCGTCCTGGTGTCTCTCTCGACAGGAAGACCCACGGAGGTGCTCGATCGGGATTGTGCTGTCCTTTGTACAAGATAGACTGGAGACTAACATCTCCCCCTCCACACTGAAAGTGTATGTAGCCGCTATTGCCACCCATCATGACTCAGTTGATGGAAAGTCCTGTTACCGTCGCTTCGGTAGAGATTGTGACGCAATACCGTTTTCCATGTGAACCCCATCTGTCGGTTCGACACAACGTCGAGAGACCGACAGAAAGGGTCCGTTATGCCACAACATGTATCGTCCTCTGCAGCAGTCGTGAGAGGCTCTCAGGCTCCTCAGAACAAAAGGTAAATTAATGCTGACACCGCCTTCCTTTTATACTGGATATCCGGGGGCGGAGACCGGCATGCAAATGTCATTAGCCAAATTTCATTGGCCTCTTCTAAAGTAGTCAGAGCTGATAGGTTCTCAAGGCCAAACCCCATCTGTCGGTTCAACACAACGTCCATCAGGGAACTGAGGTTACAGATGTAACCGAGACGTTTGATATTTCATACTCTAGCTCTATGCAAGACCCCATACTTGAAAATCTAGCACATCTACTGCATGAGTTCAATGCATAAGTATAATGTGATCTTTAGATTCATAGTGACAGTGGTAATATGTAAAGGCACCTGTGCAGCAATTCCCCCCAAGCCTGATAGGTCACCACCACTGGAAGCATGCATCCCTGTAGTCCATGTAATATTGTGATACTGGAAGATGGTAAAGGAAAGCTCACCATCTGTGATGAGCACTACTTGAAATGTATTCACCTTTAGGAAATAAGAGGAAAGTCAAATTCTCAACCAAATATCTTCTGTATTCACTTGTGATAGTTTTAGTCATTGATAATCATTAGGAGAATATTTGACAGAATATATAATACTTATTTTATACCTATACATTTTCTGTGAATAACAATAAACTAAGAGGCTGTACTATGGGAGGATGAAATCTTGCATGCATGTTTAGTCTGGACATACTGTTTAGACATACTGTAGTGAACTCTAACTAAAAAGTAACTCTGTTATATTAGCACTATACAGTTTAAATCAATTTTAAGGTTATGCATCTACTACCGGAGTTATTGAACTTCCGCCGAAGAATGTGACTTGATACCAGGTAGCAATCAGCACCCATGTACTGACAAATCTAGAAAACTCTGGAAAGTAAGAGCTAATATCTGCTGTGGCTTTTAACAGAATCACAGGATTCTTGCTCTCCCGATAAAAGACATTTCCTGTATGCCGGTTGTCAACATCTGCCCAGAATGGAGCCACCACTCTGCGATCTCCAGCAATAGGAAATGCCACGGGAGTGAACTGGGACACCTCCCTCAGGAAAGACAGAAGGCCATTGTTGTTGACCTAGAAACACAGAAAAAAGGAAAATACATGCTCAGGGTTAGCAGATTAATCATACCTTCTGCTCACCTCTCTGACACTCATTCCACTGCTGAAGCTCTACCACACCATGTCATCCTTATGACATTTTTTTAAGTTGAACAGATAAGACTGAGTGGGGTGGTCTGTTTAAGAGTTTTGCAGATTCAAGAAACCATAGACCAACAGAAATCAAATAAATTCAAACGAAACAGAAAAGTAATTCATAAAATAGGGCTAAAATCCTTTTTAAAACTACTCTTGTAGTGACTCTTAGAGTAGATGATATTGCAAAAGGCCTATGTGAAGACCAGGAACTGTCTGGCACTTTGACACAAACTGTCTGACTTTGATGTATGGAACATGCTGACCGGTAAGTGAGAACAGGCTGACGACTCCAGCAGCATGTTGACACTGCAGAGTGAGCAGTAGCCTTGCAGAATGAAAGAGTTAGGCAGGCTCTTATGGCAGATGTATCCTTTTCCCATCAGGGAACAGACAGCTACCTTGTTCTGCCAGGTATCCATGTCTTAGAGCTAAGGAAACTGAAGGACTGTTTGGGCACACAAACACACACTGACACACCTGCCCTGGCTCCTATCCACCGCCAAATCAAGAAGTGAGTTTAGGAAGTGAGGCCTTAATAACCAATAGTTGCTTGGCAGAATACTAGTTTTGTTCTGTTGAGAGAACTGTGATGAATGTCCAAGCATTGACCACAAGTCGTCAGTGTCAATGGGGGTTTTGCTTATGTAACCAAGACAAGAGCCTAAGAAAAAGCAGAGTGTTGTGTACGCTCATGGAGAAGCATTACGCCCATTTCACACTGCACGTCTAAGCAGCGCATATTTTTTTAAGCACACATGTTAACAGATGAGAGCATTCACACCACACGCAAAATCAGTGCATGCTCGCGGAGCAGAAGCGGCACGTAAGCAGCATTTCGGCGCAGAGTCTATTTTTGGTCAGTTAAAGCCCCAGTGCATTCTCTACAGACATAATCCACATGAATTGACAGGAAAAAGTTCTTACACTCTTACCTTTAAAGCAAAAACCACAACACCACATTTAAAGAATTTATAATACAAGTATATCTTAAATGTTATGCTTATATTGCATATGAATGAGTGGAAAATGATTGCATTACACTCTTAGTGAACTGTCTGAACCCCACTTTCATCATAACCTTCTGTAAAAAACAGATACAACTACATAGACATCATGTTATGTTTATATTGCGTATATGTGAGAGAAAAGCGATCTCATCACAAGTCAGTCACTCTCTCTCCTATAGTGAGTTAACCCTTTAGTGATTTCATATCCTTCAAAGCACAATGGGTTTTTATTTTTAACTTGTACTACGTGGATCTAAAAGAGCATGAAACGGGCAGATAAAACAAATCATAGTTATGCAATCTATTTAAAAAGTGCTTTGATGAAGTTCTGGAAGATATTTTGCTCACTGATGCATTTAAAATAACGTAATGCGAAATTGCATTGGTGTACTGTGGTACCTAGGCAGCGCACGGTGCATACTCTGCCGGTGTGAAAGGACAATGGGCATGCGCTGCCAACACTCTCCCTACGCGCTGCTCCTGCTCCGCTTAAGCACTGCTTACACGTGCGGTGCGAAACGGGCGTTAGTGTCACGCACTGAAGAGATGGACCCAAGAGAAGATGCTTAAATGTCTTTAATGAATAAGGTAAAAGGAAAAATTCAAACAAAGCCGGGGTTAGGTAAATTCACAGGACAGTGCGAAGGCGAGGTTGGGCAGGCGGGGGTCGGCCTGGGCGCAGACAGAATCCAGAGGAAACACACAAATCGTAGTCAGGCTCATCCTTCCCTCCGGCTCCACCTTCATCCTCTGTCGCTCTGTCTCCGCTGCGGTCTTCCCGGATCCCCTCCTCTCGGCTGAGCTGCAGGTTCTGCCTTGGCCCTTTGGATCCTCAGTGTCACCCTGACTCTCCTTCTGCTTGTCTCCACCCTGGGCTCCTCTTCCACCATCTCCGTCCCTGTCAGTTGGCCCCCTGGTGTCCGCTCTCCCATCTCCACCATGGCTCTTCCCTCTGTCGACTCCACCGTGGGCCATCCTCCTGGCTGGTCTCTGGACCTACATCAGGCTCCTCCTTCTCAGGGCCCCCCTGGCTCCTCCCACCATCCTCACCACCCTGGTCTCACGGACTGCTACCTCTTCCTATTGCCTGCCCCTCGTCCACCTCCTGAGCCCCGCCCTCCCTCCTCTGTTGGACTTTGTCGTTGCAAGGATGCGCCATTCCGGGAGGGGGCGAACTGTCAAAGTTTTGTTATGTTGTGTTATAGTTTTGTTCTGTGTTCTAGTTTCCTGTGTTCATTCATTAGTTTCCTTGGTTGTTAATTGCCCCACACCTGTCTCTGTTCTCCCTGATTACATTCCCTTGTTATTTAAGCTCTGTGTTTTGCCCCATTCCTTTGTCCGGTATTGTTTCTGTTTTACGTTTGGTTATGTTTTCTACTCCTGTGACTTTATTAAAACCCTGTTTTTGATATACTGCTCCTTGTCATACGCTTGTACACCCGCTACACATTACTCTCTTATTCACCCCAAGACCCCAATGAAATCTCCCCCTAGATTGCAAAATACAGTTAAACTATGAGAGAAAGCCACAACCTGGCGGCGATTTCACCGCTCGTGGCACCAGCAAACCTTCAAGGTCTTAAGACCGTGATGCCAGCCCTATGCGCTTGGACTGCACAAAACACTTTCACTATGTTTAATTTCAGTAGTATTATTTTGTCATTTATGAATAAGCTTAATTGCAATATTAAAATACCTTATGCTGTCAAAGAATGCAGCCCTCGAATTGGGACACAGCCATTGTTTTAAGTAAAGCGAGAGGTGTTGTTCACAAAGGAATCCGCGGTGAAATGAAGAGAGCAAACGCTCAATGTTTTACCCACGTGAGCTGGAATGTCCAGCAAAAAATAAACAGCAACCACGCATTAATGTCGGAATCCGAAGGAAGGTTATGCAGCCACTATGTTCTTCCACAACCAGGCACTGACTGCACAATATTTTGCGATCTTTAACGACCTGTTTATTGCTTGCTCGCTTAATCCCGTTCTGTGCAACTTGTGTTACTTCAGTACTGTCATGCGCGAACCAGTGGGCGGGGCTAGAGAAGTAGTCGTTGATATTCTTCTGTGAAGGTGGTGTTCAACACCCTTTCTCCACACCCCTTTGCAGCTCTTAGCCGCGTTTCCTGAAACCTTCTTATTGCTACGTCTTTCTTCAGTTATACTTTAAGCTATACCTTATCGTTAATATGTGTTTCCCGAAACATTCTTTGTTAGGTATACCTTCTTTAAGTCATACGTTCAGAAGGTTGGTCTAGAGCGCTCTTAGCTATACCTTTTCACTGTTGACAGTTCACTCCGCTAGTGACCACTGTGAAAAACACTTCTTTACATCACAGTCAAATAAAATTAAATAAAAAAATGTAATTAAGTTAAAAGTTAAATACAACAGTACATTTACGTGTTTTCATGCAAAGAATATAATAGTCATTACACTGATGGTTGTCAGCTTTTTAATTATATTATCCAAAGGTGCATCAGCTGGCAAACAAGACAAGTTGTTGGTCTAACTTTGTCAAGACAAACTCAACAGAGCAGCCTAAAATTCACCTGAATTCAAAATTGGTGTTTTTCCTGGTATAGCTGTTGATTATATGTTCCACGTTCTGCGCTTTCATTGAGGAAATAAAGACACCATAGCATCATATATTATGATAATATAAATCAGTTGTTCCCAACCACTATATCACACTATATCAAAATACCTCATTATAGGCCTGCACAATTATAGCATACTTGTTTATATTATTCCCCTTGTGACGGGGTAAGAGAATATGACAGACACAACTGGTAAGGCAGAGCAACCCCAGTAGGGAATTTATTACAAAGCATAAAAGAATGTCCAAAACTGTGATGTCCGGGGTGCTCGTGGTGTGCTGTCGTCCGATCCGTGCTCGTGCAGTCTGGTGTCCTGTGTTTCCCTCGCTGGCCTCTCTCACTCTCTCTCGTGGGGGATCTAGAAAGGACCCAGCGTTAGGCTTATGGTTCGGGACCCAGAGTGCTGGGAGCACGCGGCTTTTATGCCCAGAGTGCCGGGCCGTTTTCCAGGTGACGCTGATTCCAGAACGGCACCTCGTCACATTCCCCCCCCCCAAGCGTCAACCTGGTCTCCGGGCAGCTCCTGTAGGCGCCTCGGGAAGATAATCGGGGTGGGAGGGAAAATGCCGCCTGACAGTCCGACCCATACTGACTGGAAGACGGACTGTACGACGGGCTGGAAGACGGACGTGGTCGCTGGCTAATCCACGAAGGGGACCTCCACCTAGGCAGCGCTCTCGGACGGCTGGGCAGCGTCCTCCGGCGGCTGGGCAGCATCCTCCGGCGGCTGAGCCAAACTCTCTGGCAGCTGGGCCACGCTCTCTGGCGTCTGGCCCGCGCACTCGGGTGGCTATACAGCACTCTCCGGCAGCTGGGCAGCTCGGTCGGTCGGCTAGGCAGCGGTCTCTGGCAGCTGGGCAGCTCTGTCGGGCAGCTAGGCAGCGCTCTCTGGCAGCTGGGCAGCGCTCGCGGTCGGCTGAGCAGCATTCTCTGCCGGCGGGGATAGTCCCTGAACTTCGGCGCCAGCGATCTCTCTCTCTCTCGTCCTCGACTTACTTCCTCGTGGACCGCGAGAGAGAGAGAGAGAGCGTGTCCGTCCTTCTTCTGATCCAGGAAACACGAAAATTAGGGAAACCAGATAGCCGAGACGGTCTCTTAACTCCATGCCCGCATTCTCCACCACTTGTGACGGGGTAAGAGAATATGACAGACACAACTGGTAAGGCAGAGCAACCCCAGTGGGGAATTTATTACAAAGCATAAAAGAATGTCCAAAACTGTGATGTCCGGGGTGCTCGTGGTGTGCTGTCGTCCGATCCGTGCTCGTGCAGTCTGGTGTCCTGTGTTTCCCTCGCTGGCCTCTCGCACTCTCTCTCGTGGGGGATCTAGAAAGGACCCAGCGTTAGGCGTCTTATGGTTCGGGACCCAGAGTGCTGGGAGCCGGGCCGTTTCCCAGGTGACGCTGATCCCAGAACGGCACCTCGTCACACCCTTGATATTGTAAGTGTGATTAACTCTTTCCCCGCCAGCCTTTTTTTTTTTTAAGTTGCCAGCCAGCGCCAGCGTTTTTTAACATTTTCACCAAATTTGAATGGCTCTCAGTACATTTTCTGTAAAGAATATATGGACAAACAACATGTCCATTGAAAGAATAGAGTCTCTGCTTTTAAACAAAATAAACCGTATTCTTCTATCTTCATTTGTTATTTTTCATTTGTTATCACTCCTTAGATGCGGGTAGGTTTCTTAAAAAAATGCATCACTTTGATTAAACAGCTGAGATAATAAAACATTTTTGTCAAAGACTCCACCCAGATTAGACTCAGAACAATGATTAAAAACTGATAAGATATATACGTTCTAGGTTCAGAGATTCTGTACTTTTTCCAAAAGGTGTGTAACAGCGCCACCTGCTGTACAACAGAACAAACAATATCCGTAATAACTCGTCTTTGGCGGGGAACGGTTGATTTTTAAATGACGAGAAAACTCAACAATGGTGGGGAAAGAGTTAATAATGCTGATTAGATTTTAAAGTTTTAATAACGCAGCCAAAAGCTACATGCTTCGCACTGTAAACACACTTCTTGTGAATCCAGTGTCAAAGCAGAATAAATGCCTGAACTATACAAGTCAAACTCTAAGTTGCTGGAATAAACTTTTTTAATGCACCGCAACAAGAAGTCGCTTTGCATGACCCTCATTATGACCCAACATTTAAGAACATTTGATATAAATGACCATACTGCCAGTTAATGTACCAGGTTGATACATTTGGGCATGGGACACTCATTCCACAAAACAACAAACTCTGACACCTTGTATGGCACTGAACTCATATCTTGTAATAACATACAAAGATTATCACAATTCTAAGAAACATAACTTAAGCATTCATTTCAATGCTTGCCCAATTTAAACTAGGTCCAAAATGACTCAAAGCCTAGCAAAATACCCAGCTTCTTACAAAATCGCACCTACAGTATATCCCAACACACTAAAAAATTGGGCTACTTAGGTTTAATGGAAGATGAGAGAAGCAAAGATGATAGAGAGAAAAAAACATATAAGGAGAAAAATCCTTCAATCTTGAATATTCGTAAAGTTGCGCAAACATAGAAGTGTTAAAGTGCTGAGGATGAGCTTTAGCAGATGTGCATTCAGTATGCTGTGAAACCTAAAATCTTTCTGTCCCTACTTATTTTCCCTTCTTTATTTTGACTCAACGGCTGGATAAAAATATCATGCCCAAAACAATAATGAACATCCTTTATATAGCCTCCCATACAAACAATTTGTTGAGAGGTGCTGTTTCTCTAGTCTTGGATGTCATTCTCTCTACCCTTTATCTCAGTCTTTAAAGAGGTTAATTGAGAACAATTGGGCAGCATTATTGGGAAGACCCTTAAAGCGATAACAAGCAACTTTTTGACCTTAATGTCTCTAAAATTACTTTAGTGGTAGGACAACTTTTAACTGGACGAATTTTACTGCCGTTGCTACCTAAGTAGCCTCCTATCGGCTGAAACTGCACTTGTAACTTTGGTGTTCGGGCCGGTACAAGCCCCTTCTATCCCCTGCTTTACGGCATACGTCACGTTTTACTCGTAGCCTGGGAGAAGTTAGCCAACAGCTAACAATAAGACGAAACAATCTAGTTCAACAGAAGTCTCCAAACCCTCGGTAACGCGTTGCAAAACGGATGGAGACCTAACGTTAGCCTTCCTGCTAATGGATTTGAAAGTCTTATATGTGTATTTTTTTCTTACTGTTCTTTACTTTTGAGCTTGTTAGTAATTTGGCTCTGCTCAGGTTGTTTATTGACGCTAATGTTACTGGTTCACAATTTATAACCATAAGGTAGACTAAAGATAATGTAATGTGGCTTACGTAGGATACGTCTCAATAGCTTCCCAGATAGCACAATCCATCTGGCTTACATCTATTTGACGTCTGAATTTACATCTGCAAGACATCTACAATACATTGTTTGCTCATCTGCAATACGTCTCGGAGACGTCTGAACGTCTGTAATACGTCTGGTAAAGATCTGGAGATCTGCTGCGTAAAAACATCTGCTAAACATCTTAGAAAGAGCAGCTTTACATCCATTCTAAATCATACACATCTTACAGACATCTTCTAGAGGTCTATATGACGTCTCTGACAGCAGACGTCTCCGAGATGTATTGCAGATGAGCAAACAATGTATTGTAGATGTCTTGCAGATGTAAATGCAGACGTCAAATAGACGTAAACCAGACGTATGTGTGCTATCTGGGTTACGTAGGATGACCGTGCCTCATCACAAATTTTGTGTTATGCTTGTAAATGATGACTACCAAACCACAATAATTGTTTTATGGTCAAAAGTTGGTAATTCCTTAGTTTATGCACGTAGACTAATGTTATCGGTATCTATAGTTACTGTGCTGGGCACTATTCCCATAGCGAGTTGAGTGTAAGTTATTAATTGCACCCATTACACAAAGCACAATGCCTGGTCGCGAGTGTGTTTCTGAAAATATAACTACAGAAAATGATTTGCGTTGGTTACTAAACACATTCACGTCCATGCGTTGTGTTTTGGGTGACTGCAAATGTGTTATGTAGCTAACGTTAGCAAGTTAGCTGCTATGTAGCTAGCACGCTATGCGCTAACGGCTAACAACCAACTGCTACCTCAGAATCTTGTTTTAACTATTAGTGTAGCCCAGTAGTATAACCCGCGGGAGCCAAATAAGGGCTTTAGTACATGCACAGTTTATGAAGTGACATGATGTAACAGCGGTTTCTGCCTAGTCAACAAATTCACATGTATTGCGCTGCCCACATGGAAGCTTATACATCGGCAATATTTACGACATTTATAACAGACAATTGCGCTATCAACCACATGGGGGGAACCATACACCTAAACGGTTCATTGTTGCTTTAACCTCAATATAGGAGGTTGACAAAGAGGGAGAGAGGTTGCTGCTACATGTGAAATCTCTCAGACCCAAACCAGATCAGGTGGACCAAATTGTGAAAGCAGTTTGGACAATATTGTGTTGAAGTCAGGTCATGAAAACTTGTCAATAAAGGATTACAAAAAACTTCTCAAGCTCTCATGATTCCTGCCACTAAGGCTTAAATGTAGAGAATTGGGAAGTAATGCATTTCATTTTTCACTATACTGTGGGTTTATAAAGTGTTCTACAATTACAACTACAATTCTACAATGTTATACAAATCTTCTTAAATGGGAGTGAATAAGAAACTGATAATATATGAATAATATGTGGAAGCAGAAGGTGAGAGCGGGGAGCAGCAATACATTTTCACTTTGAGGGTGCTCTCAAAGCAGGACCTTAAGCAAACTCTCAAAACCACCTCAAATTGTTTGGTTTAGGAGCTTTTCTGTGCCCTAAAAATGATCCCTAGAACAAATAATCCTTGAGTACCCAGTGAAATCTAACCGTTTTAAAATCAGCTTTCTTATGGAAAAGTTTAACATGTGGTGCAAATAATGGTAAAGCATAATTGATTCGGTTAAATCAGTCCTGAAGCACTGCAAAAAATGACTTTCTTAGCATTTTTGTCTTGTTTTCTAGTAAAAATATCTCAAATTTCTTCAAGATACATTTTCTATTAAGTCTTGTTTGAAAAAAAGAAAATATAAGAATTAGGGAAATTAATGTTCAAAACAAGCAAAAAAAGTCTGGGCAGAGTTTTGGGGATAGAGGGTTGGTGCTGATGATCGGTGTCCTGAGTGGAGCAGTGTATTTTGAGAGGCAGAATGGGTGGGATGCAGCAACACACAACAGATGGTGTTGATTTACAAGGATGGAGTTTTTCCTACACTCAGCCTAAGAAGTGCACATGACAAAGAAAAAAGGGTTTGCAGAGCCCAAAGAAAAACACAAATCTGATTGAAGTACAGAGACCTATCAGAACACTCCATGCCCTCACATATTTCCTTGTTTTCTCTTGCTTCGTCTCCTCCTGGAAGTTGTTTCTCTATTAGTTTCTTTCCCCCTCTGTCTCTCAAACTTGAGTTTTTGCAGCAGTGGCCTACCAATAAAAGCTGTCATCTCTTCACTAAAAAACTGCCAAGTAGTTCAGTCACTGTGTGTGGCCATATGTTTATGTGACATGTAAACATTTTGTGGCAGAGACACTCATTTTCCCATCTAAGTCTATGAGACCCAGCACTGTTTCAAAGGCACACATATATACATGAATTAAACAACTGAATGAATGACCTTATTCTCCTGCAAAACTCTTACAAACATATATTCCTTACTCACATAGAGTCCAGTGTGCCGTTCTCCAAAGAAAGGGAAAGCCACAGATATTGCCACCAGTCCTGAGCCTCCATCATCCTGTTCCACAGTCTGGGAGTCACCTTCACCCAGGCCGAATGGGTAGAATTCCTCCAGAGGGACAGCCAGCTCAACAGCACCAAGTAAACAGAGAAACGTGCATAGGGAAGCTACTGGTTTTCTCAGCCACCCCATGACCTTAACTGCACAGGGATGGAGAGTAGAGGACTGGAATACCAGATACTCAGATCAGGCAGTAAGACAACACTCAGATACCAACACATCAAGCCCCCCTCCCAAATGTTCAATCAGAGATCCTCTCTCTTTGTCTTTCTTCTTTCTTTATCTGTATCTTTTTTCTTTCTATTTCCACCCTCCTTTCTTTTAGATCCTCTCTTACCCGTGGTACTTCGGCTGTTGGTTTAAGACGAGGAGGTAGATTCCTTGCATTCTGTGTGCTGTTGTGTTTTCAAAAGCTGCTGTACTCCGTGCTGTGTGAGCGAGAGAACGAAGTAGAGTGATTCAGCTCTATTTTTTTACGATCCAGTAACTTGGTCCCTGATGGTTAGCTTAGAAATTATCCTCAATAAAACCTCTATTCTGCTTGCCAAAGGAGTTCTTTCAGACCCAGCCCCATCCCCCCAGGGATTCACTACCTTGCATGATTAGAGAGTCTTATCCAATAGCTGAAGAGAGGCTGGTAACTGGATAAGAACTGGGTGGAGCTATGGTAATCAAAGGACTGCTTTAAAGAGACTCTGACAGGACACTCTACTCTGCCTTAACATTTGCTGAGAAATTCCTTTCCCTGCATTTTAATCCCGTACACATCACAGTGTGAGAGTTCCGTAAATTGTTAACAGTCATATGATTATGCCTTATCCTCCATATTTTCTAGAAGATGTCCAAAGGGAGAAAAGAAAAAGAAAGACCATTTAAAATAAAAATAAGAGATTTACTGGAGGCATTGCTTGTCATTTAAATCAACTGCTCTAAAACATTTTTTTTTTTAATTTGGTATAAATTAGGTAATCCCTGTTTTCTCAGTGAAGATTTGTTGACCTCATGGGTTTATTAATAATTGGAATCAAATCTTGGAGCCAAAACATCACAATGGATCTTTTATAAGTAGTATATAGCTTTTTGCACAGATCAAACCACAATTATCCCCAAAAAACCTCAAGGCAACTTCAAGGCAATTCTTCAGACTGCAAAAATCAATCTGGTTGTATTTTTCTCTTGCGTGTTTTTATTGACCAATAGAAAACAATGTAAGTGTTATTAGAGAGCAATTGTTCAACTTCACAGTGTATTTAAGACATATTCACAAACGTTATAATGTGGCACATAATGGTAATTCATTTCCATTTTGATTTATTCCCTAAAATTGTAATTAAGCTTTTTTTCCTAATGAGATGATTTTGTGTGATATAAAATATATAACTAGTGTTGGGCAGTAGCGTTTAACTATATTTCTCAGTAGTGTGGTGTTAGCGTCGCTGTTTTCTGAATCAAATAGCCTTTCAAAGCAATTTCAAGAGACAATTTTTGTTCTTCATAAGGGATTTTTTTATTTACACATTAATGCATTGTCTTTTATATCAAATACTTACTGTATATTCAATCAACTAATTCAACAAATAAGAATAAGAATACTGGCTATACACCATAAAACATTATCAACATCAATAAAAACATCATAAAACTGCAGAGGTTGCATCTGTGATGGCTTATTACAAAAACTGTTTAATTCTGCTGAAATGTGCCATAACTGTTTACATAACAATTGTATAATGTTATAAGATATCATTTTAAGTGCATAAAGTAGATTATAAAAATATGAATAATAAAAATGACAAAACGTTTAAACTAAAATGAGTTAGAAACACAAATATCAAATAATAACTGAATCTTACCGCCAGGTCGGGAATTTTTCACTGGCAACTAATATCCAAAGGTGCTCGCAAACATGTATACCACATCATATCTAAACAAAATGTGTACAAGAATCCACGAACATGCACAGAGATTTACAGATAACAAACGCTACATTCATACTGTTTAAAATATGCTTTTTAAAGCCCGGATTTCTGCAGCAAATTGGGCAACAAAATATCTTAACCATCTGCCATTTGTACTGTGTGACAATCGCTTCAGATCCAAAAAATATGTTGTCATATAACAAGCACGAACGACTGTTAATGAAGAATAACCCTAAAAACCTTTTCCCTTATATGGTAAAGAAAATATCTTTTCCCTTATATGGTAAAGAAAATAAATTAATGTTGGTTTAATTAATTTTTTAAACAATATCCATGGCAATTATGTTTTTTTACTTTACTAAGAGTCGCTTATTGTTTTGTATGGAGGCTCCATAAATGTCAGCTAAACAAGCCTAAAACATTTTTTATTCATTTATTTATAAAAAATACAGAGTTGAAATGGAGTCGACTCCCCATCCCTAGATCCAGGATCAGTGATGCTTAGCAGTATTTCTGATTAGAGCATGGGAAAATGCAGCTTTTGTGGACACCACCACACTAAGTGATCAAAAAAAGAGCTTCGCTCCAAAATTTGAAATATTTAGAAAACTATTTCTGAATAATTATGCCTGTTTGACTGACAGTTTTATTGTTCACTGAAATAGCATTTGGAATGAAGTCGATCCAAAATAAAAATACAAAAATAGCTTCAAAGTAGTAAGCTACATTTGCCATGTTGCTGTAGCTTAGCTTGCTACTTTTCCCAGGGTGGTAGCTTTAGTGTAGTGAAGCTTCATTAACTGTTAGCTTAGCTCACTACATTTTCCAAGTAGCATGCCCAACACTGGATATAACTAGAATAAAATAATAGTTAAATATTTAAAAGTAACTTAATCAGACATGTTATTAAGAAAGTCAAGAGAGAATCATGGTGATTTGAGTAAAAGACTGTGTGTATGTGTGTGATATAAAGGTAAGATTTTGCCTCATGCACTAAGATGAACAGTGAAACTTAAGGCAGTCCTTTTCAGAGCATTTGGAGAAACAGTGACATCTTTGTTTGTTGTTATTCAGTATGGTGTGTCAGAATGTACTTAAAAGTAATTGTGCAAATATACTCCTACAGTTCTCCCTGAGACCAGGGATTTGTGTGCTTTAATATGTGTGTATGTGTGATATTTAATCTCGCTTTGGATACACTGTCTGTTTTATTTGAAAACATTCACTGCAGAAAACAAGGTAACCATTAGTTCTCTTTTCCCCTGAAAATCATGTACCAAGCCTACTTTACACTAGTTAAAGACTCTTTAACTTTTTTTTTTTTAATAAACAAATTTGATATGTTCTTCCAGAGCAACCCAGAAAAGTGTTCTTAACCCTTGTGCGCTATTTTGGACATTTTTGTCCATTTCAGTTTTGTTTTCTTTGTCGTTTTGGTTGTGTTTATGCAAACATCATACATTTAGCAAAAAGTGTGTATTTTTATTGGACTTTTAATATTTTGCTCTATTTTGCTTTCATAAATGTTTTTTAAACTAGGTACATACAATTGTTACACTCAGGTACATTGGGACGAGCTTAAAACAAAACAAAAAAAAATGCCATGCAAGCATAAATCATACATTCCATATAAAAATCATTTGATTATGTTGCCAAAATGGTTCAAAATTATGAACAATTTATGTGTACTATTTACTTTTTGCTTATGCTATTTTCTCCATTTTAGTCTATGGAGCATTCCAGTTTTCCTGTTTCTGCTGTATTAAACAGCACGGCAGGCACACCGAACAAAATATACAGATATAACTGTGTTTATGTGTTAGTATAGATGTCAAAGTGTGGTTTGTATGTGTATACTGAACATTTTGTGTGTGTATGTGTGTATGCATATGTATACAGAAAGATATCATATTTACAGCAAATCACAAATCCAACACCTTATATTCAAGTCACTGTAGCTTACTGAGATTTGAATATATTTTTCGTTCAAACATGTTTTTATCTCTTGTTTTCCTTATTATTCATTTTTAAAGTAGCCAGTCTTTTGCTGTTTTTGAGGCTTTGATGATATTTTTTGGGTGTTTAACAATGGATGTCCATGTTTCTAATTTAAAAAAATGCTTTATATTTCACATATTTCAAGTCTATTGTTTACTGCTGTCCCTCTTCTCACAAAACGACTGGATTTTTTCCGGTCTATATAAAGTCCCTCGCTCTGATAGGTAAAGCTGACCAGGGCTGCGTTTCCCGATAAAGTTGTCTCTTAGCGTGCTACGAAGACTCTTAAGGTACACCTTAACTCAAGTTATACCTTTTCTAGGCGTGTTCCTCGAACTATACTTTGGAGGTTACTTAAGGTAAACCTTCTTAGGTGCGACGTTAGCAGGTGCTGTCCATGGCGGTGGTGGTGAATAGGTTGATATTGATGCTTCTAATAGAGTGGGTAAAGTATTGAGAAAACAATGTTTATTATAAAAAAATGCTTTAGAAATAGTAGAAATTGCATTTATCAGGGCTCACTGAAATAGTTTGAAGAAAGAAAGAAATATATGTGTGCGGATGTATATATTTATAATTTTGCATGTGTCCGATCCCGCACCCTCATGGCCATACGTTTTCTGCGTTAACCAGCAACATTAACTGGCTGTTTGGCTTCACTTGTTTTTGAAAGGGTCATTTATATTCTCATAGTTTGCCATTGTGTGTTAATGTTCTCTATGTTGATTCACATTGTTGGCGTAAATCACTCATTTGTGTATAGGGATAAGTGTCCCATCCAGAATGCCAATCACACGCGGGACACCCGCAAAGCCATGGAAGCCTTGATTTGTCTCCATCACGTCGTGCCTGGTGAAAGGCTTACGTATGTAATCGGTGGCATGACGGAGCAGGATGTTTGTCACTGAGTGAACGCACCTGCACACAGAGGTCTTTCTCAGCCCATATTCATCCCCAAACACCCCCAGAAAACTCCCCACGGCATAAAATGAAGAGCCGCCATGCAGCAGCTGATTTTCGGGGCTGAGGGTAGCTCCGTTGAGTTTGTTTCAAGAAAGTTGTGCCAACATGATGCAAGAGCTGCAGAATTTGCTCCCGTGGCAGGCTAAATTTGTGTAGAATTTTCTCTTCTGACATGGTAGCCAAGGGACTTAAATGTTCTCTAATGAAATTGTGCAAATACAATAAGTGGCTCCAGGGACGGCGCCATCTTTGATTTAAGACAACTATTCGCTGTCTCACTGCCATAGTTTGACCAAACTCCCTATAACATTAATTCCCTTTATATAAACTACGCCTTTCCTGTCAAATGGTTTGCCGGCTGATTGGTCGGTGCCCCTCTCAATGCATTTGTGTTCATAAACTTTGGCTTTTACCAATAAACAGTAACAATGGCGTAAACTTCCCTTTATCAGTTAAAAACGTCTTGGTTACGTATGTAACCTCAGTTCCCTGATGGAGGGAACGAGACGTTGTGTCGAGAACGACAGATGGGGTTCGCCCTTGAGAACCAATCAACTCTGACTACTATAGAAAAGGCCAATGAAATTTGGCGAATGAAATTTGCATGCCGGTCTCCGCCCCCTGATGTCCGGTATAAAAGGAAGCCGGCGTGCAGCATTCATTTACCTCTTGTTCTGAAGAGCCTGAGAGCCTCTCACGACTGCAGCAGAATACGATACGTGTTTGTGGCATAAGGGACACAACGTCTCGTTCCCTCCATCAGGGAACTGAGGTTACATACGTAACCAAGACGTTCCCTTTCTGTCGGTCTCTCGACGTTGTGTCGAGAACGACAGATGGGGTTGCCTATGGAAAACGCCACAACGCTGTATCGCGTCACAATCTCTAGCGAAGCGACGGTAACAGGCCTGGGCGTGTCAGCTCGATGCTTTCGCGAAACTGTAACCTTCCAGTGTGGTGGGCGGGGGGTTTCAGAGCTTTCTTTGAGAAAGATGGGTACAGCCCTGACCGGTAACCTTTCACGGCCTTAGCTCTCTACTGGCGAGAGGCCGTCTGGCTCGGGTTTACACCGGGTAAGCGCAACTTCCTTAATTAGGGATGCGCTGCAGAGGAACGCATGGAACGTGCGTACTGAGTAGTTAACCGCGAGGTGGAGGTCCACCTGGGGAAGCTCATGGGTTATCAGGGAGGAACCATTCTCATGAGGATACATCAGACGGAACAGCCACGGGGGGGTGTTAGACGTCCGGTAGCGGTCCGTTTAGAGCTATCTGTGATAGTTCATATGGTATCCCGGCCTAAGGGGGAAGGCTGCTCTGCCCAGCTAGCCCCCAGGGGGTGCTTGCTTAGTGATGGATGGAATGCCTGTTCTTAACCAGTGTTTAGGTAAGAAGGGAGGTTGGTGAGATACCTGTTCTTATCCATATGTTTGGGTAAGAAGAGAGGTAGATAGCACACTGACCCAACCTACTGGACGGTGGAAAGGTGCTTTCGCAGGCATACGCCCCCCCGGATGCCAGTCCTACATGTCGCCACGCAGGACGTGGGCTGACACCGGGTTTACGCGAAGGTTGTTAACCCTTGCGAAGGTGTTTGGGCGTAGCCCAACCCGCAGCTCAACAAATGTCTGCTAGGGAGGCGCTTCTGGCCAGTGCCCAGGAGGTGGCTATACCCCGTGCGGAGTGAGCCCTCACTGCCAATGGGCATGGGAGATTCTGAGATCGGAATGCCGTCGTAACGGCATGCACGACCCAGTGCGCCAGCCGCTAATCGCCACTGTCTGCTTCTTCACCGTCAAAAACTGCTGAGCGCAGTCCTTGACGGTGTTACCAACAACCCACCCTGCGAGACGGGTGCATCAAGAAAGCGGACTTTCTCGGTGTCACTCATCTGCGCAGGGTTCAGCCGGGGGTGTCTCTCCTGGACCACTACCGTGGACATCGTCCGACCCAGGGCCTGTGCCGCCAATGTATTAGCAGCGTTAGGTCGCCTCGCCGACCTCATGCCCTGGCGAGGCGTAGGGAGCTCGAGAGCTGCCCACACTGTCTCGGTGGCTAATGAGGACGGTCCGTCTTGGTTACTCGATCCAGTTCGCCAGAGACTCTCCCAAGTTTCGGGGCATCATCTCTCCCTCTGTCAGAGGCAGGGACGCCTACATACTTCGGGTAGAGGTCACCACCCTTCTGGCAAAACAGGCATCGAGTTCGTCCCTCAAAACCAAGATGTGCAGTGGGTTACAACCCGCACTTCATCGTTCCCAAGACGGCGGGTTGCGCCCCATAGGTCTGCGTACCCTGAACAAAGCACCTTAACAGGCTGCCGTTCAGGATGCTCACGCAGAGGCGCGTCCTGACATCTATCAGGTGTCAGGATTGGTTCGTGGCAATCGACCTGAAGGAGTCCTCCCTTTCGGTCTGTCCCTGTCTCCACGGGTCTTCACGAAGATCGTGGAAGCAGCCCTTTCTCCCTGAGGGGAGGAAGGTGTGCGGGTACTAAACTATCTCAACGACTGGCCTATCTTGGCACACTCGCGAGATCTGTTATGTACAAAGGGACCTGGTGTGCTCGGCACCTAGATCGATTGGGACTCCAGGTCAACCGAGAGAAGGGCAAGCTCTCCCCAGTGCAGAGCATCCTCTTTCTCGGTATGGAACTCAACTCTGTCACCATATCGGCGCAACTGTCCGCAGTACGCGCCCAGCCGGTGTTGAACTGCCTGGAACATTTCAGGCAGACAGTGGTCCCCCTGAAACAATTCAGAGGCTCCTGGGACACATGGCGTCTCCGCGGGGTAATACCCTCGGGTTGATGACATGAGACCGCTCCAACACTGGCTTCAGCGTTCCGAGGAAAGCGTGGCACACCGGCAGCAGGCGCATGGTGATGACGCCCTGCTTCCGACGCACCATAACCCCTGGTCTTCCATAACTTTTCGACGGACTAAGGTCCCTCTGGGCAGGTTACGAGGCAAGTCGTGGTGACGACGGACGCCTCCCTGCAGGGGTGCGGTGCAGTGTGTAACGGGCACGCAGGCGGGGCGTTGGACGAACCCCCGCCTGTGCTGGCATATCAATTGCCAAGAGTTGTGGGCTGTGCTACTTGCACTGAGCAGGCTGCGGCCTCTCGTGCGGGACAAGCACGTGCTGGTCCGAGGACAGCACTATAGCTGTAGCGTACATCAGATCGTCAGGGTGGCGTTCGCTCACAGCAGCTAACACAACTTGCTCGACGCCTCCTCTGGTGGAGTCAACATGTGACCTGTTCCCTGCGGGCCACACACACCCCGGGCAAACTGAACTAGACAGCCGACCCGCTCTCTCGTCAGTTGACGCCTTGTGGAGAGTGACGACTCTACCCCCGCGCAGTCCAGCTCATTTGGATGCTGTTCGGGTAGGCCCAGGTAAACCTGTTCGCCTCCCACAACACCACCATTTGCCCGCTTTGGTATTCCCTGTCCGAGGCAGAGCCCTCGGCATGGATATCCTTGCGCACAGCTGAACGCGGGACCGGCGGAAGCACACCTTCCCACCCCAGGAGCCTCCTTGCACAGACACTGTGCAAGGTCAGGGAAGAGGAGCACCAAGTGTTATTGGTTACACAGCACTGGTCTAATCACAATTGGCTTTAGAGTTGATGCTCTGGACAGCGACTCCCCCTGAACCATTCCCCTGACAGAGGACCTGCTCTCTCAGGGGAAGGACACGTTCTGGCATCCCAGATCAGACCTCTGGAACACCCATGTCTGGTCTCTAGACGGGACGAGAAGATCCTGAGATGGCTACTCCCCCTCTACGGCAGAGACCATCACCCAGGCTAGGGCCCCATCTACTAGGCGGTTACACGCCTCTAGACGGCGCCTCTTTTCGTCCTGGTGTCTCTCTCAACGAGAGACCCACTGAGGTGCTCAATCAGGATTGTGTTGTCCTTCTTACGAGACTGGAGACTAACATCTTCCCTCCACACTGAAAGTGTATGTAGTCGCTATCGCCACTCATCACAACTCAGTTGATGGAAAGTTTCTAGGGCAACACGACCTGGTCACCAGGTCCCTAAGGGGCGCGAGAGGGCGGAATCAGCCTCATCTCCGCTCCATACCCTCCTGGGACCCTAACGTGGGTCCAAGAGCCCTCAGAGGCTCCAATCTTCCTCACCTGAGTAAGACGGCCCCCCTGTTGGCGCTCGCTTCCTTCAAGAGGGTAGGGGACCTCCAAGCATTCTCTGTGTCCCCGGATTGCCTTGAATTCGGCACTGGTAACTCTCACGTTATCCTGAGACCCAGGCCCGGATACGTGCCCAAAGTTCCCACTACTCCCTTTCGGGACCAAGTGGTGAACTTGCAGGCGCTCCCCATCGGGGAGGAAGACCCAACCCCATCCGTGTTGTGTCCTGGACCGCACGCAGGGCTTCAGTAGCTCTGACCAGCTCCTTGTCTGTATTGGAGGACAGCAGAGGGGAAGGCTGTCTCCAAGCAGAGGCTGGCGCACTGGGTCGTGGATGCCGTTACGACGGCATTCCGATCTCAGAATCTCCCATGCCCACTGAGGGCTTACTCCACACGGGGTATAGCCACCTCCTGGGCACTGGCCAGAAGCGCCTCTCTAGCAGACATCTGTAGAGCTGTGGGTTGGGCTACGCCCAAACCCCTTCGCAAGGGTTAACAACCTTCGCGTAAACCCGGTGTCAGCCCACGTCCTGCGTGGCGACATGTAGGACTGGCATCCGGGGGGGGCGTATGCCTGCGAAAGCATCTTCCCACCCTCCAAGAGGTTGGGTCAGTGTGCTATCTACCTTCTTACCCAAACACATGGCTAAGAAACTGGTACCTCAGCAACCTTCCTTCTTACCCAGACACTGGTTAAGAACAGGCATTCCATCCATCACTAAGCAAGCACCCCTGGGGTTGGCTGGGCAGAGCAGCCTTCCCCCTTAGGCCGGGACACCATATGACCTATCACAGATAGCTCTAACCGGACCTAGTGCTATCGGACGCAGTAACACCCCCCCGTGGCTTTTCCGTCTGATATACCCTCATGGCAACGGTTCCCACACATGGTAACCCATGAGCTTCCCCAGGTGGGCCTCCACCTCGCGGTTAACTACCCAGTCCCCACGTTCCATGCGTTCTCCTCCAAGGACGAGACCATACCTATATCCACCATATTCCTCCCCACGGGTAGGAGGTGGCCTCTGCATGCGCATCCCTAATTAAGGAAGTTGCGCTTACCCGAGAGCTAAGGCCTCCGTCCGTGAAAGGTTACCGGTCAGGGCTGTACCCATCTTTCTCCAAGAAAGCTCTGGAACCCCCCGACCACCACACTAGAAGGTTACAGTTTCACGAAAGCATCGAGCTGACACGCCCAGGCCTGTTACCGTCGCTTCGCTAGAGATTGTGACGCGATACAGCGTTGTGGCGTTTTCCATAGGCAACCCCATCTGTCGTTCTCGACACAACGTCGAGAGACCGACAGAAAGGGAACGTCTTGGTTACGTATGTAACCTCAGTTCCCTGATGGAGGGAACGAGACGTTGTGTCCCTTATGCCACAAACACGTATCGTATTCTGCTGCAGTCGTGAGAGGCTCTCAGGCTCTTCAGAACAAGAGGTAAATGAATGCTGCATTCATTGGAGCCCGGCATGCAAATTTCGTTCGCCAAATTTCATCGGCCTTTTCTATAGTAGTCAGAGTTGATTGGTTCTCAAGGGCGAACCCCATCTGTCGTTCTCGACACAACGTCTCGTTCCCTCCTTAAGGGAACTGAGGTTACATACGTAACCAAGACGTTCTCAAGGGCGAACCCCATCTGTCGTTCTCGACACAACGTCGAGAGACCGACAGAAAGGGAACATACGTATCGATCGAAGTGTAACGAAGGTCTGCTAGTGCATGTGCAAACGTCAATCTTTTTGAGTGTTCGCAATTTTTTTTCGTACTATGGCGAGGAAAATGACACCGGAGCGAATGCCTTCAGACCGGTTATATTAATTAACACTAATAACAGAAGCGTTAGTTTTGCCTTTTTATATTGGACCCGAGTTAGATATTAAAACAAGCAGATTGACAAGGTGACATTTGCAAGCAGGACTTCATAGGACGTTTCATAGAAGTGTTAAGAGCAGTGTTGGGAGTAATGCGTTACAAAAGTAATGTATTACAGTAACATATTGCTGTAACGCCGTAGGTTAAGGCATTACTAATCAATTTTCAGTAATATTTTACTCGGTACATGTTCAGTGACGCTTGCGTTACAACAAACATTTAGCCCGCGAGACATTTACAAATCAAAAATCATGCAAGTTCTATTTCCTGTTCGTGAATAGACGCGTGTGGTGATAATTATCTCCCTCTGGCTGGTGGAACTTTGTATTTTATAACGCGGCATGATTTCAGCCTCTGAGCTCGAGGTCCGAGGCTATTGGCCCCGCCCAGTTCGCTGTAAGCCCTAGCGACACGCACTCAGTGGCTAGTGGAAAAGCGGCAAAAGGTTGAAATTGGCAGAAGACAGTACATTCACGAGATGGACGTATGCACATTACTTCGATTTTGTCAGAGATAAGGACAAGAAGAACGTTATTGTCAAATGCAAACTTTGTCCAAAACCAAGAGAACTATCGACGTCGAGAAATAGTGTAATGTGTAATTTTTGCATAGCATGATCATGAACTGGAGTTTTAATATCTGTGTATTTTACTTATTTTTCAGTATGTACTACCATGCAGAACAACATTCACCAAATAACTGGATAGGAACTATACTGCCATGGAAATGGAGCTAAAGAAAACAATTGATGAAAAGCAGTACGTGTCAACAACTGCAGACATTTGGACTGCATACAACAAGAGTATTTTGGGGGTGACGGTCCATTGGATCGATTCAGAGACACTGCAACGGAAGAAGGCTGCTATTGCTTGTCGTAGGTTCAGAGGTAGGCACACATATGATGCAATTGCATCTGAACTCAAGGATATTTTTACCCAGTATGGATTAACTGCTGAAAAGGTGATAGCATGTGTGACAGACAATGGCAGCAACTTCATTAAAGCTTTAAGGAATACAAACAAGTCAAATCTGAGGAGGCCAAAGAAGAAGAAGAGGAGGATGATGGGGAAGTGGCCTTCACCGACCTCCACAGCGTTTCTCACCGCAGGATATGATGAGGATGCCCAGCAAGGGCTGTGTGTGCTGCCTGCACATTACAGATGTGCAGCTCACATGCTTAACCTCATTGCCAACAATGAGATTTGTAAATGGTTGGCATCAAACCCAGAATCCAGGGCTGCTTACCGCAGTTCCACAGCTAAGTGTTCAGCACTATGGACCAAAGCTAGCTGGTCCTCAATTGCATTAGATTGCTAGAAAAGATCAGTGAAAGGAAGTTGATTGTGCTCAGTAACCCGGTGGAACTCATTTTATGACGCCTATGTTCGGATCATAGAAATGCCACTCACTGACATTAACAATCTTTGCACACAGCTTCAGATGAAATGTATGAATTACAGGGAATACCAGTTTCTTTCAGCATTGCACTGGACATCCTACAGGGTGGGGAAACTTGTTTTAATGGGACACTTCAACCAACACTTGAAGTTCTAATGGCCAAAACTTTAGCAATGCAAAATGGCCTTTCACAATGACCACTGGGTTGCCAGAAATAATTGTGTGAGCAAATAAAACTCACTTTGCCACAATAATTGACTCGAAGGAAGACCTACTGGCCGCCGTCTCGCTGCCCGAGTTTAAACTGCGCTGGGTAAAAGAGGAAACCAGACGAGATCTCATCAACTACCTCCTCACCACTGAGTGTCGCTCCCTAACTGTAGAAGAGCCCACAACCTCAATGATTGATGCTCCTCAACCTGATGCAGTCACCTCCCGTGAGGATGACTTCTTTTCATTTGATGAACAGCCCAATGGCATAGCTGATGGACCTATGTCAGTAGAAACAGAGGTAACATCTTATTTCAATTCTGATCTGGTACTGTAAAGCCTGCATCAGTTTCCGAGAATAAAAAAGATTGCACTACGCTATAATGCACCAACACCATCCAGTGCACTGATCGAAATACTTTTCAGTCTTGGGAGTCTGGTTCTCACCCCAAAACGCAACCGTCTTGGTGACGGACGCTTTCAGCACCTTATTCTGATGCACTTCAACAGGTATTTTAGTCAAGGGGGTATAATGGAATAGGCTAGCCTCCACCATAGCCGTAAGCACAGCCTCGATTTCCCTTTACTTTCAGCCATGTTTAGTTGCACACTACCTCTGTTTAATATTTGGCTTTTTTTAAGACTATGTCTGACCATTACTGAAGTTTTTTTTGTTTGATTATTGAACCATATTTCCTGTTAGGCCTTGTAGGCCCAAGCACTTTAATTTAATTTTTGTATTCTTGAAAAGTGTGTCTAGTTCTACAGTTTCATAGAGTCAATAGATATCACTCTTGTCGTTGTAGCCTAAGTGGATTTATTTAGTATTTGACTGAGGCTGAGGGGTAGGGCCTCTAATTCATCATGCTCACTTTGTGCATGACAGTTTTGTGTTGTGAACCACTTGAATTCAAAGTGAATCAAATAATGGCAATAAGAAAATAAAAAATCTGCACCCTGTCATGGCATTGGAGCTTACATATGGTCTTGTTGTGTCTAATATGAATATACCCAAGCTATTCACAGATATTGCCAGATAATCACTTTACCTCTACCATACTTTTAACAGACGTTAATTTGTGATTCTGGCTGTCATACTTTCTAGCATTGTCTTGAGCCTTCACTTTGCCAATAAGTTAGTAGCCTGGATATGCCACACTCATTATGTTACATCATATAGCCCTCTACTGGGTATAAAATGCTCTGCAGTACATTTTGTCATTTTAGAATGTTAAGTTCTACTTCTGTAGTTATTTTGGTGAAAGTAACTCAAAAGTAACACAGGAGTCATGTAACGTATTACAAATCTGAGACAGTAATATTGTAAAGTAAGGGATTAGTTTTAAATAACAGTAACAAGTAATCTGTAATGTATTCTTGTTTGGAAGTAACTTGCACAACACTGGTTAAGAGGTATGCGCACACACACAATATCAGTTTATTACACAGAACAGCTTTCACAGCCGATGTTAAAGTCACGGAAGCTGTTATTTGACCGTTGGTTATCTTAGAATGTGTGTAGCTGAATTCTTATTACCAGCTGTAAGACTGTGATGAAAGTGAAAGTAGTTTAGCGCAAAGCTCAGTCAAATGTTTACAATCTCTGATAACCGAACACTACTCCAGCAGCTCTTCATCTTCTCTTGGGAAGGCCTCGCCCCTTTATTGGCGTATTCCTTTGGGGGGAGGTTTTTAAAAGCATTATTAAAAGCGAATTCTGTTAAAGACAATATCTCGCTTGGCACTGAACTTTTGAGCTTTATCATTTTGCTTTATCATGTTTATGCTCTAACAGCAACATTACAAACTAACTAAAGGTTGAAAAATGGGATCGCGGGTAATGGGGAATTTTTTTTTAATTGAGATAAAAGGTGAACCTTTATTTTGATGTAGAAGTTCAGAAGCCCCTCCGTTCAGTTTTCACCATAAAGGCATAATATATTTAACATTTTATGCATTTAGCAGACGCTTTTATCCAAAGCAACTTACATTGCATTGTACTATACATTTTGTTTCTGACTATGTGCAATTCCCTAGGATCGAACCCATGACCTTAACGTTTCTTGTGCCATGCTCTAACCACTGAGCCACAGGAAAGCTAGATGTGCCATTAGGTAAACAAACAAGGTTAAAACTAAAATCTGATCTGGGGGTATTCCAGAAAGCAGGTTAACTTACCTTCAGCTATTTTGGGAATAAAATATGAAAATATAAATATAATAAGTAATTGAAAGTGTTAAAAAATATAGATATGTAATATTTTTATGACCGTTCTTGGACATGGACATTTGCAGCTTAAGTGTGAGTTTAAGCCTTACATTGCTCAAAAAAATAACAATGCATTCAAATTATTGTCGTTGTGATTATTTACATTTCCAAGACTGTAATAATACATTTAGTATGTGTAACAACAACACAGGACAGAAGGACGACGCCACAGAAAGAGCTGAAGTTAACTGATGGTTTTAATGCAAGTGGTGAACAATGGTGACGGTGACCCAAATTCAACTGTTAACCTCCACGACTTCGTGACATACAGTAAGTACGGCAACAACCACATCCACGTACACAGTAACATCCGCAGGCAAGTACAGCAACAACAGGTAACATCCACGTGTAAGTACCGCAACAGCATGTAACATCCACGTGTAAGTACCGCAACAGCATGTAACATCCACGTGTAAGTACCGCAACAGCATGTAACATCCACGTGTAAGTACAGCAACAACAGGTACACCAATCCATCACTGTTGTTGGGGAATAATGACCAGTTGGGATGAGTGGTGTCTGAATGTCCTTGCTTGGGTCCAGTGAATGGGGTTTCGTCAAAGTCCATGCGGGGAAAACTGGCTGGAGAACACAAGGAGGCAGACAGGATCATGACAGTATAGAAAATAAATAGAATTATTCATTTCTTTTCATAAAAACACTATTTAAACAAAATGGTATTTAAAGGGTTAAAATTCTGAATGAATGTCTGGTAGTTATGATCAAAACTGATTCTAGTGAAAACAAATCATTAAAAGTGTGCCAAAACAGATGTATATATATAATATTTTTATGACCATATTTGGACATGGACATTTTTGTCTATTTTCAACCTAAATGTGAGTTTTAAATTTACATTTTACATTTAGTAATTTAGCAGACGCTTTTATCCAAAGAAACTTACAGATGAGGTAAACAATGCAAGCAATTGGAACAACATAAGGACAACAAAAAGCATAAGTGCAATAAAATATAGCCTACCACAGTATGCAGAGATAAGGTTTTTTTTTTTTGTAGAAAAGAGATTGAAGTCAGAACTGGATCGGTCAGGTGTTGACGGAAGAGATGTTTTTTCAGACGATTCTTAAAGATGGCTACAGAATCTGCTGATTTTGAAGCAGCGGGCAGATCATTCCACAAATGTGGAACCAGTAGTCCAGTCTGGACAGAACAAGAGCCTGGACTAGGAATTGCGCAGCATGCTCGGATACGAAAGGTCTAATTATCCTAAAATTGTAGAGGATGAATCTACAGGACCGGGTGGTGCTGGCAACCTGATCTGTGAAGTTTAACTGATCATCGAATCTCCACTCCCAAGTTTCTGAATGACAGAGCCTAGGGATGTCATGTATACAGAAAATAGCAACGGACCAGGCAACTGAGCCCTGAGGTACCCCTGTGTTAAGATGTTGGGACTCAGAGACCTCACCTCTCCAGGATACTCTAAAGTTCATACTAAAGTGCAATACTCAAGTGCCTTGTTGGTGTCCTTGCTCGGTGGAGTCGCGCAGGTAGAGTCAATGGTCTTTAAGCTCTTCGGTCTTCACGCGATTAGGCTGCCGCTGTGTCAATCGAGTCATCGAGTATGAATACGCATTAAGAATCTCATCAATTAACATTTATCCATAGAATATAAATAAACAATTTGGCAGCCGTAGTACATTATGAAAGTAGCACAAAAACCTGCAACCCGCGGCTCCATATTTTTTCCCACCACTGCATTTTCAAAATAGCCCAATTGTGCGGCAAAACCGCAACCCTGGCAACACTGGCGCTAGGGCTTACAGCGAACCGGGCGGTGCTAATAGCCTCGGAGTCGGACCTTTAGCTCAGAGACTGAAATCATGCCAGCCAGAGGGATATGAATGACACCACACGTGTCTATTCACGAACAGGAATTTAAACTTACTTGCGTGATTTTTGATTTGTTAATGTCTCGCGGGTGAATAGTTTGTTGTAACGCAAGCGTTACTGAACATGTACCGAGTAATATGAAATATAAAGCGTTTTTTGAAATTAGAAACATGAACATTCATTGTTAAACACCCAAAAATATAATCAAAGCCTCAAAAACGGCAAAAGACTGGATCCTTTAAGAGGTTTTATTTATCTCAAACGTGTCCATTTGTGTAGAAAATAATCACACTTACTATTCTCCCTAGTCTCCCTCACGCTCCTGCCCCAGCCATTCATTTTCATGTTGGGAGAGAAAATAAAAATTTCTGCTCATTCGTGGTAGTCCTGCGTGAGCATGAGGTGATCAATTGTTTCATGAATAGAGGTCAGACGGGGCGGGAGGCGGCAAACTTAAAATCTGTTTTATGAAACGTGCAGTTTAGAAGCTCATAGAAGGTATTTTTGTGAGGATTTCAACTTAGGATTCTCAACTAGCTAGCCTGCCTAAATGAAATATCTAAGATAATTGCTCTCTCAACCTAACTAATGGTTGCTATCATGCTTATAATTCATGATCGCTTGCTCATTCTGTGCAATCTGAAGCGTACAGCATTACATTTGTAGTTGTCAGTCATAACACATTTCTCGAATATAAAGATACACAAGACAGCTAGAATTCGAAACCCCGGAGGGAGATATATTTACAAACGTGCTGAAAGTGTAGATCCCTGGGGTGCCGTAGTTCAGTAAGTCCTTGTCCGTGCTCGTGAAGTTTGTGTAAAGTCCTTAGCAGCTTGACTCTGTTTGGCAGAGGGAGAAAACATAACATTAGAACATGCGTGAGAACAAGCTTGCGGAGTGCTGTGTTTGTGCGGCATATATGCCGGGCTAGTTTCCATGGCGGCGCTGCTCCTGGATCAGTACCCCCGCCACACTCCCCCCCCAGCATCGTCCTGGTATCCAGGTTGCCTCTGTGGGAACATAGGGGAGAACAGGGGTGGGGGGGTAGTGTTACCTGACAGACCTGCCCAGTGACAATTTCTGGCTGCCCCTTCTTGGTTAGGTCTGTCAGGGGAGTGGCTATCAAAGAGAAATGGGGAATAAAGCATCGATAGTAGCCCGCCAGCCCTAGGAATGCTTCTACCTGTGATTTGGTGGTCGGTCTGGCTGCCGTCCAGACAGATTCCACCTTCTAAGGCTGTGGCTTGATCAACCCCTGGCCGATCTGATAGCCCAGGTACTTGGCTTTGGACAGCCCCAGGTGGCATTTCCTTGGGTTTGCAGTGAGTCCAGCCCGTCATAATTCGTCCAGCACCCTCTGGAGTCGCACTAGGTGGTCCTCCCAGCTTTCTGAGTGAATGACCACGTGGTCCAGGTACTGAAGCGTAGTTTTGATGTGTGGCTCGTCCCATCCGTTTTGGCAAAACGGGAGGAACAGGTACTGCCAGTGGCCGCTGGGAGTGCTGAACGCTGTCTTTTCCTTAGACTCGGGTGACAGAGGAACTTTTAAGTAGCCTTTGGTCAGTTCTAAGGTGGAAGCCCTGCCCAGGCGATCTAGTAGCTCATCTACCCGGGGCATGGGGTAACCGTCGAAGGAGGATACCTCGTTGAGCTTGCGGAAGTCATTGCAAAATCGGAGGATGCCGTCTTGCTTAGGTACCATTACTACGGGGCTGGACCACAGGCTTATCAATGCTTCTATTACCCCCAGCTGGAGCATCCGTTGTACCTCCTCTTCGATAGCCTGCCGGCAGGCTTCCGGTACTCGGTAGGGCCGCTGCCGAACGACAACTCCTTAAGGTGTTCGGACTTCATGGTGAATGATCTTTGTCCGCCTCGGGCGTTCCATAAACATATCGGCATACTGACAAACCAGGGCGTTCAACTCTGTCTTTTGTGGGGCTGACAGCTGATCTCCTACGTCGGTGACAGGGTCAGCTTCCTGCGCAAAGGCGGCCAGTTGCTCTCGAGGCGCAATCCACTTGTTGAGCAGGTTGACTTGGTAGAGTTGTTCTTCTTTCCTTCGCCCCGGCTGACGGACTCGGTAGGTGACCGACCCCACCCGTTCAGTGATGATGTATGGCCCTTGCCAGGAGGCCAGGAACTTGGATGTGGCTGTGGTAATGAGGACGAGTACCCGCTCTCCGGGCTGGAATTCTCGTGCCTGGGTGGGCCGATCGTATCACCTCTGCTGGGCGCGCTGGGCTTCAGCCAGATGTTCCCTTATGAGTGGCATGATTCGGTCTTTCCGCTCCCGCTTCTGCCGTATGTGTTCTATCACTGCTGTTCCCAGGCTTCCTTCACCACGTCTAGCAATCCTCGGGGCTGTCGGCCGCAAAGCATCCCAAACGGTGTGAACCCCGTAGAGGCCTGGGGAACTTCCCGGATTCCGAACCAGTCACGCCCATCTTCGGCCACACTCGGCGCAGCATCCGCTTCAGCGTCTGGTTGAACCGTTCTACCAGTCCATCCGTCTGGGGGTGGTAGACGGATGTGCGGAGCTGCTTCACCTTGAGGAGCCAGCAGAGGTCAGTCTTCAGCCGGGACATGAACAGGGTCCCCTGGTCTGTCAGGATCTCTGTTGGAATTCCCACCCGACTAAACATCATAAAACAGCTCCTTGGCGATGTTCTTGGGGGTGGCCTTACGGAGGGGAATGGCTTCGGGATAGCGGGTGGTGTAGTCCACAACGACAAGGATGTGTTCATGGCCCCGGGCGGACTTCGGCAACGCCCCCACCAGATCTAAGCCGATGCGGAAGGGTACTTCGATGATGGGCATCGGGATTAGCGGGCTGGGGGGAGGGTGTCTTTGCGAGGTCCGTTGGCAGGTGGGGAAACTCTGGCAGAATCGCTTCACCCCCGCTTCGATTCCTGGCCAGTGAAACCGGTCCCGCACTCTCTGTAGGGTGTTCTCTGCCCCAAGATGTCCATCCATCTGGTGAGAGCCCGTCTCGGTCTTGGTCCTCGGCACCACCAGGAGAAGTTTCTTCTCCCCCCTCCCCCCTGTGTAGCACAGTAGAGTAGGCTGTTTTTAACTACGAAGTGAGGTAGAGGAACCCGGTCCTTCTCTTCCATGACTCTGACCTGGTTCCAGCAGTGTTTCCAACGCTCATCCTCACGTTGTTCCCGTCCAAAAGCTCCTCCAGCGGTAGTCTGTTGGAAGAGTTTCAGGTAGAGGTTAGCAGACGAATGTTGGCACTCACCCTATCTCTCGCTGCCGGTGGCCAGTAATGCCAGATGGCAGGTACTCGACCGGAGTGTGCAGGGTCTTGCATGGTTCGGCCCCCTGCGTTCCCGCCCGGCCGAACCATGGTGGCCAGCAGCTGCTCGAATCCTGGCCAGTCCCGGCCTAGTACCACTGGGATGGGGAGGTCCTTGACGATGCCCACTTCCACGTGCCATGTTCCTGGATCCGCTGAATTGCCACCCACCAAGCCGGCACGTATCGAGTGTTCTTTTATAATCTTTCTTCCCACGAGGATGTCGTCCACTGAAATGGCACATGGATAGCCTGCACATATTTGCTCCATGGCCCTTTGGAACTCCTGGCTTACTGTGCTGATTCTGATGGGCATGCATAAAAATCAGGATCACCCAAACGACGAGTTAAAAGTTGTCAGCATTAATGATTTTTCATCAAGAGATAGTTGCCAAAAGGAAGTGTTTGATATGGTAGTCAGTGGGGTCCAAGAATCGTTTGGTTATAAGCTTTCTTCCAAATATCTTTCTCTGTGTTCATCAGAATAGATACATTTATACAGATTTGAAACAACTCCAAGGTGAGTAAATGATGACAGGGTTTTTGGGTGAACGATTCCTTTAAATACCTTCATATACAGTATATAAATGTATAGAATTGGCAACTTAAGCTATGGTTCTCTGAATGGTTGCATGTTTTTGTGGAGCAGCAGAGCAGCATGATAGATATGTCACATCTACACCACACCACCCCTGTAAACATTGCACAAACTTAAGTACATCCTTAGGAATGCAGTGTGCACTTCACTCTCTCCCAGCTCTCTGCGCAGGTCCTGCAGTGAGCTGACCTCTATCTCTAGCTCGAAGTTGGGCACACAGAAGTTCTTCTTCCAACCCTTGCCGTTTTAGCTCCAGCCTGTTCACTCGAGCCTCCACAGCCTCACAGATCTCCTTCATACAGTGATTCTCGGCCTCTACAAATTCTTCCGAGGCTTGAGAATGTTTTAGCTTCTCCTGAGCATGATGGGATGATAATAATAATACATAACATTAATGTTACTGAAGCAACTTACTGAAGATTTTTACAGTGATTTAAAAAAGACTGAAGTTTGAACACTGAAAAAGCTCCATGGATTGTAATGGACTATTGTGAATAGTGTTAGTATATTGTATGTGAGTATTAACCTGCAGTACTTTAGCTGTTGTCTCTGTTTTTAGAAGGCTGTTCCTTAATTTGGCAATCTCTCACTCATATTATTTTTCTCTACACTGTACTGCCTCAACCAATAAGGAGAGGGAGGCTTGCCAGCTCATGTTTTCCTGGCAAACACACACACGCACACACACACACACACACTCAAATTCAAATCCATGCTAATCAAAAACAGAACAGCTCATCAGGTCATCACTGAGCACCGTGTGCCCAAACATTAAAATGGAGAGCCCTCTTAATCTCCTCCATCTCTCGGGTAGATTGTTTCAGCATCTGAATACTTGTATTGGATCTCTCCTGGCGGGCCTTTCTACTTGCTGAGACTTTGCACCTGTGCTTGGACCTCATTATAACCACAAAGAGAGACAGAGGGATCTAAATAGATCATGATCATGTTAATAATCATATTTTAGCTATGCAAATGGCCTAATATGTCACACCTTCTAGTTCATGTTCCTCTATCCAAACGACATGTTTGTAAATGAGATATATGGTCATATTAAAGCCTTTTCTTCAAAATAGCTTCAGATGCTAAGAATCTTGATTTTGCATTGAAAGGGGAATTTTTGTATTGAGCTTGTTTTTGTGGTTATTTAAATGTGTCTGGTACACGTTCTCTCTGTGTATTCCTGAGCTCTTCTTTTTTTTTTGCGCTGTAACATTTGACCTCCAGTCCAGATCTAGCTCTCCATTCTCTCCGTTAGACGGGGACAGAGAATAAACATCTGACATGATTTCACCTTAGGACAAAGACACATACATTTGCACAGATTTTCATAAAATTCACACCACTAATACAGGATTCATTATTTCAATAAAAACAATGTACCTTTCACAGGTGACAGTGTTCTCCATGGTGAGGGGCTCATTCCACGATCTCCAGGGGTGGGTGAATGTCTTCTGTGCCTACTTCCAATTGTATGTTTCAGGGTTGAATTGAGAACATTCAGCCTGTGCTCAAGATTTCTCCGTATTGCATCATACTGTCCCAGTTGTTCTTCTAGCCCTTGGGCCTGGGTCTCTCCAAACGAGCTGTTTCTTCGCACTGTTTTAATTGGCTTTCTTGAAACCTCATATCCCGTTGTTGCTGCATCTCCATATCACCCTGCTGTGCTTCTTCCAGCCCAGCTACACGTCGCTATAAGCTTGCAACCTATTGACCCACAAGCATTAGTTGTATCACTTTGAACAGCCAATTACAGTGGCTTGCAAAAGTATTCAAACCTCTTCATTTTATTCACATTTTGTCATGTTGCTGCCTTATGCTAAACTACTTAAATGGGGTAGGATATATAGGGACTACAAATAAGATGGACTACAAATCCACTGTTCGAAAGCTGTTAGCTATATTAGCTAATATTAATATTCGCAAACATATCGTCTTGGTTACGGGTGTAACCTCAGTTCTACCAGAAAGACTCAGGAGATATATAACGGTAAATAATATTTATTAACAAAAGGTGTATATGTAAGATATTGAAGATCTTTGGCGTAGGCCCCATCCAAGCAAGGAATCCTGGGGATAAGGATTCTTGATGCTCCTGCCTGAAGATAAAGGCAGGGCCAGAGCCAAACCCCGGACCGAGGACAGGGCCTGACCTGGTGGTGGTTGGGAGGATGGAGGTTTCACTCTTGCGTTAGTTCTGCGAATGAACAAGGGTAAGTACTAACCTTTTATACTACGTGCTGAGGGATGATAGGCTAACCAGTGATTAATTAGTGACTTAAGGAGTCTTCCTGGTAGAACTTGTGCAGGAGCTAACATTTCTACCAGAAAGACTCAGGAGACATACAACGATAAATAATATTTTTAACAAAAGATGTATATGTAAGATATTGAAGATCTTTGTCCTAGGCCCCGTCAAACGAAGGAATCCTGGGGATAAGGATTCTTGATGCTCCTGCCTGAAGATAAAGACAGGGGCGGAGCCTACCCCAATGGAGAAGGTAAAGGGAATTAACCCACCAGATGTGCTATCTCGCTGATGTTCCTAGATGAAGAAGGAAAATTGGTCAAATATAGTAGGAATCATGAACATGAGGTTAAAGCATGAGTGACTTCTAACTGGAGGGTGGCATATACAACATAATTAAGGTAAATGGTTTAATAGCGTAGCTTTAAACAAACGCTTGCAAAGGCAGTTCTGAGGCTTCAATGCCGTGTTATAAATAGGCTGCGTAAGCCATAGACATAATTAGAGTACATAGTTGAATAGCTTAAAATTAACATAAGCCGAGAAGGCTGAGTGAGGCTGTAAAAGCCTTGCCATAGATAGGCTGCATAGCCATAGATTAACAGAAGCCTGCAAAGGCCGATTAAGGCTGCAAAGCCATGCTTAAACTAGGCTGTGTAAGCTTCATGCATATTTAAAAAGTTAGTCAACAGCAGCCTGCAGAGGCTGGATTGAGGCTGCAAAGCCGTACTATCAATAGGCTGCAAAAGCCATAAAATTCACAGAAGCCTGCAAAGGCCGATTGAAGCTGTAAAGCCATGCTTTAACTAGGCTGCGCAAGCCTCATGTATATTTAAAAAATTAGTCAACAGCAGCCTTCAAAGGCTGAATTGAGGCTGTAAAGTCGTACTATCAATAGCTGCATATGCCATGAAATTTAACAGAAGCCTCCAAATTCTGATTAGAGGCTGCGAAGCCATGCTTAACTAAGCTGCGTAAGCCTCGTGCATATTTAAATAATTAGTCACCAGCAGCCTGCAAAGGCTGAATTGAGGCTGCGAAGCCGTACTAGCAATAGGCTGCATGAGCCATAAAATTACCATTGTAAAAAACAGTACTTAGACCACCAGTATTTGCAAAGGTAGTACCTTAAGCTTGTAGAGAGCACCTGCTGAGCAGGATGGTTTTTGAATCCAGTCTTATATAGGATTCGAATGCCATGGAGGACCATCTGCCCAGCAATTTAATAGAAGAGGTCGGAATCCCACTTGCGGCTGCTGATGTTGCTGCACCAATCCTAAACGAATGCCCAGTATAATGTTGAGAAGTGAGGCCACAACGTTCCAAGGCTGAAGCAAGATGAATCCTGAACCACTCTTTTGTTATGGGAAAGCCGTACGATAGCATGAATAGGGGGGATAATTTATGGTGACTAGGGCAAGCTTTAAGGTATCAAACCATGGAAGTGAGAGGGCAGATCTTACCATTAGAACGTGAAATAGTGATTGTAACACCTTTACCTAGCGTGTCGGTTTTCAAATGTTAAAGGAAGATAGTGAAGTGACTCAGTGAGAAGTGAATATCGGAAAAGGTTAAGTCTCTAGAGGGGTCAAAACCTTGGGATTCGGTGGTAAATTTGCCTGTAAAGCCGTAGAAGGCAGTTAAATAACAACTTCTAAAAGAGCATTAGTATATGCTGAAAATAAACCATTACGCAGTGAGTTAACTATTTTCTTTAAAAACGGAATGGTAATAGGGAGGCTCTTATCTAGTTTTCTGCGTATCTTTAGAAATGCCTTTCAATATAAGCCGTATGGAAGGCGTGGAAAATAAACTCGGATAATCAGGATTATGCATTCTGGCATGAAATTGAATACCTGCGAGTAATTTACGGATAGTGGAGATTTTTTAATTGCGGGATTGATAATTATGAACTTAAAAGGCACAGACAGTCGAAACTAGAATTGGAAAAAGGTTCATTTGAAAAGCTAAGCAAAACGCTGTGAACAGAGACCAAGCGGAATTATATGCTTTTAGGGTGGAAGATGCAACGCACTTAGATATAAAGTAACTAGCTGAATTAAGTAATTAACAATACAAGTTTAATCTAGAAGGATTCTGGAAGGGTTCGGGCAGGGTGTGTGATCCGGGTTGGCCATTGGGCAGAGGCGTTTGGCCATTGGGCAGAGGCGTCTGAAAGTCTGAAAGCGAAAACGAGAGAGGCCATCAACGATTTCGTTGGAGTACCCAGGAATATGTTCAGCTTGAATAAAATTAAAACTAAAGGAATATCAAATCACATGAGCCAATATTTTATTCACAATAGAACATAGATAACATAGCAAATGTTTAAACTGAGAAATATTACACTTTTATCCACTAAATTAGCTCATTTAAAATTGAATGCCTGCTACAGGTCTCAAAATAGTTGGGATGGGGGCATGTTTACCATGGTGTAGCATCTCGTTTTCTTTTCAAAACAGTTTGAAGACGTCTGGGCATTGAGGCTATAAGTTGCTGGAGTTTTGGTGTTGGAATTTGGTCCCATTCTTGCCTTATATAGGTTTCCAGCTGCTGAAGAGTTTGTGGTCGTCTTTGATGTGTTTTTCGTTTAATGATGTACCAAATATTTTCTATAGGTGAAAGATCTGGACTGCAGGCAGGTCAATTCAGTACCCGGACTCTTCTACGACGAAGCCATGCTGTTGTAATAGCTGCAGTATGGGGTTTTACATTGTCCTGCTGAAGTATACCTTCCCTGAAATAGACGTCGTTTGGAGGGAAGCATATGTTGCTCTAAAACCTTTATATACCTTTCAGCATTCACAGAGCCTTCCAAAACATGCAAGCTGCCCATACCGAATGCACTTATGCACCCCCATACTATCAGGGATGCAGCCTTTTGAACTGAATGCTGATAACACGCTGGAAGGTCTCCCTCCTCTTTAGCTCGGAGGACACGGCGTCTATGATTTCCAACAAGAATGTCAAATTTGGAGTCGTCTGACCATAGAACACTATTCCACTTTGAAATTGTCCAATTTTTTTTAAACAGACATGACGGCGCTTTTGGACCATGTTCACATATGGCTTCCTTTTTGCATCATAGAGATATGGTTGGCATCTGCTGATGGCACGGCGGATTGTGTTTACCGACAGTGGTTTCTGGAAGTATTTCTGGGCCCATTTAGTAATGTCATTGACACACAATCATGCCGATGAGTGATGCAGTGTCGTCTGAGTGCCCGAAGACCATGGGCATCCAATAAAGATCTCCGGCCTTGTCCCTTATGCACAGAGATTTCTCCAGTTTCTCTGAATCTTTTGATGATGTTATGCACTGTAGATGATGAGATTTGCAAAGCCTTTGCAATTTGATGTTGAGGAACATTGTTTTTAAAGTATTCCACAATCTTTTTACGCAGTCTATCACAGATTGGAGAGCCTCTGCCCATCTTTACTTCTGAGAGACTCTGCTTCTCTAAGACATCCCTTTTATAGCTAATCATGTTACAGAACTGATATCAATTAACTTAATTAGTAACTAGATGTTCTCCCAGCTGAATCTTTTCAACTGCTTGCTTTTTTGCCATTTTTTGCCCCCGTCCCAACTTTCTTGAGACCTGTAGTAGGCATTACATTTTAAATGAGCTAATTTTGTGGATAAAAGTGTAAAATTTCTCATTTTAAACATTTGCTATGTTATCTATGTTCTATTGTGAATAAAATATTGGCTCATGTGATTTGAAATTCCTTTAGTTTTCATTTTATTCTAATTTAAAAAATGTATCAACTTTTCCGGAATTCGGGTTGTAATTTGATCGGGCAACTTCTCGGCAAACCACTGACATTGGAAAAAGGCTCCGAAACCAATGGAAGGGGCTGCATCTGTGAAAAGTTTAAGAGCGGCGGAAGACTCCGGAATGTCGTTATGGAAGAAGGAGATACCGTTCCAGCTGTTGGGACCAGAATGTTAAATCTGAGAGGCATCTTTCGTCAAGGTGCACGATGTCGCTTAAGTTTGCTACTGAGTGAGCGAGATTAAGCAACCGAGAATTAAAAGCCCTACCTTGCAGAAAAATGCTCTTGGCGAAATTGAGGTGGCCGAGCAATGAGAGCAATTATCGTTTAGTAATTTCGCACGAACCGATGAAAAAAACCCTGGAAAAACAAATTCTCGTAAGTTTGTCAATGGGAAGAGAAGCTTGTATCTTAACTGTATCCAGCCGGATACCGAGAAACTCAAGAGCAGTTGTTGGTCCTAGGGTTTTTTCTTCTGATAGAGGGACTCCAACATCACTGAAGATTTGCTTAAGCGTATCTAGGATGGGGGTTTTACGCGACGGAAAATCGACCAACAGAAAATCGTCAAGTAAGTGCAGAACGAAATGGAATCGTACAGAGGTTAAGCAGGATCCAACACAGTGCCTCTGATGGATTGTTAAATATATGCATACTTCTTCTGCACCCGAAAGTAAGTTTTACTGCGAAATAGAATTCGGACTGCCATTTAACGCCGAATAGAGCCCACTCAGCGGGGTGGATTGGAATGACCTTAAAGGCGTCTGTGATGTCAGCCTTAGCTAGCCAAGCTCCTTGCCCTGCCACTTTAATTAGCTGGATACGTGTTGTCCACTGAAGCATAAAACAGTAAAAAAGGCTCTAGAGGAATGCATTCAACGCTTTTCCCCCTAAAATTTCCTAGTAGCCACGCCAAGTGAATTGACTTGAAAAGGAGAAAAAGGAGGAGAACTGAAGGGCCTGATAACATAACCTTTATTGACTTCCTTCCATAAAGAGTGCAGAAACCACGTCTGGTTCAGCTAGACCTGACTGTAGGTTTTTTGTGACATAAGAGAAGGACAGGGGATAGAACGCTGTCATGAAGGACAGAGGACCCAGGCGCAGACTTTAATAGATAATAAAGACAAAACCAAAAACCCACGAGGGGGTAACATAACAAAACAGGGGACTATAATAAAATGACAGGACTAAGACTAACTACACTTAAACAAGACTAAAGTTAAACATTGACATAACTACAAATAACTAAACTAGACTAGATGACAATCAACAGGAACTCACCCACGAATGACAAAAACAACGAACCAGCACAGGACAGAAAACACAAGGGCATTATAAAGGTAACTAAATCAGGAGGGGACAGGTGTGGGACGTAAAATCATAAGGAGCACTAACAAGGAAAGAAGAGGGCAGGAACAATGACAAGACCGGAGAGAGAGTATCGCGACCCACCAGTGCCAAAATTGTCTCTCTCCAACATAAAACAAGGGATCCTGCTCCGATTCTGCCTCAAGACCAAGAAATACCTGACATGGTGAGGCAGAACCATGACAGAACCCCCGCCTTAAGGAGCGATATCCTGACGCTCCTCAAGTTGATGAACAGCACAAGACAGACTGTGACAATGACAAGAAACAGGGCAACATAATAAAACAAAAACCATAAACAATTTGGCGGCGGGGTCACAAGAGTCCGAGGGGAAAAACTGGGGATGCCGGACTGTATTCCGGCTGCACCGGACTGGAATGGCCGGCTGCACCGGACTGGAATGCCGGCTGACACACCGGACTGGAATACCGGCTGACACACCGGACTGGATTGCCAACTGATACACGGAACGGATTTCCGGCTGACACACGGTCTGGATTGCCGGCCGACACACGGACTGGATTGCCGGCTGACACACGAACTGGATGGCCAGCACCACCGTCTTGGCAGCACTGGGTGTCGACAGGACGGGAAAGGATGTCGGTGGCTGGGCAGCGCTCTCTGGCAGCTGGGCAGCGCTCTTTGGCAGCTGGACAGCAAACAATAACACCGGCTGGATCCCCGGCAGGACAGGGATTCGACTCGACAGGCCTGGGTACCAGCTGGGATGCCCACAGGGATCTGTGGCGGGAACAGGACACCGGCAGCCTCAACTCTGGAGGGGAACCCGGCAGCCTCGACCCT
The DNA here is from genome assembly GCA_006030095.1 of Triplophysa siluroides. Lineage (NCBI taxonomy): Eukaryota > Metazoa > Chordata > Actinopteri > Cypriniformes > Nemacheilidae > Triplophysa > Triplophysa siluroides. The sequence continues at coordinate 6,847,885 of VCII01000203.1, read as the reverse complement.
GGAAGGGAGCTCGGCGGCCTCAACCCCAGATGGGAACACAGCAGCCCCGACCCTGAAAGGGAGCCCGGCGGCCTGGACCTTGGAAGGGAGCCATTCGGTTTAGACCCTGGAAGGGAGTCCGGCGGCATAGACCCCTCCCGCAACGATCCCTCTGTCTGCTGGGTCCTATTGTGGCTGGTTCATTCTGTCATGAAACACAGTGAGTGCAAGGACAGAGGACCCAGGTGCAGACAGCAGGTAAGGGGTTAACAGACTTTAATAAATAATAAAGACACAACCAAAAACCCACGAGGGGGTAACATAACAAAACAGGGGACTTTAATAACATGACAGGACTAAGACTAATTACACTTAAACACTAAAGTTAAACATTGACATAACTACAACTAACTAAACAAGACTAGATGACAATCAACAGGAACTCACCCACGAATGACACAAACAATGAACCAGCACAGGACAGAAAACACAAGGGCATTATAAAGGTAATTAAATCAGGAGAGGACAGTTGTGGGACGTGAAATCATAACAAGCACTAACAAGAAACAAGAGGGCAGGAACAATGACAAGACCAAAGAGAGGGTATGGCGACCCATAAGTGCCATAATTGTCACTCTCCAACATAGAACATGGGATCCTGCTCCGATTCTGGTTCAAGACCAAGAAATGAACCATGACAGAACGTGACCCGAAACCTTGGGGAAAGCCTAGTAATTAAATAATCTACAAATAATGGATCTAGGTGGGATGACAAGTAATAGGAGAGCATTTGAATGTTAATTGGAGTGGAAGGGTGGCTTCCTATAATTTTTTCTTGAACCGGAGATTTTCCCGGTTTGCAGGTCGGAATCTTCGTGGGCAGACGTATTTCGGGTGGGGTTCTTTGCAGAAGCTACAAATATTTGAAAATACACACTTAGTATATGAACATACAGATTCAATGAAATTATTACAAATCCGAGTGTTGTTAAAGTGATGAATTGGTCGGCCTCTAATATCATAGCCTGGCCTTACAGCATCAGCACCATGGACAGCAACAGGACCTTGAGTTGCGAGAGTTTTAGGGCAGAGCGAGTCAGAGTGGCCGTGAGAGCTGCATACGACGCAGGTTAGAGTTTTCTGACTGCCATAATGGCGAACCAGCAATGCTGTTTCAATGATTGACCAGTCCAGCCTTGAGTTAAACAATGAGACAAATGAACCAGATTTAGCGGAGAAGGATCTATAATATTCATAGAAAAGGGTGCCTCCATATCTTTGATAAAAGGGCTTTTAATTCCCAAGAGGGTATGGAGTGCGGACGAGGCGGATTCCGCCTTCTCGGGCCCCTTAGGAACCTTATTACCAGGTCGTGCTGCCCCAGAGACTTTCCAGCAACTGAGTCGTGATGAGCGGCAATGGCGGCTACATACACTTTCAGTGTGGAGGGGAAGAGATTACTCTCGAGTCTCTTTTGTAAGAAGGACAGCACGTTCCCGATCGGGCAACTCCACGGGTCTTTTCCCCGAGAAGAGGCGCCACTTATAGGCGTATAGCCGCCTAGTGGCCGGGGCCCTAGCCTGAGTGATGGTCTCACCCACTTCCGGGGATAGGCCACTCAGGATCTCCTCGTCCCGTCCAGGGGCCAGACATTGAGGTTCCAAAGGTCTGGCCTGGGATGCCACAATGTACCCTTCCCCTGGGAAAGCAGGTCTTTCGTCAGAGGAATCGGCCAGGGGGGAGTTGTCGTCGAGAACAAAGTCCGGTTTGGCTAGTACGGCGCAACTAGTAACACTTGATACTCCTCTGCCCTGATCTTGCACAGGACTTGTGCAATGAGGCTCACTGGGGGGAAGGCGTTCTTCCTCTTGTTACGCGGCCAGCTGTGCGCTAGAGCATCCGTGCCGTGGGGGGCCTTGGTAAGGGAGTACCATAGCGGGCACTGTGAACGGTCCACGAGCCAGTGGCTGACGAATTTATGCTCACAATAATCCTCATATCACCCTCGCTGCTCGCCGTAGCGGACGGCAGGGCCGTAGCCACTGCTGTCACGGAACGGGAAGCAGACGAGGTGGTGGCTGAGTCCTGTGGAAACACAGCCGCCCCTGACGCAACATCTGAATCGTGAACCGCCCGCCATGCGGGCAGAACTTATCCCAAGGGCTGCCCCAGCATGCTGGAAACCCAACACTTGAGGCAGCCATCGTGTCCGTCCACCCTCCTCGATGAGTGTATTGCACACATGAGAACAGCGGCACATGCCACGCTGGAGAAATTTGCTCTTTTAGAGAAAAAGCTCGAACACTTCTGGAACTGCCGAGAAGCCCAAGGGAAGTCGCCGCAGGAAGGGACAGTCCACTGCACAACGTCGTTAGAATCCGGCAGTGTAGTAGAAGAACTTTGTAGTCTTGAAGTCATCAGCGAAGGCTCCGAAGAACAAAAGGTGAATGAATGCAGCACGCCGTCTCCCTTTTATACCCGGATATCCGGGGGCGGAGTACGGCATGAAAATTTCATTCGCCAATTTCATTGGCCTTTTCGAAGTTGATAGGTTCTCAAGGGCAAACCCCATCTGTCGGTTCAACACAACGTCGAGAGACCGACAGAAAGGGAAACATTATTAACTTAATTTACAGTTGAAACATTAGGAAAAACATATACTTAACCAGGCCCCAGCTTAAACCTAGTTGAGGGTGTAAAAGTGGTTACATATTGTAGTTTGATGTCATCAAATACAAATTTAAACACCCAGCTTGATGCAGTTGAACACTGTACCTGGGGACTTTGCCTTGTGAGGTATGGTCACTTTGAATACATTTGGTGCTCTTCTTTTCAGCTCTCTTCAACAGCTCTCTTCAACAGCTGATTCTCCTGCTCCAATTCCTTGATTTTCTTGTTCAAGGTTTCTGCGTTCACCCTCTACTACTGGGATCTACAACCCTGCTCCTGGTGAACTACCGCCCTGAACCCCAATCAAACACAGCTGAAGCAGCTAATCAAGGGCCATTTCTCAATTCCAAGAATGCAAACAACGGACTTGTGTCCTTGCTAGATCGGACTTGGCAAGTTCACACTCTGGAGTTTGAACTCGTGGGGACGGGAGGACGCAGTCCGGTTATATTAGAAATGGAACAGTAGAGTACTTGATGCGTCACTCAGTCAAATACATGCAATCCTATTTCACTTGATAACCTATTTATTTTAATGTAGCTTTAGGTTTAAACAAAGTTAAATGTGGCTTAGTGGTTAGCACGTTCGCCTCACACCTCCAGGGTTGGGGGTTCGATTCCCGCTTCCGACTTGTGTGTGTGGAGTTTGCATGTTCTCCCCGTGCTTCGGGGGTTTCCTCCGGGTACTCCGGTTTCCTCCCCTGGTCCAAAGACATGCATGGTAGGTTGATTGGCATCTCTGGAAAAATTGTCCGTAGGGTGTGAGTGCGTGAGTGAATGAGTGAGTGTGTGTGCCCTGCGATGGGTTGGCACTCCATCCAGGGTGTATCCTGCCTTGATGCCCGATGACTCCTGAGATAGGCGCAGGCTCCCCGTGACCCGAGGTAGTTCGGACAAGCGGTAGAAAATGGATGGATGGATGGATGGACGTGATATTTGACTGCTAGACGAGGCTATTTTTAATATATAAGTTTCACGCGCATCTTCACGGTGCCGCGCGCATTTTTTAGGCGCCGAAAGCGCAATTACCATCAGTCCGCCTGCTAGTGACAGATAATATCCCGTGTACTGTTAAGGTCGTGGCAAGACAATAATGTTAACGTTAGTTAATAACTCTTTTCAGCAAGCGATAGTCCTTCTGTTTTTGAGTGTGTTGCTGCTGTTTGTGTTAAGCGCCCTGCTCTGGTAAGTTCAATGTGATGTTATTCCTAACGTTACATGCACCCAAATGAGCTAACTAGTGGCTAACGTTAGCTGTAACTTTTACTCAAACAAAGTTAAGGTTATGTACATAATAGTTACCGAATGAACTCTGCAAGTTTTTATTAAACTTTTACAAACGTCTTTACATACACCCAAATGAGCTAACTAGTGGCTAACGTTAGCTGTCACTTTTACTCAAACAAAGTTAAGGTTATGTACATAATAGTTACCAAATGAACTCTGCAAGTTTTTATTAAACCTTTACAAACGTCTTTTCATTATAGGTTGAAGTGGAAGAAGTGCAGTGAGCATCCCCCAAAACCAAGGTGACTCCAATGTTAATTTAGGCTGTAACCTATTTTTCACCATTTCTTTTATTTTCTAATTCCATTTCTAATTCATTAGCATATAAATGTAGCCTTACACTATCTCTTGAGCTAATATTTTTGAATAACAACTTAACGTTAGCCACCCTCTAAAGTTGAACAACATGGTTTCTGTGTTGTCAGACAATTCATTTAAATGTTTATAAAGTGCGGAAGCAGACACATTCTGTGTGATTTCATAATATCAAAGCATAAAGCAGATAAGACCCCACCAGTATTTTGAAATCTGATAATATTGTTATTTGCACTCTTGTTCTAGATCAGTTATTTTAGGCAGTCAGCAGTGAATGCATGGACACTGAAGACTTTTATCGTTTTTTGCAAAGTGAGTTGTAATGGTATCTATAAAACCCAGTCATTGCCAATTATTTTTGCTTTTGCTGTCCTTGAGTAAATCAATTAAAAGTCTCTTAAAAATTAAATATCTTGCTGTCTGTTTTGTGTGCATGTGCAGCAGACCTACATTGTCACCAGAGAGCAACTTTATCGGTAAGTTACATTAACACTTGTAATTTTGTATCATTAATTTGTAAAGAGGTTGATTGTATAATTTGACTGGTTTCATATTGATTGTTTTATCTGTGCCCACAGGACCAACTTACTCCAAATATTGAACAAGTCTGACCTTTCTGTAGTAATCACACATTTCACATGCAGGAACATTAACTATGTTAAGTTTATAAGTAGTGAGTCTGAAGCATAAGGAATTTTAGTGGTCAAATTATATTTGTTATTATATAATTATTTTTGTTTGTTTTTGTTTTTGTAGCTTTGTGCTGAGTTCCAACGCATCACAAACGTCAACCTACGGAACCAGTTCTATGCTGTGCTTGACCAACATACACATATCCCAAGAAACTCATTCACACTTTTACATTCTTCCAGAAAATCCTAATGGGTCTTGATGATGGTGAACCACTTAAACCCTGCCTACTGAGTCTCAAAAATGACCTGTTAATGAAATAGGAGGATAACTTAAGAGTTGTGTTTACAAGAAAATACACATGTATTTTCTTGTCTGCATGTTGATGTGTTTTTGGGGTTCCCAGTATGGTAACTTTATAGTATGTTGTTGAACACCATGGTAGTCAAAGCATTTGAAACTGTTTACATTTTGGCAGATTATGTCTTGCCCACCAAATCTAACGTAGTTGCTGTTGTTTATACTTATTGGTTGTACACCAACTTGGTGCTCTGAATCCTTAAATGATGTGAGATGTGCCTTTTTTTATATTTTGTTTTTATAGGTTTTTACAAACTGGAAAGATTTGATGTCTTGATTTTGTGTTTTGATAAATTTATTTATTTACTTTTTATTTTTTTAATTCCATTTGCACTTTGATGGTCATGGCTGTTACTAATGCTGCTTTAAGAAAGTTTTATATTAAGCACTTTAAGATGCTCAGTTCCTGATTGTCTTGTTCCTGTTTGATATGTAGAGATACATATGTACACACACAAACACAAACGCACAACCATACACTAAATGAGTTTAACTAAATGTTAGTTATATTTGTAGCAAGAGCAGAGGTGTTTAATTTTGCTGTCTATGTAAGTGTTCATGCCAACTAAATACTTCACCAGGTTATTTCACTGGTTAACTCACTTACAGCTATTGGGTAGGTGGTGAAACCAGTATGTGACTTGAGTCACTTAGCGCATCATGGCACAGACGCCTCTGAGCTAGAACAAAGTTTTACAAAAATGAATGCTGTTGATGTTCTGACATGTTTGTATAAAAATTTTTTAAGACTGAATAAACGAAAAAAGAAAATGTACATCTGAAGTATTTTTTTGTAGTTAACTTTAAATTTAATTAGCTTGTGGGTTATACACAAGTATATTCTTTGAGTTAGTAGATTTCTATTTAAATAAGTACCATTGGATCAAAATAATTAAGTATGGAGAAACTAAAAATGTGCGAGTGATAAACAATTTTTTTAAGCATGGTGCACTTAAAATTTTTTAAAATAAAATTTTAATATTTAAGTTTGATTAGAGTGTAACTTTTAAAAAAATCAAACTTTAAAAAATTAAGTTAGTTACCTCAAAAGTTATTATGTAATCAGTTTCTGCAAAAGTTTTGAGTACTATGAACTTATTGGGGTTTACAGTGCAGGTACAGAGCGTTCCCATGGAAATGTTTTGCTCATGAATGACAAAAGCCAGATGGTTGAAACCAGAAGACATTTTGTTGTGTCTGAGTAAGGGCCGTGAACATTGTCTCTGCTGTCCATGTGTTGAGTAGTTCTCATTTTCCTGTGAAAACTCCACACCCATTTTTTTCCGAACTCGGAGTGCGTTGTGGTTACAAATAGTAGGTGGCAATATTCAAAGATAGCATTGTGCACAGGCTTCATAGGCAGCATAACAGAAGTCTATTTGAATTATAAACAGAGAGTGTCTTTGCTACAACCACATATTTAAAAACTGAAATACTAATTGCAATCAAAAGTTATTAAGTGAAAATTAAACTTAAATTTATACAAAACTATGCTTCAATGGGCGTTTCTGCCGCCATTTTATTTTTTTGAGCTTGAGCCTTCTCGACTAATCACATTCCTTGCATGTCGTTATGGAATCGACAGGATTCCGTCATTGGTTAGCTGTGAAAAAGGTGCTTGACAGGACGTTTTTTCAGAAAAGTTGAACTTTTTTCAACCTCAAAAGACGCTCTGAGCTGCAGAAAAAGACCCTGGCGTTTTTGGAGAACGCGCCATTGAAAAAAATGGTTCTTAACTGGTCATGTGCCGGTCCATAGCTGATTTAAGCTGGTCAAACCAGCATCAAAACATACCTAACACAGCAAATGCTGTTTTTTTCAATAGGGCGGTTTACTCCATAGGATTTTAATTTAAAACAGACGCTAGCAGCTTAAAAAAATAAGTCAAGTGTGAACACAGACAGCTTTGTCTATTTACAGTGGTTCTCTCTTGAGCTGATAAGGTAGATGCTGAGATCGCTGATAAGGAAATAGCTGGGTGGATTGTCTGCTCGTGCTCGTCTCTTAATTTGTTAGTTAAATATCATTCACTGAAGCACGTCGCGATAACACGCAGTGATCCTCCTCCGGTTTGCGTTATTCTCCTCCGTCCATTTGAGTCTGTGTTATTATTTGCTGGTTATTTGGCGTGAGATTTGTTTAGTTGGGCAGAGTGAGAGTCTGAAAGTGTGTGCAAAAACCTTACAACTCTAAGCTGGTGATTGAGCAGACACCTGATGCTAGGCGCTCTAGTGATAAGGGAGGGGCCATACATGCTCGGACAATCCATTGCGTCAACGATCCCCCGTTTAGCCCCGCCCATAAAATCCTGAACAGAGAATTGTGAAAAACTGTTTAACGGTTTATCTCCACAATTCAGTACTACATACTTATGAATCTTTGTAATGTGTTTCAGCAATAGATTTCTAACATCAATGTGTTTAGAAACAATTCTCAGAATTCTATTTACCCGGACTTTAAATATATCTTACGTTAATACATTTGACCTGTGTAGGATCTTAAATATTTGCTAAATTACACCTTAAATATTGTTGGCACACTCTGACCTGCACTATCTGTTGCAAATTAGCTGTTCCAAGCTGTTATAAAAGACACTACTAGAGCAGATTGCTTGCAATGTGAGTGAATAGTTGATTCGTTTTCATGCATGGATGGACTAAAAATGTCTGGTAATAGTAGTTATGTGTAGATATGTAATAATTATGTAGTTGTCCTATATTCTGTGAGCCAGTAATTACTTCAAAATCTGGACATCTTCTGTGGCTAATATTAATTACATATTGATCCTGAAGTAAAACAGTTGAAGTTACAATGTGCAAATACTATTGGGACATTTTTGGGGTGAACTAAATAAGCAAGACTAGACTTACATGTCACTGTTTACAACACTCTCCAAAATTTAAATCTAGATTAAGGAAACATATTTTCAGCCAAGCTTTCACTTGATGCATAATATGCTAAATAAATGTATTAGATATTATTTACTAGAATGATCTTGCTTGTTCTATAAACACCATGTGCTGTGTTTTACCTTTTTTGTGGTTTTCTGTTTTTCTTATTTTCTCCTGTAAAGCAGCTGTGGAACAATGCACATTGTGAAAAGTGCTATATAAATAAAATTGAATTGAATTGAACACAGTGTGTTTATCTATTACTGGGATGAAAGTGTATAAACATTCAGAGTATCCCCACTTCTCTAGGCACCAATACACCACTGGTTTTTGCCCCAAAGTCAAAACATTTTCCAACTTTAAGAAAATCATAAGAGCTGAATGAAAGCACATCACACAGTGAACCTTGGTCTGTAGTTTATGCACCAGTTGGGCCTGTGTTTGCTGACTCTCCTGATTAGACTGCAGTTTAAACCTGTAACAGCTGCCATTATTTCTCAACCAGTCCTGCTAGACTTCATACAAACTCTGCTGGTCTGAGTTTCCTTACTGCTTCAAAATCATCTGCTCCTGCTGCAAAGACATAAACAAACAGTGGCCTAGTTTATAGTTTGCATTAATATTTTCGTAACATGATATAATTACTTAAGTGTAAAATTATGTATATGTACCTCAGAATAAAAAACATTGGCTTATAATGTGTGTATCTTTCTCGTAGACTGCCTGACTGAGGTCTTGTTCATTAAGCTGGTTAAGAAGTTTGTTGGGGAACAGCATACTGGTGATCAGCCATGTTCGTGTTTTAAGAAGGATTTTGTGAATTTTTGTCTGTGTACTCATTGGTAAGTATGTGTAGAGATAAAGGTAGATTTTCTGACACAATGGTGGTGTTTTTCTCCCATCCTCCTACAGGATATTCAATGTCAATGTCTCATTACCCTTCCAACCCCTCCCATCTCTCTTTAACCCCCAGTGCATATCATGGTGCCAGACACCCAGTCCCTACTAACAAAAACCACATGTTTCCTCTCAACACAACAACATGCTGCCTCAGCTGATTTAAACAAGGCAAGAGAGAGAAAGTGGAAGATATATAGTAATAGTTACCTTCCCCCGTCCGCCCCTCAAACATACACAGAAATTCACACATACACACAAAACAACTATTACCGAACTAACACCCCACAGGGACTACAGTACCAAGCTGAACAGCAGCCTCTACAAGATGCAGGGACAATAGTCCCCCACTTCCAACTGAAGCCAAGGGCTTTACAAGAGGGGCAAACCAGCACTGCGGCTCTAGCCGGTTTTGGAATTCAGGGCTCATGAGAGAACAGGGACTTATTATACAGCCCGTTGTTAAGGTGACAGCTTTTGAAAGCGAGCAGAAAATGAAAAACATGGGTGGAGGACGAGTCAAGAAGAGAGTGGGAGGGCGAGGTATAGGGAGTGGGGGTGCATTAGGTGCAGCAGCAGCTGTGTTTAAAGGCTTCCTTGAAACAGCTGTACTGCAATATTGATTATGTATTTTTGAAACTATTTTGTCACAATCGGAGGCAATTTGTTCCTACAGCACAGAAGGATTAATGTTAAACGATGTGTTTGACACAAAGTAATGCAAAAAAATCCATACAAGTGTAACAGTTTCACTCTGGTTGTGTTGCTTTAAATTAAAAATCTAAGTCGAATGAGGTCTGCCGTTTTTATTTGACCTGCAGGAAACACATATAAGGCACGATATGTTATCCAGGCCATCTCTCCTCTCCACTTACGTGCAGCAGTCTCATGAGAAGAGTGAGAGAACACCTAACCCCATCAGCATTCAACGTGCTTCTGGGGAGAGCCTATAGCAAGGCTATTCAATTAGTTTGTCACGGGGGTCAGTTAATGAAAAACATCCCAAATGAGGGGCCGGAGGGATATGGCTTGCAATATGAGGGATAATAACAACAATAAGAAATCTGTTTTATTTTTCCTCAAAATTCCGTTTTTCTGTTTTAATTTTTCTGAATTCTATATTTTCCGTCCTACATTTGCCCACATAAAACATTGTTCAGTATACTACAGTATTCATTTATAAATTATATTAAAAAACCTGCTGTAGATACGTTAAACCATACAGTTTGACAGCTGCTTTTTTCACTTCTCAAGGAACAGTTCATGTGCACGCGTTCTCTGAAAGCTCCACGAGTACACGCAAAACAACTGCAGATTACATATTTAAACAACATTTGAATATTTCTAAAGTAAATGCACAATTTGAATTTGAATTTGAACAGATTCTGTGGCATTACGCGTTATACAGCAAACATGCCTGGATTCCGCGATTCAATTATAGGGCCCTAAATATGAGAGCCAGTATGTTGTATTTTTTCATTTTTGCCCCATAGGCTAAGACACCCAAAGTTCTTTCCTACATTTAAACATGCTGATTTTGTATTTAAAACTGCACAACAACAACATCGGTGCACTGTAAGATGCCCATGCAGGCTTTTCTACATTCAACCATGTTCATTGGTTGTATTTTGAAACTGCATAACAAAAAAGGGAAATTCAGTGAGTGAAACAACATTAACCTACATAGGTGCTGTTCTCCGACGCGCTATTATCCGCCCCTGCTTCAGTACTTTTTCAAATGGTGGCCCTATTCATGCTAGCGAAATGTCAAAAATGAAAACTAATAAATGTTCTCATCCCTCATCGTCCTGGTTCACCACGTCTCACAGGAGAGACTGCTTGCGAGTCGCGCCATTCAACTGTGTTCACACCAAACGCGAGCTCTTTATTACTCGAGGGGAACATTTTGTTACTTCGCGTGAGTGACTCGAAAACTCTTCGCACGAATTCATAGCTCGAGTTAAACATTTTCAACTTGCGTGGAAGAACGCCTCAAACATTATCCTGCTGTGAGTTCGTGTCTATGCCCGTCTTTGCATTGACTAAAGTTCATCAAATAAAATAATGTTTTATCCAGCTATTGTAATGAATGAATGAATGAATGAGGCATTTATATAACGCTTTATTGTGTATTGCTATAAACCCAAAGCGCTTTACAATCATATGAGGGGGGTCTCTCCTCAACCACCACCAGTGTGCAGCATCCACCTGGATGATGCGACGGCAACCACAGTACTACGGCGCCAGTGCGCTCACCACACACCAGCTATCGGTGGAGAGGAGAGAGAGATAGAGCATATTCAGAGGGTGGGGAATATTAGAAGGCCATGATTGACAAGGATCCAGTGGAGGGAATCTGGCCAGGACACAGGGGTTACACCCCTACTCTTTAGGAGAAGTGCCATGGGATTTTTAATGACCACAGAGATAGTCAGGACATCGGTTGAATATCTCATCCGAAGGCATTTAAATGCCTTTAAATGTATGGAGGCCGGTTATTCTTCAAAACTTTCATAAAACATACTGTCATAAAAAACTTTTTCCTGATTATTTTTCCTGGCTATGTTTCAGAAAACTTTGGATGCAAGTCAGGCTCTTTGTTATACTTCCATACAGTTTATAGCCTACACCAAAGGTGGAGTTTAGGGGGAATGGGGCACTTCCGCCCCATCCTGGAACCAATTAAAATTATATATACAGTATATAGCTCCGCTATAAATTAAATCTAAATAATTACTGTTAATTATAAATTAATTTTATTGTAATATATATACAGTTCCTTGCAAAAGTATTCATCCCCCTTCATTTTATTCACATTTTGTTATGTTGCTGCCTTATCTTAAACTACTTTAAATTATTTTTTTGCACATTAATCTACAAAAAACAAAAAAAAATGTATAAAAAAAAATAAGTACATTGCATTAGTATTCATACCCTTAACTCCATAGCTGGTTAAAGCACCTTTACAGACTCAAATCTTTTTGGGTATGATGTGACAAGCTTTACACATCTACATTTGGCAATTTTCTGCCGTTCTTCTCCTTGGATCCTCTCAAACTCTGATGGAGATCATCAGTAGACAGAGACTTTCAAGTTTATACAGAGATGTTCAGTTGGTTCAAGCCCAAGCACTAGCTGGGCCACTCAATCACATAGACAGAGTTGTCCATAAGCCACTCTTGCATTGTTTTAGCTGTGTGCTTGGGATCATTGTCATGTTGGAGAATGAACTTTCTACCCTGTCCGAGGTTCTGAATGTTCTGGGCTAGGTTTTCATGATCATTATCTCTGTATTTTGTGTCGTTGAGCTTTTCTTCTACTCTGACAAGTCCCCCAATCCCTGCAGCTAAAAAACCACCCTCACACCAAGGGTCTCCCACACACAAACTCCCTCTGCTATAAAGGGGACCTTACAGTGCCTTCCGTGCCTATTGAAGGGGACTCCACATAGCCTTCTGAGCCTTCCAACTCTTCAGAGTCTTCCGTGCCTGTCAAACCTTCCAATCCTTCAGAGCCTGCAAAGCCTTCCAAGTCTCCATAGCCCTCAGAGCCTTCCAAGTCTTCCAGGGCACCCCAGGATTTCCCCAAGTACATTTTTGAAGGGGGCCATCACACCCACGCTGCCGTGGATGACCCACAGGAAGCACCTCATCGCAGCGGTTGTCCTGGCTGTTTCCAGCAGCCTCGCAGCGGCCAGGACAACCGCCTCCTCCTCCACACCCACTTCCACCGCCTAGGTCACCATCATCAGGGCACATTCTGGACTTCCCCAGCTCCTTCACCCCTGAGTTCCCCGGGCCCTCTACTACAGCCAATGCCATCCCTGATCTGGAACTCCCTAGGCCCCCCATCCCCGGGAGGGGGGAAGTACTGTCACAGTTCCGTCTGTCACTATGCCTGTTTTCTCCTGTGTTCCCCCATTGGATTCCGTTTCCTTTCACGCCCCACGCTCCCGCACCTGTGCCGTGTTTGTTATCAGTGCACCTTCCTGTCATCAGCCTTATCACTGAACACTTTATATACTCAGTCTTGTTCTTGTTCTTGTTCTTGTTGTCTGAACTCTGTTTTGTATTGCTTACAGTGTAGTATTCTAGTTGGTTAATAAACATACCTCTATTTGATCTGCATCTGCTGTTCTCTGTGGCGTTCTCTTTCAGGAATTTGAGTTGAGTTTAATTTCATTATTATTTGGCTTATATTGTTTAAAGCCTTTTTATTTTAATGTTTGTTGTTATTTTCCGTTTATTGTAAATCCGGCCCCCAGGCTGCATTTTAAGTTAGATTGTCCAATTATTTTCTTTTAGGTTTCTTTTGTTTATTGGGTCACCAAAGATCGGTCGCTTTAAGTGGCAATATCCATCCTTTTAATGTATATTCTTCTTCTTTGAGCAGGAACCGGGAACTGGGAACTGTGGTCCTACTGTGGTGATGGTGTGTCTTTCCTTCACTGCGTGTTGTGCTCTTTACTTACAACAACCTGTGTATATTTGGGTGCGCATTATGATTGTAGTGATTGCCCATCTTGGGGTGACTTATTCTCATAGAGACTGCCCCTATTGGTAAGCCCCAGTTCTCTGCTACAAGTAATTAAAATCTTTACGATGATTGTTTCTATTTTTAAGTGCTTTTAGTTTATTTTTGTACTATGTCTCTTATCGTGATTTGAATCTGTGTGTGCCTTTTGGGGTGTTTTCTTAATTCCTTGGGTTGTCATGATTCTGCCTCATCATGTCATGTCTTTCTTGCTCTGGTGGCAGAACCATGACAGAGCCTCATGTTTTGTGTGGAGAGAAGCATATTATTGTCAGTCACGACTTAATATGCATTCTGTCCGGTCTTGTCCATGGCCCCGCCCCTCTCGTTCCCTCGTTAGCTTTCTATCATTGTTGATTCACCTGCCCTCTGTTAATTATCCTTTATTAGTCTCCCTATTTAATGCCCTCGTGTTTGCTGTCTTGTGCTGGTTCATTTTGTATTTTTCCATGTTTCACGTGTTAATAAGTTGCCACATTTATTGCTCTTGTCTGGTCTAGTGTGTATACAGTGTTAGTCCTGTCTAAGTTTTATATAGTTTAGTTAGTTACCCTGTTCGCCTGTTTTGACCCCCTAGTGGGAGGTTTTGGTTTACGTTTTATATGTTTTGATAGTCTTGTTCTCATTTGTTCCCCCATCGTGGGTGTTTGCTTTGTGTTTTGTAATAAATCTATTTGTTTCCCGTCCATCGCTGTCTGCACCTGGGTCCTTATTGCAAATCATGACATGGGTAAGATTCCTATGGTGGAGTTGTCGGGAAGAGAGATATTTAAAACGAGAGGGAAAATATAAATTTGATTTGTGCACTCTGCCAGTGCCCATACCCCCATCATATGCCACATATATACAGGTACATCTCAAAAAATTTGAATATCATGAAAAATGTCAATATTTTTTTGTCACACATTTCAGAAAGTGAAACCTATATATTATATAGATTCATTACACATAGAGTGAAATATTTCAAGCCTTTATCTGTAAGGTCATCTGAATCATCAAAATAAAGAAATAATGAAAGCCCAAAATTCAGTGTCTCAGAAAATTAGAGTATTAAATAAGATCAATAAAAAAATTAGGGTTAGGGTTAGTCTTGACAATAGTCAGGTCAGGCGGGTTTGCTGGCCAATCAAGCACATTAAAAACATGGTCATTGAACCAGCTTTTGGTACCTTTGGCAGTGTGGGCAGGTGCCAAGTCCTGCTTGAAAATGAAATCAGCATCTCCATAAAGCTTGTCAGCAGAAGGAAGCATGAAGTGCTCTAAAATGTACTGGTAACACAGTGGACCAACACCAGCAGATGACATGGCAGCCCAAATCATCACTGACTGTGGAAACTTCACACTGGACTTCAAGCAACATGGATTATGTGCCTTTCCACTTTTCCTTCAGACTATGGGACCTTGATTTCCAAATGAAATGCAAAATGTACTTTTATCTGAAAAGAGGACTGATGGTGACTTTGGTTTGTCTAATCAGCATCTTGATATGCCACACCTATGAGATGGATGGATTATCTCGGCAAGTGCTCACTAACACATATTTAGACAGATTTGTGAACAATATTTGAGAGAAATAGGCCTTTTTTGTACATAGAAAAAGTCTTAGATCTTTGACCTCAGCTCATGAAAAATGGGGGCAAAAACAAATGTGTTGCGTTAATAATTTTGGTCAGTGTATATTGCTAAGTGGGTTAAACAGGTAAACCAGTGATATTATAGTTATTCAATTATTGTTTTTAAATATAGGTTTATATCACCAGTGATATCCATCATGGCGAGTCACCTTTATCAGATGCATCAAATTATTGTATCTGCATAGCATGTGACATTGTTAGAGTCCTCTTTCTTGCATCCACAGTACAATTTTGCGTTTGTTTTTCAACGTAAATTTTTTCTTCAGTAATCTGATGAGCTCCTGTCTCATATGTGTCATGTTTAACCCGCTTTTGATTTTTGCCGCAAAAACAACTTTAACAGCATACTTCTGGTAACTTGATTGATGAGCAGGTTTTGGGGGCCAATAGGTTATCAGAGCCAGCCGTGTGGTGTCCAGCAGTGTGCCTAATCTGCGCATTGAGCGATCTGATCTGTCATAGCCATTAAAAAAAATTGTCAGTCTACAAGGTAAGTAATTTTAACTTCTTTAATATTATAACAACTTCAAACTGTATATTATCTATGTAGCTGTTTGAAGACTTTGCGTTATCTTGTTTTGTAACCTACTATAAAAAAATGATGGCTGTTTATTATTATCGTTAGCCATTCTTAATTCTGTAAACTGACCAATTTAACATTTCACAGCAATGACGAGTAAAAGAACGAAAAAGGGAGCAGTGTCTCAAAATGCTGGTAGGCTTAAAATTTTATACATCTGTACACATATTTTATGTGCATTCATTAAGACATTTAATTCTCAGAAAATAAATCATTAAAACTTCTGCAGCGATATACTGGTCACGGTATATGGTATAAACAGAATATAATGGTGATATGTAACGTTACAGTTAAAAAATAAATACAGTGGTGTTTTAGTGAATATATTGTCATTTTTGAGTCTTGTAGCAGAATCATGACAGACCCACGTGTTTTATGTGGAGAGATGCATTTATTGTTCTTATGGCTTGTGGTTCCCGCCCTCTCGTCTCCTCATTATTGCTCGTTAGTTATTTCATGCCCGCAGCTGTCCCCTCTTGATACTTAATGCCACTGTGTCTTCTGCCGGATCATTTTGTGATGTTGTCCTTGACCCACCTTGTCTTGTATTGCTACGTAAGTCTAGTTTAGTTATTTGAATTCATGTCTAGAGTTGTATTTAGTCTTGTCTAGTTTAGTGTAGTCTGTCCATGTTCCTGTATACCCTTCCTGTTCTTACCTTGCTGTTCTTTTGTTTTACCCCCTTGTGGGTTTTTGTTTCATGTTTGTATTTTTTATATTAAAATCCTTGTTTACCCCTTACCCGCTGTCTGCGCTTGTGTCCTCTGTCCTTGTTGTAAGCAAGCACTTACATGTGGTGAATGCTAATTAAATTAACCTGCTCCTCACAAATTCCTATAGGGCTCTATACTATATGTACTTATTTTTATAAGTTAACAGTTATTCCTATCATATGAATTATGATGACATTACAAACAGTTGATTTTAAAGTTACAACACAGAGTATCTCACATTTAAAATTCATTGTACAGAACATCACAATGCAGGCCAAGTATCCTTTTAAATGTAGTCATTTGTTGTGTGTTTTAAATGAATATGTTGTTATAATGTGTTGTTTTTTATTTATATATTTTCATTGTATATACATACTTTTCATGTAAACAGAGAATGTTGCACCAACGGCTACACATTAGAGGTCTGCAATTTATTTATTATTTATTTAACAGCAGTTAGCGAAAATTTCTTTGAATAATTGTTCCTAAGTTAGCCTACTTAACATCAAAGGAAGGTGGGCTTTATTTAAATGTGTTTCTCCTGGATCACGTAGCTTGGCTATATGCTCTACTGCATGCCGTTATGCTTTTCTGTAATGGAAAGTATTGCTATTTGTGGGCATGATTGTTGTGGTGATTTATGTTTCTTATCTATACTAAAAGTTTACCTCTTAGAAGCGTGTGACTGTGTGTGTGTTTGCGAGAGCGCACGCGTAAGAGTGAGCGATCTCTTGGGTCGGGTAGGGTTCGGGCTGAAAAATTGCAGACGTTGTCGGGCTGGGGCCAGGTTTAGGGCTTGACAACACGGGCTAGGGCTGGATTTTTTGGGCTGTGCAGGGCTCTACTACACATGAGATGGCCCTTCTAGACAGCAGTTAGAAGCAGAAAAGGAGAAAAGTGCTTTGAAAGATGACACTATTAACCTGTTAAAGGAGGACAAGGCCTATCTTCAGTCTGAATTAGCTCGTAAGGATGAATTTATCCAGGAGTTTATTTCTAACAAGAAGGAGATGCAAATAGTCATTGCAATAGCTCTTTCTCTCTCTCTCTCTAACGATGGAGGAACTCGTACGTCGGTTGGCGGACATTACCACTCGCCAACAGAAGCTGAATGAACAATTGGCCGGCAGACAGGAGCGACTGGAACACGCTATTGGGTGCATGGCGGAAGCAGCGGCCGTCCAAGCCTCCGCACCGGACATTCCCACCACGGCTCACCAGCACTTAACCAAACTCGGCGATCTGGATGACATTGAGGCGTACCTACACACCTTCGAGGTAATCGCGAGGCGGGAAGCCTGGCCTAAGACGGAGTGGATACGATTTCTGGCACCATTTCTCACCGGGGAGGCACAAATGACCTACTACTCGATGTCCGCACCAGCGACGGCCGACTACGACGCCCTGAAGTGAGAGAAATACTCGCCCGGGTCGGCATCTCCCCAGTCAACGCGGCCCAACAATTTCATGGGTGGTCCTATAAAGGCTCGGAGCCCATCCGCGCACAAACCGCTCAACTCACCCGCCTCGCTCACCTCTGGTTAACCCCCGACGAGTCTACGGCGTTACAGGTCGCCGAGAAAGTGGTGATCGATCGCCTGCTTAGAGCGCTACAACGCCGTTTCCTGGCGCCAGTGAGTATGAGGGATCCCATAACCTATCGAGAACTGGTCGAGGCAGTGGAGTTGGCCGAGGTGACGGCCGCCCGAGAGGTTGGAGGGAGAGCGATGGTTCCAGCCCGAAGGGTGGTTCCCCCATGGCGACGACCGGAGGGCACCTCTAGACCAGTAGACAGACCTGCGGCTGGGACGAGTTCATGCCAACGGAACCCACTCGGATGCTCAGGCCGCGGACCGCCCACCCAGTGATGATGGCCACAGAGAGCGATTGAGAGGGTGAGTGTGATTCTCCGTCGACTAACCTCTTCCTCGATGTGTTTCAACAGGTAACCACCGGGGGCTCGTTTGGGAAAGAACAAAGAGAGGATGACCGGTTGAGAAACTGTTGGGCGCAAAAAAAGTTATTCAACTTTTTGACGGAAATCCGTCAACCCGCACCTCACCCGACACCGTACTTCATGGAACAGAAAGGTCTGCTTTACTGCGTTGCCCAGAGGCGAGTGGGGTCAGGCTTCCCTTCATCCAGGTCCTTCAGGACTTTAGCCTGAAAGACCTGAAGAATCGCCATGGCGTGGAGGGCGGAAGCAGCCTGTCCAGCAGCGTTATAAGCCTTCAACACTAGGGTCGAAGAAAGCTTACACGCTCTGGACGGGAGTCTAGGCCGACCTCTCCAAGTGGCAGCCGTCTGCGGGCATAGGTGCACCGCTACAGCACGCTCCACCTGGGGGATGTCGACATAGCCTCGGGCCGCTCCGCCATCCAGGGAAGTCACTGCTGCAGAGTTCACAAGTGTGGAACGCGCCGAAAAGGGGTCATTCCACGACCTCGTGAGCTCCTCATGCACCTCCGGGAAGAACGGTACCGGGGTGGTTCGTGGTTTTTCACCGCAACCCTTACCCAGATACCATTCATACGGCTGCCCGGGTTAGCATGGCCGACATCTCCGGGTCGGTCCCATCACGAGCTCTACCGCTTGTGGGCGGGAGCTCGGAGAGATCGTCCCCGTCAGATGCCAGTAGGCAGCTGTCCGCTGCCGCGACAGAGATCTCGTCCTCATCCCGCTTACGAGTCTGCCCGCTATACCGGTCTACCGCCGCCCATCGGGGACGAACCAGGTGAGCGAACTGGGGTATGAGCGGTTCGCTGAGCCGGAGCTGGCGAAGCAACATCCATAGCGGTCCCCATATCACCCCCGCTGCTCGTTGAGGCGGTCGACTTCGCCGAAGCGGCAGTCGAACTCGCCTGAGAAGCAAGCGGGTTGGCGGCAACAGTTCCGAAGAACGTCGCCAGCCGTGACCGCAACACCTTGATAGACATGTCCTCACAGACAGAACATGTCGTATCAACGAAACCTGCTTCAGCATGCTTGACGCCCAAACATGTGACGCAGGTTTCATGGCCGTCTGACTCGGGAATGAGTCTGCCGCACCCAAGGACACAGCTGCAAAACATGCTCACAGCTGTAGAAATATGCTCTTTTAGTAAAGGCTCTGTGGAAGTTTGCCGGGAGGTCGAAGGGAAGGCCGTCTTCACACAACCGGCACTCTCTCAGGATGAATCAGCATGTGTCACAGCCGACTTGTGGTATGAGATGGCACCAACAGACGAGCGGAATCAAGAGGAACATCGTTAGCATTCAACAATGATGCTGATATCTACCGCTGACTAACATTCTGTCCCTCAAACAGCTAACCACCGGCAAGTCGAACTTGGGGCTGAAGAAGCAAAGCTGATGACCGGTGGAAACCGTGGGCGAACTTTAGACTTTGACCCCGAAGCAACGTCGCTTTTCAAAGGCGGACCGTCACTTCCCTTGATAGACCATTCTGACCTACCTAAAGACGGAACATGTCCGCGTACGTGAAGAAGGAAACGAGGTAAGGGCGACCTCCAAGTGGAGCCTGTCTCTTGGCACGTGCCCACCCCATTCGACAAGTAGGGTGTGACTGAAGGTTTAACGGGGGAACGGGAAACGGGTCGTTGGCTGGCGTCCTAAGACTAAGGCCGGGGTTTAGAATGATGTCCTCCTCACCCACTAGACAGGGCCCCAGCATGCCAGGCAAACCATCCCGTCTCATATCGAGCATCTGGCCGCGTAAATTATATCGCTACGACGAAAAGTTTACGAGTGGGCTAAAGGCGGTCTGCCCCTGTACGAGTTTGCTCGGAACTCGCCCTGGTAGAAGACTTGGCGGAGGGAAGCGTTCCGCCAAAGCCGGTCTCCACAACTGTCGTTTCAGGCGATCCCATGAAGTATGCTGCTTCCGCTTGCTCACACTGCTAGCGTCAGTTAGAGAAAGTCTTCCCAGCAATCCTGCCTCGCTCACGAGTAGAAAAATAATCTCTAAGAATGTAGCTTTGCATATAGTGCAAACAGTTCCGAAGAACAAAAGGTGAGTGAATGACCGCCGCCATCTTCCTTTTATACCCGTATGCACGGGGCGGAGACTGGCGTGGGCATGCCATTCACCAATCCTATTGGTGTTTAGAAATTCCTCTCGGAGATGATAGGTTCTCATGATCAAACCCCAGTCTGTCTCTCAACACAACGTCGAGAGACCGACTGAAGGGGAAGCACAATTCTCTGTTATCAATGTCAGAAATACTGCCGCTTTACAAGCTTCCACGTTGGCAGCGCAATATACGTGAATTTGTTGATTAAGCAGAAACCGCTGTTACATCATGTCACTTCATAAACTGTGCATGTACTAAAGCACTCTTTTGTTTTCCGCGGGGTATACTACTGGGCTATACTGTACTAATAGCTCAAAGTAGATTCTGAGGTAGCAGCTGGTTGTTAGCCATTAGCGCATAGCGTGCTAGCTACATAGCAGCAAACTTGCTAACGTTAGCTACATAACACATTTGTAGTCACCCAAAACACAACGCATGGATGTGAATGTGTTTAGTAACCAAAGCAAATAATTTCCTTCAGTTATATTTTTGGAAACACACTCGTGACCAGGCGTTGTGCTCTGTGTAATTGGTGCAATCATTAACTTACACTCAACTCGCTGTGGGAATAGTGCTTAGCATAGTAACTATATATACAGATAACATTAGTCTACGTGCATGAACTAAGGAAGCAGCAACTTTTGACCATTAAACATTTGTTGTGGTTTGGTAGTCATCGTTTTCGAGCATAACACTAAATTTGTGATGAGGCAAGATCATGCTAGGTAAGCTATTGAGACCCGGCAACATTATATTATCTCTAATCTACTTTACGGTTAAAAATTGTGAACCAGTAATGTTAGTGCGCCAATAAACAACCTGAGCACAGCCAAATTACTAATACATTTAAAAGTAAAGGACAGTAAGAAAAAAAATTACATATAAGACTTCAAATTCAGTAGCAGGAAGGCTAACACTAGGTCTCCATCTGTTTTGCAACCCATTGCCTCTTGCAGCTCGCGTCACCGAGTGTAAATCCGTCTGATATTGATTTGTGTTCGGGCTCGTGTCCGATCACTCTCTCTCTTTTCCTCTTTTATTTATTTGGTAGCTCTGCCATTGTGATGGTTTGGAGACACAGAAGTTACAAGTGTGATTTTAGCTGATAGAGGGCTGCTTAGGTAGCAGTGGCAGAGTTATCCTACCACTGAAATAATTTTAGAGAGATTATTTTAAGGTTGAAAAACGGCACGTTGTTGCTTTAAAATGGATAATGAGCACATCTTCATGATTTCCTAATATTTGCAATGGGAAAACTGCATCCTATGCTTTCACTTCACTTAAAGCCACCAACAATGCATTTATAGAGGGTAGTAACTGTATTGTGACTCACAAAAAGTAACGTTCAACATAGCTATTAACAACAATACAAACAATTCACATATTTGACATAAAACTAAATCTGCATTACTAATAAGTAACTATAATATAATGACATTATAAAATGCAGGTTGCATCTTTATAAATACACTCATGGAACCATACCATACCGTTATTAATACTTATAAATCAGTGTATAATGGATTATGAGCATGCACATTGAAAAAGCAAATGCATCACTTATAAGAAGCAATAAAAATATTATAAATGTTCTTATAATGCGGTAAAGGTTTGGTTGTGTCTTTATAAATACATTTATAAAACAGTAATAAGTACCTATAAATAATTATGAATGGGGTTATAATTCATTATAAGCATGGGCTTCATAGAAAGTTTTTTTTAACTATGTGTATGTGTTCCTGGGGGTGCATGCACAGAAAAAAGTTGAAGAATGTTAATTTTCGGGCTAACTATTCATCTAAGACTGCCTGAGAGAAAATGGTCAAATAGTCTGGCGTACAAACAGCGTGCACATTTCGAGGCTCATCTCCTTCTCCATTAATTGAACACACAGTGTATCAGCACTTCTTGTAGCCTTCAGCATATTGCAAGAATGGCCACACCCCTCATGTGCTCATCTTTTATTTAAGGTCACCTGTTGATATTTTACAATAATGTTCAACATGCAACATATTGAAAAAGACTGGAACCATATTGCCATATGGTTTACACATTTTTAAAGTATCTATTGGCCAGATTCCATGTCTTTTTCTAGAGAGAGAGGACCCGTGCTGCCCTCTCTAAAATGTGTTTTGTGTTAACATTTTATATTACTTACTATTTATGTGTTTGTGCCACTCCTTGTAGTGTCTTGTTTGATAAATATTTCCCAATTCATCAAGGGACGACAGCCCTTTGATCTCATCCGGCAACAACAGAACATTCAAGGCCAGCAAAAGCTCTTTTCAAAAGGGCCAATACTATTCAGGCTTCTCCCCTCTATGTGGTCATAAGTGGGGATTAATCATCTATTATAGAAAACATATTTAGAACCATGTTAATTTTCCAACTACCAGTTATTTCAAAGTAAAAATGGACTGCTTACAAAATAAGTTATATATAATATAAGTTATATATATAAGTTTATTTATAAATATTTACAAACACTTACGCCTAAGGTGCACTTAGGGGAGTAGTTATTTTAGTTGCACTAAAGCTATAAAAAGTCTTGAGGCATATTGACACAGCAAAAGTTGAATTTGAAAGAATAACAATTGTCAAAAAAAGAAATTAAATAAAAAGTAATGGAGAACATGAACCTTAAAAATGAAGCAAAATGTATTAAATACACCTTTTTTAGACACTACTACATTTTTAGAACCAAATGAAGCAAAATAACAGTGCCTGCCATTTCAGTTCAGTGGAAATAAAGATTTTTTCATTTGCATTTTGCACAGGAATAGAAGATTGGATTTATATCCGTTTAGCTGAGACACATTTATGTGCCCAAATGTAAATGAACAGTAGAGAAAATGCATGTATTGTGCAGGTGTAAAAAGGCCCAAGGGAACTGAGGAAAAGACTGAATTTCTAAATTGAAATTGAGACTAAATACACTGAACTATGACCTAACTAGACAAGACACAACTTGTCAGGCCCTGTGTCTAGTTTTGGTTTTTCTATGTTATTTTGGGGTTTTTCCCTTTTACTCCCTCCCGTCTGGTCCCGCATTTAGCTACTCACATCATTATTCGCTATCACCCACACCTGCTCCTCATTACATCACCTCCTTATTTATACCATTGCTTTCCTTCACTCAGTGTGGCGATGTATGGTTTCTTTCTCCCCGTTGTGGATTACTGTTGGTTTTACGCATCATGCAGTAATATTTCCAGGATTGATGCTCTGCTTTTCTCCCTAGTGAGGCAGCTTTGAGAGAGAGCCGGTTTGGACCTTTTTTCTCCCATTCGGTTTTTGATTCTCTCGGCCCTTGTGGATCGGCACGTGTTGCCTAGCGGGAAGACCTACCTTTGTTTCTGGACATTCAGTTTTTTTTTTTTTTTGGAATAAACTGTTCTTCCCCAACTCCCGCATCTGAGTCCTTACGTTTATCTGACACAACTGTTCTGAAAACTAAATCAATCAGAAACCAAGGAAACAAACTAGGGATAACTGAACCAATAATAACATAAGGACACATGAAAACACAAAACAGATATTTATGTGACAGCTCGCCCCACTTCCAGGAAGGTTTGTTCTTGCGCCGTAAAAATACAGTTCAACTGAGGAGGGTGGGCATGGGCTCTGGAGGGCAGGGGCTCTGGAGGGGGACGTGGAGCAGGAGAAAGGCAAAAACAAAAATAAGTTCAAAGATAAGGGGGAGTGTAGGGTGGGAGGAGCCAAAGTGAAGCCAGGAGCAGGAAAAACCTGAATGCAGGCCAGAGACCAGCCAGGGCGGGGACCCATGGTGGAGTTGACGGAGCCAGAGAGACAAGGTGAATCCAGAAGAGTAAAGTCCCAATGTTTTTTCTGTATCAGAACATAATAAAAAAACATCTGGTCCATTGCAGGCCTTAAAATGAGGTAAACACAACAACACATGACATATTACACTTGTGTCATTATTTATTTAACAAAATAGTCCAAAATGGAAAAGCCATGGGTGACAAAGAGAGGACACCATTATCGCTTCCATATGAATTAAGAGGGTATGCTTCTATGCAAGCAGACCATCTGGCAGATTGGATTCAGTACATGAAGAGACTGCATTAATTCATTGGGATGTACTTTGATTTCACTAGAGAAATGTAGGACCCGAGTGGAATTTTGTCATTTCCCTGTTCATTTTTATTAAAACTGTACCGTTTTTCTTTACAGTGAATAAGATATGTCAAAATATATCTCATCCATCCTTACATCAATAACATCAGCCATCGTATGTGTATTACATCAGAACATAATTTTCTATGGACAATGAGAAATGACTTAATAAAGTGTGTAAATAAAGTGCATGAATAAATTAATACAGACATACATGCAGAAATGAAGCAATAAAGGTAATAAATAAGTAATTTTGATATGCAGCCATTCCAACCCAAATCAGCTCCCTGCAGGGTTCGAACCGGCGATCAGTCTAACGTTGTACAGGAGTCTGACGCCCTACTGGTGTCCTATACACCATGCCATCTCATTTGCATAACTAAAGCACTTATGGCGAGTGAGAACATAAGATTGTTTAACATTATCTGCATTATTTCTGTTGTTTCATTCATTTAGTGATTTAATTTATTTGTTTATTAGTACATTTGTCTGTTTGTTAATTTAAACTTAATGTCATTTTCAGCACATCAGTAAATGCAGAGCAGAAAGTGTGCCTCACTCTCAAGTGCTTTCTGCCGCCATGTTGCTTCTTTTGGTGCCGTTGCCATGGTGAATCGTAATATCTGAGCTCCATTGATGATGGCTTTTTATAGTTGTGGTGCACGCGCTTAACCCAGGGCAAGCCTTCCCAGAGTCAATTGAACTAACTCAAATCAGCTGTTCTGAAACCAAAATCTCAAAGTTTCTAATTTCTAAGTGAACCAACTCTGAGTTCAGTGAGTTACTAGAGTTGGTTGAACCTCCTTCTTGTAACGGGCCCCAGGTGTGTATAAACACACTGCCAAGCAGGAAACACATCAGCAATGAACTTAAACAAGCAAGTGTTGCTGCCATCAAACTTGGAACCATAATAGGCCTACGGACATTTCCAAACTATGTGAGGTCCATCGTATTCAAGTGGAAGACATTCAAGACAGCTGTCAATCTTCATGCAACAGGACGATAATCTACAACAGATTTTTATTATGTCCCGATATGGAAAGCCATACATTGTATAGGGTGTCCTAACTTTTTCACATGACTGTATATATTCAAACACACACATCTAAATGCACTCGCTTTATTAGTAAACATCCTTGAATTCTACAGTCTTACAGTAACATTAGTTTTATCTCAAATTTATACACACAACATGTCCTATTCCTTGTTCTCTATTGTCCTTTTCATACTATTTGTGCCCTTTTCTTGGTCCCTGGTGGTGTGCCAGCCCATTTAAAGACATCCAGCTGATTGTGAAAGCTGTTTTTGAAACAGAGAACTGTGAAGCTTCCCAGCTCAGAGACCCCACTGCCGCCCCCAGGCACAAACCAACAACTATCACCACGGAGCACTGTTTGACCACAGTCATGGCTGCTGAAAATATATTGGTTAATAATTTGCAGGACTTGCAAATTACATCAATAGTAATTTCATTTTAAATACATCGTTACAGTTAAAGGTCCATTGATGAAATTTAGCTGCATCTTGCAGTGGGGTTGCAAATTGCAACCAACGGTTCACTCCACCCCCCATTGGACCTTTAAGGACACATCACTATAAATGGAGTCTATAATTGAATTACTGAAAGTTGTTTGGATATGAAGTGTCTTTTTAATGTTAAGCAGATGGTAAAATAACATCAAACATCAACTTTTTATGTAGTTCAACCCTCTGTTCCCAAAGTCAACAAACAGAAACCCAGAAAAACAAAAGGGAAAAATATAGATAAAAATAATCTATGAGATTTAATTGTCATTAAAAGTAGTTACTTGAGAGATGATTCTCTGGAGTGACTCTGTGTCACTGGCTCAGCTCCATATACAACCACTGCTAAGCTTAGCAGCTTTATGTAGACATTTTTTTTAAATATTGAGCAAGAGGAGACACCCTATACAACATATTCTGCTTAACAAAACAACCTTATCACTAGCCGTCATGTATGACAAGATCTTTAAAAAGCAAAGGAGTGGGGATTAATATAAAAACTAAACTGCCATACTCTTTGTCAAACAAGTCTCCATCTAGTCTGCACGTCTAGATTGATTGAGAAAGCTTTTCTGAGAAACAGCATCACAGTTTTGCTACAAATACTTTTTAATTCTATTATTTTCTTGGTGATGTATCTCTGAGCTTAAAAGCTTGTGGCAGTGTAATGCTGTTTTTTCACTGTGAACCATTTCTGCTTTATCATACATCTAAATCTGCGTTTGTGTATCTCCTAAAAACACACACAGGGAGACTGTCTCGCACAATTCTGGTCCAAAATCTGCCTGGAGCTGTAAAAAATATACCCACGCAATCCCCTGACACACACCCACACATACAAACTTACACGCTCCCACACAAATACAGATGCACAAACATAGCCCCAGTGCCTGAGAAACGTCAAGCTGGCAGTTATCCAATATCAACAGAGTGGGTTCAAAGTTCACATTGACATTTTCTCTTTCCTCCTGAGACCATGCAGCTTTTCAAACTGGGTCAAGGTTTATGCTGGTTTTCAAGTGTCACAAGAGCTTGCTGAAATGATTCTTGAAGAACCCAAATATTTCCATTCCCCCTCTTGTTTAGGGGGCATTATCAAACAGTTCCGAGAGCCATATAAAGATGTGTTCCTCCCTTTAAATTAGTTGGTGGAAAGAATACGAAAAATGTTCATTAACTTTCCTCTCACTCACTATATATATTGTTTTATCTTGCAAAAAATGCCCCGTTCTGTACTGGAATTTGCTGTTTTTGTACTCTCCGATTTGGTAAATGTGAGGTTTTGCTCTTCAGATTAGCTCTAAAATAAGTTTCTGTATATATTTCTTATAAATTATTTGTCCAAAATAATCATTAAACAATGAGAAACGTGTTTAAAAAATATTGGCTTATGCATCTACATTAAATCATCCATTTTGTGTATGTCCGAGAAATCAGTGTCAACTGTGTTACTCAGGACAGCATTATCCTAATGGGCACATGGATAAAAGTAAAGTCCAAGTCACATTCCTTTAACCGACACTTTATCGAAATAGTTGAAACCGATAGTGTTTAAAAAGGGGTCATATGGCGCGAACACGTGTTTTTCTGTGTCTTTGGTGTGTTATAAGTTGTCCATGCAAAAAATATGTACGGTATGTGAAAAATACAGCGTTTTTGAACCTTAAATCATGTATACACATTGCATTACATCTAAAACAAACCATAATATTTGTTTTAGCCGCGTCATATGACCCATTTAAAGGGAGATGTTTTGAACCACTTTACGTAGTATTGCCAGTTTGCATATTTTTTAAGATATTTTTAATCTATGAAAAAATTATACTTACCTAGACAAATAATCAACCATCTATAACTTTGCAGTGCATTTTTTTATTTATCTTATAAGACCAAACAATGTTTTTTGAAACTCATAATAATTAACAGAAAAAAAGAACAAAATAAAAAGCACCACTAAAGACCAAACATTTTGTTTGTATTTGTCTCCAGACTGCTTTTCACCTTTTCTGCCTTTTGGCTGTGAAACCATATTCCTGAAGCTTGGCTACACCCGACACCTGTTTCAGTGTTTGACTAGCTACAGTGACTAGTTACAGTGTTTGACTAGCTTTTCCAAGGCAACCGTTAAGAAGGTATCACTTTAACATTTCCATGGCGACGCAGCACTGCTTATCATGTGACACACCGCAGAACCAAACCAGCTGTATGACTGATGCATTGCTTTTACATAATTTTTCTTTTTTACTCAAAAAATTCACAAACTGTTAACTATGTCATGAAATATCTGACATTCCGATTGTCAATTATGTGCATGTGAATCTGTTTTGTTGTTTAAACACTTTTATAATGATCGCATTAGTTGAGCTATAAGCGAGCGCCGCCATGTTTGTTTCTGCCGTGGTCTGAGATCTGTCGGATTTACATCACGTGAATTCATCCACTTCTCCTAAAAAAGTGCCTGGTGAACTAGTAGAAGAATTGAGTGATCTTAACAATTGCTTACATTGCAGATACTGTGTCTGATGTGAATAAAACACATCCGTCAAATTACATTTGAGGAGCTTGTTATTGCCGCTTCCATAGACATCAGTGTGTGTCATACAATCTCTAAATGTGTTTTGTGCTTGTATGCACGTGCATATGTCTGAAGCCTAAATTAAATATTATGATGTTTGAAAGCACTGCATAGTGGTGATATGTGACAGGAACTTTAATCCATGTGGGCAACATGGGCTGCAGCCCAGGGCCCCGAACACTAGGGGTCCCCCATAGCAAATGTCTTTTGAGTTTGAAAACACGTTTTGATCGAGGCAATTATGCGTACTTACAGAGAGCGTCGTTGTCACACAACCAAATCAAGAGTCAAAGCGGACACGCAACCAGAATGCCTACTACTGCCACGTAGAGTGCCGACGATGGGGAAGGGTAGAGAGTTGAAAAAATATTTACATGTGAAACTAGTTCACGAAATTTCCACCAGGAGGCGCAAAGGGAGCGATTGCACCTTCAGTACTTAAACAGATGTACTGTGAAACAGTGAAATTCAATGTGATAAATGCCTTATTTCATGACAGGAGGCAACAAATTAAAGATTAAGAAACCACTATTAGACCCCAGTAATCTACAAAATTATCACAGAGGAAGGTGAATTGTAAGGTTTGAGTAGTGAAACGTGGAGTGAATATAGTAAGTGGGTTGTAATCTTAATTGATATGAAACTGGATTAACTTGTCGGATGATGGGAAGAAGACCAATGTATCTGGGACTTTCGGGATGCCAACTTCAGCCGGATGTCCCTGGTAAAGAGCCACACCTTTTGCCCAGGATGGTACTGCAGGATCTCCTTCGACATCTGTCTGGATATTTTGACGTCATATGGCTCTCTGTAGCTAGTGGTGAGCTGCGTCCCAGACCCTCTCGCTGTAACAATCACCACTTACTATTCTTTAAGTTTTAACGTTACCACAAGGTTCTTTAAGATTGATGTAACCAAATTACATTCTACAAATTTTATAAAGCATTAAACATACACATGGAATTAAATCACCAATTGCTTGTATTAATGCACCGCATTTCAGTTATGCATAAACTTGATAGACACAATACAAAAACACATGAGATCACCATTCCAATCAAATACCATTAAATCAGTCCAGTTGAAACAATTAGAGACGTCTCAAAGTTCCAAAAGATGAAAAAAAAATTATTAATCCACAAAAACTGGAGGTCTCACCCATGTAAGCATCTCAGGGAGTTCATCAAGCCTCGCCCAGGTAAACCAGAGTATTCCACAAACGATTCCAAAAAAGGAAAACATCATAATCCCATGATAACGAGCCTCAAAAACAAACCGGCATTTCCCAGTCCATGTGCCTGGCCAAAGTCTCTGATCATTACAATATCATTGAGTTCATCCAGACCATTTTTTAACACCTTTGTTGTCTGGTGGTAGCAGGCCTCCCCCTTGCAAACAAAATGGCCAACCTCTCTTAGCTCCTGGATGATGTCAAAATAAAAGGCTTTCAACAAAAAAAAAAGATTCCATAACAAAAATTAACACCAACGAATCCCACCCATTAAATACCTGCACTTTATTTCTGTTTATTTTGTGGCAGTGTCACATCGCTCTCCTGAAACTAGTGGT
This sequence comes from Triplophysa siluroides, assembly GCA_006030095.1. NCBI lineage: Eukaryota > Metazoa > Chordata > Actinopteri > Cypriniformes > Nemacheilidae > Triplophysa > Triplophysa siluroides. The sequence continues at coordinate 6,817,516 of VCII01000203.1, read as the reverse complement.
TGATGGCTGGTAGGCTACCCCCGACGGTTCTTCTGGGGTGGCTGGTATCCGAGTATGCATTTATGACGTCTGGATAGATTATTGCAATGCTCTGCTAGGTGGTTGCTCTGCATCCACAATAAATAGGCTAAAAATTGTGCAAAATGCAGCTGCTAGAGTTCTTACTTACTTAGAAATGTTTTATACACCCAATCACAAGATTAATCAAACAGTCTTCTCCCTCATACACCCCTCAACAGCCTTGTGAAGGTTTTGGGGTGGGGGATTTTTCAGGAAAAGTCTAAGAACTTTGGACATCTGGGGGATAAATTAGGGGCTTCTAGACAAAAACAATCTAGAATTTCGGCCTATCTTGTCCCTACAGAAGGGCTTCCACCTAACATCTAAGCCAATGGATTTTCATGAACCGCTTCGTGGATGGCTCTCCCTAATTTGACCCTTTAACCCCTAAACAAAGTCACAAAGATGCCCGGCTTTTCCGCACAATCGTTGTACGATGGACGATTGCTTGTGTCCGGATTCTCATCGGTTAACCCTGTCGGGGCCACTTCCACGAAACCGATATTGAAAAGCCATTCAAATAAGCTATACAAGGAATTTTCAAGAAAGTTCCGAGGGGCCCCAAATTCTAGATTCTGGCCCATCGGGTGACCCCCGATGACATACCAAAAGCACGTTGCTCTAGAGTAAATGGAAATGTTTTATACACCCAATCACAAAATGAAACACACAGCCTTCTTTGCCACATACCCCTCAACAGCCTTGTGAATTTCAGGAGTGGGGGATGGTGAATTTTTCAGGAAAGGTGTAGAGCTTTGCACCTTTGGGGGGGTACCTCAGGCTTCTAGAAAACACAAATCTAGAATTTCATGATCCTGCTGCCTTTCGTTTCCCTATGGAAGGCCTTCCACCCGCCACATATCCAATGCGTTTTTGATAGGGGGTTTGTGAACAGGCCACCCTAACTTGACCTTTGAGGACAAACTGAGCATTCTGCAAGTTGTTGCTAACATATGTGTGTCTAATGAAGTGCACTAACTGAATAATGTGGTTGTTGATGCATATAAATTAATATAAAGGCACAGTTTTGCTAATAAGTGGGTGTCCACCAACTTAATACACGTGGCCCATACGTATAAACAGCCTAGGGGAACTTTCCCGCAAGGCTGCTGGAGGGTCCGACGGGCCCAAAACCTCACAGGCACTTGAGTCGCGGTGCCCCCCGAGCGACAAACTGAAAGGGCAAAATCCTGGGTCCTCAAAAAGTATTTTATATCCTTTTAAATGTATCTGTTTCCCAGCTCATTCAATTCAATGGCAGACACTTAGAAACGAGGCCAGATTTTAGCTATGTACTCATCCACTTTTAAACCCTTTAGGAAGGAGCCACTGCAAAGGCTCGATGCCCTCTGAGCCTAGGAACCTTGTTTTCTGGGCCTTTGTTTACACCCAGACCTTCAACAAATAAGATGCCAGATTTAAGGCCAAAATGAAGATATAACGAGCTGTTGCTGACATATGTGTGTCTAAAAGAGTGTTCTGACTTAATCGTGCTGTTTTTGACACTTAGAAATGATCATATGTATGTAAAACATTGTAAAAATCATTATTTCCACCAAAATGAGACACGTGGCCCATACATATAAACCGCAAGTGGCCAGGCAATGCAAACACACTAGAAAATGGATCAGTGCATTTTCTAGTCTGTTTGCTCTGCCCGTCCACATGAGGTTCATAGGAATGGGCCACGTGTATTAAGTTGGTGGAAATTAACTTTTTAGGCATAATTGAGCATTCTATGAGTTATGCTAACATATGTATGTCTATTAAAGTGTACTAACTGAATAACGTGGTCGTTGAAGCAAATACATGTATATAAAGGCATAGTTTTGCTAATAAGTTGTCAATGCAAACCAGTGGCGGCTGCTGATCTTTTAAAGAGGGGAAGCTCATTTTCGGCCTAAATCATAAAAATTGTCCATTTATTTATATGTAAATTCTGCCCTACGTTCCTTTTCAAGAAAATGCTCTGTAACCCTGTCGTACCAACTAGGCGTCTTTTCCAGTGACTTGACCAGTGTCCTCTCAATGGCCAGCAGAGCTAGGCTGCTTAAACGGCCTTGGCCCATTGTGTTACGGGTGACTATATGAATTAATGAACAAACGATCTAATATATATATATATATATTTAACTCAACGGGAGGAAATGTGGGAATTATGTTAAACTGAAACAATGAATGTGGTGTGAAATTGTGTGAAATATACGATGAAGGTTGCAGCAGTTTGTCTTTCGACTACACATGCAAAATCCGCGATGGGACTGAGTTGGAAATGGAGACACAGAGTGATACGCGTCATAATCTGAAGACCACGCCCACACCAACCGTCTCTTTGCATTGCGAGAAGCTGCCGCCTCCTTGTCATTTATGATTTATAAAAAAAAAAAAACAATGTCTAAAAGCTGATATGTGACAATGTGTATAGCAAACAAGCTAAAAAAAAACAAGAAATACGTTTTTATAAGCTGTCGACCCCAAAAAACGAGCGTTTTAGGACATAAAAGTGGATTAAAAAGAGATGACAGACCCTCCAATCATCACGCAGACGCTCGGAGTCCGGGCCAGCCCACTCCTCCATTCATCCCAGAGACGCTGAGCGTCCGTGGGCGGGACATAATCGCAGCATTATCCAATGACCGTCTTGTTTCTAAGCACTGAAAAAAACTGTTTAAAGCAGCCCCATTGCAGTCAATGGACGCTTGGCTTCAACAGAGTAATGCACTGTACGCTACGGGAATGAATGAGAAGGAAATCGAGTCAGCCGACCTAAGTAGCTGATTCTGAACGAAATTGTTTTCGTTCGAGATGAACGTGTTTAACGCATTTTTAGTCTATAAAATGTTAACATAATAGTACATATATTTGACCATTCATTTTTTGACAATTATAGGGGAAGCTGAGCTTCCCTTGCAGTCTTAAAGAAATCGCGACTGATGCAAACATACTAGCAAATGGATCGGTCCGTTTTCTAGTCTGTTTGCATTGCCCCTCCACCTGAGGTTTATAGGAGTGGGCCACATGTATAAAGTTGATGGAAATTAAAATTTTAGGCATAATTGAGCATTCTTTGAGCTGGTGCTAACATATGTATGTCTATTATGGTGTACTAACTGAATCATGTGGTCGTAGAAGAAAATAAATGTATATTCTATTTAGGGATGCACCGAATTGAACATTCTTGGCCGAAGCCGAACATGATGTGAAACACTTGGCCGAAGGCCGAATAATACCGAACACCGAACATGTTTTTTTGCATTTCTTCTATTTATTAAGCCATTTTTTTCACTATTGCACAAACTGAATAGTCAAAATTAGCTTTTTAAAATTTGTCTTGCTTTTCAATAGAAAAAAAATACAATTTAATATAAAATTGAACAAAACTAAGTACATTAGAACAAAAATGCCCTCTCCCTTCATGAATAGCCTATATAAATTAGGCCTATAACTGACTGCTAAAAGAATGTAATGTAAGTTACTCTGTACCCCTACAACAAAACAGTTCATTTTTTGATAAAAAAAGTGTCATTCCACATTAGGCCTATAAGCTAAAAATACGAATAAACGAAAACTGTTGGACTATTATATGCTCCATTGCAAAATGATTTAAAGAAAAAAACCATCCAACGCAAGCAATTCTGACTGATGCTGACTGACAACCATATTAGTTCACGTCTCTCCTCCAAACTCTGCCCACAATAGCTGACTGTTCTCTCAGAAGGTGCACTCGTGGTCGGGATGCACAGGACAAGTTGTTCAGTACAGGGAACTATGTGTACGCGACCACTGTATGATGTCAAAGGATGTCGCGAGCGGCGGGACTACTGTCAGACAGCCCGCTTCCGTCTGAAGTAAAGTTACCGACCGGTAAAGACGCTTTCATTCGGAAATTTACTTCCGTGCGGCAAGTCCCGTGCTGTGTCTTTCTCTGACACTTTAAAATGCTCCACGCACACTGCCAAAATGTTTGCGGCATTAATAAAGCACAGGCATCTCTCTCTCTCTCACTTTCTCACTCTCTCTCTCTATGCGCTGGTTGCTAGTTGATCGTTTATCGAGTCATGATGCGTTTTTTGCTATTTTCGGCAGAATATATTCGGTGGCCGAACATTCGGTGCATCCCTAATTCTATTATACATATTCTAAATTCTAGCCTGTTTTCATCTAAACAGACTTAAAAATCGATTGAGCAGCCATGCCTGTCCATCTGCAGCCCAAGGAAAGGCCAAGCGTATTCGCCTCTTGGACGTGGTACAGATCGACCATTTAAATGTGTAAATATTAATTTTATGTTTAAAAAAATCACACAGTTCGACTGGCACGCACCCTCAGACAAACATGTCGGCCCCGAGTGACAAAACGCAGGCTCCGGTACACACAGTGGGGAAGCGGACAAAACCTGGTTTGGTGGTACGGGGTGTGGCCACCAAAGGTGTTGCGGGGTCGAAGGTCAAATTGGCACCGATAATGGATCAGTGGACACATAGTGGGTTGGTGGACCCTGGCACCCTTGGGCAGTACCCTAGTACTCATCCCCATGAAAAAAAATGTGTCGAAGCACCCGTAAAGTGATAGAGGACACATGGGGAAGCTGATCGACATAGGATAAACCTGTGGAGTACGCGAATGATATTCGTGGAAAGGGGGCTATGGGGTCTCAGAAGCGTGCCATGGCGCAAGGGCGCCCCTAGTGATTTCCCCACACCTCCTATCCGGGGGAGGTGATTCACGAAAGGGTCTTACCTCGGGGTAAGCCGAAAACACCCAAACCCCCTTTAGGTATGCGGCTCGTGGTATCCTTTTCCAGTCTACGGTCCGTCGCAACACTATGCGGTAAATGGCAATTTAGGCAAGCCGGCACCTTGTCTTATCCAGCCGGCAGTCCAACCGGCACCCAGTCCTGTCCAGCCAGCACCCTGTCCAACCGGAACCCCGTCCTGTCCTGCCTGCACCCCAGTCGGCACCCTGTTTTGTCCAGCGGGCGACTCAGCCGGCGATTCAGCTGGCATCCCAGCCGGTTACTTAGCCGGGACCCAGCCCTGCCTCCAGTCCGGCACCTAGTTTTAGTTTGACCCTGTTCTCCTGTTTTTTTCCCCCTCGTGTGATGTCTTCTGTTTCAAGTTTTGTATTTTAGTTATGTTCCTATCAACGGAAATGTATGCCAATTTCTGTGTTAATGTAAAATCTTTTAAATAAAGCCATCCTCGACTGAAAGGCTACAAATAGCAATCCTTATCGCAACTTTCATTTTTATTACACTTATATTTGTTACAGTGACATGCACTATCGCGGGTGGCAGTTCACCGCCGTCATGGTACTTTACCACCACGGGCTGCGGTTGCCCAGGCCACCGATACAGCCCTACTTACGAGGAGTAATATATCATTTTATTACGGTTATATAAACGAGACGGCAATATGGCCCGTAAATGCGCCCTTCGGAGGATGCAAAATCTGAAACAAGCTGCTGGTTGAGTTATATTTGCAAACAACAAAACCACTGCAAACGTATAAATATCAAATAAACTTACAGTATAAGAGTTTATGCTTTCCATTGCATGTAAGTGTCTGGCAACTCCTGTGAGCGTCGAGTCTGAGGAGGGGTGGGGAAAATTCATATGTTGAATTTTGACTGCGATACCAAGCTCTACAGCTAGGTGTCAATGTTACATATAGCTCATTTAACAGAACTTCAAGGTGGAAAGGAGGTAGAGCTTTTTCCTACCTAGTACATAAACTGTGGAACAGCCTTCCAGACACGGTTCGGGGCACTATCTCCCATATTAAATCTAGACTGAAAACACATCGCTTCAGCCTAGCATATATCAACTATTAATTATTCTATATAACCATTATTCTAATTAATAGGCTATGAACAGCTGCCACGCTAACTATTCTCTGTTTGCTTTGTTTTCACCTCGGGATGCTGTGTAACTAGCTGCGTAACTAATGATATGCCAGCTCTCTGGTCTCGTCCCCGCCCCCTCGTTTCCTTGTTTAGCTTCCCATCAGAGTTTGATTCCCTACACCTGCCCTTGTTAATTATCCTTTGTTAGTTCCCCTATTTTATGCCCTTGTGTTTGCTGTCCTGTGCTGTTTTGTTGTGTTTCGTACCTTGACATGTCCAGATGATTACCTAGTCCTGTCTAAGTGGTTGAAAAGTAATAAGTTGTAGTTTCCTGTTTCCCTACTTTTTTGCCCCCTCGTGGGAAGTCTTTTATTTCAGTTTATACTTGTTACGTTCTCGTTTTTCTCCCCATCGTGGGCTTTTGTTTTATTAAATAAAGTTTTATGTTTTGCACCGCTGCCTGTGCTTGGGTTCTCTCCGTGAAGTTTCCTGACACCTAATGGTATGTTTAATAGCCCCTTTTGTCAACAATAATAATCTAGAACATTTTTTAGTTAACTTACCTACTTGTAAAAAAGAAATCAAACATTATTCTCAGTATCCGCTTAATAAGGCAAGTATTTTGTTTCTGCTACAGTATGTAAGATGGGGAACACACTGACTTGTGCAGGGTCATGGAGACAGCATGTCCATCTACTATTTTTAGGGCATTCATCCTGGGAGCTATACTATAGAAGGTATGCATTGAAGTCACTTTCCCACGTGAACACGCCGGGACACACCCCCCTTGAGCTCCAGGACACGTTCCCCTGCGTGGTAAAACAAGCAGCAAAATGGCTGACGAGAATAGGAGAAACAAAGGAACCGGGACTAAAACATGCAATTATTTGCTGAAATTACAAGCAGCTGGACTCGACGGTGATCCTTATGACGTCTCTACAACTTACATAGGAATCAGGTGTTCCTGGACACTGAAATGTTGTGTGGAATTGCGTTTCCTGATATTGTAAGCAGTCATTTTGCTGAGTGTGCTCACGTGGTTAAGTGATGACACCTCCATACCCTCTATACTAAGAACCTAAATAGTATGGTTGAGCTCCCATCTGCTCTTAAAGAGATACACACAACTTTCTGTTCAAAAGTAGACAGTAAGATGATATTTATTTAATAATTATAACAAGTAGTATCCAAAATTGGGGACTATTAAAGAACTTCTGTAAACTAGAGCTTCTAAAATTCTGATCCTTCACTAGTAACAAAAACAATTAAATTCACAAAATTCTAATTAGGACTATATAACAAAGTAGCATAGTTGCAGTTTCCCGGACATGGCATAAACCTAGTCCCAGACTAAATTAAATGTTAGAGGTGTCCTGATCGAAAACAACTTGCACTGACATATTAAAATATATTGTTCAAATATTATTCATTGTTTTGTCTCAAAGTGCACTGTTTCTTTTGGAACCATTTCAGTATAGGGGATAATTCTCACTATTAACTAGTTGTTATTATCATGCCTACAGTTGGCATATTGGCTGTTTATTAGTACTTATAAAGCAGAAACTCCACATACCTAATCCTACCCAATACCTTAACCTAACAACTACCTTACTTACTAATAATAAGCAACCAATTAAGAGTTTATTGGGAAAATGTCAGAGTTAATGGTTTGTTAATAGCGAGAATTGAACCCTATACTGAAGTGTGACCGTGTTTTTTTTTTGTAAACTATTTAGTTTCTTCTTGAAAAGGACTTAAATATCCCGCTTAATCAAAGGTCTAGTCCTGGTTTAAAATAATCCCTGTCCGTGAAAAAAATCAGTTAATTTAAGGATAAACGGCAAAAAGCATGTCTTCACAACTGTATAAATATTGGTCCCAATACTACAGCAAATCCAGTAAAAAAACAAAAAAATTAAGATTGTAAAGATAGTGAAGTCTGTATGCTTGTGTCCTCAAAAAGCTTGTTGTCAGTCCTCAAAATCAAATATCTCTGCCTCCTTTTCTTTCCAGAAAGCAAAACTACGGTCAATATATTTGCATATCTCTTCATTGCTTAGACTAGTAAAATCAGTACTGTTTCTGGGGACATCACCCTCATCTGGAGTGGGTGTTTGAACAATGACTTTAGGAACAGGCCTAGTTTCTACCGTTGCTGTCTGTTCTGAGTGTTCAAGCCCTGGTTGACCTGATCCATCGCTAAAAAATGTCACTTTAATGTCTTCAAATCCATCCTTCCATTCTCGGTTCCCAGCCTCAATGTCCTGAATTACAGCCTTGTGGAAATCCCGAACGGTCTCCCAGGTGAAGCGGCCCACATGGTCAAAAACTTCAAAACACAAAAGGTGTCTCATTTTCCTCTCATCTGGTGGCAAATCTAGCTCCAGTATGTGAAAGTAACCAAGCATGAAGAGATCTAAAGTCAATGTGTCATAGCCAACAGGAGATCCATCCACACGAGGCAAGAACTGTTCTGGTGAGTAAATGGCCTGTTGCCGGTTTAGTCTTCGGATCTGCCGTGATGGGACAAATGAGATCATGCTTCTCCAATTTCCAATCATCTTGTTGATAGCACTTCTCTGCTTAAAGAAGTGTCCTAATTTGCGATTCTCCATGGTTGTCTTTTGAGGAACATCCAAGCTAATCTTACGCTCACACTTGGGTTTCTTAGATATCTCCAGTGAATCAACGCTTTGCTTCCTCTGTGCATTTCGCACAGTTACAGTATATGCTGATTTCTTCCAGTGACCAAGGAACAAGACCACAATGCGTTCCTTGCGCAGGGTTGTACTTTCCATTACATTGCTGATGTTTATATGGTCTATACCTGATTCATTCATACTTTGGTCAGCCTCAGGTCTTTGTACTTGAAGGACCTCATCCAATGCATTCTCTACTGGCTCTAGCTCTTGTTTACACAATGACTCTGTGCTCCCTGAGCCTTCTAATGAGGAAGCATTCTGATTCTCAAAGTTGGACTTTAGATTCCTCACAGAGACGCCAAACTGATGAATCTCATTTTCTATTTTCTCCCTCCTGCCTCTGTTTGGGGCTTGTCTCTCTGAAGCCTGGGAGAAGACATTTACAAGCTCAGTGTTTGGCATTTTGCAGTAAGGCTGGTCTGTTAGGTTGGTCATGAGCAGAGACATACTCTTTACAATGCCTGAAATACGGTTACACCAAACAGGCAAGTGAGTCTGTGTTGAGAGGTTTCGGTTCTGGGTGTTGACAGTGATGTTGACTATAGGTGCTGGGAGAATGTTTCGAAGTTCTTCGGCCAGGCGAGCAAGTTCCATTTCGTAGCCTTCAGAGTTTTTTTGCATGGACACATTCTCAATTTGTTTCTCCAGATAAATGAGGTCATCCTCTGCTAGAAGTTCTCCAAATGGGCCCAGGATGGCATTGTGAGCCTGGGAATATCTCCAACTATCCATCTTTGCATATCTACTACCATTCTCCTGTTACAGACAATTTAAAAGAACATTCAATGATAAGCTATCCAGAAGAAAGTTTCTCTCAAACATAACATTACCTCATCACAGAATATCAAACAGAAACAGAAGACATTTGCTGCAAGATTTCTCACCTTCATCCTCTGAGTTTCCTGCTCAAATAAACGAGTCTGTAGCTGTCGTACCATCACCTGTCTCTTCCACTCTGCTATAGGTCTTCCTTTCTCATCATGCATAGGTACCAGGTAATCAATATCAGACAAATTGGCCTCCTCTGTGGGTAACACCACTATTTTATTCTGAGAGAAAACAAGAGCATAATGCATTGGTAGGAAGTTCAAAATGTGCCATGCATCATGACAAAATAACAAATTAAACCTATTATAGCTATTTACTGTAGAAAGTCTTGATTTTTAATCTACTAGAATAAGTTTTCATGCTTGATTGTTAAAAAAAAATACTTTTCACATTTTTTACATCACTGTTCTGGTAGTATAGATTAACTCCTGTCTCTTTAGAGCCTTTCCAAAGTGCTGAGTCTACGCTAATTTGTCATGCTGGTTCAGTCTGATATGATTGGTCACCCACCCAGAGCGTGTTTCATTTACATCTAATTCCTTACCGTAACTGTGAGGTTCAGCTTTCAGTATTTGAAATGTATAAGTATTTGTGTATTATAAAATAGCTTTTATAGCAAATTATAAAGTTTTCAAAGGGATTATTAGGGCATGGGGTGATTACTGACTGTTATCTTTTCATAGAACGAGTGTAGCTGAATCTTTATTGCCATATCTAAAAGGGATTAAAAAGCTTGAAATTTTGAAAAAAGGGAGCCATCAGCTAGAAAATTACAATATTCAACCATCTCATGAAGGCGGAACAAAATCTACAAAAGCAGCTAAACCTGGCCTTGCTCCCTTCTTCGTGTACTGTATGTCTTGAGCAGGAATTATTCTGAGGAATATTGCGATGCTCAACTTTACAGAAGAAGTACACTGTCATTCTAATGAAATGCTCAATGTAGTTCTGGAAATGTGTTTTCTGTTATAGATAACATATTTATAGTGAAATTTGACCTTTGAAATGTTTGTATGACTTTGTTATGATCACAGAGCAACATTACACAGTAAGAAAGTAAAAACATTGAAAAGCATAATATGCCATTTAACTTGGACACATGCTACAGTGCTTTATATCAAATAAATGAAGTCAGTAAAGAGACAGAGTTTTAATAAAAAAATGTATATGTTAGATTATCTAACAGAAATGGTCAAGTCTGCTGTCAATCCAGATTTCTTTAGGCCGGCAATAGATTTTACATCTCCCAGTTTCATTTCACTCATTAACAGTCTCCCTTTCTCTGGTACCGGTTTACTCGCAGGCATACTGGAGTTAAGGTTCTTCACCACTGCAATGACAAGATCAGAACAAAAACATTATTTGTTGTCATCTGTTATGATTATGTTCTGATCATATTCACATATGCTGATTGCTATTACTCGGTAAAGTGGAATTAAGCCATTCAGTGAAATTAAGATAGGATGAGTAAATAATGATAGCAGTTCTTACAAAATTTTGTCAGGATTGCAGAACATACAAGTAACGTTGGCTATTACATAGTTCCTTAAAGCTTTCTCACCTGTAGTGGCCTTGTGGAGATGCTGAAAAGTTTTCCCATGTGAAGTAAATGATGAGGGCGAGGTGACTGGGTGGTTAGTGGTGGAAGGTGGAGATGACATAGGTGGAGGGGGGTAATGGGCTTGAGGTGAATCTTCTATGTCTGGATACTTTTGGGGTTAAAGAAAATGGAAGTCTGTGTAATCACTTACAGCGCAGTGTTCTGCTTTAATGGATCATAATCACCCTACATTAAAACCTAGTAAGATATGGGTAATTTTAAAGTATTATATACATGCTCGTACAACACTTTCACAAGAAAGGCCAGATTTGTTTCAATATATTATATAATTTAAGATAATATTAATAATACATTTACATCACATCTGTACAGTATTCCATATATTTAGCCGTTGTTGAACTTTTATAATACAGTAATAAATATATACTTAGAATTCATACATTCCCATGAGTTGTCACTATGTTTAGCACAGTTACTGGCTATGTAGATTATTCAAAATCAGTCACTTTTAAAACACACAGATACTTTTGACATAAACAGAATGCACTGAGTCAGGTCACAAAGTTTTAGAACAGAGCTACATGCTTTTAAACAAAGACATACAGAATGTATTTATGTATGACAAATACTTTTATGAGATTTACCTTTAGACTGTCCATGTTTCTGTGTGCACTGGTGATATGTCTGTAATAATCTGAGCTAAGTTGCTCTGACACAGCTGATTTCTCTCTTAGCTCTTCCTCTATGGTGCAGTTCTTTTCCAGAGTCTGAGAAACCGTGTTGAGCTGTAAAAATAAGCGTTTTTTTATTTAGCAATATCATACAATAAAGAAAAGGACATCGGTGTGTATGTGTGTGCGTGCGTGTGAAAAAGTGACACAGAAAGAGAGTGCAACTAGGTGTGTGACCTTTCTAACATGTATCAAGAAATGTTCACTTAGAAAATCAGTTACTTTTGTGTAGTATTGTTTCAATGGTTACTGTCGCAGAATGATATAAAACATTGTTTCAGTACTGTTCTGGATGTAAAGAAAACAGGAGCTAAGTGTTGTATAATTTGATGTGATATTTGATGTGACTCAGGTTATGTGGCATCAAAGCTAACGTCTCGGTTACGACTGTAACCTTTGTTCCATGTTGGAGGTTGTGTTGAGAGACAGACTGGGGTTTGATCTTGAGAACCTATCATCTCTGAGAGGAATTTTAAATGCCAATGAACTTGGCGAATGGCACGCCAGTCTCCGCCCCGTGCATATTGGTATAAAAGGAGATGGCGGCGCCATTCATTCATCATTTTGAGCTGAGGAACCAGAGAGACATCTTCCGGTCGCTGCAACAGGCCGGCGAAGCGTTGTGGCAGGAAGACACAACGTCTCTTTCCCTCCATCAGGGTACAATGGTTTCAGTTGAAACCGAGACGTTCCCTTTCAGTCTGTCTCTCGACGTTGTGTTGAGATATATGTCATATATGACACGCCACAGCGCTGAGCCGGATCATGAGCTCAAGTGGAGCGAGTCAAAAGTGAGCGCTACCTGAGACATAATCTTCCAGTGGAATCGGTAACTAGTAGGATACTTTGAGAGACTTGTACCGACGGGCGGTGGCGTTGTTTCTATATTTTGAAAGATAGCCGTCCGCTACCGTAAGTCTTAGTGATGGATGGAATGCCTATACTTCACCCTGCAGGGGAAGTAGGGAGGCTGGTAGTGCACTGACTCACCTGGAGAGGGGAGAAGGTACTTTCGCAGGTGTACGCCTACCTAGTCGCCGGTCTCACCTGCTGGAAGAGTGTAAGACACGGGCTGACACTGGTTTCACGCGGACATTGTAAAATCTTGCGATGGTACTGGGCGTAGCCCAACCCGAAGCAATACAAATGTCTGCCAGAGAGGTGCCCTGGGCCAGTGCCCACGAGGAGGCAATACTCCGAGTGAAGTGGGTTCTCACTGTCAAAGTAATGGCATCCACGATTCAGTGCGCCAGTCTCTGTTTAGAGACACCCCTCCCCTTGTGCTGTCCTCCAAAACAGACAAAAAGCTGCTCAGAGCTCCTGAAGCTCTGCGTGCGGTCCGGGTAGAGGTGCAGGGCACTTACTGGACAAAGCACGTTAGAGGTTGGGTCTTTCTCTCCAGGGGGGAGCACCTGCAGGCTCACCACCTGGTCCCGAAAGGGAGTGGTGGGAACCTTATGCACGTAGCCTAACAGGGGTCTCAGGATTCATCCTCCTCGTGCCTCTAAGGAACCTGTTGACTAGTTCGTGTTGCCCCAGAGACTTACCCTCCATGAGATTGTGATGAGCGGCAATCGCGGCTACATACACTTTCAACGTGGACGGGGAGAGATGGCTCTCTAGTCTCTATTGCAGAAGGGACAGCAGGTGTTTGTCCTGCATGAGGGGTTGAAACCCAACCATGCAGGGAGTGAACTCCCGCTTGGAGAAAGTTCAGGTGTGACCAAGGGGTGAGGGTGTGAAGGTATTGAGGTGTGATAGCGATATGCCTGGTGCCTGTGTGCCACGCCCTCCAAGGAACTTGAGTCTGAAGCAAGTGCTGAAGCAGTTGCATATGCATCAACCCGAGCGGGATAACCCATGCAGAGGATGCCATATGTCCCAGGAGCCTGATTTTGCTCTCCCCGGATTCATCCGGTCAGGGTCGCTTGGTCTCTGGTGGGCCGTCAATTGGGAGGGGGGCGGGGCTGCTGGGAGCAGGCTGTGCGAGGCGACCGAAAGTTGACCGGGTCGCGACGGGGCAGGATGTGCCTGATTGCCTCAGCCTGCTTCTTCACCATGGAGAACTGCTGTGACACATCCTCTTGCAAGATGGACGCATCCAGGAGCCACAGATGCCTTTCTTGGACCACTAGAGAAGACATCGCCCGACCCAGGAAACTTGCCGTGGCCTTCGTCGCTCGGAGCGTGAGGTCAGTGGCGTTGCGCAGCTCATGCATGCGAGCGGGGTCGGCCTTCCCATCATACAGGACTTTCAAAGCCTTGGCCTGAAGGACCGCCATAGTGTGTAGAGTGGAAGGAAGCAGCTTGATCCACAGCATTGTAAGCTTTCGACACAAGTATCCAAGAGAGCTAACAAGCCTTAGAAGGAAGCCTTGGTTGACCCGTCCAGTACGTAGGACGGGAACGCTCCAAGAGCAGCGCATTCTACGACCTTGTGAGCTTCGCATGCACCTCTGGGAAAAATGTAACCAGGACGGGACATGGCTTTTCACCACGCTCCGACCCCAAGAACCAGGAATCCAGCCGCGAGCAGGGAAGCATGGCCAACATCTCAGCGTCGATCTCGTCTTGGGCTCGACCGCCCGGGGGCGGGAACTCCAAGGGGTCTACCGCATCCGATGCCAGGAGGTAGCTGTACGATGCAATGACAATTTCGTCCTCATCCCTCTTTCGAGTCTGCGGAGCGACATCCATGGGAATACCCAAATCACCCCACCTCGCCGAAACGGCAGTCGACGCTCGAGAAGCAGACAGGGTTGTGGCAATGTTCAGAATGAACGTCGCCAGCCGTGACCACAACACCTTAACCAATATGTACTCGCAGACGGAACATGTCGTATCGACAAACCCTGCCTCTGCATGCTTGGGCCCCAAACATGCAACCAGGTGTCGTGCCCGTCTGACTCAGGAAAAAGTCTGTCACACCCAAGTACATGGGAAGATGGGACTACAGCAAAAGACCTAAATCTATTTGATACTATATAAAATTCCCAAGTATAATGATAGACATTTTGCGAAAAATCAGCTTATACACAGCTTCTTCTTGTAAACACAAAGTTGTGATTCCGGGTTATCAATCAGAACGCCGACGTCTGCCCCCAACGAATGCGCATGCATTGGAGTGCTCTTGTGAAACCGCACCATAGACTGACATGACAGAGGAGAATATATCGATTAAAGTCGTTATTTTGGTTTGTTTTTTGCAAACAAAGCTGTTATGATTCACATAGAAGAACCCAATTGCAGGCAGCGACAAGGGGAATCAAGGGGTTAACAAAGGATTTATTTATCAAAACAGGAACAAAACAAAAAGTTTAAAATAGGTTGAACATTTTTATTTAAAACATATTTTCAACATGATAGATTGAAATAATGTGACCCCAGTCTGTAAAAAGCGGGCTAAAGTCTTAAGAAAACCAGGCTTAGTATATTGTTAGCTTTCATTAGCATGTCGTTAGCATGATGCTAACACGATAAGCATGTTGCTAACATGATGTTAACATAATGCTAACACGATTAATATGTTGCTAGCATGATGTTAACACTATCAGTAAGATGCTTACACCATGGTAACATGATTACATGTTGCTTGCATTATGTTAACACAAATAACATTTTGCTAGCATGATGGGAACATGATGCCAATGTGATTGGCATGTTGCAATCATGTTGTTAACATGATGATAACATGATCAGTATGTTGCTAGCATGATGTTAAAATGATAAGCATGTTGCTAGCATGATGTTAGCACGACTTTCACACAATTAGCATGTTACTAGAATGATACTCCATGCCTGGAATGAAACGAACCAACCCCCATGTCTCTACAATGTTCTGATGCAGAGATATAGATCTTATTAAACGGTTGCTAAGTTAATCTGTTTTGTTGCTATAGGCGTGAATTCATAGCTTCATAAAGATCCCGAGAGACTAATTGGTTGCCTAATTAAAATAAGCCCACCCTCTTGTCTCTACGACTCTGTGCTGCAAAGACGAGTTACGCGCTGAAATTTGTCCAGAACAAGAATAATTATCATAAATAAACTAGATGGGTACATTTTCTTCAGAAAATGTGAGTGGTGCTTTCATGGCAAAACTCTGACGCCAATATCAAGTTTAAACATAAAATGGCAATGATTAAACATGATGTTAACATGTATTAATAGAATTACTAACATTGTTACTAACATGAGGTTAACACGATTGGCATGTTTGCTAACATGACGTCAACACGATTAGCATGCTTGCTAGCATGATGGTAACATGATTCATATGTTTGCTAGCATGATTAGCATGTTTGGTAGCACGGTGTTAACACGGTTAACATGTTTTTAGAATGTTGCTATCAAAAATGTTAACACAATTAACATGTTTGCTAAAATGATGCTTATATGATTATTATGTTGCTAACATGAAGCTAACACGATTGACATGTTACTAGCCTGTTTGCTTACATGATAAGCATGATGTTGACATGATGATAACACGATTAGCATGATGCTAGCACGATTAACATGTTGCTAACAATATGTTAACACGATTAGCATGTTTGCTAGGCTAACCTGTTTGGTTGCTATGGGCGTGGCTTGGAATCTGCCAATTGATGAAATTCTAAGCTATGAGTGAAAGAAACCAACCCTGGTGCATACTTCTGATGCATAAATTTATGTTATTTGCTAATTGGTTGCTAGCCTAACCTGTTCGGTTGCTATGGGCGTGGTAATAGTGATGCTTTGGATTGTGCAAGCACCACTAATAATAAGCTTAGATAAGATAACAGTATGTTGGCTTTGTCATGCCAACATCGTTAAATGGTAGTCAAAAGTGCCCCAGTTTGTTTTCCTGAATTCTTCAAAATATCTCATTGTGTTCAACAGAACAAAAACATATACACAATTTTTCTACTATGGTAGTGGATGAAGTTTGTTTTCCTACATTCTTCAAATGTATATTTATTTGTGTTCAACAGAACAAAGACATTCATACAGGTTTGAAACAACCTAAGGGTGCGTACATGATGACAGAATGTTTGGGTGAAATTAAGTCTTAAAAAAAAATTAAAAAAAAATTCAAATTGGTCAGTTTTCAAGCCTTAAACAGTAAACTTACACTGCAATAAATAATAATGAAATAAATACACTATATATATTACAGACATAGCATGACAAACATCTTAGAAACCTTTAATAATGATGTCATGAAAATATTTTACGTTTTTTTATTGAGTAACCTGGTTTTAAGTTATACTGTGATAGTAAATAAAATAAATAAAACTAGAAATATATAATTATTTTAGAATTATCAAAAGCATGTCAGAAATGTACAACTAAGGAAATACACTATTGCTCAAACTATACACATGTAACTTTACAAACACTTAAGACAAAAAGCACAAAGAGTTACTTAAGCGTTACTTACAAGCTACCGTTTTGGTTGGTATCCATGCACACAGTATCAGATCACTGTGTGCCAATAGACAGCGACACAGAATCAGAACACCAAACCCACAGATGGCTTAACTCCATCCACACCATCCCAACAACTGGCTTTAGCCCAACAGACAATAAACAATAAACTCTAATAGGAGAGTGCAATTAATAATTCACACAGTGGATTGGGTAGCTGGCAATGTCACTAATGAAGGAACAAACCAATAGGTACGTGTAAACCAGTGGTGTAGTCCTAACAAAAAAAGTGGTGTACTATACTATACAACCATAACCCCGACCTCAAATGGCCAAAAGACAGGGTTCTGTGTGTTTGTTTGTTTTTCTAAATATTTATGTGTAATTCTTCACTTATGCTTTGAATATGAAGTTATAGAATTGGAAAAAACGTTGGTGGAAAAAGGTTGGAAAAAACAACTCTATGCCAGTACTGTTGACCACAATACAATGTTTAAAACATTACATATACAAGATGAAAACGTATGCAAGATTTGACAGAATACAGATGTACGTAACTTTGTCATCACTGCCATCTCTGTGTCAATACTTGTTAATATTTAAGAGGAAGATATTAATGTATTAAGTAAACGTTGTGGTAAAAAAACAGACTACATTATTTTAAATGTAGAATAAACGTATAACGAGGAGGTTTAAAATGACAGCAAAGGTAATGAGGATATAGGAAACGTGTAAGGATTCTGACTTGTGCGATTTTAAGCTTTGTTTCATTTAATCCTGGTTCATTTAAAGAAAGCTAGTTGTGACAGATATACAAATTTTGCAATGCACTGCAATATCATAAAGAGAACCCGTGATTTCTGTGTCAATCTCTCTCGAGCCGGAGGCCCGGTGTCCTGAAATTTCACGCTACCCGTCAGATTGTCCTACCAGGCATTGCCCACATCAATGTTACCTCATTTTTTTTCGCTATAAAATCATCCTACCTGTTTATTTTATACTGCTACGGTTTATTTTTCGTTGTTAATCATTCTACATTTTACATTTTATGGATTTGGCAAACGCTTTTATGCCAAGCGATTTACATTGCATTATAGTATACATTTGTTTTATTGTGCAATCCCTGAGATCGAATCGAACCCATGACTTTCGCGTTGCTAGCGCCATGCTCTAACCACTGAGCCATAGGAAAGCTGACTGATATAAATTCTACATATGTATTTAATACTGGTAGTATAACTGATACGGATGCTGTAAATTAATCCTACATGTTTCTTTTAATGCTGGTAGGATAATCTGACAGGGTTTTTACTATGTAAACTGATTTTATGTGTTTATTTTAAACTGGTAGGACTACCTGACAGGGTATTTTCCATTGTAAAATCATCCTACCTGTTTATTTTGTTGATGTGGTTTAGATTATATTAAGTTTTGCCCTGCGGTAGGAAAATCTGACAGGGCAGGACAATTCGACAGAACACCGGAACAGATGAGAGTAGCCACTGCCAGTGAGCGCCCTATAAACCAGCATTGACTAAATGTGAGCAGTTTTATCAATATTACCTGATGGCTTTGTTGGGACTCTTTCGGTCACTGACAGGACAAACTCGCTGGCCAACACTGGATCTAATTTAAAGATCTGAAAATGATTGCGCTATTGACCAACTAAAACCTGGTCTAAAGTAAATGGAAAAGGGTGCACAGGGGGCACCTGCATTAACAGTGACCCTCTTGCAGCCTAGTTTTAAGGGTTATGGAAAGTATTACCCTGAAATATTAAGACAGTGAAACACAGACACACAGAGGTAGAGTGAGAGTTAGTTGAGCCAGAAGATTCAACAACATTATAAATATTAGGGCTGGGCAAGTTAACACTTTATTGTCGCATTAATGCATTCATTAACGGCAACAATTATTTTATTGTGCATTAACACCATTTTTTTAAGTATTATTTTATTTCAAAAGTCCATTGCTCACTGGCTCTGAAATGTGAAGACAAACCATGGGTCACAGAAGGGGTGGGATGTTGATTGGTACTGTCTAGGCATCATCACGCGTCTCAACCAATGAGAGCATTTGGGGTGGCCTAAGACTGCTGAAGTGCACACATGAACCAGGAACACTAGAACTGAATGGTGAAAGGTACCGAAGTCTTACATGGACATTTAGTTGGAAATCGCTTCCATACGGCCGAGTTGATAGAACAAACCACTCCATTTTGTCAGCCATGCGTTTACCTATCAGCGCCCTCGCCTCGAAAAGATGAAAAGGCTTATGTAATGCAATTGATGATAACGCGGGAGGAAATCATTAGTAACGGACGCGTTACAGTATATTAGATCTGTATATCTGTATAAAGCGCTCTTAGAGGGGCAGCAGCATAATAAAGATATTTGTTTATAATGTTCATCAAACAACAAAGGACGGGCCCAAAACACTCATTCATATCAAAGGAATTGTGTTCTCCTTATATGAATTGTTAAGATAAAGACAAAAATAGCATACAATAATAAGTTGTTAAAGATGTGGTTTAAATACAGTACACTTTACAATTTGTGTTGAAAGAGTGTTTATGTATAAGCTATAAAATCAATAATCATTATTACTTGTTTTTCTATATTAAAACAGAACGTTAATGCCCTGGCAGAAAGCTTTGGTTTTATATTTAATTTAATTACATTAATGCTTAAGTTGAGATTTACAAGAACAATTGTTTTGTTAAAACCCAATTGTTTGCAAACCTAATCTTATTGCACTATTGTTGATGTAGCAGTAAATTTCAGAAAATGTTGATATTGTACATTTCGAATACATTAAGGGTCTTTGTCTTTTTCATGTAAAATAAAACAACAATTTGAAACCTTAAAGTTAATTATCTCAAAACTACTCAGGACTGCAGATAGAACCTTATAATTCCAAGGTGACGAATAGTTGCCTTTATTCATGTTCTATCAAAAAGGAAAGATTACCCATTTAATTTATTCAACTCTCCATGGCCTTTTAGTGGACTGTTTGAAGAGTTTATTCACACGCGATGTGGCGAGGACACAGCTGTCATTTTTTCTCGTAGCTGCCCAAACGTTTTGTACAGAATTGTGAATTTGTATGCGAAATTGTAACCATCCAGTGGAGAGGTAGGGGGTCCCAGAGCTTTGGAAAGGTGGGAAGCCCCTGCCACTGGCCGTCACGGGCGGAGGACTTGTTTCTCTAACGGCGAGAAGCCGCCTGGTACCGTAAGGGCCACTGGGGAAGCGCTATTTTCTCACTGAGGAAACACGCTACGGAGACCACTTCCTACCGTAGAGAGGAGTTTAGTGGAGACACCAACTTTGTCTCACTGGTAGGGGAGAACTCATGGGTGGAATGTCCGGACTGAAGGGAGTACCGAGAGGAGGAGGCCCACCTAGGGCAGGTCATGGGTTACCAGGATGGAAACCAGATCATGAGGATACATCAGACAGAACTACCCTGCTGGGGGGTTACTTCGTGTGGTGCACTAGGTCCTGTTAGAGCTATACGCTAGATAACTCAGCTGATACCCGGCCTGAGGAGGCAGGGCTGCTCCGCCCATCCCGCCACCAGGAAGTGCTTAGTGATGGATGGAATGCCTATTCTTTACCCAGTGGGGGAAGAAGGGAGGCGGAAATAGCACACTGACCCACCTAGGAGGGGGTTAGGCGATTTCGCAGGCGTATGCCCTACCGGTCACCGGTCTCACCTGTTGCAAGACTCAGGCTGAACCTCGCAAGGTATTGGACGTATCCCAACCCGCAGCTCTGCAGATGTCTTCCAGAGTGGTGCCCTGAGCCAGTGCCCACGAGGGGGCTACACTCTGAGTGAAGTGTACCCTTACTGCCAGTGGGCGCGGGCGACCTTGGGACCGGGACATGGTCAATTGCACCTGTCTCTGTTTGGAGACAGTCCTCCCTTTCTGCTGACCTCCAGAACAGACAAAGAACTGTTCAGAACTCCAGAGACTCTGCGTGCGGTTGAACTGCGGTTTGGTCTTGCTCCCCGGGTGGGGAGGGCCTCCAAGTTCACTCCCTCACCGCCGAAAGGGAGTGGTGGGAACTTTGGGCACGTAGCCAGGCCGGGGTCTCAGGATAACGTGAGAGTCTCCATGCCCGAACTTTAGGCAATCGGTGGACACGTAGAATGCTTGTAGGTCCCCTACCCTCTTAGTGGAGGCGAGCACCACGAGGAGAGCCGTCTTCATCGTTAGGTGAGAGAAAAACGGCATCTCTCAGGGGCTTGAAGGGGGCCTCTTGAGGCCAGCCAGGACCACATCAAGGTCCCAAGAGGGTACGGAGCGCAGACGAGGCAGATACCGCCTTCTCGCGCCCCTTAGAAACCTAATGATCAGTTAGTGCTGTCCCAGAGACTTTCCAGCGACTGGTTCGTGATGAATGGCAATGACGGCTACATACACTTCAGTATGGAAGGGGAGAGATTACTCTCGAGTCTTTGTAGGAAGGACAACATGTTCCTGATGTAGTTATAGGGACAGGTGAACATAAGATAAGAACAAAAAGCACATCACAAGGCAATCAACCAATTCAATGAACCAAAAACAAACAGCACAGGACAGCAAAAACAAGGGCATTAAATAGGGGGACTAAAAAAGGATAATTATCAAGGGGCAGGTGAGGGGAATCAAACAATCATGGGAAGCTAAACGAGGGGGCGGGGACAAGGACAAGACCGGAGAGAGCGCATGGCATGCCAAAACAAACAATGCCATGCCTCTCTCCACTCTAAACACGTGGGACTGTCATGACCCTGCCACATGACTAGAAAATCACGACAAGGTGAGGCAAGATCATGACACAACCCAAACCTTTCCAGAACTGATGTCACTTCTAGAGACTCATGGTTCATGGTCAGGTTATAACGTAAATATACAAAAAACACATGTCCTTTCTTTTAATTACACGCCACCTACCCTCGTTACTAATAAATAGAATCTTAACTTGCAGTCAGATTTAATTAAATATCTGGAAATCACTCTAACCAAACATTATTTCAAGCCAATTTTATTCCTTTAATGTCATATATATAAGGCAAATATCAAGATGAACTGTTATTAAATTTTTAAGTATGAGCTCACCAAGATATTTGTTCCAGTTTCTGCCAGTGGACTTACAACTGCAGCAATTTATATAGTGGGATAAATTATTTTCAAGATTTATCTGGAAGGTAAGGAGATCGAGATGGAAAGAAATAGAACCATTTTCTTTTTTATAAATATAAATATATTTATATTTCGCATATTTCAAGTCTATTGTTCATCGCTGTTCCTCTTCTTGTTTCTTCCAGTCTATATAAAGCCCTCCTTACGAAACGCTCTGATTGGTAAAGCTGACCAGGTCTGTCTTGAGTGGTGTGTGTGTGAGGATGTCCCAGTCATACCATATCAGCGAGCTTCAGCTCTCAGTGCACGTCATAAAGTTTGGCTATAAGCAATAAACAGTAACAATGGCGTCAACTTCACTCGATCAGTTAAAAACATGCAGATCGATCGCAGTGTAACGGAGGTCTGCTAGTGCATGTGCAAACATCAATCTTTGTTAGAGATTTCTTTCCTACTATGGCGAGGGAAATGACACCGGACCAAATGGCATCAGACCTGTTATATTAATTAACAATAATAAAAGAAGCGTTAGTTTTGTTTTTTTATATTGGACCCGAGTTGGATGATAAACCAAGCAGATTGACCAAGAGACATTTGCAAGCAGGACTTCAAAGGATGTTTCATAGAAGTGTTTAAGAGGTATGCGCACACACACACAATATCAGTGTATTACACAGAACAGCTTTCACAGCCGATGTTAAAGTCATGGAAACTGTTATTTGACCGTTGGTTATCTTATAATTTGTGTGGCTGAATTCTTATTACCAGCTGTAGGACTGTGATGAAATTGAAAGTAGTTTAGCACGAAGCTCAGTCAAATGCTAATGATCTCTGATAACCAAACACTACTCCAGTAAAGGGCTCTTCCTCTTCTCTAAGGAAGGCCTCGCCTCTTGTATTCCTTTGGGTGGAGGTTATTAAAAGCACTCGGAATAGTGACATAATGTACCCGGGAAGTAAAGGGCTGGAGTCTGATTCCAGCTATTCTATGTAGTCCTTGAAAAGCGTATTCTGTTAAAGACAATATCTCGCTTGGCACTGAACTTTGAGCTTTATCGTTTTGCAGGTATTGTTTATGCTCTAACTGCAACATTAAACACTAAATAAAGGTTGAAAAATGTGATCGCGGGGAATGGGACCTTTAAATACATTTTTGATGTCTCTTTAAGGATCTGGAAGAAAGTAGTGAAATTATGCAATCTAAAGTACTGCTATGTTGGTGTGCTTATGATACAGAGTTTGAGACTAATAAATCAAGATAACAGGTTAAAAAACTGGATAAGAAAAGGTTTAACTGCATATGAAACATTTATGGAAAAAGGGAAACTTCAGAGCTTCCAGAAGATTTAAGAAAATTCTCAGCTAGAGAACCAAGATTTTTAGAGGTATCTACTAGTCCGCCACTACTTAGATCATACAATAGAGGATGAATCAAAGGAATTAGAAGGTGGGGTATTGATGGTTTTTGTTTCTGCCTATAAATCAACCCCCTGTAAAAATGTTGTCTCAATGTTGTATAGAGGGTTAGAACAAACTATATTGACAGGCTCATTATATATAAAAGACAGATGGGAGCGTGACGGCAGTTGATCTTGAACCTTTTAGTAGAGGACTGGTAAACTGCATGTGAGTCACAGTGGAAAACTACACACTCCTTGTTTTGGAGGGAGTTGGCATGGAAGGGTTTCCGTAGGTTTTTTACCATACCTGCTCAGACTGGTAACAGTCCCGCGGATCAAGTTGTTGGCACACATGTGGGGTAGACAAGGCAAATATTTTACATATTTTCTAGAGCTGCCCTTCCATTAACTAATACTGGCTTGAGATGCATAAATGTTTTAAGATAAAAATTCCTTTTTGCTTCAAGGACTTGTACCTTGTTACCTTGTTTAATTCCCAATGATTTTCCAAATAAGTACCTGTATAGAATTTTGACTGTTGCAAGCAAGAAGGCAATTACAAGCAACCAGTTTCACCTACTCAGAAGGACTGGATTGATATAGTGATATTTTATCATGGAAAAGCTTACCTATGCTTTGAGACTAAAATCCTGATTGTTTTCTGTAGTATGGGAAAATTGGTTTGAGTATATATCTCCTTTAAGATCAGATTTTGTATAACTAAATTACATTTAAGGCTAATCTATTAAATGATTTGGTGCAGACACATGTTACAATGGAGTTGTTCATTTGATGGTTCTCACAATGATTATATAAAATGTATTGTTGTGTTTTGTTTATCCTTTATTTTCCATTTCTATATGGACTGGTTATTTGTTTTGACAATATTTATTATAGGGAATGTACAATAACCCTCTAGGTTAAGTAAACAAAAGAGATCTGTATAAATCACAATACTAAATAATGTAATGTAAATAATTAGGATACTTTGGAGAAGGTCTTCTACTACATTCATAAACATTATCTTTCTTATAGTGAATGTTTAAGTTTTTCCTTTGCCAATGGTACAAAATTATCTGTATATGTTATTTGACTAAAACTGTCATGTAAGTAATTCATTTTGAGGATTGCTTTCAGCTGCTATTTGTTGACTGTTGTTGACCAATAAAAATTAATTAAAAAAAGCTAACCAACACCCTGTTCTTTAACTGATTTGATAGATCAAGTATCTGTTTCCAACATTAGAATGGTAAAAACCCTGAAACCAAACCCTGTGGATCCCATAACCAGCTCAGCCCCCAGCCCTTTACCTGAGCTAGGTTGCCGGTGAGAAGGTAACCGATACACCCCCAGCACGTAGAGACTGTAAACGGCATGATCTGAGGCTGCAGCCGCCTCCCTTCACTAATTAGATGTGTATTGTTGGGATAGGTCATCTTATATTTGGCTTCTAGTGGTGGCCTGAGCCTTTTACATCAATATACTGTATGAGCAATAGATTGGTAATTTATTTATGCGAATGGTGACAAGCAGCTTCTATTACTGCATTAGATCTATGGAAAAGTGTGACAAGGGTGATTGGAGATCATGTAATTCATTCAACCAAAAGGGTTTCTGAGAAATCTCACATTCAGTACTTAAAATTTTATGAACGCTTTAACTGCTTACATTAACACATATTGACCTGTTAACATTTACAATAACAACTTCCCAAAATGATTCCAATTTACCTTTAAACAGTGAAAAAAATCATATGAATTTGTTTGAAATTAGTTTTTTTGCCGCTTCAACTTGCAAATATTCTGTTAAAAGCAGCTGGAACTGATCTATGCTATAGTTTGTCAGTGGTATGCTTACAATTTAACAGCTGAATAATCAAATGTCGCCCATAGCTCATTTTTTATAGCACATTGCTTTAAAACATTTCCTTAATGTTTACTTATCGAAATGAGTATTCAGCTCAGCTAGATTTTTTCATATGGATTTTAGATCACAAATTTACAATTATTTTGTTAAATGGGTTTTTTCAGCTAAGCATGTTGGGAAAAAAACTATTAAAATCTAAATGGCAAAAACAGCTTGTGAAACAAGAAGGTTTAGAGGCGTTCTTGGAAGCTACAGAGATCATCTACGGCCTTTTCTCAGAAAGTGAAGTACTATATGCCAATGATTTTCTTGATCCTGATGAAAATGGGCATAGCATTCAAAACAAACCAGTCACATGATTTGACATCTTTTGAGTTTGAAAATAAGCGAACAAGAAACAAACCTGTGTCTAATTAAATTTCTAATTTCTGAAACAAATTCAACAACTACAAAAAAGGTACACCGCCCATAAGTCCCAGGAAGTACAAATTAAGATAAAACAATTATATTGACTACCTTGTATGTAACCTTGCGTCAGCCAAATGGAAAAATTTCAATGGGAAAATGTTTTTTATTCAGTAGACATTTTTCAGACCTCCTGCACACAAGGCAAAGTTCAGAATGTGATTTGATCAGCAATACATGCCAAATGATGCCCATTTCACCACATGTCCGTGTAATTCTGCACTAGAAAGTTACTGAGAATTAAAATACTGACATTAACCAAATCAGTTAGATTTGTGTCATTTATCCTCTGCATGCATACAAGAAAATCTTACATTTCTTTCCACAGAGCGAAGATATCGGGCACAATCAAAGCGGCCGTTGTATTCAGCCAGATCTGCAGCAGTAAAGCCATCTACATCCCTCTCTTTTGGGCTTATCTTGTTACTCAGGAGAATTCGGCAACACTGATAAAGT
Source organism: Triplophysa siluroides (assembly GCA_006030095.1). Classification (NCBI taxonomy): domain Eukaryota; kingdom Metazoa; phylum Chordata; class Actinopteri; order Cypriniformes; family Nemacheilidae; genus Triplophysa; species Triplophysa siluroides. Next base: position 6,791,063 of record VCII01000203.1, on the reverse strand, counting down.
AATATAAACAATTTTATTTAAAACTGTAATCATAATTTATTAGCACAATCCTTGTGACTGAAACACTACACAGATTTACCTCCTTGGCCTACCTCTATCTCTCCATTTTCTGCTGCATCGTGCAAAGGAGTGCCACCCCAATAATCCTTCATGACCTCTGATCCCATCTGCAACAAGCATCCCAAGATCTGATGGTGCCCCCCACTAGCAGCAAAGTGCAAAGCGGTCGTCCCTTCATTATCTTGACTGGACAGACTAATATCTGTGAACTTTGCCTGTAATACACAAAACACAAAGAACAGGACTTAAATTCTATTATAGCATAATTTTTCAAATATAGCAAGTTGAATATTTGTGTGTGCATATCTTTGCATTTATACAAATGTATTACTCACAAGCCATACTACCAATGCATAGTGGCCCATATGAGCTGCAGCATGCAGTGACATCATTCCATCTTGGGCTCTTAGATGCACATCAGCTCCACAGTCTTTCACCAGGTACTCTGCTACCTTTAGATGTCCTTCCTGGCAGGCCAGATACAGAGGTGTAGCGCCCATGTTAGTCTGTCGATTAACACACCTGAAAAATAAATTTACAATGTAATATCTTTCCAAATTAATGGTTGAGCTTGACTCCGTAGCCCAAAGGAATGTTTGCACAAACAAAAATTTGCTAAGAAGATGCGACTGAAGGCCATTCATTAACAAAAGTCACAGAGACCACTGCTGATGAAATGTGGGTGTGTCCAACAATTTATTATAAAGTTTCCCTAACCTAGCAAATTAATGTGGGTAATAAAACACTGGAGAAAAAGAAAACCTCCAGTGTGGGGAAGTTACTGTATCTGTGAACAATTAAACAGTACGGTACATATGAATAGGCCATAATTAATAATAATTATACAATAATAATAAAAGCCCTTTCCACATGAATGGCTCCACTCATCCTAGTTAAATTACTCTTTTCAACTCACTGCTTATGCATATTCATTGCTCTGTGCTCTGTCCTGCTGTCACTGGCCACATCAACCTGTGTGGCTTGCAACTTGAGATTTGATCTAATAATGGTTTTGACATGTTGTAAAGGCATCTTGATACATAAAGTTTGGTCAGCAATACCACCTTAAGAACAACTATTTAAACTAAAGAGCAAATAGAGCAAGAAATTGTGGTTTTCAACCAGAATGTGTGAATGTTTACTTTATTATTAAAGGTTTATGAATAGTTTATTGGATCTTCTGGGTCTTTGGAGTCCTGATCCAAAGCTCTGAAACTACTGTACTACCAATATACTGAACAATATCTTAATCTTAAAGAATCGTACTTTATTGTCCATAAAAACGTCTCGAGACAGAATGGGGTTTGAACATGAGAACCTATCATCTCTGATCTTACTTTTAAAAGGCCAATGAACTTGACGAATGGCATGGCATGCCAGTCTCCACCCGGTGCATACTGGTATAAAAAGAAGATGGCTTGCCAATTCATTCATCTTTTGGGCTGAGGAACCTGAGAGGCAACTCCTGGTTGCTGCAGAAGGTCTCTCGACGTTGTGTCAAGACAGAATGGGGTCCCTATACGAAACGGCACAGTGCTGAGCCACGTCACGACGACTCCCAGCGGAGCGACTCTGACTGGAATGGGCGTGTCACAAGTGAGCCCTACCGCGAATCTTAACCCTACAGTGGTGCAGTAAGGCATTACATCGAGTGTGACAAACACGAGAGGCTCTCACTAACCGCCATAGAGGCAGTGGCCATCCTACTCTAAAGACAAGATAGCCGCCCGGCACCGTAAGGAACACTGTGAAGCACTACATCCTCGCCTGAGGCGAATGCTACGGAGACCAAATCCTGCCATAGGGAGGTAATACATGGAATACCTACACTGTCCCACCAGTGGGGAGATCTCATGGGAGATATAGTGCGGGGCCCAAACCAGGGGTGCACAGAAACGGTGGAGTCCACCGAGGGGAGGTCATAGGTTTACCAACAGGGGAACCAAGAGTGAGTAAAGATCAGACGGGGCGACCCAAGGGGGGGGAGTCACTACTTGTGGAGCACTAGCTGAGGTATAGGGGTTCACCTCGAGAGGGATAACTCTACCTATACAGGGCTTGGTATACAGGCTGCTACGCCCGTAGGGTGGAAGGGCAGAGGTTGCTCTCTTCCTGGAGGAAGGACAGCACGACACTGATCGTACAACTCTGCTGATGTTTCCCGCGGGAAGAAAACCAGAACGAGAAGAGGCGCCACTTGTAGCCATAAAGGCGCCTAGTGGCTGTAGCCCTGGCCTGAATATTGGTTTTGGCGACCGCAGGTGGCAAGTCATTCAGGATCTTCTCTTCCCGTAAAGGAAATGAAGGTTCTTCATCAGGGGAATTGGTCAGGGGGGAGTCGTCGTCAGAAGCGTCAACTCTGAGAACCAAGTCTGGTTGGGCCAGGAGGGCACAACTAACAGGACTTGATGCTTTTCTTCCCTGACCCTGCACAGGACCTCGCCACTCTCCGCGGAGCGTGTACTGTGCATCGGCTTGGAGAAAGGACATGTCTGTCCAAGGGGTTAGGGTGTGACGACAGTGAGGCGTGATGCAAATACGCCTCGTGCCGGTGTGCCACATTCTCCAGAGAACGCGAGCGACTCTGAAGCCAATGCTGAAGCGGTCTCATATGCATGAACCCAAGTGGCACGACTGCTGCCGAGGATGCAAAATGCTACGGGAGCCTCTGAAAAGTTTTAGTGAGACCGCTGGCTGCCGCCTGATCAGTGTCAGGCAGCGCAGCACTGACCGCTGGTTTGCTGAACGCAGGGATCTTGATGGGGTGTAGGAGGGTGTGAAAGTATGCCGGTGAAGATCCAGTGATAGTCCTGTAGGCAAGCATTAGTGACTTGAATCTGATACGGGCTTCAACCGGTAGCCAGTGGAGACAGATGAAAAGGGGAGTCACATGAGCCCTTTTGGGCTGTTGGAAGACGAGGCGTGCTGCTGCATTCTGAACCAGCTGAAGCGGTTTGATAGCCTTTGCAAGAAGATCAGCAAGGAGAGCATTGCAGTAGTCCAACCTTGAGATTACCAGGGCCTGGACAAGGAGTTGTGCCGCATGCTCAGTAAAATATGGTCTAACCTTTCTAATGTTGAATAAGGCATATCGGCATGACCGCGTTGTCTTTGCAATGTGATCATTGAAGGACAGCTGTTCATCGAATATGACTCCGAGGTTCCTGGGTGTTTTGGAAGGAGTGATTGTGGTATTGCCAAGTTGGATGGTGAGATCGGTGAGACAGCTCCTCATGCACCTCCGGGAAAAAAGCGAACAAAGCCAACCATGACTGCAACACCTTGATCGACATAAGCTTGCAGTGCGGGCAAGCCGTATCAACGAACGCTGCTTCAGTGTGATGGTGGCCCAAGCATGTGATGCAGGTATTGTGCCCGTCAGGTTTGAGGATGGGGCGGCTGCATCCAAGATTATAGCGGCGAGACATGCCTGGCGACACATGCACGCTGTAGGAAATTTCAGTTAATTTAGGAAATTTGCTCTTAAAGCGATAATGAGCAACTTTTTGACCTTAAATTAATGTCTCTAAAATTATTTTAGTGATAGGGCAACTTTTAACTGGACGAATTTTACTGCCGTTGCTTCCTAAGCAGCCTCCTATCGGCTGAAACTGCACTTGTAACTTTGGTGTTCAGGGGCAGTACAAGCCCCGTCGATCCCCTGCTTTACGGCATATGTCACGTTTTACTCTCTACCCTGGGATAAGTTAGCCAACAGCTAACAATAAGACGAAAAAATCTAGTTCTACACAAGTCTCCAAACCATCACCATGGCAGAGCCAGCAAATAAAACAAAGAGGAAAAGAAAGAGAGTGATCGGCCACGAATCAATATCTGACGGACACTAGGTGAAGCGAGCTGCAAGAGGCAATGGGTTGCAAAACGGATGGAGACCCAACGTTAGACTTCCTGCAACTGGATTTGAAAGTCTTATATGTAAAAAAAATCTTACTGTCCGGTATTTTTGAGTTTATTAGCAAATTGGCTGTGCTCAGGTTGTTTATTGGCGCACTAATGTTACTGGTTCACAATTTATAACCGTAAGGTAGACTAGAGATAATGTAATGTTGCCGGGTCTCAATAGCTTACGTAGCATGATCGTGCCTCATCACAAATTTAGTTTTATGCTTGTAATTGATGACTACCAAACCACAATAAATGTTTTATGATCAAAAGTTGCTGATTCCTTAGTTCATGCACGTAGACTAATGTTATCGGTATCTTTAGTTACTGTGCTAGGCACTATTCCCATAGCCAGTTGAGTGTTAGTTATTGATTGCATCCATTACACAAAGCACAACGCCTGGTCGGGAGTGTGTTTCCCAAAATAGAACTACAGAAAATGATTTGCGACGGTTACTAAGCACATTCACGTCCATGCGTTGTGTTTTGGGTGACTGCAAATGTGCTATGTAGCTAGCACGCTAACGCGGCTTGGGGGAGGCTGCAGCTGGCTAGGTGGCCGAGGAGTTGGTGGCGGTGGCTCTGGGAGTTCTAATGGTTCTAGAGGTTTAAATAGGTCCGAATTTGACTCTGAAGAGTACTAATACACTGGAGGAGCGAACGTTTTGAGCACCTTCCTGGAGAACTCCCCAAAATCCTGTCAGACTGACACTCAGGCACCCCATACCGCAAGGCACTGGAGGTAGCATGACAGGACCATGGGTAAAAAAACTAAAACTTATAGTGTTAGGAATTAGACTGTGGCAGTCAGCACTATGCAAAAAAATACAACAAGACTAGGAAGTCAGGGTAAATGAAACTAGCTAAAACAGTCTGACACAGGACAGGAGAAACACAGGGAATATAAGTGGCAGAAAATCGGAACACAAACGAGGAACAGGAGAGGAGAGAGAGAAAACAAACACCAAATCGATGTGAGAAGAATGAAACAATAATGAAATAATCAACAAGGTAATGAGAGGGTGGGGTCACACCAAAATTGTCATGGTTCCACTATCATGTCATGTTTTGTTCTTGGTTTTCTGTGGAGCCATGGCATAGCCTTTGGTTATGTGGTGGGAGAGAGACTATTTTGGCCTCTATTAGGCCATACTCTCTCTCTCTCCGGTCTGCATCATTGTTCCCGCCATCTCGTTCCTCGTCAGCCTCTCCTTAGTGCTTAATCCCCAGCACCTGTTCCTCGTTATGATCCTGTGTTTGTCACCCTTTAAAACATCCTCGTGTGTTCATTGTCCTGTGCTGGTTCATTGTACGTCTTACCTCGTTTGTTGATGTACTTGTACCTGTTTGTGTATAGTCTTTGTATTCATGACCTCGTCTTGCCTTGTTCCCATACCCCGTGTCACGTAAGTCTAGTTTAGTTAGTGTGTTTATATTCAAGTGTTTGTTTTCTTAGTTTAGTTAGTCCGTGTTCTTGTTTATCGTTAAAGGTGTCCTGTCTTGTTTTCCCCCTCGTGGGTTTTTGCTTTGTTCCTGTTTTATGTTTAATAAATAAATCTGTTAACCCCTTCACCTCCTGTCGTCCTGCCTCTGCCTGCAATTGGGTTCTCCTGCCTTGTCTCTCCCCGAGATTCATGACAAAAATGACATGAAAGCACATGGCAGACTGTCAAACAGGACATGTGCTCACATGAAATAAAAGATCAACACAAGGAAAAAACAACATGCTAGACAGGGAATCTGACACCTATAGCTGGTGTGTGGTGAGTGCATTGACCCCTTCGCACTGTGGATGCTGCACACTGTTGGTGGTTGAGGAGAGACCCCCTCATATGATTGTAAAGCACTTTGGGTGTACAGCAATAGAAAATAAAGCGCTACATTTATTCATTCACTCAAGGTGGGGTGGATTTTTGGTGGAAGTGCTTCAATCTAAGACCAAGGCAGTCAAAGTCCAACACCAGCACTCCTAGAACTCATCTAAAAGATCCACTAAAGCTAAAACCTCATAATTACAAAAGCATGCGTTCTAAGCGTTCTTATTTATTTTGTAGCAAAATTATGTTATAACAATAAGCAAGATCTCTTACAAGTACATTTTTTGCAATCACATCTTGGATATTCTGGGCTTTTGTATTCAATTTCTTTTCATATTTATTTTAGGACAATCCCCCAATTATTTCTTATCAGCACAACAGTGACAGAAGAAATCAAATAAGAAGTAAGTCAATGACTGCTTTTACATCCAATCACATTAATGGTTTAACACATAAATCAGATGATGCACCAGCAATTTAGTGTCATTCCAACATCTGTGGTCTTGATTGGTTTTATTTTAAAACCAAGAGAAGACCAAGACCAAAAAGATAGTCGATCTCAAGTATTACAACATTAGTGTGTGTGAGTGAGTGAGAGTGTGTTTCTGCACAGATGTAACGAAATTGTGATGTGCTGTCAAGTTGTTAAACCCTCAGAGTTCCACTACATTCGCATTAATCAAGTGTGGAAACGCAGGTTTATCCTATCCTATACACAAACAAGTTTCTATGCCTGTCTAACCATGCAGGCTGTATCAGTTTCAGAGATGGTCATGCTACCGATACACCTAGAATACGTACATCTTTGACAGATAAGGAAAATATCTAATGTCACATTAACCTCAATTAGAATAATCTGATGATATTGAACACTACAGGTCAAAGGCTACATATAAGACTAATCACCCAAAAAACAGCACCAACTCCATGTGTCTGTGCTTCTAAAACCTTACCCTGGAGCTTGACCAATGAGCAGCTTCAGGCAGGTGAGGTCACCTTTTGATGCAGCATAGTGAACAGGCAGAGCACCACATTTTGTTTCCACTTCTGCTATATCTCTGTAAATCAGCAGCCAGTGTACTGCCTCCACTCTGCCAAAGCGGGCAGCAAGATGGAGCGAAGTAGCCCCTCCAGAGTCCTGATCCTAAATACACAGAAAAATATCAATGTCCATTTTTATAAAAAATGTTTCTTCATGAAAAAAAAATCTTTATTGAGCACAAGAGGAGAATCTTTTTGCTGTAAATTCCGTAAACAATATCAATTCAGTTTAAGGGTTAGGTGCATGCTAGTCTCATGTAGCCAGACCTTTATATTGAAGGTCTGGGAACTTTTTTCAGAGGCGTGAAAATGTTCCCACAGTAACAGTCCGATGTACATTCACGAACAGGTCAGAAGATAAACTTGTTTATTTTGGTTCATTAACTTTGACAAATTCCAACAAACTTATTGATTCTAAACTCATTAATTCTAAATTCGACAGCCTTAACATGTTGGCGCTTGTTGCTGTTTGTCAGATCAGTGAGTTAGCATTAATGCAACAAATAAAAAAACATTTTTTGCATAATAAATGCTAGTTACACATGTAACTGTGTTTCCCTCTCTGTCTGTCTCTCGACGTTGTGTCGAATCGACAGATGGGGTTCGCCCTTGAGAACCAATCAACTTCGACTAGACTAGAAAAGGCCAATGAAAATGGTGAATGAAATTTGCATGCCGGACTCCGCTCCCTGATATCCGGGTATAAAGTGAGACGGCGTGCTGCATTCATGCACCTTTTGTTCTTCTGAGCCTTCACTGATGACTTCAAGACTACAAACTCTAAGAGTTATTCTACTACACTGCTGGATTCTAACGACGTTGTGCAGCGGACTGTCCCTTCCTGCGGCGACTTCCCCTGGGCGTCTCGGCAGTTCCAGGAGTGTTCGAGTTCACTCATCAAGGAGGGGGGACGGACACAATGGCTGCTTCAAGTGTTGGGTTTCCAGCACGCTGGGGCAGCCGTTGTGGATAAGTTCTGCACGCACTGCGGGCGGTTCACGATTCAGACGTTGCGTCACAGGCGGCTGTGTTCCCATGGGACTCAGCCGCCACCTCGTCTGCTTTCCGTTCCGTGACAGCAGTGGCTATGGCGAGGGTGATGTGAGGATTATTGTGAGCATAAATCCGTCAGCCACTGGCTCGCGGACCGCTCGCACCTCGTCTCGTCTGACCGTTCCCCAGGAAAGACCGACTCAGCGCTTATGCAGGAACTCCGCACCACCACCGACCTCGCTCACGGGCGACCAAGGTGACCGTGCGGGCCCTGGGTCGGACGATGTCCACACATATGGTCCAACAGAGACATCTCTGGCCGAACCTTGCACATATGAGTGACGCAGAGAAAGTCCGCCTTCTCGACGCACCCATCTCACGAGAGGGGGCTGGTGGGTGATACTGTCAAGCAGCAGTTCTCGACAGTAATGAAGCAGTCGCGACTCGGCCGCCCTCCGGCCATCGAGATCCCTTGCACTGCTTCCCAGCAGCCTTGGTCTTCTTCAACACCCTCCGACGCCCCCCAATAAGGCGGCCCCTCGGAAGAAGGCGTCGAAAAAGGAGACCACCACCCCTTCAGCAGCCGCGGCGGAAGCAGAAGCGGCCCTCATGGGAAGACCCCAAGGAGATTGAGAATACCTTCGGGCCCAACCCCAGCCATTTCATCGCTGGTTGGTTGATCCGGGACGGTTCCTGCCCCGTCCCAACACCCCACTTCTAAATGGTTTTCTCTCTCTCTGGGTGTTTATCACAGCCGCTCTCACCCTCTACATGACGGTGTTCGACAACTCGACGTTGCATCACAGCGAGACACAATGTTGAGGATAATGAGCAACCCTCAGCACTCTCAGTCGACGGTGCGTTGTGCTACATCATCGCCATGCAGGTAAGTCAGCAGAGCCGATCTTCTCCCCGGGGGCTTCCCCACGGCGAGGGATCCGCACTGCCAGCCATCGAACCACCCCCCTGGAGGTCGATGAAGCAGATTGTACACCTAGCCCCCCTGTCTCGGTCCCTGGGAGCCTGACAAGAGCTTCCCAAACCGTCACGGTGGCTACGGGAAACGATCCAATTCGCCAGACAGTCAGTCAGAGGCAAGGATGCTCCCGTGCTTCGGGCCGAGGTCGCCACCCTTCTGGCGAAGGACGATCGAGCTCGTCCCTCTAGCCAGATGTTCAACGGGTTTTACAGCACGTACTTCATCGCCCCCAAAAAGGCGGGGGGTTGCGCTCCATTCTAGATCTGTATACCCAGAACAGGCACCTACTTAAGTTGCTGTTGAGGATGCTCACGCAGAGGCGCATCTTGACGTCTATCAGATGTCAAGATTGGTTAATGGCAATCGACCTGAAGGGCGCTTACTTTCATGTCTCCATTCTCCCTCTTTATCGCCCGTTCCTATGACATCCTGTACGTGTCCGCCAGCAATCCAGTCCGGTGCAGCCATCGAATCCAGTCCATGTCCGCCGGCATTCAGTTGATCTAGTGGCAGGATCATGACAGAGCCCTGTGTTTTATGTGGAGAGAGGCATTAGGGCCCTCCTGGCCTTCCATGCCCTCCGGTCTCGTCTCTGTTCAAACCCTCTCATTTCCTCATTAGTAATTGTTAATGATTTCATGCCCCGCACCTGTTCCCTCTTGATTTGTTCCCTTATTTAATGCCACTGTGTTTTCTGTCCTGTGCTGGTTCATTGTCATTTGATTTGTTTGGTGGTGTTCCTGTGTCTTGTGTCCTGTTCAGTTGAGACTAGTTTCTTGTTGTTATCATTAGTCTTGTCTAGTTTAGTTAGTCCGTGTTCCTGTTTACATCTTTGTTATTTTACCCCCTCGTGCCCAGAATGACCAAGCGATCATGAATTATAAGCATGATAGCAACCGTTAGCTAGTTTGAGAGAGATATTATTTTAGATGTGTACATTGAATGCATTTAGGCATTTAGGCAAACAAGTTAAAATCATCACAAAATACCTTCTATGAGCTTCTAAATGGCATGTTTCATAAAACAGATTTTTAGTTTGCCGCCTCCCACTCCGTCTGACATTCCTCCATTTAAATGAAACAGCTGACAATTACTGCACATGCAGAAATGTTGATGTTTTAATATTTATGTTTAAACATATTTACATTTTAAAGTAGATAATAATTTGATGCCAGGTTTTCACAGTGTTACCCTGCGACCTTTCAATTGTTGGGAATTAGGTGCGACACAGACACGTTATTGGTCCTGTCTCCTCAATTTTTCCTGTTTTTACAGGTATGACTTTCACAACAACAAGAATATATGCACACGAGTCATTTAATTCCTATGTTTATGTTGCAAATATAATGCTTATAAATGTTCCGGTTTGTGAAGATATTGAAAACGTTTAGATCGTCTGTTTAGATCGTCGTAGATTTTGTGGATGCTGTGGAATGGACGTTTGTGATATGCTCGTGAAATGCATTTAATTTGATTCATACAGGCTCAAGTTACCAGGTTATTATGCTCTTTATGTGTTTATTCATATCATATTTGTTAAAGGTGTATGGTTTACATATATTTCTCAGGTTCTTAGGCCTTTCATGTTCAGTCATCAAAAATAAGGGGAAAACGTTGATGTGAAATGTGCATTGTTTTGGCAAAGAAAAGAAAATCGGTACATTTACGTCAATTCAGACTGTTGATAAATATTACTTACATCAGCAGTTTTGTGTCGTTCAGTCGGTCTCGATCCCTCTTGAGGAACAACTTTGAAGCTAATTCTGCTTGTATTGTCCCAGGTTGATAGAGCACTCCAGTTTGAAGTGATTTGCGCAAATAAGCAGGTTTTTACTTATGGATTCTGATGGATTTCCACTAAAAATTAAATAAATCCATCCATGCTTCCTAGGTTTGGACTCTGTGCAGCGACTACATTGCATGTTGTCCACGAACTTTAGCCATGGCGTCACGTACACCACAGTCGCTTGTGAAAACAAAAATGGCGGAGCGCGGTTAGTGGATCTGTGTAGATTAAGGGGCGGTCACATTATAATAAGATCCGCTTTGGACGTCACAATCGGAGCGAAATCTGAACGGCTGGATTTCTCACATGCTTGCAGGGAAAGGCACACCAAAACAAACCTACTGGGTTCTTGTATTTCACGTTTTCTGGGTTGCTAGATGCACCGGGGACCCAATTATAGCACTTAAACACAGAAAAAGTGGGGTTTTTCATCTGATGTGTCCTTTAAACAGAAAATACTTTTTGCTTTCAAACAGACACGGATGTGAGACACAGTCCAGCCACAATCCAAGATGTGTTCCTCCATACGGTGTATCAGGTTACAATAACTCGTCCCAAGCAAAGCAATGCAAGCTCTTCACTTGAAAGTGAACCGGACCCAGGTGTAAAAGAGGAACCTGGTCAGAAAATGAAACACAATCCAATAATACAACTTACTGCTCGTATTGGCGCACTTACCAGTATGGTTGATTCCATGCGTCAGTCCACTATGAGGCCAAAACTAGAACACAACTGTCTGTTTGGTAAGAGGTCACCCCCTATAGCAAGGAGCAAACCACGGGGTTGCCCCAGGTGTGTCGAAACCAGACAACAGAACTGCACTCATTGTTTTCTCTGTGGGGAAGAGGGGCAACCGGCTCAAGGATGTCTCCGGAAGCAAAGACCGCAGGGAAACGGCCACTGCCCAAGGACGATCAGTGACCGAGTACCCTATGTCCCAAAGCCCTTAGGACTCCATTTTGCAGTACCAAATCTGACTCTGTAGAATGTAAACCCGCAAAAGCCTCTCCCTGCTGTGAAAACCAAACTCTCAGTGACAAAGGAATGTATCAGCCAGTTGACAATTCATCACCACCCGGAACTAAAAAGTGTATTATTGTCAAATTGAAAGGGAATAAAGCCCTGGCCCAGTGTAATCTCAATGGGCTCGCAGTGACTGCCTTGCTTGATACCGGGGCTCAAGTAAGCATGATCGATCAAATCTGGAAAGAAAAATACTCACCCAAGTGTAGTGTAGAGTACCACCCAAAATGGATCAGTCTGGCACAGAAGCCCTGTTTGAGCTAGACGAGGACATTACCCTGCCTCACAACACAATCCTAAGCTACATCCACCCTGTTGAGACGGTGTTAAAAGCGGACAGGTCCAAGGAAATAAAGGCCAGTGAGAAGGTTCATGGTGCATCGGTGGCATTGGTGGATGAAAGCTCTACCCTGTGGCACCCACCTGTCAATCTCAGCCATCTGAATGATTATCAGGGAGAAGTGGTAAGACAAATGCTAAATGAGGAGTCGGCATCCTTTGCCCAGGATGGAAATTATGTTTGCTGCATTCCGAGTCTCGAAATGTCCACCAATCTCAAAGATGACATGTACAATGTGCTAATTCCTCAATACCCAAACCTTTGTTCAAAAAGTAAAGGACTACATCCAAGATCTTCTAGCAAAAGGATGGATTGTAAAATCTCCCCTTACTCCGCCCCAGTAGTCTGTGTTTGGAAAAAGGCCCGAGAAGTGTGAATTATTTCGCCAGGAAGTACGTTGTGTGGGTCACATAGTGTCGGCCAAAGGAGTAAGAATAGACCATCCAGTCTTGAAGCAGTGGAAGGACTCAAGAGTCACAGACCCCAGACAGTGGGAGAGGTGTGGAGACTCCTTGGATTCCTCGGATATTATCGCCCATTCATACAAGATTTTTCACGTGTGGCCAAACCAATCTACGAACTACTCAGCCAAGGGCAACGATGCATCCGTCCAGTCAAAGGCAGAGAAATGGTCCCCAGATGCCCTCTTGAACACCAGTGGAATGGACCAGTGAGCATCAGAAAACACTCAACCTGCTGATTGACTTGCTGGTAACTCCCCCTGTCTTGGCTTACCCGGACTTCAGCCTCCCATTCGTGCTACACACTGATGCATCAGAAATGGGCCTCAGGGCCATCCGTTATCAGCATCAGGATGGAGGGTTGCGGGTCATCGCATATGGTTCCAGGACTCTTTCTACCGACTGCAAAGTGGGGAGTTTCTTGCAAATAAAGTGGGCGGTTTAAGAGAAATTCAGGGACTGTTTGTTTTACGCCCTTCACTTTGCCATCTACACTGACAATAACCCTTTAACCTATGTAATAAGCACTGCAAAACTGAATGCAGTAGGCCATCGTTGGGTTGGAAAACTGTCAGATTTTCGCTTTGATCAAACATAGGCCCGGCAGAGCGAACATTGATGTGGACCCGTTGTCACGCCTTCCTCTTGATGTGGAGAAATATGTCGCAGAGTGCACAGAAGACCTGTCGGCAGAGGTGATACATGCGGTCTGGGATGGGACTCATGCCGCCAGGAAGAAGGATGTGGCTTGATTGCAGCACTCAGTATGGCTCATGCAGACATAGACCCATCCTCCTCTGCTACCTTGTTGCTGCCTGTAAGCAAGGTTGAACTTGCCAAAGCTTAAAAGGACGATCCAGTGATCTGTAAGTAAATGGAGATGAAAGAGACAGATGAGGTGCCAGATGAAGACAGTAGGAGAAGGGTGACGGGTCCAGCAAACCTTTCTCTATCATGGCCATTAGAGGGGAGCCTGCAATAATAATAGTTATAAATAATAAAGTGGCCCTGGATTGCATTGCTGAGTGCTGTTCACTACATTACTAACTGTAATAAATTGCACTGAACTGAACAGCAGTAAAATCAGAAGAGAATTGACAGTTAATGCTCGGTAACTCTAGCCACTGAATAGAACTGAGAACCATGAGTGGACCAAATATATCAAGAAAGTATTCAATCTAGCAAAAAATGTATCTAATCCAAAACTTCTTGAGAGCACGCTGTCACAGCTTCCAATGACGAAAATTTGCTGCTCTAGTAAGCTGCACTGACAGCATAGAGCGATGAAAGAACACAATATCATAGACAGAAAGCAAGAAAGTGAAAAGCGGCCAAAGGCTGAGCAGGGGTGTGTATTATACTCAAAGCTCAGCCTACTACGTGACCTATTTGATATATTATCTTCACCTATCGAGCTGACACTGTGATAATTCACTAGTGCTTAGCACCGCCTCTGGAAGTCAGGAGGAATGAAACAGAACCTTCTAGGTTGACCAACAAATTGAGCTCATGATGTGATTACTACTAGACCAGGGGTCGGCAACCCGTGGCTCTCGTGCCACATGTGGCTCTTCTGCATCCCTGCTGTAGCTCCCTGAAGTCTTTCTAAGACCCTGTTTCTGCCTGGTATTAAGATGCGTTTTGGTCGATGCGTTGCGTTTAGAGGAACATACCCGTTTACACCTGCTGCGGGCTGCAACGATTCCTTGAATACCTTAAGTAATTTGAATATAAAAAAATCATTGAGGCAAGCTTTGTATAAGCCATTTAACTACACTACACATGGAGCACCGCGTTTCCCCACGGACCATGATTACTGACGCAAAGTCTGCAAAACTCTGGACATGTTATGTAAACACAGAAGACGCTGCAAAATAAATTACAGAAAAATCTATCGGTTTTCATTTCTAGTCTGACAAACGCGAGACTGCGACAAACAGTATGTGTGTGTGCGTTAGAATGGTGAGAGAACATTGTGCTTGGTACGTTCCTTATCATTAAACCGAACTTTTAGGACTTCAGCCGGCAAAGTTTATCCTGACTAGTGCTCGTCACAGTACATATTATGTCCAAAGGCTGAAAGCGGTCTTTGTGGCTGTTTAACACATGCGCGCCTAACAGTGCTGTATATTGCGACATATAACTTTATGTATTTACCAGTGTACGTTAGTACGCATACGATACAGTTTGACGGGTACATTAAACTGAGACGCTTGGATGTTTGAAGTGCGTTTGTCGTTGTGCTTGTTTCTGTGTTACGTTATGGCACACCGCTATTTTACTTAGTTTTAGTCTATTTTACGAGTGAAACTTGTTGTCCGGCTACATTGAGTCCATATAACTAGATGCGGACTTGTGGACACCGAATCCTGTTATTTAAACATGCCACCTGGCTGTTCTGCGTGTCTGAGTGAATGAACTGTGTGCTACACGTGTGATTCTCATGGATTTGTCCGCGTCTGCACTTGAACTTCATCTCCTCTCAGAAGATTTTACTGAGTGAAGCTAACACACACTAAATAATAAGCGTCTTCTGACGACCTGCCAAAATAAAAGTCTGGTTAACTGTAGTTTCACTTATTGCCAGGGACAAAATATCCCTGGCAATAAATTGTATAAATTGCTAACACCTAAATTCATTACAAATAACACTATATTGCCACCTAGTGATACAACTGGGTAACTACTACATTACATGTATAACAAACCTACACTAGGTTTTAGTTTGTCACCACTAGAGGGCACTACCGGGTCCTCTGCTGATCTGCCACTGAGACTGTAATCAGAGCGATTACCAGCACCTGCACCCTATTTAGTCTTGCCTACTTAAGAGGCCTTGATACTCTGATTCTTTGCTGAGTTATTGTCATTGTATGTTTGCCCTAGTAAGACCTCTTGAGAGTTGTCTGCTGCCTTTGTATTGTGGATATCACCTTGCCAAGTGGATTACCTTTATGTGGACAAATTTTTGCCTCAGGATAATTATTTTTCTTCCTAAAGTTTTTTTTTTGGGGAAATAATAGTTTGTTGGATTCTCTCATCTCCTGTGGCTCAGGGGTACAACACCTAAAACGGCAAATCCTGATAGAATAACTCATAACCAAATCATGAATCCGACGACGAGATCCACATGAAGTCTTGACCACAGTCGCTCAACACGACTCAATGGTAAGACTACATGAGATAGCTCTAGCACAGCAAGAGAGTTTGATGACAAAACACTCACAAATCCTCTCAGACCTGTTGCCATCCGTCCGCCAGATCTTCGAGCGACTGCCTGCACCATCAGCAATTCCCCTATCAGGAACACCAGATTTTGGTACCTTTGGCAGTGTGGGCAGTTGCCAAGTTCTGCTGGAAAATGAAATCAGCATCTCCATAAAGCTTGTCAGCAGAAGGAAGCATGAAGTGCTCTAAAATTTCCTGGTAGATGGCTGCGTCGACTGTGGACTTCAGAAAACACAGTGGACCAACACCAGCAGATGACATGGCAGCACAAATCATCACTGACTATGGAAACGTCACACTGAACTTCAAGCAACATGGATTATTTGCCTCTCCACTCTTCCTCCAGACTCTGGGACCTTGATCTCCAAATTAAATGCAAAATTGACTTTCATCTGAAAGGAGGACTTTGGTCCACTGTGTTTTCTGAAGTCCACAGTCAACGCAGCCACCTTGAAAAAAATAACTTGTAGATTTTACAATCCTCGTACTAATTTCCACGACACTTTTTTTTTTTTAAGTAAAATTTGCTGCTATTATTCAATTACAACGTACTATCCAGAATTAAGTAAATTCTACTTATTAAATACATTTAGTTTTTGTTAAAATATAAAGGTATAAAGTAAATGTTACTTAAAGTAAACAAAAAAATTACACTTTCACAAAATAGATTATCAATTAAGTAGAGACTGGTGGTCTCTTTTCTGGCATTAGAAAAGCTACTAAGCAATAAGTGACTTTAACCGTGCCTCCCTCAGCATAGGCACAAGCACAGCTCTTCTGAACAACGGTAACAACTTAAAAAACCCAAACTTAAAAATAATATAAAAAAATTTTACTTTTTACTTTAAAACACTTAAAATGACAGTTAATCTTGACAATTAATCTCCTAATGCAGTCAGATTCAAAGCATGCTGGGAACTACGGATCAACTGCCAAGGTAGTTATACCTAAAAAAAATATTTATCAGTAACCTTATTTTGACCAATTTAAATGGGTTTTACATAATACAATTTAGTTGGATTTACTTAATAATTTGTTCAATTAAAATTACTCAAAGAAAATAATTAAAATTTTAACAACCAAAATTAGTAGATTTTATTCGCAAGATTTTTACGTTATTTTTCTAAAAAAAAAAAAAAAAAACAGGAACATAAATAAATGATTAAAATATACTTAATATAATTATGTAAAAGTTACTAAGGCACGTAATCATTTTTTCAGTGCATCTACCAGAAAAGTTTTGAGCACTTTAAGGAGATGCTTTAAGGAGATGCTGATTTCATTTTCCAGCAGGACTTGGCACCTGCCCACACTGCCAAAGGTACCAAAAGCTGGTTCAAAGGCCATGGTGGTACTGTGCTTGATTGGCCAGCAAACCCGCCTGACCTGAACCCCATAGAGAATCTATGGAGTATTGTCAAGAGGAAGATGAGAGACACCAGACCCAACAATGCTGATGACCTGAAGGCCTCTATCAAAGAAAACTGTGCTTCCATTACACTAGTGCAGTGCCACAGGCTGATTGGCTCCATGCCACGCCACATTAATGCAGTAATTCATGCAAAAGGAGGCCCAACCAAACATTGAGTGCATAGAAATGAACATACTTTTCAGAAGCCTCACATTTCTGTTTAAAATATCCTTTTTTATTGATCGTATGTAATATAAAAATTTTCTGAGACTGAATTCTGGGTTTTCATTATCTGTAAGACATAATGATCAAAATTTTAAGAAATAAAGGCTTGAAATATTTCACTTTATGTGTAATGAATCTATATAATATAAAAAAAAAAATGGCTGGAGGAGTCAGAAATATATTCATTTGTAATAGGTTTGCTGTGCTTACGCTCATATACTTGGTCCCTTTAACTGTGTTTGATTTACGCTACCTTTGCTCTAAATCCTGTTTGGTAATTCACGTTACTTATGGCCATAAGATAACGCAAAGTGTATAATATCATTGATGCATTCGCTAGACGAATCCATACAATATTGTTATACTTTATATTACTAATCAGAGACTGTAAAATGTGTATATATGTATTTTCCTTGGAGCTAAACTAATTCCTTGACTGAAATTTATGTTTTAAATAACTAATTTCATGGATGTGATCTTGATAGATCTGGTGGAGAACATATTTGGTGAGCTAAGCTCATCATTGTTTTTACATGCTGCTAAAACCGCTACAACTGAGAGACAAAATGATCATGTAAGGGCTATATTTGGAGCAGGTGTATCTTACCAGTGATATCTCTGCTTGCCATGTGACCATGAGGGATTTTTCGGTAGGTCCTGTACAATACGGTACTTGTGAAATATACACTATATACACATTTAAAATGCACATTCTTAAAGGTCCAGTGTATAGAATATTACAGCCTTTAGAGGTGAGGTTGCAAATTGCAACCAAGATCTCAATCCACCCCTCCCTTTCGAAGCACTAGGCTGACACAGGACTAAGATGTTCTCACGTTTTCGTTTCTTTGACGAAGGAGATAACGCATTTATGAAATGCGTTCTGTGGGGCAGTTTGTTGTAGAAACAACACATCTCAAATCATTCGTCTTCAGGCTAAAAAATCTGTCAAAGCAAACTAGTATAGCATACTAGTAATGCGCTCACGTTGTGTGTGTATACTTGGCTAGAAATCTACGGAATCCCCGCCTGCAGATCTCAGTGGAATGCTTGTCATTGACAAGTTAGTTATGCACACACAACGTGAGCGCATTACTATGATGTGATATTTGCTGTTAGGGATTTTTTTTTAGCCTGAGGACGAATGATTTCAGACATTTAAAACAAAACTAACTGTGGTGTTTGCCCTGGTTCTTATTCATTTGCAAAACCAAAATCATTAGTGACAGTAAACCGCAGCTAAACATGTCACACACATACTGGATTAACATACATATGCCCAAACTCCAAGTGCCTATTTGCCAAATAACATATACGTATAGAGTAAGTTTAACACTGGCTTTTTAAATGTTCTATTTAGCCCCTGACTAAGCCCCCCTTGCCATATGCTAACATTATCCTCCTATACGGTCTTGTACATTTACGTAAATTCAGACTGTTGATAAATATCACTTACATTGACAGGTTTGCCTCGTTAAATTGGTCTCGCCCCCTCATTGAGAAAGAACTTTGAAGATAATCCAGCTTGTACTGTCCCAGGTTGATAAAACACTCCGGCTTGAAGTGATTTGAGCAAACATTTAAGCAGGTTTTTACTTATGGTTACTGAGGTATGTACACTAAAAATAAATCCACTCCTCTCTTGTCTCCTCTGAGGCTGGGACTAAATAAAGGACAAATAAGGACAATAAAGCCAAATAAGGACAAATCCTAAATAAGGATTTGTGTTTATCTGTGCAGCCATGAAACGAACATTTAGTATGTTTTCCGCAAACTTGCCATGACGTGTAACGGTGGTGCACCCTAGAATAGATACACATTTTTGGAATAATAGTTTGGGCGCCAGACAGGTTTAAGCCTGTCAATATATTAATTTAAACAGTTGCCACAGATAACTTAAAAATACCACCAATTACAGGATTACAGAATTAAATAATAATCAACTACATGTCGTATTAAAAAGAAAAACGTATTATAATCTTAATATTCCCCAAACTCTAAATTTTTAAGGGCCATGAACAGAAAACAATGTTAAACTTAACCCACATTACAATTTTAATTAAGTTAAATACGTTTAACACAACAAGGTGCAATCGAAATTGTTTTGCATTTTTGGTTGCCAGGTTCTCTGTCTCTCCGCCATGACACACATCGTCATTTCCTCTTCCTCCTTATATTTTCTGCATTTAATTATCTTACAGTACTGCCTTCCGTTGCCATTTTTTTTTAATGGGACGGTAGTGCAGAGTTAAATTAATTAATAATATGATGACGGAACAAATTAAATAAATTCCTCCTGCTGCCGGTATTCTTTCACTACCGTCACTGACGTCAGAACAAATGCCCCGCTATCGCTTGCGAAAACAGCAATGACGGCAGCAGCATTGGTGGAAATGTGCAGATTAATGGCCGGTAATATTATAATAAGAACCACTTCCTACGTCAGAAGGGGAGCCAAATCTGATCGGCTCCATCTCTTACGCTTGCAGAGACAAGCTAACCGAAACAAAGTTACTGGGTTTCATTTTTCACGTTTGGTAGATGCATTAGGGACCCAAATATAGCACTTAAACACATAAGCAAGATTTTTATCCGATGACCCGTTTAAAGGAATAGTTTACTGAAAAATTTAAATTGGCCTTTACTGACTTAGATTGTATGGACATAAAACTACTGACACATTTCTCAAAACATGTTCTTTGTGTTCTTCAGAAGAAAGTCATAAACTGGTTTTAATGGACATGAGGGTTAATAAATGACAATATTTTTCATTTCTGGGTAAACTGTCTCTTTAAATAATCAAGGGTGTAGGCCGTGTGTTATTGCAATGAATGTACATAAACTTCAACACACATGACAGCTAATTTACACAACCACCTATTCTTCTATTTTCAAACCATTTTTGCGTTAACCCTCAAACAGCGCTGTGATCGCTTTAAGGCACTCACCTTTACATTGCATCCTGCAACCTGTACCAGCCACTGTAGTTCACGTGTGTGACCTGTTGCTGCAGCATCATGGACAGGTGTGGCCCCGTTAAGAGCCCTTGTGTCAGCTGCCAGGCCCAGCTCTGTCACCAGAAAGCAAAGGCAGTCCAGCTGACCGCAGCGTGCTGCATGGTGGACTAGCCCTGCCCCCTGAGCGTCCGCAATGGTTACAGTAAGGCAGCCAGTTTCGGCTAGTTTCTTGAGGCCCTCTATATCTCCCTCCTGGACTGCAGTGATGGCCTTTTGGAGAACCATGTCTCTGCACCTGCTGCCATTGACTGGATCTGGGAGACTGTCACAGGCAACTTCCCCCACTGCACACACACACACAGGGGAAGCCGACACCTAACCGTCTGCCAGCTGGCGGAGTTGGGTTAGCAGAGGAGAGGAGCAGGTCGGGGCCAGTGAGCTGTAAAGGTAATGAAAGACACTGCACCTGTGCTGATCATGGCCTAGCCATAGCCTTAGAACTGCCTTACCAATCATTAAATGGTTGCCCTGGCCTTTGGCTGCAGACACCCCAGTAATAAGAGAACTGGCCTCTGAAGACCTACTAAAACGTGCGTGACTGGTGTGCATGCATATGGCGTTTGATTAGAGATTACAGTGAACCTCATTTTCACATGTTAATATTTATTTGAGTCTGAATGGCCAAGAGTATTTCTGGATAGAGAAGTGGATAGACTGGAGCAGTTTGGTTGGAGCAGATACCTCATAGTGATGGCCGGTACGCCGATAAATCGTTCTTAAAAAAGCATGCAAACTGATTGTCTCAAAAAAACAATGTTAAGTGAAATTGTAAGAGTTGTTGTACTATATAATAAATAAAAGTTGTGCTAACAAATGCTTATTTAGTGTAATGAACTTAAGCTAGAGTTATAAAATAGTATTAAGTAACTGATCATTTCAATTGAATTTGTGTATTTCAAACAAATCGTTTATTTAAGTTAAGCTAACTAATGTGACATTTTCTGCAACATTTTCTTGGAATTTCTCAGTTGTATTTACTTCAACCACAGTCTGATTTACTTGATTAAAGCATGCAAACTGATGAACCTAAAAAGCTTAGTAAACATTACTCCAGTAACTTAAGTGTTTCAAATATCCATTATAAACCAAAGGTTCCATTAATAACATTAACATCTAAATAAAGGTAGTGACAGAGTTAAAGGTTTAATTTAACACATTTTTATTTAGAAAAACAATGATGGCAGTAGACACTTGCTCAAGACAGGTTTGGGAAGAGAGATACATCATTGTTCATTTTCCCAGGTCACATCAACATCAGACACATAAAACATAAAACCACAATATTAGAACAAGGAAATGTGATAGGCCTGATCAACTGTGACTGGTGCCTATTGCCTTTCTGCCATGCCCACGCATTGTACATTAAAAAATATTGTGTCATTAAAAATGTGACCTTATCAGTGAAATCCAGTTTAAAGTCTTATGTTCTTATCATGTCAGGACAGAGCACCAAGTTTGATTTCAGTGACTTTCAAATTTCAATCTTTGACATGGCCTTACTCAATATTTAAGAGATCAAGGTTATATTTTCAGAGAATTTTCTTTACATTTTGTAGGATAATTTCATGTAGATAACAATAAACCCCAATAAAATGTCTTAAGCTGGGTTTTCACAGACAGGGTCATATATATATATATATATGTCTAATTAAATTATGTTTCTTGGGAGCTCGTTTATATGGCAGCACAAAGAAAACTGTCCCACAATGTCTTCTTTAAATAGATAGTCCACCCCCAAAAAACCTGTATAGACGTCTTTGTTCTGTTGAACACAAAGAAAGCTATTTAGAAGAATGTTAGTGACTGAGATTTCTAGGGCAACAATGACAGCGTTCACATGCACCCTCATAATGCGGTTATAATAGGATTTTGGCAATACTGCGATTACACTTTACCTCATGTAAACACAATCATTAGATTTAAATAATGTGATTAAGCTCATAATCGCAGTAGGCATAATAGAAGTAACATATGTGTTGTACGCCTAATTTAAACGCAATATGAAGGCATGTAACAACCTTAATTGCATTTATGCTGCTCTTATCAAGGTGTGGATGTGCTTCTGTCACGCACCTTAAGCGCAAATTCATGGTAAACATGACAGTCTGAAGTTTTACCGTCAACACAACTTGCTGTCAGCAGTCTGTGCTCCTTACCTTTATACAGAAACGGCACGAACGCGATGACAGCGTACACCACCGTTGCAGAAACATTTTCCATAAAAATGTCTATACTCATCACCGCGCCGAATAACCATAAAATACGTCCACATAACGGTTGTTTTCCATGTGACGCAAATATATTAAAATAATCACACAACTACTGTATCTGAGATCATCGCTTGTGCTGTGTATTATAGTAAATAATCAGACTATTAAAACTTCCATGTAAACAGGAGCAAAGAGGTATTCTCATGTCATGTAAACATGTTGCTGCTATTAAGTCCTTACTCTGATTATTGGAAATAATCGCATTATTGATGCACATGTAAACGTAGTCATTGACTTTTTGCCTTGCTAAATTCTTCAAAATATCTTCTTTTGTGTTCAACAGAAAAATAAACAATTATTATACAATAAGTCATGTATGGAGCAACTTGAGTGTAAGCCATTTTTAGTTGGAGTATCCCTTAAAAATGTAACTATAAAAAACTTACCAAACATGTGTTGAAGTTAGCTGAACAGGTAGTTAACTTTGCAATATAAATAGAAAAAAATACACATACTTGTATATATATTTAGGTGTCTTTATTTATTTATATTTACCATTAATTGAAATTCTATATCAACGTTTATTGATGGTTATATTTTATCAAATATGTGCATTTGTGTATACAGTTGAAAGAAAAAGTATGTGAACCCTTTGGGCTTACTTGGATTTCTTCATAAATTGGTCATAAAATGTGTTCTGATCTTCATCTAAGTCACAACAATAGAGAAACACAGTCTGCTTAAACTAATACCGCACAAACATTATACGTTTTCATGTTTTTATTGAACACAACATGTAAACATTCATAGTGCAGGGTGGAAAAAGTATGTGAACCTTTGGGTTTAATAACTGGTTGACCCTCCTTTGGCAGCAATAACCTCAACCAAACGTTTCCTATAGTTGCAGATCAGACCTGCACAACGGTCAGGAGAAATTTTGGACCATTCCTCTTTACAAAAGTGTTTCAGTTCAGCAATATTCTTGGGATGTCTGGTGTGAATCGCTCTCTTGAGGTCATGCCACAGCATCTCAATCGGGTTGAGGTCAGGACTCTGACTGGACCACTCCAGAAGGCGTATTTTCTTCTGTTGAAGCCATTCTGTTGTTGATTTACTTCTATGCTTTGGGTCGTTGTCCTGTTGCATCGTCCATCCTCTGTTAAGCTTCAGTTGGCGGACAGATGGTCTTAAGTTTTCCTGCAAAATGTCTTGATAAACTTTGGAATTCATTTTTCCATCGATGACAGTAATCCGTCCAGGGCCTGAGGCAGCAAAGCAGCCCCAAACCATGATGCCCCCTCCACCATATTTCACAGTTGGGATGAGAGAGAGAGAGAGAGAGAGAGAGAGGCAACAATTTCTGAACATCATTAAAATCATCTTTAACAAAGAGGCACAAACTTAACGCAGCTATTATATAGAAACTGAATACTTGCAAAGCTCTGTGCGGGATGTCCTCGTGTACGCTTGGAGTGATGGGAATGTTCAGATGATTTCAGAATGCAGTCTTGCTTAAAGTTGCGTGCCTTGTTGCCTCGGTCCTCGTGACCGGCCGCATGGCTCGTCGAGGTGTGCGAGGCAGCAGAGTCCATTGTTCCTTCTCCAGATAGGGAAGAATTACCTCACCTCCCCTTGAGAGGAAAGGTCCAAAGATGCGACTTGATGAAGTTTAAAACTGACGCAACCGAAGAGCAAAGAGCGAAGAGAGAAGACTTGGTGTCCTTGGTCGGTATTTATCTTTATGAAGGGCATGCCCACAGAGTTTGAGTCGGCCAATCATAGTTGAGTGGGGGAAGAGATTCTTTGTCCACTCAACAGCTAATTTTCACCTGTATGTAACTTTACAAGATACCAGTCCAAATTATAACATAATGAGTGTATTGTGTTCTATGGTCACACAATTTGTATAAACAAAGAGGAATTGTAAAGAGAAACATTTAGATATCAAGAGGGACAGGTTTGAATTGTATCAAGTTGTGATTCATTCGGATGTACGAGTACAAACCACGCCTGCATTAAACTTGTATATCTAACAGTTATAGACTCTTTAAAATGGCGTGAGCGCCAACATGTAACCTAGACATTTAGATACATTTATAGGAAGGACAGTATAATCACATAAATTCCTATTAGTCAGAGAAGTTTCTCTGGTTAGCCTCAGATGTTAAGTTAGAAGTGAGACACAGAGACTTCACACCTATGCTTTGAAGCTTAGGGGTCATAAAATATCCCACAGGGTAACCAAAGGGTTATCAAGACTCTCAGTGAGATAGCAAAACCTACAACCAGACCACTGGAGCCTGGTTTTGCTATGGTCTTTTGAAGATGGATCAAGAAACCAGGAAAAAAGGAAGTGGGAGGAGGTTTTATGGCTTTGCTCTCAATGATCCAGTCCCTACAGAGGGTAACAAGGCACACAATGAACTGTAAATATATCTGTGCAAGCAGATCTCTAGCCTCAACAGATCTGTCACCACTGTGTTCTTGGACTATGTCTTGAAAGACTCGCTTAATGGCAGGCAATTTATCCATAATAGTATGTAGATCGATATATCGACATGCCCAGCGAGTGTCACCTGGCCTCTGAAGCTCTCTAGCCGGTGCACTTGGGTACATTTATTTCTGTATGCCAAGCCATTTTTGATGCACATATGACCCAGATGTGAAGACATACAGTCTTTCTAGTAAGGAGAAGAACTCTCCTACCTCAGGGATAGCTTTGACTGTATCTACACTGTAATCCCAAACAGTTGTACTAGCTCATAACTAATAAGGTCATAACAGTCAAATGTCGTTATGCAGTTGACCAAACTATAAAGTGTTGAGCTCTGTTAAGATTTATGCCACTTTAATTGAATAGGGCTCAATATTTTATAGCTAATTTCTGTGGAACGCTCAAAAAGTTTATGAACCATACAGTAGTGCCATGACGTCATGACGTTCTGGTGGGTGGGTCTTATCTCTCCCTCAGGAAAGTGGAGTCAGCCATCTTGAATTTGCCCTGATGCGGGAAAGTTTTTGGCAGCATGTGTGGATGTGTAACAGTTCAATTTGTTTTAATTTGTCTGGAATGTGCAATTTTACCCCCCCCGCTTCAAACCACCACTATCTCAGTTATTTTCATTAGTCTTTTTGCCCTCGTTTTCTTAAGCGCCGTCTTATCATCAGCCCTGATTTGGTAAGTAACTCTTAACGTTTTTTATTTATTGAATTTCGATAAATAGTCTTGTATTTTTAAACTAGGAATACA
Source organism: Triplophysa siluroides (assembly GCA_006030095.1). Classification (NCBI taxonomy): domain Eukaryota; kingdom Metazoa; phylum Chordata; class Actinopteri; order Cypriniformes; family Nemacheilidae; genus Triplophysa; species Triplophysa siluroides. The sequence goes on along the minus strand of VCII01000203.1, from coordinate 6,765,319 downwards.
TTTGTTCAATGTGCACAGTGAATATTTGTTGTAAATAGTTTACAAATCCAAGTAATCGCAACGTTAGAAGTTTTGAACTACATTTCCCATAATGCATGTTTGCCCGGGACATTGACGGTGGAGGTTAGTTTGAACTTTCTGGCAGAGGCAGAGAGATAACGAAAGCATAACGTTATATCATCTTCCCGGTTGTTGTTTTCGCTGTTCGCCGTTAATGCATGTGCTTGCTTTGAGTATACTTATTTCAATAAGTGTCCGCGTTACACCGTCAATATTTTATGTTGTCGAGCTATCGTGAAACGAACAATAATAAACAACATAATGCGAGAGTGTTATCATGATGCTAACCAGGCATGTGTTTGTATTTCTTCGTAGGCATAAGTGTGTGGCTTTGAGATCATCTCGAAAAAAATTTAACAGTTCAGGTAGGATGTATTAGTGTGAAATAGTGTTATTAAGAGTTTATTTTATTTTACGTGTTTCCACAGTTGTTCTTTTGCTATTATTTAAATGTTTTTATCTCACTTGAACCCTTTATTAATACTTTGTTAAAACAACAACACTAGTAATAGCAGATCTATAAGCACACAACTTTGATGCTTTGCTTGTTAATAACTAACTTGCTCATCTTTTAATGTTTTAATTTACTAACATTTTAATTTTTACTATAATTAGTGTACAATTAATGTTTTTGATAGGTTTGGAAACTTTTTATCTGTATATTCCCTTTTTTAATTTCATTTATTATGTTTTATTTTAAAATGTTTTTGAACATTAACAAATCATCTTTGCGTGCATGTTGTGTACAGATATTGGACTACAAAGAGTGCTACAGAGAGTCAGCGTTTCACCATCAGACAGGTGCCAACAGGTGAGTTTTGTAAATTGTGTACTAACAAAAGATTTTCGCCCTGAATTTTTCACAATGTTTAGGTTTTTTGCAGCAGAACAGACTTTATCAAATTACTGATTTGTTGTCAACTGATTGGCATTATTTCCCCCCCATTCAAAATTTTACAACACATTTTAACTTTTTTGCCAAAAGTGCAAATCAGGGCTGAAATGGTTTAGACTTTAATTGAAAATATTTACATTGCAGGCTGAAGTTGGCCTAATGGAGTGGAAGTGCAAGTTGTGTTCTGCAACTTCAAATACCCGGGGAAAATTATTTTGGCACTATACTGTACTGCATAGCCAATATTCAAGAGTGTCCCCCCTGGTCTCTATGACAGTTGCATTTGTACTTTTCCATCATTTGAAGCGATGAAAGCTCATCTGTCAAGATCTCATAATGATTCATGTAGAGTAGATGCAACTGAAGGATCATGCAGCTTTTTTACATGTCCTTTGTGTAACGTAAAACAGCCCTTTTCTGAGGAAATTCTTTTTGGTCATTTGAGAAGTCATTTACGAAATCATGAGATGGTAGCATGCCCATTCAAGAACTGCAATTACAGAACAAATAGCTACTCAGAATCACCACCATGTTTTCTACTTTTATGTGCATTAAACGCTGACTTTGGTGAATGTGTTGTATTGGCAGACAATGATAGTGCCCCAGTTGTAGTTGCAGCAGAAAGTCTTGGGGAACCTGCTGAAAGTCACAGTGCAGGGTCTGCGGACACGTTTGATCTCGACGATGTAAACAGTCAGTGTGACACAGACACTTTAAGAGCCCAGTTGAACCAAAACTTGGCATCATTATTCTTAAAGATGTATTCTATTCTTCATGTATCTGACATGGCATCTCAGGAAATAGTGGAACATTTGACTCAATTATTTTCCTTGTCCCAACCGATACTCAAACATGACATTAGTGAGGTCTTTCAGAGTCATGGCATCACTGTCAGTGAAACACTTCTAAATGAGATTGTCAGTATTGTTATGGACAGTAATGTTATTGTCAGTGCCACAGCTAAGGGGAAGCAGTTATCCTCAACCAAGAGAAGGAAAACCTTCATCGAAAATAATTACCCTGTGGTAAAGCCTGTACAGTATCTGCTACAGCCAGGACACACAGTAGTGCATGTTCCCATTCTTGAGATGATACAAAAAATCTTCAGTCATACAGATATTCTGGACAAAATTAAAGAAACAAAAGTGGCACAAAACAGTCATTATGTAAGCCACCAAGATGGTTTGTACTTCAAAGAGAACACATTCTTGTCTTCAGATCAGTTAAAGATAACACTCATTTTGTACATTGATGATTTGGAAATAGCCAATCCACTTGGCACATCACGCAAAATACACAAAATCTGTTCAGTTTACTGGACGTTTGCTGATCTTCCCAGTAAATACCGATCAGCCCTGCATGTAATTCAGCTTGCAGCTTTATGTAAAGTGGCTGACATACAGACATTTGGCTATGAAAAAGCACTTGGTCCTTTGTTGAGAGACCTCCGTACCCTTGAACAAGATGGGGTATTCATTGAGTCTATTGGTAAGGTAGTTCAAGGAACAGTCATGTGTGTAGTGTCCGACAATCTTGCAGGTCATGATTTGGCAGGCTTTTCAAAGTCTTTTAGAGCAGAATATTTTTGCAGATTCTGCACAGCAACACAGGCTAAACTTCAGACTTATGAAGTTGCAAGTGGTGAGTTCAGTCTTAGGACAAAAGACAGCCATAATAGTGATGTGTATGCAGTAATGCATGGGGATAGTCAGAGTCAGAATGGTGTTCAGGCAGATTGTGTCCTGAGCCAGCATCTAGAGCATTTTCATACCATAACTAGCTTTCCACCTGATGCCCTCCACGATCTTTTTGAGGGGCATTGTGCCCGTGGAGCTTGCCCTGTGTATCCGAGAGATGATCCGTCGCAAATACTTCACCCTTGAATATTTGGACGAGAGAATTCTATCGTTTCCATACCAGCACACAGACAAGGTTGACAAACCTCATAAAATACCACAGACCTTTGCTGTAAAGAAAAGCATTGGCGGTAATGGCCATGAAAATGCCACATTGCTAAGACTGCTCCCTTTGATTATTGGGAATGCAGTTCCTGAAGAGGATGGAGCATGGACTGTGCTTATGGACTTAAAAGAGGTAGTAGAGTTATCGCTGTGCTCAGAATTCACAGAGGAGTCCATCCAGTATTTACAGTCTAAGATACAGGATCATAGAGAGATGCTGAAAGAAGCCTTTCCAGATTTCAAACTCCGTCCTAAGCATCACTACATTGAACACTATCCTGACCTTGTACGCCATTTTGGGCCACTTGTACACTTGTGGACAATGAGGTTTAAGGTATAAACACCATTTTTTTAAGAGAGTTGTACACGACACCCAAAACTTTAAAAATGTGTTAAAAACACTTGCAGACAGGCATCAATACATGGTAGCATACCATCTCAGTGCCTCAGGATCCTTCAAACCTCACCAGCAGACATCAAATGTCTCTTCTGTACTGGTATCAATGCTTCCAAATGTTGCCAAGACATACATTGAACAAATAACAGCAAGCAATGTTATTTACAGCACATCAAAGGTCTGCATTGATGGAACCGATTATGATGTAGGAATGTTTTTGTCTGTGGGAAAAGAAGGGGGACTGTCTAATTTCTGTAGAATTGAACAGGTTCTCCTGGTTAACTGTAGTGTTGTCTTTCTTTGTCAAGAGCACAAATCACACTACATTGAAAACCTGAGATCATCAGAGCTAAATGACAAAACACCTCTCTGCGCTTACAACATAGATGGTAGATTGCTCTTGACACCCAAACGTTTCATATTGTTAAACTGAAGATTTGTTGAAGCAGGTAAACAGAGGAACTAGGGCTGCACGATAAATCGCACGCGATTGTCACTCGCATCTCATCAGTAAAGCCGGTCCCATGATTAGAAATAAATCGCCATCGGCTGCTTTCAGATGGAGCGGCATTTACTACACAGAGCCATAGTTCACTGACAAGCGGGGAAATATCGCATTCATAACCGCAGGCGATTCATCCGCTATTATGAATGCGATATTTCCCCTCACAATCGCGTGCGATTTATCATGCAGCCCTAAGATGAACACATTCACACACATAAAACAATATCTCTTGGAGCTGTGCGGACCAGTGGGTCCATGAATAAACTGCCCCACTACAACAGCTGGCCTTCTATATATCCCATCATTCAAGTGGTGTTCCAGTGTTTATGTGGGTATGTGGACATGTATATGTAGTGTGTGTCACCTCCACTTTTAATGCAAATTAACAGGTTTTTGTCTGTTGTGCTGCGTGTGTATGTTGCACGAGACACCGCCCTGAAACTTACTCTACTTGAGCGACCAAAGTCAGTGGAGGAGCTGAAAGAAATAATGCAAGAGAGATTCAAGCCAAGACTGGACGGTGACTTTAGCCTGCACTATGATGATCCAGACTTTGATGGTGATCTTTGCCTTCTTGTGGACATCCAGGAGTTACCAGAGAAGGGCACATAAAGAGTCGTCAGACCTGAAGGTGACACTTCATCTACTGCATCTTCTGACACAGACATATTCCCACATGCACCTGCGTTACAGCGCCAGAAGAGTTGGCCTGATCACTTTGTTGTTCCTGGTTTCGGTTATGAAATGGAGCATATACTAGAAGAAGGAAATCGTGTTCATGAAGAATCAGGGAAATTGCTGAAGTTAAAGAGGTCACAGAAGAGTGAAATCCTTAAAAAGATGGCAGAAACGATCTATAGTTTTAAACCATACCCACATGAAAAGGAATTGGCAATGGCTGCTCAAGCTTTGATTACAGCTCATCCATGTCTCAGAATGACGGCTGGTGAAGACGGGGAGTTGGGACGGAAACGTCACATAGGGTACAAGGTTGCGTCTTACCGTAACAATCTGGCCAAAGCTGGGGTTGCAGAAGTAGCCATCAACACAGGGAGGCGGAGCCGAAACAACCCCGACAATGATCACCCCCATCAAAACATAAAGAAAGCTCGAAAAGCTGAGGTCAACTACATCATCAACCTACTGAAAGATCAAACTTCAGCCACTCTGGAAACAATGAGAGAAGAAATCATACATGAAGTCGAAAAGACTGAGAGAAACCAATAAGTCATAGGCAAGCTCATGAACACAACCTATGCCCTTCGTCGCCAAGAAATTGTTGGATCTCTTGTACAGTAGCTCCACGGGTGAGAGACATCGTGGACAGATGGCCAGCCCTACTTATGGAATCACAGGTAAAAATAAATAATTAAAAAATCTTTATCTTTATCATTATTTTATTGTTCTCCCTGTTGAGAGTTAATTGTCATTCTTTAATTTAAAACATGATGTATGATGTTATCTAAAGGAAATTGCTTTCTATTTTGACCTTGGTTCTGACTCATCCATAATAGAATTGCCCTTGGTTTTGCTACCTGCCAACTGAAAACTTTTTAAAATACATTCACAATTCTGTTCCTAATTCATCTTTGTACATTTCCGTGTTATTCTGTCCATGTTACAGGTGCTTGCAGAGTTCCACCGAATTAACAATGTTAACCTGCGCAATCAATTCTACAAGGAGCTGGACAGACAAACGCCTAAACTCATCACCTTGTTCAGAGACAAGGCCATCAAGACTGGCAAGATAGCGGAGGAGCTAGCCAAGCTCTTGAGGATTTATGACCTTCAGGTGAATTTTTAACTTTGCATGTGTAGCACCTCTAACCTGAATTAGAATTGGTAGCTATATATCTAGTACCTAGAGCAGTGAGCAATTGAAGACTCACAAGAAGACTTAATTTTTAAACAGAACAGCTGGCAGGTTTATTACACAATCACTGTGCAACACACTATTCACAGAATGATTTTGTCTCACATTAGAAAATACCCCAAAATAAAATAGAGCTCTTTCTTTTAGTAAAACAATAGGAAAACAAAATAAATTGTCCTCTGAAAAATAGAAAGTCAATCTACCCGGGTAGTAAACCAAAACACATTCAAGTTTCCTTATCTGGAATCCATGGAATCCAAAGTCTGGATACAAATCAGTTCAGTCACTCCGCAGAAGAGAATCCGACACAGCTGGCCACACTGCGTCCAAACGTTCCTTCTGTAGAATATCACTCACTGGGACAGGCTCGCCATCGAAGTCGGTATGGTTTGGAACCAAACGGAGGTTTCAGCAGAAATCACGGTGGAAAACAACATAAAACATCTCTCACAAGGCAGTCCTCGGGTTACTAGTAAAATATTATTTTATCAACACTTGATTAGCAAGTTTAACAACTCCTGATTAGAATTGTCTCGATATCGTACTGTTTTCAATCTATTTTCGCCAGGTGAACTAGAGCTTTTTCTGATGTAACTTGATACAGCGGAAAATTCCCAATGACGGACATAAAAAAACAGTGTTAGCGCGCCCTCTAATGGCACCATGTAATTCAACACCCAACTAATTAACCCTTTAGTGACAGCATATACTATATGGGTTACACACTCCCCTCCTAAATCAGCATGAGTCCCTTCATGTGCTACAATATTCTGGCTCAAACTGTTATAAGTTCTTTACTTTCATATTCACTAAATATACTGAGTGCATTGTTGAAACTTTCTAAAAGGTTTTGAGCAAATGATATGAGGGGTTTTCCCAACTGTGGGTAGTGAAATCGGCCAGGTGCTCGCCTTGACCTTTCAGATCGACGTACTGATGCATCTTCCCTAACTTCTCCAAGTACTTCCTCATCTTGTTGATCACAACAGTCCGGGATTTCAATGTCAGTACTCCTATTTTATTATTTCCATCTTCTGGGTCACCAAGATCCAACAAGGGAACATCATCATCTTCTAGAACGATAGCGGTCATCACATTCTCCACATCCTCAGTAGGAGGTTGTTCAACAGTAGTCTCTGGCTGTAATTCTTCAGCCTCTTCAAGACACACCTCTGCTCCTTGTGCCGACAATGCTAACTCAATACCTGCTGCAAGCTCCCCTGGAGACTGGGGTGGTAATGTCTTGCACAAATCACTCTTTCCGGGGAGATGGGCAGATGTATCCAGCTTCTTTTGGATGTCGTATACATTTGTGAACATTTCCTCAGTAAAGGCTGAGGGTATCACAAAAGACGGTGTAGTCGTCTTCAGACTCACAATCTTCCTCTTCTTGCTGCTGAGGAGAATTTTGTCGTGTCCTGGGACGATGTGTGGCCCTGGGCTGATCTGATTCATCTTCTTCAGCTTCATACAACTGCCCACATGGTAACAGAAGATCCCTGTGCAGAGTGCGGATTGGACCATCTTGATTCACTGGCTGTACCATGTAAACCGGTATGTCTCCCATCTGTTTTAGGACACAGTACACAGCAGACTCCCACTTGTCTGCAAGTTGTGCTTGTTCCGCAAACGGACGTTCCTCACCAGGACTCTATCCCCCACTTCAAGGGTAGATTCTCGGACCCTCTTATCAAAACGCCGTTTGTTTCTGTCAGCAACTTTCTGAGAGTTTTCAATGGCTGTCTGATAACTCTCCTCTAGCCTAGACTTGAGATTCCGCACATATTGTGAGTGAGATGCTGGTTTCCCCTCCCTGACAGGTAAACTGAATGCAATGTCTACAGGCAACCTGGGTTGTCTCCCAAACATCAGCTCGTAGGGACTATACCCTGTAACCTCATTTCTGGTACAGTTGTAGGCATGTGTGAGTGGTTTTACAAAGTCCCGCCAGTGACTCTTCTGCTTATCCTTTAGAGTACCCAACATGCCAAGAAGGGTGCGATTGAACCGTTCAACCGGATTTCCTCGTGGGTGATAGGGACTTGTCCGCACTTTCTTGATACCAGCTATGGCACAGAGCTCTTTAATAGTTCGAGACTCAAAGTCCCTGCCCTGATCACTATGCAGGCGCTCAGGAAACCCATAATGCACCAGGAATTGCTCCCACAGGCACTTTGCAACCGTAGCAGCCTTTTGGTCTTTAGTGGGTATGGCTACTGCATACTTTGTAAAGTGGTCTGTGATGACCAGGATGTCTTTAGTGTTGTGGGTGTCAGGCTCAAGCGATAAGAAGTCCATGCAAACCAGCTGCATTGGCCTAGATGTCTGGATACTGACCAGAAGTGCTGCTTTTTCAGGCGGAGTCTTTCTTCTGACACATCGTCCACATGTTTTGACCTTGTGCTCGACGTCAGCAGCCATTCGTGGCCAATAGAATCTTGATCTTACTAAGTCAGTTGTACGCTCTCTATCCCCATATGCCCCATGTCGTCATGAAGACAAGTGAGTACAGTTGCCCTGAGTGACTCTGGAAGTACAAACTGATAGGATGTTTGCTCTTCACACTGACGTTTCCTGTACAGAAAACCATCTCGCATTTCAAGACGCTTCCACTCTTTAAGTACCAGCTTGAGTTCAGGGGAGTCAGGACTGATGTCATTGGGTACTTTGTCTCCAGCTTTTAACCAGCTAATGACATGCTTGATGATGGGGTCAGCTTCCTGTCGTTCTCTGAGTTCCACTTCACTAAAGGCGGGTACAGTTTCATGTCCTATTAAGTTTTCTTCACCATAGATGTCTGGTACAGCCTCAGCTTGGAGAGCCAGGGATTCAACCATCGTAAGGGAAGGTAAGTAGTTGTCTGGCTCTCTTAGAAGGTGTCTGTGACAAACAGCTGTAACCACATCTGCAGGTAAGTTTAAATGGTCGGCTGATGATGCTAGATGATGTGACGTGAACTGTTTTATCCTTTCTTCTCTTCCAGTTCAGCATCATCATCAACCAACATACCATGGGGTCGCCTAGAGAGGCCATCGGCATCCTGATTGCTCTTTCCAGGCCTATACTTGATGTTGAAATTGAATGTGGAAAGGGCTGCAAGCCAACGATGACTGGCGGCATCTAGTTTAGCTGAGGTAAGTATGTAGGTTAATGGATTGTTATCCGTTATGACAGTGAAGGTATTACCATAGGTAATCTTGGAACTTCTCTAGAATTGACCATTTTAAAGCTAGGAACTCCAGCTTGTGTGCTGGATACCTCGCCTCGCTACTTGAAAGGCCCCTACTGGCATAGGCAATGACCCGTGTTTGTCCGTCCTGCTCCTGATAAAGCAGCCCCTAAACCAGTAGTGCTAGCATCTGTGTGCAAAGTATATGGTAGCTTTGGATTTGCAAACCCCAGGATTGGAGAGGAGGTTAGCTTTTCTATTATGCACTCAAAAGCTTCCTGACAAGCAGGTGTCCATCTTTCTGCAAACGGCTCTTTTGGGTTGAAATATTTGCCTTTACATGTCATCTTCTGACCCTTTTTTAGAGGTGGGTATCCGGACGTGAGATTGTTTAGTGGCTTAACTATTTTGGAATAGTCCTTCACAAAAACGACGATAATAGCCGGAAAAGCCCAAAAATGACTTCAGTTCTTTAAGAGTCTGGGCTTTGGCCAAGTTTTCAGAGCACTGACTTTCCCAGGGTCAGTCTCCACACCATCTCTTGAGACGACATGTCCAAGGTAATGCACAGAGGTTGAAAGAATTTGCATTTCTCGGGAGAGAGTTTGAGACCATTTTCTCTTAGCCGTTGCAGTACATGCAGAAGTCTGGCTTCATGTCCCTCCAGGGAGTCTGAGAACACAATTAGATCATCAAGGAACACCAGCACCTCCTTCAAGTTAATGTCACCCATACATTTCTCCATTAACCGTTGGAAGGTGCTAGGCGCATTGGTTATTCCCTGTGGCATCCGATTGAACTCCCAAAAACCCAGGGGGCACACAAAAGCAGTCTTGGCTTTGTCACACTCCTCCATGTCGATTTGGTAGTAGCCTGACTTGAGGTCCATCACTGAAAACCATTTTGACCCGGTAAGGGCCGAGAATGCTTCTTCTAGGTTTGGTAATGCATAAGCGTCCTTTATGGTCAGCAGGTTAAGCTTTCAGTAATCGACACAAAGGCGGATATCACCATTCTTTTTCCTTACAACAACGATGGGTGAAGAGTAAGGGGACTCCGACTCCCGTATCACACCAGCTTCCAGCAGTGATTGCAAGTGTTTCCTCACAGCTTCATAATCATTTGGATGGATGGGCCGTGCTCGTTGCTTGAAAGGAGTCTCATCTTTTAGTTTGATATGGTGTTTGACTTTGGTGGCATGGCCAAAATCAAGTTCATGGTGTGCGAAGACATCAGCATAACCGTTGAGCTTCTCAGTGATTCTGCTTTTCCACTCCTCTGGCAGAGGGGACTGACCAAAGTCAAACGTCAGGCTGCTTTTGGTGGTTTGACACGAGAAACAGTGGCACTACAACAGTCTACAGTAGCAGAGTTTTTGTCAGGTAGGCAACCGTTTTCAAAGATCTGTTCGGGAGCATGTAGTTCTGCAATAACACAGTTTGCGGTGATTGTTATATCATGGTCGGTTTCATTTCTGATCCAGACAGGCAACTTCTGTTGGTGCTGCTGTGGCAGAGTGATGAGACAACAATCAACGAAAATCCCACCAGGTAAAGCAGAGGTTGTTGGTTGCTCCAGAACGGCCCATTTCTCAGTATTGGCAGAACTGACGTTGGCATGCCCTTCCACAGCAACTTTCTCATGTGCAGGAATGACTTGCTGTGTTTTTCCTTTTAGTGTCATAAGACCAATTTCTCCACTGGTGTTCAGCCTTTTTCGAAGCTCAAGTGCTCTGAGAATTTGTCTATAACCATAGACAGTTGAAGTGTTTTTCCAAGTGTTTGTTCTGGCAGTGTTCATCATATAGCACATCAAGTAAGTTAGTCCCTATCAGAACAGGTAAGTCACTGTTGGAGCGTAAATCAGGCACAACTAATGCTAATGTGGATACTTCAGGTGCAGTGTCAATGAAATCTTTTGGGAAACCAATGTTGACTTCTACGTACCCTAAGTATGGAACAAACTGCCCATTAGCACCCTCTACATCAAGTAGATTGAAAGGCTGGATAGGCTGCTCTGATAAGTGTTTTTTGTAGAATGCGGTTGATACTGTAGTCACCTGAGATCCGGTGTCAAGGAGACAGTTACAGTTTACTCCTGACACAGTAACATTGCTGGTGCATTTCTCCCCTATTAATCCTTTTGGTATTTTAGACTGGTGCTTTGTGCTGTGCAAGTAACTTGAAGTATTCTGTTTAGCTTTTGGTTTGGGACATGTATGATTAGTCATTGTTCCTGTTTGCCCCTCAACAGGAACAGAACCTAGTTTAACTTTGGCTGATTTTGAGCTTCCACAACCGCTGCTTCTCTCTGAGTTCTTTTCGTTTAGCCTCAACAACGACTGGATTGGGCTCATTGCTACAGGCTGGGGCTATGTCCATCTTCACCACAGTTAAAGCAGTACCATGGGCGAGGTTCTTGCTGGATTTTCCCACATTCTGCTGTGGTGATTTCTCTGCAGGCTCTTTCAGCTTAAATTTCTTTGACTTGAATGTCTTGGTGGTAGCTTTTGCTGAGGACTCATCCATTGATGCTTTCAAGGTTGCCAGCTGGGCTTGAAGTTGTGCTATTTGTTTTTTCATTTTCTTTGTACCTGCATCAGGGATGTCTTCTGCAGCAGCAGCTTCTATGTCTTTCTCATTAGTGTCAAAGTCATACACATTCAGAGAGTTAGACTGTACTCTAGTTTTGGTACATCCAAAATGCTGCTTCATGCGGCAGGACTTGGCAGTTTGCTTGTCCTCTTCAGTTCGCAGTAAGAGCAAACAACTCAGGAAATGAGGGTGGGCTATTTTTTTGTTCCAGCTGGAGATTTGTGATAAAGCTGTTGTCCCAGCATCCCCTGCAGAACTGTTTCAGCAGTTGGCGGTCTGAGTCTCCAGCAGCAATACCATTTCTTTTCACTACATTGCTCAATGTAGCCTGTAGTCGATGTAAGTAAGCAGAAGGTTTTTCACCTGCGTTTTGGTTGGTGTTTAGGAATGCCGCAAAGAGTTCATCACCATCATCCACAGTCCCATAAGCGGAGTCAAGAACACTGAGATATTCACTGGAACTGGACTGAGGCCCTAGATGTCTCACAACATTTGCAGCAGGAGGAAGCAGGCTTTCTGAAATCTTTCTGACCACTTGTTTGTCAGAGACTGTGATATCTGTGAGGTAAAACTCTGCATTGCTTCGCCAAGTGTCATAATCAACTTCTAGGCTTGGACATGGAGTTTTTCCAGAGAAAGGCCTCCACTTGGAAAAGCTGTAAGGTGTTGGCGACATATCATTGCTCTTTACGATGTGTTCTACCACCACTCTTTGGACTTCAGGTGTAGTAAGTTGTTCAGGTGTTAACTGGTAGGTTGCTCTATTACCACTACGTGGAACCTCATAAGCCTGTTTGAGTGGAAACGGAATGGCTATCCATATTCATTGTCACTTTGGGCTGAGTAGTTGACTCAGTTGGGGTTTGGTCAGTTACCAGGTCTGCCACTTGTTCAACCACCTCATCATCTACATCAGTATCAGAAAGGCCACTGATTAGGACTGAATTGGGCACCTTAATGTTCTTAGACTGAATAACATCCATGTTATAGTAAGTGAAATTGCAAAACAACCCAAAAAATAAAACACGTCAATTTACAGTCTGATGAATTGTGAACAAATGTGCCAAAGCTGTTCTGTATACGTATAGATATATATAGATATAACCACAAACTGCTCCAAGGCTGGCTCGCCAAGATTTATGTAGCACCTCTAACCTGAATTAGAATTGGTAGCTATATATCTAGTACCTAGGCTCTGAGCAGTAATTGACAAGACTCACAAGAAGACTTAATTTTTAAACAGAACAGCTGGCAGGTTTATTACACAATCACTGTGCAACACACTATTCACAGAATGATTTTGTCTCACATTAGAAAATACCCCAAAATAAAATAGAGCTCTTTCTTTTAGTAAAACAATAGGAAAACAAAATAAATTGTCCTCTGAAAAATAGAAAGTCAATCTACCCGGGTAGTAAACCAAAACACATTCAAGTTTCCTTATCTGGAATCCATGGAATCCCAAAGTCTGGATACAAATCAGTTCAGTCACTCCGCAGAAGAGAATCCGACACAGCTGGCCACACTGCGTCCAAACGTTCCTTCTGTAGAATATCACTCACTGGGACAGGCTCGCCATCGAAGTCGGTATGGTTTGGAACCAAACGGAGGTTTCAGCAGAAATCACGGTGGAAAACAACATAAAACATCTCTCACAAGGCAGTCCTCGGGTTACTAGTAAAATATTATTTTATCAACACTTGATTAGCAAGTTTAACAACTCCTGATTAGAATTGTCTCGATATCGTACTGTTTTCAATCTATTTTCGCCAGGTGAACTAGAGCTTTTTCTGATGTAACTTGATACAGCGGAAAATTCCCAATGACGGACATAAAAAAACAGTGTTAGCGCGCCCTCTAATGGCACCATGTAATTCAACACCCAACTAATTAACCCTTTAGTGACAGCATATACTATATGGGTTACACATGATTCAGAAACAGATTATTAACAGATTGTTTGTAGAGAACTGAACGAAGCCATAGTGTGAATTGCCTCGACTGTGGCCCAAGGTTAACGTTGTTGTCTCATCAGAGATGGACGTCTTGACAAGATGCATTCAAAAAGAGGTACCCTAAAAAGATACTTTAGCAGCTTCAATTTGAAGAAGTCCAAATAACTACTGTTTTCATAAAATTTGATTAATAACTCACAAAGGAAAAACACTTAAAATTGTTAAAGTATTTACAATAGAAAGTTATTAATTTGAAAAATGTTTTACTGAAGAAAGGTGACCCAAAATACTAAATCTACCATCTATAGCAATGACCACCATCAAAATATGGAACTATTTAACACTTAGATTTTATTAAGTGTTTGCTCTGCGTTTGTGTAATTACTATTGTAATGGATATTTTTTGTCCATCTAGTAACAGAGTGATGTAAATATGAGATGGGCCCTCGTCCTTCGTGCACTTCCTGTGTACCTGCGTGAAGATGCCTTCAAGTTCTTCAGGACCTGTAATGTAAGTGTACTGGCCTCACTATCAATCCCTTTGCCTAGCTATTCAGTCAGCTTAAACATATGACATCACTCAACGGACTCTAGGAGAACCAGGGGGGTATTCCAGAAAGTGGGTTATGAGATGAGGGAAACTCGTGAATGTTAAATTCAAAATGAAAAGACAACTGCATTTAAAACTTAGTGACTTATCTGTGTCAGTGATTTTTATTACGGCCGCAGCCAGAAAATGTTTGCTTCCTGTTTTCTCCCGTTGCCATGGTGAATCACAGTATTGGAGCTCCATTGATGATGGCTTTTTACTAGTCGTCAGGCAGGAGCTCAACTCAGAGTTGACTTACCTAACTCAGATCAGCTGTTCTGGAACTGAAAACTCAGTTTCACTTCACAGGTTAAGTCAATTCAGAGTTCAGGGTTAGGCTCAGAGTTTGTTGAACCTCCTTTCTGGAATACCCTCCAGAACCTGTTTATGAAGTTTATTTGAGTTTTTATTCTGCAAACTGGCATGTAGAAATTACATAAATGAAAAGGTAAGTATAAAGCATTCAACTGAACAAGAGTATGCCAACAGATAGGTTTGAAACTAACATAAGATATAAGCATATGAAAAGAAAATAGTTTAAACATGTAGGTTAGTTGCAGTCTAAGTGCTAAGTGACAGTAATGTCTAGACATCATCAGCATGATTTGTATCCTTAAGGGGCTGAACTCATTCTTGTCTTATTTGTGTTTTATAGTCAGCAGATGGTCCAGACCTCACTGACACTCCGGTGGCTCTCCTAACAGTCGTCACGGATGACCCTACTGATGCGGCCCTCTTCAGCCCTGAGAGCATCAGTATTGTCGTGGAGGATGAAATACTTGTGAGTGGTCCCACAAATCTGGCTGACTCATTTCTCCTGCTCTTTGGGTACATCTATGCACTAGACCAACAGTAAAGAATCTCGAGACCAAAGAATCTCGAGCTTACATTCACATTTGTCCAAAAGGTTGTCATGTGTCTTGAGGACAACAAACCACTGAAAGGGCGTCTACTGACGCTGAAGAATGATTTGTTCAATGAGTGAATTACTCAGAATGGATTATTTGTTGAGATGGGTATTGAGGAAGTTTTTTTTTTCCATCTTTACAAATGTAATTTTGTGCCTCTTCTACCTCAGATTTAAAGTGTGACACTGTTTGCCTCTTCTACCTCAGATTTAAGGTGTGACACTGTTTGCCTGTTCTACCTCAGATTTAATACATTGATTGTTAAATTTTAAAAACATTGATGTATTGCCCAGCCTAAGTTTTTGTACTAAATATGTTCAATTCATGCACTATACATGTTAAATGTTCTGCTGCCTAATGCCTACCTTGATGCACTACATTGATGTTGTCAGTTAAAGTACGGCACAGTAAAAACCAGCACTTTATTTGAATGTTGTATTTTAAAAAGTGAGTTGCAGCCTTCAAGAGATACAGTAGTATCAAAATGTTTTTAAACCGTGTTAAATGGCTCCACATTCTAATAGTTGTCATTGTTGTTGAGGATAGATTATACTTAGAATCTTATTGAATTTTATCATGAATCTTTTGTGAGTTTTAATCCTATTTTTACCCAAAATACTGAATCTACCCTCTGTAGCAATGACCACTATCAGAATATGGAAATAATAGCACTTAATGTACTTTATAAAAACAAAATGTGTTTTAGAGTCGTTTTAATTTATCACAAGCACTTTTTGACTGATCCGTTTTGATTCGTGCCTTTTTTAAAAAGCACATTGTGTTTAATAAAAAAAGTTGTTAAATTGTCACTGTGGTGTCACTTGTGTTTTCTAACATTGCTAGCTGATTATAATTGTGTAGCGGGCCGACATCAGTATTTCAGGTTAGAATTAATTTTGAGTGCATGTCCCACATTAAGTTGAAGAATATTTAACATTTTGAGTGTTTTTCCCACATTATATGAGTTAAGGAATATTTAAAATTGAGTGAATTACTCTCTAATTATAAATTGAGGAATATCAATATTTATAAGATAACATTTACATTTTCAGTTGCCTTAAATTATTTCACTTTTGTTTTATCTAAACTTAAAACATTTAAAAACATCACTAAAATATTTTTGTGTACTCTGTTACAAAATAATTGTTGAGTTCTGTGAACTTATTAGGGTTTACAGTGTACTAAAACTAAATTCAGACAGTGTGCATTGCAGTGGATGTAAAAAGCATGCTTTGCTTGTTCTTTAATGCGTGCCTGGACACCTGAATGCTTCCCACTCATAACTGAAGCACCGTCATATGCTTGGCCTACTAGGTTGTTTTTGTATTCAAGACCATGACTTTCTAATATGTGTATGATTTTGTCAGTAAGCCCTGCTGCATTTAGTCGATCAGCCGATTCAAAGTGGAGAAAGCTCTCATGGACAGCTCCACTGAAATAGTACCCGAGTACTAGAGATATCTGCTCCTTTTTTCATCTGCCATTATGCTATAGACCTCACTGTCTTTCACTTCTTCTATAATATTAGTTCGAACCATGTCTGCCAAACAACTCAGAACCTCATTCTGAATCCCTTTGCTGGTATATTTTGCATTATGAATGGAAGTCAACCTTTTTTGCACAGTTTTATCATGCTTAGCTAATGTTTCTAAGATTGAAATGAAGTTCCCTTTATTATCTGACTCTGCAGACTCATCGTGTCCTCTTTGTGCAATGTTTTGTGTGGCTGTAAGTAGTAGTATTTCTCCTATTGTTTTAATATAGTCCCGATTTTCTTGAACCTGTTTGTTGTGTTCCTTGTTTAGGGCATTAATCAGTGTTGCATTACTTTTTACAGCTTTCTGATAGTCTCTCCATGTAATCATTGCTTGTTTGTGCCGCTCAGACCTTGCATGAATTGCAAATCCCCCCTGTTTGTAAGTTGCCTTCTTCCAATTGTTAAACCCCAATTTTGAATCAAATACCGTCTCTGAGACTTTGGGAGGGCTAAAATGCCTGCAGGCATAACAAAACACAGAGTCTGATTGTTTGGAATATTTAAGCCAGGGGTGGATATGGTCCCAGGCTGCCTTGAAGCTCCTCCTCCGGTCCCCCATCAGAGTTCTTGGGTATATATTCTTCATTGGCTGCACCGGTGGTTCTTCCCGGGATTTGCTGATATCTGCCAAAGAAAATATATATATGTATTAAAAGTATGTATACCCTTTACAGCAAATAGTTTTCTTTTACATAAATATTGAGAATTAAGTGAACTTATTACTTCGTTTGTCTAACTTAGTATTTTTCCGTTTTTCATTATTTGCTGATGAGAATGTATATATATATTTATTTGACCACCTTCATTTTTACTCTGTCATGTCTTTTTGTTGTTATTACTACTGTTATGATTACTTATGCCTGTTTATTTATTTGTTTACTGTTTTTTTCTTCTTAACCTGAATGTATAATATAAAAAAATCATAAAAAATATTTGGCTAATTTTAGATATACAATTGGTATCAGGCAACTTCTGAAATCCACCTGATATCACAAGCTCATAGCATGTTAAATAAGAAATAATTTCAATCACAAATTGATTAATTTCTATACACCATATAACCTGACTTATTGCACTGCTTTACCTATGTATTCAACAGCACAAACCTGATGGTCCACTGCTAGTGGACACACGTGGCTCCTCTGTAGGTGTATCACTCTCAGCCTCAGTCTCTTCATCTGTCTCACTTTCCTCCTCTAATATTCCTTCACTCTCCATCTCTCCAAAAGGACAACTCTTCCTGCTCTCTCTCTGCAGGCTCTCTGCTCTCTCTTGCTCTCTCCACACCTGAACTATTTGGCTCTGTCTCACTGTCTACCTTATCTTTTCTTTGGAAGAACGACATGATGTCCTTCTTTCTCTTCATTTTGGTGAGAAGCTGAGAACTATAGAGCAAAAGCAATGGGGACCAAGAAGCTTATGTATTAATTATTCGCGCAAAACTTCCACCAACGTTTGAGTAGAAAAAAACCTGCAGATGATGTTCTACGCCCTATTGTGTTCAGCTTTAAACAGCCCCTCTAGAAAATGTGTGGGTGACATTTCTGTTCCGCGTTGCCACGGTCAAATAGATCTAATAACGGATGTAAGAAACGATCGCGACAAGAAAAGTTTTGTAAAAATTATTTCACACTCTACATTTAGGGGGGACCACAAGGGGGTCCAAGCTTGTCACAGGGGCCCTGCCCCCCCCCTAGAACCGCCTATGCCTGGGGGGAGAGCAGCCATTTTGAAACGTACATGAAGAGGAAACACTGAAATAATTAAAATAATACTGTTAGGTTTAGGGTTTAGGGTAGAGGTTATAATATGCACGCACGCTATCATTAGGTTTAGGGTTTGGGGACAGGTTAATGAGACAAATTGCTGATATATGCACACACGCTAAATTGGCGTATCATATGCACGCAAAAATTGGCGTATCGTATGCACGCAAAAATTTGCGTATTGTATGCACGTAAAATCGAACTTTGACGTACGTATTACACGATGTTGCACAGCGCGCGTTATTTATACGCAATTCATGAGAGTGGCAGATTATGAAAGACCTCTGATTGCCCATTGTGTTTCCAAGCTCATCGGATATGTCTTTGAATGGCTCCTACCGAGCACTTACACAGATACACGCGGAAGTGTTTGAAAGTCTATAAAAGTCCAAATCAAACGCTTCCGTCTGTATCTGTGTAAGCGCTCGGTAGAGAGTGCGATGCAATGATCATTTCACGCGCTTCCGGGTTTGGTTGAGCAAGCGCTCGTTAAGGAGCCACTCAAAGACATCCGATGAGGTTTGAAAAACAATGGCCAATCAGAGGTCTTTCATGATCTATTCAACAGCGCTCAAAATGATAGCGGGAAATGCAAGTATCGTCACATTTAGTACCGACCGGTAAGTTTGGTATCGTGACAACACTACTGTATAGGCCTACCGCTTATTTGTTGCTTACGTCATGTGGTGAAGAGTTGTTGAGAGGGGGAAAGGAGTTTAATGTTTTTGATTAAAGATTACAAGTGTAAATTAATTTTGAAAAAATGATGGTGTTCATGGATAAATCATTTATAATAATCACTGCAACTCTGTGTAAAACACAGAAATCCTGTTTGATTTCATGGTGACTTTAAACTAGTATAAAACTGCCCAACACTGCTATTATCTTTGGCCATATCAGTTTCCGAATTCATCAAGAACCAAATTATTTCGGCACGCAGCAGTTTCAGAGTGTAGTCAAAATAAGATGTTGATCTTGTCAGAAGTTGAGCTACAAAACAAATAAGCCGTTTCTGATATTTTGGCTGATGGTACGAAAAATATTTGCACACAAAGAAGAAAACAAGCCAACCCAGCTTACACGTGAAGTACCGGTTACGTAATTTATTGGTAATTTTTTGGTAATTTCATGACTTACCAGCTGGCAACGTAGCTGGCACGTTGTAACCACCCAGAGAGTGGTTACTGTAAAGTTCTTTTGGTTGTAATGCCACTCCAATCCGCTAGATGCTCTATGTAGCCGCACCCTTTATATATGGGTAGAGAGGGAGAAGCCAAATGTTTGGTGAAGGGAAAGCATGGCGATGCTGTGTGCTAACCAAGCTGTGTGCTAACCAAGCTGTGTAGAGTCCTTTTGAAAAACGTAATTTCATGTTCATTCAAGTAGGTGACTGTGCCAATGTTTGTTTATTGAGTGAGATTATATTGTGGGTAAAGATAGTTACGTTTTATATGTTTGTGGTTGTTGGTTTGGGGTGATATCCTAATGTAGGGATGTCTAAATGAAGCCTTGTGAAGCTATGAGGCTTTTCTCTAACTGGATCGAGAAAAGATTCGAAGTGTTGGAGTATCGATTACAATGCCATCTAGTGGATCATAAAATTTACAACAGTTGGTGGGAACATCCTGGGATTAAGCCTCACTGGATGGAACACCCACCTCATTGATGTAATTGTACTCTGTAGTGTACAAATAAAAATCATATGCTGATAATATTCATGTACCATAATGTGGCAGTTCCTGTTAATATAAAAGTCAATATTGGTCAACGTGTTGCATTGTTTAGCGTGTTGTGGGTCCCCAGAGTAAGTGAGAAAATGTTGAATTATTTTAACTAAAATACTTGTATATGACATGTAATTGACTACTATATGTAATGTGTAATAACATTGCCTGTATCTTGTATAGGAGACTTTATAAACGTAATGTCAAATAGCCTAATTCATGGATTATGTGGTTATTAAATGCGCTTGTGTAGCTGGGTAAGGAAGAATGTGGGCCCATTAAAGAATATTTTACTGCTTTTTATTGAGAAATAAATATTTTTTGACCGTTTTAGGGCCGAGGCTATTTCTCCTCTTGCATAATACCGCCCCTGCCTTTGAAAACACCCTCTCACAAGGTACAGAGGAGGCTGGTGCAGTGCCATCAGATATAGATGGGGAAACACATGTTTTTGGTCTTTCCAGTATTCAAGTGGATCACGGGTTCTGGGTATGTTAGTTTCCTTTAGGTATCGATCAACCTCTATTACTGCATCCGCTGTGGCATTGCAGGTTTTTTTACTTTGGTCCACAGCACTATCTAGCAGGTGCCACAGGTTTCCACCTAAACAATTTGAAGGATAAAATGTAAAATATGACAGGAAATGTAAAATGCATCATATTTATGTCATGAAATATTAATTTTTCCAAAATAATAAAATAGATATTTATACTTGAAGTAGTTGCAGCTTATTGCCTGTTGAGATGTTTCTGTTAAATCAGTGCTTGGTGTTGATGGGGTTTGTTCTTGGATTCTGATGATGGTGGCACACTCCCGCTTTTAGCCTTCTAACAGCTTCAGTCATTTTATTTTGATTGAGGAACCCAAAGGTTTTAAGCCTTGGGTCCAGCAAGGTTGCCATGGTCATTACACTCATGGACTCTATATTCCATATAAGTTCTCTCAGGCATCTGGTCAGGTTTTCTGTCAGTTCTTTTGAATGATCCATGGTCAACCTAATCAATTTAAAATGGCTTTGTCACATTTGCAATATGAATGTTTTAACTGCTGAATAAATACAAATAAATACCTGATTTGTTCTCCCTGTAAAGAATGGTGTATCATTTTCATCAGCGTAATGACTTTTGAACCTGAGACACGTTTCTCCTCAGACAGTTCTACCGTAGCCTGCTGGAAAGGTGAGAGGACATGGAGGACTTCAACTATTGCTTTATACTCCTGTGGATCAATTGGACTGATGTTTGTCCTGAGAGAGGCTAAGGATGCCCCCACAGCTTGCCTTTCCCCATATAGGCGTTGAAGCCTGTATGAGTGCTGTTCCACCGTGTTTCCACTTCGTTGATAAGTTTAAGTGCAGGTCTGCGCATGTCTTGCTGCATCTGTTTCAGCTTCTCTTTGGCAATGGTGCTGGATCTGAAATAGGTGACAATATTCTTTGCCTTGGTGTGGATGTCACAGAGGGTAGAAACTTGACTGAACGATTTTTAAACCATTAAGTAAATGCATGCGCAATGCAGATTGTGTGCCTCACTTGTAGAATCTTTGCACAAGCAATCATATTTGCTGCAGCATCTGTGACAAGGCATTTGACCTTTGACTTGATTTCCCACTCCTCCATATATTTATTTTTTACGAGGGCTACATTTTCAGCTGTATGATTATCAGGAAACTTCTCTACCCCCAACAAGACAGTGTTGAGCTTATCATTCCCATCAATGTAGTGGCAGTTTATGGCCAAGTAAGCGTCCGTGTTAAGTGATGTCCACATATCTGAAGTTAAAGACACAGCCTTGATATTTTCCATTTCAGCCTTTGCCTTGATCTTGGCTTCATTGAAAATTACGCCGCTTGCTCGATACGTGCATCAGGTCTTCGGTGTCATATGTAACATCACTTTGTAGAAGGACTCTTTGAATGATGTTATTCCTCAAGGTCCTTAAAATGGAGACTTCTTTGTGACTGGTCATGAGAATGTGAAAGTATATCATAATAACAGCATTGTCAAGGATTAAGATCTTCAATGCTCTCCATTACCTGGGACAACAGACTTTCCAGTTTGTTCTCACACCTTCACAGAGACTTTGACTCTGAGACTTTCGAGATTATTGAATGTTGGGATTTATGGACTTTGGGTTATTACGGACTTTGGGAATCTTAACCATTGGGTTGGAGCAGGGTATAGGATATGATGGGTTTTCTATGTCTTTTATACCATATATAAAGAAAAATATTTTGCATTGTTTACGTTGATGTTTCTTGTTTTTTTATGGTCTGGTCTGTGGTTCCCCCCTAAAATGGTTGTAGCGTGTGTCACTAGTAGAAACGTTAGTGAACTGTTACAACGTCCCAGGCACGTAATTTCATTACCATTAAATGACCAATTCATGACGACGCCTGTACGATTAAATTTTATTTATATAGGCCTAGCGCTTTTCACAATGTGCATTGTTCCAAAGCAGCTTTACAGGATCAAATAAGAAAAAACACAGCACAGTGCATGGTGTTTCCCGGGAAGGCGTCCAGGGGGCATCCGGAAAAGATGCCCGAGCCACCTCAGCTGGCCCCTCTCGATGTGGAGGAGCAGCGGATCTACTCTGAGCTCCTCCCGAGTGACCGAGCTTCTCACCCTATCTCTAAGGGATCGCCCAGCCACCCTGCGGAGGAAGCTCATTTCGGCCGCCTGTATCCGGGATCTTGTCTTTTCGGTCATGACCCACAGCTCATGACCATAGGTGAGAGTAGGAACGTAGATTGACCGGTAAATCGAGAGCTTCGCCTTGCGGCTCAGCTTCTTCTTCACCACGACAGACCGGTACAGCGACCGCATTACTGCAGAAGCTGTCAATCTCCCGTTCCATCCTTCCCTCACTCGTGAACAAGACCCCCAGATACTTGAACTCCTCCACTTGAGGCAGGAACTCTCCACCTACCTGAAGTGGGCAAGCCACCCTTTTCCGACTGAGAACCATGGCCTCAGATTTGGAGGTGCTGATTCTCATCCCAGCCGCTTCACAATCGGCTGCAAACCGTCCCAGTGCATGCTGAAGGTCCTGGTCTGATGGGGCCAGCATGACGACATCATCCGCAAAGAGCAGAGATGAAATCGTGTGGTCCCCAAACCCGACGCCCTCCGGCCCCTGGCTGCGCCTAGAAATTCTGTCCATAAAAATTATTAACAGAACCGGCGACAAAGGGCAGCCCTGCCGGAGTCCAACATGCACCGGAAACAAGTCTGACTTACTGCCGGCAATGCGAACCAAGCTCCTGCTCCGGTCGTACAGGGACCGGATAGCCCTTAGCAAAGGGTCCCGAATCCCATACTCCCGGAGCACCCTCCACAAGATGCCGCGAGGGACACAGTCGAATGCCTTCTCCAAATCCACAAAACACATGTGGATTGGATGGGTAAACTCCCATGAACCCTCCAGCACCCTGGAGAGGGTATAGAGCTGGTCCAGCGTTCCACGACCGGGACGAAAACCACACTGTTCCTCCTGAATCCGAGGTTCTACCATCGGCCGGATTCTCCTCTCCAGTACCCTGGCATAGACTTTCCCGGGGAGGCTGAGAAGTGTGATCCCCGATACTTGGAGCACACCCTCCGGTCCCCCTTCGTAAAAAGAGGGACCACCACCCCGGTCTGCCAGTCCAAGGGCACTGTCCCCGACCGCCACACGGTGCTGCAGAGGCGTGTCAGCCAAGACAGCCCCACAACATCCAGAGACTTGAGGTACTCAGGGCGGATCTCATCCACCCCCGGTGCCCTGCCACCGAGGAGTTTCTTGACTACCTCGGTGACTTCAGCCCGGGTGATTGACGAGTCCGCCTCCGAGCCCTCAGCCTCTGCTTCCTCAATGGAAGACGTGACGGCGGGATTGAGGAGATCCTCGAAGTATTCCTTCCACCGCCCGATGATATCCCCGGTCGAGGTCAACAGCTGCCCCCCTCCACTGTAAAACAGCGTTGGTAGGGCACTGCTTCCCCCTCCTGAGGCGCCGGACGGTTTGCCAGAATCTCTTCGAGGCCGACCGATAGTCCTTCTCCATGGCCTCACCGAACTCCTCCCAGGCCCGAGTTTTTGCCTCCCCAACCACCCGGGCTGCAGTCCGCTTGGCCTGTCGGTACCTGTCTGCTGACTCGGGAGTCCCACAAGCCAGCCATGCCCGATAGGACTCCTTCTTCAGCTTGACGGCATCCCTTACTTCCGGTGTCCACCACCGGGTTCGGGGATTGCCGCCTCGACAGGCACCGGAGACCTTGCGGTCACAGCTCCGAGTGGCAGTGAGAGACCTATCCCCGACCGAAGGCGCAGCGAAGCGACCCTCTCGTTCACCGGGGTAAACTCCAACACATGGCGGCTGAGCTGGGGGGCTATAAGCAAACCCACACCATCCCGCCGCCTTTCACCATGGGCAACTCCAGAGTGGTGAAGAATCCATCCTCCCTCGAGGAGAGTGGTTTCAGAGCCCAAGCTGTGCGTAGAGGTGATCCCAACTATCTCTAGTCGGAATCTCTGAACCTCACGCACAATTTTAGGCTCCTTCCCCGTCAGAGAGGTGACGTTCCATGTCCCTAGAGCTAGATTCCGCGTCCAGGGATCGGACCCTTACCTCTTGCGCGTGGTGGGTCCACGGGAGGGTGGCCCCACGTCGCTCCTTCGGGCTAAGCCCGGCCGGACCCCATGGGGGGGGGCCCGACCACCAGGCGCTCACATACGAGCCCCAACCCCAGGTCTGGCTCCAGAGTGGGGCCCCGGCTGCGCCATGCCGGGCGACGTCACGGTCCTCAAATTTTTTGTCGTCATAAGGGATTTTTGAACCGCTCTTAGTCTGACCCGTCACCTAGGACCTGTTTGCCTTGGGAGACCCTACCAGGGGCATATAGCCCCAGACAACATAGCTCCTAGGGTCTTTCGGGTACTCAAACCCCTCCACCACGGTAAGGTGGCAGTTCAAGGAAGGGCTTTTGGAATACCATTTATTTTATTATTCTAAAAATAAAAGCATCACAGACATGCTTATGCCCAGGCACATCTTAGTTTTTATCTTCATGGATTACAGGAAGACACAAGTGTCATCTTTTACCAGCAATAAGAAATGTTAGGTCAGTAAACAATACATCGTTTTAAAATCTCTAATCTTTCTAAAACTAAATCTCTAGGTTGTTTCTTTATAAGGTTTATGCATTGAAGTTTTGGCTTTTTTTTGCATGTATTCAACCTTTAAAGACTTTGAAAAGTTTACACGTCTTGTGTCTTTTGTGGAGAGAAATCAATAATTCGCAATATTTGAAAGGGATATATATATGCTACATGATATATTGGACATGTGACTGAGACTAACATTTTAAACCTCTACCTCTGTCACAGACATTCATTCTCTGCTGCAAATTAATTATCATATATAGTGTAGTGTACTGAAAAGCATTACAGAATTTTTTCCTAAATTATGACCAATGTAGTAGTTTCTAGAATTAAAAGAGTCTCCATTGATATGACTACATCAGCAACTGTTGCAAATAAAGCTGCTACAATGCAAAGTCAGTTTTCAGGAAACCAAATAAAGGTATATTTTTTTTAAGGATCATACAGAGAAGGAACAAATAGAGGTTTCCATTCGATTCAATTTCGATTTAGGATTCGATTAAATTTCGATTTATGATTCGATTCAATATCGATTAGTTAGCAGTACTTAATTTAAATGATAGTTTTGCAGACATGGATTCCATATATACTGGTAACTGAAACCCTCCTACTCAGCTACATTAATGAAACACATGAACATGAACAGTAGAGGCCACACAATTATGTTTGGAATATTTTTTTTTATTTTGAATAACCAAACCAGAAACCACAATTACTAATTAATAAACTTTAATACAGTATTTATGTGTAGGGGTATTTACAGTAAAGACCCATAGACCAGTTATGATAAATGAAGACAAAGAGTCAGGGATGAAGTTAGTTGAAGAAAAATTAACTTAAGACATTTTTTGTAGTTTTGCCAGCAGAAGTTAGCTTCACCACTCACTTTACCACAGGCCACTCTGCTTCACATTCAACACAACAGTAATTATAGTCCAACAGAGATCAGTAACCTACGTCATTACTTAAAGTGTTTTGATTCTGAAAGGTTAAGCCAAAGATAATTAGGATCATATCTGCAGTACACATAGCCGTTCACAGCATATCTTCAAGTACTGTATGACAACAGAAGCATTAGTTTAGGCACAACACGGTTAGCATATCAATACATCCTGTTTTCTAGTCATTCCACCCCCAATAACTAACTTAATATTGATAATTGGTACATTCTCACAGCCAGATAAAGCAGTTGTTTTATACTGGAGATAAAGAGTCAATGCCTAAACTAGTACAAAATAACTTTGTTAATCATATACACACACATACATATATCATTTACTCAGATCACAATCATTATTGGGCAGAAAAATATTGATTGAATTATTTATTATTGGAAGATAATACTGATGAATAATTAATTTTTATAAGAGCTACACAAAAGGATATAACTGAAGCTAGGTGGAGCTAAGGAATCCACACCTTCATATGTTTTTGTAGACAGCGTGCACTATTTCTCCTTGACAAATTTTCTGAATCATCATTACAGAATGCTGTTTTAAGTTCAGCAAAATTCATAAACTTGTACTATAAAATTGTTGCTGTATAAAGAAAATGATTTGTGATAAATTGTCTTCATTTTGTTTTTAGTCG
The DNA here is from genome assembly GCA_006030095.1 of Triplophysa siluroides. Taxonomy (NCBI): domain Eukaryota; kingdom Metazoa; phylum Chordata; class Actinopteri; order Cypriniformes; family Nemacheilidae; genus Triplophysa; species Triplophysa siluroides. Next base: position 6,738,653 of record VCII01000203.1, on the reverse strand, counting down.
TAGAGTCCCTGCATGAGGCTTCTTCTCTGCAGACTCTCAAGCTTCAGATTGAGGAGCTAAGGAGTCATCCCATGGCCTGGAAAACATATCCAGGCCAATTGAGGAGATTGTCTCCACCATACAGGGAGCCGCACAAAGGGAAAATTTGGTTACATTCCTAAAATTACACTTGTCTGATTTGCAGAGGTACACAAAACATTGCGTCTCAAAATGTGCTAACCAAAACTCTCTAAAGTAGAAGGAAGAAATGTGATGCTAAAACAGCTTTGTGGATATTGCTCATCTAAAATCATGTTTGAGCTATTCAATGATGCTATACATTGGTTTGCAAGTGTGTGGCCCTTGCTTAATAGGGTCTTTAAGTAACTGCTAATTTTTAAAGATTATAATTGATGACAGCTGACTTGCTGTTTCCAAAAACAGTTATATCGTCGTTGTCCTTCTGAGACCTTATATGACCAAATGAACTGTTTTTCAGAAGAAAAGGAAAGACATATTTGTAAATGATTAAATACGGTGTTGTCAAAGTTGACAACGAAAACCTACTGACAAAGATAAAGGGTGACTAATAATAATGATTTATGCCCAAAATAATAAAATGGAGTTTTGAGGTTTTTAAAAGAACAGTGACGATATATTCATCTGCAACAGCTGCAGCAAATCTGCAATTTTCAGCAACTATAGAACAAGCGGTGTTCTCTTCGTGCTTCAGGAGTGTGATTGCATGCAAGGTTTGCATGTAACAGTGGATGGAGAACTCAAGACAATCTCCAAAATGTTGAGCGGAAGATATTGTAATTACTAAAGTTGCAGGCCTTTCCAGTCTTCTTGAAATAACCAAGAGCTTTAGTTCTGTATTAAAAAGTAATCAATATTTCCACATCCTGCATTTGTTCAGGTTCAAGCAGGGTGAAAATGTAAACAATTGTTAGTAAAACATTTTTCTAAAACATTGAATTTGGCACACATTCAGACTCACAGTGTGGGCTTGTCGTCAGCATGGAGCTGTTTCAAGTGCTCTTATACGCCACTTTTGTGAATTTGGCATTGGCTGGAATAGATGTAGCAAAAGTTTAAAAAAAATACTAAAACATTTCAGGTCACATTTCATTTGGTTACATGTGATATTGTGAGAGTAAAATAAAGTTTTTGCAGATTACATTTTGTAGTTTACTAACTGACATACACATCTGCATGAAGGCTCCTAACAGTGCTGATTCATTGATGGTTCTTATATCTTTGTTCTCATACAGCTATGACATATTCATGACAGTACAGATGAAATGTATACATATATTTGTTACTTTAACTGGTATATGGAGAGGGGATAAAGTAGATTAAAAGATACCGTCAACACCTCTGGACAGCATTAAGTATTGTGGTCGTCATTGTTCTGATAAGGTAAGTCAATGGAAGACAACGCAAGACAGACCATTCTATAAATCTCAGCCCAATTTGCTAAAGCATTACAACTCTATAATTAATCTCATAAGAATAATGATTGAATAAATGAGAACAAACTTTATGTTGGCTTAACAAAACCTCGCCTGAAGAGTAAAATCAGTTGAAAGGTTTTAGGTTAGACATTTTCTAACATGAGGGAAACAATTATTATGTGACCCCAGTTTGTGTAAACCGGGCTTAATATGTCGTTAGTATGAATAAGCACAACGAATAATGTACAAATGAACTGTACCCTAGAGACTAAAATATATTAGTTTGGGAATAACGGAAAACAACAGTGGATTAATACAGAAAAAGCCTTCAGTTGTTATTCAATTAAACCACATTAATAGCATGAAAACAATAATGGATTTACGTGATATAGAGCCACATTTCTGCTAACGTACAACGTGAGACAAGATGGCGCCAGTGTGCTCGGCATGCCATCTGTCGTGTGTGTTTCAGTTTGTTGTACCTGTTCATCTGTTGTCTATATTGTGTGTACTTTGGATGGAATTGCACAGATATCAAGTAGCATCAGTGTTGACCTACGATCGCCAAGCCTTATTCAACATTAAATGTGGTATGAAGGCATATTGCATGGGAATCTGTCCTTTTCTCTACTCCCGCTCGCAATCCTCTTTCAATCAACATGCGCTAGAGTGTGCCTGCCGGTTACCTTGCTGCGTTCCTCTTCTACGGGAGCGCCGCAGGAAGAGAGGTAGTCGTGGTGGTGTTCGGGTCAGAATTAGACGGGCTATCGCCTCCATCATACAATCATCGACTCAATATTCCCTTGATAAAACGAGTCTGGAGGGGCACAACTTGGTGCGATGCTCTTGGGATTACAGATATGTTTTTCATCTTCCAGTTTACCCAGTCGATGGTGACTTAATAACTTATTCCCCTGTGTTTACGACTTCGCCGGAGAGGTGAAGTCGTAACCTTCTCTCAGTTTAATGAAATGTATTTTACAAATGCCGTTGAAGTTTCTGTTTTAAACCCTGTTGAATCTGCCTCTGGGCCTGATGAATTAGCTTCTTATTAGCATTTTTATTCATCTTGTTCTAGTATTTTAGATTCTATTGCACCTTTTAAACTGAAATTATCTGATCAGAAATCCTATTATTGGTTAGACGATAATGCTCGCTCTCTTCGGCAGGCCTGTCGAAAAGCTGAGAGGAAATGGAAACGTGATTCTTTAACTGTGTCTTATGAATTATTAAAGGAGTGTTTGGCTAACTTTCAGAATGCTGCTAAATCGGCTAGGTCAAAGTATTTTTCAGACTTGATTACCATGCATTCTCATAGACCTAGGATTTTATTTTCCACAATTAACTCAATTATAAATCCAGCTTGTCAGTTTCATGTGGAACCCTCAACTGAGCTTTGTGAAAGATTTTTATCGTTTTTTTCTGACAAAGTCTCAGCTATCCACTCCTCTTTTACTTTGCAGTTATCAGATCTGTCAGTGTTTTCGCTGGCTAGTTCGGCCTCCTTTTCTTGCTTTCAAAAGGTTACTTTGGTCAATAAAAAGAAGACAACTGCCTCTTCTCTGGATATAATTCCTGCAGAGATTATAAAGGCTTCTTTCTCTGAAATTGGCACTGCCATTCAGGTTTTGATAAATTAATCTCTTTTTGCTGGGCTAGTCCCTCAATGTTTTAAGTATGCTGTTGTTCAACCTTTGCTTAAGAAACAGGGCTTGGATGAAGTTTGCCTTAGTAATTATCGGCCTGTCTCTAAGCTTTCATTTATATCAAAACTTTTAGAAAAGGTTATTTGCTCACAATTGAACTTAAATGAAGCTAAATTAACAGAACCTCTTCAATCTGGCTTTTCTGCCCATCATAGTACTGAGTCTGCATTGCTTAAAATGTTAAACTGATCTTACAGCTGCCTTTGATACATTGATCATAATGTTCCTCTTTGGTGGTTAGAACATTTGATTGGTATCACAGGTAGTGCTTTAAAATGGTTCAGTTCATATCTTAAAGACATGACTTTTTCTGTTGAATTAGGCAAGTTCTCTTCAGCTGTTGCGCCTATTATTTGTGGAGTACCTCAAGGATCCATCTTAGGCCCTCTTCTTTTTAATTTGTATATGCGACCTCTGGAAGATATTATTAGAAAGCATAATGTTTCTTTTCACGTATATGCCGATGACACTCAGCTGTACCTGCCGTTGAAAGCTGGCGATTCCATTGAACCCTTATTGGCCTACCTTGTGGACATTAGAAATTGGTTATCTAGTAGTTTTCTTCGACTAAATGAAGAAAAAACTGAAATATTTGGCCCTCCAAAGTTGAGAAGTATTGTGATAAAGGACCTAAGCAATCACTTCGCCTCAGTCTCATCACAGGTCATGAATCTTGGTGTTATTTTGAATTCTGAACTTTGCTTGACTAAGCAAACTAATTCTGTTGTTAAAAAACTGTTTTTATCAATTACGGATCATCTCGAGACTGAAAACATTTTTGACTTTTCATGACTTGAAAAAGGTCATTCATGCTTTCATTACCTCACGCCTGGATTATTTTAACTCTTTGTATGTTGGACTCCCTCAGTCATCCCTTGCACGATTACAGTTAGTTTTTGGCCAAAATGCTTCAGAACGTTTGCCCAACTTACAAAACAATGTATTCTGAACAAGCAATATTGCAAGAGTTTGAAAGTTCCCAAGATGCATTGCAGCATTTTCAATTCTGTGTTTCTTATTTGTTTTTCTTTTAAAGATTAGTGTTTTAGTTCTAGCTGGCTTAATTTATACTTTAATATTGTTGTTACTGTTTGTTATCTGTTGAGTTCTTTTAATGAATGATGGTTTTTCATTGTTACCATGGTTAAGATTTGTGTGTTCAATGTTGAGCTGTAAGTGCATAACACAACGGCAAGAAGTTCTATAAGCACTCAACACAAACTTTTTAAGCAGTTATTGATCAAAGTTTGGGTATGTTTGAGGCAGAAAACAGTGACAATTGTAGTAAAAGACAAATACATTTGTTTATCTTGATAATTAACAGTACTTATTGTTTGCTGGGCTTAATGTATTTAAAATATACAATTTCAACATTTTCTGAAATTTGTAAATGTTTTTTTTTGGAACAGGCCAAACGCAGATAGAACCCTCCGATTCTGAAAAATCACTTTCGGTTTAGAATTATAAGGTTCTATTCGCAAAGCATTCATTAAAGCAATACATTTTCAAGCAACACAAACCATTTACTTATAACATTTATTACAAATATATAAAATTGTAAAAAGGGAACATTTACATGGCTTTTATGACCCTTATTTCATATTTAGGATGTTTTTTTTCTTGTTCAAGTTAATCAGAAAAGGCCGTGCTAATTGTTGTATCGATATTATCCACAGAAGGTGGGACAGATCAAATTACTTTTTAGAGATGGGAATGGCTGAAAAAAACATAATAATGTTTATTGTTGTAATCAAGACTCTTGACGTTGTTGACTATTTTGCATTAACTGCATTATTAGAGTCTAGGTAAACACAGGTGTTAGGAAGCTAGCACTGCTGGCTGGTGTTGTGTCTATACCAACAAAACCTAAAACAAAAAATACTGTTGTTTGAGCTGCTCTCCTTTACAAGAGTATCAATCAAACAGTCAACCTTGAGGTTTCCTTTAAACATAGTTTTGTGTTGCACTGTTTCCTCAGATATTCCCCTGTCACTGAGGAGTCTGCTCACATGACAAAGAAAGCTGATCCTGATTGGTCCACTTGTGTGCATACAAAGTGCTGATTGGCTCTTGCAGATAGAACCTTTTAGCACCAAATTATAATTTGATTTTGTGGATAGAACATTTTTTATTTACTTAAAAAAGTCCCAAAATTGACACATAAAAAAACATGGCATAATGTAAATAAGTTGTCACAAAATAAGAATATGTGAATAACCAATTTTTGACCAAAATGTCAGATAGAACCTTATAATTCTAAGGCGACGTAATGTCTGATGAGGTTGAAGAATACATGACAAGTGATCTTACACTATTCCTACAAACAGAATTTCTTCAGATCCTTAAAATGTTTGTGGCACTTCTTCTTCAGTTCATCCCACTCATTTTCTATATTTTCTTTCAGTTGTTTTACTAAAATGAAACACTGGATTTGTATCATTTATTTTTTTGTCCACAATTGTATTCCAATTGTACACCATTACATTCCACTGTAACTGCAGCCAAGATTCAACGTCATATAAAGGCAACCACATGCCTTATTACATGGACATGAAATTGCTCAGTTCCAAAAGCTAGAGAAAACCTTTTCTAAAAGCCTTGTAATTATTCTGCCAATACACAAAGAATAAAAATTGCTCACCATTAAGTCGTTCCACAACCCTAAGCCACAACCTGACCTCTGTTCAGCTTCGAAACACAAATTAAGATAGTTTTGATGATGTCCAAGAGCTTTCTGACTCTCCGATAGACAGCAACACATCAAAAATTGTTGGGTCACATGAACTATTTTAACAATTTCTTTACTAACTTTATGTGTTTTGATTGTATGTTGCGATGCTGTCTATGGGGGTGTCCGAAAGCTCTGTGACCTCATCAAAACATCTTAATGAAGATGATTGGAGGTCTTACGGGTGTGGAACAACTCATTCGTTGGAGTTATCCTTTAAAAGGTTTCCATAGTATGGATACAGTAGGATAGTTAGGATACTGCTTTAAGAGGCATTTTTTATAAAACAGAAATGGCAACACTTCCCACATATCTAAAAAATCCCTAAACTCTGACCTGAACTGACTACAGCATGGCCAATAGTGATATCCATAAATGTAAAGCTACCAAACAATTGACATTAATTAGCTACATATCTTGTAGCTCTCAATAAATTAAGGTACATTTTACATTACATGAAATATTCTGCTGTCCAAAAGCCTATAGTTTAACACCCTCTCCAACAATAAATGTTGTTTTCATACTAATAGCACATAACTGTATGCTAAAGAAACCATTTGATTAAGAATTATTTTTGGTTCAAGCGCAGTATCATTTTGTCTATGTAAAATCCATCCCACAGGTGTTATTCTGGAAAACAGCACTAGTTCATTCTCTCCAGCTGCTCAACAGTTTCTCTCAGATCCTCCACTACAATGTCCACATCTTCACGGGAGGTACTTCTGCCCACACTTATTCTCAGAGCATTGGTAGCCACATCATATGGAATCCCACAGTTGAGAAGAATATAGGACGCCCTAAGGAATTAACAGAATATGAAATATTTGATTTGTCAAAATAGAAATAAACCGAAGAAAATTTTTTGACATTAAAATTGCACACAGTAAATAGCTAATTGGATACTAAAACTTTGCACAAACCAGAATGAAACTTTACAAAGATACTGTTCTAATCAGTCTTTATGTTAAGAGGCAAAAACATCTGTGAAGAAAGCTGTTGTTGTACATGTCCGCTTGTTAAACCTGACGTCACGCACCACCATATAAGGAAGGTCATACACCGTTTCTCGGTCCAAATGCTCTATCAGATGCCATAGGCAAACAAAAAATATTTTTTATGATTTATTAAAATACTGATTTCTGAGTTTATAAAAGTTTTGTGTAAATGTTATATAAATAAAAAGTGCTCATAAATAGATGTTTAAATAATACCCTCACTTGAAATGAGTGGATGGCTGGACCAGGAAACAGTATTCTTTACATCACAACTTAACTAGCGGATTGTCAAATTTGCAGTTTTTCCATTTTCATGCAGTTTCCATTAAACAGTTTACTTTACCATACATAGTAACTTGTGGTACACTAGCATACAGTACCAGGCAAGTGGTATTTATATTAACTGTCATTAATTTGCTAACCTAAAAAGTCACTCCTTTCTTTGTAAATACATATGACTTACTGATCTCCTCTGTCTGAGTGGCAGGCAGCACCAACACTGGCCAACAACCTCTTGCATGTGGACAACACTCTACGCCCTACAGCAGGGAAGAAAAGTAAATAAAAAAAATCAATAATTCACAGGAGCTCTTCTGTTTTACAAATCTGCAGGGCCTGACCTGACCTACTTCTGACCATGAAACATGCAAGATGTTAAGGAAACACGTTACTAATGTTATTGTGGCACCAAAACTGTTACGTCCCAGAGACGTATTATAGCTCCATGGACATTTTTACCCTGTGCTATTGTTGTGTTTTTGTCTCCATCTCTTTTGCATCTTTTTCGGTCAGATTGCTGTCACTTGATGCTTGTTATCTCTGCATGCGGCGTAGGACACAATGCTGCTATAAAAGGCTCTAAAACCTGGTGTGGTTCATTTCCAGTTGGGAAATTCAAAGGTCTTACTCTTTGCTCTGTTGGTATGTACAAGGCACTTGTACTTTTTATTTTATTTTACATCGACTTTTATCCCCTTTCTTGGAAGTTGTAGGGAGAGGGTGCCAACCTTTTTGTTTGAATCTTTTTCTGATGTGTTTGGTCAGTAAGGGATTTAAGGGAATAATTATGTTGTTTAATTTCTTAATTTTTGTCTGTTTAGGTAAAGACAGTTTACCTCCCAAAATAGTTAGTTTCCCTCTTTTTTGTTATTTTGGCTTTACCCCTCTCCTGAGCTTATGCTTCCATTTAATATGAAATAAAATACATTTTTGTTCTATAAAAGTTCTGTAACTCGTTGAGACTTTTTTGGGGTAGAGGCTGAGGTGGCTTCTCCTGACTTTTCATGGGAGAAAGTTTGATGTTTCAAACTTCACACATTTGATAAAAGTCCTGGCCTGAAGACTACATGGTAATTTTTCAGTTACAGTTATAGCGCCACCTGCAGGCAACAGGAAGTGGCATGTTTTACACTGTGATTAACTCCTAATAGACATTTTAACAGATCGACATCATATTTGGCCAGTATAACCTTAAGACCTTTGTGATGATACGTTGCGAAGATCTTGACTTTTTGTTGAAGGACATGTCCATGGCGTCCTGACAGTTGAAATAAACCTACCATAAAAAACGATAGACCTTTTATTTCTTTGTAAGCAGGCAAACTTACAAAATCAGCTGGGGATCAAATAATTACTTCCTTCACTGTATTTAGACCAAGGTTCCTGAGTTTAGAGGCCAGTCTGTGGGGATCTATAGTGTTAAAGACTGAGCTATAATATAAACAACAGCCTCACAAAATGGACATGGGTGAGAGTGGTGTGCAGAATGTGAGAATTGACATCCTCTGTGCATCTGTTGGGGCGATAGGCAAACTGCAAGGCTTTATATTATCCGGAATGGAAGAACAAATGTTGTTTTAAATTAGCCTCTCAAAGACCTTCATAGCCAGTGATGTCAGTGCAACAGGCCGATAGTCATATAGACAAGAGGGCTTATTGTTTTTAGGTACAGGAAGGATGACAGATTTTTTAAAGCACATGAGTACAACAGACTTGATAAGGGGTGACTCGTTGAAAATAAATGTAAACAAGCCAGGCAGCTGATCGGTGAGCATCTCACTACCCGACCGGGAATACCTGGACCGGCTGCTTTTCTGGTGTTTACTTGCTTAAGCGCTCTGCGGCTTAACATGTCTGAGGTTAGTTTTATTAAAGTCCCCAGGCACAATAATGACACTCTTTTCATTTCAAACCTGTATCACTGACTTTCTTCTGCAGAACACAAAAGATGATATTTTGAAAAATAATGTTAACCAGCCCCCATGGGGGCCGGTGCTGTTCCGTTAACAACTTTCTTTTCTTCAAAATCCACCTTCAAACCAAAGTAGCAAACTTCCTGTTGGTCGTAGCTAATGACTGTAAATTAGAAAGGTGTCCGGCTTGATGAGAAGAATATATGAAGAGTTTGGTTCCAAAATGAGATAACTCATGTTGTTTTAGTATGTTATCATGTTTTAATTGTGTTCTATTGTGTAAGTTAGCTGTATTCTTTTGTTATTATGGCTTAAATCAAAACAAACCAACTGCAGTTTGATTGATATTAATTGGAATGCAAAATAAAAAAACATGATTTTTGAAAAAACTTTTGAACAGAGTTATCTCATTTTGAAACCAAACTCTTTATCACCAAATCCTGCTAGGGGATTAATGTTTCAAATATAACCGTTTAAATGTAGAAATATTAAATGATACAAAAAAATACAAGGCTACTCTCTAAAATGTTCAAATCAGTTATTCGGCGTAGGGCATTGGGACCAGGGTTGGCCAAGCTTCTGATTCCGTGGAGCCAGGCCTGGGGGGTGGGAAAATTAAACCTTGCAATGCAAGTGCAAAATAACTCCTGTGCACAGCAAAATTTTCCGCAAAAGTTTTCCATTACAGTCTCCGAGTCCCGGTCTCCGGAATGAGATGCAGAGTGACCAAAAGTGCATCCATCGGTCAAAGAACTGATCGACACGGCTCCATCGGGTTAAAAAAGGTCTTCTGAAGCGTAAGTCCTTCAAACTTCCATTATACCTTAGCTGCGCATGAACGAGAGGGTTGTTGTTCCGGCGAATGACGCAGGCTTTAAATAATTGTACGTTTAATAACAAAATAATTGTACGTTTTGTTCAGCTATAGAATCTGAAGGCTTTACTTGAGTTTGTTGTGTTTCCTTCAATGAGGCTTCCTTTCTGTGGCGCTCTTTGTTGAAAGGGTTTTTTCTCGTTGATTCGGTGGTGGTCTGTTCATCTCTGGAGGGCAGTCTTCGGAAGCGAATCACGTTGGTTGGTGTTGGCCACTGGAATTGAGTCTCATGTTTGTAAGTTTAAGTTGACGGCGGGCAAAGACTATGGTTGAGCATGTGGCTTTACAGCGAAGTTAACTTAAAACACGACTCTCGACGGAAATAAAATAAGTAAAAGTAATGTAAAATGAGAGAGTAGTTAGATGACTTGAAGTCCGGTCTTAACCCATCTTAACCATAACTCAGTTCTGCTGAACAGAGTCCACCCCTGCAACCCTTTTGGTCGCTTGTTTTCCTCGCTGATCCTGTTGCTTTGTTGCATCCTGAGTTTTAACTCAACTGATTGTTCCACCCCTGGGGAGCTCTTGACCAATTAGATATTAGCTTTTGGTTAGGTGTATGACTTTCTCCTCACATCACCATAATCAAGTTATCTTTAGTCACATGATAGTCTCTTGGTTTTAGAGGAAATTACTACAATTAGTAGATGTTTAAGGATAATAGATCACTTATGTGTTCTTCGGTCGAGTGTCAAATCTTGTCTTCTTTGAAAATCATGAGTAAACACCCCTTTTGACCATTTGTCTGGGTTAAGCGGCTTATCATTGATACGTTCTTCCTTTGAATCTAAGTGTTCCTTTGTCTTCAAGCCACTTGACTATGGGGGAAATTGGATGTTCTCAGTCCAGATGGTATCACATGACCCGGTTAATGGTCATGAGTGTTTATTTGGAGTATGACTTTTCTTGATCGATGCAGTTCTGATCAAATCATTGGTGTTTGATTCGCCTAATTCCTACATCGATAACGTAGAGGAGACCGCCAATCAAAACTTTAACCCCTGTTCACATAACGGACCTTGAATATAACAACATATCTGTGACTAATCTCTGCAGCATTATACATGTAGGTGAAATTGAATACATACTATATAACTAAAGCTATAAAGGTGACTTCCACTCACCCGCCAGTCCTCTTCCCAGGATGGACACATTGCAAGTGTTGGGCAAAACATCTGAGCCAGGAAAATGGCTGTTAAAATGAACCTTATCCTCTCCAAAGACAGCCTGAAAAATTGAAATGTTGAAAATTACATGAAGTTTACATTTGTTTATATAGAAGTGTACTGAACACACAACAATAAACAAACAAGCACTTACTATCAGCTTCTGCTCCAGGTAGCATCTAATATCCAATAAATGGGTTTCGTATGCATCTAGATTTAAGCTTACTAATTCTGCAGCCTTTACCAAAAAACAAGAAACACAAACCAACAAAATTGAGTACAATGCAATAAATTACAACACACACAAACTCTGGGCACTATGGGCTTTTTTGTTTCGTTATTATCCAAACAAAAATACACTATTTGAGATAGAAAATATATATAATTCATAAAAATAGTTCTAAAAGGGCTGCTTTTAATTTCAGAATTAGGTAATATGTTCACAAATGAATTTGCAATGCACATTTACTTTTTTTAAACAAAACATTGAGCATGATGGGCATGATCTACCCAATTGAATGAAAGAGCTCTCTCTATTGGTTATGTGACGCGGAGCTGACCTGGGATCAGCGTCACCTGGGAAACGGCCCGACAGCTAACGCTGATTGCGTTCACCTGACGCCGATTAGCTGCCGGGCATAAAAGCCGCGTGCTCCCAGCACTCAAGGTCCTGGGTCGAGAGGCTACAACCGCTGTTCCCATTTCGCCCCAGAGAGGAAGACGGAAGGACAGCGAGACGAGTAGAGACGAGTAGAGACGAGTAGAGACGAGTAGAGACGAGTAGAGACGAGTAGAGACGAGTAGAGACGGTAGAGACGAGTAGAGACGAGTAGAGACGAGTAGAGACGAGTAGAGACGAGTAGAGACGAGTAGAGACGAGTAGAGACGAGTAGAGACGAGTAGAGACGAGTAGAGACGAGTAGAGACGAGGACATTCACTCACGAGCACGGACTGGCACCTTATTATTTATGAGCACCCCATATGGTATCTTTTTGGACTGTTTATTTTATGTTGTTTATTAAATTCCCCACTGGGGTTGCTTTTACCGCTGCTCTGTGTCTGCCGTGTCTCTTACCCCGTCACAGTTACTTGCAAACAACGTGACCGGTTGGCCACACCCGCTACACTTTCTCTGTCATGGCCGCCAGTCAGCCTCAGAGCGATAGCAGTATGGAGCAACACTTCACTTTCAAAGCTCTTTTTATTACCTTATTTAATGTTATAAATCCACTAAATGCATACATGTGGATAGCTTGTGTATAACCGTTAAACCTGGTTAATGTTAATCTGGACTACTGTAATGCTCTCTCCTTGCTGGTCATCAAACCACTGCAGATGAGATCACAGCAGCTCTGTATATCTTGCAGGTGCCAAAAATACCTCACCTGACACCCCTCCTCATCTCTGTAAGGGATGTCAGTGTTGCTAAAATAATTATGAGCTTTGCTCACCAAATAAGATTCCCCACCAAGATGTAATATAAATGTAGCAATTTGAAAGCATTAAATGTGAGCTTGCTCACCCTTTAAACGTTTAACTCAAGATCTCCACCAAGTTCAATAAGGGCCGAAATAATTGAAACAAGTTTTTAAAACATCTGTTTCATGTCAAGGAATCATTGGTTTAGCTCAAAGAAAAATATGTATAATCATCGTCATTAAGTACACAAATTTTGTAGTAACATCTGATTAGCAGAAGCAATAACATCCACTTGTATGTATTCGTCCAGCAAACGCATCTGTGACATTATACTCTACACATTACCTGTTGGCTACAAAAATTTGGCCTTTTGCCTTTATTAATGCAGTATGAGAGTCAGGACAGGAAGATAATTGGGTGGTAGAGGTAGTGGAATGGGAGGGACCACGAGCTGGGACTCAAATCAGGTCGCCCGGAACGCAACCGCCATATGTCGGAGCACTAACCACAAGGCAATCAGATCCGACATGCTTCACAGAACTTAGAAAGGTATTATAGATCAAACACAGATTAAGGGACAAAATAATGAGCAAACAAAGAAACCATCCTGATTGAACACATGGTTATTTTTTTAAACTAACTATACGTGAACAAAAAATTAAGGCCTATACACAACTTGTATGCACAAACACATAATACACAGACAAATGCGCGAGGAACATCCGAAGAAGAGAAAGATGGATTGTGAGAGAATGGCAGTTTAACCCTCTGAACATCAGTAAAATAAACCACTGTTTAAAGCTTTAAAACGAGTGCGACTTAAAGGTTTGATGAACTGTGCTTGTTTATTATTTTATACTGTTATATGAGGTCTACTTATGACGTTCGCATTGTTTTTACATCCAAAAACATCAAAATCAATAAGTAATAGGGTATTTTCTACCCAGGTTTTGAGGCCAGCTCTGCAAACGTTCGGTTTTAATGCCGCATAAATAAACTTTAACCACGAATTCCTAATATCAGAACCTGAAGGAAGCGGCTATACAGCGGCTGTTTTCTTCCACAACCAGGGATGGCACAATATTTAGCTACAGCGGGCAAAATAAGTATTTGACACATCAGCATTTTTTATCAGTAAGGGGATTTCTAAGTGGGCTATTGACATAAAATTTCCACCAGATGTAGCCATCAAGCCAAATATTGAATTCGTACAAAGAAATCAGAACATTTAAGTAAACAAGTTCAGTCATAATAAATAAAGTGAAATGACACGGGGAATAAGTATTGAACACACTTTATTTAATACTTTGCAGAAAAGCCTTTGTTGGTGATTACAGCTTCTAGACGCCTCTTGTATGGAGAGACCAGTCGTCTGCATTGCTCAGGAGTGATTCTGGCCCATTCTTCCACACAAATGGTCTTTAAATCTTGAAGGTTCCTTGGGCCTCTTTTATGAACTTTGATCTTCAGTTCTCTCCACAGATTTTCTATGGGATTTAGGTCAGGTGATTGACTGGGCCATTCAAGCAGCTTGATTTTCTTTCTTTGAAACCACTTCATTGTGTCCTTGGCCTTGTGTTTGGGATCATTGTCTTGCTGAAATGTCCACCCTCTTTTCATTTTCAGCTTTCTGGTAGATGGCAGCAGATTTTTATCCAGAATGTCCCGGTACATTTCTCCATTCATCCTGCCTTTAATTATATGAAGTCTGCCAGTACCCCTTGCTGAAAAGCAGCCCCAAATCATGATGCTTCCACCCCCAAACTTAACTGTTGGTATGGTGTTCTTGGGGTGGTGGGCAGTGCCATTTCTTCTCCAAACATGGTGTGTAGAATGACTGCCAAAATGTTCAATTCTGCTTTCATCTGACCATACTATAGTCTCCCAATAATCCACAGGCTTCTCCAAATGCTCTTTCGCAAACTTTAACCGAGCCTCAACATGCTTTTTGTTCAGCAATGGAGTCTTGCGTGGTGAGCGTGCATGGATGCCATGGCGGTTCAGTGCATTGCTTATAGTTTTCTTTGAAACAACAGTACCTGCTGATGCAAGGTCTTCCTGAAGTTCTGCCCGAGTGGTTCTTGGCTCTTGGATAACTCTCCTGATTATTCTTTGGACTCCTCGGACAGGGATCTTACGTGGAGCACCTGATCGTGGCCGGTTTATGGTGAACTGATGCTCTTTCCATTTCCGGATAATGGCCCCCACAGTGCTCACAGGAACATTCAGCATTCTGGAAATGCGCCTATAACCATTCCCATCAATATGCTTTTCAACGATAAGATTACAAAGATCTACAGCGAGTTCTTTGCTTTTACCCATCATGAAGTCTTTCCTGTGTGCCTCCTAGGTAATGAGAAGCCTTTATAGGCCATCAATTAGGACTAAAGCAGCTGATATCAATTAGTACTGATAGGGGGCAGGGTTTCTCTCTCAATACTGACAGATTTCAGGTGATGTCCTGGCTTTCTATGCCATTTGCACCTTGTTACCTTCATGTGTTCAATACTCATTCCCTGTGTCATTTCACTTTATTTATTATAACTGAACTTATATACTTAAATGTTCTGATTTCTTTGTATGAATTCAATATTTGGCTTGATGGCTACATCTGGTGGAAATTGTGTGTCAATAGCCCACTTAGAAATCCCCTTACTGATAAAAATGCTGATGTGTCAAATACTTATTTTCCCCGCTGTATCTTTAACAGCATGTTTGTTTATTGCTTGCTCGCTCTATCTGGTTCCGCGCCACTGGTTCTGTCATGCGCGAACCAGTGGGCAGGGCTAGATAAGTAGTCGTTGACATTTTTCTGTGGAGGTGGTGTTCAACCTATCAATGTCGTCTTAGATAGGTGCATTCCAGAACCTGCCGTTCGCTGGGCCTGATGTCAATAACAGATGTAATCTCAGTAAAAAAGGGCTTTTCAGTTCTGACACTTACATGATGTCGTATGAACACTATTCCCTCTTATACAACAAAAGCTCGGGTTAAAATTGTGATTTTAATTCATGCTTCCTTTAAACGCTGCTAAGATGAAATATAAGATCAGAATACTTGCATTTTCTCAGGGTGCAAACAAACATACCAATCCACGTGGAGAGATCAGAAAAGTTCCATTGAAGTAAGTCCGCCGGGCCTATGGTGGCCTCTGGCAGGATGCTGCCAGGTATCCCAGGTTGGGACAGAGAGAAAAATAGAGCAGGAATATTTTCATATGTTCATAGAAAAGGACAGTTTTGGTCGGGTTTTATCCAAAGACGTTTCTCTGGGTCAGCTGCAGGTCTCAAGTTTCTCTGTTTGGGCCACCTGGAAGCTTTCACGGCTCCTCTGCTCGCTTTGAAGCTCAGGAGGAGTAGTAAATGTCCTGCTCTGGCAGGAGACGTGTTCTGCTGGTGTAGGCAGTCCCCCCCTTTCGTTTTGGTCGCGCTGTCAGTGTATACCCGTGTTGAGGAAGTGGTTGGTGAATCCAACTGTCAGATGGAACTGAGAGTGAGAGTATATCAGGCATGTGGTATGCCACATGGGTGTATTCATGGCACCATCTTGAGCGCTCATTTACATGAGTGGGCAGTTCTTTTTAACAGTTCTCAAGCCTTGAAGGTGGTGTTCTGTGTAGCCCAGGATGCAGCTAGGTTTGGGTGTAATGTCATGTGATTCTGTGAGGGGGGCTACACATAAGGGGCCATGTGACATAAGTTCTGCATCATTGTCTTTAGTGAAGAGCATCTTAAGCACTGGCAGTTGATGGCAGGTGCAAGGCATGGACCATCTCCTCTGGGTGATAATCTGCTGTCATGCTCTTCAATGCGCTTCAAGTCTTTGGTTTGTTTGTTTTATTCATTCTTAACGCCATTCCAGAATCTCAGGCAATATCCATGGTGAGAACCAGTCAATCCAAACACAAGTCTGTTCGTCCGTCAATTTGGAATCCTCAATCAACCTATGGAGGAAAACGGAGCACCCGGAGTAAACCCACGTTGACTCAGGTAGACAAAGCCTTTTGTAAATGTACTCTCACTTGTACAGTATACACTCTGCAAAATATGACTTGTTCACCAAAGTGTATAAGGTTTGGCTTCCAGAATGGGCCATGCGCCACGCAATCCACTGAATGTGTGTGGTTGAGAGTTTGGTCACACTGTAGCTGCGTCTGAATTCGCTCACTTGTTCACTCATTCACTATATAGCGAATGCTAAATAGTCCACTATATGGGGAAGAAGTGAATGAAAATGAGTGAACAATTTTGGACAGTGTCGTCGTATATCCTGCGTCTGACAGTACTGTCGTGGATATTCGTCAAAACGCCTATATTAACACCTGTGTGGCTTTATGGATTGTTTTGTAAAATTGTAAAGTCCATTTTTACGTTATTTGTAGGCTATTCGTTTTTAATAAAGGGAACAAAACAAATGTTTGCCACATTTATTTACTTTTACATTTATTACGTTTAATAATATGAATTAATATATTTAAAGTAAAACACTGCTATATATAGCATTTATTTAATCTGTTTATTCTCAAAAAGTTGAAAATAACTATCAACAAGAACAAACACAAGTGCATAAACGTACATTCGTGGCATTAACGTCCACTCTCCTCCAGCTGGTTCTAATAAGGCGATTGTCTCGCGTTGTATCATGGGAAATAGTGAGTGAGTGCGCGTACATCAGATGTACACTCAAAATCAGAATGCATTGTGGGTAAAAAGTAGTAAACAAAGTTCTCGCCCTCGCCCTTGCCCTTGTCTGCGCTAGGGGGAAAAAAAAGACGATACTGTCACCGATCACAATGATGTCTTCAATCAGTACCCTAGTGTCGTGTAAAATGCATATCGGAATTGAAGGTCACATCGCTCCGCATTATCGACAGTGTAGAACAATTATCCCAACCACTAAAGATAGATTTACAGATAACCTGCCCGACATGTCTTAACTACTTAGTGTAGCCATGATTCATCTGAATGTGTCAGTACAAGAATCAACATAAAACAACTCACATATTTCCTAGTTACATTGATTTAGAACCGCAAGAGAGCAAACATACAGCAGGAATATTTAAAGACATTTCTCTGGGTCAGCCACAGGTCTCAAGTCTCTCTGTTAGGGCCACCTGGAACCTTTCACGCCTCCTCTGCCTGCTTTTAAGCTAAGAAGGAGTCGTCAATGTCCCGTTGAGGTCCGAGAGGTTATCAACACGTTCGGGGGAGAACAAACCTAAACCACTGGAGCCAGGCCTGGCTCTGGTCCTTTGATGTTAGTATCAAGAAACCATGACAAAGGAGTTGGGGCCATAAACCCCCCAATTCTCTTCTTTGATGATCCGGACACAAGATCCAACAATTTGGCTATGCCAGGCTCTACATCTCTTTCCACTGGCTACCAATTGAAGTCTTTATTAGGGTTAGGTAACTGATGCTTACAGACCTATCACTGGCTATGCATCAGTATACTTTCAGACCTACCTTCACTCTAACACCCCATCCAGAACCTAGTGCCCAGCAAATGAGCAGCACCTTATAACACATTTACAAAACGTCACTAAATCACTCTCTACTACACTACCGCGCAGATGAAATGATCTTTCAAATGCAGTCTAGTCAACCCCCTCTCTCTCAACAGGTATTGTTCTGGCTTTGTGAAAACTAGTATCTGGTATAAGCACTTATTGTATTGTTGCATTCTTATGACAAATCACTTCCTAATTTTCTCTGTAAGTCACTTTGGAGAAAACCATCTGCTAAATTCCTAAATGTGAAATATAGCTGCAAGGAGTGACGACGGGCCCAAGCCATCAGCGCAACTGCCACCCCGATGGCATCCGGGAAAGCTGCACAGGGGGCACATGCATTTACAGTAACCCTCTGGCAGTCTAGTTTTAAGGGTTCAACAATGAAAGGGTTACAAAATAACATCAAGGGTGTGAAAAACATGCCAGGTAGAGTGAGATCAGGTGCACAGTTGGAGACTTTACCAGTTGGTTGAGCCAGAAGATTCAACAACACACACAAAAAAAATTGGCAGTTCGGAAGAGCATGCAGGAAAAAGGTGAATGTACTTTTTGACAGTTTAAATGGTCCATGATATATATATATTTTTTTAAATCCGCCTGTAACTAGGTACTACAGATATCGATGTTAGTTCATACTGCTGTTAAATGGACAGTTCACGCAGGAAATCATTTTCTGTCATTATTTACTCACCCTCTTGTCATCTCAAACCTTTTATGACTTTCTTTCTTCCGCAGAACACAAAAGAAGATATTCTGAAGAAAGTTGGTAACTGAACTAGAGGTCGACCGATTCATCGTTTTTGCCGATTAATCTGCATTGATAATGATAATTTGAACTATCGGCTATTGGCAATAATAGTTTTTCCTGGTTAAGTTTGATCCAGACGCAGCAGGGAAAGCTCTGCTTTGATACGCAGGTGGAGAGATCCGAGTATAGTGTAAAACAGCGACCTCTAGAGGTGGAAATAAAACTGACAGCCTGTTTGGTTTGGAGTGGTTTGAAGCTATACAGTTTATGGTTTGGAGACGCGAGACCACAGTCTGCACGGAGCAAAAATACATCAGATGGGGGTTTAAAAGTTTCACAATGACAAGGTAGAGCCAGTTGCATTAAACATGATGTTAAAAAGTAATTAATTTATTGATTATATGCTGCATTTAATGGGGAGCAGCAGTATTTTTTGCCGACAGGGCTGAGAGCGCGCTAACATAAGTAGCCTATTAATGTTAGCTTAAGAAGTTATAACATGGTGACAAAAATACACGCAGAAATGTTTAAATGTTATTATTGTAACTGTATTGTATGGATAGGCATTAGTGAGTTTTTGTGTGTGTGTGTGTGTGTGTGTGTGTGTGTGTGTGTGTGCGTGCGTGCGTGCGTGCGTGCGTGCGTGCGTGCGCGATCCGCCTCCAAAATAGAAAACAGATGACAGAAACAGCACGAACGGCTGATGTTAATGACATTCGTTTTAATGTAAACAAACATGCATGTGAACACGACAGTATACATTGTAAAATATTACAATGGATCCGTCATTAGTAGTAGCTAGTTTGGTGCCAAGAATGTTGTCAATTATTAAAATTTTAGAAATTACCTACTTATAATTTTGTTTAAATCATATACTGGAGTTTAATATTTATTAATGTAGTTAATATTTATGTGTTTTATTTAAAAGTACAATACAGTTTAGTGTTTCAAGCAACATGTTTATTGATGTAATACACTTCTTTACAAATTTTCTTTGTGCTTTTTTATTTGAAATTAACCATTAAAAAAACTATTGGTAATTAATCATTATCGGTAGGTACTGAACACCTTAGTTATCGTTATCGGCAAAATACAATATCGGTTGACCTCTTAACTGAACAACACTGGCCCCCTTTAGCTTCTATTGTATGGACACAAAACCAATGCAAGTGATTTGGGGACAGTTAACAACAATTTTCAAAATATATTTTTTTTGTGTTGTGCAGAAGAAAGTCTTTGAAATGATAAGAGGGTGAGGAAATTAAATCTCTTTAAGCATAGCGACAATACATGAATGATCAACATACAGTACATTTGTATTTTGTACAGATGCCATTTATTCATATAAGGGCTATTATTAAACTGTTCCGAGGCCGAAGAACAGATCCAAAAGCAATCCCCATCTCCGTCTGCCAAAAAACACTGATCTAGACCGCACACAGTAACAGAATAAAAAAAATTGGAACGTCAGCTACGACATTGATATGGCACGGGCTCGCATGTTTCTTGTGACTGGTTGCGTCATTATGTTAGCTTACATTATGCAATGGCACCCGCTCTGATTGCATCACGCACTGACCTTGAGTGTAAACTTTTGAATTAAAAACGACTGGATTGGGAAATGATATAGTTACTAAAAAATAAATAAAATCAATATGTATACACTTTAGTTTAGTTTAAAGTTTTTGTTTAAACCAACTTTTATACAGCACTTATAGAGTTCTCATGTATACTGGGTGCTTAATAGATTCCATTCCCCACTATCTGGTCCAACTGACACATCAAAAGTCTTATACATAAGCACATATTACTTGTCCACCTAATCAATTTTAAATAGCTAAGCATATGCCTTGAGATGAAACGTTTTTAGGACAATCAAAATATTTTCTGTCAAGTGTTTCCAGCCTTTTGACTGGCAACGTATAGTAGATGACACACTAGATGATAGTGATATACTTATACTGACGGTAATATGATGGGTTTTACCTTTCCAAGACCAGCTATCATTGCTGTGTTTTCAGTTCTGAGAAACAGAGGAGATAATATTAATTTCAGTCAGCAATACACTATATAATAACTAATAACTAAATCACCTATGCATGAAACCATACACAATAAACCATATCATACCCTGGTCTGAAATTGCGCTCTTGTCCTCCTCCAAAAAGCAGAGGGTACACTGGGGTTTTGGTTCCAGGATCATTCACAAACAAAGCCCCGATTCTAGGGCCATAAAACTGGAACGCATGATCGACAGAATAGTGATCTCTTATTTGCTTTGCTCGGGAGAGATAATATATCAACAGCATCTCTTGTTACTTACCTTGTGCCCTACAATGGTAATGTAGTCTACTCCCAGACCTTGTGCATTCACTCGTATCTTTCCAATTGCCTGGGCTGCATCAGTGTGCAGGAGGATTCTGGGAGTTGACAGAGACCTCTGTTTGTTTACCTCCTTAACCCTCAGACAAATGTCTTTAATTGGCTGTTGAAAAAATATATTTTACCTGGCAGTTCATGCTAAATCCTAGTAAAAAGAAATGGGTCCGTATTCACAAAACAAGCTAAAAGTAGCTCTTAACTTGCTGATTTAGGAGAAACTCTTAAAAAGAATAGGTGTGTCAGTCCTAATTTTAGGACTCCAAAATGTTTGTTCTAAGAGTATTCCACAACGCGTTTAAGCGCTAATACTAGCTCCTAAACCTGTGAGAAGTTAGGAGTAGTGAGGAGGACTCCTAAGTCACTAAGACCAACTCACAACAATCCTAAAATGGCTGTAACACTGGCAGTCTGCCGTGAAACGTAACATTTAGAAAGATTTCATGACAATGAGCTTAACCATGAAGACTATGTGCTAACTGTTTATGAGACAGGCAAAATGCTTACAATTAGCTGAACATATACTTATATATATATATGAACGTAATATAGTTTATTTGTAAGATACCTCCTTTTTAAAAATATTTTAACAATCATGTTTATTGTTTTATCATTTATTGTGTGTTATTGTATTTGTTAACTGTATTTTTTTTAAGTTATTGTTACTTAATTAAAACAATAAAAAACAAACTGTTTGATTGATATTAATTGGTATGCACAATAAAAAACATGAATTTTGTTTTTGTAAAATAATTCTTCACTAATTCTGGTTCACTAATTCACTAATTCTAATTAGTAATTTACTAATATTTACTAACTTTCTAACTGTATATTTTATAATCTTAATTTGGATGTGGCAACTAAATTAATTTAAATAAGCATATCATTTCATATATTAAAATATGTCATAACATTATTATAATTTAAAAAAACATATAATTTTCTATATTCAAATATGTCAAAATAATGATATATTATTTTGTACATAGATCTGAACAATTACAGGGTTATTGTCAAGGCAACACGCTTACCATAATGATGCCTGTCTCATTGTTGGCCAGCATAACTGACACCAAGCATGTGGTGGGACGAATCGCTGCAATGACATCCTCTACCTCCACCCGTGCAGTCACCTTGGAAATGGGCACAAACGTGACATCTACAACAAGAATCCAATCAAGTCAAAGTCAGGTCCAAGTACACCACAATGTTTTTTTTCTGTTTTAGCAAAAGTAGAAAAGCAAAAGGAAAATGAAAAGGGCATTTTGTGTAACATAGTGTTAATTGCAAAATCCTGGAATATTTGAGAGAAAAGAAAAGTAGGGAATTAAAATCAAGCAATATTTATAAAGACAAAACCGTAGGAGAACAACGTCTCTACGTTATATTTTTGTAAGAAAGCTAACCTGCTTTGCCATCTTTTAACAAGAATTCAGCTGTGACTTTGATGGAGTCATGCTCCACATTCGAAGTGATTATATGGGGGAGGGACCCTCTTCCATTCAGCTTCTGGATGTTTGCGTTTCCCTCTGAAGAATTCATACATTTCCAAAAATGCTCCACTGCTGTGTGAAACACCAAATTATTGGCCTGAAGGTCAAGGAAAAAATGAGAGATGACGAAAATAAAAAAACAGGGGACATTTACATCAGTGTTTCAACACAACACTTCATGCTCCACAGTGTTTCCCACAGGATTTTGAGAGACAATGACGCTGATGACATCACACAAATAATAAGCATATCTGTGATGCCATCATATCGTGTTTGCACTAGTTTTAGCACTTGAAATCTGTTTCACTTCTATTCTGTGATCACATTATACTGTATTTTAACAAAACTATTTTCACGTAAAACAAGTATAAATAGTGACTAAACACGACCCAATAACATCTCATGTTTAATCCAACCAGCTGTTACTTTAACTGCTGCTAAAATCCTGATTTATAAATGCAACATCGTCTGACAGAATCATCATGGATTTACACCGAAGAGCAGACATATTAGGGAATTTTGGCTATATTACTTGCTTGTCTCATGCAGCGAACAGCCTTTACTGATGTTGATCTTCTCAATGTGGTGCTGTGTTTAATCATTGTTTTTCATTTTAAATGCGAGTGATAGTTTTATTGTAGATTGCGTGTAGCGCAGACAATTTGGCGCAAATTCAGAAATATGAGAGAATACAATGTTGCTGTTACACAGAATTACAACTATAGATCACGCGGAAACTCTGCTAACCTTTCGTTAAGTCATGATGAACTCGATCAGCCACAAAATTATGTCTTTTTTTTACCACATGACGTTCAACATGTTTTAAGACCTCCTGGCGTCTACAGAACACAAATAAAGCTATTTTGGGTGACATCCGAGAGATTTCCAGGCCTCTTCATAGACATCATGGTTACAGTTGTTGTCAAGGTCCAGAAAAGTACTAATGACATTGTTGAATTGGTCCATCAATGCTCATAGCGCGTTCACGAGAGCACATCGACACATGGGCATTCAGTGGGGGCAGACGCCGGCATTCTGACTGACAACCCGGAAGCGCAACTCTGTGTTTACAAGCAGATGCATGCTGTATATAAGCTGTATCTCCGCAAAACGTCTGATGATTTCGTTATTGAGGAAGACTTGCACTTTTTGCCCACCGAATGTGCATGCGTCAAAGTGCTCTCGTGCTCACGTCTCTCGTGTAGACTGACAGAGTATTGTCGTCGATTCAAACAAATGAAATTGTGCCACTATGAGTGGATGGACCAATTTAACAATGTCAACGTCATGTGGGTGAGTAAAAAAAATGACACAATTTAGATTTTGAGATGAACTTTTCCATTAATTCGCTCACTGTCATGTAAGAGAGGCGCTGTCGAGGCGCTGCACGCAACATGAGAGAGAGAGACAGAGGCGCTGACCGCTTGCAACTCTACAATGAATTAATATGTTTTAAATAGCAAAATAAAAATGTAAATGGGAATCATAAAAAGTCCATTCATGGTGGCCAGTGTTGATAGTGCGGCAGGCCGCGACAAATAAATCAATATGGGAAACAGACAACACAATGGTAAGTTGTTATGAGAAGTCGCTTGTCTAATTAATGAACGGGAAACACTGCTCTATGCGATGCTCACAGAACAAAGGCTGCAGATTGCTTTATTTACATAGACAAATTTTGACTAATTCAGTACCAAAAGAGTATTTACACATGATGTAAAAACTGTCAATTTATCAAAATATGCCAACAATATTAGGAGTGTCCCAATATTGGATTTAGTTAACCAGTTTTAAATAATGGGTTTAATATAGGGTAAATTCAGGTAGATTGGGACATTTTTTACTTTTTTTTGTCCCTGTTCACCGTGATAAAGCATGTAAATTGTCTGGTAATTACTGGCTGCGCGACCAGGGTCAGTGTTAAAAATGTTTGTGCTTTAAAGGGGTCATATGACACGGCTAAAACAAATATTATTGTAATAGTTTAGATGTAATGCAATGTGTATACACGATTTAAGGTTAAAAAACACTGTGTTTTCCAGATACCGTGCATGTTTGTTTCTCCTCTTATCCCCGCATCTCTGAAACGCGCTGATTTTTTACAAAGCTCATCGCTCTGAAACGCGAGGTGTGCTATGATTGGCCAGTTAACCAGTGCGTAGTGATTGGTCGAATATTGCAAGCATGTGACGGAAATGTAACGCCTCTTAACATATTTGGAACATCAGGTTCCAAAGTAATTGTACTGACAGGTACACCCACCTTACATGCATATAAATTTGGGCGGTCTTAGTCAACTCATACCCTAAACTGACTTAGATAATTGGGGTTATGGTTACACGAGGCATTTCAGGCCTCGTGTAGGGTGAGCATTCGATTTTAGATAGAATGCATCTTTTGTTCCGACACAATTCGTGCCATATGACCCTATAAAGCAGTGCAAGGTTCACATGTAAGGGCACTTCATGGCTGTGCAACTTTCTACTTATTATACTATGCTTTCACTACACCACTAGTAGAAGAGAAGATACTGTTAGGCACCGCGCCACAGGAGGGCAAAGGGGGGCATGGTCCCCCCATGAAGAATTTGTGCCCACACGGCGGCCCTGAGGTGTATTCCAGAAAGACGGGGTTAACTTACCGTCAGCTAAACCCTGAACTCTGGGTCTCTCAAAAGACTTACATCTGCATCGGTGTATAAAGTGCTAAATTAAAAAACATAAATATTGTGTAACTGAATTTATATATTTATAAAACTATGAACGCTATTTAATATAAAGATAGTTTAGATATATGTAGGCTTCTATATAAGTATTTTTATACTAAGATACTTGATTTGTTGAGATATTTGTAACCATTATTTTACCATGTGTATGGTTTTCTAACAGTGTATTTTACCTGTATTTAATTACATTGCTAATTATGTATGCTGATATTGAACCTCTATTTTGTTCCTTAAAAAAACACTTTTATTTGTTTTGTGAAACCCGGAGACTCTTTTAATTGTAGAAACAAAAAATATATTGTTTAACATTTCAGTACTGACCATGATAATTCATTTGCATTAGAAGATAAAAGTCTGCTGTGAAAGAGGTAAGAGAATGCTAAACTGTAGGAAGAGGCTGAGGATTAGAAATACCTTTTTAAGGAATACAGTCAGTATGAAAAAAAAAAGTTGTTTTTATGTATTTTTTATGTAAATGGATTTAAAGTTATAACAAGAATTGTAATATGTGAACAGTATGCCATATGTGAAAGCGAAATGTGACCTCTGCTTTTAACCCATCCAGAGAGTAGTGAACACACACACAGCAAGTGGTGAACACACGTACACCCGGAGCAGTGGATAGCTGTCACTGCAGCGCCCGGGGGCAAGTAGGGGTAAGGTGCCTTGCTCAAGGGCACCTCGGTCGTAACCCGCCGGCCCTGAGAATCAAACCGGCAACCTTCTGGTCACGAGTCCGACCCTCTAACAATCGAACTTGCAATCTTTGAGTTTTAAGTCTGGTTCTCTAACCATTAGGCGAAAACTATTCTTGACCCAATGCATCAAATATTGCCTAATAAGTGAACAAGAGTAATGATATGCAA
The DNA here is from genome assembly GCA_006030095.1 of Triplophysa siluroides. Classification (NCBI taxonomy): domain Eukaryota; kingdom Metazoa; phylum Chordata; class Actinopteri; order Cypriniformes; family Nemacheilidae; genus Triplophysa; species Triplophysa siluroides. Next base: position 6,712,413 of record VCII01000203.1, on the reverse strand, counting down.
TTGCTCAATATTGTTCTGCACGTTAAAATACTTCACTATTCACATCCTCTATCTGTTAGAAATAGTAAGGTGTGCATACAGTATACAATAAACAGTGATATTTGGATGTTGATATAACCTAATTCAGTATATACAGCAGGGCTAGTCAACTGGCAGCCCGCCAATCATCTTTACCTCACCCGCCTTAACATTTCAAATAAGTGGAGGGACTTTAAAATGGTGTGCTTTAAGAAATGCACGTCATGAGACGCCACATCTTTAAAAGTCCAAAACGCTGCTACATTCAAAACAAAGTAATTCCTATGCCTTATAACGATTGACGTAGTATAAAGCGATTTGATCGGCCTGTTCAAGGACTTTATGTTAATTACAACATTACAATCGGCAATCGCAGCCAGGCAGTCGCTTTGCATATACGATAGGTTGAGTTCCAAAACGCGTCTTGTGCCCTTGAAAATAACTACAGGAAGGGTACTACACCACGTGAACTGTTGTCTCGGATAAGGGAGTAAATATAGTTTTTACCACTCCTCATCATTATGTATGATGTAAACAGCTATAATACGAAAAACTGCTGTTCTTCTCCCTCCAAAACTTGCAGTTAAAAAGGATCTGGGAACGAGTGTGGGGCACATGAATGCGATTGGAATTCACCTGAAGATGCGATAATAGCCATATCTATGATAATAGCGTACAGTTTCTTGCACAGTTCAATTGATTCGCTTTTTAAGACGCCAGTTTAACATCACAAGGATAACTTTTTTGCTGAATGTATTAACGTTTTTACTTAATTTTCAACAATTCAACCAAATTTCTTCATAAATATCTTCTTGAAAAATAGTGGTACAGGGGGTGAGTAAATTAACTAAGGCATTAAGGAATATAAAATACAATTAAAAAGACAATATCCCTTTTAATTAAATATCATGAAAAGGCACAAACTGGATGCAATATTTGTGTGCATGTTTTAATATATGACCTAAGTAACAGCAACAAAAAAAACAGAATAAAAGGAACAAAATGCAATAAATAACAGACATACAAAATAACAGAAGAAATGTGGTAAATGTATTTATAATAATTGTTTATATTATTTATACTTTTGGAATCTGGCCCACAAAGGAAAGCAGTTGAAGCCCCCTGATAAACAGTATTTAATAGAAACACAAAAAATATTAAATGTGTTTAATAATGACAGCTTACATTACTTTATTTAAAGATTATTACATTTTAAAAGGTTAAATAATAAAGTTAATAATAAAATTAGTTCTGAATGCTGAATTGCTATGGGTGAGATTGAAAACGTTATTGTAATATTGCTGTAAAATTATAATTTTATACGTAATCTGTACTTCCACGTCCACTTGACGCTCATCAAAAGCATACGCATCCACAGACAACCCCTGAAGCTCAGTAACATTTTCTTGAAATGAACTAACCCAGGAACATAACCTGCTCCGGAGAAGGTTATCTTCAGAGAGTAACTTGCTATGGTTTAAAAGATTTAAAAATATGGCTGGATCAGAACTTTTTGTGCCTTAATGAAAAGAAGACTGAGATTGTTGTGTTTGGTCGTCCTGGGGACGTGAGTGCTTGTGTAGATGCACTGGGTGATTTGGGCTTGAATGCTCGTCCTTTTACCAAGAATCTCGGTGTGATTTTTGATAGTGCTCTTAAGTTTGAAAAACAAATTAGCTCTGTCGTAAAAGCCAGTTTCTTTCAATTGAGACTCTTGGCTAAAGTCAAGCCTTACCTTCCGCGCGCAAGGAGTTTGAATGTGTAATTCATGCTTTTATTACATCAAGCCTAGACTACTGTAACTCTTTATATGTTGGTGTGGACCAGTCATCTCTTCAACGTTTACAGCTAGTCCAGAATGCAGCAGCTCGACTTTTGACTGGGACAAAAAAGTATGAGCACATTACCCCAGTATTAGCTTCACTACATTGGCTTCCTGTTCGTTTCAGGATTGATTTTAAGATTTTATTATTTGTTTTTAAGATCTTAAATGGGCAAGCGCCTGTCTATTTATCTGAGCATTTGAATGTACACGTACCTGTAAGAGCACTTAGGTCATGTAATCAGATGCTTCTTGATGTTCTGAGAACTAGGTTAAGAAATAAAGGTGACCGTGCTTTTTCAGTGGTGGCACCAAACTTGTGGAATAGTCTACCTGTACACTTAAGAACTGCTCAGACTTTGGGAATTTTTAAGGCATTACTTAAGACACACCTGTATTCTTTGGCTTTTATGACAGGCTGAGTGGAGACATTGCGATGTTATTATTTTTATTAGTATATATGTATATATATGTGTATGTATGTATATATATGTATATGTATGTGTGTGTGTATGTATATATATATGTGTATATGTGTATGCATGTATATGTATGTGTGTATGTATATATATGTATATGTGTATGTTTTTATATTATTATTATTACTATTACTCATTGTATTCATGTTTACTTGTGTATGTTTGCGTTTGGACATTGTGAAGCACTTTGGTCAACCATGGTTGTTTTTAAATGTGCTATATAAATAAAATTGAACTTGAACTTGAATTGAACTTGGTTACTTACATACCATGAACGTTATCTCCATTTTTGGAACTAAAAATTGAGGTTATCAGCTAACAAACTCTTTAACTTACCCGGGTATGTCACATAACCAGCATTCTGGAATACCCCCCTGATTTTAAGTTTCATTAATAAAGTCTGATTTATATTCATAGTTTGCTTTTGGGGTTTTCCTTTCCCATGATTATGATAGTGAAAGCTCTTTGGGTTCCCAAACTGCACACTTGACTGCGGTAGATTGCTGATGATAGCAAAGGCAGACAGTGAGCACTTTGGAAAGTACTAGTGTTGTCAAAAAAAATCGATATTTCGATATGTATCGATACTAAAAAATCTGAAACGGTTCCAATATGCATGTCCCACGTATCGATACTAGCTGCGCTTTCCCACGCTCTCTATTTTTTCGGACAGTGAGTTGACACACTGCACGTGAACGCAGTGACAACAGAGCTCCGCCAGTGCAGACAGAGTCTCAGTAACACATCTGCCGCTTCGTGACGCTCATTTACGTTTCCCATGTTTACCATAGAGCTCTATGTATGTGCACTGATCAATAATTTCATCCACTCGTTTCATTTGCCCTGGTTAAACGTTGTTTATGTTAGAAAGATGGCCAGTGAGAGTCTTTGCAACCGTTCTTGCGCTTAAAGTTTGCGTTTCTGTCTATATGCATGCTGATCAATGATTATATGTGAATAAAAATGCAGAATAAATAAAGAATAAATGTAGGCTATTAACATTAATGAGCAATGAATGAGCAACACATTTGTTCAAGTATTTATTAAACTCTTTAATCTCCTTATTAATCTCTCAATTATTTTTGTAAGATCTGGTCCAGTAATACTGACAAATACAACTTTGATTTTAAATAGTAAATATATTAGTAAAATGTACATTAGATTAGCAATTAGTAAATAATGCAAATATATACATGTCTAGTCTTGTTCAATTTAACTTTAAATAAAAGTAAAACATTTAGGGCCGTATTTTTATGGCAGTTTTTTTCCCCCGTGGTATCGAAAATCTATATTTTTTAAGGTATCGAATCGAAGTTAGAAATTCCAGTATATTGACAACACTAGGAAGTAGGACGTTTTTCGCAAATTATGCCTGTGATTATTAACCTTATAAAGATTGTTAATCAATTTAATATTCAAAGCCGAACGCATATCAGACAGGCAATAATATAGTAAGCCGTAATAATAAATATGTGAATAAATACATGAAAAGAAGCAGGAAATCAGTCACAATAGTGGTGCCCCCCGTTACGCTATCCTGGCGCCAGGCCTGGGGACAGTTAAACAATTTCTGTGATTTCTACCCTCACCTCAGTTCCTCCTGATGTAAATATAATGTCTGACGCTTTGCCACCGACCATCCTTGCAACAGTGTCTCTGGAATGGTAAACAGTGTCTTTGGCTTTCAGACCTATGATTATTGACAAACAATGCGAGTTAGTATAAAGACTATATGATTCTATGATAGCTGTATATCACAAAAAGTCACATACTGTACCTGGCAAGTAATTACTGCTGGGATTTCCCCAAGCATCAGTTAAAGCTTCGGTGACAGCTCTAACAACATCTGGATCGACTGGAGTGGTGGCATTATAATCCATATATATTCTGGACCAGAAAAGGCAGTTATAACAAATTACAGTACATTCTGGAGTGATAGATTCAATTACTTTATTCATTACCTATCTGACTCATCAGCTACAGGTTGGTGATCCAAGTTGACATGATGATGGTCAGACCCCGGGTGATGTGAAGAGTTGCCCCATACATTATGATTCAGAATGACAAAGGGGGCAGCCTTTTCAGCCATGACCACACTGGTAAGAATCATAAACACACCGATACATGATACAAAACCTTGGCAAAAACTCTAAAATATTTAACGTATAATATATACTAAACCATTGACGTCAGACTTGTACAAAATATATTGCAGGTATAGTTTCAAGTTTATTTGTCATATGTACAAGATGTCAGCTGAAAACTGAGGTGTTTTCATAGTTGTTAAAACATGGATATGTTCAGTAAACAACAATAACACTTAAACAAGTTGGAAATTGGAATAAGAAAAAATGCATTTAATTATTTTAATGTATGACAATACATAGAGCACACGTGGTTTACAGAACTGTGATTCACATGTAAGATTTATGACTAGAGGAGAAATGCCTGCGTTGCCTACGTGACTAGCGTAAGTTAGCCAGTATTAGCTTATGCTAAAATTATTTTAAGTTGCCTTTACAGTCGATTAACAAGGACAGCCATCACGAAGATAACGGAAGACAACCTCCATAATTATGCACAGTTATTTCACTGACCTTCTGTACTCTTCAGCGTGTGCTGTCAATGATTTACTGTTCAATGTGACAAAGTGACACACCACCCGGTCATTTTTAAACAGGAAACGCAAAACATTAAATCCCGCCCCTTTACTGGCGGAAACCACCTCCTGCGTCTGCGTCGCTCACTCGTTCATCCTTTGACTGTATGGAAGACCGACAGTGACAAAACGTGTGAAACTATCGAAGGACACTTTAGTAAATATTTATTTAGACCCAAGTGTACAGACGATGTATGGAACGCAAAATGGGTCACATTTTATGGAGGTTTTTTTGTGTCTTTTTTTTCAATCAAAAATTATGTGTTTGAGAGTAAAACTAATTATTTTGTAATTAAAAAATAAAAGATTGCAAAAAAACACCGAAATTGATAACAAAATTATTTGCATTGCGTGCAAATCTTTGAAATTTTTCATTTTTCTTTGTGCACTTCAAAAACTTTTCATCACAAAACCACAAATGTTGCTCTCTTTTCTGCTGTCTTTTTTTTGCGGGTCGAAAAGCTTTGCTTGCGAGTTGAAAAGTTTGCTTGCGAGTTGAACAGTTTTGCTTGCGAATAAGGCTGTATCTCAGTGGGTAGTCTCCACACATCAGGATGAAAGACCTCTCTAATTGGGTCACTGGCCGCCAGAGCGGGGTATCGGCATCAAGAGCAACACGTCATTTGCAAGGTACTTTGGCTCTTTTTAATACCTTATATAATGTTATAAATCCTCTAAGTTCATAAATGTGTATAGCTCATGTGTAACCATTCATGTTTTAATCTAATTATGTAACGTTAGCTAATGTACTAGTAAGTGATTCCTCTGTATAGTTTTGATAGCCAGTAGCTTGATAGCTTAGCCTTACATAGTAACTTTATCTTAGAGTCTGTTAAACTAACTTTAGTTGTTTTATGATTGCTGTATCAACGCGTTAAAGTTAGTTTTGAGTGAGATAAGCCTGCTCGCTCAGGTTTTATACAGGCAACAGTCTTACACAGATGGTTTAACCATTATTTCGTTTAATAATATTCACTCAGTGTATACAGACGTAAACATTTACTCAAAAATGTTGACACATAATAGTACAGAGTAAAGGCATAACGGATTTTATTATTTAGTATAACGTCACTACTGAATAGGTTTAATATTACCTTCAATATACGTTCCAAAGTAGTCAGTATAAAAATTTAAAACACACGTATGATTTTAGTACATTTATTCTGTTATTTCAATAAATTACTAAAAACATTAATTGGAAATATTTAAGTATATGTGTGGATAATGACTTGTATAATAATAGTAAATGTTTGTATTCAGTCAACATCCAGTTGGAGAAATACCTTTAACACTTGTTTTCTTTCTTGTTATTTAGTAACTCGTATTCATTTCTCACATGACTCTTTGCTGGAGGTTACACTGAAGTCAGTCGATGACATGTGATATGGTGGTGGTGGATTTTAAAGGGGTGATTTCATGAAAAACAGACTTTTTCCAGGTTTAAATGCTAAAATCGGGTCTCTTGTCCATCTGCCAACTCAAAAAACGTGAAAAACACAAATCATCATCAGCACTTTTCAACTCGCAAGCAAAACTTTTCGACAGCAGAAAACATTAGTGGTTTCGTGATGAAACGTTTTTGAAGTGCACAAAGAAACATTTCAAAGATTTGCATGCAATGCAAATAGTTTTTTTGCAATCTTTTATTTTTTAATTACAAAATAATTAGTTTTACTCTCAAACACAGAATTTTAGATTTAATAAAAAAGACACAAAAAAAACTCCATAACATTTAGCCACTAACCAAACGCCTGGTAATCCGAAATGCCGGGTTTTATGGCGTTAAAGAAATAAAGCTAAAGAAATAAATTGCGCATGCGCCATAGATATGGCGTTAATAACGTCGGTTTTAATGCAATGCGAAACGTTATTGATTTCGCAGTTTGGCCTTCCATAGTAGGCCTGCGATGTAAAACGACGGCGCTTCCATTTAACGTAGACGCTATAAATAGCAGCTCTTTCTGTAATATTAAAATCAGCCCCTCTTTTTTACACAGTCCAGCCCCCTCCAATGAAGTAGACAAAAAATACCTGTGTAGTAGAATGTCGATCTGAATGGCGCACCACTTCCTGTTGTTAACGTTATTGCGAATAATGTTTAGACTTTTAATATGTAACATGTTTATTTTTTCCATTAGGCACATTTATCATCATTTTCTTTCATCGTATATGCACAATAGCATGGTTTTCAGACTCTGTTACAGTTGTACATTCATGTTTGTAAAAGGTACAGTTTGTAGAATTCGCCACTAGAAGGCGCACAATCAAAACAACAAGAATCGCGTAGCTTGACGCTGTGTAGAAGCATGGAATGATGGGATATGTTGTCTACAACTCCACCGCTAATGGTACCCCTGATACATCAATCAGACGGGAACGAGAAATCATGTTAGCGGAAGAGGTAAAGTAATAAAGTTTTATAAATGTTGCGTTTGATGAAATCATTTTATTTCATTATAATGAATTAGACCCGAGTAATGTAAGGTTTAAAACTAAATTGTTAGTCATAGATGTTACAGTAATTGTCCAATTCGATGGTGTGATAACACTGCGCAGTTTTAAGTGTTCAAATCAATCATGGTAAAAGTTATTTTGAACGTACCCACATCATTTGCAATAATGGTGATAGACAGACCGACGGTACAAACTACTTCCGCATCTGTCTACGACAGTGTCACGCGGTTGCTACGTCAGTAAAGCCGGTAACGCGGATATGACACCATTGACAGGCGACTAAAAGGCTCCGGTCCACTGTTTAGAACGTCTAATTTTAAAACGTATAGAGGTAAACTGAAATTTTGTTATTATCAGTCGATTATTGACAAATTTGAAATTCGACATTAGCCAAATGTTATCTGAGCTTATATTATTGCTATATGCAATATTTGTAAGTTAATTGTGCAAAGCTATAGTTTTTGTTATTATCAGTCGATTATTGACAATATTGTAGTGACCTAGTAACGTACTAATAATGGTAAATTTGCAATGTTTGCTATGGCTAGGTACGCCATGGTAATTGCTTGCTAGCAGTAGGCTATGATTCAACGTTGCAAACTCAGTCAGGGTTGAACAGGAATGGGATATTTTCCGTAAATACGGATTTCCGTATTTTTTGACCTCACTGGGATTCCCAGCTTAAATTGCATAAATTCGATTCATTTTCATTCGTGACGGGATTGGTATGGAAGGCCGTTTGATCAAAAATGTCTTTTGACGTAACGTGTACAGACGTTAGCCGCGTAGACGCGTAATTGCGTGTAGACGCGTGAACCTTAGCGGCTCCATTGTCAAAATAAGAGTCACATCCAGCAAAGAGTCACATGGCAATGATACGCTTTAAAATTATTACTTATTTAATAATGATTAAATAAATAATGATTAAATATAGTATTTTAAGGTCATCATAGGTTAACCAATATCCTGTGCTGTAATAAAAAAATAATATTTTAAATATAACAGATCATTCACACTGTAAAACTGTAATCAGGATATCACACAACACAATTTGTTTATTGTCAATTGATTTTTTGTCTAATATTTTTTGTCCCCCCTCCTCTCTCTCTCTCTATCCGTCTCTCTTAATTTTGTGCATATTATGTTTAAATGTACTGGAATGCTGTATGTTTCAGGTTAGGTTAAGAAGGTTAAGTTAACCACAAGTTAAGTGGGTCAAGGACCAGGCAGACACGCACAGAGAACATGAGACATGAGAAATAAATAAAAAAGTAAAGGCCAAGACTCACAGACATGTATCATTGGAATGGAAACATTGCTTGATTTAATGTAAATTTTAATGTCAGTTAATGACATTTATTAATGTAGTACATTAGTAAACTACGGAAGTTATTTTATGAACTTATCTTTAAACGGGTTGTGGTCAAATGGAGTATAACTGACATTTCCGGGAAAATTGTACAGTTCAATGTATAAATTGTCATTATAATTTTTACATCAATTTTACTTGGCCTATAATTGTTAACCTTTAACAACAAAAAATAATGTAAAATAAATAATTTTAATTCACTGCTTCTTGAAAATGTCTCCTACTCCTAGACTAGTCCTACTTTTTAATAAGATTTTTTTTGGCACTTAAGTCACTATCCTTAAAAACACTTCTGTGACTTTTTATTATGGGCCCTCATGTGTTCATGTTTGGTAAAATACCATTCGATGCCGCGCCATGCAAGTGAGATTAGCTGACAATGACACTAAGTGGGAACACAGTGTGTCACTTGGCCCTTGAGGTGACAAAAAAATCCAGTTCATTACTTGCAATAAGTTTCGATTTCTTGTGTAGGCCGATTTTGGTATTGGAATAATTTTACGTTTTACGTTTCAGGTTTCAATTCAATTTTATTAATATAGCGCTTTCACAATGCATTGTTTCAAAGCTGCTTTACAGGAGCAAGTATGAAAACAGAAAAACATAGGAAGGTAAAACACAGCAGTGCATGGTGTTTATAGACCAAGCAAGATCTGTTCAGGGAGCACGTCAATCGTAACGCAGTTCATTCATTGTGCTCTCTTCTAACGATCTGGCGATTTAAATCAGGTGTGTTAAACAAGAGAGAGACACATATGCAGAGCGGAGGTTCGTGAGGACCAGCATTAAGAATCGCTGTTCTATTAGATAGTATCTAATAAATAAATGCAGATAAATAAATAAATGCAGTCTCCCTGTAAGCAAGCCAACACTGCTCTGCCGTGGCGAGGAACCCAAACTCCAATGATGAATAAGTGGCGGGAAAAAAACACGTCTGCAATTGTTCAAAAAACATTTAGCAAAGCCATGCTTTCGATGTCTACCCCTTGTATTTTGAAATGCGGTCTGCTCCCCTGTTGAAAAAATCACGTATGTGCTGACGTATTCAGAACACGGACCATATGCAATGCCACGCATGAGGGAACGTCACGTTTATATGTATAATTCATGAATGACACCTGGTTGCGTCAATGATGACGTCATGACCATATGTTTAATCAATTTTATGCAAATATTTCCGTTATGTGGCTTGCCATTGGCTAAAACCTATACGTCTGTACACGAAATTACGTCTTTAGGCGCAATAACGCGTCCACGCGTCTCACGTCTGTACACGTTACGTGTAGACATTTTTTATCAAACGGCCTTCCATAAACAGGATCCTTTCTACGATCTCTACGTCATGCACACGCTTGATATAAATCCAGAGCGATATCTTCATTCAGAACATACTTTTGCGAGCTATCTTTATGTATCCAGAGAGTCCGTGAAAAATCAACGCCAAACACAGCTGTTTTGGTACTCAAAGTGCGTGGTGTCCTTTTAAATTAAGAGGGGAACTGAACAGGGTTTTGTAACGTATAGAGAAAATCCCGAGTCAAGAAGTTAAGACGTCTATGTGATATGCTTAATATTATCTATATACAGAGACTAAAACCGGCCATTCCTCAATTTAATGGCTTAAAACTATACAAATGGCCGATCTAGTCACACTGTTTAATATAAACGCATCGAAGTCTCTACTGAATCCATACATTTAAATTTACAAAAACCGCAACATGAAGTGTTTACAAATACATTTTTTTACAGGCGGATTAATGCGGACAAACGCTGTACGAATGACGTAGATGCGCCATCTAGTGGCTGTGTATGGTAGTCTCTTGATTAGCACTGTAATTCTTTACATTTTGTGTTCAATTATTGTTTGATGAATTTTTGCGGATTACAATACAATTGAAAGTATGCCTAATATAAACTATTCAAGGGGTGCCATTTGTTAATGCCATCTTATTTGACATTAGCATAAGATATTTGCACAAAGCATCAACCTATTTTATTTAAAATTGTTTAGCTGACTGTTAAACTAATAAACATTTAAACTGATATTTCCAAAATTGCCAGTCAGAATTAGGTCATTATAGTAGTTTGGTTTTGTGTTGCTAAGTGAAAAATATATACTTTTGGCAAACAGTTGCCTGTTTTTAATCATGTAACATTGAATTTGTTACATTAAAGACTTTTTGGGGGGGATTGGGGTTGGGCGAGGGTGCATGCAGTCTTCCTTCTTTTTTGTCCAGGGCTGATCACATGCCTGATGAAACGGATGTTAATGCTCAGTAGTACACACATATGGTTCTTTAATGTATTTGCATTATACTAAAATGTCTTCATTTTCAATGGGCATAAATGTGGCTGAAACAGGTAGCCTAGAGCATCCCAAATTTATCTGGCGGCTGGGCAGCGGGCTCTGGCAGGTACATTTGCCAAACAAATTCCTACTGCGGCTTGATGCTAATGTAAGTATTTTTTGTTAACCAATAAGATTTCTTTATTTGGAATTCACACAATACTCTGTTTAAAAGATTTAGTTTTTTGCAATGTTCTTGTGTATTGTGTGTTCATTCATTGTCATTTCAGGACTCACACCAGAACTGCTTTTTTGTTGGGCATGTCTAAGGATTCCTCCAGTTTTTTAATGCTTTGTGAGGTATGTTTAAAAATACATTACAGAGGTCACTCTTTGAAGTAAAGAAGTTACTTAAGAAGAAATTACATCATAATAGGCACGCCTGAAAACTAGTCACTTTGAATCAAAAATAGGACACTGTCGAGTGTCTCAAAGCACTTGCCAGCCTGTCTTATATCAATATCTGAGTGCTTACTGAATTTTACTAATTTCAATTTTTTCCATTTACATTAAAGCATTTGGCAGACACTTTTATCCAAAGCAACTTACATTGCATTATCCTATACATTTATACATAGGTATGTGCAACCCCCTGGGAAGAACCCACAACCTTGCGTTGTTAATGCAAATTCTCTTACCACTGAGCTACTGGAAAGCTATTTTTCCTTTTTTTTATTTTCAGCCAACAGATAAAATTTAAGATTTTCTAAGAGGCATTCACATGGACATTTTGATTGTAAGTGAGGAGCTACGCGAAGACGTCTTTCCAAAGGAAATAAATGAAATCTCACCAATTCTTGAAGAATATCAGGTTCTTACTGATATCTCGGATGTCCCCCAAGGCTTTTGGACTTCTGAAGGGTTTACTTTATGCTGTGAACATTGACTGCCCAAAACACAATAAGTAATAATGGCTATCTTGAGGCTATGCAAAAAACACATAATGAACTTTTTTAAGAGAAGCTTCAGGGTTTTGTATACCTTTTGCAAATGTTGTAATGTTGGGTCAAGTTTGTTTTTACACATTTCATGTGAACGAGTTTATCTAAAAAGACAAATAAACACAATCTCCTAAGAATATTATACAGTAATTACATGTTGTAATTCATATTTTAATAGAGTTTGATGTGCTAGTTTTTCTTCACTGTAAAAAAAACTAAAATTTTGAAGTGCAACCAAATTGACTTTACAAGGCAGTTAAAATGGAAAGTAAACAGTAAAATAAGTTTGTTATGTAATATAATAGTAAAATATCAGATTGAAATGACTTGTAAAGTCAGTTTGATTGCAAAAATGTTGTTTTATATTTAAAGTCAAGTAATGTATGCAATATGTTATTTCCACTTGACATATATAGCGAATTGTTTGTTTGTTTGCAAAAAATCTATTAAAATGTTGTGCCGATCAAGTTAACACAATGCAAAAAAAAATGTCATCTTAACAATTATTTCTGTGATGTAAGGCTGAATTTTCAGCATCATTAGTTGCTTCTTCAGTCACATGAATGTTTTAGAGCGTTTTAGAATGACTCTGGACTATTGGTAGTACCCAGAATATAACACTTAAAGCATTTTACTCCTAAACTCTCCCCGTTTAAATCTAAATCTTTGTTCTCCAGTAATGAAATAGTAAAAAAATGCACATGATCATAGTTTGCTTTAAATAATATGAATAGCAGCTATGCTAATCTATCTCCTTTTGCTTTCATGGTTCTCTCTCTGAGAATTTACATTCTAAAGTTACTAGAGATAACAGTAGCTCCAGGATCACTTGGGAAGACTTCCGATGACACCAACACTCACGAAGACTTGCAGATGATGATAAATATAATGTAGATGGACATACGATGCTGTTAAATATTATATATTGTAATCACTGCACAAGTTTGCAGATTTTCAACCCACTTTTTATTGTAATGACAATATATGTGACAATGTTTACTTTTTTTTTGAGTTGCTCGTATTGAGATATTCCCATTTATTTCTCCACAAAACTCTGGTGGATAATGTGTTTTGCATCATTCAAATATTGTTCATTTACATATATTATAGACATTGTACCAGTACAAAGTGGGTTGAGAAATCTGCAAACTTACTATAAAATAATATTTGTTATTTTTAACTGAACATGACTTTAAACACATGACTTGTATTATCTTAGAGCTATTGCGCTATGAACATTATTTGTTGTCAGAAGATGTTGCTTAGTGAGTCATAGCTCCCTCTGGCTATCAAAGTATATACATTTATAACATTGAAACATGCATTTTCTTTAAAGCTGCTTTGAAATGATTTGCATTAAAAAAATGGCTAAACCCTCAAGACAGTTAACCTGGGATTTCCTGTGGTAAAACCATCATGTCATGTTGCCATCAAATTATGTTTTTTTTTCTTTTTTCAAACTAAGGTTTTGATAAAAAGGTTCTACTTTAGTAATATAGGAATGCTAGAGTGCTGTGGTAAGCTATACTTTTTGAAAACCATGGGAAAAGTTTATAATATGGATGCTGTAGTAAGGCCATGGTTATTTACTACCAAAGTTATTATTGTAGTAAAACTGGTTGATTTTGTATTTACTATGGTCTTACTGGAAATGCTGTAAAAAAAAAAAACATGGATAACTATTCATATGGATACGAATAAATGTTAACTGAACGCTTCCATTTGTGCAACGTCGGTTAAAAGCATTTGATAAATGTAATGCATTTGTGTAGCCTATTTGATCTGTTAAAATATCAATAAATTTGCAGTTGCTATTGAACATGGTTTCTGTGTTTAAGGACATTTTGGCTAGTATGATTCAAAGATTATGAACCGTGGCGCGACAATGGACAGCAAGCAAACCATTACTGATGTCTCAGCAGCAGACCACCGGCAGAAATGTAGCGGCTGCTCCTGGAAAAACGATGAGCAAAAAGCTGGTGGGCCACAGGCGGTTGCCGCCAGTGGACCGCTGGCCTTACGTTAGCTGGGTAGTGTTTAAATTGATGCTCTATATGGCTTATGGTGTAGCAGACTACACCATAAGCGTTTAATGGCTTTCCCCCTCACTGTACTTACATGTCATACGCCAATATGCAAAGTGCCACACCTAAAATAGTTTTGTTATTCTAATGTCTGAAGCTTGTTCTCTACCAATGCTTCAGATAAATAGACTCTATGCATTAAGGGTGATGACGTATGTCCCCTAAAATCTCAGCCCGCTGAGCTACTTTTGCTCTCATAAGACTGAGGTCATTTGTCACCAAGCAATAAGGATGTTTACAAAAACACTTATGAATTTCAGCAAATTGACAGCACTACAGCTCAGCATCATTGGGTGCCTCTGTGATTGAGCTCAAGTAAGTGCAAAAGTTAACTTTTTTCATATTTGTGAATGTAGCTTGAAAGGGGTAGTCTGAAGCGTTTCCCTTTTTGGTTGTCGATGTATGATAAAGTGTTTGAATAGTTTGGCTCACGTCGTTGAGCATAATCCAAGGTGCATCTTGATTAAAAACGTCAATTGTTACCCAAGGACGCAATGTGCACCGGATGTGCATGGAAAAGATTGTGCATAGAGTCTATTACCAATATTGTGGACAAAGTCTGGTATTGATTATGATTTAAACTTGCATATAAATAAAAATTATAGAATGATATATATACCACATCACGTGCACTTTGGCAGAAATTATAAGATTTACAAGCGATAATTAGTGTACATTTTATTACCATAACATCTGCGCTTTCTTTACATCAAATAGGAAACCATAGAAGATGTTTTTTCAACTGAAAAACTAATAGCCCAGATGCATAACCTCTAATCAGGGGGAAAACATGCCCTGTGTATTAGACCTGTGACCAAAAAAGAAGTTCAAACTTTACGTAAAAATATTAGGTAAGAAAACAAAAATACACAATGTTTGTAAACAATATAACAAATTAAACCAATTCCTACATAAAGCATTTATTGTTTCTGTTGCATGGCCTCTTTGCGTGCAGCATCTTGGAGCAGTTGTGTGTCCACCTCATCTGCAGGAAGCTGAACATACCGCACCACTGAGCCACGGATAAAGCAGTTTTTCACTGACAACTGAGAGAAAGGAACACCACACTAGTATCAGACAGTGAATTGCACTGACTTAGCATGAAAGTGTTGTCCTGTTTACAAGCAAAGAATGTTCACCAATGTAGGCAATAAAAAAAACTGGTAAATAAAGCTCACCATGTGGGGATATTTCTCCGGATCAGTGACGCTGATATCTGTCAGTTTGATGTTCAGATACTGTAAAGGGGTAGCCAGTTTAATTTTCAAACCACAAATTTACCAGACTGCTATATTTCATAAAACATATAGAGCCCGCTGCCATACCTGATCTACTGAGTGCAATGTTCCACATATGCTGGAAAGTTTACAAATAGAATTAGTTACCATTAACAGCCACATGCAGCTCCAGTGTTAAATATATGAAACAAAAGGATCAAAGGTCTCTGTGCTCACCTTAAGTCATTCTTGAGTTCCACAACAACATCTTTGCCAACCAAAGACTTGAAGAAGGAGTAGAAGAGCTGAGAAAATAAATGCGTTCTTAAAACTTTTGAAAATGTATAGCCTGATCAGCAGAACAAAACATAGGCTTTTGTAGAGTGCAATACTATGAAACTTATAAGATAAATACTGATAAAAACAGCGATTTAAAAGCACACGCAGAAGTCATTACACAAATGAACATATACAGCGTCAGAAATGGATGTTAATACGAATACGAAACGAATAGGAATATTTATAATAAGACATTTGGGAATAGACAGGCTAACGTTGCCGAGAGAGCTAACGTTAGTTGGACTGCTGTAACGCAACGGCTCCAGCATTATTCATTAGTGACTAACACTTAAAATCAGTTACCAGCACTGAACATATGAAATCATGTAAAACAATATTTAGTAATTACACTTTAAAAACGACATATGCACAACAAAAAGCATTTACCATTTTCACGCGGTTTTGTGCTTTAGATCACATGCGTCATCAAGCAGCTACCAGGGCTGTTGACTTCTATTGGCTAGGAGAATCAAGATATGGCGCTCCTATTGGTGGAAGAAATTTCCGTCATCGATACGCGTCTGTGTGTACCCCTTTTGGCTAGAAGGGATACAGCTACCTCCACCGGGCATGCGCACTTCAATACCGAATAAATGTGGTCACACTGACAACAGTTAATTACTATTTTTTATTATTGTAAGGTTAGGTTTAGGGTTGGGTTTGTGTAGGCGTTAGCTAATGTAATCTATATAAATTTTATGGCGAGATTTTGTATCACTTTCGGCCGCAGTTGTATCCCTTCTAGCCACAACCGTACACTGATCTATATTGGCCCTGTCCCAAATGGCACACTCTGGTCTTGTGGACCTCCTTCGAGTCCACACTTGGTGATGTCAGGAAGTACAGACCTAGGGCACTAGGCACGAGTCCACAAGGGTACATAGGAGTGCATTTTGGGACAGAGTTGGGGTAATCACGCCGGAAAGCGCAAGCGGTGTTTACTAATCACTCTCGCGGTACTTTGTTGTCATAAGCTGATCAGTCTGCGCAGCACCGCGCGATGTCGACGACACTTGTTGTCCCACTGTTGTTATTTGGAACAGGAGCGTGACAGGACCGGTTTTTATAGTTCTGTATTTCATATGTTCATGCCACCCGATAATTATGCAATAGAGACTTGTGTTTGTAATGCAACTGCTTATGTATATTGATTTATTCGTATACACTTTACTTAATGTGCATATGTGTTCTTAACATGAATATATGTTGTTATTTAATATTTCTCTATAGTATAGAAGCTGTGTTGTTCAGGTTCACAGAGCCCAGAGAAAACTAGTTATAAATCTACAACAAAACAGTGAAGTCCCAGTGAAATTAAAATGGACAATTCTTATTTTTTCATGAAATATTGCAGCGTTTATAGTAAATAGTTTATCTATGTGGGTCATTTTCTTTTTAAAATTCATGTACCCTCATAATCTTCAGTTGAAATATGAAAATGCACTTCCGCCCTGAAATGACTATCTATTTCAAATGATGTAAATTAGACGGTTTGGCCAGAGCATCTGTTAACTCCTCCCCTTCAACTGTCAGTCTGCTGCCAGTTTCCTTCAAAAATCAATGGCAGTGTCCCAATTTGGGGCCGCAACCTTCTAAGGTGTACTAAGGTGTTTCTGTAGTATGATTACTTTTTTGGTAACGGAGTAATTTAAAGCGTTATATATTCTAAAATAGTCATTTGATTATAGTTCCAAGTCCATGTAACTATACATTACAGCTACATTACATCGTTGCCATTTTATAGTTTTATCAATTATATTGTTAAAGCGAAATCGTCACTTTCTTTTTGTCACCCTCTCCGTACTCTCAGTTTGCGAAAACAGCACAGTACCACCAAGATTGGTGACATCTCCATCTTCTGTGACTGTGCTCGAGTTACAACACAGGTGGGGAAAACAGATGTAAACTGAGTTGCAGCCTCAGATGCTTCTGTTGTAACTGGTTCATGGACAACAATAGGCCGAGGGAAAACTTGGCCCCCTGCAAGATCATTTCCTAGAATAAGATCAACTCCATCTACTGGCAACTGTGAACATACCCCTAATGTAACTAAACCAGTAACAAGGTCTGACTTTAAACTCACTTGATGAAGAGGAACGTTAACACAGCCCATGCCAAAGCCACGGACTAACACATCAGTGCCTGTATATGATTCAGCAGAGAAAGAAAGCATTTCTTCTAGAATAAACGAGTGTGAAGTACCAGTGTCCCTTAAGTTTCTTAGTGGCCTTTCCCCTAACTCAGATGAAAGAGACACAGTACTAATGAAAATGAATGGCTGATACACAGTAGAACTCACATCATCTAACTTCAGAACAGATTGAATAAGCGAACACTTTTTGGACTTGCTTCCACGCTGTACATTCCGAGATTAAATGATTGGGGCAAGACAGAAAAAAACATGCTCGATTATGTCAGGGATTTACAGGCAGAACCCAGGCGCAAACAACAAGGGGTAAACGAAAAACTTTTATTAATAAACAAGACTCAAACCAAAAAAACACGATGGGGAGCAAAACTATCTAAAAACAATACTTAAACAAAACACTTCCCACATGGGGGCAAAACAGAAGGAGAATGAAATAACTAAAATAAACAATCAGAAACACGGCAGGCAAGACTCACAGCACAATAGACACACAGTGTACAAATGTTACAAAACGAACAGGCACCGGACAGAGGGAACTGGGGCTTAATTAAGTGGAACACTAACAAGGGATAATTACACGGGGCTAGTGACAGGCAGGTGATGGGAATCAAACACTAAGGAGAGATAAACGAGGGGGCGGGCAAAAGCACGAGAGAGGTGGACACGAGGCGAGATGTCATAAAGAACAGCCGCAAGTCTCCACACAAGACGCAACACACGCACAAGACATGGTACTGTCATGACCCTGTCCACAAAACTAAAAAACTCCGGACAAGAAGGACAGGATCATGACAGATTGTCCCTTCCACGTATAGGGCTGAATTTACGTCGCAAACCAATGTCTTTCACAGTTTTGGTAGCACCAGTAGTTGGTGGAAAAACTCCAAAACTTCTCCCAAGGGGAGACTGACTTTTAAACAAACGTTTAATTTACGATAAATTACGACATTTTCTGGCACACACGCTTTAAAATCTTCCAGCAGAATCAACTCCTAAAGCCACTCAAAAGTTGTGATCCCCACTGGAACGACACCACTTATCAAACAGTGCTTTCTTCTCCCTGACAAATTTAACGTATGTCTGACTGGCTGATTTCACATGTGACCGAAATTTCTGCCTAGATGCTTCGGGCACCCACTTATATGCTCTTAAAACTGCAGTCTTAACTACATCATAATCAAGCACTGCTCAATTGGTAATGCCACATGTCTTTAGGCCATTTTAGTTCAACCGCTATATGCTCAAATGCTGTAAAATAACAATCAACTTCAGTTTCTCTGAATGGCGTTACTAAACGAATAAACTTACTTTAAAACAGGAGGTGAGTCAAACAGGGACTCAGAGGAGTTATGCCTTGAGTTTTGAGCAGAATCCACCACTGGTGTTTTCACTTTTGAAGCAAAGGTTGGTCTGTACCGAGGCAATGCAATGGGTCCAAATCTAACTTGCGCACTTGAATATCCCATTCCTTCTCTGCCTCTACCATACGCAACCTGATACGTTGAGCCTAACAATCTTCTCATTTACTCGGTTCTTTCGACACATTAAGCTATTTCTTCGAAGTATTTTTTTTTCCGCAACAATGAAATACTTCTAATGATGAAAATAATGTCAACGAACTCAGATCAAATTCCATATTCCTCCCTCATCAAAAAGTGAAACAGCCAGGCAAACAACAAATGTGAAAATGCAAAAGAAGTGAAAGCACTTACCTAACGCAATTGTCACATAGTAGCAGTTTATTATTTATACATGTTTTATTAGCTAAGTTCTGCAGAATGATGAGCCACGTTCTGTTCAGAGTGTTTATTTTTTTCACACTTGCCACATCTTTCCATGCTCTTTTGACTAATAAATAATTAATAATCAAATATTTCTGAAGAAGTAAAACTTTTTTTGTTGGTATATAAATTTGAGACACATAACATTGCTTTTTGTCAGGGATTTGACTAAAAACAGATCCAATTGCGTGTAATCAGAGGTTTATTACAATTCCACACAAAAAGACAGTATCAAGGTGAGGTGTGGAGAGCTGGTAGCGCGAAACAGCAGGCAAGAAGTCTGTGATGATGGAAGGTGGCTGGCCAAGGGTGGATGAGCTGGCGGCCGGTGATACGGGCTGAGCCGATCGAGGGCAGCGCTGAGGCGTGGGGAACTCTCACAGGCTGGCACTAACCAAAGTAAAACAAAAGAAACCAAAAACATGGAGCCTGGGTCAAACAAAAACACGAGAGTAAAAAGTTAAATTAAAC
The DNA here is from genome assembly GCA_006030095.1 of Triplophysa siluroides. Taxonomy (NCBI): domain Eukaryota; kingdom Metazoa; phylum Chordata; class Actinopteri; order Cypriniformes; family Nemacheilidae; genus Triplophysa; species Triplophysa siluroides. The sequence goes on along the minus strand of VCII01000203.1, from coordinate 6,692,283 downwards.
TAGTGCAGTCTTACAACTGAACACAAGGCAGAAATCCAGAAGAAAGAGAGCATAATCCACAAAACACAGATGGCAGTGAGCCAGGGTTGGTTATGAACATCAAAATGACGATTGCACGCCGTACTAAGAGGCGGCAGGGAATTAAATAGGGGAAATTTAATGAAAACACCAGATGAGAACACTGAGCATTGAACAGGGGTTCGAATTGAGGGTGGTCCCCTGGCTTTTCATTAAACCTAGACTACTGAAATGCCAGGTTATATTTGTCACATAATCACGCCAAAACAAAACACTATTGTCTGTTACTCGTCCAAATTTCATATGAAGCAAATTAAAATTACATTTTTATCTGAAAAATCCATGCATGCTCAAGCGGGCCACACAGTGTTCGAAGAAGACGTGTATAGATATGTCGCACCGAGACAGTGATGTATGCGGATCCTCTTATATTGAAAGTGTTTTTCTTCAACTTTGATATGCAAGTCTTTCTTTATGTACGATGTTATCTCACATTGTCAAAACAGATGTATGCATTACTAAGCTACTAATGGGACATAGGGGTGGTGGAAAAATAGGAAAGGGAACGAAAATATTTGAAATCTTTAAACCAGGCTTTACGTAATTAAAATGTGCTAACTTGCATACATTTGTCAGGCAATTCAAATTAATAGGATAAACAAAATAACTAAAGAATACCACCAGTTATTAGTTAATATGACTAATAGTCTCTTCCCTTGAAATGTTATGTTTACATATGCAGATATATATGCAGCTTGTTTTGGATAATTTGGAAGAAATCTACAGAAGCAAACAGACGAGGGTATGAAGGTTTAAAACAAACAACTTTATGTGTATTTTGGAAATTTCCTTTCAATTAGAGCAAAAGAAGACATGAGAGCAAAATAGACCAACATCTCAAAATGTAACAGTCAATTAAGTGTCCTGCCTTAAGCAATAACTTGATAAGTTTGATGTCAGACCCCTCATCTAATAACTATCCATTTTATATGTTGTGTATGCTGATAGATCTAAACCGCCCTCAAGTGTGAAATAAAGTTCTTGTCACCATTAGTGTGTGCACGCGTGGTACAGTACGTCTAATTATAGGAACAATAATGATATTAATAATAATAATTAGTTAACCTGCTGTATTTTTGTATTTTGTCAATATTTTTTTGCAGTGTGTTTTAATTATTTTTGCAGGTTTTTGTCCTGTAAAATAACAAATTAGCACCAACTCCCTTTTTCAGTTTAGTGTGAAGGTCATTGTTGGTGTCCCAATAACACCAACATATGAAAAACAGTTTATTGGCTTGTGCAAATAAACAAATAATTAGTGAAAATATGTAATTTTTCTTTGTGCAGTAATTTATCCTAAATATATACTTGAAACTTTGGCATAGAAAACATACACATTGTGGCTTAATTTCCTATGTTGTTGCCTGTTCTTGTGATAAAATTTGTGAACTCTACAGAAAACCATTGTTGGAAAATGAACCAACATGAAACAATTGGGTGAGTGTGAGGGATTTAAAAAAATAGTTATTTTATTAAATTTAACATTGCCCCTCAAAATCTCGTGCACGTCCCTGGTTACAACTATTTATTTTGTTCGCTCTCATCATTTAAATGTTAACGGTCATTTATTTTACCTCACTGCCTGATTTTATTTCAGCGGTTTATTAATATTCTTTCTTTACTTTATACCTTACAGATGTGAGAGTAAAGACATATTTGAGTGATTTTCGACCGATTTGGCGCGATTAAATGAACGGACCCTGATGTTTGTGAGTGTGACTAAAGAAGCTTTTGATTGTTGTTTCTAAAAACGGACAACCTACTTAATTTATGTGGTAAGAAAATAATATAATGTTGAGCCTAAACATAATGTTTATTCACCTCTGTCAATAATTATCTGCTTGAAATCCTCTATACTGTGTTGAAGTCTTTGATTATTTATGTCATGTACTACAGTATAAATAAATATCTGATTGTGAGGTACAGTGCTGTGTGGAGTTTCGTAATCGTTATAGAGAATTTGAAGATGACGTCACGCCCTGCGTTATATGTTGCAGTTCCGCCGGCTGCTCCGCCATCTTGGGAGGCTCATACTCCTCTGTTATTATTGTTTTGATATGTACCGTTACTTGTTTTGTCTGATATATGGAGACATCGAAAGTGAAACTACCAGGGCCTTTTCCAGAACGACTCAGCGTAATGGTATTGTAATTTTTAATACAGCAAGACCGACCTACCATAGTTATATTACTTAATCAAACAAGAAAAAACTAAACACTCCATTGAACGCAATAGCAGCCTGCCTCCCAATATCGCGGAACATTCAACACGGCGTGACGTCGATTGACAAGCTCTATACTGTGCTTTATACATATTTTAATAGAAAACTACTCCAATTATGCATACAATTGAATCTTTAACACAGATTAAATCACTAATTAATTTAATCCTCTATGTGAGGAATGATAATTGCTTAAATTAATTAAATAAAAAATATTTTAACAACGTGACTGTGTGGTCGTCAGGACATGCTCATCACGTCCCAGAGACGTTATTTGGTATGTTGCTGCGACGAATATGGTACGTTCCAGGTATGTCTTCAGGAGGTAATCACCATTTCCCAATTATGTCCAATGTTACATTGTCAGGACGAATATGGGAATCACAATGTTACGTCACTGGAACATTATTATGGTACGTTGTGGCAACGAATATGGTCCGGTCCAGGTACGTCTTCACAACGTAACTGTGTTACCTTGGATGTAAGTACAGATAAATGAATATGTTGAGTTTAATCACGTTCTGTAATTCAGAGTTGTCATTGCTTAAACTAAGTAAAGAAAAAATGTCAAATCAAAATCAATTCAATGCACTTATTTTTTTTAAGCAAGCATTAAGTTCCACACATTTGTATTTATTGTATTACTGTGTAAACTAGAAGATGAAAGTTAATTATAAGAGAAAATGTGAAGATTCTGAAGTATGTAAAACTTAATAAACTTGCAGTTTTGCCAAACTTGCTCTTTTACCTTTTTCTATTACATATCAGATCATGAAGGCATTTGTTTTCAATAAAATTAATAAGAATTTTAAAATTGGCTAATATGTTTTTAATCATAAAGTGTAGGTAAGGTAAAATATAATGATTTACACTATGTTAATATTGCATAATGTTTAATGCACATCAATACTGAGGAACAAATAGTATCTGCCACTATTTATAAGTAATAGCATCTTACTACTATTTACACTTAATTCAAAGAAAATACAGCTATTATTATTTAGTGTAAATAGCATATCACTAAGAAATGCAGCTATTTTTACTTAGTGTAAACAGAACCCCTGCTGTTTAAACTTAGTGTAAATAGCCGCTGCCATTTATTTATTTGCAATATAAAAAATACCTTTGATATAGTCAACTGTGAAGATGTGTTCTTAATCCATGGTCGTAGCGGTCTTATCTTTTCGCCATTAAATATTTGGGGAATGTAATAGTGGGTGTTTCTAACCGCTTTCAATTTTCTGTTCAGTATAAGACACCATGTAAAAAATCCTTTTATAGCTATACATACAGTATGTTACATATATTTTACACATATTTTGTAATAAAATCATTTATTTTAAGAAAAAAGCGAACATACACTGTGAACTTGCACTTGTACTAGTGGGAAAGACTAGTACTTTGATGGAAACGTATCACAAGAAAAAGAGGCTAAACACCATGGGTTGGGTTTTCATTGATATGATTTCATAATTGATATTTACAATATGATTTAATATGATATTGTTTATAATTTCTTACATTTTTGTTTGTGTTATGCCAAAATAATATCCAATTATAACTATTTTATTTTTCTTTTCTCCATGCCCGAATTACAGATGGTAAATTTCATACTAATCGTAATATTTGCTTAATATATCTTATGTGTTGTTTAGTGGCAAGAATAGTTTTTTTACTTCTTTAATTTTATTAAGTTTAAAGTGGGAGGAACAAACAAAAACGGTATTCTAAAATATGCAGCTCTTTTAGAAGAGTTACCTCTTAAAAAATTACAATAGTTGCCTTAATAAAATGCATTTTCTCACGTTTAAATACAAAATGTTAAAATACAAATTTGAAGCAATATGATATATTTTGACAGAGGTGGTAGAAGTAAACACTGGGTTCATGACTATTTGCAGTAACTACATTTAAACTGTGAACATTCTACATCCCACTGCCAGTGTCAAAATCTAAGATATTTTGAGTGTAGAATTAAAATAAATTCTTGTGAAATAGTTTCTTGTGGAAAATATAAAGTAAGTTACATTTCACACATGTATATTTTTTGTACTCTGAGAATAGTCGATTCATGTTTTTGTTCAGTGCAGTTTCTCAAATTTCAGACATGAAGATCACATCAGCACTGAAAGGTCCCCGCCATGGCACATCAGTAAGAGATCATTTTAAAGGACGACCCATCTTCGGAGGTTGTGGTGTCTCATGATGCACTAGGGACATAAATTGTAAATGAAAATATAAATTATGTTTAGTATTAAAACTATAAACTGCTGCTTTACTAGTTGAAAGAATAGTTTATCCACAAATAAACATTGACTATTTTTTTAAGTCCTTCTAAACCTGTGCGTTGTGATTATTTTTTCTGTGGAAAATAAAATAAGAACCTTTCTGCAGCTCTTTTCCACACTTTAAAAAAAATAAGGTAACACTTCAGTATGGGGGCAATTCTCACTATTAACTAGTTGTTATTAGCATGCTATTATTGGCACATTGGCTGTTTATTAGTACTTATAAAGCACATATTCGGCATGACCATACTCTACATCCATAATCCTACCCAATACCTAAACTACCTTATTAACTATTAATAATTGGGGGAAAAGCCATAGTTAATGGTTTGTTAATAGCGAGAATTGCCCCTTATACTGACCAAAAATGAAATAGGACACAATATACTATTTTAATATGAAGATCGCTAATTATTTTTTTCATCTGTATTTACATGTTTGCATTGCCTTGGGTTTTAAGGTCAATATGTCTGTAACAAAATGGTTAATGACAGCAATTAAGATGGCAAGAGGGTGAGTAAATAACAACAGATGCAATTTTTCCCATGTTTTGTTCTATCTGATGTTCAATCTGAATTGTTCAATACACAGTATACAGTAATATATGAAAGACTACATTCTTCCCGATTAATAGAATGAGGAGCATATAGCAATCATACCATCTTTTGTTTGGCCAGGTCTTGCTGGTAGTCTTATCTTGGATGGGAGCTCTGAGCTGTCTCTGTAGTCTCTGGGCTTTAGTGGCGGCTCTTGTGGTTGACCTGTTCGAGACTTTACAGGCACTGGTGGCCTGCCAGGTACAGCCATGCCCCCTTCAGAGCGGGAGGGCACCACAAGCTTTTTATTAATGTTCTGGGGCTGTAGACCACTGCTGCTGATGGCGTTTGTGGTTGATGACTGTTTGGTTTCTGAGCAGGTGAAGGAACGGATCCTAGGAACTGGGACTGGAGGTTGGCGATCAGCATCAAAGTCTGTTTTGGGAAAGGCAAAGTGGGCATCTGAGGTAGAGAGCTGGTCTTTATTTCCACGCGATCCACCCATTGAGCCATAAAGGGGATTGTCAAACATCTCTGGAGGTTGCCCATCCTCAGGCCTATGAAAAAAAAGTATATTTAGCTGACCAATCTATATCTATCTATCTGAGTGTGTTTTTGTATATATACTTACACAGGTGCCGGTGTCTTTCCAGTAGGGCTAGATGTAGAATGGTCATAACCAGTCTTTTTAGGGGAAAGACTACCAAGTGTTGTGTCTTTGGGCGAGTGCCCAGAGTATGCCGCTGTTCTTGAGCCCCTTTCTGCCTGGTTGCTGCTCTTGAAGCCAACACCCATATAACTGGGATTACTAATATCAGTTGCGTGGACTGAAGTAGATGCTCTGTCAAGGAATGTCAAAACATATATCTTTTAAAAATTCAAACATTTGAAAGGTATAATGCAAATAATAACATAAAAGTGAAGATGGGAAGGATTTACTTGGTATTGTCTCCTGTTTTGCCTTTACTGGCTCCTGGGTCATCACCAACTTTAATAAAATCTGAAGAAAAGACAAAAATGAGCAATAAAACATTAATTCAATGCATATTACGGTTTTAGAGAATGGTAATAATCAGTAAATAAATAATAAATGCACTCACCATATAGCTTCTCTGTCTGTTTGCCTTTAGATGTGTGGAGTTGGATGCCACCTGTTAGCTCACCTGTGCGCTCCCCATGATGTGTGAGTTTGATACAGAACTCAGTGTAAGAACTTTCAGCAGAACGCAGGGCTACACAACCCACACCTGCAGAGTCAAGTTTAAGTTTACACATGAATTAGAATGTGGTCAAAATTCAGGTAAGAGGATATTAAGCAAAGATCATGCCATGCCATCAGGCCATGACAGTTGAGCCGGGAGGGCAGGAGATGGTGGCTGCAGTGGCGAGGAGGCTGGTTAACGTCAACACTGTGATGAGGGGAACCGGGACAGCCACTTTATCCAGGTACTGCCTCCCCCCAAAAAAATGATTGGGGAACTAGGCGCACGATACCGCCAAAGCCATTATTTATAGCATTGGAGATGGCTCAGAGGGGGACACTGGAGAGGACACAAACGGGAACTTGGAAATGGGCTCGGAGAGGAGCACTGGAGAGGGCATTAAGTCTGTGGCTGTCTTGTGGCTGTAGAGGGGGTCGAACTCCCGGAAGCAGCTGATCATACCCCGGGAGTCCTGGAGTGGAGGGTTTCGGATGTTCAGGAAAGTAGCAGTTTGAAGGCTTTGGGGCGAGGCGGCATGAAGGCTCGGGAGCACTGCTGCATGGAAACTCAAGAACGCTGCGGTGTGGAGTCTTGGGAGCGCAACAGCATCCAGATGTCGTGGATGGGTAGAGGACTTTGCCTTTCAAGACTAGGATGAATTTGATGAACTCTATCAAGCGCCTTTCGTATACAACCCGAATTCCGGAAAAGTTGGGACGTATTTTAAATTTGAATAAAATGAAAACTAATGGAATTTCAAATCACATGAGCCAATATTTTATTCACAATAGAACATAAATAACTTAGCAAATGTTTAAACTGATACATTTTACACTTTTATCCACTAAATTAGCTCATTTAGAATGTAATGCCTGCTACAGGTCTTTCAAAAAAGTTGGGACAGGGGAAACAAATGGCTAAAAAAGCAAGCAGAAAAATACGTCAAAGATGACCACGAACTCTTGCAGCTGGAAACATATATAAGGCAAGAATGGGACCAATTTCCAACCCCAAAACACCAGCAGCTCATAGCCTCAATGCCCAGACGTCTTCAAACTGTTTTGAAAGAAAAGGAGATGCTACACCATGGTAAACATGCCCCCGTCCCAACTATTTTAAAACCTGCAGCAGGCATTACATTTGAAATGAGCTAAATTAGTGGATAAAAGTGTACAATTTCTCAGTTTAAACATTTGCTATGTTATCTATGTTCTATTGTGAATAAAATATTGGCTCATGTGCAGTGGCGGCTGCTGATCTTTTAAAGAGGGGAAGCTCATTTTCGGCCTAAATCATAAAAATTGTCCATTTATTTATATGTAAATTCTGCCCTACGTTCCTTTTCAAGAAAATGCTCTGTAACCCTGTCGTACCAACTAGGCGTCTTTTCCAGTGACTTGACCAGTGTCCTCTCAATGGCCAGCAGAGCTAGGCTGCTTAAACGGCCTTGGCCCATTGTGTTACGGGTGTAGGACTTGAGCCGCTTTAAACAGGAGAAGCTCCTTTCTACACCTGCAGATGTAGCTCCAATTGTTGCCACTAATGAGAACAGTTTGTAAAGCTGAGGCATTGCACTGTCCAACTCCATGTCTTTAAGGAACACCAAGTAATCACACAGCTTTCCCCTGTTACTCTGCAAGTCCTGATCTGAATACAGGACTTGAAGTTCAGACCTCAGTCTCCCTGAATCAAAGTGATGGCCATAACTTTTCAGGACACTTTGGAAGGCCTCCTCTGGAAATGCTTGTCTCATGTCATCAAATTTCCCTGGATTGACTAATTCTAAGAAAAGCATACTTTCCAAATTTGAAAAACGTCGAGGAATCTGCTCCAAGATGTTATCAAGGATGGCCATGTACAGATTTCTGTAGCGCTCTTGGGGATCCTGCAATTGGGTCAGACGGCGCTTTCTCATGGGCTCATCTCTTGGGTCTGATGTGAGATCTGCTGCTTTGGCATAAACAGCTTGGAAAGCCCCCTCTGACCTCTTCTCTTGACAAATGCAAGAAGAGACTCAATTCTTTTCTTGCAGTAAATATTAGCAATATTAGACAATATTAGCACTGTCTGCCATCGTGCAGTTGCTAGCTGGCTAGTTCAGACTATATGAATTAATGAACAAACGATCTAAATATATATATATATTTAACTCAACGGGAGGAAATGTGGGAATTATGTTAAACTGAAACAATGAATGTGGTGTGAAATTGTGTGAAATATACGATGAAGGTTGCAGCAGTTTGTCTTTCGACTACACATGCAAAATCCGCGATGGGACTGAGTTGGAAATGGAGACACAGAGTGATACGCGTCATAATCTGAAGACCACGCCCACGCCCACACACCAACCGTCTCTTTGCATTGCGAGAAGCTGCCGCCTCCTTGTCATTTATGATTTATAACAAAAAAAATCTAAAAGCTGATATGTGACAATGTGTATAGCAAACAAGCTAAAAAAAAACAAGAAATACGTTTTTATAAGCTGTCGACCCCAAAAAACGAGCGTTTTAGGACATAAAAGTGGATTAAAAAGAGATGACAGACCCTCCAATCATCACGCAGACGCTCGGAGTCCGGGCCAGCCCACTCCTCCATTCATCCCAGAGACGCTGAGCGTCCGTGGGCGGGACATAATCGCAGCATTATCCAATGACCGTCTTGTTTCTAAGCACTGAAAAAAACTGTTTAAAGCAGCCCCATTGAAGTCAATGGACGCTGGGCTTCAACAGAGTAATGCACTGTACGCTACGGGAATGAATGAGAAGGAAATCGAGTCAGCCGACCTAAGTAGCTGATTCTGAACGAAATTGTTTTCGTTCGAGATGAACGTGTTTAACGCATTTTTAGTCAATAAAATGTTAACATAATAGTACATATATTTGACCATTCATTTTTTGACAATTATAGGGGAAGCTGAGCTTCCCTTGCAGTCTTAAAGAAATCGCGTCTGCTCATGTGATTTGAAATTCCTTTAGTTTTCATTTTATTCAAATTTAAAAAACGTCCCAACTTTTTTGGAATTCGGGTTGTAGCTCAGGGGAGAGACGCTGGATGATCAATTATCATGCAGCCCCATCAAGATACACCAGAAATTTTAAAAAGTTTCCATTTGCTGTGATTTTAATCTCATTGATTTCTTTGAAAAATAACTGATATGTTAAACGAATCCATGATTTTCTTTCTTGGGCAGGTATTAGATTCAGAGCAGACAGTTAAAAAAGTCAATGTATTGAAGCGAAACATTTTGGGGACATGTGTAAATGAACATAATCAACATAAAAAACGTATTGACCTACATATGGCAAGACTACAGTATTTGTGAGACATTGATGATAATTAAGGAATTTACTACATTGCTGTTAAAATCACTACAGTGCACTGTAATACAAGAGCAGTCATGTCCAGTTGAAAAATGTGAATGGCTTAGAATGTCTTATTCAGAATATCCGGATTATGGGTACATTATGTATACAGAACTATCCCAGTAACACCTGAGCCTTTAATTGGATTTTTCAGAATTAATAAAGCCCTAAACCAAAGAAGTATGTATGTAAATGTGGTCAGTCAGCAATAACGTGTTCTAAGTGAAAGTGGGTTTATTTTAGGCAAACTCACCATATGACTCATCACAATCTGTAGATTTAACGCAGATGAGGATGTGCTGATCAAGGAGGTATTCTGGGTCAGCAATAATGGGTGTGAGCTGCAAGGTTAATGTGAATGTGTTCACAAAGCTTTGTATGTATCATGTCATTACATTCCGTTTTTCTGGTAGGAAATAGCCTTTTCACCTCAACTTGTGCTCCAAATCGTACTTTTATTGAGCCTTCTGCGCTCTCTTGATTTTCTCCTTCAGCACTCTTCACAAACTCTAGAATGAATTTGAAAGGATTTTCAAGAAATATGAATCCTGGCTGTGTGTTTATGGTACTAAACATACTTCACTGTAATCTTACAAAGAATAATGAAAAGAAGAAATGTGTTGCTAATGGGGGTTGTAAGTATAATTTCTGATAATATATGATAAAATAGTTAAAAGTATAATGGCTCCTTACTCTCCAGGCAGCTTGAATGGTACTCCATGAAGAACTTGGTCTTTGATTTAGTAGAAAGAACAGCCACACAGTTCATGAATTTGATTGCACCCAGAGCATCCTTTGATAGATCTGAAAATAAATAAAAAAGTCATTAAGCCTGTTTTATTTTTCTCATTTTTGCTGCATCCCAATTTGCCTACTCCTATATTGTTTGAGGATTGTTTATTACTTGGATGGGAGAACTGCTGGGAAAGCAAGGTTGCTGCTGGAAGAGGTGTTAGTGAGGCCAGCAGGTGGTGCTCACCCTGTGGTCTGTGTGGGTCCTAATGCTCCAGTATAGTGACGGGGACACTATACTGTCAATAAGCACCGTCTTTCGGATGAGACGTTCAACCAAGGTCCTGACTCTCTGTGATCATTAAAAATCGCCCATTCACCTCTATACATCATGGCCTCCTAATCATCCGCATATGTACTAAATGGCTTTGTAACCCTGTCTCTTCTCCATCAATAAGCTGGTCTGTGGTGGGAGTTCTGGCGCAATATGGCTGCCGTCGCATCATCCAGGTGGATGCTGCACATTGGTGGTGGTTAAGGAGATTCCCCCTTCCATGTACAGCGCCCAGAAAAGCGCTATATTTGAATTATATGAATTACTCACAAGGCAGATAGAACCTTATAATTCCAAGGTGACTATTTAAAACCAAAATTGCTTTGGATCAGCATTGAAAAGACATATCTATAGAGGAGCTGGCTGTTAATTTACTGAGTTCCAATCGCATTCGTGTTCCCTACTCACTTATAAGGGCAGAGCACTTAAACATAATTTTTTTAGTTGGGTGGACTTCAATCTCTGTTTGTTGAGTTAACTCAAAAACATGCTCTTGATAGGTTGCCTTATTATTTTATTAATTATGTTATGGTTAGGTCAATTAGCATACCGCTGGCTGACAGTACAGTAAATCAATGGGAGAGATTTTGAGTGACAGTAAAACTGACCAATCATATCATCTTTCTAAACAGCGCGCTTAGTTTTTTGCTAACTTTCCGCCATGTGGGGGATTGTTCACCAGCAATCTCATAAAGCCAGAAGAAGCACCCGAAGTTGGTTTCTTAGTTGGCAAACTTTAAAAAAGAAGAAATGCGGAAAACGTCATTCAAAACACTAAACACCAGCTTTAACTGCATGTGGATGAACTTTATTATTAAGTCTCGAAAAAAAAGAGAAAGGCTGATAAACTCAGGAGGCAGTGTCTGTCATATATGTGTGTGCAACCGGGTCTATCATTCGGTTGAAGAGCACATACACGCGGCACGCCAATCATAATGCATATGTGTAATAATGATTTGTATTTGTATTGCGGGTTATTTTGGTGATAACTGTCTTGCTGTGCTGTTTGGCTTGTTGCGTTTAAAGTCTGCTCGTGCTCAGAGGGCCAAGGCTCAAGGCTGTCAAAATGCTTTAAAAAGTTATATGTTGCCCATCCGTAGTGTGCATCCAAGCAGAAGAGAATGACTTTGTTTTAATTAGTGTAATTAAAGTAAAAGAGTCCAAATGTTTTTCTTTTGCATTTTTTTCTTTTCTTATATGGCATGTGATGAGCAAGCAGTAACCATGTGCAGTAACCATCAGCCATTGCGAGCAGCGACCGTGATATGGGGATCCCTCAGTCATAGGCTCGTGGACCGCTCATGCCCGTCTCGCTCGTCTGACCATCCCCCAAGAGACGGTTCCGTCTTGTTCCTCAGCCACGTATTCGGAAACGGTGTGTGTGATGAAGATGAGATGTCGCTGGCAGCATCTGAGGGCGACCCATTGGTGTCCAACCCCGTAGATTTCGTGGAGCTCCCTACACGAGAGGCGGACATCGAGATGTCAGCCATGCTTTACCGGGCTGCCGTGAGCATTGGGCGGCAGTGCACCTAGGGTCTGAGCGCGACTCCAAGCTGCACTCAGCCCTGGCACCCTTTGTTTTCCGGAAATGAGGAAGCTTAGTAAGACTTGGAACAACGCCCCCCTCTCGGCGTGTTCCTGTCAAACTAGCTTCATCGTTTTTACTTCTCTTGAGGGGGGGGCAGCTAGGGGCTACATCGACGTGGACCGTGCAGTCGCGGTGCTCTATGCACGTAAACGGCGACCACCTGGGGAGGTCACATCCCGTCCAAGGCGGGTAAGCTTTCGGCATCTCTCGTATCTAGGGCTTACACTGCCGCGGTCCAAGCTGCCTCCACTCTGTACGCCATGGCCATCCTCGAGGATAAGACCAACCCAAGGGCTTGTGCAGGAACTCCACGCCGCCACCGACCTTGCCCTAAGGACGACCAAGGTGACAGCGGGGGACTTGGGTCACACTAGTGGCCCAGGAGAGACACCTGCGGCTCAACCTTGTGCAGATTTGTGACACTGAGAAAGTCCGCTTTCTCAACGCGCCGACTCGCAAAGGGGGCTGTTTGGCGTTAATGTCGAGAGTCCTTCGGCCATCAAGGCCCCGTACAGCGTCTGCTCCCCAGCAGCCCTGGCTCTCTTCAACGGCGACTCCGGCGCCCCTACACAGACGGCCCCCGGTAAAAGACATTGAAGAGGAGACCACCGTCCCGTCACCAGCCACCTCAGAGCGGCCCTGACAATACAAGCCCAGGGAGATCGAGACCACATTGGGCCCGACCCCAGCCATTCCATCGCTGGTCGGTCGGTCTGGGACGGTCCCTCTCCCAGGGGCTCGAAAGGGGACGTCTAAAGGCCCGCCATGACCACATCGAGGTCCCAAGAGGGTACGGAGCATGGACGAGGCAGATTCTGCCTTCTCGCGCCCCTTAGGAACCTAATGATCAGGTCGTGTTGTCCCATAGACTTTCCAGGGACTGGTTCGTGATGAGAGGCTACATACAGTTCAGTGTGGAAGGGGAGAGATTACCCTCGAGTATCTCTTGTAGGAAGGACAACACGTTCCAGATCGAGCAACTCTGCGGGTCTTCTAATCGAGAAGAGCACCAGGACGAGAAGAGGCACCACTTAAAGGCGTACAGCCGCTTAGTGGCAGGGGCCCTAGCCTGAGTGATGATCTCAACCACCACCGGGGGGTAGGATCTCCTCGTTCCGTCCAGGTGCCAGACATGGAGGTTCCAGAGGTCTGGCTCGTTTCCCAAACGTGCCCTTCTCCTGCGAATGAAGGTCCTTCTTCAGGCGAATCGGCCAGGGGAAGCTGTAGCTGTAGAGCTGTAATTTTCAGTGAGGAAATAGCGCTTCCCCAGTGGCCCTTACTTCTCGCTGTTAGAGAAACAAGGCTTCTGCCTGCGACGGCCGGTGGCAGGGGCTTCCCACCTTTCCAAAGCTCTGGGACCCCCTACCTATCCACTGGACAGTTACAATTTCGCACTAGCGCTCATGTCTGATATGCCCAGGCCAGTCAGCATTGCTTCGCTAGAGATTGTGACGCGGCACAGCGCCATGCCGTTTTCCATATGAACCCCATCTGTCTTCAGCCCAAATGTGAATGGATGCAGCACGCCGTCTCCCTTTAATACCCAGATATCGGGGCGGAGTCCCGCATGCGAATTTAACTAGCCAATTTCATTGGCCTTTTCAAAACTAGTCAGAAGATGATAGGTTCTCAAGTCAAACCCCATCTGTCGGTTCGACACAACGTCTCGTTCCCTCAATCGGGGAACAAAGGTTACATCCGTAACCAAGCCGTTATACTTAAGGAATACAATTGGGGGAATTTTAAACAAACACCAGAGAGAGTAGAGGAGCGGGTGTAGAAATAAAACCAACTTCTTATATTTTCCTTGAAGTTCACTGTTGGTTGGTTGTTTGTTTGTTGAAATAATTAAAAAATCAAAAGGGTTATCCTATTATCCTATATAATATATTTATTTGTACTAGTTTTATTATTTTTTGATAATTTTTAATTCTGTCATTCTTTAAAAATATATATAATCTTAAATAGTTTTTGTCAAGTTTACATTTTTTCATATTTTTATGGTAATCTTATAATATTTAACTATATTGTATTTATAAAATGTTATTATCTTTTTCATATTGTTATATTGTATTTTTATTTTTCCAAGTTGATAAATGTTCTTTTTCTTAATAAAAGCTTTAAAAGCTTTAGGGGCAGTCGTGGTTCGTTTTTAAAACAAAATATACAGCAGAACCTTTCCTACGCACTGTTGATAATGAGGCCCCTGCAGAGCTAACGTCTTGAAGATTTCAGCTCCAACCCCAGTCAAACACAGCTAAAGCAGCTAATGAATGTGTTCAGTGTTGCTTGATAATTACAAACAGGTGTGTTGAAACAGGCTTGGGCCAGGCATTAGACCATCTGGGTAATTTGAGACTAATTTTAACATACTATGATTTAAAAAATACTAATGCTTATTTTGAATATCATTTATGCTGGAAAGAATATCATATTTTAACAGAAGTAAATTACAGACAATAAGTATTAAAATAACTATTTAAATTACTGGTTCCAACATGGTAAATTAATCAAATTCCTCCTAGGTGTGAAGCAACATTGTTTCATTCATTGTTTATTAGTCAGTTCATTGAAAGAGGAATGTCATACCGTTCTTTGATACAAACTGTGAAGTCACTCCAACATCAAATGTGGCAAATACTGGGGAATGGTCACTTGTCATGATGTCATTGGTGCATCCTAAGTAAAAAGCAATGTCACTGTTAACATGCGTAATGTATTTTTACGACAGTGATCTTTTACTATAACATAAAAGTTGATATTATTAAAATCATGCACTAACCATATGAGTTACAAACCACATGCACCATAGGATAGGATTTGCGAAGCACGCGGTCACACCATGAAGGTAGGTTGTATTTGATCTATTTTGTAAAATGAAATACATACTCCATTGTTTGTTTTAAAACAAATATTTCTTTATATAACACCTGCTCCATGGAAAATATTCAAAAATGAAATAATGGTAACACTTTACATTAAGGTTCCCTTTATAAAGCAATAGTAAATGTGTTCATTAATGATTAATAAGTCATTTACAAATACATTATAAAGCAGTTATAACTGCGTAAATATAAAAGGGATTGTAACGAAATGCCAAATAGTGAGCAATTTTTAAGTCATAAGTAATAAATGCTTAATAAATGGATTTATTCATTATTTATTTGCAAAATAGGCTGTCAGACTGGAGATCGAGGGTGTTATGTTGTTTTATCTTATTATTGTATATTTCATTAATGGTTCACATGAATCCACTATACACGTTCATGGCTTGCTAACATTTATAACTCTTAACAGTTTTTTCCAAGTTTGGTGCTTTGAAGTTGTGAATGAATACTTCAGAGGCATCCACTTTTCTTTAAAGTGCACTTTCATGGGCTGTCAATACTTCTAAATGTATGATTCACATCAGAGATGTAGCCTTGTGAGCAAGCATTGTGTTTCTACAGTAAATAAATAATAAACAAATGTTTTCTGGTTTTGATTAACTATTGGAAATAATTTAATCATCAATAAAACATTGTAAACAAAAAACAATGTTTGTTTTTAACAACAAACATTTGTGCATTAAGTGTTAAAAAGTGATCAAAAGTTTGATGAATTTACCTTGGTAAGCAAGAAAAAAACTGCTTTGGATAAGCATCATGATCTGAAGTCATTCTGGATCGGAATACAGTTGAAAGAAAAAGTATGTGAACCCTTTGGGCTTACTTGGATTTCTTCATAAATTGGTCATAAAATGTGTTCTGATCTTCATCTAAGTCACAACAATAGAGAAACACAGTCTGCTTAAACTAATACCGCACAAACATTATACGTTTTCATGTTTTTATTGAACACAACATGTAAACATTCATAGTGCAGGGTGGAAAAAGTATGTGAAACCCTAGGCTAATGACTTCTCCAAGAGCTAATTGGAGCCAGGAGTCAGCCAACCTGGGGTCCAATCAATGTGATGAGATTGGATGTGTTGATTAAAGCTGGCCTGTCCAATAAAAAACACACACCAGTTTTGAGTTTGCTGTTCTGAAGAAGCGTTGTCTGATGTGAACCATGCCTCGCACAAAAGAGCTCTCAGAAGACCTACGATCAAGAATTGTTGACTTACATAAAGCTGGAAAGGGCTACAAAAGTATATCTAAAAGCCTTGATGTCCATGTGTCCACGGTAAGACAGATTGTCTACAAATGGAGAAAGTTCAGCACTGTTGCTACACTCCCTAGGCGTGGTCGTCCTGTAAA
This sequence comes from Triplophysa siluroides, assembly GCA_006030095.1. Classification (NCBI taxonomy): domain Eukaryota; kingdom Metazoa; phylum Chordata; class Actinopteri; order Cypriniformes; family Nemacheilidae; genus Triplophysa; species Triplophysa siluroides. Next base: position 6,675,698 of record VCII01000203.1, on the reverse strand, counting down.
GATGACTGCAAGAGCACAGCGCAGAATGCTCAATGAGGTGAAGAAGAATCCTAGAGTGTCAGCTAAACACTTACAGAAATCTCTGGCACATGCTAACATTTTTGTTGACAAATCTACAATAAGGAAAACATTAAACAAGAATGGACTCATGGGAGGACACCACGGAGGAAGCCACCGCTGTCCAAAAAAAACATTGCAGCACGTTTGAAGTTTGCAAAAGAGCACCTGGATGTTCCACAGCACTACTGGCAAAACATTCTGTGGACAGATGAAACCAAAATTGAGTTGTTTGGAAAGAACACACAACGCTATGTGTGGAGAACAAAAGGCACAGCACACCAATATCAAAACCTCATCCCAACTGTGAAATATGGTGGAGGGGGCATCATGGTTTGGGGCTGCTTTGCTGCCTCAGGCCCTGGACGGATTACTGTCATCGATGGAAAAATGAATTCCAAAGTTTATCAAGACATTTTGCAGGAAAACTTAAGACCATCTGTCCGCCAACTGAAGCTTAACAGAGGATGGACGATGCAACAGGACAACGACCCAAAGCATAGAAGTAAATCAACAACAGAATGGCTTCAACAGAAGAAAATACGCCTTCTGGAGTGGCCCAGTCAGAGTCCTGACCTCAACCCGATTGAGATGCTGTGGCATGACCTCAAGAGAGCGATTCACACCAGACATCCCAAGAATATTGCTGAACTGAAACACTTTTGTAAAGAGGAATGGTCCAAAATTTCTCCTGACCGTTGTGCAGGTCTGATCTGCAACTATAGGAAACGTTTGGTTGAGGTTATTGCTGCCAAAGGAGGGTCAACCAGTTATTAAACCCAAAGGTTCACATAGTTTTTCCACCCTGCACTATGAATGTTTACATGTTGTGTTCAATAAAAACATGAAAACGTATAATGTTTGTGCGGTATTAGTTTAAGCAGACTGTGTTTCTCTATTGTTGTGACTTAGATGAAGATCAGAACACATTTTATGACCAATTTATGAAGAAATCCAAGTAAGCCCAAAGGGTTCACATACTTTTTCTTTCAACTGTAGGTAGGCAACATGGTTTGAAAAGTGACATAAGATATGAAATATACAATAATAAGAAAAACCAACATATCACCGTACAGTCTCCCGTCTGACAGCCTATTTGCTAACAACATCAAGATAATAATGAATCTGCTTTCGAGTTCAAATAAATAATGAATAAATACATGTATTAAGCATTTATAACATGTGAGTTAAAAATGGCTCACTATTTGGCAGTTAGAATCCCTCTTTTTATTTATGCAGTTATAACTGCTTTATAATACCTTTGTAAATGACTTATTAATCATTAATGAACACATTTATAAAGGCTTTATGAATGGAACCTTAATGTACAGTGTTACTGGAATAATTGCTCAGGTATTTCTCGGGGCTTTAATCTATTTATCCAAATGAGCTGTTGTAAGAAAACAATTCACACTGTACCCCTGTGGCCTTGGCTTTGGTGTAGGCATATTTATCCCGTGAATCTCTCTCAAAACGATATGTTGGCGCAAACGTAATCTCCTCCTCCTCTGTAAAGTAAAACATACATCACATGCATAAAAATGCTGACATAACAATTGACTTGAATTTATCCCTTGCCAAGGACTGCTTTACATTTGATTATCATAGAAGCCTAGACAGTAGTGAAAGGTGACGTCCATTTATGTAGAACTAGCGTCTTTGGTGTTTATTTAGAAATTATTTTACAGAAGCATTAAAGAGGTTGTGTGCCTGTTGCATAGTTGTACTTGAAGTGTAAATAAATATTTTTTTTTCTATTTAATGCAATACCCTTTTATTTTCACATCTTTCACATGTGTTTGAGGGATTCAATTCCTAGCAGCAGTGCAGTTCCAAATTGGGGTCCGGGACACCCAGGGTATGGAGGCATTTTGGTAGCAATAGGCCCATTCAATTTAGAATGCTTTATGCAATATGGGATTGCAATATGTAAAATGACAATGCATTTATGTATTTAAATATACATTTTAAATAACATGTGCAACATGAGGTGCAAAACAAAAATGATAATTCAATAAAATAATTTACATTTGTCAGTTCCTACACTCATTTTAATATATATATATATATATACAGTTAGGTCCATAAATATTTGGACAGAAGCACATTTTTTGTTATTTTAGCTGTATATCAAAATGTATTAGAGTTACAGTTTTATAATGGGTATTGTCTTAAAGTGCACACTCTCAGCTTTATTTAGAGTGTTCAATTCCAGATTAGCTGAAGGCTTTAGGAATTACAGCTCTTTAATATGAAGCTCCCCCTTTTTAAAGGGACCAAAAGTAATTGGACAGTTGAATCAAAAGGTGTTTTATTCACAGGTTTGGGCTTTTCCTTAAATCATTTCTTCATAAATGAAGCATGTTAAAGGTCTGGAGTTGATTCTACGTGTGGTGTTTGCATTTGTAAGCTGTTGCTGTGAACCCACATCATGGTGTTCAAGGATATCTCCATGCAAGTGAAACAGACCCTAGTTAGATTTCAAAAACACAATAAATCCATCAAAAAGATGCCAGGAACATTAAGAGCGGCCAAAGCAACAATTCGGTACATTCTGAGAAAAAAAAACACATCGCTGAGCTCGGCAACAAATAAATCCTGGGCGTCCATATGAGATGAAAGTGGTGGATGATGACATTATCCTCTCCATGATAAAGAAATACACCTTCACAACGAACCCCATGATGTGGGTTCACAGCAACAGCTTCCAAATGCAAACACCACACGTAGAATCAACTCCAGACCTTTAACATGCTTCATTTATGAAGAAATGATTTAAGGAAAAGCCCAAACCTGTGAATAAAACACCTTTTCATTCAACTGTCCAATTACTTTTGGTCCCTTGAAAAAGGGGGGAGCTTCATATTAAAGAGCTGTAATTCCTAAAGCCTTCAGCTAATCTGGAATTGAACACTCTAAATAAAGCTGAGAGTGTGCACTTTACATTAACATTTAGTCATTTAGTAGACGCTTTTATCCAAAGCAACTTACAAATGAGGTAAACCAGTGGTTCTCAACCTTTTCATGGTCGCGCCCCCATGCAAACCCATTTAAAGAACTGGCATACCAATTCTTATCTGCTGATCTTGTAGAAGCGTGCAGATCATTCCACAAATGTGAAACAGATCCATAGAAGGTGCGTAAAAATATATTTTTTGCCAATATCCATTATACAACTGTAACTTGAATAGATTTTGGTACACGGCTAAAACAAAATGTGTTTCAGTCAAAATATTTATGGACCTAACTGTAAATTGTTCCCACAAAAATTTCGATTTTTGTCCAGTTATGCGTAAAGACTCGCATTTAAGCATAGCACAACGCTTTCATTCAAAGTCTTAACAGTTGTTTAGAGAAATAAATCCTTAAAAAGGGACAGACAAAACATAGGAGAGTTTTTATAAGAATGTGATCGGATTGAAGGTGAAGAATAATATTGCATGGAGTACTAGTAGGCATCGCTCATGCTTTGATTACTGCAGTGTTGTGGATCAAATGTAAATGTGTAAAGTCAGGGAGAGTGTGGAGGTATGACTTTTATCTTAAACATGATGGTTTTTATACGTTATTCGTTGCCTTGCGCTAATCACAACCGAAAGTGAATGTCTCGAATGACAAACGAAGTCGGTTAACCGACCTCTGAATTCGGGGCAGATCGATCAACCCTGACCTCAGCGAGACGCATCATTTGACGTCACGGACAAGATGGCGGCTAGCTCTTTGCAGCTACCATTTAACGATAACCTAGAATGCTCTTACATTCTCTCGGCATCTCAATGTGACATCACATGATAAACATGTGACGCATGGTTGACGGGAACGAATTGAGGTCGATAGATGGATATTTTACGTCATAATATCTGAAACCAAAGTTGTCTCGAACGCAGCATCAACCATACAGGACAGAAGCTGGTGCATAGACCTATTTCACAGTGTGACGTGTAAAAACCGGTAAAGTAGGGTAAACGCTTGTCCGGTCAATACTCTAGCTCTGTTAACTACACAGAACAGTTACGGAGACCAGAAAACGTTAGGCATGTAGCGCTCCCTTCATGCTGATTTGTAACTTTGCAACATTGCCGCTAGAATTCACTGACTGGATCTTTAAATAACCCACCCTTTGTAATAATTTAAACTATTTATGATGGCCCACTAGCTTCTAAAGAAAATCGCAAAGTATACATTTTTTGCATATTAAAGGCACAATATGTAATAATTTTGTTATGAAATATCCAAAAACCACTTGCACAGTGTGATATATATTTTATGCAGTTGTGTACTTACATTATCTCATATGTTCCCAAGAATGTGCAATCCAGATTAACCATATTTTAAATAATGTCTTGTCCCTTGTAATTGTCGCATATCAATTACTTAATATCCGCACTATCCTCAGTTTCCGGTTGTAATAACTACGGCACACACAAATGCGGAAGTGGCAGTTATATAGCATCTGGGATGCAGCTGTTTTGTTGTTCAGTTATGGATCACGATTTCTCGTTGGCGAGTAAAGAAAATCCATTAATAAAAACATAAACGTAGGCCAAATGAAACAATGATTAATATCGGTGTGGCGTTTTTGAATTGGATAGAGCTTCGCGCCCAATTGGACTCGACAGAGACTCCCCTCTCGCATGTGTTTTAATAGACAGGTAAGTAAATATTATTTATTGTACAAGAAATAGTCATGTACAGATTATTTGAATAGATAGGAATGCAGTTACCTTATGAAATAGGTAAAAAAATGATAGAGAGAGCTCTCACCGTAATCTATAAAGACTTTTCCCTCTTTCATCTCTGTGCTCAGCTGATCTTTGGCAAGTAGTTCCTGATACTGCTGCTGTTTGATCTTCATCACAATGTTCTCAGCATCCTGCAAAGATCAAAGAACTATAGGCCTACAGAATGTTTGTCTTTTCTTGTCTGATGATGTCAGAAGATGCAACATGAAAGCTCTCTGTAATACAGGGGCCATTTTAGCACATTTTTAACACCAAAAGTACAACTCTGACGGGCTGTCACGATTATGAAATTTGGCTGACGATTAATTGTCTATTAAATAATTGCGATTATGGCGAAATAATTGTATTTTTAAAGGCTTTGACAATTATAACAATTAATTACAATTAATTTATTCAATAATTTACTCAAGTCGTCTTGCTGTGTAGAATCAGGAAATCTGAAATCACTTTAATAAAACTCATAAACACCAAAAACACAAATCTCAAAATGTCCTTCGAATGTAACAGTGAGTGCAGATCAAGGACGGTGGAAGTATGTAATGATGCAGATCACCCTTTATTTCTAAGGATTTTATAATAATTAGTTATCTGTTATCTGAAATAATTGCGATTATGTCAAATAATTGAGATGAGACGATTATTTAAACATTGTGACAGCCCTAAATACGTTGCATTTAAGTTAACTGTTAACAAAAACACACTTTTAATATACAATGTAATATGTCATGATTCCGCTATCATGTCATGTTTATTGTTCTTGCAGCGGAGTTATGGCATAGCCTAGGCCCTAGGGTTTTGTGTGAGAAAGACATGGCATGGCTTAGATATTGGCTGTCATGCGCTTTCTCGTGTCTCGTCTATGGCCTGGTTCCTTGTTATTTATCCTTTGTTCGTCTTCCTATTTAATGCCCTTGTTTTCTCTGTCCTGTGCTCGTTTGTTCTTGTACCTTGTTGTGCCTGCTTGCTCTATTGGTAATCTGTTCCTACGCTGTGTCCCAGCGTTCGGTTCCAGGGAGTGCTCTTTTTTTGAAGACTTTGCGTCTTGCTTCCTGTCTGTGAGTCTTCCCAGTTTTTTGGTTTAGTGTCAGTTAAGTCTACGTCCCTGTTTGCCTGTTATTATTTATCCCTTGTATTGTTGTTTTACCCCCTCGTGGGTCTTTGTTTTGTGTTTTGTAAATTAAAGCTTTTTGTTAACCCCTTCATCCCCGCTGCTTGCATTTGGTTTCTTCCTCACGTTTCGTGACAGTAATATAAACACAGTTCACTGTTTTCAATAATCAACTTACACAAAACGATTTTGATGATTACTCTCACAAATATTGTTGCTCTGATAAAATGTCAATATGAATTTGTGTGCACACAATTCACCACCTTAAAATTATAATGTTCCATCTGCTTTCTGAGGAGTTTTGAGATATTGAGCTTGAGCATTTCATATAGCAAACATGATTTTTTGACCCTAGAAACAATATCAAAATCCTCTCAAATTTGTAAATGGGGATTTTTGGAACGGGTCAAATGCAGATAGAACTTTGGTAATTCTAAAAAAATACTTTATGCTTGGAATTTAAAGGTTCTGGCAAAACATTAACTGAAGCAATACATTTTTTAGAATCACAAACTGTTTAGTTATAATTTATCTTAAAACTAAAAATGTTTGTTGTAATAATGTGTTGACATAAAAGGTAACATTTATTTGATGTTTTACGATGAATGTTGTTTTTCTTGTTCAAGTCAGTGCTAAATATTTTGTCTAGTGCGGATGATAATTTTAGGTGTGAACCTGGATTTTATTCCACAGAAAGTGTCATGGGTAAAATGATTTCCCTTTCTAGATGTTCAGTGCCTTGCAAAAGTATTCGTTCTTTTTATTCACATTTTGTTATGCTGCTGCTATATTTTAAACTACTTTAAATTATATATTTTTTCCTTAATCTACACTCCATGCACAATAATGACAAAGCAAAAAACTGGTTTGTGAAAGTTTAGCTAATTAATAAAAAATAAAAAACAAATAAGTACATTAAGTACATAAGTACCCTTAACTCATAAGATGGTTAAAGCACCTTTACAGACTCAAATCTTTTTGGGTATGATGTGACAAGCTTTAGACGTCTGCATTTGGCAATTTTCTGCCATTCTTCTCCTCGGATCCTCTCAAACTCTGTCAGGTTGGATGGAGATCATCAGTAAACAGACATTTTCAGGTTTCTACAGAGATGATCAGTTGGTTCAAGCCCAAGCACTAGCTGGGCCACTCAAGGACATAGACAGAGTTGTCCATAAGCCACTCTTGCATTGTTTTAGCTGTGTGCTTGGGATCATTGTCATGTTGGAGAATGAACTTTCTACCCTGTCCGAGGTTCTGAATGTTCTGGGCTAGGTTTTCATGATCATTATCTCTGTATTTTGTGTCGTTGAGCTTTTCTTCTACTCTGACAAATGCCCCAGTCCCTGTAGCTGAAAAACACCCCCACATCATGATGCTGTTTCCACCACACTTTACTGTTGAGATGGTATTGTACAGGTGTTGAGCAGTGCCTGGTTTTCTCTAGACATGATGCATGAAACTGAGATTCTTCAGACCAGAGAATCTTGTTTCTGACAGTTTGAAAGATTCGTTGATATACTGTACGTTTTTGCATATTTCAAGTTTTCAAATGTCTGACCACTCGGCCAGAAAAGTGCAGATTGGTGGAGTGTTGCAGTGATGTTTGTAATTCTGTATGTTTCTCCCATCACCATATATGATCATGGAGCTCAACCAGAGTGATCATCAGCTTTTTGTTCACCTCTCTAACCAAGACTCTTCTCCATCGATAGCTCAGTTTGGACAGGAGGTCAGCTCAAGTAAGAGATCTGGTGGTTTCAAACCGCTTTCATTAAATATTAATGGGGGCTACATGCTGTGAACCTTCAATACAGCAGATTTTTTTCAGGAGTCTTTCCCAGATCTGTGTCTTGATACAAACCTGTATCATCTCTACTGGCGGTTCTTTTGACCTCATGTCTTGGTTTTTACTTTTATTGAGAGGTATGTGCCACTCAAAATCATACTTATTCAATTGAATTTGCCACAGGTAAACTCCACTCGAAGTGTAGAAACATCAACAAGCAAAACTAATGCTTCTGAGCTTAATTTCAAGTGTCCCAGAAAAGGGTATGAATACTTATGCAATGAAATTATTTCAGATGTTTAATAAATTTGCAAAGTTGTCACAAACATGTTTTTAGTTTTGTCATTATTGTGCATGGAACGTAGATTATTGTATTTTTTTATCTAAAGAAGTTTAAGATAAGGCAGCAACATAACAACATGTGAATAAAATGAAGGATGAATACTTTTGCAAGGCATTGTATGACTGAAATAACATGATGTTGTGATGTTTATTGTGTTAATTAAAGTGGCAGTCCGTAGGATTGGCCTCTTTGTCGCCATCTCAGTTTGTAATTGCTACTGCAGGTGATGTGCGGAGGTATTTCTTTGCGTGAGTTGTGATTCGGCACTGCTCAACTGCGATGATGAGTCTGATGTTTTGAGTCGTGGCCTGTGAGACTGGTGGTCACTGTACATCAGTAGCACATAATAAACACAGATAACATGGCAGATGATATAACACGAATCAAATAAGAACATAAATAGACACAAATAGCGCAAATTGGAGCTGCCAACACTGCTGTTTTGACCAGGAGTCTCCAGTTTTGTTATTTCTCATGGAAACTCCCGTAACGCGAACCAGACAGAAGATCCCCGAACGCGGGTCTCAAATGCTGGTAGGCACGGTCATAAATCATTATACACCATATAACTATATATGCTATATGCAAAGCCTTGCCATCAAATCCGGGATATAAGTCCGTAAATTTGAGTAAAAACACTTCACTTGTCCGTGCTATTTCGCGCCACATGAAATACAGATGTGGGGAGGTAACGTTATTTTCTAAATCACACAAGGTCCCCAGATAATACTAATCCCGGGCGAATAGGGCTTAAATTACATTTATCATAATTAATATGAAGAGAGAAAGAACAACCGATGAAACTGTACCCGTCTGTATTAACACAACAAGTGCGCTATGGTTTTTGTGTTATCTATTGAAATGTCTGACCGGTTTAGAAAAAATAATGCGATGTCTGCATCCGTTTACAATCCTTTCAGATAACGGAGTTCATGCCACCTTTGAAATGCCTTGCCAATATTAATTCTTGTTTTCGCACGAGTCCGATCACATTCCCTGTTTCTTTGTAAACGATCATCAGTTCGTTCTTTCTTGTTTTTCACAAATGATGAATCCCCAGATGTCCACACTGCTTGGCGTTTACAAGTAAAACTACTAAACGCCTCCAACAATAATACTAAATGTTGGATAAAATCCTACCCAGCAGTTGTGAGTACACGCTATAAACCGCCTGTCACTCGCAGCATCCACACGCGGGCTAGCAGCCGGATCTTCTTCGTTCTGTGTACTAATGTGACGAATAGACGAAAATAGACTATAGACGCATAGACGAAAGACACCGTATAAGGATCTCCGGGACTGCCGCTTCAATCGACACCCCATCAATTGACCCTTCGCAAGCACTTTGATTGACAACCGATCTGACCAATCAAAACTGTGACTGACCGCCATTTTGTCCGACAAACAAACCACTCCGACAACCCTGGCGTAGTAGAGCTTTGGTGATTATTATTAATTATATATATGAATTAATAATTGTAATAGTAAACAGAGAGATACATACCCAGCTTTAATGGATGTTCACACTATAATGGTAAACGATAACTAAATTATACAGTTAGCATTCTATTTTAGCGGAGTTCACATCACAACTATACCAATACAGATACATTTACATTTATTCATTTGTCAGGCGCTTTTATCCAAAGTGACTTACAAGTAGGAGAGCATATAAACATTTTGTCAACATGTTAAACAGTAGCTGCAGTTTGTGTGGAGGCTGGCAGTTCATTCCACCACAGGGGAACCGAATAAGTAAAGGTTCTAGCAAGCGATTTGGTGCCACGCTGTGATGGAACAACCAGGCGTCGCTTATTTTCAGAACGAAGATGACGGGAGGGGATGTAGACATTTACATTTAGGCATTTGGCAGATGCTTTTATCCAAAGCGACTTACATTGCATTATCCTATACATTTATACATTGGTATTTGCAATCCCCTGGGATCAAACCCACAACCTTGCGTTGTTAACACAATGCTCTTACCACTGAGCTACAGGAAAGCTAGACCTGGAGTAGTGAGTTAAAGCGGCCCTGCAACGGTGTTTCATGCATTTTTACTTCTTTACAATGTTAAATTGTAAATTTGCTGTCTTCTCATGCTTAACATGGTCAATTTGTCAAAAAAACGATTTGGACGTATTACGTAGTATTTCTGTGCTCGATACACTCCACGTACAGGTTTCGGAAAGTTTTTTTGGAACATATAAAACTGTTTCGTAACAATTTTTCTTAGTCCCTTATTGGCCAATTCTCCCGGAAAAGCACACGACACGCCCACACGGCAGCGAGGAGAGCAGGAGAAGGAGCATGCGCAGACGTCACTTTCACTTGTAAGCAGGGGAGAGACAGAGAGCATACGTTCGCGAAGTTCAGGTGTTTGTTTGTGTACTGCATTCGGGTGATGAATGTTATATAAACTGTGGATATAACGCTGGATTTGGAGATTGTTTAAAACTGATATATGTAGCCGTCCCAGCGCAAAAAGATGCCGGACATGAACCGCATGCGGTGAGTGAAACAGATGTCTGTGTTTTGTTGGCAATGGGTGCGCACGTGCTTTGGATCAGCCTACCCCTCCTACCCGCACGCGCCGTATGTTTTCGGAAACAATCGTAAAGTAAACTAAAAAACGAAATACTCTTCGAAGATACGAAGTATGCAATACTACTCTATAGATACTCAAGATTAATATGAGATTGGCAGAAACCCCGTGTGTTACGCCCGCTTTAAGGTAAACGGGCGAATTTGCTGTATTCGTCCTGAAGGCCACGATACAAGACGCGCTATTGTTGGAATCATTTATGTACGAATAACAGAAAGGAGCGTTCGGGAGGTGGTGTTTTAATGGAGAATATCATACTTATTGAAATATTATTTACATATTACAAGTATGAGCAAGCAGGCAAGATATGCTTTGCGTCCCTGTGATGTGACGAGCGTACCTTCAGCCTTAAAGTCATAAAGCAACAGGTGTACTGTGTTTGTTGTGTTTAACAAACTGAACTAATATTTAAAAGTTTACTTTCCTTTTCACAATGAAGGATCACGGAGACCAAAACTCTGCCCGAAGTAACTCTCTCTATAAAATTGTCATTACTACAAATTTCGGAGTAAATATAAACACGCAAGTTTATAGAATGAATGCGAGTTTAGAATTTACGCAAGTTAACGTTATCGTCTGCTGGTGTGGATGCAATTATAGGTATAATTATTGTTACAGTTATCTCAAATCCGGAATATATCCCTTGAATGCATATAGCAGACCTTTCTCTCTGAAATAATTCTGTCATTTTCCAGAAATTATTTATTTTCCCAGGGAGTGCACAAATTTAAACTGGGAGTGGGAGTGCATGGCTGATACTGAAAGGTTGTCCGACATAGCAACAGGAATGAAGAGGGGCGGAGTTTTGCGAAGGGTCGATTAAATTGTTTACTATTTGATCTTTTAAAATTTTTAACATTTTACAAACTTTATTTAAAAAAAAAAAAAAAACTAAAATAGGGATCAAAGAAAGCTGATCCTGATTGTGCCTCTTGTGTGTGCATTCAGTATGATGAACTCACAAATATAAACCTATAGAACCAAATTTTAGAACCAAGAACCTATAGAACCAAGAACCAAGAGTTTGTAGGTACCTTTTGTCTTCTATAAAAAAGTCCCAAAATGTACAAAGCTTGGAAAAAACATCATAATGTAAATAAATTGCCATAGAATATGAATATCTCAATTTTGACAAAAATGTCAGATAAAAAAATAATTCTAAGGTGAAATATTGATAATTATGCTCAAGTGAGGTTTGGAAGCATTCGTGATTGAAAGTAAAATTAAGGGTGGGGGTCGTCTTACCCCATACGAAAATATTCCATAGTATGTCACACGTCATTCTGAAATTAGCCCATTTGTAATAAAACATGCAGTGTAAAATTACTTTTAGATTGGGTTTAAGTCATGATCAGATACAGCTGCAGTACAATGAAAGAGTAGTTGTGTAGTTGCATTTTCTTGTACAGCTGCTTTGCAACGATGCAAAATTGTGAGCAGTGCTATAAAATACATTTGAAATGAACTGGATTGACTGAATAGATTGATATGAATGAACTGGATTGACACGTCAGCCTACCTGTGGTTGAAAGTCAACCCTGTAATTCAGATCCCCCAACCAGAAGAGGTGTGGGAAGCGATGTGTTATATCAAAAGGATTTTGCTTCTTATCTCCCAGATTCAGAAAACGCAGAATACTGATGTAGTTTTGGTTTCGTCTAGAAAAGGTACAAACATCAAATAATAAGTAAAACATAAAATTATAAATGGGCTTAAAGTGCTAGTTCATCCAAAAAGTCTGTCATCATTTGCAGAATTCCTCTAGTCATTTCAAACCTGTATAACTTTTTTTATGCAGAACACAAAGTTGATATACAGAAGAATATTGGTAACCAAACAATAGCGGTACCTATTCACTTCTATAGTATAGATACAAAACCAGTGCAAGTCAAAGGGCACCCCCTTTGTTTGGCTACCAACATTCTTTAAAATATCTTCTTTTTGTGTTTTGTGCAGAAAAAAAGTCATACAGGTTTGAAATTACAAGAGCAATTATATGTTGTTCAGTTACCACTTTTTTTCTTATATTGTTATTTATATGTATTATGTCAATGGCTTTTATTTATTTTTTAAATAGACGTTTTAGTTTACCTCAGTTTCTTTTCACTTCCTGAGGTCAGGTGACTATTGACAAACCCAAAGGATGTTCTGTTAAACATAAAGGAAACCCCCACTGCTCCCTTGTTCCCTATAAACACACATGTACCCACAATTTGGTTTTAACATGCAAAGATACATTTTGCTTAGGTAGATTACATTTTTTTATTTAAAAAAAGGAAAGGGGTAACCAGACCTAGAGCATTAGCTATGCCGGTCTTAACACTGTCAGAGAAGACATGTGAGATCCGGTTCTCATGTTCTGGCTTGGCTAGAACCACAATTCTCATACTCCACAGTGTCTGACTGACAATCTATTTACAACCAAAAAAAAGCAAATGAGTATCATACAGCTTATATGGTTGAACACATGCATACCGATAGACATCTAGTATTTATAAACGGTTACAGTTGGGGTTTGACAAAATAAACACATTACATAAGTCTAGAAACCTGGAACCTGGCTTTGTGTGACTTACATGTTTAAAGCTAATGTTGGTTATATCCCTCAGGGCACTTCTAACTATGTCTACCCACTCCTTCTCTCCCAGTGGGTCTTCCTGTGTCCCAATTACATAGATATCATGTGGGATTTGATTGGCTGTGTCATCACTGGTTTTCCCCTGACCCTTCGACAGAAACCAGGAAGTGATGTTTTGTGGTGGACTCGCATTTCCTAAATATGCAGAAACAGTTCATTTTACCCGCAGTTACTGACAATTAAATACATTTTTATACACATATGTTTTGAAAATAGGAAAGAATTTCTTTTTATAAAATAACATTTTAAAATATAGCTGCAAGCAGCAATTACGGGGTAAAGCCCAACAATGGCACACAGGGAAATATTGAAATCTGAAAACCAAGATTAAAAACATATGGGAAATGCACTTAGAACACAATACAATTGATTACGACTTTTGACCACTAGGTGGTGCTGTCACCATTTTTTCTGAAGAAGACAAGATGTGCCAGCGATGATACATTCCACGTTTTGTGTCAATACACAAAAGTCTTGCGAAGATACAGCCACATGACCCTTTGGCACGCTCGCATTAGAATTCATTGAGGCTATATACAAGAATCTTTGAACAATCAAAAAGCTTTTAATAACTTTTTGTTAGGGATGTCTCAAGAAGCCATATACTGTACCAAATTCAGTGCAACCAGGACAACTTTTGTAGGAGGAGTTGGAAAAAGTATGTTTACTATATTATTCAATGTGTTGAATAGGCCGTTTGGTGGAACAACTTTGATATCAATGAACTCCGGTTGAGCCAAATATACTAATGTGAATTGAATAACATTATGTTGATTTCTTCATAAGTTATAAACATTTGATTAAACTTTGTGATATATCTCGACCACTAGGGGCCTATAACTTAACAGGTCCTCTCAGAACTTGACCTCAATGAACCATACCAAGTTTCATAGCGATTCGCTATTGCGTATGTATAATACTGCTTTTTTTGACAAAATTTGAAATGGGCTATACCCACAATGGCAGAACGAGGAAATATTTTGGACATGTCAGATGATCAGATTTTGGAAAACCACGTTTAAAAACACAGGGGAAGGCACTTAGAACATTAGCTTAGAACAATTGCTTATAACTTTTGAAAACTAGGTGACACTGTCACCACATTTTTATGAGGCAGACAAGATTGCCAGTGATGATACCAAGTTTCGAGTCAATACACAAAAAGTGTCGCGAAGACACAGCCACAAGACCCTTTGGCTGGCTCGCCTTATATTTGTTGACTTTGAATACAAGAGTCGTTTGATCAATCAAAAAGCTTTAAATATTTTTTTTGTCACTACTGTCTCCAGATGCTACATACCAAATTTCACGCAAATCTGACAAGTTTTGTAGGAGGAGTTTGAAAAAGTACATTTTGTATATAATTCAATATGGCGGACAGAAAGTATGGTGGAATATGACAACTTTGATAGCAAAGTATTCGGCTTGAGGCAACGAATATACTGTGTACTGTAAAGTAAATCAGATGACATTATGATAATTATTATTGTGTGCATATTATTTAATATGTTAAAAGCATTTTAATAAACTTTACTTTATGTTTTGATAGCCTATTGGTAGCCTATAACTTTACAGGTTCTCTAAGAACTTGACCTTGATGAACCCTACCAAGTTCCTTAGCAATTCGCCATTGTGTTTTTAAAATACTGCACTTTACGGCAAAGTTCCAAATGGGCGACGCCCACAATGGCAGACAATGGGTATCCATCGACTTGGCATGACTCCTGTAGCTCCTGTAGCTCAGTGGTAAGACCATGGCGTTAGCAACAAACTTATGTGTAGTATAATGCAATGTAAGTTGCTTTAGAGAAAAGCGTCTGCCAAATGCGTAAATGTAAATGACTCAAGGAATCAAATGTGACTACTGATTTTAGACCAAAGTTTTATTAAAACAGACACTTTTACCATCTTTTCAGCACTAGGAGGCGCTGTGCCAAAACTGTGTATGTTACCTCAGGACATGACTGTGATGACATGCACAGCGTTTTGTGTCAATACACGAAAGTTTGGGGACGATAGAGCCCATTAATTTTGACGTGCTCGACGTTGAATTTGTTGACCCGCCACATGAGAACCGATTGGACAATCAAAAATATGTTAATAAAAAATTTTCTCTAGATGCTGCATACCAAATTCCGTGCAAATCTGACAAACCGTCTTGAAGGATTTAGAAAAGTAGGTTTTTCTAAAAAGACGTCATATAGTTTACATTTACATTTAGTCATTAGGCAGACGATTTTATCCAAAGCGACTTACAGAGAGTTCAGGGAGCAATAAGTGATATGTCATACAGGAGCAATAATACAATATAGTGAATTCAAATCGGCATGAGCCAAGATTTCAGAGGAAAAAAGAATGTTGTTTTTAGGATTTATGGCAAAAATGTATGTGGAAGTTTGGACTGTTTGCCATGGTAACAGTTCAGACTGTCCTCTATGTGTGTGCAAAACTTTCCCATGTAAGGTTCTATGGGCTGCCATAGACTTCCATGGCAGAAGAAGAAGAATAAGCACACTAACGGATACAATAGGTGTCTACGCCACTACGTGGCTTGACCCCTAATGAAATCTACTTGTCATGACTAGATAAAACAGGCAATAAATTATGAAAAAAAAAAACTAGTATGACAGATATATGTTTAAAATGATATACACAGAGCATACATTTTTAGCTATATTATTGTGATAGAGATGTTATTTTGATAGATGTTAAATATATTTCACTTAATAAAGATGATTGTCTTTTTCCATGTTGACACCACATGACTGCTTAAAGCGATGGTTCACTCAAAAATGAAAATTCTGTCATCATTTACTCAGCCTAAAGTTGTTCCAAGCCTGTATAAATTACGTTGTTCTGCTGAACACAAAGGAAGATATTTGGAAGAATGTTAGCAATTTTCAGTTCTGGGACATCATTGACTACCATAGTAGCAATTAAAGGGGCTCAAATCTAGGCCTTTTACAAGATGTTATATAAATTTAAGGAGTCCACAGAATGTGTCTGTGAAGTTTTAGCTCAAAATACACCACATATCTTTTATCACACTATGCCCTAAATGTCAATTTTTCCCTGTGAGGAAAAACATGCTGTTTTGGTGTGTGTCTCTTCAGAGGGGTGCTGCAACGGTGTTTCATGCATTTTTACTTCTTTACAATGTTAAACGTGCTGTCTTCTCATGCTTAACATGGTCAACCTGTCAAAAAACGAGTTGGGCGTATTACGTAGTATTTATGTGCTCGATACACTCCCCCAGCGATCGTACAGGTTTCGTAAAGTTTTTTTCGAACATATAAAACTGTTTCGTAACAATTTTTCTTATGCTCTTATTGGACAATTCTCCCAGAAAGGCACGCCCACGCAGCAGCAACGAGAGCAGGAGAAGGAGCATGCGCAGACGTCACTTTCACTTGTATGCAGGAGAGAGAGAGAGAGCATACGTTCGTGAAGTTCAGGTGTTTGTTTGTTCACTGTATTTGGGTGATGAATGTTATATAAACGGTGGATATGACGCTGGATTTGGAGATCGTTTGAAACTAATATATGGAGCCGTCCCAGCGCTAAAAGATGCCGGACATGAACCGCATGCCGTGAGTGAAACTGATGTCTGTGTTTTGTCGGCAATGGCTTCGCATGTGCTTTAGTTCACCCTCCTCCCCACATGCGCCGTGTGATTTCGGAAGTAATCGTACAGCTGTATCTATCTATTCGAAGATACGAAGTATGCAATACTACTCTATAGATACTCAAGATTAATATGAGAAACCCTGTGTGTTAGGGCCGCTTTAAATGAAAATGAGCAGACTCTGCCCCCTTTCCGGCAGAAAGCGCAGGCCTGTGTGAGCCTGTGCTTCCAGTAACAACAAAACTGAAGGGAATAGTCAAATCAAGTGAATGAGAAACACTATCTCATGTTTAAAAACCAAACACATTGTTTTCTATAAGTGAATGTACACAGGACAAACACATAATTTGTTTAAAAACTCAAAACCCTGTTTTCTGAGTGAAAAGACAAGCGCGTTATGTCTTAACAACGTGCACATTGTTTTTATAAGTGAATCACAGTTCACAGAATAAACGCCTAATATCAATAAAAGCTGAAAACATGCTCTCTATGAGTGAATGCACAAACAAGTTATGTCTTTATTACGAGCACATTGCTTTTATAAGTGAAAGTTCACAGGATAAATGCGTCATATCTATATATGCAGAAAACATGCTCTCTATGAGAATCCACAAATGCGTTATGTCTTTACGAGCACATTGCGTTTATAAATGAATATCTATATGTGAATATTTATAAACACAAAAAATATGCTCTCTATGAGTGAATGCACAAATGTGTTATGTCTTTGCAACGTGCACATTGCTTTTATTATTAGTAAACGCACACAAGACAAATGTGTAAAACTGAAAAATTGAAAACATAACCCATTGAAAATCCAGCATTTTGCTGACAACTCTCATTTTGTTTTCAGAAGAAACAAAAAAATATATAGCTTTAAGTAGCAATTATGGGTTCAAGCCCTACAATGGCACAAAGGGAAATATATGTGGACATTTCTGATGATTCGTTTCTGAACATCCGATTTAAAAAACTTGAAAATTGCATAAAGAGCACAATATAATTATTATACGTTTTTACCACTAGATGACACTGTCACCAAACTTGTGTGAGTGGAACAATATGTGCCAGTGATGATACAAACCAAGTTTCATGTCAATCCACAAAAGTGTTGCAAAGATGCAAAAACATGACCCATTAGCATGCTTGCCTTTGAATATGTTGATATGGCACATTAGAAATGTTTGACCAATCATAAAGCTTTTAATAACTTTCTGTCAAGAGTGTCTCTAGATGTTACATTCCAAATTTCATGCAAATCTGACAAATTTTGTAGGAGTTCGAATAAGTACGTTTTGAATAAAATGCCATATGGGGGATAAGAAGTATGGTGGAGTATGACAAATTTGGTGTCAAAGAGCTCAGCTAGAGCCAACAACTCTAGTTATGTAAATGTAAAGAAATTACGTATAATTTTTCATATGTTATAAGCATTTTCATAAATTACGTTATATCGCTGGCCTAAAACTTTACAGGTCTTCTCATTACACGGTCATGATGAACTATACCAAGCTTCATAGCGATACGCCATTGCATTCGTAAAATACTCAATTTTATGACAAAATTTGATATGAGTGGCGCCCCCAATGGCCGTCGTAGGAATATTGGGTATTGTTCAAACCAGCGTGACTCGAGGAATCAAATGGGACCACTCTCATGATTTTATGGCAAAGTTTAAGAAAAGGACATTTTTCATATCTCTGGACTACTAGGTGATGTTGTGTCAAAACACAGCATGTTACCTCGGGTCGGGCTTGTCATAAATGTTTTGTGTCGATACATAACAAATTGGCTAAGATACAGCATCAAATCTATTTTGGGCAGTTCTTCTTCGAATCCGTTGATGCGCTGTACAAGAACGGATTGACCATTCAAAAATATTTGAATAACCTTTTGTCAGGCCTGTCTCCAGATTATACATACCAAATTTCGTGCAAATCAGTCAAAAGCTCTAGGACGTGTTTGAAAAAGTATTTTTTCTGAAAAATTCCAAATGGCAGGAACATTTTTATGACAGAAAATGATGTCATGTGATACATTCGAATCGGCATGAGCTCAGGATTCTGAGAAAATCATATATTCATATCATATGAGTCTGTCCTCTATTTGTCTGCCATAGTTGCAATGGCGGAAGAAGGAAAATATGCAACACTTTAGTATAGGGACCAATTCTCACTATTAACTATCTGCTTATTAGCATGCCTATTATAAGCATATTGGCTGTTTATGAGGACTTATAAAGCACATATGACCATATTCTACTTTCCCTACTCAATAGCTAAACCTGACAACTACCTTACTAACTATTAATAAGCAACAAATTAGGAGTTTACTGAGGCAAAAGTCGTAGTTAATGGTTTATTAATATAGAGAATTGGACCTGAAAATAAAGCATGGTTTATATAACTGTAAGCAGCCATAAGGGAAATATTTTGGACATCTCAGAGGATCAGATTTTGAAAACCAAGTTTAAAAACACAGGGGAAAGCAGTAACAATATAAGAAAATTGCTAAGAAATTTTGACGTCTTGGTGGTGCTGTCACCAAATCATTATGAGGCTGACAAGATGTAAGTGCCGGGAACAGCGAGCTCACCTTAGAATTTGTTGACACTGATCGTGCCATTCGATCAATCAAAAATGTCTCCAGATGCTACATACCAAATTTTGTGCAAATTTGACACATTTTGTAGGCGTTGAGGCATTCAGCGTTGACAGGAAGTATGGTAGAATATGACAACTCTGCTATCAAACAACTAATCTTGACCCAACAAATATACTAATGTGAATTGAATACCATTTTGTTGATGCTATAAGCATTTTAATAAAATTCAGTATATCTCTTGACCACTAGGGGGTTAGAGACTCCATATTTGCCATGGTAACAGTTCAGACTGTCCTCTTTGTGTGTGCCAAATTTACTACTATGGATTCTATGGGCGGCCATAGACTTCCATGGCAAGAGAAGAACAGATTTAAAGCTGCAAGCCGCAATTACGGGGTCAAGCCCATTGGCACAAAGGCAAACGATTTTGAAAAACACAGGGAAAGGCACTTTGTACACAAAAACTGCTCATATTGTTCAACCACTAGGTGGTGCTGACACCAAATTATGAGCTAGACAAGATGTGCCAGTGGTGATACAAACCAAGATTTGTGTCACGAAGAAACAGCCACATGACCCTTTGGCATGCTCACCTAAGAATTTCTTGACGCTGTATACGTGAACCATTCGATCAATCAAAAATCTTTTAAAAACTTCTTGTCTAGAGAGTCTCTACATGCCATGTACCAAATTTCGCCCCAATTGGACAAACTTTAAAGGACGAGTTCCAAAAAGTATGTTTGAATAAAATGCAATATGGCAGACGGAAAGCATGGTGGAAAATTTACAAATTTGGTATCGAATTTCTTGCTATGTGAATAAAATCTATTGATGTTGTGAAACAATCGAAACAGTGAATACATCTGGGCCTCTGAAAAAATATTTCCATGACATATAAACAACTTACAGGTTTACATTAGGCCTCCATTCAATTAAACTTCATTATATCTAACATATAACAATTTTTAAAAAGTGCACGTTCATAGTACTGATACTCACAAAATACTGCATATGTGTCTTCTGACTTTGCATTGCAATGTTCGACTTCTTGAATTGCTGCATGATCGGCGAATGTCAGAGTACCACGTTTCGAAAGCACACGGAGCTCTGCTCTCGCGGCACTTTGATGTCATTAGCCGATCGGTTTGCGCAACAACTCATAAAAGCGAACATAACTAGTAGGGCTGCACGATAACAGAAACCATTTTAATCACGATTATTTTGCCCAAAAAAAATGATCTTGATTATTGCATTTTACAGCTATAAACCATTAGGCTATAAACAGAGATGTCAGAACAGAAATACTTTTAGTTAATATATAGAGGCTTCTGACAAAGTTTTTTTTAACTCTGGTTAAAATAAAACTGTTACTCTTTAACATGTCAAATGGAAATTACGAAGTCATTTATTTTCTGTAATGAGAAAAACAGACAATTCTTATTTTTTCTCTCCTATGATATGCCTACAAGTACGCATCTATGCATGTTACAGATTTTTGGCTAAAAACACAAGCCTGTCAACTTGATCGAAAAATATTCAATGCTGCAAATTTATCTTTCTATTTCCAGTCGGCATTTTGCAATTCGCATACAGCGAAGGCAGGGCAACTTTACAAAAATGGTTGCGTGAGGGAATGTTGTATCTTTTGTTAAGCGTGGCAATCATTTTTTTAAACCCGTCATCACTCACGGTCACTTATGGACACATATCCTTGGCTAAATGATACGTGATCGCCGCTGTTATTTCCTTGTGTCTTTGTTAGCATGGCGAATATAGTATTGTGTGAGCAATGTCCCCGTTATTGTTGTCTATGTCGTGGATGGCTGGGTGTTTAGTGTGCTTGCAGGTTGTGTCTTCAGCATTTGAAATTCTTGATATTGTACTCTGTGGTGGCTTTTAAGGTGGTTAACAAGGTTTGTTGTGTTACCTTGGGACGTTTTGACTGCACAGGAGCACAGTTTGCACAAGTCTCGTACCTGATCAACATCACATTTGTCGAAACCGAAATAGTTCCAAACAGTGGAGTATGACCACTTTTTGGGAACTAATGAACGTCCTTCTGCACCTTTCTTTTGTTGCTCCACCATCATGTTTGTTCAAGCTGTCTAACGTTATCTGTAAATCCCACAAAGCCAGCTTCAACAATATGAGAGAGCCTGCTCGCAAACTAAACGGCGTCAGGTCAGTTGAGTACACATTAATATCGCAACAATTTCTATTAATTAATCATGGGGCAAACTTATCGTTATCATAATCGAAATACGATTAATCTTGCAGCCCTTATAACTAGCGTCTTGCTAAAAGCTTTCTAGTTCGGTTCGTAGGTGTTCAAGACACTTACATAC
Organism: Triplophysa siluroides; assembly: GCA_006030095.1. Taxonomy (NCBI): domain Eukaryota; kingdom Metazoa; phylum Chordata; class Actinopteri; order Cypriniformes; family Nemacheilidae; genus Triplophysa; species Triplophysa siluroides. Next base: position 6,653,842 of record VCII01000203.1, on the reverse strand, counting down.
CGGCATTACAACTCCTCTGTCAACCTTGACAGCTGTATGGACTTCATATGCGAGAAAGACTGCTCAAATGTAAATGAGGAGCTAAACTCCATACTGACGCGTCGCAGTTTGCTTCCATGTGTTTTTAAAACTTTTTTACATATGATTACGTAGCGTGGCAACAAGTTTTGCATACTACGCTACAGAGAGCCGTAACTTTCAACAAAAGCATGATGCTCGCTCTTCTAAAGACCTCACGCTCCGGGTAAAAAGCATGCAAATTGGGAGCCTGTTCGCTTTCGATATGATGCTGGGCTGCCAGCGTGAGAGGTTACCATATAAATGTTGTTTGCCGTTGATTAGTGTCGTGACACAGCTTGCGCATAGCACTGCATGTGTGTATTGGCCAGGACAACCTGAAATATTAGTTTATATTATGATGTTTTTAACGATATGTTTTAACGTGTGGCTGCGAGCCATAGGTTCCCGACCACTGCTTTAAACAAAATTTTGTGCAAATCTGAAAAACATTTTTGGAAGAGATCGAAAAAGTATGCTTTTTATATAATTTAATATGGAGCAAAGGAAGTATGGTGGAATATTGCAAGTTTTATATCGAAGCACTCGGCTTGAGCCAACAAATATACTAGTGTAAATCATTACATTATGTTGAATTTTTCACATGCTATAAGCAATTAAAGAAATGTAGTTATATTTCTTGACCACTAGGGGTCAAAACCATTTTGGCGTGCTCGTCGTGAAATTAGTTGACACGCTATACAAAAACAGATTAGCCTAGCCAATTGAAAATCTTTTAATAAATGTATGTCAACACTGTCTCTAGATGTTACTTACCAAATTTCGTGCAAATTGGAAAATAGATCTAGGACAAGTTCGAAAAAGTATGTTTCACAAAAAATTCAAAATGGCGGGGAATTGTCGTGTCATTATTTGACGTCATAGGTTACAGTAGAATCGGGATCAGCCAAGGGTTAATAGGTAAGAAGAATTTTGTTAAGTCATGAGCACAAATATGTTCGAAATTTTGAACTGGTGGTGGCGCTATAGAGTTTGAGTTGGAGACTCAAAAGAAAGGAGACTCTGAGAAATTGATACTGTCCTCTATATGTGTGCCAAATTTCATAACTTTCACATGTACGGTTCCGGTTCTATGGGCTGCCATTGACGCAAAGAAGAAGAAGAAAACTAACAGATACAATAGAACTAAATACAATTATGTTTCACTATGCTAGGAAATGTGTCCCAGAATTACAAATTGCTAACATTCTTTGAAACAGCTGTCTTTTTGTTAAACAAAGATGTTTATACAGGTTTGAAATAACTTGAGTGGGAGTAAATGGTGACAGAAATGTCTTTTTTTGGGTGAACTATCCCTTTAAATAGTACTCTAATCACTGCTTTTAACCCTGTAAAGCTAAAGCTTTAGAATGTCTTACCCATGTTCCAGGTGCCAACAAAGATCGTGATCATATCGGGCTCTCAGGTTTTTCTGAGTGTTTGTTTTTCATCTGCTGCAGAAGTTGGCAGAAGCCTTCTCTTTTCTACAAATGTGAATTTGAATGACACATTCACATACAAAAACACATGACAATGCAAAAACATGGTAACAAAGTTTCATTATTTAATCTTTTTCATTACGCCCTAAAAATGTGAACTTTGCTACCAAGTAATACTGGGAAGCCATCAATTTAACATACCATACATATTGTATAGATTTTGTAATCTCAAGCTACTTGTTTTAGCTGCCTAAATCAAGCTAGCAAAAATGTACCAACACCACTAATAAATACTTTAATGTACTATATGAATATGTTTACCTTGGTGTCATCAAAGACAAAATCCTTGCGCTGGGTTTTTTCTTTCTCTGTCTCCAACACCAAAACGAGTCTGTTTTGCAACTTTTGTAACTTCACCAATTGCAAGACTGGAGATTAAAAATGTAATTATTAGTCTTTGTCTAATACTTAGTGTAGTACAGTCCTCTGAGGGTATTTGATTCTACTTAGTCAAATGCATTCTATACTGTATGTATGTTTAGATACTGTATGTATGAAGTTATGGCATACTTTTATTGTGCACAAAATATTTATCCTCAGGTCCATCTTTGGACTTCTTGAAATAAACCTTCCCACCTTCCACATCTACCTTGAGGTACATTTTGTTTGAAATTCCAATGGATTCTGATTTTACCTGTAAATACAAAAACAATAAATGTGTAGTAGCAGTTTGCCAGTAATGTGTAGAGTAGTTTTTCATTGCATTTTACTGTTGCTTTGTAACACAAGCAAGTTCACAGTTTGCAAACAACCAAAACGTCATTGCATTGCTCACATATCTCACACATACACAAATATCTCTCTAGTAGAGCAACAGCTGTATTCTCTTTCATTATATCAACAACATAATAAGCATAAAGGCAACATATAGCAGGAGGGCACTTGCTGATCACTTTACATTTAACAACAACTGTAAAATACACATTTAATTGAACAATATATTTTCTGTTTAAATAATTTCTTACTTCAAACGTCACAGTGGGTATCAGTGACTTTCTGTGTCCTCCTTCATATCCGACTGACTCAAACACAGCACCCTTAATCTGTAAAAAAAACAGGGGGTGTTAGTCTACAAAAAAAATAAAGGCTACAATAAGAAGTTAGTTTCTGTATAGTGTCATTCTTTGTGTGAAAACATGAATACAGTAAAGCTATACCTTGTCTTCAAGTGAACAAATAAGCTTAGTCAGCTGCTCAAGTCTAAAAGCCACAGACTGACTGGCATCAACAGAAAGCTGGAACAGATGAAAAAGGTAAAACTTTATTTTGATTTAGATATTTTACAAACTATATGTAACTTTGCAACTTCTCATCAACTACCAATTAGTAGAGCAGTGGCGGCTGGTCAATAGAGGGCGCAGGGGCGCTGCACCACCAAATTATTCAGAAAAGAAGACTGTTAAACATAAGTTCAACATATATAATAAATTGCAAAATAATTTAAAAATAAACAGATTTTTTCACACTATATTCACCTGGTAGTTGTGTTAGCATTCATCAAAAGTATTATTTAAATTGTATTTGGTTAATTGCTGTCCCAGACGGCACATGTATGTCTGTAATATGTCTGATAAAGATCTGGATAACTGGAAAACATCTGCTGTGTTAAAACATCTTAGAACAAGCATTCTAAATCATAGACATCTTACAGACATCTATATGACATCTGACAGGAGACGTATCTGAGACGTATTGCAGATGAGCAAACTATGTTTTGCAGATGTATTGCAGATAAATGCAGACATCAAATAGATTTCTGACAGATGTATGTGGGCTATCAGGGTTACAATACATTCTACGTGCGGGGCGCCGGACAAGTACGTTTTTATGTAGAAACACAAACTTTTTGCAGTCAAGTTAAAGCAAGTTTTTCTTACAAACAGTTTGGCTTACAAGTGGTACTATATAAAGCTTAGATAAATAGAAGGTTTGATATAGACAGGCTAGTGTTTAGTTTGACTGATATAATGTTAGGCACAAAGCAGCTCATAAGTGGACATATATAGGGCCCTATGAAAACGCGGACGGAATCGCGGTATCCAGGCATAAATATGAAATTTGCTGTGTAACGTAGAATGGCACAGAATCTGGCAAATGTTATTTCTTAACCAGAAAGTAGGGCTGAACAGCTAAGAAAAAATCTTGTGCCATGAAAAACGTTAGATATATTCAGACATGGTTTAAATATGTTATCTGCTTGTTTTGCCTGTCGGAGTGAAAGTGTTGCGGTTGCGTGTACTAGACGTGTAAAACAAAAGAAAATATAATAGTAATCGTTACTGGTTTATTAACATAGTTGTACATTATACCATATTTTACAGATTTTTCCTTGAATATGGCTCAAAGTTTCTCACTTTCAATTGAATACTATAGCATACTGAGGTATTTTTCATGTGGGCAAATATAGCATTGTAAGTACTCACTTACTTTTGCCCAGGCCCAGCCAGATATGAAATTCAACCCCTGCCATAAATAATAATAAATAGGCTTCATCTTGACAAGGTGTTTGGTTCAGCCAAAATCAATCACACAGCCACCCCATAAATATTTTTCTAGTTCTGCCCCTGCAATTTTTTGCAAAATTACAAAAATACAAATTAAGGTGTTTGTTTAAAAGCCTATTATCTGTTTACTTCTGTAGATTTCTTTTAAATTACCCAAAACCAGCTATATGCATATTTAAAGAACATTTAAAGGGAAATACTCTTGATATAAGTCATTAACTAATACTGTGACTGGGGAAGTTCTGTGGTGAAAAGCTTTAGTTATTTTGTTTATCCTATTCATCTGCAATACCTTGCATCAAATGTATGAAAATTTGCTCATTTTAATTACTTAACGCCTGATTTGCATGTGTCGATTTTGATGACACTTAACTATACTGTATTCAGCTGTCGTTTTTAGATTAAGTTAACCTGTATGCCCATGATATTACATTTAGCTCAGTGTTACTCAAATCTGGCTCGAATTTAGACCCGAAATAAAACACCTGAACAAGCTTAATCAAGGTCTTTATGCGGCGTGTTGGCAGATCGATCGGCATATGTCAGTAAAATACCGCCATAGCGACTGTAAACAGTCTGTACTCAACACAATGAATATGCGCAGCGCTGAATTAAGCCCTTGGTCATGCTTGTTCAGGTGTGTTGTTCAGAGTCAGGGCTAAACTTGTTTGGCAGGAAAGTGGATCTCGCGAGCCAGATTTGAGTAAGGCTGCTTAAGATAAACCTTATCAGACTTATTACATGGTAGCTCATGAGTTTTTTATGAGTGTATTTTTTTAGACTGCAATTATACTTCATTACAAATTAAGCTTATACTTATACTTTCGCTACTTATAAAATCACACTCTTTAATGAGTACAATTTGAATAACATTTACACATTTGGCAGATGCTTTTATCCAAAGCGACTTACATTGCATTATCCTATACATTTACTGTATACATAGGTATTTGCAGTCCCCTGGGATCGAACCCACAACCTTGCATTGTTAACACAATGCTCTTACCACTGAGCTACAGGAAAGCTATTCACCTTTTGAGTAGCCAATAAAGATATCCGACTGTAATCAGACCAATAGATTTTGGACCGAAAAGGCGCACGCTGTGGAGAGATTTGTAGAGCTGATCACAAGCTCAGACGAATGTTTAGGTAGGAGAAGCAGCATTAAATACAGTGAAAATGACAGAGAAACACAGGATTGATGTTCATAAACTGCCCCTTGTGCCATCCAAGATGTAGATGACATTGTTTCTAAAGTAGAACAGTAAAGAAAATCTTTATCTGAAATTGCGAGCTTTGTTAATTCATACAACACAAGTGCTGTGTGTTTAAAATATCACAAAGCAGACACAGGCAACACAAACGCAATCCCTGCACCTCCTTAACGTCTTATTAAGCGAAGCACAAGATTGATAAGAAACTGAACATTAATTACAATGTTATAATCGATAATGTGACCAAGAACACCATGCTGCAGGGGTCCTTCAAAGACTTCAAGAACACCAGCTATTCCTCAAGGCGGAAAAATGCAGCTTCCATAAGACCTCCATTCAACTCCTCGGTTACAAAATCTCCCGAGAAGGAATAACCATGGATGAGGGGAAGGTAGCTGCAGTTCGAATCTGGAAGAGTGGAGACACTCACTAGAAGGCGCTTATCACCCCTTCCTCATTTACACATACCATAAGAACTTCCAATTTCTTTGTGAAGCTAAACGCTTAAACCCCAGTTAAGCACGCTGGGCAATGTTCTTCACAAGCTTCACTTTCACCATCTCATACCACCCTGGCTACAAGAATTCCCGCGCCGATGCTCTGTCACGTTTGTTCAGTCCTCCACAAGAAGAACCTATATCAGAACCCATCATCCCTGAAGCCCTTTATGATATGAGTTATGATAATGCCACAAATTCTGCTATTATCCCGGTGCCCAGTCGTCCCTAGTCACACCTTGGGGTGGACTTCATAAGAAGATCTACCTCCATCATCCGGTAATACTTGCATATTTGTTGTGCTCGATCAATTTTCTAAATCATGTCGTCTGATCCCCCTAAAAGGCTTTCCCTCCGCCCTGGAGACAGCGGAACTACTATTCCAACATGTGTTCCAATACGTCGTCTCGTACCGGGGACCACAGTTCCTCTCCAGGGTGTGGAAGGCGTTCAGTCTGTCCTCGGGTACAACCAGCAATACAATGGACAAAAAGAACGCAAAATCCGGGAGGTAGGGAGATTCCTGAGCACGTTCTGCCATGATCACCAGGAGACCTGGAGCCAGTACATCAGTTGGGCCGAGTACGCTCAGAACTCTCTTTGTCAACCCGCCACTAAACTCACACCATTCCTCGGATACCAAACACCCCTGTTACCTTGGACGGGAGAACCATCGGAGGTACCCACCATCAACCACCACTGGTTCCAGGAGAGTGAGAGGGTCTGGGACTCAACTCATCACCACCTCCACAGAGCCATACGCCGTCACAAGATCCAGACAGACACCCAGCGTAGGGAAACTTCACATTTACCAGCATTTATATTTTAGACTCGTACCCGATTAAAGGACAATTCCAGTGAAAAATGAACCTAGGGGTAATTAACACATCATTACCGAGTAGATCATTCTCTGGGATGCGTTTTCATGAAAATCGAATGTAAAGAGTTTTATCTCTAAAAACAGATTAGCTTATAGCGCTAGTATATGGGGCACAGAGTAAGTAAAATTAAATCGCTAGTTAATACCACTAACAAGGCTCAAAATAGCCTCACACTAACACGGTAGCATAATGAGGGTCCCTACATGCAAACCGAAGCATTGAGAACTTTGTAAGTGTACAAACAGTTTAATAAGAAGATACTTTATAAAGACAGTACATTGCGCGTATACAGACATCCGCAATCTTCAAAAACAGTCTCGACAAGTCGATCCACGAACGGAACAACGGACCATATGAGATTCCAATTCACAGTTCATTACTTAGCACAGCGTTCGTGGATAGACTTGTCGAGACTGTTTTTGAAGTGTTTGTACACTTACAAACTGTTTGTACACTTACAAAGTTCTCAATGCTTCGGTTTGCATATAGGGACCCTCAGCCTTGTTAGTGGTATTAACTAGCGATTTAATTTTACTTACTCTGTGCCCCATATACTAGCGCTAAAAGCTAATCTGTTTTTAGAGATAAAACTCTTTACATTCGATTTTCATGAAAACGCATCCCAGAGAATGATCTACTCGGTAATGATGTGTTAATTACCCCTAGGTTCATTTTTCACTGGAATTGTCCTTTATGGTTGGTGGTTTTTAATGACAACATCGGCCTGTGGGTTTGAAGTGATTGTCGCACACAGTATTAATGGCAGATGGTTTTATTTCATTTTATTTTGTTGGACTCGTCCTTTTGCTGCAGAAATTCGAGCTTTAAAAACCACATTTGAAACTATGCAAAATATTATAGAGAAAACAGCCAAAGCTCTTTACTAAAAGCTTTGCCTGTTAAGAAAACGAAGCAATTTGTTTTGCAATTACTGCCTGTCAGTTGAGTTTGTGACAAAACATTTTGCAGTGTTTACATATTGTTTATTACAGCATAATATAATTCATAAAAATATAAGTTTAATTTGTTTCATAAAGTACAAGTTGATTTGAATGCATACATTTTTTGCATTTTGTGTTTTTAAGGTGAATAAAACCTATTTTTCCCTATATATTTCATCATTGAGGATTTCTTATTAATAAGTCTAAAAATCTTGTCTCGTTCTCGTGAACCCAGTCCCGTCTCGTGGGATAAGTGTATCGTCACACCCCAAGTTTGGAACAATCTGAGAATAAGTAAATGATAACAGAATTTTTATTTTTGGATGAACTATCCCTTCAACCCTATACCCAACCCTAACCTAGTAGTTTAACCTAGTTAGTTGATATGTAGTTGCAAAGTTACTTATAGTCAGTATAATGTCTAAAGTGGACTTTCAAAATGGTGTCACAAAACAAACAAAACAAAAAAAAATAGAAGTTAACAAAAAAAACATGACATACAACAAACTGATTTAAATGAAAACATGAAACATTTCTTCTCATAATTTTTTAGTTGTTCTATCATTTAACTTACTTGATTCCTAAGTCTTCCAGAGCCAGGAGATAGAGGCTGATCCAGAACTTTCTGCAGTGCCTCGAGACTTGGAAGTGTGCGAGAAATTTCACTACAAAAAGTATCAATATTATTTTCAAAGTGTAAATTGTATTGGTAAAAAAAGGTGCTGATACCAAAACAAAGATATCCCGTTTTTGACAAACAGCAATATTTCTAGTCACAGTATACCATGTTTTTTTCTCTGACCTGTTGAGGTTTTTGCAGATACTTAGTGTGAGCTTCTTAAAGTGAGGCAGAGTAGGGTTTCCATTTTGCACCTGTTCGGCATCCAGACACACAGATGTGCAGAAATAATCCTGGATTGACTTCTGATGATCCTCGGTGAGACTGGATATCAAACAGCATTATTAACAGACCAGAACAATGCTAGATGGTAAAATGACTTGAACTACAGAGATAATTGAATATATGTCAGGGTCATCATCAGAAGGGTCAACCGGAAATGCCTTCCTGGTGGGGCCAACTAAATGCTCCTTTCCACTGCAGGGTGGAGGATTGGGCCTGGAATTCAACTTCATTTAATCTTGGGCACCTTGAATTCAGCAGCAGCCAAAAAATATACATCACAAAAATACAACCTTCTAAACTTTATGCTACAAGCTAACTGAATGCCAGTGTCTTCATGGTATTAAATGATAAGAAAATGTACAAGCGGTTATTTTACAGTATGACAGATGAATTTCATTGTACTTTGATAAGTCGATTTGCTGCAGTCGCTGGAGATAGGTGTCTGAGAATGAGGCCTGGGTGGTCTCTGCTCCTCTTTCCATTCCTCTGCACGGGTCACCATCTTTCCCTTCATTACTCGTGAAGTTTCTGGGTGGAAGCTGAGGAGGCAAACTGATTGGCTCTATGGAAAAGGATAATAAAAGAGCTACTGTATTACAACAACAACACAGCCAAGGAGTCTCTTTCAAAAATGCAGTTTTCCTCACATTTACTGTTATACTGTATCTTACACTTAAAGGAATAGTTCACCCAAAATGGTCTGCATTGACTTGACCATAGTTATTTTTATTCCTACTATGGAAAGTCAATGGTGATCATTCAGGTGAACCACTCTTTTAAGTACAGTGAAGTCCAAAAGGTCAACATTACAATCTAGGATTTGAAATTGAATGAAAACCTGCATGTAGACTGAAGACTTCAAGATTTTGGAGAATCTATTTAATCTCTAGCTCAAATGGTAGAGCATTGTGTTTGTAGCACTGGTGTTGTCCTAGAGAACATACATGCTGATCAAATGTAACGCTTGAATGCACCGTAGGTAACTTCTTCCCAAATGCATAAATGTACATCAGTAGTCATGAACTTTCTAGCCAGTGATCACCTTGGAAATGATAGAAAACAGCTGACCATATTCCAAAACACAGATACCAGCTAAAATGGGATTTTCCAGCAGGGAACTTTATGCTGTTTTATGATATTATGTTTATTAATTTATCATTTAGCAGGTATACATGTTATCTGTTAATGCACTCCTTGGGAACTTAATTCATGTTGCAAGCACTGTACTGGCCATTGGGACTACTGAGGGCTGGTGGGCATGTTTTATTATCGCAACTATATTAATGTGATCATTCAATCGTCAGACCTCTGCGTCACTGTCCACATAGAGCTTAAGCGGGCTGCAAGACTGACAGATAAGCAAATGTGACGCGCGTGTGACCAAGTGTGTATCCCTAGCATGAGTTTATGTTTGTATTTTGCATGCAACGTATACGCAGAAATAATTTTTTGCGTGTATGAAATGCATTTTGAGGAGTATTATAGGCACCTAATCCTAGTTCACAGTGTGTATCACATGCACATAAAAAGTACTTTTTTCCGTATAAATAGCATGCCAAATACAAACACAAAACTCGCGCTGTAGATACGCAGCACTGGTGATGTGAGTAGGACAGACGCAGAGAGACAGACATTTATTATTTATTTTCTCAAACACATTCAAGTTCATTTAAATAACTCAAATTCACCAGTTTTGTTCTGGTGAGGTACCACCAAAAGGAAGGATGCCCATGGACAAATGATATTATAATTCCCTCACCTGATTCATCTTCTTGCTCTTCCTCTTTCTGCACAGCATACTGAAGGTGAGTCACCAGACCCATGTTTTCCTTATGATATGCCTCCACCAGGTCTGGCAGTACAGAGAAGAACCGAATAGGCACACCCTCAGATGCCTACAAAAAAAAGGTTAACAAGAAATCAATGACCTTAGATGTAGCTTTGCAAAACAACTAAACCTTAATATCTTAAAACTTCACTACATTTTGCATTTTCCTTGCTTGTCAAAAACCGACCGTTTTTACATGGTTTGCTTTAAACATATACTGCCAGACACTTTTTTCAAAGGATGTTGTAGTCCCTCTAAGCTTCACAGTATGTCACCTGATCTGACACGGTTTTGATGCAACTTAGCACATTTTGACTAACCTAAATGCAACAATTAAGAGACGTTAAATTGTCAAACATGTAAAATGCTGACAAAATTACAAATGACTGGTAATTGGATGCATTCTTTGATTAAAAGTGGCACAAAGTATCAAAAGACACAGGATCTACGGAGAGAAATAACTGTAGCACAGCCAGTACAAATATAGACTTTGTCCTGTATTTACAAACCAAAATCTTCTGAATGTTACATTTGTTTTAGTGCCTCCGATTTTAAAATTAAGATCACAAATTCATACTTTTGGGTATGGGTCAAAGTCAATAAAATGTCAGCGTTTAAAGCATTTAGCATGTCTTATTACAAAACGTCAGACAGACAAGAGGCCACAGACATTATTATAATATGCACCTCCCACATTCTCTGAGATGTTTTAAAATGTGTGGTTTAAGGTGAGCACAAACATTTAGCTTAGTTTATTAGTTTGTTTTATTAGATTGCAAGACATTCACTAATGCTTTACATTGAAGACAAGTTTTAAGAGGAACCCTGTGGCTTGCTCAACACCCAAGCTGATGGATCATTTAATACAGAGGCTGTGCTGCAATGCAGGCTTGAAAGAGGAAGAACTGTGGTAGAGACATTGTGGGGCATTTTACAACTCTACAGTTTTAGTTTACCTTCTAAACCTTGAGTGCAGGTCATTTCTAAATGCCAGTCGAGAAAGAACTCCAGTGGTTCAGCTTAATTATATAAAGAGACGAGGATATGTTTTTTGCACAAACAAAAAAAATACAGTCTATATTCAACTATATTCCTGACGTCCATGTTAGTTTCCAACACACGTTCACAGTGCATCCGGGGTCAGCACAAAAGTCGCATGCGTCGTTCAGTGTTGACCCCGGATGCTCTCGTGAAAGCGCGTTGGAAACTAACACGGATGTCAGGAAATATATATATATATTCTGTATTTTTGTTTGCTTGCGCACAAAACCCATCCTTTTTGCTTTATATAATTCAATTAATGTTTATACTGTGGAGCATGAGCTTGCCTTCTAGTTTGTGTTGTGTGCTAATTGTTTCTCTTTTTAAGCGAATATACTACATTTCATCGAGCAACCTTGGTAAATTGGAATTACTCTTCATGACCGGTAAGTTATGGCTTCTACTCCTATTATTGTTACTTGCACCTCATGTCATAGGATTAGCTTAGCCTTTTCTGTCAGCGGCAAAGGTTTTACATGTGATAAATGCAGGGAAATAGTTAGGCTGACAGAGAAGATCTCAGAATTATAGTCTCGCATCCAATCTTTATTTGAGGATAGTAAGGCTGCGGCAGAATACCCCCACTTGCGGTCTTGGCCACTTGAGAGCGCGTGCACGCGACAGGAAGGAAGAGCGCAAGTCTGTCCAATGTCTTAAAAATGCCAAAGGTAAGTGCGCTTAACGCACACTAAACCCACACTAGCTTGAAACCGCTTCGGAGCGGTATTAAGTCTAAGCGTATCCCATCATGCATCATGTTCGAGATGTTGCGGAAAGCTTTCCATTGTATGTTATGCTACTACTTTTTAAGGTTCTATCTTTTTTTATTCTATGTTTGGCTAACATGCGTTTTCTTTTGTTTTTTGATACAATACAAATAAAGCGCTATAAAAATAAATCTGACTTGACTATATAATTACATATAATTTTGTGGTAAAGCGTAGTGTTACATATTTTATTGGTGAAAACTCCAGAGTTATGTATTTTGTAAAACTGCATTTTATCTCAAAATTAGAAACACCACATTAATTAACGTTATATGTTTGCACTTGCTAGGTGTGTCCCATCGGGTTAGAAATACTACATGCTCACTTGGGATCTTCACCCCCACTAGAACACTTGGGCCAAAAACAGGAAATACACCATGAAAGTAGTCAAGTGCAAAGACGGGGTATTTGGACGCAGCCTAAGAGTGTAAGGGCCATAGAAAACACTTTGGATGTGAGTAACGTTAGCGTGCACAGTTCGGTTCCGGTTGAAGATCCCCCGCAGCAGGGAAACTTTGTGACTGTGAGACGGCGTAGGTCAAAACATAACTCAACCGTTCCGATTACAGTCTCGAACAAGTTTTGCTCCGCTTAGTGACGCGCCAACTGAGAAACCTGTTGAAAGTGCGCTAGTTATTGGTTATTCTATTTTACGGAACATTAACATAGAGGCACCAGCCACCATAGTCCAATGTTTACCGGGAGCCAGAACGGCTGACATCTAATCATATTTAAATGTGCTGGCTAAAGGTAATCGTAAATTCAGTAAGATTGTTATTCATGTCAGCACAAACGATGTTCGACTCCGTCAATCGGATATCACAAAAGATAATATTAAAGAGGTGTGTGAGCTCGTAAGCACAATGTCAGACACTGTAACAGTGTTTCCCCAAACTAGTTTTACCATAGGGGTCGCTCCAACAGCACCCCGGCCCCCCCTTGAAGGTCAAGTTAATTTAGTTTTCTTTATAGTGCCAGATCACAAGAGAAGAGAAGAGAAGAGAAGAGAAGAGAAGAGAAGAGAAGAGAAGAGAAGAGAAGAGAAGAGAAGAGAAGAGAAGAGAAGAGAAGAGAAGAGAAGAGAAGAGAAGAGCATTTAAGGTTACCTTTCCTACAGAAAATCTCGTTCTTTTATTAAACAAACTAAATAGCATTATGGTATTTATCTTATTTACATGGCGGCATGCCATTTCTGTCTCTACGTTTACAATTCTCCTCTGCTCTCCTTATCCAGTTCCGCCCGGTTCGCACGCACACAGACACGTGCGCGCACATACTGTCATGAAACTCAGATTTGATTCGCTCTCGGGGTACTTTAATGCGATATGCCAAGCAATCTGCGCAGCCCAACATTAAATTGGACGCATCTGTTCCTGAAGTCACTGATTAGCCTCTTCATGTGTTTTATCAGAGTTGGGGCAGGAAAGTGGATCTCGCGGGCCAGAGTTGAGAACCACTGGTCTAGACGTTGTGACGCCAGTTTGTTTTGTTAGTTTATTTTTGCCCTTGCCATTTTGTACCCTACCTTGTTGGATTATCCTACCCCGTTGGACTGCCTCATCCTACCATGTTGGATTTCCCTGCGGTGTCTCCTTGTTACCCTGTTAGTTCCCTACGTTGCGTCGTGTTTATTATTTAGTTTGGTTCCTGTTATATTTACCATAAGTTTTTCTTGTTCCCTTGTTTCATCACCCATGTGGGAAGTGTTTATTTTCAGTTATATTATTGGTCCTGTCTGTGTTTCACCCCATCGTGGTTTTTTGTTTTGTTTTGTGTAATAAAATCTTGTTTCTTGTCTACCGCTGCCTACACGTGGGTTCTTCTGCCATACCGTGACATCAGCATAAAAGTGATGAAATTATGAACTACTTCACAAATAAAATCGATGATATTAGACTATTATAACTATGCAACCAGAGGCTACACTAGCTGATCAAACAACTAACTAAAGCTCCCCTAAAGGAGCAATTGCAATTATTTTCTACCGTAGATCATGGTGAACTGTCTAAATCATTAGATCATCTAAATCAACAACATGCATGCTAGACCCTATACCTACAAATACCTACTGAAAGAGATGCTCACAGAAATTATAGATCCTGTTCTAAGCATTATTATCTCATCTCTGACACTAGGATATGTGCCTAAAGCAAATAAGGTTGCTGTTATAAGGCCCCTTGTCAAAAAACAACAACTCGACCCTAAAGAAGTAGTTAACTATACAGACCTATATCAAATCTACCTTTCATTTCTAAAGTACTTGAAAAAGTAGTTTCAACTTAATTATGTTTCTTCCTCCAAAGTAATGACATCAATGAAGAATTGAACAAGGTGAACAAAAATCAAATTACTTCTTTAATTTGGAAGAACAGTGTGGTCATTAAAAAAAATACAAAATCTTTATATAAACAACATTCTTACCTCTGATAGCGAGACTATAAACGCATATATTCTATCAAAATCTCTATACCTCATCTGTTAATACTAAATTATGTGATTTTTTTTATAATAAAGTTGATCAATTCCCTTAAATTTAGAAGAATTAGATTATATTTTATCCAAAACACCCTTAAAGGCCACGTTCCCCGCGATCGCATTTTTCAAACTTTAGTTAGTGTGTAATATTGCTGTTAGACCATAAATAATACCTGCAAAATGATAAAGCTCAAAGTTCAGTGCAAAGCGAGATATTGTCTTTAACAGAATTCGCTTTTCAATGACTACTGAGAACAGTTGGAATCGGACTACAGCCCTCTACTTCCCGGGTACATGATGTCACTATTTGGAGTATTGTTTGGTTATCAGAGATTGTACATATTTAGCTGAATTCTAATAAGAATTCAGCTACACACATTCTAAGATAACCAACGGTCAAATAACAGCTTCCATGACTTTAACATCGGCTGTGAAAGCTGTTCTGTGTAATACACTGATATTGTGTGTGTGTGTGTGTGTGTGTGTCTAAAACACTTCTATGAAACGTCCTTTGAAGTCCTGCTTGCAATTGTCTCCTGGTCAATCTGCTTGTTTTATTATCCAACTCGGGTCCAATATAAAAAGGCAAAACTAACGGTTCTGTTATTAGTGTCAATTAATATAACCGGTCTGACACCATAGTAGGAAAAAAATGTGCGATCTCTAACAAAGATTGACCTGTGCACATGCACTAGCAGACCTCCGTTACACTTCGATGGATCTGCATGTTTTTAACTGATAAAGTGAAGTTGACTCCATTGTTACTGTTTATTGCTCAAAGCCAAAGATATGAATACACGTGCACTGAGAGGGGCACCGACCAATCACAACGGCATGAGAAGCGGAAGCTCGCCTTTGCACTTAAGCCTTAAAGCAAAATTCCGAATTTTTGCTCGGATCAGATTTTTTGTTCGGCTGTTCACAATAATTTTAAAATGTGGCCAATAGCACATTCCAGTAAACTGAATGGCATGCGCAAAACAACAATAAAACGTAACAGGCAGCACGCTTTCATAATGGTTTAAGCAAGGGTCAAGTCAGCGGATATGTTTGACTTTATGCGGTGCTGAGCGGATTTTTATCGCGGTGCAATTTTAGAACATTCCCGGAGCAGTTCGCTCTCGGGCTGTGCGCATGCCGGTTTGCACGTCCCTGCATGGAGTAGAACACACCTATGGCTTATGTTTTACCACCGTGTCAACACGCACGCGACTGGTGTATGCAAAGCGATAAAAGACAATAGAAACTATTAACATTAATGCGTTTGTCATATTGCATCGCGCCGTATCCAGTGGCAAAATGTCTTATTATAATGGATTCTATAATCATCTGTTGCATCGCATCGTGTGGCTCACGTGCGGTACAGTGCAAGGGCTTATGTTTATAATCTGATGCTTAATGTTTGGCAACCGAGCTGTAAAGTGCACTTCCGTCAACAAGTCAAGTCCGTCAACGCAAGTCGATCTACAATGACGCAAAAGTCGCATGAATTCCGATATGACCGTTCAGACTAACACATTGCGAAACATCAGACCTGTATCTGATTTAGGACCACATATGGAAGTGGCTCAGATCAGATTAAAAAAGATTGGATCCATGTGGTTTGTCATGTTCACACTGTCATGCAGTAAACAGATCTGGGTCGCATATAAGCAAAAAAAATGATTTTGGTGGCAGTGTGAACGTAGTCTAAGCGGGGAACCAATCACGACAGACCTGGTCAGCTTTACCAATCAGAGCGTTTTGGAAGGAGGGATATTATATAGACCGGAAGAAATCCAGTAGTTTTGTCAAAAGATGGACAGCGGTGAACAATAGACTTGAAATATGTGAAATATAAAGCGTTTTTATTAAGTTAGTTAGAAACATGAACATCCATTGTTAAACACCCAAAAAACATAATCAAAGCCTCAAAAACAGCAAAGACTGGCTCCTTTAAATAAAAGTCATTTTCCTGATGGCCTGCCCATTGAATTTTATAGAACATTTTGGAAGGATCTAAGAGAATTAATATTATTTGTTTTTGAATAATTAGTGGAGTCTATGAAACAAGGTTATAACACTTTAGCCTAAACCAGATAAAAATATTCATTATATTGAAAATTGGCGCCCCATAACTTTATTCTGTTTTTGTTAAGTAGTTATTGCCCATCAAGCTAATAAATTTGAATAAGCAAAAACTGGATTCACGGAAATTTACTTTTAAGCATAAATGCATTGTGTGGAACAATCAATATGTTTTATATAAAAAATAGGACCATATTAAACAAACAATTATTTTGTTGAAAAAACATGATTTTTATTTCACAATTCATGGAATACAATGGAAAGCTAATTAGTTATTGAACATTTATTGAACATAACCAAATTAATATTACTCGTATAGAATATTTAAGGGTAGTTAAAATAATATTTCCTAAACTGTTATACCTTATCAAATCATCTCTACAATATTCTAGGTTAATGGAATAAATTCCTCATTTAATGATAGGTGGGCTGGACTAAAAATGCAATAACTGGCATATCAGAAAAACATTCATTTGTAGAAATAGTATTCCCCCGAAAACAACTGTTTTATGGAAACAAATGTACCCTTCAAAAATGTCCTATAACATCTGGTCTGTTCATAATAATTTTGAAATACCAAACAAAGATAAAGAACTTCACGTAAAAATTCTCCAGTTTATGTATATTCAACCAGATTAAAATGAATTAGTAGTTCACTTGTTTTTTAGATGTACATTAACAAGGTCACTTTGGACTGAGGTTTCATTATTGATTTTTAATTAATTTAATAATCTGATTGATATTAAGGAAAAAATTGTCTGTGTGAATTTTTAAACACTGGCTTCACTACATTAGACAATGCTATCAGAATCCTGTGCTTGCTTGGAAAAAGTTATATCCATACATGTAAATTTATAGTTTATAAACCTAATATTATTGTTTTTTGCTTCAAAACGGTTTTTGGTTCAAAGTTTTTAAGGGTGAATTTAAGGGTGATAAGCACATTTTCCTTAATGAGTGTCTGGACAAAACATGCTTTAGGATTAATTGCATGTTTTAATCGTTTTTATTTATTTTAGGTTACTGTTTAATCTAATTTGGTTTTAATTTTGGATTATAATTGTTGATTTGTCTTCTGTGCTATATTTTTGTTTGATTTTGTAATGTTAGTTTATGATGTGTAGTTTATACTGTATAGTACATGGTTTTATGTACAATTAAAAACTAAATACTTAATACTTAAAGGCGGAAAGAAAGTGATATATATTGAGAGATTGTTATCCGACGTCATGCCACGTTGAATGTTGCGCCATCTTGGGAGGATTGGCGCTGCTGGTGCGTTCAATGCAGTGTTTTGTTTTTCTTGTTGGATTAGGAAATATAACTACGGTAGGTCGGTCTTGTTGTGATAAAACTGCAATAGCCTTACGCAGAGTCGTTCAGGAAAAGCACATGGTTCTTTCACTTTCGATTTCACCATATATCAAACAAAACAAGTAACGGTACAAATCAAAACAATAATAGCTGTGGAGTATTACCCTCCCAAGATGTTTCACATTCTCTATAGAGGGTATGCATTGCCGCCACTTTCCCACGTGAAGACGCCTGGACACGCCCACCTTGAGCGCCAAGACATGTTCCCCTGAGTGGTAATCCACGCAGAAAAATGGCAAAGGAGAATAGGAGAAACAAAGAAACCAGGACTAAAACACGCAATTATTTGATGAAACTACAAGCAGCTGGACTCGACAGGTGATCCTTAAGACTTCCCTATGACCCACAAAGGAATCAAGTGTTCCTGGATACTGAAATGTTGCACGGAATTGCGTTTCCTGATATTGAAAGCAGTCATTTTGCTGAATGTTTTGCTCGTCACAGGGGGCGCGCTCCGGCGTGCTCACGTGGTAAAGCGCCGAAAATAAAATCTGAGAATGTCACCACCCCTCTCACTTCCCCTCTTCTCGCTCGCGCTGTCATTACGCATCTATGCACCAAAGACAAAGTATGTCGGGGGTTTGGAAACACTTTAAAGTTTCAGATGAGGACACCAAAGTTGCAATATGCAACATTTGCTCTGCAAAAGTTTCAAGAGGGGGTTCGACAGCAAAGACCTTTTCAACAACAGGTTTGATACACCACCTGAACTCACGACCCGCAACTGAATATGAAGAGTATCGCCAAACAGCATCGGTTAAAACTACCCCAACTAGTCTTTGAAATGATCAGGAAATTTGCAAAGATAGAGCTATAAAGCACGTGACATTAAAGAGAAAGTAATGGAATTCATTGCCTTAGATGACCAGCCATTTTCGGTCGTGGAGGACATCGGATTTCGTAGGCTCATACAACACATTGAGCCGCGTTATACATTGCCAAGCAGGCACTATTTTGCAGAGACCTCTCTACCTGAAATGTATGACCAAGTTGCAAAACATATTTATGAGCATATAGCCACAGATATCTCTGCTCTAAGTTTTACCACAGACATATGGAGCATGCTTAGCTTGACAGCGCAATGGATACATGCTGACTTTAAATTGCAAAACATTGTGCTTCACGCACAGGAGATTGTCATCCGATCTTTGGCTAAAATGTTTGAAACTTGGCACATAGACAAGTGTAAAGTTCATGTGATTGTGAGAGATTATCCACGGAAGATGATAAAGGCTATGGATGACAGTGGACTGAAGAGCATACCGTGCATGGCACACACACTGCAGTTGGCTGTGAATGAGTGTGTGATTAGACATATCAGAAATTAAAGTAAAATTGCGGGACATTTTAAGCATTCTCCGCTTGCTTATTCCCGACTACAAGAATTGCAAAAACTGTTTGGGATGCCACCAAAATGACTGCACCAAGATGTGGCCACTCGCAGGAACAGTACATTCTAAATGTTGTGAGGACTACTTGAACAGAAGCTGCATACATGACAGATCACGATCTGCCCGCAACTTTGAGTGCACATCAGTGGATGTTGGTGGAAAACATTGTGTCTCTTCTCGCCCCGTTCAAACAGTTAACCAAGGTAATAAGCTCAGCTCAGGCGTCTGTTGTTGAAGTTATTCCCCTGATCGCAGCACTGAAGCGCCTGGTGTTAAAGCAAGCACAGCCTCACAACAACTAGAAACCTATCTAGCTGAACTACCCATTGCCAGAAGTGACAATCCACTTGACTACTGGCGCGCGAACAAAGATCGCTTTCCTTGGCTTGCATGGACTGCACGCAGGTACATATCTGCCCCAAGCACCAGCACAGACTGTGAGAGATTATTCAGTTCAGCATCTCATGTTCTCGATGAGAAGAGGAACTGTCTCTCCAGCCGGAAAGCTGAACAACTTTTGTTCATAAAGAGAAACCTGCCACTTTTGCTTAAATAAAGGCAGCCTAATTTAGTGTGTATAGTTATGTTGTTTACAGTTAGAGGTTGGATTTTGTTTTTTTTCCTCTGTTTGTGCACTGTTGTTTTGTACAGTAATTTAAAATTGAAGTATGAAAAGCAACTAGTATTTTTGGCACAATTTTGTTACAAAAAGAACCTGAAGAATAATATATTAAATTTTGTTATTGTTTATACAATTATTGCCTTGTTATTACTGTTATTTTATTTTTTTGTTGTCAATAAACAATAAAGCTTTCCTGTAGCTCAGTGGCAAGAGCATTGCGTTAACATCGCAAGGTTGTGGGTTAGATCCCAGGGAATTGCAAATACCTATGTATAAATGTATAGGATAATGCAATGTGAGTCGCTTTGGATAAAAGCGTCTGCCAAATGCGTAAATGTAAATGTAAATAAATGCTTGATTGCTCAAATAATTTGTCGTTTTTTTAATACAAACATACAGAAAAATACTTTGAAAGAAGTTGCGGTATCGGTTTTCGCCCAAGTGCATCCAAAACTTTCGGTTTCGTGTTTGGCCAAGAATTTTCATCTCGGTGCATCTCCAATGCTAACTTTAACCTGCTAGCACTGAAATCATGATCCCACCCTCCATGCGAATCGCCATCCAAAGCCACGCCTCCTCCAAAACACATAAACGCACACAAACCAATCAATATAGCATAATAAGTGGACAAGAGTAATGATACGCAATTGAGTTAAAATACTTCACTATTAACATCCATTAACTGTAGGAAACTGTAAGATGTGTACCTTGCAAAAAAAGAACTGCTTATAATCCCGGCCGACACAAAGATTCATCACAACTTCTCTATTCAACTGGGCTCATCAACCATCACATCTTCCAGAAACCTGGGAGTAGTGATCGATGATTAGCTTAACTTCACAGATTAGGTTACCAGCACCGCCCGGTCCTGTAGATTCATCCTCTACAATATTTAGAAAAATTAGACCCTTCCTATCAGAGCATGCTACACAAGTCCTAGTCCAGGCTCTTGTTCTGTCCAGACTGGACTACTGCAATGCGCTACTTACTGTACTCCCAGCTTGCACAACCAAACCTCTACAGATGATCCAGAATGCACCGGCAAGAGTGGCGCCTTGCTTTCTGCCTGTTGGTTCTGAACTGCCTGTCTGCCCTGCTACTTCCAGTCCCACTTGTCTCACCCTCAGCCATCCATCGCTGGTGTGAGTTTGCCGTGGGTCTACCAGTCGGCATCAGGATCCTTCCTCTCCGCCCTCAGCCTCCTAATCCCGGACTCCGTCTCGGCCCATCGACCTCAGAACCTCACCTCGGCTCAAAGCTTCCTTGTCTCCACCGTCGACCGGTTGTCCACCACCTCCGCCGGCCTCCCTCGTCCCTCCGGCTCCGCCTTGGTCAGTCGTCGAACCGCCATCGCCTTTGGACTACACTCCTCTGGCTGAGCTTCGTCACTCCCGTCCCGCCGGCTCTGTTGGGCTCCTCCCCCCGGCTACACCTTGGTCCTCTGTCTCTCCGTCTCCGCCTTGGGCGCCTGAGCATTTGGTTTCACCCTGGGCCTCTGGAGCCTCGCCATCACACGGTCTCTTCGGCTCTCGGTCTCCGCCTCAGGATCCACCTCCGCCTACGTCGCCTCTGTCGGCCAGCTTCTTGACGTCTTCAACCCTCTTCTCCTCAGCGGCTCCGTCCTCCATTGGCTCCTTCGGCGGTCGCCATCGGGACAATGACCTGGACCTCCTTTGGGTCCTACTGTCTCTGTCTCCTTCTGTCTTCACCCTGGCTCCTTCCACTGTCTACACCCCCTTGGTCCTTCTGGTCTTCTGCCTGTCTTCACCTGTCTTTCACCAAAGTCCGTCCTCCTCCAGAACCCCCACCTGCCCTGTGTTGGATCTGTTACGGCGCGAGGTCGCGCCTTTTGGGGGGGGGCGTACTGTAACAGTTCACCGTCTGCACATCCTCATCACCGGACCACACTTCCCATAATCCTCAGCACCTGTCTCACCTGATCCTCATCACTAGACATTAGTTAGTAATCCCCATCACCTGTGTACCCCTCGTTATCTGATGTATTTAAGTTCTCCCCTTGTTTATGGTCTTTGTCCAGTATTGAGTGTTTATGGTTGTTGTGCGTTACCCTGTGTTCTCTGTGGATTAAAGTAAACCCGTTTTGATTCATTTTATTGTTTTGAGTATTCCCTGCACAAACCATGACAGTGATATTTGGAGATGTTTTAATAAACCTAATTCAAAGTTTATACAGTATTTAATGTAAATACATAAAGTTAGGCAATAACAGCTTACATTATTTTATTTAGAGATTATTTCATTTTAAAAGGTTAAATAATAAAGTTAATTAAAAAATGTGTTGTGATTGCTGAATTGCAATGGGTGAGATTGGAAATGTAATTGTAATATTGCTGTAAAATGATAATACATTATACGTTATCTGTGCTTTCACGCCCACTTGATGCTCATCAAAAACGCACACATGAGCAGACAACCCCTAAAGACTAACCCTGGAACATAACCCGCTCCAGAGCAGGTTATCCTCAGAGAGTAAGTTGCTATGGTTACTTACATACCCTGAAAGTTATCTCTGTTTTTGGAACCGAAAGTTGGGGTTTAACTAACCCTTAAATTTACGGCCCAGAAGATATATTAGGCCCGGAAGACCTATCGTTTCATACTGTCATGTGACCACGATAATATTGAGACAATTTTGCTTATTATTTGCGATAACACAATATCGACCAAATTAATTAAAACGTTCTTTTGCTTTTTTTTTGTTTTAGCATTGCACTTAATTCATACTGTGTTTGTCTTTTAAGACACACAACAAAAATGTTAATAAACTTCATTTTTTTAGCAGTTAAGTGTCTTGAGTTCACGTTAATTTCTGTGGACTTTTAGTTTGTACCTCCTGAGTATCTATTCTCTGTATTGTGTTGTAGTCTTTTGTTCATTGGTTCCCCTGTGATTGTCTCCTCAGGTGTGTCTTGTAAGATCATTACCCTGTGTATATAGCCCTAGTGTTTGAGATCTCAGTTGTCAGTCTTTATCTGCGTCTGAATTCACTCACTTGTTCACTCATTCACTATTCCCTATATAGCGAATGATAAATAGACCACTATATGGGTAAGAAGTGAATAAAAATGAGTAAACAATTTTGGACCGTGACGTAATATATCCTGCGTCTGGCAGAACTGTCGCAGAGATTCGTCATAACGCTTATATTACACCTGTGTGGCTTTATGGATTGTTTTGTAAAATTGTAAAGTCCATTTTTGCATTATTTGTCACGTTTTTTGTAGGCTATTAGTTTTTCATAAAGAGAATGTGGCGAAGAAGGGATTGTTTGCTAAGTTGCTGTAAATGGTTGCTATGGGCGTGACTTCATAGCTTCATGAAGATCTTGGGAGACTTATTGGCTGGCTAAGTTGAATGAGCATACCCCCTTGTCTTTACGACACTGTTATGCAAAGATATCCATCTGGACCTTAAAATGGCAGTCTATGGGATCGGTTGCTTGGTAGCTGTATATGGTTGCTAGGGCATGGCTTGATTGCTTCATGATGATCCTGAGAGACTTATTTATTAACTGAGAAAAAGGAGCCCACCCCTTTGTCCCAATGACACTGTACTGCGAAGATATGGCACTGAGCCTTTTATAATGGCAGTCTATGGGCATTTCCTTCCCCATTATAAATCTATGGGTACAACTTACACCCCATTCTGAGGTATGTTTTTACAGAGCCTGGCATCCTCCTCAAATTTGATAACCCGCATGTTTCTACGAAATCCTTACTCAGGGCTATGAGCTGTCAAATTTCTGCGCAATTTTAAGTCTATGGGATTTTTCGCCCACTTTTTTGTACGCAGGCGGGCTTATAAAAGTCATAGCACAATTCTCCTCAACAAGCCTGTCGATTTGAGCCCTCATTTATGGGTCTACGACAAACCGTGCGGGACGAGATATGTGCCAAAGTTTGTCCAGAACAAGAAGAAGCACCACAGAATAGTAATAGATATGCTTCTCAAGCCAACATAATAAGTTCAAGTGAGATTAAAATATGTTGGCTTTCTCAAACAAATATAATTATTCTCAAATGTAAGCAATCCTGCTTATATGTAGTGGGTCGTATACAAACTCTCATTGTTTTGTCATGGGTGTATCAGTCTTGTGCTTTAATTAAAACCCCAGTTGGTTTTGCAGCTGCACTGTCATGCTGATAGAACAATGCTTGCTGTAATGCAGAGGACAGAATAGCTTGAGAGACAAGACACGCACACAAGAGTCTCGGCGAAGCTTTGGCAGCTAAACAGCCAACTATCACAAGGTCACACATTCATTACGATGCACAAGATAGTAAATGGCTTGTAAGAGGGCAGATGTTTTGAGTGGCTATTCATTACTAGACGGCATTTTGTCAAGTGACATTTACGCTATGACCACAATGCTAAAGTAACACAAGAGGGATTCTATTTGCCTTTAGTGTAAAACTTTTAAAAAATGTAAGTGAAGCTTCAGCGGAAGCTATACTTTCTTCAAAACTGAGAGCTAGCAAAACTCAATGCTAGCAAATCACATTTCTTAATTCTAGTTTAAATAAACATACGGGTGAATGTACAACACTGAATTTAGAAACAGTCCTCCTGACAACATGCTTACTGATGTTACAAGCAGAAGTGGCCCAATGCACATCTCAAAATAGTTCCCCAACAAACCTGACACTGTCTGTGTGAAAAGAAAAGCACAGCTATAACAGACCCCAGGCCAAAGAAGCTCATGGAGAATGTCCTCACCAAAGATCAAAGTTACATAATAAGGAATAACTAAATATGGGCAGTAGAATTATTAGAAACACCCCGAGGTGTAACATTGTCTTATAGACCACTTTGTATGACATAAGCATTGCTGACCCAGAAGAACTTCCTGTTTCAGTTTTTTTTAAGTACACAAACGTTTGAACAAAATACAACCAACCAAATCAAAATGTTAAACGAATATCTTTAAGTTTATATATGTAAGACTAAAAGACTTTGCTTTCACATCAAGGGCAATGGGACTGATCACAAACCGCTATTTCACTCCTGTAGGCTATTGTTTCTAGGTGAACAGCCAGCCTTTACCCTAACTGCAACATCCTTCAAAACTTTAAAAAAACAGCTCACAACATACCTGTTCTGCATTTATTTGACTAACCAATAATTATGTCTTGTCAAAAAAAAAACTTCTCTCCTTTGCCTACTCCAGCTTTATTCCTCCTAGTAGCATGGCCTTGTAAACTAACGGTACTGTTTAGTGTGTTGACAAAATGTTTTTATGCTCTCCTACTTGTAAGTCGCTTTGGATAAAAGCGTCTGCCAAATAAATAAATGTAAATGTATGTAAATGTTCAAGTAAAAGAAGTGACCATGATGCGCACGGGAGATAAACCCAGGGAAACAAACACGTTGTACGTTTATTTTACAAATAAACATGTGGAGAAAATGTCACAATGTTTTCAAGCCTGTCATTTAACTACAAAAATAATGGTCAGACTGCTTATGACTGATGTGATTACAGCACTCCGTAAGTTTATTATCAAGTTATATACAAATGTTGTTAATCTAGCAATAAAATGACCTTCATAAAAGATTGGTGTATGCTGTTATGTTTCAAAAAGTAAAAACGCAGATCCTAAACATTCACCTGTGTTGTAGTTTACTGCTGAGTTTAATGTTTTTAAGTAAAGGAAACATACAGTAAATAAGCACTTTGTTCTGAAAATCTATTTATTTTGAACTGAAAATCACAATGCACATATTCATAATTTTAAAGACATAATATATATCTTATAATTTTTGCAGTGCATAAGAGAATTTAACTGGATAATTTTAAGAAAATCAGACTTTTTCCACGTTTAAGTGCTATAATCAGGTCTCTGGTGCATCTACCAACTCAGAAAACTTTAAAAAAAAAACAATCAGAACGAAATCTGAACGGCTCCTTTTCTTACAGGCTTGTTGAGGTAGGTTCGTATAAACAAAGTTACTGGGTTGTCATTTTTCACGTTTTCTGAGTTGGTAGATGCTCCAGAGACCCATTATACCACTTAAACATGGAAAAAGTCCGATTTTCATTAAATGACCCATTTAAGACAGTGTCTAAGAATAAGTCTGACTAACTAAATTCAGTGAAGAAAGAATGTTGCGTAAAAGAAGCTCATGGTTGTCTTTAGTAAGACTAAATCACACAGCTTTGTGGAAAAAGTAAGACACCGAAAAACTTAAAACAAAATGGCCGACAGTAGGGGTTAAACCCAGTTTTTCTATGCCGAAAATAATTGTATATTAGAGAAATACTGTGCAAATAATGATAAAAACTAGCATTGGACTACAGATGTACACAAAAGATGAAGCAACAAAGAAAACAGTGCCTCCAGCATTTCTTTCTGATAAGACTTCCAGTGAATTTTATTGGTCTTTAAAAATATCTTCCTCTTTTTATTGTCCATTTATTAAAATGATTTGCCATAGCAAAAATGAAAGTCAGGCCACTTTTTAAATCTCGACCAGTTGACAGTTAACTGGTTTCCATTACAACAAAGATCATAATGTAAAGTTAGCCAATGTGCAATCAGTCTTACTTTCTTGTCTTACATTAGACCGATCTAAGTTTTTATGCAACTGACTAAAAATGGCTCTAGATTCAAAAAGTAGCCTGACTGTGCAGAGGAAGTTTTTAAAGACCAGTAAAAGTTTTCAAAGACCAGAAAAATACACTGGAAGACCTATATGAAAACGAAATTCTGGAGAAATTGTTTTTCTTCTTTGTCTCTTCTTTTGTTTACATCTTGGCATTTCCTATCAACGCTATGCGGTTGACACACAGCTCAAACCTGTCTTTTCAGCCTACTTATCTGACGGCTTCTGCGTGCATGCCTGAATGACATTTCACTCTGGATGAAGGACCATCACCTGCAGCTGAACCTTGCAAAAAGTGAACTGCTCATGATCATGTCTGTGATGCGAACTACTGCCCCTTATCGGAGATGACCTCCTCTGGAATGTCATGCCGAGCAAAGACCGCTTTGACAGTGATCTCAGCAGATGTGACATTTAGACGTGCAACCTCTATGTACCTGGAAACTATGTATGTACCTTTTCTTTTTCCATTCGAACAAGTCCATCTCTCTGCCACTGATGTTTTGGAAGTGAAGACGATAAGGTGAACTAGTTTGAGTTTATTGCATGTGTGACACTGTTCCACCATCTGACAAATGTGTGATGACAAACCTGGCCACCAGGCGGAGGTTTTTTTTTCACGTATTTTTGTCAGAATGTCTTTTTGCAGTGTCTTTGGACTTACCAGCCTGTTACCTTTCAACAGGATATCATCAGGTACTAAGACCTGCTCTCACTTGCCAATATGGCATCAGTTCTTTGTTTCTGCATGTTTTTCTGGCCATCCAGTAAGATGATGTTCTTTTACCTATTTGTAGGTTAAATCCTCAGCTTGAGCAGATTTGATCTGCTCCAATTTGCTGTCTGTCACCGGTAAGGAAGACACAATGGTGCAGATCCAGTGATAGTCCTGTAGGCAAGCATTAGTGACTTGAATCTGATACAGGCTTCAACTGGTAGCCAGTGGAGAGAGATGAAAAGGGGAGTCACGTGAGCCCTTTTGGGCTGTTGAAAGACGAGGCATGCTGCTGCGTTCTGAACCAGCTGGAGCGGTTTGATAGCCTTTGCAGGAAGACCAGCAAGGAGAGCATTGCAGCAGTCCAACCTTGAGATTACCAGGGCCTGAACAAGGAGTTGTGCCGCATGCTCAGTGAGATAGGGTCTAACCTTTCAAATGTTGAATAAGGCATATCGGCATGACCGTGTTGTTTTTGCAATGTGCTCATTGCCTGTTGGATTACCATGTTCCCTTTGTTTGCTGTGGAATTATTATTATTTATTATTCTGAAGACTATGTTGTGTTTTGTCCCCCTTGAGGGAAGTTTTTGGTTTAAGTTCTTGTCTTGATTTGCCCTGTTTTTCCCCATCGTGGTTTTTTTTGGTTCTCTATTCAAGTTTTTGTGTTAACCCTTTGGCTGCCCTGCACTTGGGTCTTCTGCACCATAATCGTGACAGAATGATCCGACCCAATCGAACCCAGCAGGCAGCTTTTGACGCAGAACGGTCTCTCCAGGCTCGCCTCCTCTGCAGTGTTCGTCAGGAGAACACAGACCTGATGAACTATGCAACCAGGTTCCTGGAGGCTGCAGAGGAGGTGGTCTTTGGGGAGGAGGAGGTGACGGTATTGTTTAAACGCGGCCTCAGGGACCCTCTATTGCCAGCGGAGATGAGGATGCTGAGACCGCTGGACTTCGATGGCGTGTTAAGGTTTGCCATGAACCGCCCGGAGCCCAGGGTCTCAGTCCATCCAAGTCACCCATCTCCATTGGCCGTGATCCCCGAAGGCCACGCCCTGCAGATTGTGGTTGTGGGCACGGCCGCACTGTCCGCCTCATCCCCTGCTACCCTTCCACCACCAACCTGTCTCCGTGGCAAGCGGGGGAGAAGGGCGTCTTGGAAGATGTCTGGCGACTCCTCGGAGCTCGCCACATCCCCCATAGCTACCTCGCAACCAGCCACTTGTGGTCCGGTTAAGGAAGAAGAGGCAGCGGAGGGAGGCGTCCAGTCTGGTGCAGCCAGGGTTCGGTCCAGTGCAGCCGGCGTCCAGCCCGGTCCAGCAGCTGGCATTCCAGCTGGCGTCCAGCCCGGTCCAGCAGCCGGCATTCCAACCGGCGCATAGCCCTTGTCTGCCGGCCTTCCAGCCGGCGGCCCAGCCCTGTCCAAACAAAGTGTCCTGAAGTTTGATCTGCCCATTCTCCCTCCTGTTAATGTTTATTTTATTGTCCAAATCCTTCATCATTATGTCAGCCCTGCCCCTAGTTTGTTCCGTTCCATGTCTATGGTGTCTGTCCTCCTGTCTGTCGGTCTTGTCATGTTAAGTGTACTCCCTTGGAGAACACCTGGGGGTGTTCTTTAAGGGGGGGTTATGTCATGGTCCTGCTCTTCTTGTCATGATTCTCGAGTCTTGTGGCAGGATCATGACATACCCATGTGTTTTATGTGGAGAAAGGGCATGGCATTGTTTTGGTTTTGTAATGACATGCTCTCTCTCCAGTGTCGCATATTTTAGCCCCGCCCCCTTGTATCTCTGTCAGCTCCCCATTACTGTTCATCCCTCCCACCTGTCCCATTCTCTTCACGCCAGTTCCCATTAGTGTTTGAGTCTTGTCACCTGCCCGTCACCCTCCCTGCGTCATTATCCCTTGTTAGTGTTCCCCTTTATAAGCCCCGTGTAGTCACTGCCACTTGTCAGATCATTCCTTGCTTTCATTTCAGAGTTAGCAAACTCACACTTTTCATGTAGTGTGAGTCCCACTGCTTGAAGTTTTATCAAGACCTTGGTCAGACGCTGGTCATGTTCAAGTTTGTCTCGGCCGAAGACAAGAATGTCGTCAGCATGACATTTAACAGCACTAAAATCCACCAGCAGTTGAGATATTCTGCGTTGAAAATGTTCAGGTTCTAACGCGATTCCAAATGGAATTCTATTGAAAATATACATCCCAAATGGAGTAATGAACGTGGTGAGTGGTCTTGACTCTTGAGTGAGCGGAATCTGCCAGAAACCAGATCTTGCATCTAGTTTTGTGAAAACTGTATCATCTGATAGCATAGCTAAAGACTGATCTACAGCCGGTAAATTGTGACGCTCTCTTTTGACCCATTCGTTTAGAGGATCTTTCCAATTGGTTTGGAAACTACTACCATTCCAGCGCACCATTCTGTGGGACTGCTTACCTTTGAAATTACTCACAATCACTCCATTCTGTCAAGTTCTTCTTTGACAATTCCCCAAGAATAGCATACTCTTCCTCTCCCTCTGCGAATCCCAATCCGAATCCAATTTAAATAACCGACATACAGCTTCAAAATGTCCCCTTTTTCTACATTTTCTGCATTCTCCATCTTTTGATGGACAATCCTTCCGAGAATGCTTTGTCCTGTTCCACATCGTCTGCAGTATTTTGTGTTGAATTGTGTTTCCTTTTATCATCATTATATCTGTCTGACTTGTTCTGTCTCTTATACTGGGCTGTTACTTAGGCTTTATTTCTGATCGCATCTAAATTAAAACTGTGGGTGTCTTTTAATTCTGATCCGTGCAGCACTGCTTGTTGTTTCTTTACTGTATCATTTTTAGGCACTATTTTAATAGCTTTGGCTATTGTTAGCTCTGAATAAAGCTGTAAGCCTTCTGACAGCCTCCTATCCCTACAACAATTCTGTCACATATTAATTCCTCCTTTAATGACCCGAAATTGCAGTGTTCTGCCAGTTTGTGTACTGCTGTAATGAAAGTCTCCACACTTTTGCCATCATTTTGGGATCGACGATTGAACTGAGTTCGTTCGAATGTGACATTGTGTTTGCCGAAACAGTGCTGTTTAAAGGCTTCCACCACACAGTCATATTTTTTTTTTCTCTGTCTCACCCAGCAGCAAGGCAGACAAAGACATTGTCTGCCTTGTCTCCCATTGCATATAATAAGGAGTTGATCTGGTATTCCTCAGGTTTCGCACTCAATATTGATGCAAGAAGAAAGTGCTCAAATCGTCTGATCCATCTTGGGTAATCCTCTGAAAGTCGAATGGCTCTGGATGCGTTATCTTTACTGCTGCAATAGCGATATTTCTGACACCATGTATTATGTTCTCTACATTATTTCAGTAGTAATCAATCATGCAGTACACGTCACGTCCAACGCACATGGCGAAAGCCTCACTTTATAATTATAACCCTCACTTGTTTCCGTCTCCCTCACATACGTCATTCCCCTGCACTCTCTTATGCATCATGAGAGTCTCTACTGTTACATCAGTTACTGTAGTCCAAGCCTGATTTTTGTTGTTATTTGCACTGTAGTCTCTAAATTTGTTAATTTAAAATGACTTGGAAGAATTGTATTCCTCTAATATGCAAATATTTGCAGCAAAAATAAACTGGCTTTAGTTAGACTAATTCTTGCTGTGTTTATGCAACCGGCCCACTATTCATAATTTGTAACTTTTTTGGGGGGGGGTATTTTATATGTGGGCTGTGGTGGACAACTAGGTTACAGTATAATTCAGTTAAATAGAGCGCAATGCATTTGACTGATGTAGAACTCCTTTTTAGGTGTGCATTTACTAAAAAATAATGCACACCCCTAGAATGTTCGTCAGCAACTGTTACATTTATAAGGTGAATTTCTTACCTGGACTGATAACTTTTTCTCTTCATTTGGTAATATTCTGTAGGTATACACACAATTCTGGTAGCTGTAAAAGAGTGATGCAAAATGCTGCATTACTATCACCTATTTCTCTCCCTTCTCTAGCAGGAACTGTGTGGCTCTAACAACTGTTGAAACTTTATATCTCAGCACCTCTCACAATATTTCCTCCTTAGGATGAATTGCCACATTGTTGTCTTACAATTTTGAAAGGCACTTTTTAAAAAGCTTAAATGTAGATGTAAGTCTCATTAGAGCCTAGATAACTCATAGTATATGAATGGCATGCAGTATGTTGGCATGGTAGCTCTGTAATCACATATCTCACAATTTGCTACAAGTAACACATTTTGTCTCAGTCTCATGCAGCACTCTTTGTTTATAATTTACAGTAACTATCAATAACAGACTTCTTCATTAAATTGTTTTAAGGAAATTTGTTTGCAACACACAGTGCAAGCATTATAGCATCACATAAATAGTCACAGGGAAACTGATATCAGTTTGCAAACAAATAGAGCTCTGTTTTGTATATTGATACTGTAGGTGATAACAGTAGCAATCTTTTAATCTGGTAGCAAAATAGGTTCTCAGAGTTAGAATATGGAATGCAGTGAAAATGTGTACCATATAAACCAATGCATTTATATATTTATTTGACCCAAATTTGGTTCACAGCCACAAAACCAAGCATATTTTACATGCTGTGTTTAAGATGGGCTTAGTACTATATGCCAGAACTTCAACATTGTAAATATCTCTCCAAAGTATTTTTTTCTCTTAATAACACAAACCTCGAAACATAATAAAACTTAATCATAAACACTCAAACATTTCATCCTATATCTTATATAGCTTATATTTCACTTCTACTAGAGCTCTAGCTTTGATACTTTTGGTAATACTCACAGTACACAGAGGGCATAAGCACCCTGTATAGATTCACTGTCCCGCAGGAGGAAGCTTCCATCCTTGGCTGCTTTGGAGAGAAGGTCCTCAGCTGTAGACCGAGTAATATTGCCATGGTACCATGGCTGTTGGGAAAACATCCTTTCCAAACACTTCTCCTAGAGTCTGTCCAGGAGACACCCAGGTTAATTTGACCCCAGCAAGTTTCAAAAGATGATAAACATATGGTCAGTTTCAGAGTCTCAAAGTCTGCTTCAAGGCGTTGATAAAATTAACGTCTGTTCCTGCTCTGTCTAGCTCAAGGCTTGCTGTTTCTCTGTCTTCCTGTTAGAGGGGCGAAAGCTACAAAAAGGAAGCTGCCACAAGCACAAGGGTGAACTTCCTCATTCTGCACACAGAACAGTTTAAAAATGCAGAGAGAGAGTGAGCAAGCAAGCGAGAAGGCCGAACAGCAGGTTGGTTCACATGTTCACACAGCTGTATGTACAAATGAGGTGAGAAAGGTGTATGTGGTTATTCACGACTTACCGTCAGAAAGCTCTTTAATCCCATATAAATGTTCAACCTTGCTAAACAAAACTATGGTTAGCAGGATCAACCAGCTAAAAGCCCTTATGCAAATTGGGAAGTGTAGATAAACATAAAGAGTGTTAGAGGTAGATTATGAATTGATGGTCTCAAAAATGAAGAACATTCATTTTATTTTGGCATGGATTACTAAAAAAAAAAAGAATGCAAATTGATAAAAACATTGATGTTCTGAATAAATATTCAAATATCATATGCTCTTTGCTGCATTTGCATGTTCTGACCCTAAAAAAAAACATAGCTTAAACAGGTCTCCCAGCTTAACATGTACACTTGGTTTAAAGGGATGTGATAGTTAAGGTTTTTTAGCAGGGTCTCTTGTTTGTGTGGAAAGTACACAACAGCATTAACACTTTACAGCATCTGGTCATTGCTTTGTGTTATGTTTTCTTTTTTAATATAAATGGCATTGTGTGTCTTATGTAATTCTCTCTCTCTATCTGTGAAGATGCCTTCTTATATTAATACACAGGAAGCCTTGTGCAAATATGAGAAAAGAAAAGACAAAGAGATAAATCTGCTGACATCCAACAGTCTGAGTCACATGATGCAAAAAGAGAACCTAAAGACAGTCACTTCAGCCTGGTGGTTTCCGTCTTGCTTCTCTCTCACACAGCCAAAGATCGTGGTTATGCTGTACTGTCAATAATAGCTTAGGAGCGATGGCCACAGTGTGGTGAGGTAGAATGTGTTTGAATATAATTATGTAGTATGGTGATAAAGTTTCCTTTACAAGATTCAAAACCTATTGTTATTTGCTTTCACACAAGATAAAAATGTAAGTAAGGTGACTTTACTTAAAAGTAAGGTTATACTGAGTGATCAAGTTCACACAATATGTTTGGAGACAAAATTTTGGTTTGATGAACAAACTGACGCATTTATTAAGGAACTGTAT
The DNA here is from genome assembly GCA_006030095.1 of Triplophysa siluroides. Taxonomy (NCBI): domain Eukaryota; kingdom Metazoa; phylum Chordata; class Actinopteri; order Cypriniformes; family Nemacheilidae; genus Triplophysa; species Triplophysa siluroides. The sequence continues at coordinate 6,620,134 of VCII01000203.1, read as the reverse complement.
TTTCCAAATGGTCCAGAATGCATTTCGGTCATTTGATAAAAACACAAAACACACACAACACATTTAACTTTCAATTTAAGTTTATTCAGTGGATGCATTTACAAATGTATTAAATTGATATAATACGGATACACTGATAGATACAGAACAAATATTACAAAATATAGATAATAGCAAACAGACTGACAAAACAACATTTATGCTGATGGGTTGCAATGATTTAAAAGCATCATAAGACTCAGTGACAACAAAACCTAAAAGCTCTAACCATTTCTTCCTATTAATTAAGAGTCATATAACAACTTTTATCATTTTATTTGACTATATACAGTGAAGTGCACATTTATTTAGTTAGTAATAAGCAGCATTCTAACAGGTACATTTACATATTCTTACCACAGCTTTTCAGTACTAAAACATAATTTATCTGTACAGTTCATTAGTTTGTGTCATAATAGCGAGTCGCAGAGATGACGTGTTTTTGTAGGCCAACCCGGAAGTCAGCGCTGCAGTGGTTCCCTCGACCGAAAGATAATGATAAACAAAGGTTTATGATGTTTACATGTTTTGTCTATCAATATGTGAAGCAGTATAAGATGTGAAGCATCAGCAATAAGACATAAAACATCAGCAGGAAGAATGGGTAAACTCCAATATGCCAAATATTGACTGTAAGTCAAATATCGAAATGTTTAGTTTTATATATTATATTTTTGTAAGCTAAGCTGTAGCATTTTGACAGTATCTAACTTAAGTTAGAATGTGGACAAAACAGAAAGCTATGCAGTAACGCTATGTTTGCGAGTGCTGATAAGCTAACGTAGCTAACAGCTTTCGAACAGCTTGTCCCAGCTTGTGGTTAAAAAAAAGACAATATGATGGGGTTTTTTAGCGTGTACACTGTAGGCTACACCTTGTCACATAGCAGTTTTAAAACATCCTTCTGTTTTTTGATATAAGTCAGAAATGACAAGGAGGCAGCTTCCCGCAATAGAAAGTCAATGTGAAGGGTAGGATTGTTTTCCTCCCTGGTGGTGGGCGTGGTTTTCAGATTATGAGATTTATCAGGGCTTTAACATTTACATTAACGAGATTAACATTGATTGTATTACATTTAGTGTAAATGGATACAGATAATGGATAATCACAATTTACAGTTTATTATATAGCTAATGTACTAATGGTAAGAAGGTTGTGCTCAGGCAGCCCTTCAAGGACAAATCGAAACAAATGAGCGCTGCAAAAAAAGGACATGCTTATTCAAAAACGCTTAATGTGAAAAAGTTTCTCTCGAATTTGTTCTATTTGTAACATATGATACAATTAAGCAACATCACAAGACCGGTAATGCGGTTTACCAAAATACTAGCTTGATTTCAAATGTGACATTGATTTCATGCAATAAACAAGTATCAATAGCTCATTAAAAAGCACATGGCTAATGCTGCATACAATACCAATGCCTACTTATATTATGGGCTAAAAGTATGTGTTGTTTTTGTTATGGAATAAATCCCAGTTTAACCCTTATACATGATTTCTCAAAGGTGTTATTATAGCTGCTTAGAGCAAAACTTTTCTTTAGTCATTAGCTGCTATTGTTTTGTTACAACTGGCAACAGATATGAATGCATATCTTATAAAAAGCTACTGATATTATAAAATGATTCCCGTCATTTGTTGTTCCCAGTTTTTTCCCCAAATTAGCTTCACTTCAGTATACCTAGGTCACATGTTTTGGTATACATAAGGCTGCTTAAAGTTATTCCAGATCTTGAATTGCATACACACTGTCTACAGTCGTCGAAGATGTGGGAAATATTCCATTATGAACATCTTTAATTATTGTCTCAGAACTCTGACTTGGCACTCATAGAACTTTCATGTGTACCTTTCACATCCCCGCTAGTAGCACTTGACCCCCCTGATTTATCTCTGCAGAGAAGCCTTCGAATGCTCCCCCTAAACTTCTCAGCAGCAAACAAGTAGACCAGTGGATCCAAAGCTCCATTCAGGCAGGTTAGAGAGGAAGTAAGTCGATTGGCCAAAGCAAGCCATCTTTTGATTTGGCACGACAGGTCTGGGTGTCCATAACCTAGAATGAAGGTTGCACGGCTTAAGTGATAGGGCAGAAAGCACACTATGTAGATTAGCATAACCAGGCCGATTGTGCGAAGAGCTCGAAGTTTCAGTGCTGGCTCCAGCCTTGAACCTTTCCGCAGACTGTGCATTATAAGCAGGTAGCAGGCGAGGGTGGCAACAAAAGGAGGTGTGAATGCCACTACGAGGGAGACTAGAGCACGGCGTGAGGCCTTTTCTCTATACAGCTGCAAACATACAGTAGAACCGTTCACCTCTGCAGTCTGCTGGGTGACCAGAAGGGGTGCCATTGAGACTGTCACCAAAGCCCACAGGGCGAAGCTAGCTATATGAGCGTAACGAGGGCGCCGGACCTTCAGGGAACGTACAGCATGCACCACAGCAAGGTATCTATCACCTGCAACACAAGCCAGGAAGTACAAACTGGCATACATGTTTACATAAAAGAGAAAGCCTGCGAGGCGGCAAGGGACTTCACCAAACGGCCAATGGCCCTCAGTTAAATGATAAGTGGCCCGGAGAGGTAAAATGAAGACATATGACAGGTCGGCCACAGCAAGATGGAGCAGGAAGACATTGGCTGGAGAAGAGGTGCCTCGCTGGCGAAGGAAGATCCACAAGGCGAGACTATTGCCGTTCAGGGCCAAGAGGAAAACTATAATGTAGTAAAATCCAAAGACCATGTTCTCCATTGTATTATCCACGGACGGACAGCTCTCCATGGATTGGTTGTACAGCAAGGTGGGAAGTTCTGTCACTGGGGACTCCATCTTTATAACTGCAGATAACAATGGGAAATCAAAGTAAATTATTTATATTACATAGATTACCTTTCAGCACATTTCACATATTAAAATATGTTAGATTGAAAGTCGTGCTGGGTGACACCAAAAAATGTTTTTCTACTGACACGAAAAAAAGGGGAAATTCATGTCCATGACACAAATTAATAGATTACAGTCGTGAATTCCCGTGAAACTGTGATATCTGATTTGTGTTTATGCAGCTAAAAAAGGCCCGCAGTGCAAAGTCGGCAGGAGGTGAGTTCATTTCAGTCATGGAGATTTTACAAATTTCATAAAATGAGATTGCAAAGAATGCACTGGACAGATGCAGATGCAGCGATACAAACCTAAAAATAAGCATATGAGCTTGGAATCGTTTCCAGATGATGGGGGAAAGTTGCATATCGTTTCGCTATATATGCACTCTACTCTGCTCTCGGTTTTCTGACAGCTTTCGGTGAGGGGAGGGAAAATGCAGACAGGATGGTTGGATTACGTTAACATTACACCGAGACCAAATCACAATGCGTCTTTAACTACATCTGGACAAGGACTGGCTGATCGGATAACACTCCGATCACAAACGCATTTTCACTTGTCTTTTCAATGTGTATGCGGACAACATCCCGATTCAGCCTACAGGTTGCATTGTTAATGCCAAATGTAAACGAGCTAATATGAAGTGGTCCATCATGTTATGGCATTCCTACGAATTATGCCGCCGTCACACTAGACTTTGAGCATGCGAAATTAGTTCGGACGGTGCTGAAAAAATCTTTTACATTTCTGTACAAGAGGTCACGTTGTGAGATTGATCTTCTATTGGTCTCACGCATTCACGTAACATGAATTCGCAGGTCAGCGTACACCAAACTTGAATTTTACTATGCAGCAAAATGCAAAATATCTTTGGACGGACTTGCGGTTCCGTGCTGATGCATTTGCATGCTTATGAATAGAAGTCAACGGAGCGTAAAGTCAAGTGTGACTTCGGATTTAATATCTCTTGGCCACAACATACTATCAAGTTACCACAAGTTAATATGTGGTGGCTTTAACAAAACTAGCTGAAACACCATGTCGCCCGGCAGGCATCATACAGTAAAAAATAAAAAATCATGAAATAATCTAAAGCTTTTTATAAAAATGTATTATGGCAGTGGTAAAATTGGTCTTTCTGTGAGGATTAAGTGAGGGAGCATGCATGGTCTGGGTTCTAGCAATTTTACTACAGTACTCTTAGACATAAGATACATCTATGTCTCTGGGGTCTACGCAGATCTCTCTGTGGAGCAGCTGACTGCACACATTGCGCCCACACACTCGACAGATGCTGCCAGTAATGGTGACTGCACTGCCTGTACTGTAGGTTGTTGTACATCTGGGGCCACATCTTGTCATGTGACCCAATTGTCACTTCCTGCTATACGGTTGTGGCTGGAAGGGATACAGCTACGGCCGGAAGTGATGCAAAATCTTGGCATACAATTTAAATAAATTACATTTGCTAACGCCTACACCAATCTTAATCTTTACAATAATAAAAAAAATGTAACTGTTGTCAGCGTGACAAAAAGTATGCGGTATTGAAGTGCGCATGCCCAGTGGAGGTAGCTTTATCCATTCTCGCCACAACCCTGCTATCTGCTTACAGCCGACCCTGCTGCCTGTTTGGAAGAGACATTTATCTACCATCCAACAACAGTTATTTTATTAAAAGTGAGATTAATGAGATTAAGACCAGTTACCTAGAGAAAACAATTATTTTATGTTACTACATGGAATTAACATGTATAATCAAAGTGTGACCGGATGCAACAGGAATAAAACACCCAAAGCAAAATGTGTTTCTGTAATTGGGGGTTTTTAATCTGACTGCTGGTTTTAAAAAATTTACAGCGGTCAAAGGGAGCATCGGAAACAACTGGAAAAAATGTTGAGAAAATAGTGTCACAGATTTGATATATATAGAATTTAACTGAATTAAAAATTCAGTTTGGGAAGAAAATCTATCTCTTATCTTTCTTAGATGGCACAGTTCAATGCCAAATTAGAAAAAATAATACATAATGTGGTGACCTAATCAGAGCACTGAATCTCATGTCATGGTTCCACTACCATGTCATGTTTTATTCCTGTCTCAAGTGGAGCCATGGCATTGCCTGGGAGAGACATAGTTCTTTCTCGTGTCTCGTCAACATCTCGTCCTCGTTCTCCATTGTTGCTCGTTATGATGTTCCCTGTCCTCATGTTTCAATTGTAAATAAATGTCATCCTGTCTCCCTTGTCTACCTAGTAAGTCAGTGTTCATTATCCATATATCTGTATAATAATACCTGTTAACCCCTTCACTGCAATTGGGTTCTCCTGCCTAGTCTCTGTGCAATCGTGACATCTCAGTAATGACACTATTAGGCCTACAGTCTCTTTCAGGCACAGACTGCGCAAAGAATGCACCAGATTATACCAGAATAGTATATATACAAATATTAAGTAAGAGATGTTCAATAAACTGAAACACGGTAGTGGCTAACACCTGTTAGCATTCCCCTAAGGTTCACTCGTCATGTTTGTTTTGCTAATGAACAGGGTGAACAGCAAACAACAGCAAAACAAACAGCTTGTCGAGGCTGAACATATTAACACACGTAATGTATTAACATACATACAGCTAAACTCCAAGTGCCCCTTTGCCAAATAACATAATATAGAGTAAGTATTTTGTCATTAGTTTTCAAAAACACGCATCACAAAATTCTTAACTCAAGATGCGTTTACTTCAGAAGCAAATAAGATATTATGTCTTTTTTCAGGTTTTTATTTAAATTTTAATTTATTTTTAAATTTAAATATTTGTAAAATATCTTTGCTTTTTTTATATTTTTGCTTCACAAGTAGATGTTTATTGTTTTAAGAAGATTTAGGTCTTTATACTGGAAAACCAGACCAAAATACTAAGAAAAACTATTTTTATTTTTATATAGAGCAGAATACAAACCTCTTCGATAAGCTGCCAACATAAACTTTCACAATGACCTTCAGGGGGCCCTTAACAGAATTTTATTTGGGGCCCCCTCTGTGCCACCAATATGACTAATTATTGTCAATCCTTGATTATTCGCACACTATAAATCTAAAACACCCATTATCAATTTTATTTGTTCTAGCTGTGTATATTTCCTTGCATCAATGTTTTTACCCTTCTACGGATTTTAATTGAAACAGTAGCAAACCCACAAGAGTGGTCAGGTGTTCATTTGCACTTTAACATTCAAAGTCTTGCGTTACCAATTGGCATACTTAATGTGGTGTACTGAAAATTAGCTAAATAAACCAGCAGACAATGCTTTACTGTAAACATGTTAACCACTTTAATTACTTTTGGTTAGAAAAATTTTCAACGTGCAAATAGTGCAATGCAATCAACTACAAATAAAATAATTTAAGATAAACAGTATCTTTTTATATAAAAAATAAATTTAAATGGACAATATTAAACTAAATAATAAAATAATAACAAAATTAACAGATCAGATGGACCTGTAACAAGGTGGTTCAAGAATAAATTATAAAGCTGAATACCAATCAACTACAATTAAAATCAAATACAGCAGGATCTTCTTATATGAAAAATAAATACAATTGTAATGAAAAAATGAACATCGGTTTCTAAAATAAACACTTTTAACACTAACTCAACGTTACATACTATCTCTATTTTTTTTCATTGACTAATGCATTTTAGGCAGGACTAATGCCCTGCCTCCAACTGGTGTTTGAATAATAGACACATTAACTACAAAGAAAAAAAGGTGTGAACTAAGGAGAGGCACAACATTCTTTGGTGTCTTGCCATAAAAAGTGCTGCAGGATTTGTAACTGAGAGGAGGAAAAGTCCCAGAACATAACAAACCCTACAGTAGACAGCTAAAAGAACAAAAGCTTCACTAGTTTCACAAAGAGACTAAATAAAGGTGTGTCAGTTCGAGAAGAAATGTATTTGTTAATGGATTCCCATGGTTCTTGTGTGGGTGGTATTAAAAATGATTAACCAAAAGTCCAAAAAGATCCAGGAAAAACACATTTACTTGTGTATGGGCCATTCTACAGTATTGGTGCAAACTGCTGTCCCACATAAAAAACACATTTAAAAAGCATTCAAATCTTAGTTGTTCATTAAGATCCTTCTATCATCTATTGAAACCCACAATAATATTTATAATATTAGTAAACTTACAGTATATAAACATTTATTGGGTACTTTCAATTGGGAGATGGGTGTATGGGTGTCCCGAACGCAAACCCATAAATTTAAACTTATGAGAGTTATATTTATTATATATATTTATTTTTTCCATTTTTGATGTTTAGTTAAGTTAAGTTAAAATATATCTTTATTTTATATTTTTTAAATGATTCAAATATACGTAAAATAATGTGTCCCGTATTTTCATGTCACTACTGAAACTGTGTATGTCTTAGTGTGTATGTCAGTGTCAGATGTGACTGATTTTAGCCACAGCCCTACATTTTATGTCAAGAATTATGACTGTGTCCCTCTCTCTAAAAGCTACATGGTGAGTAATAATTCAGTATGATCAATTTTATGCCTTTTGCAAAGAAAGACTGGATTCAAAATAAAACAAATCTCATTAATTACACTTGAAGTATTGTTAAAATTGAAATAGCAAAAAATATATTTAATAAGTAGAATCTTAATATTTAAATATAATCCTTTTTATGAAATTATATATTATTGTGTTTCGGTCAAAATTTGGGGAGAGGAAGAATATTTCAAAACTTTCTGAAATTCCAAAATTAAATTTAACTGCACAATTACTAGAAATGTGTACCCTTTGATATTATAAAATTTGCATCCACAAAATAATTATGGAAAAAAAATCAAGACGTTTCCAACTCTGATTTTGCATCAATTCTGTTGAATGGCCCATATAGAACTATAAAACTAAATATATAAACATACAGTATATATATATATATTATATATATATATATAAAGGCATGGTATAAAACAGAAAGCCTCACAGGTCCACTGACTTGCCACAATACAAAATCACTTTTGTATTAAAGAAATTTGTGGGTCAAGCTGAGGTTGCACTGTGACACTAATGCTTCTGTTCTACATCACACAAAAGGCATGTAGAAGTAATTACAGGCACAAGGCATTCTGCAGATTAACTGAAGCTGCAGCTCAGCATGAATGAACATGCTTCCATAGCTCAAGATCGAGCCAAGCCAAAATAGAGCTGCCTTTTTAACATTCACACACAAGCATATGAAATATGAACAAATTAATGCAAATGAACCTAAAGGAAAATTCATTTTCATCTGATGCCCTAACTCCCATTATATCATTTACACTTTACACATGATTTCACTCCTGATTCATAGACCCAAGCTAAGCATCTCTTAAGAAACTAAATGGTTAATATAGTTCTAAACTTCCAATAAACTACTTTGCTCACAGCCATGTTCTATTTTCTAAGTAATACACATACCTTATAAATCAAATGTAGTAACAAATACCTTGATTTAGTCTAGTATTAAGCATACGCTCTAAAAAAACTTTTGGTAATTTCTATCCTGGGATTAACTCAAAATACAAAAACAGGGTAAAGTATTGAAAAGTATAAGAGACTTACCCAGAGTGTAAATCTCTCAACAGTCTGTGCAGCACTGTGCAGAGGAGATGGAGTTCTGAGATGGAGTTCTGCTGCTGGTTTGAGTTTCTTACCACTGGTTGAAAAGCACAAGGGTAACCGAGAGCTTCTGTTTAGAGGGCAGTGTTTAATGGAGTTGTAGTTCTACTGTTTTAAGTGAGCTGTGCTAATGGTGTCAGGCATATTCTGCTGTCTCTACACTGCAGTGTGTTTGAGCTACGATACTGTGGCTCTTTTTGTGTCTCCAACAAATTTGATCACAAAAACGTGGTCCCTGATGGGAAGGCTCTAGTCCGACCCCTGACCTAAGCCTTTCATTGCAATGCCATTTTCTTCTGAGGGCCACTTGTGTGCTCCACAATAACTTGAGTCAGAAGAAGAAGCACATTTCGACAGGGAGAATAATGGCATGCCTTGGTCGCAACGTGGAGCCGGGAGGGGTGCCATGGCAACAGGGCCTAGAGCTGTAATGCGTGCCTTTAGGTTAAAAGCCCTCCGACAACCCCCATCCTTCAACTATATCAATAAACAGAAGATGGATTTAGCATTTAACAGGCAGTTTATGAATAAAGAGACAGAGATTATCCATTGTGGACTCCTAACAGCTGGACAGTAGAGGCCCCTTGGAACTTAGAGAATGAGTACGGGTGAGAAGAAATTTGAGTAGAAAACACAAGAGCGGTTGAGACAGAATAACAAACTGGGGTCCTTGTTCTCTGGGATCCTGCTGTCAACTGGTGGGGCATGTGGTGCAGCACAGGACCAAAATAATCCCGTCATGTGATTTAGAGACAGATGTGGAGAGAAGCCCCAATCAAAAAACTAGGCTAATAATCTGCCTTTCTTTCCGGGAGATCACAGCTGTGTAGGCTTTTCTTCTGTCAGGGACCGCCCGAACCGTTATGCTAATATAGTTGACTTAATGAATGAGCCGACTATCAAGTCATTTTTATTCCACCAAACTAGGCTAAAAAACACACAGCCACGTCTTAATTGGGATGTCTCTAAGTCCTTATTATTTGCTGCCCCACAGTCCTTTGTTGTCTTCCCCTTATGCCCTGTGGCAATACACCACAGAAGAACTATTCTTCTTTCATACTCAAAGCTATATAACATGATGTAAACAGCTGAGTATACTGTATGTCTGAATAAATAATTGGGGTTGTCAATCAATTAAAACGTATTAAAGAAATGACTTAAATGATAAGCAAATGAATTGATTTATACACACTTCATATAATTTATTTGGTGCAGAAAGCAATAATTGAAAATAATTATTAGACATTAGATTGTGGCGAATAAAACACAAAAATGTGTTCAGACATGTACATATTGTTTAGTTTAATTTCGTTTAAGATCCTGTCACCAAAATCAACTGGAATCCATTTTGAAGTTGAGTTTGTCGGTGTGCCTTTGGCAGACAGTTTTTTAGCACTTCATGCACATTATTTACACTGCATGTCAAAAGCAATGCATCTTTTAAAAGCACTTCTCAAGTTCTCTGAATTCAGTACCAATGAAATGCTGTGAATTATGCCTCACAATCATTTCTTCGAAAAATTCACTTAAACAAAACATGATTTTGACATCAAAGACTATGATTGATTAATTTACAGCATTAAATGTTATTTAACCAGTAAGCACACTACAATAACAGTATTTTAATCTTGGCAACAAAAACATGATATTGACACAATATATAAGGAGGAATACAATGGATCTTGGAGACAACAAATGCACCACTTCGTAATGTATTACTGCATTTTACCAAAATACAGAAAAATATGTTTTAAATGCATAACTATCCATGATTCAAACACATGAGTACATTACATTTTTTATCATGTGTGAGTTTGTGCCTTTAAAAAAATGAAATACTAGAATGTTTAGTCAAAGTGTCGACTTCTCTGTCCTCTTTTCTCATTATTAAGGTACATGTTGACGTAAGATGTCAGCAGGTCATCCATTTTATAGCCCTTTTGAATGAAGGGAGAAAATAATTTGAGTTATGAAACATCCTTATTTGCGTTTTAGAAAACAGTTATTCATTAACAGTCATTCTTTAGAGCTAAATTACATCTTACCAAGGATGTTTCACACAAGATTTTGTTTCCTTTGACAAGGTTTCCTACAGTCATGTGGAAGTATGTGCTTCCACTGGACCAGTTTGCAATTTTGTTATAAGGATGCACTGCCAGAATGTTCTTAAACAGTTGTGGAACTGAATTAGTCAACAAGACATCCAAACAAAACACTGAAACTAGAAACTAAAATCACGAGACAAGGTTTTAATAGAATTTTAGCAATCAAGCTGATTGAAATATATTGTACAAACATTTACTTTATATATATATTGACGGTTTTATCGAACGCACATGCCTGGCCCGAAGTTAACCACCGGTCTGTGCTTGGTTATCAGTCTGGCTAGTTGCTAGTAATATAACTATTTATATTTAATTGATATTGATATTTTCTTATTTAATTTATTAAATAAACAATGTATTGCATGGGTTGTGTAACTTTGTCGCATTTAAGCCAGGTAACGGTTCTTCTACTGGTTACCCAAAGTAATACTGGCTAGACATAATGGCTAGCTAATGTCATTTACTTGTTATTTCTTTTGCTGGTTTTCAGAAATAATCTGCAGGGACTCTATTCTTTGCAGATGTGTACCGGATGTTAAGTTTGGGCCACAAAAGCGTGTGTGCGCAGTAACGTTTGTGATGTAGCTTTGAAACTGCCTATAGTGCAACCCAAATGTTACTTTTCCCATAATCCACAAAATCAGACATTTAAACAAGAGCAAAGTAAGTTATCAATTGGTGATACCTTCGTTTTGGGGTGGATAATGGTGACGCCCTGTTTGCTGATGGCAATCCTCACAATGTCAGGGAAATTAGGCTCAGATGTTTGCTGCAATATCATCATCATCGTTTTACACACATCATTTTTAAAACATGTAATATCAAAATACAAACGTGTTTGAAGCAAAGTCAAATATCCTCACTTTTACTTCAAAAAAGGCACAGCCAAACGTGGGCCATTTATAGATGATCTTCAAAAAGCCAGTCATGGCCTGTTCCGCTGTCATATCTGCTTGCTTGTTGTATTCTGCAGTAAGGTGCTGTTGATGAATGTTTGCAAACAAGAAAAAATAGATAATATTACTTACACATTTAGGCATTCATTATAAACTTTAGTAGAATACATAACAGAAGCTTACAAGAGCATTATTTTTTAACTGACCTTTTTCCATTCATCGGCAGACATAGCTTTAAGTTGGTCATTAGGCACCAGGTCCTTCAGCATCTTTGGAATCATGGGAAATTTAGTTTTGTCATTGCCCACCTTTACCCTGAAGAGTAGAGCACCGAGCTGCACCATGTCTTCTTTAGCGCAATGATGATAACCTCTCAGGTACTTGGGTAATTCCTTAATAGTATAGTGGAAATGCCACAAAAATGTTAGAAATGTTAAAGCTAGATTTTTGCATAAATATACATAGGTCACTTTCCCACCACTGGGCCTATCAGCTCTCACTTTGGGGCTGCCGTCTACACCGAATGCGTGCGATGCGACAAATGACTATAGAACCTATTATAAAACGTAATTCTGTTCCCATAGATGTGCCGCGATGTGCCGTCCTTTATTTTGTTTTAGGAATATTTTTTTAACTAAACTATGTCGACTTCGCTTAAAGGAGCCAGTCTTTTGCTGCTTTAGAGACTTTGATTATGTTTTTTGGGTGTTTAACAATGGATGTTCAAGTTTCTAATTTAAAAATACGCTTTATATTTCAATATTTCAAGTCTATTATATATACAAAACGACAGGATTTTTTCCGGTCTATATAAAGTCCCTTACTCTTCTTAGACCTAAGGCCCAGTGCTGGAAAAGTGATATGAATGGATGGCACCAATTTCTAGTACCTGTGGGTAATGAAAGATAACATCAGCCTCCACATCTCTCCCAGGAATGACATTGAACCATTGTTTTCTCATGAAGAACACCATGTAAGACACATTCACTGGGCCTGCTGTTTGAAAGAGAATCATCAAATTCATTGAACTCTTTAAACAACAGTCTAAAAATATTTTTATAGAAACATTTGCATCTAGATTGAAATACACCTACTCTGATTCACTCTCTTTGCTCTTTTGGACCAATCTGTAATTTGTCTTAGACTGTCGAAGAAGTTGTCAGTTTCATTCAGACTCAGAACCTGACAGAAAGATCATTTTAAATGTGCTCTTTAAATCATGTGTATTTGTTAGTAATGCAGCAGTAAATTAGCAAAGCAACATGACAAAGAGCTGTTCACAGGGCCATACCCACCATACACATTGAAGATGAACAAAATTCTAAAATTATGACACTTTTCACCGAGAATTTTGACTTTTCTGTCCGTTAAACAGCATGGTAGTTCTGGTACCAACCTTATCTGGAGTTTTCACAAAGAGACTGAAACCATCAGCTGACACCAATTTGAGCTTCTTGGCAATGGCCTGGACCAAACCTTTTATCCGGGTGTTGGTTGCTACCTCAAAAATCTGTCCAGATAAGATCATAATAAAAACATTAAATATTCACTTGTATGCTTATGTATAAGCTGACTTTTGCAGTTGCTAAACTAAATGTTGCCACAATTAGGTCCATCACTACTATTAATGTTGACCTAATTTGGGGGCAGTCGTGGCCTAATGGTTAGAGACTCGGACTTGTAACCCAAATGTTGCCGAATCGAGCCTCAGTACCAGCAGGGATTGTAGGTAGGGGGAGTGAATGATCAGCAATCTCCACCAGACCCTTGAGCAAGGCACCGATCCCCCAACTGCTCTCCGAGCGTCGCAGCAATGGCTGCTCACTGCTCTGGGTGTGTGTTCACGGTGTGTGTGTTTTACTCATTGCTGTGTGTGTGCACTTGGATGGGTTAAATGCAGAGCATTAATTCCAAGTATGGAACACCATACTTGGCCTCACATCACTTCACTATTTTACTACAGCTCTGTGGTCTATTATTGTGGTGCGAAACACTGTGGAATAATACAGTTTTCTAGTGTGTGTTGTGTTACCTCATGAGTGTCATTTGGAAAGTAGATTTTGTGGAAGATCTGTGTGCTGTTCTGTTGAATGGCATCTACCTCTACCTGGTGAGGGGGAAGCTTCCTGGGTTCCATTCTAAAGCAGGAAAAACAATGTTATATTATACTCGGAGATATTATCATACCAATTTATATTTCAGAAAATCTGCAAACCAGCATTTGAATTCAGCGCAACAATATGTTTATAGTAGAGTTCCCCAAATGTGGAGGTCTCTGAACAGTTGCAATGGCGTATGAAGCCAATGGAAAATATGTACTGTACACTCACTCATGCCTGACACTTTTCCGATGTTTACTTGAGTCTGGCAAAGGCTAGAGTGTGTCACGGATAAGACACACTCAATCACCCAATCGACATAGTCCCATCACCAGAATTCTAATCCATGCACCTGAACCCGATCATCCACTAATCGGTCACCTCTATATAAGCACAGACCTCGAGTACTCTGCATCTCCCGCTTGCATTGTGATCTGTAAATCCTCGCTTCCCATTTAAACTGCCCACCATATTTATTTCAAAATCGTATATACAGTATATCCCTCCATGGCATATTTAAGACTCAGTTGAATTCACCTCAAAGTCAAAGTGTGTCCAACATGTACCAAAAATAACTTCGGACAAGGTTTTTACACAGTCAGCTGCCATTGAAAGACATTCGGAACTCTGGTCGCTTGTCCTAGTCAGCAGCCATAACTAAGGGGGACGGGGCTTACCGATAGGTCAATTCTGGAGTGATGGGAGAACTGTGGTCCGGAATGTTTCCCTCATCTCGCTCTATGAGTTTCTCAATCCTCTCCGGTATGCTCACTGAATTCTACCTCCATTGAAAGTGCAGCAGAGAAAGAATATTTAGAAATTCATGGGACTGTGCGATCAACCTCATACCGGGTGAGACAGTACCTACTGGCAAGATATAGCCACTTTCCATCCCAGAATGGAAAACCATGGAGGAGTATATCGAGGAGGCTTTAAAGCTACATACACCCTTGGTGATGGAGATTTGAGACCTTGTTTTGACTATAGAGCTCTTAATGAGATAACTGTTAAGTTTTGGTACCCGCTTCCCTTCGTCGCAGCTGCACTGAACTACTACGTGGAGCTGCCATGTTCACCAGGTTCGACCTCCGCATTCTTATAACCTCATCTGGATATCTGAGGGGGAAGACCGCTTTTTTTAACCTTTATTTGTATACAATATACAGTATTATGATGGTGGAGGCAGACAGGGGCATGAGGGTGTGAGAGGGGTGTAGGATCAGGACATTCAGCTCCATCGTTCTTCATCTCACCAACACTTTTTGAGGCAAGCCTAAATTTCTGTCTTGGTCTCCGTCAGCCACTCAAGGACTGCTGACTCAAGGTGGCATTTATAAGCACACTTTTCCTCATACATCCTGACCCATCCAAATGGGTAGGATCGGTGCTGTCTCAGCAGAATTCTAAAAGAAATTACCACAGGCAGAGAAGAACCATGACATCTCCAATAAGGAACTTCAGGCAATTGAGCTAGCCCTGGAAGATTAAAGACATTGGATGGAAGGAGCTCACCACCCATTCACTGTGCTCACAGACCACAAGAATTGACAATACTTCTGTTATGGCAAGAGACTCGCCAAAATGCTGGGCCCTTTTCTCTACCCAATTCCACCTGGTTGGATTCCAATTCCAATATAACTCTATTCTTCCCCTAAACAAAATAGTTATCCCCATCCATTTAAACCTTCTGCCATGGCCACCAGAACTCCTGGAACCAGTACGTAGGCTGGGCCGAGTATACACAGAACTCTCTTCGACAGGCAGCCACTGGACTTACCCCTTTCAAGTGCGTACTCTGTTACCAGACTCCCATCTCCTGTGTTCCGGGGAACCATTGGACATTCCATCCGTTGACTACTGGCTCAGGGAGAGTGTCTAGGATGCAGCTCACCATAAGCTTCAGGCAGCGTTAATACTGGTTTTCCTTAAAAAACGCATAACTCTTGCTACGGTTAAGCCTGGCGCTTACACAACTCCGGAGTTATTGACCCAGAAAAGGATACTTTTGGAAACGCTGCATTACCCCGTTTTAGTTGAGAAACTCAGGGGGTTGCGTTTCTGTGTAAAACAGAGACGTTAGAATACACAGGTATGGTGTTGCCCACATTCGCTTACTGATTGGGTCATCTGTATCATCGCGTTTGCTTCCCTGATTCATTAAGCCCCTGTCATATGAGCCATTACACTACCTGAAGGCAAAAATGACTCTCAGTACTGCGATGTCATCCGTCTATCGGTCTGCATGGCGCCAGATGAAATTAAACAATCCTAATAACACGGATAACACCTCATCGATCCACGTCATGTTCGTTTTGTACTGACCGGTCTGTGACTATTAACCAAATGTTATCAACAACCAGCTTGTATGCATGAACATAGCTTATTTTCATGCATTTTCGATTGTGTAGTGTAAACACAGATTGTTTTGAAACGCACGTGAAAATCTTTTTTGTATTAAAACAAGCTAGTGTAAACAGCATCTCAGAGGGCAGTGCGCAGACAACAGATCCAGGCAGATGCCCGAAACGTCTACTGTCAGTGAATCAGTTCCATGTCTTCATCTGTTTCCAAGTCTAGTGGATACTTACTGCTATACTACCTGGCATCAAACAAGGTGCTCAATTCTTAATTTTCTTACCACAAACTACAACGCTCCTGCAGGAACAGTATATGCATCATTGCATCCCATTTATCATCAATATTGCAATAACAAACTCTACTTACCTGTTACTTGTTTGTTTTACCGCTGCAGTGAACATTTTGAACTGACATTTTCTGTCTTAGTTGTTCTGTTACATCATGCTAATAAAAGGAGATCTGTTGCTGTGCTCATATAGTGACTTTTCAGAACTGAATACCTCAAACAATAAACCATTATTGTGCTATTAACAGATACATCTTTTGTAAGACAATGTTACTTAGTTATCCTACGGTACAACTAAACTTTGATGTTTTTTACATACGTTTTATATTAAAACTTTTAATTGTATTTTTCTACCCAAGACTGGTGTACGTTCAATTGCAAATGTTTTGGTTTGCAAACTATATGGCATAGTACAAAATATGTGGTTATTGTACCTCAGAGCCCCCTGGAGTCTTTGGAGGCAGTCAGTGGCCAGTGGCTCTCGTTTGCGTGTCTCAATAAAACGTTGAACATGTTTCATCAGAGAGTTACTGGGTGGGAAGAGACCACAGCAAAGCCACAGCAGCTGCCAGCCTTGCTCCATACTGAACCTGATTAAGAAAAAATATATATTCTTAAAGGGCAAAGCTCATAGTGATGAGGCAGAATGGTTAGGTATCATAAAACCCCTTGTAGGTAATAAAAAACAGTGTAATTTATTTACTTCATACTTAATTTTGAAACAATCAATGACTAAGTTAGGAGAAAAATAAAATGGGATATTAATGGAGCTAAAGGTTGCATAGCTGTACTCTCTGCGTTATAAAGGGAAAGTTGTGTTTTGTGCAACTACAATCCCACAAGGAATATTGTACAGAACTCTTGCGAAACAATTTTCTTCCATATATTTATATTTTTTTAACTCTGTTGCTCTTTTAATGAACCCCTGTGGTGAAAATCTAGTTTTTAATGTTGTATATATGGTAATGTGTTTTAATATGCTTTAAAGGAGTCATACATCTGTTTTTAAGTGCTGTAACCGGGTCCCTGGTGCATCTAGCAACCCAGAAAACGTGAAAAACAAGATCCCACTAAGTTTGTTGAGCCTTTCCCTGCTAGCATGTGAGAAATCGAGCCGTTCAGATTTCGCTCCTGTTGTGACGTGAAAGCAGGATCTTGTTATAATGTTACCGCCCTTTAATCTACACAATTCCACTCACGGCGCTGCCGTCATTGTTGTTTTCACAAGCGACAGCGGTGTACGGCCATGGCTAAAGTTTGTGGAAAACATGCAAAATGCGATGTAGTCGCTGCACAGGGTCCTAACTTCGGAAGAGACAGGAGTGGATTTATTTTATTTTTGGTGGAAATCCCTCAGAATCCAAAAGTAAAAACCTGCTTGTTTGCGTGAATCACTTCAAGCCGGAGGACTTTATCAACCTGGGACAGTACAAGCAGGATTAGCTTCAGAGTTGTTCCTCAAGAGGGATCGAGACCAACTGAACGAGACTCAATGTAAGTAATATTTATCAACAGTCTGAATTGACATACATGTACCGTATATATAGGAGGATAACGTTAGCATATGACAGCGAAGGGAGCTAAGTCAGGCACAGCCTACATAGAAAATACAAAGCCAGTGTTAAACTCACTCTATATTTATATGTTATTTGGCAAAGGGGCACTTGGAGTTTAGCTGTATGTATGTTAATACATTACGTGCGTTAATATGTTCAGCCTCGGCAAGCTGTTTGTTTTGCTAATGAACAGGGTGAACACTGTGGTTAGTTTCGTTTTAAACGTCTCAAATCATTTGTCCTTAGGCTGAAAAATGTCACAGCAGACTAGTTATGCTCTCACGTTGTGTGTGTAACGTTATAACTTGTCAACGACGAGCGCTATAAATCCACATAATTCCGCTGAGATCTGCAGGTGCGCATTCCATGGATTTTAGGCAAGCATACATGCACACCGTGAGCGCATTAAGTCTGCGGACGAATGATTTGAGACGTTTAAAACGAAACTAACCACAGAGGAGTTCAGGACACATAATTTAGTTAAACCATTGCCATGGCAGTACTACACGTGTGTTGTGTTGACACGCCGGACGGAAGGGGGGTGGGGTGCGCTGCTGATTATCATTTATAGAGACATGCACCAAAATGGGTTGCTGTGAGCAGAGCTGTTTTTGACGAGGCAAAAGGGGTTTTGTTTACACAGCCATTGCGATTTTTTAAGCAAAATATGTTCCAGACATTTCATTAAGACCCTAATAAATCATACCAACTGGTTGAAAGTGCTCATCTGATGAGTCCTTTAAGACAAACCATGTGCAAATTTCTAATTTTAAACCATTACTGAGTATTTTCTCCACAAAACTGCAGTTTACCAAATATCGTGCAGTTGCAGTTTACTCCGGTTAAAGATGTCATAAACCTGTAACCAATCACATACTGTATCAACTCATTTGACCCCTGCAGTTTGAGGCATATACGGTATATACACAGATGGCGTTTAGATTCGAGCTAAAAGGATTATTGCACTACTGTGTCAGCTCTCAGTTTCACTTTTAGTTTTACCAACATCTGGAACTTCCAAGTGCGATTGAGTGGAGGCAGGGCTGACTTTCATATTCATGTCTCTGCATATGCTTAATGAAGCTGAGGTGTAGAGTTACATTCAAGCTACTTTACGGCAGGAAACGTTTAAATATGCAATTTTGAACGAGTCGTTTTTAGGGATAAAATTAAGTTTGCATGTATCCACATTGAATAGATCAAACAAATTTCAGATTAGAAACTCTTCTTAAAATCTGAAAATAATACAGAATCTTTTAAGATTTTGGACAAATATTATTTTGGATTAAATCATTCGTAATTGGCAATATTCTATAATATTGGAAATATGCAAACTGGGGGAATTATTTGTAGTGGCATTCCCCTGTATTTCTGTTTACGGAGTACTATTTACCGGTTGTTATTGCTGGTCATTTGTTTTATGATCTGGCAGTAGATCTCATCTCTGAGAGCTTCATTCTGTGTAGGTGGGCCGAAGATCTGGTCTGTGAGCTCCAGGGGGGACTGGATCTGTCTGGTGGGGTAGTCACCCATGTATTTCAGAATAGGTGCACACCCTTTCAGTCAAGTAAACACTATTGTTCTGGAATGTATCCTATTGGAAGAACCAGGTTAGCTAAAAAACACACTTTTTCATATTTATCCATTTTTACAGCAATGCTCTTTGCATGCTTCTCATAATTCTTTATAAATAGCAATTCATGAACATTTACGTCTGGCATAAAATCCCCTTGTTGCTTGTTTGTGGCAATAAATGGTCTTTCAAAGGAAAGTTACAATAAATGAGAACAATACTTATTAAAATAAACAAGTAAAAGTAACAACATCTGGAAAAGTGTGGTAAAGGATATCAGTAAAGGCTTGGCAGGCTTGAGGGCTTAATTCTGGATTTCCTACCAGCCTCTTCAGCAGAGGCTGTCTGAGGGGTTCTCTGGAGTTTGCCCACAGCCTCTCAGGTGGTGCATTCTTAGATATCACCTGTCTGCTCACATCTTTGATGGGCTGCCTGGAGACAATCACAAGAAAACAGGCCATTTATGTTGTTTTATTGTGTCAGTGTCTGTTTACACCGAGTGCAAATAGCCTGCCATTTACACTAACCCCGCCCTCAAATATCTGATTGGAATAGAGAAAATTACATATATATGACTGATTTTGACTGCGCATTTTTGTCAAACCCACTCTTCTACCAATTTCCGTCACATATCAGATCAGAAAGGCATTTATTTTCAATAAAACGAAGAAAATATTTTAAAAGGGGGTAACCCCTGTTTAATAAAGTGTAGAGTGAGCTTAGGTGTAGGGCTTTATTGTCCTAATAAATTGGCATCCATTAAATCATTTTAATAAATATAATAATTTACACTCTGTCATTATTGCATAGTGGTGAAAATATAAAAAATATGAATTGCCACTAATTATAAATATTAATAGCATCTAGGGGTGAGTGCGGCACAAAGTAATGCAGGGTTAATTGAAACACGGATATTTTTCGTAGTTACACATACTCATAGGTTCTCTCATTACCAGATGATGGGTCATTTGAGTTTTTAATTTGACAAAGAGTGTTTTGGCAGCATGAAAGTTAATTTCTTCATCATATGTTTTTATTTTTTATTTCTCAGTTGGGTGTGTAAGGCACCAAATCCAACCTAAATTATCCTACACTACCGGGTTGCCTAAAACATAGCACCATATTGAAACGTCCGTCACTTCTAGCAACTGCTAAATAGGCTTTGAAAAAAAAAATACAACTAACCCCACTGTGTGAAAATGTGTACAAGACAATGAGATTAAATTGAAATCAAAACAAAAATTACAATATAAGCAAGAGTAATTGACAATTATGTTTTTTTATTATAATAGTGGAGCATGTTATTATATATCTATCCATATGTATTGTGCTAAATCTGCTCTCGCTTTACTATGATTTACACTTAATGCGAAAAAAATACTGCTAATTTTTTTAGTTTAAATACCATACTGCTAAAATGCTGCTATTTTCAATAATGCTGCATCCTAATTCACATACTATCCATCCTAAATAGTATTCACAATTACTATAATAGCATGTTGAAATGCGTGTTCTTAAAGTACCCAGATGGTCTACTGTTTCTGCTGCAAATTCGAAAGGGTAAATCCATGGACACACAAACGGCTGATATTACCCACAACTTGCTGCGCTACCTTGTATTAATACAATTTTATAAGGAGGCTTTGCTGATTAATAAATGTAAGTATACAGTAATTACATAATACATTATTAAATAATGAATTAACCATTAATGGAAAAAAGAGCTGTATTTAGATTTTCTTGATTGTTAATGATCACAATGTCTTCTCGGCAACAACAGCCACTTCTGTTTCATGTTAGTATGTCCCAGTGCCTGCATACTGTTTTGCGACGCACGAACAACAGTACATAGTTTTATTGCATAGTGTAAGTATGCAAATTAGTGTAAATAGAATCTAGCACTACTTTTATTTTTCAGATTGTTCATAAATTGCTAAGAAAATATGCTATTTTCACATAGCTACTTGCACTTGTTGTAAATAGTCTCTAGCACAATTTTCACAGTTTATATACAGAAAATATTGCTATTTTGCAAATCATTATACTGTTTACAGTAATCTTTCAAACAAAGTATGCTAAGTAGTAGCAATGCGGACAAACAGATATAAGAAGATACCTGAAATATTCAATAGAGAACTCTTTAAGGGTTGAAGGAGCCACTTTCTCAGTAATGGTTCCTTTTAAACTGGTATCTATGACGGTCTTTCTCTGATCAGGGGACAGGCTGATCAGACTCTAAAAAAGGGAAAACATTTGAATAAGTCGTATTTCTACACGGCCATTTTGTATTTAATGACATTGACCAGTTTTGAACTTCACAAGTCTATATTCCTTTTTAAGCACTGCATTAAACAAGCTTCAACACATTAAAGTTCTCACCAGGACTTCATTGGTCGGCTTTGTAAGAGTAGGAAGAATAAAAACAGCATCTGCAGGGACTACACCGGTTTCTCCAGTTCGTTCATTCTTACCCTTCAACCAGCCACGATCAGCAGAAAACTCATTATCTTTAATAAGAAGAATGAGCTCTGCTTTCTTAAAGCTGAGAAATGTTCGATCATCTTGAAAAGAATCCAAACCATTTTCATTAGACAACATTAGATAAATTGGTACTGAATATGGTAAATAATGCATTTTCACATATTTAAAACGTAAAAAAGAACATGTCTTTCTTATTTTTGTGCCTGACCTTGTCTGTTTACTTCTTGTAGGGCAACAGCATATTGTGAACGCTCTATAAGGCCTGCTAGGAACATCGCTACCAAATCAGAGATGTCGGCAGCCATGACTGCATTCAGTGTGAAGTCTCCCTTCAGAGTTAACAAACACACAGCCTTCCTATCTCTGGAATTGACGGAGAGAATACAAATTTGAAAAAGTGATCACTCATGTTGTTGGCAAAATTGTCAACATGATACAATCTAAACATACAACAGTTTGTGCTAAACTGACCTAATAGCGTTGACCCCAGTGACATCAGGGTAAGACAGTACCAGAAGACTCTTTTCCCGTTCATCTAAGAATGTTATTCCAGTTGAGTTTATGGCAAGGATGAACTTGTTCTTGGGTAAAGCAGGACCTGAAAATTAAATTATCCAAGTTAACTTCACCTACAGAATTAGAATAAGTTTTTTTTCTGGGATTTATTTGTTATAGTTATAGTATAGGAATACAAACAACTACAAGTAAATACTCATCAATTCATACCAGATAACTTGGCAACTTCAAAAAACTTTGAGAAGAACATGGACCACTTCTGGCGCGCATAGTCAACTACCTCTGCTTTCACATGAGCAGACTTGGTCCGAGAGTTTATAAATGGGCCCTTGTTAAAAAAGATTATATATAAAATATTTGTAAGAAAAAGTTTTAACTTTAAATCAGTCTTTTTTTTTCCATTTCAGTTAATATAAGTACTAAAATCTCTACCTGGACATGTGATGTGCTGACCATCTGGACCCATTTCGCCTCTGTCTTGGCCTCCAACAGTTTGGAATTAATGCATTCCTGAACAACAGTCTTGGCATTCTCCATACTGCTGTCTGACCCATACTGCACATAGAAGTGCTTTGCTGCTAGTTCAACATAGTCTTCCTCCTGATAAACATGAATAACATGTATTGTTCTCAGTTATGCTCATGTACTTATTTTAGGACCTAAAGGGGTGGTTTTCCAGACAGGGAGTATATTAAGCCTGGCCTTAATTAAATTGGCCATTTATACTAGCTCTATCAGATAGTACAGTGGAGACAGGAAATTGTGGGACGAGAGAAGGGAACAGGGTAGGGTTGCACCAGCCATTCACAAGTTCTTTCTTAAATGTGAACGTAAAGTCAACACTAGAGGCTTAGTAACTACTAGCTAGTTTGTAACTAAATCTGTATGTTATTCAGTTGCACTATTTGGTCTTAAGGCAGAACGTAGCTAGTAGTTCGTAAGCTCTCCGTAAAGTAATGAGTAGTTGCATAATATGACGTTTACCTTTAATAGTCCAATGGCAGCCTTTAAAGTCATGTTGAAATGTTTTTAATTTCAAAACATTCTTGATTAAAAATTTATTAAACTCGTATAGATTTAAATAGAATATCACCTATCATGAATAAAATATTTCTAATAAGATGAATAAACAAATGCTGATTAAAAACAATACAGCCTAATTAACGCAATAATAAATGACATGCAATATGGGTGAAGTAAGTTACTGTAAACGTCATTATAATTATAATTAAAGAATGTCGAGTGAAACAAGAGCTTATTTAGTTAGTTCAGTGGCTCTGCTATTTTATTCCTACATTTACTCCTGACGGGAGGCATGCGTAAATATTTAGTTTATATGTTACATTACGCTTCAACTATGTTGAATGGTGCAACTGAAAAATATTTAGTAGTGCGTAAGTTGTAACTTAGCGCCCGTTTAAGTCAACACTAGGCTAAGTTGTAGCAACCGGCCCCAGGAGCGGGAAATGACCACAAGCCGGGATTTAAAATCAGTTCGCCTGAAGTGCTAAACATTACTGATGTGCAATCTATCGGGTAGGATGAAATGTCAAGACATCGGTCCATCTAGTCTATCTAACATCCTCGGCTTCAACTTTATGTTTCAATTGGAAATATGTCAACACAGGTTCACTAATAGCAACACTAATCCTCTATCTTAAGACAACGTAACTTATACTAAAATGGTCTCAGACACACCTTTTCACATTGGTACTCTCCATACTTCAGGCCTCTGATGACCTGTCTGTAGATAAGGTCTGTGCTAACAATATCCTGGCTGCAGTCATGCCAAGGTGTGAAGATTTCTTTACGGAAGTAGAGACGCCAGGGGGCATGTTGCTCCTGCCCACCCTTTCTCTTTACTTCCTGTTCACACTGAGAGATAGCATCCATCACATGTTCTCTGCCACCACCCAGAGACCACACCTAGAGGAAGAAATACCACACTGTCCTTAAATATGCTTCCATAGTAGTAATAATTTAGGCACATGTGAGCAAATTTTTGTACAAGTCATGTACCTTGTCATACAAAGCCACATAAAGTGAGAAGCCAAATATGTCCTGAACTCTGACTTTTTGTGAGAGAACTTGGCAGACCTCTTTAGAAGTTGATGCAGAATCTACAGGTAAACTGATAGTTCTGCCATCCATCAGAGTGACTGAGATGGCAATGGGTTTCTTGGACTTTGTAGCCTGTTATTAAACAATAAGATCATGAATCATATAATCTATTTTATGACTTCTTCTACAGGTCATTTGGCAGAAGGCAAACTTTCTGGAGCCTCAAGATAATATGGTATTAGTATTTTTACCTGGAGCTCCAGCCAGCTGGGAGGCTCGCCACGCACTCCATTGGCAACTGTGCGCCTTAGTCTTTCTGCACAGTATGGTGCATATCCCACAGGGCCAAACCGAAGAAAACTTTGCAGGTACTGTAAGGTAATGAGCAGATATTTAGAGCAACACAATGAAGGGTCCAATTAAATGTCATACCCCACATATATCTTTAATCACCTTAATAAAGCGCTCAGTAGGAGGGAAGATGCCCAAGCAGATCGACAGAAGGATCCAGCCACGGAAGAAGCTTCCATGATTAGGGTTTTCCTGGAGCTGTTTACAGATCTGGCAGTAGATTTCATCCCTAAAAACATAGATATGCTAAGGATGATTAATAGGAAAAACATCTGATCACTAAATAATAGATTTCATCATTTTAAATAATAACAACCTAAGGTCACGTCTGACAATGGCATATCCAACTATGATATGCAGCTTTTCAAGAGATGTCATTATGCGGTCCAGAGTAAGTTCATCTTCATTCATTTCATCTTCTTCGCTAACAGTTTGCACAGTTGGTGGTTTTGAAACTTCTGACCCATCCCCTGACTTCATATGAAGAGTTCAAGAATAAAAATATGTATTTATTTAATTGACAAAGATGATGATCAAATCAAAATTATGTGCAATAAGAAGAGTGAGTGCCATTACAGATTTGTAATTTTCTTGTTGGTCTCACCTCTTCTAAAATGATGGATGGTTTTCTACCAGACCTTCTGTTTGGTGGATCCCTCACTGGTGTTGTGGAGGTCTTTCTGTTTTGGGACATTAGATCAGTGAAAGTAGAGCCCTTTCTGTTTTTCTGCTCTGGTATAGCAGATAATTTGCGGTTTGGAACCTCCTCTGAGACACTTGATGCTTTTCTGTTTCGAGATAGAATGTCTGTAAAAGTTGAAGCTTTTCTTTTGGAGGAAGCCTCTTCTGCAGAAATAGAAACACTCCTGTCCTGTGTGTTTCTTGAATTCCGCAGCCTCTGAAAATGATGAGATGTAGATACAACATATTCTTTGTATATTTTCAAGTAATTCATACTGAAGGAAAATATGTCGGCAGGTGTATAGTTTTGCAAAAACATCACTGTTGAGTCATTATAAACAGAAAGCCGCTTACCTGGTCCAGGCCCACCATATGGCTGAGGCGTCTACCTTGTCTAGAGGCCACATCTTGCTGAAGCGAGCGCTCAGCTAACCCTGGTTCATTTCTAGAGATCTTTTGAACTTTTGGTTCAGGAAGATCACCCATAAATCTTAAAATCATCCACCAAACTGTTAAGGAAGCCTGTTGGGAAGAGCAGTAGTAACATTAAGTGGTGAGTTACAATGTGTTACACTCTACACTCTTAAAATAAAGGTGCTTCACAATGCCATAGAAGAACCTTTTTGGTCTTAATGGTTCCATCAAGAGCCTTTAACATCCGAAGAACCTTTCAGTTTCACAAAAGGTTATTTGTGGTGATAAAAGGTTCCTCAGATTATAAAAAGGTAGGAAAGAGATGGTTCTTTAAAGAACCTTTGACTGAAAGATTCTTTGTGGAACCCACATTTATTTTGTGTATGAAGCATGCCCGCATAATAATAAGCAGTTCTGAATATAAAAATGCAAAAAAAACCTGAATTAACTAAAGATTGGTTAAAGGCTTTACCAGAACATCATTTTCATCCTCATGGTAGAGCAAAGGCTGACGTATTCTCTGACGAATATATGTAGGTGTAGCAGCGCCCTGGAAGTACATCGAAGCAAATTTGGAAAAAGAGTACTCATCCAAATCATCATAGTCTTCCTCTGGAATTTCCATTAGTGGAGCATCATCCAGATCCACCTCCTCAAGGACTGCCCGTTTACTCTCCAAATCCTAAGCAAACGTAAACGTAAACGTAAACAAGAGTTCCCAGCTATCACCAGACACAATTCATCTAATTGTTAATGTTCTACTTCTTTAAAAAGTCTTGATCTCTGACCTCAAAGCCAGCAGGTGCCTGGCCTTCCTGTCCTCCAACCATGCTAGGCAAGAAGCCAAAAATATCATCCACCATTTCCTGGTCAGTGATAGACTCTAGCTGTTCAGCTGCCTTTCTTTCTCTTTTCTGACGCAGGACATCCTCTAACTTCTTTTGTCTCTCTAGGACAGCAAGCTCTTCAACTCTGCGTTCCTGAAGCGAAAGTAAAGCCTACAAACAATATGAAGCACAGTTATGATGCACCAGCCAGATCAAAGAGGTGTTATATCAATAATCATGTGATCATTCATCCAAATATGGTATGTCTATCCATTAGGAAACAGCCTACATTTCTCTTCATCTTGTTGACAGCCCTTCTTGCTAGAGTTCCCCTGGTGTGAGCCTGGAGGAGGATCACTGCCTTTTGCTTTCGTTTCCACTCCTTTCTCATCAGATAGCCACGGGTCTGAGCCTGAAGCAGCAAAGTTGCCTGTTGCTTTTGTTTATATTGCCAGGCCATCTGCCGAGATCGCACTTGAGCCCGCAGACGGGCAAAACCCAACTGGACCTGCAGAAAGAGAATTGACACACTACATAAGAATCTACACTTTCCCACATATTTTGTTGGGCAACAGTCCACTGTTAGGTCAATACCAGCTTGGCCTCTGCAAAAGGGCCCTTTGAGGGCTCATGTTGACTACAACCCTAAACTTTGTGAGCCATAAGAATACAAGACTACATCGAGTAAATCATTTGAGATCATTAAAGGCAATCCTGTACATTTACTTGCAACAATTTTCATACGAAGTTGTCTCTCTTTCCCTTCAGAGGAACATGAAGTGACATCACTCTGTAGCCAGAGGACAGCTTACCACTCTGTAATGTTTTCTGACTTTGTGTCCACGCCAATATTTCTGTATGACCACAGCTGCTGCTCTCTTTTTCAGGAACGCTTTCCTGAAGCATCACAAAATAGTGATTAAACCAGTGTGATCAATTTCTCTAGAAACATGTCAGGGATCATCTTTTAATCTTATACCTGTATTTGAATCCTCTGAGGACTTTTTGAATAAGAAGTGCCTTCTCGTTCAAAGCTTTGTCTCGTGCCATTTCCAAAACTGTATCGTGGCAATCCTGACAAATAAATCTAGCAGGTTAGAACCGGAGTGCATTTACAATTCTACAGCTATACCTGTAAAATTAATCTCCGTACCTTCAGAAACACTTTGGTTTTGCCAATCCTCCAATCATCTTCAATCAGCACATTCTCACAGATGCTTTCACAACATTTCTTGACAGTCTCCTTTAACCAATCAAATGGTATTTTAACACAGACAGCTTAACAGTGAGACGTTTAACATAGATAGAGGAAAGGTCACCCAAAAATGAAATTGTATAATTTTTACTTAACCTCATGTTGTTCCACACAATGAAAGCAAACGGGGCCTGCAGTCAAACCATATATTTATTTATTTCTTCTCAACGCCCTTCAAGGATCTATGGCTATACTCGTGCCGAGAACCAGTTACCCTTACACAATTCCGTTTACAGAAATTGATCCACACAAGTTGGGGGAAAGACAATATTTAATTGTCAATCCATATAAAAGGGACCATATAAGTAACTACTAGTCCTTATGACCACATGTCTACATACTTCAAGCCTCCTGAAGCCATACGACAAAATTTCAGAAAACTTGCTTGACAGTGTACTCCGTCATAAACAATTCCTTTTGTAAGAATGAAAACCTTTGCTTTTGAAAGACATGAGGTTAAGTAATTGACAACTGTTTCATTTTCAATGCTGTTTCCATACCAAACACAAATGAATATTCAATAACATTAAATCAAGCATTTCTCACAGTTTTGGGATCACAAACACTGGACTTCAGTAGCACACGGTAGCGATCCAGGAACTCGTCAAATGTGTGGCGGATGGGATAGCCAGCTTTCCTTATGCGGATAGTCTCCATCATGCCGGAGTAACGAAGCTGACGAATGCACAGCTCCCTGTCAAAAAGCTGAAACAGAAAGATGGAACTGTACAAACTAAAATCCTCTCAGTACTGGGAATATAAAACAAAGACAGAAATTGTTCTTGACTGGTGTAACTTGCCCATCTCAACCAAAGCAGCTGAATCTTTATCCATCTTCAAGAAACAGCTAAAGACCCATATTTTTCCTCAACACCCGAGCCAGTAATACTAGCACTTACTTATTTATTTTTCTAATCTATAATTGTTTTCATTCAAAAAGTTATGTGTACTGTGTTAGACTAACTGGGACCTTTTTTGATGATTGCTTAGTTCTCATCTGTAAATTGCTTAAAAGCATGTGCTACATGATTAAAATGTATAGATTTTGTGTTGAAAGACGAATAGATAAACTTACCATAGGCTTCTTGTAGTCATTGGGTTTAATACAGCGAATGAAGAACGGCTGACAGGCAGTTAGAGTCTTCATTAAAGAGTCCAATGACTGACGAAACTGACCAGTTAATGTGGGAACCCGCTTCTTTGAACCCGACTCTGATGTTTGCTGAGGGAGCGGCAAACAATATGGCAAGAAAATGAAGACCCGTGATTTTATCAGACTAATGTTTAAAGTATGTGGACACTTCATTCTAATTAAAGAGTTCGGTTGGACCCCTTAATTTACATGGAATGGTCTTATTAGTAATATACAATCAAATTGTAGAGCTTTGGGGATTTCCAACTTGGTGACCTTTAAGGAAGGGGTTTAGTGTGGCCTGCATAAAACCTAGACCACTTTGGAAACCCTGACCTCACTGATTTTTGCATACCTAAATGGATGGATAAAATGCCTGTAAAGTTATTCCCAAAGAGAGGAAATTGTTAGGAAGTACCAATTCCCTATTAATAGCCATGATTTTGAAATAAAACCAACAACCACTACTAGGTGTGATGTTAGGCTGTCCACATACTTTTATATATTGTTATAATTGCTATTATATAAGATATATATTGGAATGATTTTAGTCACTAGCTATTTTAGCTTACCCGGAGTGAGTTTTTGGGGGTTACAATTATGTTACTGGTGGTCGTTTTTCCATCTGCGGTGCTAAGCTCATTGTGGAATATTTGCTTTAGGAGCTTATTTGATGAAGTTTGCACTAACTGAATGATATCACCACTCAGAGCATCTCTGTTCTTCTCAAGAAAACCTATATCAAAGCACATGATAACAAAGATCCTTTACATTAGATCATGTAAAACCCAAATACAACAATGACGTCCTGTAGCCCAATCATACCTTTGGAGTCATAGTAGACAGCGCCAGCAAAATGCAGGATTCCAAACTTTGTGTCATAATTATTCTTTGGAGATATATAAATATCATCCTTTCCATGAGCTTGATTCATTTTGTTGAGCATGGTAGCGTCTGTGCCCTAAACAAATATCACACACTGGTCAAAATAAGCAACAAACTGAAGGTTTTCAATGGTGGATACACTGTAAAACTTTGCTGTAGTATTGCAGAAGGTTTGCCAGTAACTTACTATAGATTTAATTACTACTTATTACTACTTTCCTATTAGTACTGTTTTCAATTTGGGTTATTCTTTACTTTAATCAAAATTTAAGAAGATACTGGTCTCATACTGGCATTAGCACAGCAACGCTGCAAAAAATGACATTCTTCCTAAGTTGTTTTATTACAAAACTATTTAAAACTTCTTAAACGTTACATTTATGTAACAAGAAAGGTGACCTAAGATATTTAGTCTTGTTTTATGAAAGGTTTAAAAATGTAAGAACTAGGTACGTTTGTGTTGACAACAAAAATTTAAATTCAATCTACAGTAAGTTACAATATACTTGTAGCAATACGTTTTACAGTGTAGATATTGGAATTCAAGTATCTGGAATACAGCTCATGGACACAACATTACAATTGCAGTTATGAGATTAAAGACCAATAATCACATACTCATAATAAACAAATGATAAAGGCAGGTCTACTTTGTAAACAAGGACAAATATATTGTACAACCTTGGGGAAGTGACTCTCTTCATCAATAAGGGAAAGAATGTTGAGAGACTTTATGGCCAGGACATCGAGTGTGCGTTGGTTGTCGCTGAAATCAATGTTCTTCCATACTATGTTCTCACGGGCATATTCTTGTTGTTCAAGTTTGAAGACATGTTTCACAAAGAACTGCTGAAGCTGCTCATTGGCAAAGTTAATGCAGAGCTGTTCAAAGCTTCAGGGATCACACACAAAATAAAAATTATATTTACCTTCTAATTTACTCATGCTCATGTCTGTTAGAATAACATATGAAAATAAGTTAATGATCATTTTTTTTAAATATTTATTTAGGGATAAAATAGATAAATCTCAAAAAAGCATTTAAATGACATACCTGTTGTTTTTGAAGTTTTCAAATCCGAAAATGTCCAACAAGCCAATTGAAAGTCGGACGTGTTTGAGGTCATCAGGACATGGTTTGTAAATGGCGCTGTTTATTTTCTCCACAATCCACACAAATAGCTTTCCATAGATGGCCTGCGCACAGAAAGAATTTGAGAACTGCACACTGACAAATACTAGATCTGACATAAACCAAAGTTTACATTCAGTTGCACAACCTTTACAAAAGCATCTCTGCCGTCCACGGCTTGTGCTGGGGTGAGAGGTTTAGACACGCTCTCCCTGTTTGTCATCAAAGATCGTTGTGTTAAACTCACATCCAGGGCTTTTGGGGCTACCTACAAAAAAAAGGACACTGGGCTTGAGTGTGCTGTGGGCATATATAACGTTTTTATTAGTTTATAAGGGAAATATACTGAAGTTTAAAAATGACCTCTAATAACTGTGCAGCCATGCTGAAATGAGAAGATGTGAGGACATCACAGCCCTCCAGGTTGTTCATCATGGTTTCTTAAAAACAGAATATGAAAATGAAGTCCAAATAGACACTTTACTTCAGTTTTTGTTTGTTTGGTAATTAGCTATTGATTTCTCCTCACCCTCAAAGTCTACGTTCCCCAGGTGGAGAATGGCAGCCAGCAGCTTGTTAATTTCCCATGCGTCATTTTCTGTAAATGTTAGGATTTTCATTGCTGAACGGAAGCTGGCGTACTCCTTTATGTCATCCCGTCCTTCACAGGTAGTGCAATTACCCTAATCCAACATAACCATGGTTTATTTAACAGTTACACGTGACGTTTAATTTAACAATAACATCGCTCTTTTGGACCATCCTGCATTTTCCCTGATCTAAATTGAGAACGTTTGGGGATGGATGGCAAGGGATGTTTACAAAAACGGACGTCTGTTCCAGAACCTGGATGCCCTCCCTGAAGCCATCTTCAGCCCATGGACCATGTTCCCACCAGCCTCCTGGAAACAGTCGCATCAAGCATGCCCAAACGAGTATTTGAACGGAAGAACGGTGGGGCTACTCACTACTGTCCATTTTTGACACTTTTAGTTCTGTTTTTTGGGGCTATGGTTTTAAACTTTTGATCAGCTGATGAACAGCCTGTTTAAGTTTAAATAAAGTTGTCAATAAATTGCCTACTCCCTGTTTCTTGTTTTGTCATTTTGAAGCAGTACTTCTAACCTAGTTACGACCAACCAGCGAGAAATTTGAAATATTTGTAATGTTCCCCCCGGTTTTAAGATTTTGTTGGGGTGTGTATGTACAAACAGATTGAGCTAATCTAATATTGTGAACACAGTGCTGATACAAAGGCAAAGTGCAGTAATTACACATTTGGTCAAAATTGAGTTAAGGCTTGAAATGGGCTTTGTGACATCTGTTCTGTCTTGTGTCTCCTGGTTTGAATTTGACCAATTTCAGAGAAACAAGAGGGTCAAAATTGCAGTAACTGGCTGCAATGAAAGTAAAAGTGACCTATTTGTCAGGTATCGCATACCCATCCATCCAGAGAGTGGTGAACACACACACAGCAAGTGGTGAACACAGCTATCACTGCAGCACCCGGGGAGCAAGTAGGGGTAAGGAGCCTTGCTCAAGGTCACCTCAGTTGTTACCCACCAGCCCTGGGAGTCGAACCGCAACCTTCTGGTCACAAGTCAGACTCTCTAACCATTAGGCCACAACTGCCCAACTTTTTTTTTATGACTGGCTGGTGTGAAAACTTTAAAGGCATTTCTCAGTTCTACTGTTTGCGTAGCTACTTCACGGAACAGGTCAAATAAATTGGCGTAACATACAACACAGGGCTGTCATGTTTTTAACTGTGGCCCTGTTTACACCTGGTATTACAATGCGTTTTGGTCGATCAACTCACAAGGGAACGTCACAATAGGCCACTGGCACAAATGACCTACAGGGTTGTTTTTTTAAGGACAGGATCGCATATTTAGAACATTACAAAAATTATATATTATATTCATGTTATTAATATTAATACAACAGCAACCTGAAACATTTATAAACGGTAACTTTTAGTAAATGATAGACTATTCAAAATATAAATACAATACAATGAAAATATAAATCATATTTAAAAATGATTTAAAAAATTGTATGTGATTATTTTTGTTTTGACCCAGAACTTATGCAGTTATATGAAATTAAAGTGTGACTATGTAAATGATCTTGGAACTGCAATTAAAAAAATCCTCTCTGTGTCAATACCAATTCCAATGACACTAGCGTAAGTGCTCACATTCGTGCCCAACCCTGGTTAGTATTAATTCTTTACCAAAACAAAATGTACATATAAATAAAGAGTCGTCAAGATTACAATGATCAATACCATGGTGAGATAATTATATTCCGTGGCATGTCCTAGAGACAGGATCTTCTTTTGGTCAGGTGACATCCCCAGCAGCATGCAGTAAAAGATGTGGTAGTTTCTCTCTTCTGCCGCCTGTGCCAAACATACTGTCGCTTATTTGTAGTTCAGGATGACATCAATGACTTTGGTTTAATCGTCTCGAAGTATATAAAAACACAATATAATTTTATTGCATCTTTTATCAGGGCGGCTTACCTGTCGACAAACACGTGATTTCTCAAGCAGGTACTGTTCAATGCGGGCACCCTCTATTGCTCCATTTTTGGTAAAGTGGATTTCTACGTATTTTCCAAAGCGGCTTGAATTGTCATTGCGGATGGTTTTTGCATTACCAAAGGCTACAAAATAAGAATTGACATGAATGTTAAAATGGTTCCTAGCAGTGCCTGGAGTACATACAGTACGTCATTTATTTATTTAAATGCATGTTGCTCACACAAACAGATAACTTTACCTTCTAGGATAGGGTTGGCCTCTAGAATCTGCTGCTCAACCCAGGAGCGCTGTCCACTTACAGCTGCAAGAAACTGCAGCAATAGTTTGGTGCTCTCTGTTTTTCCAGCTCCAGACTCCCCACTGGTCAACAAAACACACCCAGAGACTCTCACATTCCATCAAACAGATAACACTAACACAACATAAGGCAGATGTTTGATACTACAGGGCAAATACAACTGTAAAAAGATTAGTCTGTAGCTCGTGCATATATATTACTGTGGTCGTAAAAGGACTGTCGAATGACTTTGAAAGCTGTCCTTTCATGCAAAAAGCAAGCAATATAATATAATATAATATAATAATAAGCAAATCCCAATGCATCTTACAGTAAAATGAGCCGAAAAGTTCAAACAAGGTAATGTGTTTAAAGTAACGAATAGCCAATGAAAGATTGCAGAACCTTATAATGCAGCACTGGTCTTTGCGATTCCGGCGCATGTTGAAGTAACAGCTGTCTGCGATGGAAAAGACATGTGGGGGAAGATCTCCCAGACGCCGGTCTGTGTACAGCTGTACCTGCTCTGGAGTGTAGATGGGTAACAGCTGGTAAGGATTCACTGCCACAAGAATAGACCCTGTATATGTCTGAAAGCAACAGCGAGTGAATAAGTTATCTGAAAATGACATGCAACACAATGCTTTGAAACATTTGCGTACAGTGTACAT
The DNA here is from genome assembly GCA_006030095.1 of Triplophysa siluroides. Classification (NCBI taxonomy): domain Eukaryota; kingdom Metazoa; phylum Chordata; class Actinopteri; order Cypriniformes; family Nemacheilidae; genus Triplophysa; species Triplophysa siluroides. The sequence goes on along the minus strand of VCII01000203.1, from coordinate 6,585,425 downwards.
TTTTTTTGGCTTTTTTAAACAGGACAATAGAGCAAGAACAGTCTTTATTTCAACATTTATTTTAAATGACACATCTATCAATTTCCATTAACATGATATTTCAGTGCATCGTCTCTTAAATTATGATAATAAATAACCAAGTAAATAAATAAACAGATTAACAAATGAACAGGTTGATCACGTTAAACTTTGGTGTTTTGGATCTAAGATCACACCCTGAATAGTACAAATATTTTAGATCTGTACAGTTTAGTGGACACCAGTGGCCTTTGCCTCTCAAAGAATTTAGGTGTCATCCAGAATTACACATTTACAAGGAGATAAATGACATGTGAATAATCAGTGCAACAAACCAAACTGATAAAAGGCCAAAAAAGATCAAGTGAAAGAATTTGTGAACATTTCTAATAAATAAGCAAATCAGCGTTCTATCTCAGAAACATAGCCAGAATCAGATGTTTTGTCTCAAACCAAGATTCATCTAGTCATGCTTTCATCACCAGCAGGGTGGATTACTGTAATGGACTCCTTACAGGTCTTCCCAAAAAGACCATCAGATTCAGCTCATACAGAACGCTGCCGCCAGGACTCTGACCAGAACCAAACAATCTGAGCATATCACTCCAATCCTCAAGTCTCTACACTGGCTACCAGTTACATGAATTGATTACTTATTAAATATCTACAAATCACTCAATGGCGTAGGACCTAAATACATTTCAGATTTGCAGACTTCTCAGATCATGAGGATCAAGTCAGTTAGAGATAACAAGAGTTCATTCAAAACAAGGCGAGTCAGCGTTTGGTCATTACGTCACCCGTAGCTGGAATCTGCTTCCAGAAGCCATCAGATGTTCACCAACAGTAACGTTAACCGTTTTTGAATCCAGATTAAAAACACACTTGTTAAGCCATGCCTTTACAACCTGAGCACTGTGCTGGTTTACATCAACTGCACTTTTATTTCTATTTTCTTTTTCTTTTGTTATTTTTATATATACACATTTTTAATCAATTTTATTTCATTTATTTCTTTCGTTTTTACTTCCGTATTTTTTACGCATTTCCGAGTTAAATGGAATTGCGAATGAGAGTGGATGTGGTTGTATAAAAACAGCCATTAGATTTTGAAATGGAACTGGCAGCAGACTGACAGTTGAAGGGAGGAGTTAACGGATGCTCCGCCCAAACTGTCTAACTAACACATGTCATTATAAGATAGATAGTCATTACAGGTAGGTTCAGATTTTAACTAAACATTATGAGGGCACATGAATTTTAAAAAGAGAAAGACCCACATTGATAAACTATTTACAATAATTTCATTATTGTAATAATTTACAATAAACGCTGCAATATTTCATGAAAAATAGGCATTGTATTTTTTTATTTCACTGGGATCCATTATGTATTAAATTTAAAGCACTTTGAATTGCCTTGTGTATGAAATGTGCTATAAAAATAAACTTGCCTCGACTTGCCTTGCCTTAATCATAAAAGCTTTCTGGACATTTGTGGATCTTGAAATTGCATGCGTTTTCTTGTATGTAAGTGCAACTGCTTCATATGAACAAACAAGGCATGGCATTTCATTTACTAGAGGTTTACTTGAGGTGGCATCTCAGAACTCACATAGATAATTCCATCTTTGTAGCGCACCAGAAGGTTCCGTAACAGCCCTGCCTCATTAAGGTCACCCAGACGTATCATGTCATCCACGCCCTTCACTGACGTGGCGTGCATGGGCTTCAGAGAACTTTCCTTCTCAATTTTATGCTCCTGGAAATTAAACCACACAAGAAAACTTGTGAAAAAAGCTAAAAAAATAAATAAGAAAGAGTTTAAGCCACAGATATTACCTTTCCCTCATCATCGATGAGTTGAAGCTGTCCGGTATCTGAGAGCCCTACCTCAGCTCCGATCGGTACCCCATCACTGCAGTCCACCCAAACATAGTCCCCCTAATTTATTGAGATTTGAAGATCTTTAAATAAAATGTAAGCGACTTTCAACAACTAAACTTAAGATCTTGTTTAAAATGTAATTTTCCTAAAAATGAACTCAAATATCATACATGCTTAATAGTGAGAGAAAAACAAAAATAGCCGGTAAATGCCTCAAACAACTTGCCTTTCTTAAAACCACCATGGCAGAGTTCTTGTCTGCTCCAGTCTGAATATTTGAGCAAAAGAGGCACATTAAAAGGAACATCACAGCAATGTGAAAATTTTAATAGCGGTGACAAAGCTGAAGTGGCCTGTAAACACTTTCCCAAATCACAACAATGATCAAATAAATGTACATACAAATATTTTCCAAGGCATAATAATATCTACATAATGTCAAATCATTACCTGTGGGTTGTATATTGACAAAAATAACTAGATTTCTATCCTTTTTCTTTCAAGTCAGTTTACACAAGTCCAAGTGTTCAGTTGACAGAAATGGCTTTGGATATCTCTCTGTGGATGTTTATGATACTTTGACTTTGCTCCCTGACCAACACTTCCGTAGTGACTTGTATGATAGAGAAGGTTCTGCCCTCCATATCATAAAAATTAAAGAAAAAGCTAATTCCTAATAAGCTAATTTACTAATTCCACAAAAACTAGTGACCACTGACAAGTAAACATTCTTCATATTGTGCCATTTATGTAAAAATGCAGCATAAAATAAGAATGTACCCGGTGAGGACTAAATAAACATAATAATACCCATGAAAAAGAAAAAAAAACAATTTAAAAGACTAAAACTGTATTCTTTTTTGCTTAATGCTTTATCCATAGAGGTAAAACACTAAACCTTTGTACCTCTGAGACTTAGCATATAGGGCTGAATCGTGATCATAAAGGAGTAATTAAGTTGTAAATATCATAGGTGTCATGGTTACCACAACAGCTCCACCCATAATAAGTCATATTTCCACCTAGCAATACGGAACACGATTAGAACATTTTCAGGCAAAACCCTGTATTGATTATTGCGGGTTTGCCGTTTCACCTGTTCACCATAGCAACAATGTTCAGCTGGTTCACCATATGTATCTAGCAGAAGTATGGCACTTATATATACATACAGTATACATATACAAATACATAATAATAATAATACATGGATAAATAAGATTGTTTCAAGCATGTGATGCTCCTTTCAACTCACCTGGAGCAAGTAACAGGTGTGGGCAATATAAAAAAATCACACCTGAAAGCAGATAAAAAGGAGAGAAGTTGACTTAGTGTGGCACACACAGACACACAATGCAAAGACTAAGCATGGACAACAGAAAGAGGAGAAGAGAACTGTCGGAGGACTTGAGAACCAAAATTGCGGAAAAATATTAACCATCTCAAGGTTACAAGTCCATCTCCAGAGATCTAGATGTTCCTTTGTCCGCAGTGCGCAACATTATCATGAAGTTTGCAACCCATGGCACTGCAGCTAATCTCCCTGGACGTGGACGGAAGAGAAAAATGTATGAAAGGTTGCAACGCAGGATAGTCCGGATGGTGGATAAGCAGCCCCAAACAAGTTCCAAAGAAATTCAAGCTGTCCTGCAGGCTCAAGGTGCAATGGCAGGAGACCCAGTAGGACCCCACTGCTGACACAGAGACATAAAAAAGCAAGACTACAGTTTGCCAAAATGTACTTGAGTAAGCCAAAATCCTTCTGGGAAAACGTCTTGTGGACAGATGAGACCAAGATAGAGCTTTTTGGTAAAGCACATCATTCTACTGTTTACCGAAAACGGAATGAGGCCTACAAAGAAAAGAACACAGTACCTACAGTCAAATATGGTGGAGGTTCAAAGATGTTTTGGGATTGTTTTGCTGCCTCTGGCACTGGGTGCCTTGACTGTGTGCAAGGCATCATGAAATCTGAGGATTACCAAAGGATTTTGGGTCGCAATGTAGGGCCCAGTGTCAGAAAGCTGGGTTTGCGTCCGAGATCGTGGGTCTTCCAGCAGGACAATGACCCCAAACATACTTCAAAAAGCACCCAGAAATGGATGGCAACAAAACGCTGGAGAGTTCTGAAGTGGCCAGCAATGAGTCCAGATCTAAATCCCATTGAACACCTCTGGAGAGATCTTCAAATTGCTGTTGGGAAAGGCGCCCTTCCAATATGAGAGACCTGGAGCAGTTTGCAAAGGAAGAGTGGTCCAAAATTCCGGGTGAGAGGTGTAAGAAGTTTATTGATGGTTAAAGGAAGCGATTGATTTCAGTTATTTGTTCCAAAGGGTGTCCATCAAATATTAAGTTAAGGGTGCCAATCATTTTGTCCAGCCCATTTTTTGAGTTTTGTGTGACATTATGTCAAATTTGCTATTTTCCCTCCTTTTTTTTGTTTTGTTCCAATACACAGAATGGGAATAAACATGTGTATAGCAAAACATGTGTTAATGCAATACTTTTCTGTGAGAAATACTTGACAACAATTTTGGCCATGACTGTATATATATCCCTTTCAAATACACATACATTTTGTTTTTTGTTTGTTTCTTTTGACTTTGTTTGCTAAAAGGCGATGGCTTTTCAAATGTTAAAAGAGGTGGAAACGGCGGCCTATCCTGAAAGGCTAATTGTAATTTGGAGAAAGGCCTTTCAATACTAAACTGTAGGAGGAGGCTGAGGAATAAGTCTGTGTTTTTAATTTATTTTTCATGTAAATGACTTTAAATATGTGAACAATATGCCATGGTGATGCCATTGGGGGTCACCTAATAAAACCTGCCAGCCTGGGAATCAAACATGCAACTTTGAGTTTTAAATCTGTCTCTCTAGCCATTAGGCCACAAATATCTTTGACACAATGCATCACATATTGCCTAATAAGTGGCTAATGTTGCCTTTAACTGTTGGAAATTGTAAGGTGTGTATATTTATCCAGTGATATTTGGAGATGTTTTAATAAACCTAATTCAAAGTATATACAGTATTTAATATAAATACATAAAGTTTAACAATAACAGCTTACATTATTATATTTAAAGATTATTTAATTTAAAAAATTTGTTGTGATTGCTATATTGCGATGGGTGAGATTGGAAATGTAATATTGCTGTAAAATTGTAATATATTACACATAATCTGTGCTTTCACGCCCACTTGTTGTGATCAAAAACGCACACATGCGCAGACAACCCCTAAAGCTTAGTTACATTTCCTTAAAATTAACTGGAACATGATCTGCTCCGGAGCAAGTTATCTTAGAGAGTAAGTTGCTATGGTTACTTACATACCCTGAAAGGTATTTCCGTTTTTGGAACCGAAAGTTGGGGTCATCCGCTAACTAACCCTTAAACTAACCCGGGTATGTCACATAACCAGCTTTCTGGAATACACCCCAGTCCCTAAGGAGTTAAAGCTAGTCCTCTTCAGCATTAAATGCTAGAATGAGATGATCTAGTGTTTGTGCATGGCAACAATAATGTAATGTACTGTTACAAAATGGAATGATATGTCTTTCCATTAAATCAATACAGTGAATGAGAATCACACCTCAACTGTGTGGCATTATGCAATTTACATCAAAAATAAATAAAACAAATGCCTTCATCTCTGAAAACATTTTGTCTTCGCTCACCCTGCTTTTGTAATGTTTGCAATAATTGTGGGTAATTGGAGGATGCAAAGGATACACTTCATGCATTCTACAAAAGAGACAAATGATGAACACAAAAAGAATATTGATTCCATCTGTATCAATGTGGAGTTGAATTAACTATGACTATGTAGAACATTTTTCACCATAGTTATCAGTGTATTGAGCCATTAAATGTGCAGTAAGCAATTTCTGAGACACATTTGAGCTTGGAACAAGCAAACCCTTGGCTTTATTACTCCCCCCTTTAAATCAACGCTTGCTTTCAACACATACATACACAGAACAGACTAGAACAGATCTAGCAAATATTCCAAAATTGTTTGCTTGGGTGTTTATTTGTTTGTAAAAGCATTTCTTAGAAATAGAAATCCACCTTTAAGCTGCATGACCCTGAGGTGTGACTGTACAGCAACAGCATGTAGCTTCTCATAGGCCTACCTGAATTTTTCCATAAAATCCTTAAAGTCCTGTGAACTGGAAGTCGCAATCATTATTACTGCTGTAATCTGACAAGTGAAACAAAATATCAAACAAAAACAGAGGATGCGGCTTGTGTTTTCCAGTGCTAATCCATAGTTTTCATGTGACACCACCCACTTAGGTAAACCGTCCACTGGATGGCAAGAGAAGACTATCTGTCATTGTCCACCAAGTAAAAAATGAGTGATTTCTATCGTTAAGCTTAAATAAAACAAAGTTGTTATGCAATAACGTGCACCAACCATTGAGAAGCCAACAAAAAGGTATTGAGAGGGGATTTAAATATTTTTGGCTTGAAACAGAAGATCATTTATCAGCTTGTATTGTGTCTCTATGGAGAGCAGGGCACAATGTAAATCACCGCTTTCTTGCCCTCCAAACCCTAGTCCTGTAGGTCCCGTGGCTGGAAACTATGGATCGATTGGTCATAGAAATAACATTATTTACCTGTCTTGAGATATAGCAAAATTCATGCACTAAAGAAAATGATTTGTATGTTTGTCCAGTTTTACTACAATAGCACATAATAGTGTACATGCACAAAAATGAATGAAGAATCAGATGTACAAAAGAACCCAATTATTATTGAAACTTAGAACAACATTCAGTCTGTAAAACAGCCGAAAAGACTGAAAACCACACCACTTCCATCACCACAAAAACAATATAACAATTTACACATTCTTATTACATAATTTTGCAGATTTTTAAAAGTACACATTTCATCACTCTGTACTATCATTGTCATTATTTAACAACTGACCATTGAGTTGAATAAAATAAAAAATTGGTTACACGTCATCATAACAGGATCGAATATTGTTACCATGTAGACTGCTACTACCATTGTTATGTTCATAGCGGCTTAATTTGTTGAATAATCCGGCTTTTATCTGCACACAAAATATCCCAGTTTCACCAACCTTTCAAGGCACCAAAACATGAAAAACAGATGGGAAGAGTAACATTTAGCTATTCTAATCTTTAAAGTTCACTACAGCAATATTTTGGCTATATACAACTAAACAGAAAAGGAACATGTGTCTTTAAAAATGTTTTTTACATTTGGTGTTAAAAAATCTGTTAACCTAGCTGCCTCAAATCCACTGGACAGTCCACCGTAAGCAGCAGCTCCTGTAAAAATGCTTTGATGGTTTACGACCGCCTTTCTTTGTCTCCAAGACTCTTAAAGAAAGAAGATGATTGTGCAAAGCAACCTGTTAAACAATGACAGGTCCAGCCTTTGAAAAGCATTCCTGTATTTCAGTTCACTAAAAAAATCCATGAGACCATATAGCATTTATGCCCGTTCCTTGCGCTTTAACTTGGAGCTCTTCTTGGGGGTTCCATTTTTGTTGAGCAGCTTGAGGACTCTATCTTTGTGGTCTAGCACTTTCATCATGGTGTCTCGAGCTTCAGTCACCTGATCCATTACGAGCTTGCAGCGCTGCATGTTTCCCTACACAGAGACAGTTCATCTAGTCAAAACATACACTGTAAAAACTGTATATTTTGAAAAATTGTAGAAAATGTATTTTTTTTAAATAATTATCCCAAAACGAAAATATGCATTTTGGTATTACATTGCAAAAAAGTCATTTTTTCTTGTTTTCCAGTAAAAATGTCTAAACATTCTTGAATCAAGAAGCATTTTCTTGATGAGTAAACTGGCCTAAGAAAATAAGTCTTGTTTTTAGTAAAAAAAATATGACATTTCAGTAAATTTGTGACAATCTGCCAATGGGGTAAGAAAAATAATCTTGAATTAAGGTTAAACTTTTTCTTAGTCACTCAAATCAAGATTATTTTTCTTACCCCATTGGCTGATTTTTTTGCTTGTTTTAAGCACAAATTCACTGATATTTCATATTTTTTTACTTAAAACAAGACTTTTTTTTTAGGTAATTTTGCTCATCAAGAAAATCCATCTTGATTCAAGAATTTTTAGACGTTTTTACTGGAAAACAAGAAAAAAAGACTAAGTAAGAAAGTATTTTTTTGCAGTGTATAACGTATGGTCTGAATTTAAAATGAAATGCATATATTCACCGAACATATATATCAGTGGATTCAAATGCCAGTGCGCGGGAGGACGAGAGAAGTCGATGCAGAAGGGCAACATGTTTAGACATATTTCCATCATTTCCAAGTTATGGTGAGTTTCAACTCTTTATTTATGAAGTAATGTAAGTTCAACTGAGTGTAGGTTCAATCCTTTTAACATAAAGACCAAAAACATGGCTTCCACCATCGAGACTGTTAGGTATTCGTGTTTGCATTTTATATCCTAGTTTAGCCCATACTGGTTACCGAAAGTTACTACGTTTCTGTTGTAACTACGATTTTTTTCTCAATCTTATGCACCATTTTTAGGTCCAACTCACGAGGCATCAAAAATGGAACTCTACGACTTTCACAGTGAGTATTTATGAAGTATTTATTGTGTGTTATACTGATAGCTCGTATGATGTCATTTGTGTGGAGTTCTCAAAAGCCGCCATGAGACAGCTAAAACATGCGACGCAGTATAATGCATGCTGCATAAGTTACTGAAGGTAATGTCGGGCCATTCGTGTTAATACTGTATTTGTAAACTTCTAGAATCCTAATTCATTTCTTAATCCTAATTTAATCCTAAAGTGGGACGGTAGTGTGCATATTTGGCGTGCTGTCCATATTTTTGAGCAAAACCTATTCAAGAATCGTATTTTACTTTTATCGTTTTGATTATGATAAAAGTGGGATTGATACTGCTATTTTATACGTTTAACAGACCACGCATGCATTGGAGCATCACACAAGTCCAATGAAAAAGATTTCTGGCAATAGTGAGCATTGCTGGAGCTAGTTCTGCTGAGGAGCAGAAGGAGGAGACGTTATAAATGCATTTATTAACTCGTATATTAACTCCTCGAGTAACATCACTTCACCTGACGCTGTCCACATCGCGTGCGCGAGCACCTCTACGCACCGCACCAAAGAGCAGACACAGGGCTGACAGAGACAGCGCGATCGGCTAAAATGCTGTGAATTTGCACGCGCAGTGCTAGACTAAACTATCTGTGAACACTGAGTGCTGTTTGTAGTGGAGCATAACAAACTAGTGACATGTAGTGAGTGCGAACTAGTGACCACTATCTGTGAACACTGAGTGCGTAGTGACATGTAGTGCTTGAATAAACTATCTGTGAACACTGAGTGCTGTTTTAGTGGAGCTTATAAAACGAGCGACATACTCGATAATAGATTTCGCACATTGTTAAAACAAGATTTACGATATTATCGCACACTGTATATCTCGCGAACCCCTAATCTCAAGGTGTTTGCTTAAATATTTGAAATGACATTTATAGACAAAAATACAATTGTACCAACATATCAGTTTCTATCTTTAGAAAACAAAACAACAAAAGTAAAAAAAATTTAAATGGATCACTCAGGCCAAATCATAAAGAAAAAGCAGCCAATAGGAGCACTGAATAGTTAGGAAACTCCTTCAATACTCTTTAAAAAGCTTCCCAGAGTGAGACCTCAAGAAGCTAAATGATATAATAAAAAACGATTTAGCAAATTCTGGTCAAAGGGAGGAAACTTTGAAGATGCTAGAATATAACAGTTTTGATTTATTTTCGATGCTTATATTCACAACATAATTTACAAAAACTCTATAGTTTTGGTAAGTTTCCTATTTTACTTAAAATATATATTTTTTAAATAAAGAAAGAACGTTTTTCCTAACTTTGACTGATAGTGTAAAAAAGCATAAAAAAAGCAAATACTCGAAATATTTTTTTGGGTGGAAAATTTCAATTATCCCATAATTTACTTAAAAATACAGGCCTCCATCAAGCAACTGAGAAGGCACGGTTAGGCCACAGGCTCTATATGGTTCAGTTTCCAGGGGAAGTAAAGAACATTGAGACGTTAACCTGTATGAGCTCATTGATGCGGTGCAGGTCATCATCCGCTCCAGCTCTCTTCTTTGGGATGAACCCTTCCTGCAGGGTTGTCAGTCGGCTGTACACGTCATGCTCTAAGTTAGTCTGTGACGAGAGAGAAGTTCTGTAAACCATCACCTTTATGCAGCATTAACCGCCCCAATAACTGGCTGATAAAACATGCTATTTTACACAACATAGTGAATCGCAACACTACCAGCTGCAGAACTCACCAGCTGCAGCAGCTGTGCAGCACACAGGTGCACCTTCCAGCCCTGAGCACGACATGCAACTCCCCTCTGATTGGCCATGTCGTGAAGGCTTCCTTTCCTCTCCTCTGCAGAGACAGACAGTAGCAAGAGGATTAAAAGATTGTTATATTGGCAGATTTATCAGTACAACCCAGAGTTTTGTGTTGGGAGTTTTCAGTGCGAACCGAATATGATGAGATAAAATAAGACACCACCAAATAACGCCAAGAAATGTTTTATTAAGATAATCCTAAGGAGTGCATAGTCCATTTCACTGACCAGTGACTCTTAAGGGGGATCGCACAGCGCAGCGCTGTTGTTTGTAAAAATGAACATATTGTACACACACAGGCGCCGCCATTCCGCACCTGTCGGTGGCGCTATGCTACAACTCAGGGCGCTGTTCTGTGTCCTGCAGCGACACAACGCGCCACAGATAATTTAACATGAAATTAGATGTTCTTTAACTGAAATTATCTTTAATGTACACTGACTTCACTACACTGACTTATCTGTTTGGGAATAACAGAAGAACAGAGCATTAATACAGAAAACCGCTCGATTCTACCAGATTAATAGCAGAGTTCTGCGCGGCTCGGCGCTTCCGCATCCGGTGTGCGACCCCCTTTAAGAGCCCGTTCTTTCGAAAAATCAGTCAAGAGGAGTCACAAAAAATGATTTGAACCAGTATAAAACGTCTCCTCTACATTAAGTCAAATGATCAGTCGAAGCTGATCGGAATAACATCTGGCTGACATATTTAACCGCAGTCAAACTGTCAAAGCTCAAAATGAATCGAGACTCGTTTTAAGTTTGGTATGAAGCTAGTTTAGGTGGGTGGATGACAGAGGTAATGGCTTGCCAGGGGATTCCCTTCTTTGAAAACCCTGTCATAGTCACTATCAACTTGGTGGCAAAATCGAAAACGCTGAACAAATTGAATCGAAGTTCAAACTGGTAAAGCTGACAGAAACCCCTACCTTTAACTTTGATGTCACTGTACCTCTGGAAGTGGTGATAGGCAGCTTTCCACGGGTTACGGTACTGACGCAGCAGAGTGAGGGGAGGTCTGGGACGAACCGGCACGTACCGAACACCTTCCTCATCTACATTATTACAATGAATGCCATTACAAATCAAAACCGCTTAACTTATGCATCAATACAAATCTAATTAAAGAAGATTTGGTAAGAAGACAAGGCTGTCAAACTATTAATTGCATCCAGAATGAAAGTTTGTGTTTACATAATGTCTTTGTATTCATAATTTACATAGTTTATTTATAAACACAAAAAGATACACATACATATATTTAGGCAATATCGCAAAGTATTTATTTATATTTAACAATAATCGAAATGATAAAAAGACTTTTTAGATTTTTAGATTTTAGACTTTTCTTTAATATATGCATGTATGTTTTTATGCTTACAAATAAAAAAATTATCTGCACAGAACACAGACCTATATGAGGTAAACACAAACGTCTGGATGGGTGTTTTTCGGCATTAATAAACAAAGAAAGAAAAACTTTGAGGAGAAAGACCTTTCAGGTTGAAAAACCCACCAACATATTCCCTGGGTGGAGACTCTCGTCTGTCAGGTCTGTTTCCTGCACCTCTGCTGCTAGCTCTCTCCTCATCTGTGCTGTGGGTCTCCATCATCTCTGTCTCCTCAGTGGAGATGACGTGCTGCTGCTTGCGGGGTTTCTTCCTTGGGGAGGCCCCGGGCAGGAGGTCTCCGGGTTGGGCAGCTACAGAGAGGGAGGAGGCCTGGGAGGAGAGTGCTTGAGCTGGACCAGTCGAGGATGGAGCCAGGAGCACTATAAACAAGAGAACAAAAATAGTCGGAAACCATTAACACATGGCGTGCTGAAAGCACCTCTTTAAAATTGGCGTGGATCTGATTCGAAGCACGGTATTAATCATTACATGTGGCCTACAGCTTGTTAGTTTGTGAACGGGACACATCTACCTGGCTGTGAGGTGTCCATTGGTTCTGTTTCCTGTTTGACTTTAACTTCGGAAAGGGTGGAGCTCAGTGCTGCAGTGCTGGTGGCCGCCGGCTGGGAGGGAGAGGCAGTGGCCATGGACGCAGGCACTGGAGGAGTGATAGCTATGGCTGCAGGCAGGGCAGAGAGAACTGCTGTGGGTTGAGAGGGGGGCATTGGGATTGGTGGGGCTAGAAGAGTAGCAGTGGCCTGTGAAAGATGCTGGGCAGGATTGGAGAGATTCTGCTGCTCTCCTCCAAGACTGGGCAGAGCTTCCACAGCAGCCATGACTGGGGGCGCCATAGCAACATGAACATCGGATTTGGGCTTCACTCTGAACAGAAAAATAAACAAATTCAACTTTGTAAAGTAAACCCAGCTCTAGGCAATGCAATCCTATGCATGTTTAGAGCAATATTTCTTGTCTTATATTCCCTGAAGGATCTTCAAACAGGGCTTACCCTGCTGGGCGAGGGGATCCTGATATTCGTATCCCACTCTCCACTCGGCCAGTGTTAGGGTCGCTTGGCTGTGCTGGAATCAGACTTTTACGCACCGCCCTAGAAATACAGCCCAAAACCGGTCTCACACAACTCCATCAATTTCTCCCTCTACATAATAAGACAGCACACTTCTTAAAGGCCTCGCTAATGTGGAACTTGCTTGTTTTTCACCTTGAATGCAATGAATTTTCCATACATGTTGAATAGTCCAGCTAGTTATCACATTTTTGCAGGCAAAACCTGTCAGCAGGTTAGCATTTTAGCACTTCTGGTTCCATCTTCCCAAGTCAATGGGTTAGTTTCTTTCTTGTCTAAGGTTAGCTTTTTACTCTGCCGATAGCATTTAGGCTTATTATTCATAAATTGTGTGTTAACTGGTGAAGATTATCTTGGTAAGTATCATAGGAACAAGTTTTTCAAGGGAACCAGCGTGACGCCTAGAAAAAACGTTATCCCAGCAGCACTCTGTAACAGTCTATGCAAACAAGCAATGCAAATTCAGCTGTAGCGAAGACTCACCCTTCGTTCACAGGTTTCTTGCGAAGGATGCTGGGTCGAGGGGAGGAGACAAGTGTGGGTGCGCCAGTGGCTGTCCCTTGAGAGTGTGTCTGCACCACCGTAGTGACAGGCTGTGTGCCACTGAAAGTGCTCCCAACTGGATTAGTGACAAAAGAAGTGCTTTCAGCCAGAACTACACCTGTACAACAACCAATAAGTAAGATACTTGTGAGTGAGACAGACCCTGTCTAATGCTTAGGTTTTCGATACACGTTAAAACTGATATGACAACATTTCAAAAAGAAAAAATATCACAATATAGACTTTATCTTGGAAAGGTTTTCAAAACTGCAGCCATTTTCTACCTTAAGTCGCAATAGAACAATGCTCTAAAATTGCTTCTCGTTGACAAATTTACCACCGGTTCATTGTTTCAATAAGTATATCACCCTGCCCTGCCTAGTGCTATATTAACCTGATGGCTTTGTTTCTGATTGTGGCTGCTGTGTGGCGACCGGAGCCTGCTGCACGCTCTGTGTGCCGATTGGTGCAGTCGCATGCAGTCCCTGGACTCCAATTGGTGCAGGCTGAATGCCCTGAGCGGTCATAGAGGCTGGCTGGATGTTCTGGGTGCTGATCTGAGCAGACTGCAGGCCAATGCGATCCACTGCCATCAGCTGCATGGGATTCAAGTGGACAGTGGTGGCCACACCCACACCGCCCTGGGTTTGAAGGGTTGAGCTTTGAGCCTGAGCTGTGACTGAAAGATACAAACAGAGTTCCTATTAGAGGCCTGAGAACCATTTCAAACTCAGACAGTAGCACAGAGGGTCCGGTAGATGTGTGTGTGTTGTGTTTACCTGGGTAAGGGCGTATAGTGGACACAGAGCTGGTGATGGGGGTGTAGGTGTGGGTCAGAGGATACGGTGATGAGGGGTATGTTGGTAAGAAGTACTGAAACTGTACTGGCACTGATGGCCTACAGAAGAACACAGTAATCATCAATTACATTTCCACAAGTTCTAAATTCAAGTTCAGTTCCTTGTTTTCAAAAGTTGTTTTCAGTTTGATGATCAAGCTTGGAGTACCAAGCGTGTTTTTTACTTCTGCGTCAGACCTACGCCGTTATACTTGTGCGTCATTGTCCGGGTCGACAGGCAACCGCCACTAGGCGTCAGCGTCAACCGGCATGTTGCTTGTGTAACCAAGACAAGAGCCGAAGAAGAAGCGCTGTCTGAGAAGCATTTAGCAGTCATAGCGGCAAATAAACAGTCACTTGAGCAGATTGAATTGTTAAATACATAAAAACACGTCATTTATTTAGACAATTCATTTGAAATGCGTATGAGGAAACCTGACGCTATCGCAGAGTTTTTTATACCTGAAGGGACGGGGTTAGGCTACAGTCTAGGGTACGACGTAGGGTACGGCATAGGTCTGATGCAGAACCATAAATCGCCCTTAAATCAGAGGTTCTCACCGGCAAGATTTTATAGTTTTGCATCAGTTTTTTTTCCAAGTAGTTTTTTTTATTTAGTTTATATATATTTTTGTTTTGGTAATTCTAGTTTAGCAGGAGCAGTATTATGTGCTCTGAGAAATTCCAGTCTTCCAGGGTGCTATGGATGCATTCATTCATGCCGGTCTTCATCCACACTCAGATAATCAGTGTTAGCCAAACTCGAATGTCACGCCATCTACGGGTATTTCCCTGAACAGCGTCATTTTTGTCCGCAATGCTCATGATATTTAATCATGATTTTGAGTTTTTTTTCATTTTGTCACATACATAGTTATACACACGTAGTGTTATTCTGGTAGTCTCTATAGACCGTGTATTTTTTTATTGAATATACATTTAAAAATAAGAATAAAATACATTATTAAAATTAAACTAAAATGGAAAATGATCTAATGTATTCCAGTAGTCAGACTACAGACAGTGAGAGAAAGAGCGTGCACCTATCCATGTGCTTTGTTCAAGTTATGGAAGGTGTAGGACACAGGCAGCACTGCACAGGACTTGTTCAAGAATGATTGGTCATTTTGTTTTTAGACTACAAAGTCACTAAAGTGTGTTTTTGGTTGGGAGGGAAAGATCAACTTTCCAAAGATCCCAGCTTTAAAGTGATCATCATTTACTCAGCCTCAGATTGTTCCAAACAATATGTACATTTCTTTGTTCTGCTAAACACAAAGGAAGATATTTGGAAGAATGTCAGTAACTGAGCAGATCTACTGATTTACTGCCATAGAAGGGAAAATAAATACTATGGGAGTCAATGAAGGACGAAATCTGCCTCTTTACTGACATTCTTCCAAATACCTTCCTTTGTGTTTAGCAGAACAAAGACAAAAATACAAGTTGGGAACAATCTGAGGGTAAGTAAATGATGACAGAATTTTCATTTTTGGGTGAACTATCCCACAGTGGATCCAGTTTTTTTTCGGGGAAGCAACAGTGTTGTGCAAGTGTGTTTGTTCACATCTTTTTAGTGACTATGTTTTCAAAACAAGGCGATGCAGGATTTGGAGATCACTTGAAACTGAAAGACGACGCATTCCCACCGATAAAAGACATTTATTACAGTTTACATGCACTATTTTTTTTAAGTATAGAGTGACTTGAGAATGTTTGAAATGTTTTGTATGACATCAAATGAAGAGTTTCTGCTGTAATTTTACCTGTTATCACTGCGGGCCTCCATAGTGACAGGATTTGGAGAGGAACGATGACCTGAGATGGGAATCAAGTTAGTTCTCTCTCCTGGGTACTCTGGCTGGATACGTGGGGATGTGTGGGCAATTGGCTGTGGAACCACTTTAGCTGAACAAAGATAGTATCAATGTTATGAAAGATATACTTCTAACCTTGTAAAATAGATAAGAAAAAAACTAATAAACTTAATTGACATGTAATTGAAAAAAAGTATTTTGTCACTTGATTATTAAAGCGCAGAATGTCAGATACGTTGCTGTCTATGGGCGGGAGTCAGAAAGCTCCTGAATCTCATCAATCTTAAACTTAATAAAATAATATTAATTTGTGTTCCGAAGATTAATGGTTTCCTAGGAGTTTCAAATGACTAAAGGGCGAGTAATTCATGGAGGAAATTTCGTTTCCCTTCAAGGTCTGGGACACATACTGATGCACAACCTGCAAACTCGGAAGAGGTTTTTTTCCTTTTTCTAATTTTCTATCGCGATCCCAATGCTCCAAGTCGCAATTAAACATCTAAAATGATCTTTATTTGTCTACGTTTTCTGAGAGGTGTACGTTCCTAAGTCTTTCCTAATATAAAGAATGCGTGTCAATCAGAAGCAAAGCGCCTGTGCTTCTGACGTTTTAGTTTCGATTGAGCAAATAAAGTGCGGGTCTGATGTTAAAAGAGGTAAGAGAGATAAAGTGCAGGACCTGATTGATGTGAGTTATAAGAGCTAAAAATTTTAAAAAGTTATTAAGAGCTTTCATAAAAAAAAGTTAGAAAAGCAGATACAAGCAACACAAAAGTAATCCGCGCGGCTCCTGACGACATATTAATGTATTATGAAGCAAATTGATCAGTCTCTAAAATAATTTTAAATATCATCTGTAAACTACAGCTTCTGCGACTGAAACTTTGGACAAATATCAAACTCAGTTAGAAGGGCAGAGCTCTAGAAGTGGAAATTGACATAGCAGTTTCGATCACATGGGTAAATTTAACAATAAATATCAACGCCATTTTCTCTTTGTCCGAGACGATACTTTGCGTTCGTCCCTTTTCAGCAATGCTTTTCACGGGCGCAAATATGACGTTTCTTGGTTGGACCAAGGACCAAAAAAAACAAGATGCTGAGTCTGGTTGGCCCAAGGACCAAAAAAAGACGACG
Source organism: Triplophysa siluroides (assembly GCA_006030095.1). Classification (NCBI taxonomy): domain Eukaryota; kingdom Metazoa; phylum Chordata; class Actinopteri; order Cypriniformes; family Nemacheilidae; genus Triplophysa; species Triplophysa siluroides. The sequence goes on along the minus strand of VCII01000203.1, from coordinate 6,568,288 downwards.
CTGTTCTGGTTGGCCAAACGAATCCAGGTGCTGGACCAAAGACGTCTCAGACGCTCGAGAGTAGACGCCTTAGAAAAAATCTGCTTTTTAAACCATTATTATGACATGGGTTTTCATCAAATATTTTAAAATATGCGTCAAGGTCCTTTTCATTTTTTGTCGAAAAAGGTTAAGCAGAAATATACAGTTTAATGTTGATCAGTTGATCAGTCCACCACTTCAAATAGTTCTGTACGAACATTTGAAGTGGGTTGTGCTTACCAACAGGAATAGCAGAGGTGGTCACGGCTGTAGCATGAGAGGAGTGAGAGGCCATTGTCATGGTGACAAGAGTGCTACTGGCCATTTGGGTGTGTGGTGCAGACCCTGTGTGGAAAAAAAAAGATAATGTTTAGATAATGTTATGAACTGTATGGAATCTCTACCATGCAGCATCTGGGGAAAGCTCAGGTAAGGCACCTGTAGTGGTGGCTGGTGGAACAGTGTTGGCAGCTAAGATAGGAGCTACTGTCGCAGCAACAGGGCTCACAGTGTTGAAAATTGGCTTCTGTGGACAAAAATTTCACACATTTCAAGTATGGGTTAACATACATTGACAAACAGGTCAAAGTATAGCAAGCAGTTGGCAACATCAAGATTGTGGACTACAATTCCAGGTAACAGAAAAAAACAAATAGGCCCACAGACATACAGAATGAACTGATTCCATAAGTAACTTCTATAAGTTTGTGTCATGTCACTGACTTGTGTGACGGTGTGAGGGGCTTGGGCTTTCTGGGCTCCAAGAGCTGGATGGGAGGGCAGTGTGATGCGAGTGGCAGTGTCCCGTTGGATTGGGGGACGCTGAATGTTTATGGTGGTTGGTGGGGGGTGAATAGTCACTGGTCGCCTAAAATGCAAGACAATCAGAAGAGCAAAACCATTAAACGCCATTATAATGCTCAGTTATAAAACTCAGCAAACATGTGGATACAATCATACCCATGAACCATCTCTGCTGTGTGTGTCACAGGCGTGCTGATGACGGGAGACTGTGTTCTGGCAGCTGGAATAGGAGCCACCATTGTGGGTAGAACAGCCGTAGATGTGGTCACCAAAGATCGAGACTGTCAATAAAATTGCAGGGGGAAAACATTCAATCATATTGTTTCTATAACATCAAGAATCCTGAACTGTGGAAAATTGAACTGTGAGCTCGACAAATGTTGTGTAAAAAAAAAAATTTTGCAGTTTAAAGACTCTTGACAATAATTGTGCAAAATATACTACTAATAATTGCACCCTAGACTCAAGATTTGTATTTGTCACATACACAGTTATATGGAGAATATACAACCAGCAGTGAAATGTAGGTCAGGTCAGCTACGAAGATTATTATAAAAATTCAACACAAAAGGAAAATATAAATAATATGAAACTGAAGGCATATATAGTCTATGAAAAACTGTAGATATTTACAGTTTAAAGTTGACCCTACTTTTTTAAACCTGGCCTCATTTCACCCCGTGGTATTTTAGCTAAAGAATATCAATTAAAAATGATTCTGTTATTTTAATGTAATAGTTCAGTTTATCCGTTTTAATAGGAAAATGTCATAACCAACAAAATTACTTCACACTATACTCTCACTAAATCTCAAGACATCTAAAATGCTGCAAGTGCCCATGCCACAGACTGTTGTGTGTAACTGTATCTGATCAGTGCGGTGTGGTGTGTCTGCACCTGAATAGGCTGATGTATGATGTGCTGCACAGCTGCAGGTTGGCAAGGGCCTGTGTTTCCTCCTCCAGCTGGTCTGAGAACAGTAGGGCCTTTAGTACTGGACATGACAGCTGCAGCGGCGGCACCTAAATCACAGAACACAGCAACTTTTTAGAAAATTACAGAATGCTGCTGTATGCATGTACTTAAACTAGGGCTGTGAAACGATTAATAGCATCCAGAATAAAAGTTTGTGTTTACATAACAAAAGCATTCAAATATTTCCCAAATATATATATACATGTATGTGTACGTGTTTAAAAATACAAAATTAATACAGAAATGCCAATACCGTGTGAATAAAATGCACTGACCTCTAGGTAGGTGGGAGGTGAATGTGTGAGGAGGAGGAGCTGGAGATCCGATCTGTAGTGCAGGTGCACTGCTCCTGATGATCTGCACGTTAGTTGCCATTAGGTGATGTAGATTACTCTGTCCCTGGAGAAGCATTCATCTTATTTTTTTTTTATGGTATGACAACACTCTGTGGGTATACTTAAAGAAACCTCAATAGAAGAAGTTCAGCAATTGGCATTGCCTCTACCTGCTGACCACTGATGGTTGCCACTGGAATAGAAGCTGGAGCAATGCTGCTTTCCAGAGGAACGGTAATATGGCCAGACACTTTGGCTGGAACAGGAATATGCCCCTGGCTGACTGCAGGAGCAGGAGCTATAAGACGACTGGGCATGGGTGACTTTAGGGCAACCTAGAGGAAAACAACAGAACTGACAATAGCAAATATGTTGGGTGGGGGTTAGGGGAAGGACTGAAATCAATCGGCAAACAAACAAAGGTTGCATTGAAAGTTTACTGATAACTAATAACTATTACTAAGTAATAAATGCCGATTATGAACTTTCTCATCCAAGTAAATCTTGGTTTAGTCCCGACCACAACCAGATGCATCATGCAACACATTACTTGTCTCTGGAATCTAATGACATCATGCCTGGCTTAAACACAATGTTGTAACCGCAGGCTTTACATGGTTTCAACTAGACTTTTCCTGAAGGCAGTGGAAAACTTTTTCCGTCAAGTGTTGATACAAACTGCTGGACGAAAATGCAGTTGCATATCACTATTTTCACAAAGCAGCTTCACAGATATTTCCAACAAATGATTTATGTTCACTTTAAAAACAAGAAAGCAAACTGTTATTACCTTCACGGAGCCATCCCCAATGCCTGTCTGCTGGCCATGCGACAGATGAACTGATGGGTTAGACACAGTGACAGTTGGGCTGGGTTGGATAGGCACATGCTGGGGTTGACTGAGGGCTTGGACCTGTGGATAGGGCCGAACCACCACAGTTTCCTGCTTATCATCACGAAACGGTGCTGATCCACCTGTACTGCTGCCAGGTGTAGGGTCCTGAGAGTGATCCACTTCACGACTGTTGTCCTCACCACCTATTTGTCACAGTAAATTCACAACATTCTGTGATCCTCTTCTCACAGCTTGCTTTAGGTTGGGGTGTAAAAACTCCTGTATGACTACCTGATTGTGTCCCTAGACCAGTAACGTTACTGCTGGAAGATGTCTGACCTTGTCCAGGACCAGAGGGAGGCAACGCAGCTCTGGAAAGATGTTGAGAACTCATCGTCTGTTTGTAACCTGTGAGAAAAGACCAGAGTGAACAGGTTTGTCATCCAATTCTTTTTAAAATTGTCCAGTTTGTGTTGGTTCCCAAGTTTGAGTTTGAAATAACATTAGGTTTAAGTAAGCTTATCTGAGCTGTACTTCTGTCCCTTTTAGCGCTTTACTGTTTACTTCACTGTATCCCGTACAACGTTGGATATGATCAGATCCAGTGGTGTAGTCCTGACAAAAAAAGTGGTTTTCTACTTTACAACATTACCAATGACCCCAAATGGCCAAAAAAGATACAAGTCTGTGTTTTTTTTTTTTTTTGTAGTTACATGACATTATTGACAGTTAAATATGCCATTTATTTTATATATATATATATATATATATATATGCATAATTCTTCACTTATGCATTGATTATGAATTTATATCATTGGAATAAAACAGGTCTATGCCAGCACTGTTGCGCACAATATAATATTTTAACAAAGCATCATGTTTTTAACACATCACATACAGAATACAGATGTAACTTTTAATTTAAGGGGAAGATATAAATGTATGAAGTTAAATGTTGTGGTGAAAATACTTGATTTTAAACGTAGAATAAATATAACGAGAAAGTTTAAAGGGAATGAGCATACAGAGAAAAAACGAGGATAACGTAAGGTGTCTGACCTGAGAGCTTTTAAATAGTAGGGCTACGGAAGTGATTTGTTTTATTTCGTTGCATGTCGTTTAAGAAAGATAGTATTAAAAGTTGTGACAGATATTAAAGATTCGGGATGCATCGCATCGCAATATCATAAAGAGATAAAGAAGCGCAAGATAACCAGTGAATTCGGTGTCTCTCTCGAGCCGGGACAGAAGAGCGTATCCACTGCCGGTAAGCACACTTTACAGCAACAACATTGACTAAACGAGCAGTTTTATGAATGTTAGCTGACGGCTTCAGCGGGACTCTTTCAGTCACTGACAGGACGAACTCCTCGCAGGCGCGCTGCCAACACTGGAGATGACGCGGTTGTCGGAGGCGTGGCTGCGGGAAATATTGTGTATTTTTTAGGAAATGCACTAACTGAGTGAAAGAATCGCGTGGTTAAAAACAAAATAAGAACAAAGGCGATAAAGTTAAAGGGAAAGCAACCACAAAGGCTGCTTGGAGACGTTTTTGAGCAGAAAAACAATTGGGTATACGCTAATATAGATCTTCAGAAGTCGTAATACGCAAACAGCGCTATGGAAAAAGTAAGCATACGTTCGTATGGCCCCGACTAATGTAACACCACTGGTCAGATCAGGTTCATTCCATACACACAAGTTCAAATCTCACACCCAGTCAGCAGGCTACAATAACAGAGACATAATATTGGATAAAAAGAGCGGGTTAGTCACATACAGATGCGTTATTTCACCTGCTCAACTGCTCACTAACAAAAGCTAATGCGAATAGGTTAAAAAAGCGCATATTCCGTACAGGAAATATCAGTGTTATAGCATGACAACAACGTGTACTTGCTCTGCAAAACAAACGTAGACGTAGTTAATAAGGAAAAACATTGCTAATACTACCGTGTTTATGTAGCTATTTCCACTCCATAGTGTGAACACAGCACCAATACACAAGAAACAAAATGGAAGACCAGTGCAAGGAATTTCAAAATAAAAGCCATTAATTCATGATTCACCAAGGGGGCAATTACTTTCCACATAGGGTCAGAAATGTTTGGATTGTTCTTTCCCTTAATAAATAAAACCATCATTTAAAAACTGCATTTTGTATATACACTGGTTTTCTTTGAGTAATATAAAACAAAAATTGATGATCTGAATCATTTAAGCATGACAAATATGCAAAAAAAACAAAAAATCCGTAAGGGGGCAAATACTTCTTCACACCACTGTATTTGTACCCATACGCTATCTCTGTTATACACATTTAGTATCAGGGGGTACCTGCTCCATGCGTCCGTCTTCAACGAGGTCCTTGCCCCGAAAAACGTTAAATCAAACACATTTCACAAACCAAAAAAGCAAAAAAAGACCTTCAGAAATCTTTTTCTGACTCGTACATTCCACACAACTTCAGTTATAAGACGTTCCCCCAGATTTGCTGAATGAAGCCTAAAAACTCATTCATCTTTTATTTTCATAATGCTTGGAAAGACAACTGCATTGAAGCATAATAGCTGCTTAAACTCCACTTGCTATGTTAGAAAAATAAAAATAGTTTTAAGAACTATTACATTCTTACTCTTGGCAAATGCTGTTGGTATTGCTATCAAATTGACTTTTGAAATTTCACTATTGGTAAATACCAGAAAGAGCACATGATAATGTGACACATGTTTATAAGACTTAGTTGCCAAGAAGAAGATTTTTTCTTTGTTAAAACACAGTGCTCTTGATATGCAAAGCGATTGCCAATCTATTAAATTTGACATTTAGTTGATCCTTTTGATCCAGAAGTGACATTTATTAGACAATCTACCATGATTTACCTGAGGTCAATCTCTTAATAAAGAGCACAGAATAGTATTTAACAGGCTGATACATGGAGAATATATAAAACAGTTTCAGCTTTAGGCAGTGCTTTGACAAGTGTATGGTTTCACACAACAATGTGTTTTCTTCAAAGAATGGCTCAAAAGTCAAAATGGCAAAAAAAGAAGGGTGATGGATGCCAGACATTTTATTTTTCCTACTTTCACTGTAGTAATTATTTTTGAATGAATTCCCATTCAAGCAACTGGTCACATGTTTCCTATGCCAGAGAATTCCACTAGGTGGCATGCATTTTAAATGGACACATCTGTATATGCATGTACAGTATCTGTTATGTTTCACTACACCAGATTCTCTTTACTGTGAGAAATGCTGCTCTCACACACACGCGCGCACGCGGCACACGCGCACACCGCACACACACACACACGTTTATTTTGTATTTTGTCATTCATTCATTAAGAAAACACATGCTTCTAGAACTGACAGAATTTTTAATTAAAATTGATTGTAAGTACAGTATAGTGATACAGTATAGTACATACAAAACAGACAAAATCAACACAAGTTTAGAACAAGTTTGTATAAATAGCATTAATTAGAATTTTTTAACCTTCACGATAACAAAAACAATTCACAAAAAGCAGCTGACAAAATCGAGGTCATGGTTCAATTCAAAGTATCAAAATCTTTTAAAGATCTTTTTTGTTTTTGATCATTATCTGAAACAGTGGAAAATAAAGAGGGATTTGAAAATAAAGAGGGATTGGAAAATAAAGAGGGATTTGAAAGAAAGTGTGTACAGACTCCATATAAACTGTGCATATCCCTTGTTTACCCCCACACTTCTTAAACAGTATAAGCGGTTGCTTTTGTGTCTTCAGCATCTTTTTCATTACCCCGTGGGCCAAACTGCCACAACAATGATAGCAATGAGCAGAAGAACGATCACCACCAGCATGCCTGATTCAAAACAAACAGACAAAACAGTTGGATGATGTTGTTGTTAATAAACAGCTTCAGAATTTGTATGTATCATTAAGTTTTTGTAGCTTGTTGATTTTAAATGAATAATAAAAAAAAGTGTTCCTTGCCCATTATAAACGATGTGTAAATGCATGGCAAAAAAAATTACAAACTTCTGCGCATCCCCAAGCTAAAGTGTAATCTATTCATCACATGCAAACATATAAAAGTCACTTACAAACATCCCCCTAACCTAATGTGTAAACTAGTTATGACATGAAAACCAACCCAAACGCTTACAAAGGACTTATAAGTTTTGTAAAGTGTAATGTCACGCAATGAATGAAAGTCAAAACACAAGGAACAACTGTACTGGTGTTAACTATCAAAAAAGATTAATAACTGATAACAATTTTGTTAAATTGTGAACGGCTTTAAGGTGTCATTTTGCGGTATTTAAATATGTTGTTAAATATCCTGCCATTTGTGGTAACCTTTTTTTAAAGCAACCACATATCCTTAGGACTTTATTAATTCATATATTCACTTTATTTATTTATTTAGCTTGTAAGAGAAACAAACCAATTTCATTTACATTTTCATCAAACAATTTGATCAAATGTGTCTATAAATTCTGCATGGATAACTGTATCTATTAATGAATTAATGTAGCGAATTAAAAGGGTCCCACGGATGGCAGCCATTGTGCGGAGCTCAGCAAATCTTCTGCTGTTTTTGTTTGTTCTGTGTTTTGTCATTTTTCTTTAATAAGTTTTACCAGAGACAAACTCCTTAACATTAAGCAACACATCCTAGACAATATTTTTCCAGTTTTCGTTTATTTGGACGTTTTGTTGGACATTCGGAGGTACAGCGATGCTGTTCAAACATGATATTTCAGAATGGGCAGAGTGTGGTATTTAGTGGGTTTTGAAGCAAAATATTTGAATAACGTATGTGTGGTAGCATTCACTTTTACCACAGAACCCTTACCACAGGAAGCAGATTTGGTCTCCACCAACTTGATTTTGTGTGTCTCGTTTTTGATGCGGCTGTCTGTCTTGTCCACGAGCTGAGTGATGTCATCAATTATCTCTGAAATAAACGACAAACTACATCAGTTATGATGAACCAAAATTTTGTATTACTTTCAATACCTATACATGCAATTAACTTGCCATTAACTTTGGTTGTTTTTAAACTGACCTAATCTATTAAAAACCCTAAACACACATGTAAAGCCAATCCTCACAGAAAACGTCTTTACTTTTTCAAATGAGCATCATGTGCTGTATGTTAAATTTACCCTTGTGCAGACTACTGACTCATCATTCCATTTTTATTCCAGTTATCATTTCAGTTCACAACGTCAGTGTAGCGAGGAAGGCGGGACGAGAACCGTCGGACAAAGAGGCGGGGCCGGGGGCGTGAGTGATGATGGATATCAGCTGTGCGCTCACCGGCTCCGCATTACGACGGAGGAGAACGGAAGCATAAAAGGTTGAGCTGACAGCATAGTCGACGAGAGAGGACCGGGCCCGGACATGTGTTTAAGTTTGTATTTATGTTCTTGTGGCCGGCAGTCGACCGTGAGGTGGCTGCCGGCATTTTACTTCCGTGCTTTTGTTTGTTTATTTTATTAAAACTTTATTTAAATGTTCGCCGGTTCCCGCCTCCTTCCTTCCCTACATTGAACTCTATTACAGTCAGTTATAGTAAAAAATGATGGTAGCCAGGTAACACATTTACAGTTTAGCCAAAGCTATACTATATACAGTCACAGAATCAACTTTCAGTTTTATCCTACCATTCTGTTCATCCAGCTCATTGCCGATTTCCTGACCCATCTGTTTTTGTCTGCTTATGACTGCAGCAAGAGCATCCAAGCCAGCATCCTGAGCTAGAGGAAAAAAGACACATACCATAAAAAGATAGAATGCAGGGCTGTAAGCCATTCTGGTTTAAACGGGAATGTCCTTTTAAAATGGAAAAAGCAGCACTTCTTTCTCCATAAAGAATCCAACTTCGAAACATTCTCACAACAAAGATAACTTGAACAAACATTTTTCAACAGAAGGAGTCAGTGTATAATTTTGTGGATACTGAATAGGAATACTATAAACATTCTGGCTAAAAAATATTATTTTGTAGACTATACTTAGATACTGTGTATGATGTGTTTGTCCAAAACTTGACAAAAGGTTTGCTCAACTTGTCAAACAGTGTAATCTGAACAATTTACATTAAACAAGTTCCCAGTATGCATTGTGTTCAACTTTGTGGTTAATATAAAAAAATACTCTTACACTACAAATTACAATTTGCTGTTTTGGTTTGTGCTGTTTTATTGTCAGTTTAAGTTATCTGTTAAACAAAGAGTTTTTTTATAATGAATAAGGTTTGATGATTCCAACCATGATGTAATTATTTGTCATAAAAGTTGCTGTTTTTCTGTTTTGTATTGTTCATTACTCTCTTTGAAAAATGGGTTTCAAACTGCTCTCTTATTGGTTACAACTGCCCATCTCCCTCCAGAGTTCTCACTTCAAGGGCTCTGTCTTTTCATGCGAGTAGGCAACAGGGATGCATTTGAAATTTATGCCAATATATAGAATTTAATAAGCAACCTGTTCGCAAATAAGCTTTTTCCTGCATAGACAAATGAGAGGTGGCCACCTCCGTCAACTTTTCAGCCAATATCCATTTGTGTCACTTACTTTAACTTTTGTCATTAAAACGGATCAATGTTTTGATGATGTATGTTTTTGAACTCTGCTCATTTAAAACATTAAGGACCAGCTAGTGCACACCTTCAACAATCTGCTGCTGCTGCTGTCTCATTTCTCCAAAGCTGAGTCCTCTGGTTTCCTCAGTTTCATTAACAACCCAAGGGTTCAATGTTGGCCCCGCCCTATTTCCTGTCATCAGCGTTGACCTGGAGACCATCACAACAATGACAGTCAGTCATCAGCACAGGATCAATCAGAAGTATTTTTGCCTGCTGTGTGCATGTGTAAAACTCAATCCTTGCTAAAGATTATTACAGCTTTTTCCTACTATGCTGTGACTCCCATGTTTCTCCTACTATGGCGAAACAGCTCAGCTATGCTCAGTTCACCTCTCAGTCGAAGCAGTTTCACATCAGATCAGTTAAATAAAGAGTAATAACAGTGTTGTCAGTTCTGGCTTATCAATTCAGGCCCAAGTCAAAAAATGAAACAAGCAGATCGACCAGGAGACATTTAAAGCAGGACATCAAAGGACACAGAGGTATTTGTCTCTCATGTAAACACACACATAGGTGATACTGTGATAAATCCATTCAATACACAAAAAACGCATTTACGCCATCGTGGATAGGGATGCACCAAAACCAGTATCGGTATCAGCCCCAACACCAGGCTCATGTACTCGTACTCAGTTGTTCGTAATATAGGAGCTATTCAATTTGTTAGTTTCAGTGTGTTGTGCTTGGAAAATTGCCAACTCACCCCAAAAAATACAGGTTACTATAATATTTAATATAAATGATGCATAATTACATGTAACCAAACCCTAATCCTAACCCTATAGTATGTACATGTAGTTAATTGTCATTACTTTAATGTAATTATTACACTGTAACATTGGCACTGTAAAATAAGTGTAACCAATAAATATTGGTACTCGTACTCGATCTTAAAAAAAAATGGTATCGGAGCATCCCTAATACTGGATCAAACTCTTTATTTCCGTGTTGACGATTCTGGCCAGTATCGGACCTAATTCTAATCTCCAGTTACCTACCATAAACCTGTTTCCCTAAAACAGAAGGGAGTGAGAAGTATAAAAAGAAAGAAAGGCCCTTTCTAAGAGGCACACTTCATGTGGACTTGCGGCCTCATAGCCTTAAATAGCAATCACTCTGAAAATGTATGGTAGATACGACTCCCATTTAAAATGAGAAGCCCGGGTATAATCCATGTTCAAGAAGCACTTAAGGTAATGTGCTCCTTACCCTGGCTCTGTTTCTGGCCTGTGCCCATCTCAGCCAGTTAGCAAAAGTAGTTTACAATTTGGGTTCAAAGAGGCTGGTGTTACTCAGGAGGGTCTTAGCTTGGGTCTGTTCCTCTCATGTCAAAGAAGTTTGGCACTCACATTTTTGTCAACTGAGCTAAAGCTTTCTCAATTACCTTTTCATTTCTTTCCTGCCTTGCTCTTGCACTTTTATCTAATCCTCCAAAAGACTACGCAAACTGTGTATCAAAGCAATTTAAGAACTTCTTCAAAGTACTGGATATGTCCAAGTGGTCAGAGGCAAATGCATTCTTGAAAAGTCTTTCGTCACTTCCTCTGCCTCATCTCACCTGTGTAAGAATTAGCCCTTATCCAATAAACCCCTTGCAGAACCCATAGATTTCATCAGACAAATCACAAAGAGGCATCACAGTGAAATCAAGACCTGGTGGGAGCCCTTCAGGAAGGAAGGTATTTTTTTTTTAAATGTATGAATGCCATAACCCTTTACTTGGAAAAAAGAGAAATGCTATTGAAGTAAAGCTAATAGCCACACACTGGCGTACGAAGACCATACATTGAGATAATCCTGGTTCTAAAAATCCTTCAAGGCTCAGATCTTCATAAAATATTCTTGCACGTATTTCTTCAGTATTATATTTGAGTATTATAACTTGTTCTAATGACTGTAATTTATTAGGACTCTTTAGCTTCACTCCTTGAAATTATAAGGTTCTAAAACTGAGTTATTCACATATTGTTATTCTGTGACAACTTTACATTTAGCAGTTTAAAACAACAGTTTTAGACTACTGCTATTGGATTATTGAAGGTAAACGTCATATTATGCGACTTGTGAATTACTTTACAGAGGGCTTGCAAACTAATAGTTATGTTCTGCTCCAAGAACAAATGGTTCAACCGAATAAAGAACAGAGTTAGTAACAAAACTATGTAGTAGTTACTGAGCCTCTAGTGTGAGCTTTATGTTCCAACTCAAGAACTTACAGATGGCTGGTGCAACCCTAACCTTATCTAGCAAAGGCGGAAGCCTCCATATCAACCAAAGAAATGTTAAAATACAATACAAGAAATCCTGACAGATGGAGCACTGCAATCTTCTAACAATATTCACCTTCAATGAACTCTTTTCCTCATAAGCACTTTGTCCTGGTTTCTTCGTTTATGTACCAGAAGCATGTTTTTATAGTATGTGCAAAATATTTTATTTGCTTTACTATATAATCCTTATTTATCAAAAAAAAAAAAAAAATGTGTGGATGTACCTTGATGGCTCTGCTTCTGTGATGTCTCCTTTAAAGAAGGCGTTAAGCCTCTTTTCTCTGGTAGAAAGGTCGTCAACAAGGTTTTGTCTTCTGTCTGCTTCAGCTTGCATTCTATAGTTATTTATTAAGGCTTATTAAGAAAATGACAGTTGTTAGTGTTAAATCATACTTAAACCACAGTGATATGGCCACATAGCATTATACTTGATCATTAAAAACATCTAGTATGACCTACAAAATATATCTTCACACGTAATAGTCAATTGACCCTTCGCGAAACCCCGCCCCCCTTCGTTCTTGTTGCTATGTCCGACAAGCTTTTGGTATCAGCCCTGCGCTCCCAGTGTAAATGTGTCCCTGGGGATAGGAAGTGAAAACTTTCTGGAAAAATGACACACTGATTTCAGACAGAAAGGTCTGTGGTATGCATTCGAGGGATACATTCCGGATTTGAGGTAACTGTAACAATAATAATACCTATATTTCCCTCCACATCAGCAGACGATAACGTTACGTTAATTCTAAACTCGCGCAATGCAGTAGGCTACTGTCACACAAATGGATGTATAGCTAACCTAAATGTGATATGTGAACACTTAAGATTATACTGTAGGTGGTACCCAGAGTCATTTGCTTTTATCAGTAAAACTTGGGTGTTTGTTACCATACACTGCATCCGCAGGTGCTAATAAAAAATCAAATGTTTATAGGCCTCTGAAACACACCCCATATAAACATGACACGCTACATATCAGTTACTGCTTACGTTATCTATTAAAGCTTTTATCTTACTCTTAAATGTTGCAGGGCATAAAAAGGATACATGTGCCGTTGAGCAGCATCTCGCATCAAATTCTCCCTAAGCTGTGCTACATTCTGTTTAAGTTTTTGTAATGATGCTCTTAGGGTCATGTTAAGCTGCAGAAACAGACACACAGGACGAGACACGTTACAGCAAAAATAAACATGATAAAGCCAAGAAACGTCTAAATAATAACGAAATGATGTCTCTACCTTGGCTGGGTTTCCCCCGGTTCTCTGCTGCCTGTTCCTTTCATGAGTATTTTCTGCAATTTCTTGAGTCAGTCGACAAGTCGCATCATAATTCTGTGACCTAAATGATAGCAATTAAAAGTAACTGAGGCCACGTACACACAAAAGTTTCAGAAGTGACAACCGCATTTAATCATGCAATAAGTCCCAAGAAGCAGTGGGTTACAGTGCATTTTACAACAGCTAAGGAGGTTGTTATGCCCCATTCACGTTTACAAGCGACTTTGTCACTGCATGTTGCCAGGGGGCAGCGGTTTTGCCCCATTCATAATATGAGCGACATTTTTGCCAGATTTTGTTGTCTACTTCACATGCTTCTATATACAGACCTCAATCTTGTTATATTCATTAATGACAATAAAAGTTTACTATTTAAAAAAAAGTTTGGTCTGTCACATGACTGTGTCAGAATTAGTATTGTAACTGAAAACGCACGTCGAATACTTTTGCAATCTGCCATAGCTAGGTTTAAATAACGTAGAATATTAGAAACATTCCACTTACACCCTGCAGATAAATTCGGTTTCGGTTGTCCTTTTAGTGCCTTATGTTTTACACATTGCCTCAATGCCTCTGCAAAAGGCCCGAGATTCTGTACTACCCCCCTGCTCATAATTAAATAATACATATGGGGATCAATTACAAAAAAATAGTTTTTGAAAAAAAAAAGAATCACCCCTTCAACAAGGCTGGCTACGGTCCTGCACACACGCATTAGATTTGAAATTTATTAAAAAAATTGAAATGTTGAAAATGAATGAAATGAATGAAAAGACTAAATGTTTTTTTCGTTTTTTGTTTTTCTGCTTTGCAGACGGTCCCTATCCTAATACATTACATTATACGACCTTTCAGTTACAATACCATAAGGCAGAATAAAACTAATTAAAATCACTGTGTGTTCTCTTGTACATTTGAAAACAATTCAAACTCAGCATGTCTCTTGTCATAGTGTTAAATCGTTAAAAAAATATAGATTTTACCGAGGCTGAATGAATTTCTGAATTGAAATGTCAAACGTCGAACCAACTTTCCATCGGTCAGGATTAGGCACTATATGACAACCGAATTTATCTGCAGTGTGCAATGTTACGTGGAATGTTTCTACTATTCTACGTTATTTAACCCTATCGTGAAAGTATACGACGTGCGTTTTCAGTTACAATACTAATTCTGACACAGTCATGTGACAGACCAAACTCAGCCAGTTTGACTGAAAACATATAAAATATGTTGTTTTTAATCATCAAGTATACACTACTGTTGTGATTAATGAATATTAAAGTGAGATTCAGGTCTGTCTACCGATGCACGTGAAGTAGACAAAAAATCTGTAACGTTTCACATAAAATGTTAGTGGACGACATAAACTGCTTACCACAAATCCTGCGACATATTGCAGCACGTTTAGTACCTGGCGCTCACGATTTACGAACAGCAGCAGTAGTTCAATTAGATCAAAATAAACTATGCTGAACACTTCCTTCTCGGATATGACGTAAGACGGTGGCCTTTACAGATCAAAGCCACCTTCATATGGAAGGAGGGAGGGACAAAATTAGGCATGTTTGAGATGGCCATATTCAGACAAAATGCCAAAGAAAGAGAGATCAAAAAGAAATATATTTTATATATTGTATTGTCTTATATGTTTTATGTTAGCAGTTGTGGAATCCAAGCATTAAGTACACATTTGAGGTAGTTTTAGACAACATTGTTGAGTATTTCCATTTTATGCACATTTACTATTAATATTGCTATAGTGTTGGTTTAATAATTATACGTTGTTGAAAGTGTTATTCTGTATGCATAATTGCATAATTCATTATCAGTCAATCAGATGATGTTACGTCACTATACGGGGACAGGTTCAGCCTCTTGTTGTGTTTAGCGTCAGTGTGTTCGCAGGTCCGGTGCGAATGGTTAATTGAGTCATTTTTATTCTGTGACAATTTATTGACATTGATTTATGTGATGTTATTCTTTATTGTGAACATTTTGGGACTTTTTTTAAGAAAACAAAAAGGTTCTATCTACAAAATTGAAATCTAACTCGGTCCTATAAGGTCCTATCTGTCTGTTATATCTTTAAATGCACACAAGAAGACCAATCGGGATCAGCTTTCTTTGTCATGCCGCTGGACTCCTGCATGTGTTCAGGTGGGAACAAAAGTAGAGCAAAGAGTGCCACAGAAGTTACACAATGTTTAGAAGAAACCTCAAGGTCGACTGTTTTATTCTCACTCTTGTTATGGAGAGCAGCTTAAACTACAGTTTATTTGATAGTTCATAGATACGACACTAGCCAGCAGCGCTAGCTTCCTAGTTCCTATGTTTAAATACATAACATATATACAGTACATCCCTCATAATGCGATTATAATAACATCTTGTCCATATTAAGATTTCATTTTACCTCATGTAAAAATCGTCTGTTAGCTGCAGTGCCCTCGTGCTCCTCCAGAGGGCACTCATCTCATCACCCGGACTGTCATTTCATAAACACACTACACTTCCCATAATCCATTGCCGGATTTATTATGTTAATCACTCTCACCTGTGTCTAGTTTAGGTGACGTCTTTAAACCCTGGTTTTACATTCAGTCGAAGTTGTACGTTAGATGGCGGTATGCACAAAAAGGTTTTTTGCAATCCGCCATGAACTAAGTGAAGGATGATGAAGAGTAGGAGGAGGTCGTCCTCATTTGATGATGGGTTGAAGAGGAAGAAGAGGAGGAGAAAGTCAGTGCGAAGTCTCATTTGTGTTCCACTGCATTTCTGAGCGGTCTTCGATTATTTGGTCTTCGGATTATTTTGCTTTGATTCTTGGGCCTGTTATATCGTTTATGCCTGTTTTCTGTGTGCCCTGACCATTGCCTGTATCGTTTGAGGATTAAAGTTGCATTTAGATCTTCAACCCCTGAGTCTCGGAGCAGTTTGACAAAATTATAATGAAACTGTTTGTGATTCTTGAAAATGATTGCCTTGATTACATTATAATTCTACACAGGAAATTATTGTTTTAATTAGAGGGTTCTATCTGTCCTTAATTTGTTCCAAACATCTCCATTACATTTTTTTATATTGTACATTTAGAAAATATTTTGGGTCTCTGTCTTTTTCATGTATGAAAGAGAAGGGTTCTCCATATCATTTTTGTTGTACTTGTGTTGTCCCAATTGCTTCGATTGTTTACCCCATCTGTAAATCGCTTTGGATAAAAGCGTCTGCCAAATGACTAAATGTAAATGTAAAAGGTAAATGTAATATAATTTTTGCTATATGGAATGTAAAAACTTTGAAGCTCAATATCTCAAAACCACTCAGAATGCAGAGAATTTTTTTTGTTTACAGTCTTGTTTTAACGGACATTAATATATGACAATGCTTTAAAATCTTTACTTTCAATCTGCATCTATTTCAATATTTATTGTCCAACATTCCCAATTTTTCTTATGCATGTCCTTAATTTAATCTCATTTGTTGATATTAATTCATTGTTAATAATGCTAATACTTTAACTAGAATTGAAATTGATACAGAATTTCAACCGAAACTGACATGGTTTCTAGAGGTTTTGAAAAAAACTTAAACACTGTCTGTACAATAAACCGTTACAAGGATTTGATGATCACTAGTCTAGTGATTGTACAATATTCTTTGTTGTCATCATTCAGGTTGAATTTCACCCAAAAATGAAAATCCAGTCATTTACTCACCCTCAATTTATAAAAAAAACTGTATAAATGTGTTTGTTCTGCTGAACACAAAGGACGATATTTCTGATAATGTTAGTCATTTTCAGTTCTGGGGCACCATTGACTACCATAGTCTCATACCATAGAAAAACATAAGTTTTATTATTTCTTTGCAATACTTGATTCCGAGTAGTTGATATCAATCAAACGGCAGTTGGTTTGTTTTGATTCAAGTCCCTCCATCCATCCATCCATTTTCTTCCGCTTATCCGGGGCCGGGTCGCGGGGGCAGCAGTCTAAGCAGCGATGCCCAGACTTCCCTCTCCCTAGACACTTCCTCCAGCTCTTCCGGGGGGACACCGAGGCGTTCCCAGGCCAGCCGGGAGACATAGTCCCTCCAGCGTGTCCTAGGTCTTCCCCGGGGTCTCCTCCCGGTGGGACATGCCCGGAACACCTTCCCGGGAAGGCGTCCAGGGGGCATCCGGAAAAGATGCCCGAGCCACCTCAGCTGGCCCCTCTCGATGTGGAGCAGAGGATCTACTCTGAGCTCCTCCCGAGTGACCGAGCTTCTCACCCTATCTTTAAGGGATCGCCCAGCCACCCTGCGGAGGAAGCTCATTTCGGCCGCCTGTATCTGGGATCTTGTCATTTCGGTCATGACCCACAGTTCATGACCATAGGTGAGAGTAGGAACGTAGATTAACCGGTAAATTGAGAGCTTCGCCTTGCGGCTCAGCTCCTTCTTCACCACGACAGACTGGTACAGCGACCGCATTACTGCAGAAGCTGCACCGATCCGTCTGTCAATCTCCCGTTCCATCCTTCCCTCACTCGTGAACAAGACCCCCAGATACTTGAACTCCTCCACTTCAGGCAGGAACTCTCCACCTACCTGAAGTGGGCAAGCCACCCTTTTCCGACTGAGAACCATGGCCTCATGGTCATAATTCAAGTCATAATTCAAATACAGCTAACTAACACAATAAAACTTAATAAAAAAATAATAAAAAACATGCATGATTTTATTTAGTTATCTCATTTTGGAACCAAACTCTTCATATTTACAAATTATGTATCCAATTTTTATTTTTTGATCATTTCCCATAATTTACTCCTGTGGTAGCTGTACAACCAGCTGGTTGATGTCTCAAATGCAATAGCTGGGTGAGCATTTTATTCTAAATAAACAGTGACAGTGTAAATGTATTTTGTTGTATTTACCATCTCGTCCTTCTGTCTTTCTCTTGTCATGTTTGGCAGGGCCCATTTTTCAGAATGTCCTAATTTACATATTACATGCACATGAATTAATGTATCGTAATCAGAATGTTGGGGTGGGGCGACCCACGTTGCAGTGATAAAGCTCCCAATGAAACATTTCATTTTTAAGACATTGCTGTAGAGATAAAATATGTTGCACGGCAGATCCCACGTGAAAGTGAAGTATACTTTTGTATTTACTAAAGCAAACAAAAAAAAAGACACTATTGAGTATTTACTACAGTTTATCGAATTACTATATATTATTACAAAATGCTGTTGTGTACAATAAAAAAAAAAATTAATACTGTAATATATTACAGCATTCAACAGTTTACTATAGTAAATGTATACAGTAGTTTTAGTGTGGGTTGGTTCATGCTGATTACTTCAACTGAATTGATCATACGTTTTACACCATCTAAATATTCTGTTAATGTAAAAATGTCAACAAGCACTCTAGTGTGCAAATACATAAAAATAAAACACCCCAGCATTTCAAGTATAAAAAAGTATTATAGAATAATAAGTACAATTCCTAATTAGAGAAACAAAAACAAAGATGAGCAAATTTTTAATTCATTCATTTAGTTTATTCAATTGCTTTCCTCTCTGGTATATTAAACCATCGTAAAAGGGTTCTACAGCCACATACAACACCTGATTGTTTTAATTCTAAACAAAATTCTCCTTTTGCTGCAAACACAAACTCTTAAACACAAACGCTTTCCTTTCAGGATTAATCCAAATAAAAAAATGGAGCAGATAAAAGATTCAAAAGTAAAAATGAAGCCAGTTATAAATAAAACACAGAATTTCATCACCCCATTAAACTGGTTACAAATATAATCATGTAAATACACATATATTTATTTATATATATTTATAATTGTATATTTCTCGAACCAGATTCTTGAAAGGTAGAAAAAAAGAATCCAAACCTTTTCATCTATGCTATGAATATTGTTGCTGTGAGTTTTAAGTAAACATTTTGATGCCTAACGTGAATAATGTGACAATCTATTAAAATTGTGCATTGTTGTAGGATGCAGATCAAATCACTGTGAACCACAATAAAACTCAATATGCTCAAAGTATATTGTGAAGTTAATTTATAGCAAAACCAGCAGCACAGACACAGTCTATGTACACAATATGTACACACAGAAGCAGACTCAGTGTGTACATATATGTAAAACAATACTTTAACACTGAAGCATTAAGTTAATTGTGTACTGCTTCATTCTTTGGGTAACCAGGAGACTTACATTTGTTCATTACATGTCAGCATTTATTACCTGAAAGAACTGATATTATACCATCTGGGCACAATGTTAACTTAAGCCACTTGAGGAATTATTTGAAAAAAAATAACATACTGTCTTAAGAAGATACGACGATTAAGAAGAAGCTCTAGAAGTAGTAGTTTGCTCAGTTGAAGGGGAGGGAGGAAATGAACATGATCATGACGGTAAGGAGTTGGCACAATAACAGATAATAAGGGTGGCACTGCGAAAGCAAATCGTGTAACATTCTCAGTTTCAACTTTAAAAAAGTCTCTAGCAATTGTTCCGATAGGTGGCTAGAGATATGTTCTTTTTCATCCTCTTTTCTTTCCTTTCCTCACAGCTTAGTTGCATTGCTAAGTTAACAGAGAGAGGGTTTGGCAACATGTACACAGGAAATGACGTGTGAAAGGAGGTTGTGATTGGCCAGAAAGAACAGTGCATCTGTAAGCTAGCCACAGCGTCCTTCACAAACATACACACACAGCAATCTTCCAACTTAAAGGCTATGGTTTCTTAACTATACATTCTACTGTATTACACAGCAGCGATAGGCGTAGGGCAGATACGTCCTTTTCTAGTCAGACACCATTGTGAAAACCCCCGAAACTCTGGGAGCTTCTGCAAATGTGTCCTCCTTCCTTCAGGTTACTCTCTTCTGCAGGTGTCTGAAGCTTCACAATCCCATACAAACTCATAGTCCAGCTTTGACTAAAGCATAATGTTTTGATTTCAGATCCTCATAGGCAATTAAAAAATGTACAATCAACAACTAAAATCAGAATTATGATGATAACAATAATAATACTATATTCATCATATATGGTTCCAGCAGCCTTCTTTACATCTACATGGTGGTTGCTGAATATGCCAGAAGTCAGGAAGAATATGCCAGGTGTGTGTGCAGGGGTTTCAGGAAGATGTCACGATGTTATCTGAGTCTCTTTTCTGCTGAGTAGATGGACATATAGTAGTCATTACTGCCCACTGCCAGATGAGGCTGAGAAGGTAGAGAAAAAGAAACAGTAAGAATCTATTCAACAGAAAAATATACATTGCAGACTTTTTTTAAAAAGATCAGAGTTGTTTGAAAACATGCAGGGGTGTGATTTTATATCCGCACGCATGTGATGTTGTCGATGTTTGGATCATGCACTTGCTCTGACCCAATGACTGTATAACATCTCATGTGTTTGACATGTCTTGGACCAGTGATTTATCTTACCCAATAAGGGTGGAAGGCCAGACAGCTGATGGCTCCAATTCTCTGTCCCATGAAACCATCATAGTATTTAATGTTGCTGATAACATCCCCATTGGAGTTATACACGGCTATAAATTGATTCATAGAACCACTGATGAACAGAAACAGAGAGGGAGAGCATTTATTATTGTGTTAGAAAAAAACGACTTTTCATTTTAATGTCTGTATTAAATAGTGTGGTGTTCATTTTGTGTTCTAAACAACAATATTTTGCACAACACAAACCAATCATGAGGTGCATGAGTATCTCTCACCATGCAAACAAGGTAGCCTGTGGATGAATGTCTAGGGCCGTCAGTCCTTTCACTGTCTGCAAGATGTTGATTGCTTCTGGCATCCGTGGGTCAAAGAACCGAACATCTCCGTTCACACTACAAGAGGAAAACAAACGCACATGGATAAAGGAAGAGTTATGTTAAGTTCTTTATGCTCAGATTTAAGTTTAACCCTCATGGGTCGACGGTGGCATGCGAGTATCTTAAGTCTCTTTCCACAGTGATAACTAAAAAGAGGTTTTTTTTGCCATACAAAAAAGACTAATACATCATTCGAAACTGTGAATGGTACACTTTTATTGTCTCCTCACATTCTTTCTCATAGCTGCCCCCAACATTCCACCTTGATAGGCCCATTAGGGGTTGGGTCTTTATCTGCCCAGGTCAATATTCATGTCCATTGACACTTCCATAGGGCCTTTCCACAACAAAAAGTGTCTCACAAAAGATTAATAACTATTGTCGCTCCATCAGCCAGTGTGCCCTTGTGCTCCACCAGAGGTCACTCCTCACATCACCCGGACTGTCATGCAACACTGCATTACGCATAACCCACTGCTGGACTCATTCACATTTGCATTCACCTGTCTTTCAAGAATGGATGGACTAGAAGAAGCCTCCACCAGACATGCGAGTATCATACTTAGTCTTAATTATTGACGCAAACAGCATTATTAATCCTATTCACAAAGGTTCCTTAGAATTAAGGCTTAGATTGCATTTTAGGAGACGGAATATTTCATTTCTCGCAGTTATTGTTTGGCACCGGAGCGCGAGTTGAGTTTCATTTTCGATTTTGCCGCTTTATGTGTTACCCGCAGCAACACGTCTAAGTTACCTCGCTGTCCGTCTATTTAAAACGTCTTTTCTCCACATTGCAGTGACATAATAAGGCATAAAGTAAATGAACACCTGACAAAAACTGACATGCGGACGTATCTTAGGTTTTACTCATTACATGGATGTATGCGTTTTCAGACATTTCAGTGGGGATGGGCAGCGTTCGGGAAATGCTTGAAAACGCTAGTGTGGCGTTGTCAACTGAAAACGCACTAGTATAGACAGGGTCTTAGTTTAGGCCATAATCTGCTGATCAAGGTTTTTGATCCATGCGTGTGTGTGTGTGTGTGTGTGTGTGACGATCGTTGCATACATGAAGGATAGAAAATACATTACCTGACACTAATAATATGTCCTTCTGGCTCCTTCTGCAGATGTGTCTTTACCACCCATGCACCATGTTCTCTATACGTCATAACACGGCTGTAAAAGAAATGTTTGGTTAATATTTAAGAATGAAAATGCTGTATATTTCTGTTTACTTCTAGCTTTCATGTGAGGTATCATTGTGGGAAAGAAAACGTTTTCTCTGTTTTAATCTTTTAACTTAATCAGCTTACCTATGATACATGTGCACATTGCAAATATGGCTGCACAACTTTAGATATGCAAACTTTAAGTTTGAGGTCTACATGAAAGTTCCTTCATAATTCTTCATCCTTCATATGCCAACCATTCTGTATATGACTTCATTTCTTCAATCGACCACAAATGAATAATTTTATACCAAAATGCTCTGTTTTCTTAATTTTAGAATAATACTTTCAGCCCTAAATCAGCAATAGAACACTTAGACACAATCCATCAGAAGGTCCTGTGTTATGTGTGTAATGGTCCACAAGCTTGTTAAAATCAAAGCACTCCAATACAGACAGAAAGTCCTTTGTTAATAAAGAGTCTTGTGACAACAAGTATATTAAAGCCTCCCAGGATAAGAGTTCTGTTAAACTGAGGCACAACATAGACAGCAGATCTGCAAACTCTAAGGACAGGGACAGTTTTGTCTGTTGAGGAGATTCCCCCTTCCATGTAAAGCGCTTTGAGTGCTGCAACACAAGACCCCCACCTCTCCTAGAGGATTGTAAGAAATCAAATAATCCATTTACGTGAAAATGTCAACCTTACTATGAAAAAATAGGGTTTTCTCAAAAGTTTTTACTATACTTATAGCACAGATATCAACATTTGGTGCTTCAAATATATTTATGTTCAATGAAGAGGCATCCCTTCTCAATTTGTTGGGTATTCTCTCTTCAGGTTTGTGCAGTTAATTCACAGAAATCCTAGAAAGTTTGTCGTCTCCCAAAAACCATGTCCTTTTTTGTCACATCCATAATGCATGTTGATTCCCCTTTTTTAAAAGGGAAAACTTGTGTATAGCCTGACATTTTTCAGATGTTTAAACACTATCAACGACGGTTTAGTAAAATATAAACAGATGGTTCAGTGTATTGGTAACAAATACTTTCTCTGAGCGTTTTTGTCACATCCATAACGCAAAATGTAACATCCATAACGCTGGAATTGATCATTCAAATGAAGACCATGAGAGAGTCTGTGCCGTGTTTCAGTTTAACAAAAAAGGTAACATTTTTCTTCTCTGATGCCTAATAAAATATCTGCCTTCTTATTGACTGAATGTGCATTTCTTTTCCCAAACACAGACGCAAATAACATTTAAGCAACCGATGAGCAGTGTACCTATAGACATACAGTACAAACACAGCTGTAAGCAGCGATGACAGGCCCAAGCACCACTGTGCCACTTCTACATGGTGGCTTACAGAACGCAGTCCATGGTGTAAACGTGCATTTAAGTGGGTTTATATATGTGGATTTGTTTAATTTAATGGAGTTTTAAGTGACATGCTTCATGCTATGACCAAGCCTTACAATAGCCACATCAATGTGATTTGACTCCATGACCAATTTTACAGCTTAAGTTTGATCGTTATGACATTTCACATGGGATATATTGCCTTCAACGGGGACTTAAGTGAAAACAATCATGGCCGACATACTGACGGGTCATTCCAAAGTGCTCCGAACTGGCCACTTCAAAAGGCCCTTCGGAATGAAGGATTTCAAAGGATTTACAACTGATAAACTCTTTGTGTCCCCATGATTCTTTGCGTTACAACGGCGCCTCCTTATGGGCTTGGGATGATGGTGCAGAAGGGCACTTCATGAAACACCCTTCAACCCTTCGAAGCACTCACGCCAGAGAGTAAACCCTTTGAAGGGCTAAGGGCATAGGGATGAGCCATTCATAATGGACACAGGGTGAATTTCTTTTTTTAGCCATACATGTATTGAATATCAGAATATCAAAAATCTGTTTGTAATTTAGCATCTTTTAGACCTCACCCATGTCTAATAACTGCTGTCTTTGCACATTGTCTTTTTTCTCAGTCTTGGTGATATGTAGCACTTTAAATTTTCGTAGGAGATTTCGTATCTTAGACCTCTTTCAATCGCAAACTGTAGGGATGTAAACGTTACCGCTTTCATGATTAATCATGATAAAAACGTCCAACGGTTAGTATTATCATGGCGTATTTTAATGATCATTAACAACAAATGGTAAATACCATTCGTTCATTTATGTCAGGAGTGCAAAATAAACGAGCAAAATAATCTTTATTATACTTTAATTATTTAAAACTCCATTTAATTCCGTCGGTATTTTTTTGGCGATCTGTCTTTTGACTGCAGGTGCCTCCTGCTTCTTAAATTACACCTCTTGATTTGGGTTGCGTTTAAATGAATGTCTGATTTATTTAAGGTTGTGTTCAACCTGAACAAGAGAAACTTTTACCTCATGGCCCCATGGTGCCAGAATTAATGTGATTTATTTGATATTATGAAAAAAGTGCTTTTAACGAGTCACCCATCAATATAATATTATGATATGATTTGTTCGATATTATGAAAAAAGTGCTTTTAACACGTCACCTATCAATATAATATTATGATATGATTTGTTCGATATTATGAAAAAAGTGCTTTTAACGAGTCACCCATCAATATAATATTATGATATGATTTGTTCGATATTATGAAAAAAGTGCTTTTAACGAGTCACCCATCTATTATGATATGATTTGTTCGATATTATGAAAAAAGTGCTTTTAACACGTCACACATCAATATAAAAGTTGGTAACAGTAGTTTTTGGACGTTTACAGCACATTTTTAACAAACAATATCATATTAATAATGATAACCGTGATCATTTTGTGCATATTTGTGATGTGAAATTTCAATACCGTTGCATCTCTAGTTACATAACACCTCAATAGGCAAACACAACTCTGTTCGCAGTATCCTTCTTTTAAATGTTTTTAAGGTCTTCGGAGGTGCCTGTGCAAATGCAACCTGTTAAATGGCCCGGGGGAAACTTTGTTCGCAAATCCCAACCCTCTTTACTGGTTCCAGAACTTTGTTCCTGACACTATATGGTGCAAAAGCGGATAATGTTTGACGTGTTACCATGGCAACACTATTTAAAATATCTCAAAGCCTTTCACAATTTTACATCAGCGTTGTCTCTACATTACACTGAAGACTGAATTTAAATAACCGGTAGCGTCTGTTTTAAGAGAGACATTTCCTTCATCCAGATGGTAGCGCTATAACGAGGACTCACAATAGCCACATTAACGTGATCAGACCCTATGACCAAACACATGGTTCAAGTTTGATCGCAATCACTTGATGTATGCAGCACACCTCCTTTTTAACCGATTTCACCATAAATGTATTGCCTCGCCATGGCAACACGGAGATATAAAAATCAATTTAGCATCTCCAATGTCTGGGCATCATGTTTACAATGCTTGTTGACAAATCCATAAATCGCCTAGGAGGAGTATGTTCACCGCATGCACTTTTGGATGTCTAATAGATGTAAGTGCATGCTTAGTTCGAAAGTAGTTAGGGTTGAACTATGTAGTGTTGTACATGTGTGTACATGTGTGAACATGGGTGTATGACCTATGCACCAAGATAGTTTTCACATAACCGGTGGCACTACAGAACCCCCAGCCATCTGCCAACCTTTGCCAGGAGTTTCCGGAGTTTTTCAGCATGTTACCATCACAAAAATGCCCTGAAACTTGAATTGAGTGCATGGACCCTAATAAGAATCCACAGCATTTGGAAGTGTAAAATTCTAGGCATGGCAATAAGACTACAGCATATTACATTCAGCGATAAAGGGATGATCCCGCATCCATGTAAGTATTCCTATAGGTAAGTAAAAGGTAAAAATATAAAAACACCTAATAAACTAAATATTTATCTTTTTTTTCTAACAAACTTGTGTTCAACTGAAGAAAGGAAGTCATATATTCCAATGGACCTCAATCACAAAAATGAAGCAGTCATGTGACACTGCATCACAAATGATTCTGTAATATGACACAATACTCATTTGATTGTCCCTAAGGGTGAAGAAAAGCTAAATCATGTCAACTACGATCTGCAGTGATTGAACTGGTTCTAATACCATTCGTTGGGTCCCATTCTGCGGTCATAAACCCGTACTGATCCGTCTCCAAAACCTGCTGCAACCAGTGACCGTTGAGGATCACATGACAAACTGGTTACACAGCTGTCCGCTCCTGTCGGGATGTCCTGTAATGCATACACCGATGTCAACATTTAAAAAGTGTATTGGATGCTTTACTAAAACTTAATGTTAACTAAATAATATTATCTATGTACATGTGTGTAGTGTCTGTAGGTATATGTATGTGTTTATATGGCTTCGTGCACTGTGTTAAGCTAACTGAGACCAGTTCTATAATGCACTTATGCACTGCTGCCCTTTTGTTGCATGTATTGCTTCCATTGTTATGCCTCCTTTGTAAGTCACTTTGGATAAAAGCATCTGCTAAATGACTTAATGTAAACGAAACTAAATATTACAATAATAATATTATAATAACTAAATAATATATATATATTTTTTTTCCATTCCATTCCATTTTCTACCACTTGTCCGAACTACCTCGGGTCACGGGGAACTATATAATATAATAAACTAAATATATATAGGCCATTCCACAGAATTGGTGCAAAGTCAGATTTGGAAACATCTAGAATTTTTTTAATGTATGCAAATTGTTTAATATCACAGGAACACATTTCTATAACTTAATTTTGCAGTTAATTTTCATATTGTAATTTGATAATGTTTTGGAATGTTCTTCCTCTCCCCAAATTTTGTCACTACCGAAAGAATAATATACAATGAATTCTATTAAGATTTTGTTTAAATCTACCTTGTAAATATATTATTTGATATTTAAATAAAACGTTTTCACAGGTAAATCAAAAACGGTTACAATTTTAAAATTTTTCTAGTGTAGTTCATGAGATATGTTGTATTTTGAATCCAATCTTTCTTTGTAAAAGGCATAAAGTTGATCATATTGATGTCAAAGTTTAGTATTCATTAGTTTGTATATACATTGAACTAAACACTATCATAACATCTCAGTTGATGATTGATTAGATTTTATTTTTCACAAAACATCGCTTGTTTTGGTCGTGACAGACACGTATTCAGCAGTGTTGGTAATGTTTTAGTAGTGATCACAATATTTTATTTGCACAGCTGAATCAAACTTTCAACATTTTGTGTTAAAACAAATAACTAACTATGTTGAACATATGCAGGCAGCACATACAGCAGAAGCCCATCTGAGAGTAAATATCTGATAAGAACACCTACAGCTCACATGCTACATCTCTACTAAAACATACTAATAATGAAATATTAATGACTTGCATAACTGTACTGAATTTTAAATTCAAAAATCCCAAATAAAGGATAAAGTGTTTCTTTTTGTCACTACTGAAACAGTGATACCATGCGATGAGTTTCGGTTGGGAGTGTTTTGGTAGTGACGATTTTGTATACTTCTTGAGCCTAGTTTAAAGATCCTAATCAGCACATTAGCAGCAAGCACAGTTCTGAACAGATGAGCACAAATAAAAAAAACTAAATTTCATGGAATAACACCCAAAAAAGTGTGCAAAAGTGCAGAAAAAAGATGTTTGTTGGTGACGTTCTTTATTGATTTTTAGACATTTTTACACATTTACCTCGAAATGATAAGACCAATCTACTCACAATGTAGCTATGAGAGAGAGAGGGACACAGGAATGATTCCTGATCAAAATTGTAGGGGTGTGGCTAAACTCTGTCTCAGCCAATGGACTAAAACATACACTGTTTCTGTAGCGACACTAAAATGCGGGCAATTTTTTTACATGAAGTTTAATCATTTAAAAACAAAATATAAAATCAAATGTATTTTAAAAATTGCACAAAATTGCAAAAATTATTTAAATATCCAGGGTTTTAAAGTATGATGATTAATAAATTATGATTTTATATATTAAGCTTAATAATATTAAAAAATATTACAATGGGTTTCAATACATTATAGTAAGAACTGAAAATATAATAGGGTTTGTGCTTTAATATAGATGACTTCACACTATCACTACTGACACCATCATATGACTACAGCAATAATATGTGTTTTACCACCATGTGTGTACTAATCCTATATATAAAGGGTTAAATAAATCGTAGTTGATCAGTGATCCGTACGGACCACACTCTACGGTTTGGAATGCGAATTAACTAAATTTATTTATAGTTACTTTCAATCTAAAGTGCCATCTCAATGGCAGCGTTTTATCTGGAAGGTTTTAAAAAGCGAAAATCTAGCAAATTTCCTGTAAAAATCTAAATAAATTTAAATTTAGTCCTTAGTCTGATTACAATTTAGGCAATCACATGTTGTTGCACACATAAAAGGGAACATGCTAAAACACTGTCAAATTGATGTACAATGACAGCTCTGCTCTGAAGCAAAATGATATAATCACACCTCAGGAAACAT
Source organism: Triplophysa siluroides (assembly GCA_006030095.1). Taxonomy (NCBI): domain Eukaryota; kingdom Metazoa; phylum Chordata; class Actinopteri; order Cypriniformes; family Nemacheilidae; genus Triplophysa; species Triplophysa siluroides. Next base: position 6,539,583 of record VCII01000203.1, on the reverse strand, counting down.
GTTGCAACTGATTTATAAACCATTGATTGGTTGTGATTTGTTCTCGTTTGGTTCTTAGACACCACTGTTACCCAACGAATATCGCTAAGATGCTGTGTCCTGCACATGCATAGTTTCAGAAATTACAAATAGCTTCTCACAGTTGTTGTTACACAACATTACCTGCACTTTCATCTCTCGTTCTGTGTCCCAGATCCGAATGACTCGCACGTCACCTGATGTCATCAACAGACCTGTCTCTTGCTCCCAGTCCACCACCATACCTGCACCTTAAAAATATAGATAGCACAGAGTTTACACAACTTCTTCTTTCCCAAGCTGCCCTTATATTTAAATAATCTGACTAAAACATTGCATTGCATTTAAATATAAACATTTTGAATGTTTTAAATATTCACAATCTTGCAAAAACAGGTATTATTACAGGTATGAATATCTCTCAACTCTAACTCTATAGACCCTTTCGGAAGATGTAAACAAACGCCTCTGTTAATCTAAACTTCTAAAGAAATCTACGTATATATTTACACACCCAGTCAGCCTTTAGGGTCACTATTGTTATCATTACCTTAATTATTTTAGGGTGGATTGCACCAACAAGGATTAGGCTTAAATCTAGATTAAATCAAGGTTTATACTGTTGGCTTGACATACTGGTCTAATATTTACACTTCTTCAGAGACAAAAATGTATATATTTAACTCATCCTAGAGCTTTGAAGCTAAAACCACCAAGCTTTTCGCGACCTTCAGACAGGTCTGAAGAAGTGGGCTATATCTTTTCTAAGTGATTGAGGGGCAAAAATGCCATGGACATAACTTTAATGGGTCATAACTCAGAGCGGGGATCTTGTGTGGAAATGTGTGGGTTACCACCAGGCAATTTGATCACCAACTGGTGGCTGGCTGAAGTATAGGTCATAAACCCTGCTCTCTCTGTATTAAAGGGTGCCAAAGATGGTTTCTGTCATGTTCTTATCACACTAATGTAACTAAAGTGTTTGTTTTTCAAATAAGTTTGGATTTAGTTTGTTAAAGAGGCACAGTGTCATAGCGACAAGAGGGTGGGCTCACTCAAGCAACCAATCACTCTCCCACGTTCTCATGAAGCTATCAAGCCACACACTAGAAAACCAAACTCAGTAAAGGATATATTCAAATCCGAATGTCATATAGGCGTTGGTTTATATCACGGGTAGGCAATGTTGGTCCTGGAGTGACGCTGTCCTGTAGATTTTAGCTCCAACCCTGGAAAAAAAACTCACCAGTCTGATGCTTTGGTAATCCTTAAGACACTTATTAGCTTGTTCAGGTGTGTTTGATTGGGTTTGGAGCTAGGACCGACGTTGCCTATTCCTGGTTTATATCGTTCATACTGGAAAGCAGCCTTTTGAGTATCATCACTGGTAGCTGCCAAGCCACCCCCCCGTAACCAAAAAGAGTACCAACATGGGGGTTAGCTCTTTTGACTCATTTAGCAAACAGGACTTCAAACATGTTACACATGCTAGCAACCGAATAGCAACACCTTATCAACCGCATAACAACATGCTAGCAACCACCCCCTAGTACAGATTAGGAAGAACTACAGTAAATCTCTACATCAGAACATCACAGAGACAAGGGGGTTAGCTCTTTTGACTCATTTAGCAAACATGACTTCCAACATGTTACACGTGCTAGCAACAGAATATCAACACCCTAGCAACCGCATAACAACAGGCTAGCATCCACCCCCTATTACCTTAGTATCCGCATAGCAACACTCTAGCAACCGCATAATGCTAAAACTTGTTAGATTAATGTTAGAATATGCTACTTATGCTATAACATGTTAGCATCATGCTAAACATGGTAGTATAATTTTTAAAAAGTGACCCTGGACAACAAAACCTTATGGGTCTGATGGGTCAATTGATCAAACTGGGATTTATACATCATCTGAAAGCTGAATAAATAAACTTTCCATTGAGGTATGGATTATTAGGATAGGACAATATAAGATACAACTACTTAAAGTCTGCAATCTGAGGGTGCAAATGATCTAAATATTAAGAAAATCTATTAGCAGCCCGAAAGCAGACATTCTAAGCTTTACATAGACACCAAACTTGAGTGGCAGCTGCGAGTGAAGTTTGTAGGTGTGTTTCTGGTCATCTTTGCTAGCAATTTTGCTGCATCCACGCACAAAATTAAAGTTTATATATTTACGGTAGGAAATTTACAAAATATCTTCACGGAACATGAGCTTAATTTTATTTCCTTATGATTTTTGGCATAAAAGAAAAATCTATCATTTTGACCCATACAATGTTTTGTTGGCTATTGCCACAAAAATACCTGTGCTACTTAAGACTGGTTTCTGGTCAAGGGTCACAAATGTGTTGGCCAGGAGCAGCTGGTCCATTAGGGTGAAGTCACATTCAACCACAGTATTATGCTATCTGACACCATTCTAAACTGTTTGTTCTGCCTCAAAACAGTGTCAAGTCACATTCTGTAGAGTTCTGTCCCTTTTTGAGACAATTTCACTATCGCCAAAATCCAAGAGTCTTCTCTCAGGCTTTATTTTTTCCACTATTCAATCTGTATGGCTTCCTGGAGGGCAAGCCCTAAAATGCTTTCGTCATCATACATAACTTTAACTTGTGCAGAGATAGGTCATGTAATTGGACTGCAGTACTGCGAGAGATTATGATGTTAAGATAGACCCACCAGGTTTCAGGCATTTTGTGACAATAAAATAGAATCTTCTTTCAATCTGAACTTAGACCAGATCGAGACGATTTACAAATTCACAGCAGCAATAAAGTGATGGAGGGCACGATTCTGTTGGGACTGTATGGATCACAAAGCAATTGGAATCCATTATAATCATGATAATGATTATAATAATAAAGATGATAACATTGTATGATATGTGGTGTGTAAGTAATATGTTTCATCGTTTTCAAATGTTCTATATTAAAGTGCACCCATATGAAAAATACTGTACTGTAACTGAGTGTTACATTACTATACTTTAGTATTTTATAGTAATTACTTAAATATTTACTGTGGTAGGTTTTAAAACCATTACATGCCAGGGATGGCGCATTTCTGGTCCTGGAGAGTCACTGGCCATTTCTCAATTCCAAGAACGCAAAGAACGGACTTGAAAGGAAGCGCTGCAATGACTTTTGGGACTCCGAGAGGGTTCGGTTGCATCCTTGATATCAAGAACACATCCGGGTACGTTCATGCGTTCTCTGTTCTTTTGTTCTTGAGTATTGGAACCGAACTTTGACAGTTACTGATGACGTAGAGCGAGAACACGAGGACACAAGACCGCACATTGAGAAACGGCCACTGTCCTGCCGAGTTTAGCTCCAACCAGCTCTAGTCCTGAAAGTCTTGATTACCTGCTTCAGGTGTGTTTAACTAGGGTTGAAGCTAAAATACCCATCCCTGTTACATGCTTTGACGCTTAGATGTTTTATATCATCACTGTTTTAGCAGTGATGATAAATGATTACATCACCAGCCAAATGGCTGTTCAACAATTACATTCAGTACTGCATTACTGATGGTGTAATTTTTTAATTGTGCCTGCCGCCCCCAAAACATTTTTACACCAGCCACCACACCACTGGTGTTAGCATCATAACATGTTGTTAATATTCTGAAAAATGTCAAATTGTAAGCTTTTCAAACACTCTTCGAACTTTTCAATTCAGGCTATCTCAGGCCAACCAAGTTTGCCTAACCCTCACAAACCTTTCTGCATTTTAAAAAATAACACCATTTAGTTAGATTTTTGTTTGTTTTTAGTTTGCTTGATGCTGTTTTACTCATGGGGACCAAAAATATCCCAACAAGGTAAAAAATTACTGGTATTACTACCTTTGTAGGAACATTTGATCCCCTACTGTAGGGTTTACCAGGACCCCCCAAACACACAAAAAGAAAGTGGAGGTGAAGATAGAGCCAGAAAGAGAAGCACTCACCACCCTGCTTGCTTCTGTCAATATAGATTGAGACACGTCTGGCCAAACCTGTGAAAAAATATCAAGAAAGGGGAAGACCATAGGGGGACGATCAGGAAGGCCTTTCAGTTTATCAGCCAGAGGACACCACCATATTAGCATGCACAAACAGAAAGACACACAAGCTATAACACATTTTCAAAGTTAAAGTTCGCAGTCAAGGAACTGATTATTTGATCTCTTTGCAAGAACGCTTCCTAAAAAAGTTATAAATAATTGTATAAACAAAACATTTGGAAAATTATTTAAGATTGAACTAAAACCAACGACAAAGTTGTGAATTGTCTAATATCTACATCATATTGATTTAACATAGTAGTCATATATTTTGGCCATTAATATGCACTTTTGCATTCTATTTCATAACGCATGATCGATAAGGGTTAGAAGCAAAATTTATACAAAAAAACACATTTTTCAAACTAGTCCTAAACTGCTTGTACAATTTTTCTCGAAACTTGACATTTGTGCCAAGTGGCCAAATTTTCTAAAATAATTTATATAGGCATACAGACATGCTCAAATTTGTTGGTACCCTTACAGCTCATTGAAATATTGCATCATTCCTCCTGAAGAGGGATGAAATGAAAAACAATTGTATCAAGTATACTTGCATGCCTTTGGTATGTCATAGAATAAAGCAAAGAAGCTGTAGAAAGAGATTAATTATTGCTTATTCTACAAAGATATTCAAAAATGGCCAGGACACATTGGTTGGTACCACTTAGAAAAGATAATACATAATTGGATTATAGTGATATTTCAAATGTATTAGTTTCTTTAATTAGTATCACACATGTATCCATTCAGCCTATGTAAACAGAGAAAAGTCACTGTGCTGTTTGATGTCATTGTGTGCACCACACTGAACATGGACCAAAGAAAGCAAAGGATAGAGTTGTCTGAGGAGCTCAGAATGAAAATAATAGACAAGCATGGTAAAGGGAAAGGCTGCAAGACCATCTCCAAGCAGCTCGATGTTCCTGTGACAACAGTTGCAAATATTATTAAGAAGTTTAAGGTCCATGGAATTGTAGCCAACCTCCCTGTGCGCGGCTGTAAGAGGAAAATCTACCCCAGATTGAACCAGATTAGTGCAAATGGTAGAAAATAGAACCAAGGATAACTGCTAAAGAGATACAAGCTGAACGTGAACGTGAAGGTACGTCAGGTTCTGATCGCACCATCCGTCGCTTTTAGAGCATGGAAGAAAACCCAGCAGGACTCCACTTTTGAAAGAAAACATAAAAAATCCAGACTGGAACTTGCTAAAATTCATACTGACAAGCCACAATCCTTCTGGGAGAATGTACTTTGGACAGATGAGTCAAAACTGGAGCTTTTTGGCAAGTCACATCAGCTCTATGTTTACTGACGAAAAAATCAAGCTTTCAAGGAAGTGAACACCATACAGTTGTGCTCAAAAGTTTACACACCCCTTGCAGAATCTGGAAAAAGCTGTAACTTTTGGAAAAATAAGAAGATTTTTGAAAAATAAGAAGATTTTTGAAAATTAAGGTTTATTTTAAATTTCGTCCTGCCCTGAGCAAGTCATTTCACTAAAGAAATGTTAACATAAAGTTCACACTAAAGAATAATAACAGAATTTCTAAAAATAGCCCAGGGCAAAAGTTTACATCCCCCTGATTCTTAATACTGTATGATGTTACCTAAACAATCAATGACAGTTGTTGTGTTTTGTCATAGTTGTTTAAGGGTTACTTGTTGGTCATGAGTCATTAAACTGTCCACTGATCTTCAAAACAATCACCAGGTCCTCCACAATCTTTGCTTTTTCAGCATTTCTGGATATTTGACTCATGTCCAGCAGTAACTATATGATGTTGAGATTCCTCTTTTTACATTGAGGACAATCAAGAGACTCATACAGTAAATGTCCTTCAGAAGATTTAAAAATACATCAATGTGTTTCAGGAAATTAAATAAAAAAATGTTTAAACCAAACCATTTTCAGAGGTTTACACTTCAGAATCCATGCTTTAAGCTAATAATCTAATTTGTTTTATCAATAATACATTTTTTGTAATATGCTAATCAAGTCAAATAAAAAAGCCCCTTTAGTTCTCAAACTGCCACTGGCAATAAGTTAATATGATCTTATCACACAAAGGTCACTGCACTGAACAGCTATCGGTAGCTAATAAAAATTGTGTATGCATGTGTTTTAATGGCGTAGTTGTTAATTCATCCATGAACGTGTTAAAGGGCTGATGGGGTTTCATGCATTGGGACTTCTTCATAATGTTAAATGAGCTTGCTTCTCATGCTTCACATGGTCAACTTGTCAAAAAACAAGTTGGACGTATTACATAGCATTTCTGTGCTCGATACACTCCCCCAAGGTTCTGTTTTTCGATGAAATTCCCTCACGTCAAAACTTTGACTGGAAGTCAAGGTTTATCCAAAAAGACGCTAGTCACTTTTCTGAAGAAAGAAAAAATGCACCACTGACAGATACATCTGCACCACGAGTCTCCGCTGACCGCGCGCGAGTCTTCCAAAACGGACCAGGCATTGTTAAGCTAATGAATGGGAACACACATCCCTTCGCGTGCAGGGGTAGTAGTCTACGGTCACACTCTAAGGAAGGGAAATGACAAAATAGGGTTCTTGTAATCCGTCAAAATAACGGACGGCCTTCAGATTTTTCCAGATAATTTTTAGTTAACGCGACCTTTGCCTTTGACGTTCGACACATTGGTGTAGCAGTGATGGGCGATACAAAACACATGCAGGCAGCAGTTTGCCACAAACAATTTTGATAGGAGCATGGACTGGATTTTTATCATAAAGGAAGAGCTGTGATAAGTATACTTGCTGTGGTTTGCCTCACACATATTATTACTGCTGATGGAGTATTTATTTTATGAAACAGTGCTGAGATATCAAAACAAAACCCTTTGAAATTTGTTATAATATGTGAAATTAATAACGGTTATGGACCTACCTTCGTCCTGTCTACTTGCCTACATTCGCAATAAAGATGTACCCCATTCTTCTGTATATCTTCAGTTTCTCTCAAAATGCTTTATACACAATTTCAATGTCAGTCGTGCAGTGTTTTGGGGATTGTGCAGTGAGTTTAGACACATCACAGCTGTCCTCCATTACACAAGCATCGCTGGGAAAGCCACGGCCCATGAACATCTCTTTCAAACTCCCTCAAACTTTTACAGCATGTAAACAAACGCAATAAAAACCTCTCCGGCCTTCCTCAACTACTGTGTGATCTTGCAGTTGTCATAGGAACACTTTAGCGGCTTTGTTCTTAAGCGAAATTGCTTCTAATTGGATAAAAAATACTATATGTCACAGTGTACTGTTGGTCTATCGTCACAACCGGAAAAGTTGAATTATGCACAGATGAAACCATAAAGGCAAATGAATTCCATGCAAAGAAGGAAGGATGGACCACACTCAGTGGGCTCCCTCTCACATCAACAGAAAAGTTGCAGCCTCCTCCTCATCTGAAAGGTTAAAAGTTCGCTTTCAACAGACACCTACTCCTGTCCAGAAATGCAAAAACAGATGTCAGCAACAAGGTTAAGCTCATGAGAGGAAACCTTCACTTCCAGATACGTTGATCTGCCCCAACTTCAAGGCCATATATGCATGTTCTCAATTGCCAGGACCCTCTTGGTGCTTCAAGAGATGAGCTACCCACAGCGTTTCATGTTCAAGTCTGAAGATGAATGAAATCCAACTCCTTTGCCACTGCAGCTTGGCTCAGCCTGACCCTTAGAAGACGCCGGCGTGTAGAACATAATTAACTCAACCTCTTTCTGAGGCCTTGGCATTAGTGTATTCTGTAGTTCCAAGCTAGCCTACATCTCCCAAAATCCTTCAGATAAACCAGGTAATTTCCTTCCTTGATTTTACATATTTGTTTCTTTTTGTACTTAAAATGTTTAAGCTGGATCCCTGAGGTAAAATGAGGGAGGGTCATCTAACACACATCCACATCATCATAACCCAACACCTCTAGCGTCTTGTGTGTGGCAAATTCCACAACAGGTTCCCCGTGTGAAGTACGAACATGTTCTATAATAACCTTTGTCATTAGAATCTGTGCGTCACATTTGATAACAATTCGTCATTTGAAAGCCAAGCTTCTGATATCAACCAAATTTTTCATCATTAAAATAGCAAAGTATGCTCTCTGTGTCAAACAGGGAAAAAACAGTTTGAACAAATATAAAAGTATAACTTGCTATTATAAGCTTTACTTTTTAAAGGACCAGTGTGTAGTTTTTTAGAGGATCTATTGACAGACTTGCAATATAAACTGTGTTCAGATGTGTATAAAGACCTTAAATAATAAAGCGTTCTTTTTTTCTTACCTTTCTATCTATTTCTATCTTCATACAGCGCGGGTCCCCATGCATGGAATGTGATTGAAATGTTGTTCTACAGTAGCTCTAAACAGAGGAACTGCTCTACAGAATGCGTTTCGTAAATACATTATCTCTTTCGGGAAAGAAGTGAAAACTAGGGCTGAAACGATTCCTCAAGTTACTCGAGAAATTTAAATACAAAAAAACATCAAAAATGGCCTCGAAGCTTTGTTTAATCCATTTAACTACAGTACACACGGAGCACTGCTATTCCCCACGGACCGTTATTACTAACGCACAGCCCGCTTAACTCTATACATGTTACAGGGCTCTCAAGTCTCATGCTGATAAATAAGTGATAAGCTATTTTACTTAGTTTTAGTCTATTTTGCGAGTGAAACTTGTTTTCCGCATGCATTGAGTCTATAAAACTAGATGCGGACTAGTGGATGCCGAATCCTGTTATTTATTTACACATGGCATCTGTCTGTTCTTCGTGTCTGAGTGAATGAACTGCACAGTTTAACGTGCTACACGCGTGATGCTCATGAATTTGTCTGCGTCTGCGCTTTATGAGGACGTGAACACATGAACTTCACCAGAGTTGCTCTAAGAGTTTATTTTACAAACATTTTATTGTTTGAGTGAAGAAACAGACATACTAAAATATAAGAATTTTAGAAAACTAAAATTCTTAAATTTAATAATAATTCTTTAAAAAAAAAACTGCTCGACGCAGCTCCATCGCAAATCGACGCGTTTGTTTAAAAGAAATATCCATATTTACAACAAAAACTAAGACGAAAATGATTGAGCAAAAACATTTTTTCGTCAACTGAAATAAAATAAAAATGTCAAAATAAATGAAAAACTAAAACGAAACAAATCAAAACTGAAATAAAACGAAAATTATCATAATAAATAATGGTTTTCATAATCATTACGTTCTCACCTGTGGCGGGAAAAATATGAGCTGTGGGGAAAAACCTGCAAATGGCACATTATACATGATGATGCGACTGTTTTGAGTTGAACACTCTAAGCACAACAGAGTTGTAAGCAGACCCATAAGCTTATGATATCAAAGTAACAGAGCAATTAAAGAAAGATGCTTTCTGCTGTGGTACATGCCGATCGGTCTGCCCAGCACTGCTTGGTGTCTGACAAAACAAATATTTTGACCAGTTTGGGACGCGTGTTTGACCACAGGACATCATGTAATTGTGACATGCGTATCGGTAGGCTATAATTTTTTCTTACGTTGACTGCCGAAACTAAAGGAGGAATCATGCCTGTCATTAAAATCCGAACTCTGGTGCGATTGGCAATGAAACCGTGTTCTGTGCCTGAGCAACAAACAAACAAAAATACTCAATACATTTTTCTTAGAATAAAGAAACTAAACGAAATATGAATATTTTGTCATTAAAAACAAAACTAATCTATTTTAATGACTGCAACAGTTTCTGTAATGTCTGAAAGTTTGTTTATATGGTTGTAAATATGGATTTTTATTATTCCCTTCAGAAGGCCTTTATTAACCCCATGGAGCCACGTCGAGCAGTTCTTTGATCGATGGATTCAGCTTCAAAATCTCATCCTCTATTCACTCCCATTCTGAAGCTTGGAAGAAAAAGGATAAATGGTATTATAACTCTGACTGTTTTCTTCATCCAGTTTTAGTGGTGTCCTAATTCATAGTGGACATTATTGAGTGCACTCATTCAATCCCATGATGCATCATAATAACCAGAGTCCAACCTGCTGCTAGCCATCTATTATGAGGCTCGCGCTGAATGAATTCCCGTCCAGTCTGCTAAATTGTAAAGCCGAAAGTGAACGAATAACAAAGTTATTGGCTTGGGAAAAAATGGAGTCGACTCTGAATCACGAGTCGTCTGTCGTTCTAATTTCAGTTCCGGGTCAGATTTGCTTCGCAGCCGGAAGTGTGTCATTTACAACATACTATGAAATACCGATGTGCATTTGTTTCACCATGTGGCAGTGGCACTGCTTCTAGTCACTGCTTTCAGCTATATTTAAAGAACAGTTTACCCAAAAATGAATATTCTGTGATCATTTAGTAATCCTCAAATTGTAAACTTGAATTTTTTTGTATATATATTTTTTATAATTTGGGAAGCCAAACTGTCCTGGGGAACCACTGACTATCACCAAATGTGGTGGACATGAGGAGATTATGTGGACATGAGTGAAATTTCGACCTATTTCACCCCTAAAGGGCGCTGTAACAGAAGTTCACAAAAATCATAACTCAAAAATCCCATGTTTGATGAAGTTGAAGGCTGGTATACAATTTTTATGGTGGATGACCTAATATCCTTAAGTTTTACTAGGATACATAAACAAACATAGCCGCCATAACCAATCACATTTCAGCAGCTGAGAAAATCGAATGTGAAAATAAACATACTTACTTGTACACCATCCAAGACCAAGTATGTGCATCACATTTTGTGTAAATAAGCCACGAGGCAGTGGCATGATTTTTTTTTCTTAATACATCACAACCATGGAAATAAACACAACTGCTCAGTTGAAGACCCTAAATTAACCTAGACCTACTGCAACTAAGCATTACGGCATGCAGGACATCGGACTAGCAGAGAATGAATGGACATAAGATACAACAAGTTGTAGACACAGAATATGTGCCTGTGAAAGCAAACCTCGTGTGGTGGGCAGCATATCCGATAGCCCCTGCCAAGCTGTAACCATCTCGGGATTCTTCTGGTCAGCAAAGTTTTTCCAAATTCTCAATGCCCCATCATCTGCAAAAAGACATTAACATTGTGGAACAGCTCCGGAAGTCCAGGAACAGCAGAGAAAACGACAAAGAAAAGAGCAAATCAGGGCTTGCAACAGACCAGTAGCAGTGAGGAGGAGAGAGGAGTCATGCCCATTCAGGTATTCCATAGCTGTGATGCGTGTGTACCGTGGGTTCCCATTGTAGAAATAATCAAGTCTCTCTCCTTTCTCCCAGTCCCAAAAACTGTAAGAGAAATCATCATTTCAACCATAAAAAACAACCAAACAAACATTGTTATCAAATTGATTTAAATCGGCCTTAAAACAAGTTAGCCATGATGCAGACATGTTCAAAAGGTTCATCTGATGAAAGAACACAATAATTCCCTGTATTCTATATACAGTGCCATCAACTATTATTGGCACTCTTGGTAAATATGAGCAAAGAAGGCTCTAAAAATAAATCTGCAATGTTTCTTGTTTTGATCTTTTATTTAAAATATCTAAAAAATTTCAACATTTCATTGAAGGAAAACAATTTGATGTGGGGGAATATCACATTGTAAAAAAATGTTTTTTCTTCCATACATGTTGGCCCCAATTATTGCCATCCTTGTATTCTTAAGGCGGCAATAATAGTGGATGGCACTGAACATCATAGTTTTGTGTTTCTACCGTTTGTTCTAATATTTATTTACAGTAATTCTAAAATTAGCTTACAGTAGCTGCTTTGCACTAATGAGAAATTGTAAAGCATTATAGTATTACATTTTAAATTAAAAGTGTACTTACCAGATTGAGTCTTTGTCAGCCACAGCAATGCAGGTGTTAAATGGATGAAACTTAACCACTGATGGCACTCCTGGGTTTCTGTTGATGAAGATCTGATCATCTAACCTTGTCACTCCTAAAAATTGTAAGTGAGATGGACAAATATGTTACTTTACTAATGAAATATCAAGAATATATTTGGATATAGCAACCATTACAATTGGGGGGATGTCCACTTCTAAGTCCACTTTAGAGTGTAGGTAAGTCATTTTGAAATGCAGGTAATATTTCAGGACACCGGCTGCATAAACCAACAACTTTAAGACCAAACAGAAGTTGTGTTGGCAAATTAAAAATGTACCACTGCAGTCTCAGATTTACACATTTATACACAAAATAAATACACTGAAAATATACACAAGGTGAAAATTGTACAAATTATACACAATGCAGTTAAAGATGTGCATTGGATGGTCCAGTTTGGTTGGAACTGTGGTGTGATTGAGTTAAAGTGCAGTCTACGGCAAAGGATGGAGTGGGGTTGTGCTGTGTAAAGTGTGTCAGTTCTGGGTATTCAGTGGTCAGTTAGGAAAACGCTGTCCCTCAGTCAGCTTGTGCAGGACCTAATGCCCATGAAAGCAAAAAAGAGAGCAGTCTGTGGCTTGGGAGGCTAGACCCAGTTAACATTGTTATGTTGTGAAGATTTGCATTACACCATATTCATTGCATTCACTGCGATTCATATTCATTGGGATGAAATAGGGACTTTTAAATGGATAAGCATTGCATTTCCCACAATCTTTAATGGCCATCAGGGAGATTTACGTGCAGTTCCATTGTGCGTTTGTATTGTTCTTTATGAAAATATGTTGTAGAACATATTTTATTTAATATGTAATTATGTTGAGAAAACCATCTGAAAAGTAATTTTTTTTACATACTGCACTGTGGCTGCAAAGTATGTTAAAATGCTTTGCACGGATTCTGAGGCCGTTTGTCAGCACCACATTCTCAGGCAAAAAGTAGATTGGCTTCAAATATTACATTGTATGCATGTCATTTTTGTATGAAATATATTGTGTGAATGCATGTATAAATTAAAGATGCATTATAAAATATGACACAAATTGGTTGGCAAAATATGCGAGTGGCACGACACATTAAGAATAAGGCATCAATCGGGGATTTGATTCGTCACATCCACTGTGGACAGCGAACAACAAAAAAGCAAAATCTAGAAAGAGACACTGCTCTATGAAAACTATAAGTCCTCTGAAACATTAACACTCTCATACCCTACAATAAAAAATGACACACAAATGTATATCCCTAAAAACACGTGGTCCTCTGAATGGAACATTAACAGAATTATACCTTATGCCTATAGACAATTATGCCTGTAGGTTTCTAAATTTAACTTCCGGTACACTGCCGCAAAGAATAGTGTCAATGCAGATTATTTGTAATAACAAGCAAAAGAAATAAGTAAATTATTTGGCTAGCAAGAAAAAAGTATGACTAGCCAGTATATTTTGGGTTACCACCAGTAGGGCTGTCCGGGCAACCGCAATCCTGTATTACCACACTTGTGACAAGCCAACCGCAGAGGATGACAAGCAACTACAACGTTCATTCATTTTTTAGGAGCCTGTGTCTTTGTTTTGAACTTCATGCTTTCAAGTATAAAACGTAAAAAATATGCAAGTGCAGATCATCACATGAAAAGGCAGGTAACTGACAAATGACACTAATATAATAAATTAGGGCCATATCATTTGAAGTTTAACTAAATTTGTTTAAATTTTTGTAAGTTCTGTGTTTTTCATTTTTTTACTTTACAATAGTGGTCCTCATAAATTACTGTAGTATACTATTTACTATAGTAAACTGCAGTACAATTCCTCGGTACTATAGTGTTTTGAACTTCACTATAGTGAACTGCTCTGCAATTTCCTATAGTACACTACAGTATTTTGTCGTCTGAGTGTTCAAGCTAATGGGACTTTTATTTCATCAGGAAGACCCTTGAGTTATAGTGTGTTTGACAATAGCTTCAATCAAACAGTGAAATGCTTGTAAAATAAACTCTCAGAGAAACTGAGAACTGAAGGTTATGTGTTGTATATCTAGGGCTGTCGCAAATATTTTTGATCGACTGGTTGTTTTATATAATTTTACCTTCTAAATTTACAGTCTTTGTCCGTCAGAAAAGCACACACACATAATGACTGCACCAGACCACACATTTACCAACTCTAAAGTCATGACTGGATGCTCTTCTGAACCATCAAGGCTGTCGATCTATTTACTGATATACATGGGCAAGCTTGTAGTTACATTCCCGTTTTGTCAAACGCAAGGCAACCAAGATGTTCTTGTGTTTTTCAAGGTAATGCGTTTTGTTCATGCATGCAATAAAGGTTAAATGAGTGATTATTATTCCAGAAGTAAGAAACTATTTATCTTTATACTAATGCACACTTGAAGAATTAGATCTCTGTTAGGAGCGCTAAAGCACTCAATTACTATGAAGGAGACTAGTAAGCTTTACCCTGAAGAAAACAGCAACTTAGTAAGTAGTGAAGCAAGTTTCCTGATGTTTATGAAGAGCATATCTCTGAACTTTTGATCATCCCGTGTATGTGTGGCATTAACGTTACGGAGGCGGCTCACATGAGCAGCTGCCCACCGGGGTAAACTCCCGCATCTTTAGGGGGTAAACTCCCGCATCTTTAGGCGGCAAGCTCCGCCATCTCACATATAAAAACTAGCTGTAGTTTACACAGGACAAGCAGGAAATGTGCATTGATACACCTTCATTCTACACCTTACTTTGATGTGTCTTTGTAGTGTTTTTTTGTGGAGGGAAAGATGTGGGCAAATTATTTCACCTCTCCCGCATGCCCTAAACTTGCATAAATCGCTATTTTTCAGCAATAAACAAGCAAATTTTGCAAAGATGCTTTCAGACATGACAGACAAGATGTTAATTTTGGGGTATTCCTGAAAACCTCCCTGTGCGACATCCAACAGGTTTTTCCCATGAGCGCATCAGCTTAAATTTCTTCCGCGCATTTATATATGATTGAATTTGACAAAAATTCAACAAAGCATGTGAAAAACAATACATATGATGATCATATGCCAACTCGAGTGTTCATGTATGTTCTCTATATTAGGTATTGTGGCCAGTCTGCTTTATTGACGGGTTTTCGTTCACTTTGCTTGAACATTTAATGCTTTTTGTTCTGTACCCATTTCTGAAAATGCCATGTTTTAGCCTAATATATAGTGATTTTTGTTACATTTGTTGAGCAGTTCCAGCATGTACGCCCAAACGTCAACCAGCTAGAGTGAGAGAAAAAGCATTTCATCATTTCGGTGAGGAATGCTAAATAAACGGTGAATATAACGGCGGATTTGCAGAGCGTCTGAAACTGATAGATGTAGCAGTCCCGGGGCTAGAAGATGCCGATTGTGAACCATACACGGTAAGTGTACTAACAGGAACAAGGTAAACAACACAAACTTCAAGTTGATTAACAGTTATGCAAGAATAATGCAATGAGGTATTGTGTGCTTGCTTTAGTTCCACCCACTGCACGCCTTCAGGAGGTTTATTTTACAGAACATTTACTTGAGGTGAGATAAAAATGAATCGCCCTTCCCTAATGATGAAGTGTTTGCGTGCATGAAATTTCATGTCTTTGTCACTTTGTGAGGTATTTGATACAGAGAAAGAGAGTAAAGCAAACAAAGGTTTTAAGAATGAATAAAACACAACATGCATGTCATGCAGTAAAGTATTCAGCATATTTTGACAAAAGTTAAAAAACATTTTTGAGGAAGTTAGGAAATGAATGTTAATAGAGTAACTGTTGTTGAACATTTGCTTTCAGGACACAAAATTTGAAATAAAAAAACATTAGCTGCACCTCTCTGAGTGACAGACTGGCTTTGCCTCCGTACTCGAGTGTTACGTAAAAATCGCCACTCCCTCTCCTTACGGACCTGACTTTCTGAATCATGCTCTTCTGGAATCTGAAAGAGAGAAAGAATAACCTGAAACCAAAACACTCACATCAAACACACATGCATTTGATTTTTAACATATTCTTGTGATATCACGAGTAAGATATCAAGTGTTATCGCAAAACAAAATGGTTTGGAATTTGTGATCTTAGTACACTTTAACAAATCTTAAATCAGTTTTTAACTGTTTTTAGTCTCTAATAATATAAAATAATTATTTCTCTTCGTTTAGATGATTAATAAAAAAGGGAATAGAAAGGGAAGGAGAATCACAGCTCTACATGTCTACATGTAAATCAAGCAGCAAGCTAACATGTATATGTATAATGCCTATTATATTGTATAATATAGCCTACATGTATAATATTGACTACTGCAAGATGACCAGATTTCTGAAATGAAAAACAAAATGATGTACCTGTTGTGAAGAGGAACTGTGTCCAAATATGTTCTTGCTGTGTTATAAATAATGGCATACTAAACAAATTTGCAATTTTTGTGAAACATTGACCTTGCAAAGCCTATTTACTCCTCCATAGTCTTGTCTGCAGAGAATTCTACAATTAAGTTTTCAAAGTAAAGTTTCAGAATAACCTCTAGGGCCTCTTCTTCTTTCAGTTCAATAAAATCCAGTAGTTTATTCACCTTTGTTGGTAGAATTACAATAGTAGTGATCTTCACACGGAGCACCAATTATGTGGTGGGGTAATTTCAGTGTTATGGATGTGACTTTTCAGTCAAAACGTAAAATATAAATTCTCAGAGAATATGAAGAGTTTATTTCCAAAAATATTCTTTTTATAACGTCATCATGTTTTATTGTGTTAGTTAGCTGATTTTTTTTGTAATTGTGGCTCAAATAAAAACAAACCAACTGCAGTTTGATTGATATTAATTGGCATGCAAAATAAAAAAACATGATTCTCTTTTGGAAATAAATTCATGTGTTTATTAGCAATATATTTAACCAGTGATTGCATGTCTGATCTGACTCAGGCATTAAATATGTGACAAAAGAGGATGTACATTTTTGAGAGACTACATCCTTTGTAGGATTTCTGTGATTTAAAGGAGTCATTCTTTTGCTATTTTTGAGGCTTTGATTATGTTTTTTGGGTGTTTAACAATGGATGTTCATGTTTCTAGTTAAAAAATAAACTTTATATTTCACATATTTCAAGTCTATTGTTCACCGCTGTCCATCTAACAAAACTACTGGATTTCTTCCGGTCTATATAAAGTCCCTCCTTCCAAAACGCTCTGATTGGTAAAGCTGACCAGGTCTGTCGTGATTGGTTCCCGGCTTAGAGTGTGTGTCTGAAATATGTCCCACCCACACGATATCAGCGTGCTTCCACTTCTCAGGCTGTTGTGATTGGTCGGTCCCCCTTTCAGTGCACGTGTATTCATAAGCTTTGGTTTTTAGCAATAAACAGAAACAATGGTGTCGACTTCACTTCATCAGTCAAACAGTGAAATCCGTCAATTTTGTTCCAACTATGGCGAGGGAAATGACACCGGACCGATTGGGTCAGACCGGTTATATTAACACTAATAACAAAGCATTAGTTTTGCCTTTTTATATTGGACCTAAGTGGGATAATAAAACAAGCAGATTGACAGATTGATAATTGCAAGCAGGACTTCAAAGGACGTTTCATAGAAGTGTTTTAAAAGTATGCGGGCACACACACTCACAGACACAACATCAGTGTATTAGTCAGGACAGATTTTGCAGCCAATGTTAAAGTCATGGAAGCTGTTATTTGACCGTTGGTTATCTTAGAATGTGTGTAGTTGAATTCTTATTACGAGCTGTAGTACTGTGATGAAAGTGAAAGTAGCGCGTAGCTCAGTCAAATGTTTACAATCTCTGATAACCAAACACTACTCCAGCGGCTCCTCCTCTTCTCTAAGAAAGGCGTCGCCCTTTTTTTGGCGTATTCCTTTGGGCGGAGGTTTTTCAAAAACTCGGGAAGTATAGGGCTGTAGTCCGATTCCAGCCGTTCTCTGTAGTCCTTGAAAAGGACTCTGTAGGCATTGAACTTTGAGATTAATCATTTTGGAGATACTGGTTATGCTCTAACATTACACATTAACTAAAGTTTGAAAATTATCATCGCGGGGAATGGGCTGCTTTAAAATGAGCAAACCAGAACAACAAATGAAGAAGGGACGGCTCTTTATAGAACAGAAAGTAGCAATTTAATGTGCCCATTTATGAGGTATATGGACTGTTATGTTGTGTTCAGACCAAACGCGAATGGCGCGTCAAGCGCGAGTGATTTACATGTTAAGTCAATGCAAAGACGCGATAGACCTACTTGCGGCGCGAATGGCGCGCGAATCACGCGAATTAGGCGGCGCGAATCGCGTGAATTGCACAAATGACGCTTCTAGAAGATATCAGATGTTCACCAACAGTTAGGGTTGGAAATCGGAATCAAAAGGCTAGGAATCAGAAAGGAAACAAAAGGAATAGGAATCTGATTCTGATTCTTGAGATTAAAATTTGAATTCCTCTTATCCTAGTTTAAGTTACTTGAAATATGTATATTTTCATTTTGGGTTTAATACTGCTCTTGTTAATCTTAACTTGTTTAGTTGAGCTCTATTTGTGTACTCTATTACTCAGGTCTCTTATTTCTCTACATGGTGGCTGCACTTAGTGTCTTTAAAGGACTGCTTAGATTAAGTATTAGTTACAGTTGCACTTTCTTGTACTTTTGTATTTAAAAACTGAAATGCCCGGGTATCGGAATCGGGAGGGGAAAAGGGGTATCTGACGATCTGGAAGTTTGGAAACACTCTTTTTTTGTTCATATTTTAATAATAGGAAACTCATCAAAACTATAGAGTAGCCCAATTGTAATGGTGGGAATTAGAATGTGAACGTAAGCATCTAAAATAAATCAAAACTATGTCATATTTTAGCATCTTTGTAGTTGCCACCCTTTGACTAGAATTGTATTATTATTATTATTTAATCATTTTATCAATTAGCTTCTTGAGGTCTTACCCTGGGAAGCTTTTATAAGAGTACTGAAGGAGTTCCCAATTAATTCAGTGCTCCTGTTGGCTGTTATTTCTTCATTATTTGGTCGTATTCATCCATTTAAAAAAAAAAATCTAAAGAAATTGTTATGTTGGCACAGACATAAAAAAAATAAGCATACACCTTGAGATTAAAATATTTTTAAGATCATTAAAATATTTAAACTGTTTCCAAACTTTTGACTGGTAGTGTATGAAAGATGTCTATTTCTGCCTTAAACTTCTTATACCTTCTAATAACTTCTAAAAACGTCTAATATAATGAAGAGTGGTCTACTTCTACATTTCGGCCTGGTTACACTGTCAATGTAATGTGACCCAATTCAGAATTTTTGCTCATATGTGACAGAGATCGGATGTATTCTATGAGGAACAGGAAAAAAAACGCATGCAATCGGATATTTCGAGATGGTTTCAGGCTGCATTCGTATGTGTGAAATAAATCAGATATGTGCTAATGTGACGGTCATGTAAACAGGCAGATCGGATATTCACCTGTCAATGCAAGTCGTACATTTGAGCTCACTTTTTTTTATTACGTCATATAGTCCAACTGAAAATTGCCCTGCTATAATATCCTGTGCATTTTATATTGTTGTTTCAAAAATACAGACTCATTTTACTTCATTAGAACTCTGCTGCGTTCCGTTTTAATTTGAATTGAGGGTCTGTAAAAAAGAACTAACATAAAATTGAGCTATTATTTATTTTATTTGACAGATCATGTTTATCTTATATGGAGCATAAGCTGGCTGAAAGTAGCTAATCCTTTTCTCACTAAAGGAGAAAATAAGCCTACCTTTCGTTCTTATTGTTGGTCGTTGTTCTGCATTTACCAATAAATAAATAAAAATGATTTAACTAAACATTTAATTAACAACAAATGCTACAAAATAATAACCCAACAACAGAGACGTATTTGGCACTAAATATAGAAGAAAAGTTGTAATAATTTAAACCAAACCGCACTATTGAGCCACCTAAAATCACCGCAAGGGAAATTCCTTTATGTTCATGTTATGTATTTTGATTGAAATGTTTAAGTACTACATTTCCCAGAAGGCACTGTTGTGATGTGTTTGTGTATGACTGCTTCCGGTGTAAAGGAAGTTACAAAAACGATAAAGCAACGTTCGACTATGCGCCGTGTCCGTGTCTTTCATTACAGTGATAAACTTATTTTTATACACAACAAGTATACAACAGTTCACGATTAAAAATATGCACATAACATTTAATAATAAAGTATATTTAATAATTACAGTAGCCTAACATCAAGTGTCTTTATGTGTATATGCACACTGAGGGACAAATCCTGGCACACATTACGCAGGCATTTTCCAAAATCTCTATATGAAAAGGGCCAGTGCTTGAAGTGGAAAAAAGGTTCCGGTACTCTCTTGTGCACGTTGACGTATGCAACTATTACCACATTATATTTGGACATATTGCTGTTACAAAATATTTATTTACTAAAGGAACCATTTGCCAAACAACTGATTTAATAATGTTAAATACAAAATTTACCCCCCAAAAGATTATTTTAGTCATTTCAGTTCCCGTGATAATAGTTCTGTAGTCTATTATAAAAATGAGTGACGTGGCAAATGACGTTTCTTTGCATTACCGCTCAGTACTTATAGTGTAAATGTTTGTGTATTGACATGAAACTTAATATTTATCATTGCATATCAGAGCATATTATGCTTGCCGCATATCTCATAATTCTGATCATAGTTTGGTCACAATACCTAGTGAACAAAAGTGATTAAAATGTATTTTTATTGTGTTTGTGGTTTTACCATATTTTAATCTAACATCAGACATATCCACATATATTTTACTTTCTGACCATGTTGGGCCTGACCCGGTTACTATTGCTAGCAGCTATAGATTTATGACTGTTAACACTTCTTAAATTTCGGTTTGCACACGCACCCATTAAACAAACCAACAGAGATCAAATAAATCTATAAACATCTTTATTATGTGCATATGAATAAATAAAGTACTAAACATCATCTCAAGATGGTGAGTAAATGAGAGAGAGAATTTCATTTTTAAGCAATCATTAGTTTCTTCAGTAGGATATGAATAGGATACTTTTAAACTGTGCAGTGATTACCTTCATGACAGGCTGAGCGAAGTATTTTGCACTCCAGTCACACACACCCGTCTGGAGACTAACATTGATAAAACCCCTGTGAGCAGCCGTCTCATCTCCATCCTCAGCAGTCTAGGACACACACAACAGACAATAAGACTAATGACTTTGGATAAAACGTTAAATGAAAAAAAAAAAAGCAAAGTTTTACAAATCACAGAGAGTTGTTTGACTGTTTTCACACTTCCATGAAAAAATTTATGAAAAAACAACTTTTCACAATTAGATCTCATTGCTTTCATACAGGGTGTCTACAGCTATAAAACATTTTAAATTTATTTTTAAAATGGAATAATAATGAATAAAAAGCAGCCAATAAGAGTCCAACATAGATAGAAATTCCTTCAATACTGTCAGATATCAAGAAGTTGGCTTATAAAATGCAGAGAGAACGATTTTGCAAAATCTAGTCAAAGGGCACCTACTTTGAAGGTGCTAAAATTGAATGTAGAGCTCATTTATTTCGAATAATTTTAGTCACAACAAAACTCCCACAGTTACAACTGTATTACTATTATACTAAAATGTTTGAAAAAACAAATAAATAATGAGTGAGTGACTCCTCTTGACCGGTAGTGTATGTATGTATATATATATATATGCAAAATTATCTTTTTTTTAATTCTGTGAATTACCAAACTCCAAACAAAAATATTGCTTTATATTTGCAGAAAATTTTGTTGAGTTAAGAGATCAATTTAATTTACTGCTTAAAGTGATTTCTATTGAGTTAAGCGTGGAATGTTTATACATTTTGTTATGGACCAGAACATTAGTAATCAATTAAAAGAAAAAATTGTTTTTGATAGACAAATGTTACAGTGTGTCTTCAAGAATTTCACTTGCAGTGATAAGAAGCAAATTTAGCAGGAAGTTGGGTTGGGACTGGATTTTTCAACGTGGGAACAAGTAACATTGGGCCTCATTCATGAAACATTCATGAGTAAATTCCCAGTAATTTGCACGTAAAACAGACTTTAAACGAAAACTTTCATCCGGATTCACAAATACTTAAGTCAGTAAAATGTGTGTATGTTAATGAATTCCAATCATTCGTAAAAAAGGCGCGCATGCACGCTCATTCACTATTAGCATAATACCCGCCTATGAATATGCAAATTACACATCTAGGAATGCTGGAATCCTCTAGACTTCATTCTCTGGTTTGCCTACATTATGTTGCATAAATGCATAAGATACTAATAGGTATCTATTATATATAATAATTCTGCTCCTGTTTCATGAATGAGGCCCATTGTGACACATTGTAATAGTAGGGCTATGATAATATTAGTATAAAAAAATTATTACAAATTAAATAAAACAAATGAAAAAGGGGAGAGAGAAGAATTCCTATTTCACATGTGAAAATGCTTGGACAGTGACTTGCTGTCTTTCCAAGCTGAGGAAGGTGGCGGCATAATATAATAAAAGTCTTATTGAGTACTTGATAAAACAAGTAGTACTCGCTGTCACATACATTAGTGTTGGCCGATATTCTCTATAGTCAGATCATTCTTTCACCAGCCTGTAGATCGCCGATGCACAATAGTATTGAATTTATGCATTTATCTATGACAAGCTGGATTTGAAGCCAAAAAACAAAAGCAAACATGGTTAGAAAATGCGCTTGTGTGAATTAGCGTGTTAGTTCAGTGAAGCTGGCAACATTGTTACTTCCCACTGCAACCTTTAAAACGAGAGAATGTAAACTATTGCTGTAAATCAATGTTAATCCGAATGCGTCACTGACATGAATTTATTACTTGATTGGGCAAGCAACCGGGAACAACTCGTGGGCTGGTTTTAAAGCCTGATGCGCATAGCAATTCCTGCAAAGAAAACCCGGAGCTCTGTGCATTACAAGCTCTCTCTTGCACGCAAAACACAAACCTTGCACATTATAAACTGTCTCTGGCGCGAGTAAAAGCCCGAGCCGCACACGTTACAAACACTCTCGTGCACAGAAAAATCTGATCCGGTACATTACAAACTCTTTATGCCACGAGGAAAAGCCTGAGTCAAATGCATTAGAAGCTCTCTCGCATGCAGAAAACTCAGACCCTGTACATTAAAAACTATCTGGCACAAGGAAAAGCCTAAGCTGCGTACATTGCAAGCTCTCTTGCACAGAAAAATGTGCAATGCGCGTTTGTAATATTACTTTGCAACATTCATTGGCAAACAAGCCAACTATCGTCTGAGGCAGTGGTTCTCATACTTTTTTGGCTTAAGTACCCCTTTTTATGATTTTTTCAAGCCAAGTACCCCTTTACCAGACAACAACATTTTACCTTAAAATTCAGTGAAATGAGAGTCAAACAGTTATTATATCTAAATGTATTAATTCATTTTTTATGCATCCTTGTGTAGTCCTAATTTCATATAAAAATACTATTATCATAATTTATTGATTTTCATTATTTAATCCTAAATGTCAGTTTCTCTCACGTACCCCCTGCAGTACCCCTACCCCATTTGAGAACCACTGGTCTAAGGCACAGCTATCGCCAAAATGTCGGACTATCATCAATACATGATAGTATCGTCAATACATGATAGTATCGTCAATACATGATAGTATCGTCAATACATGATAGTATCGTCAATTGGAACAACACTAATGTATATACGTATGTGTTAATGCAAATGCGCAAAGTGACGTGTCGCATGTCTTCAATACGCATGAGCGCTGTACTGACTTAGTAAGTCAAAGAACATTGTGTTGTCTTACCAACTGTGTGTTAGTGTTAACGGCTTTTAAATGTACGGATGCTTTTTTCCCTTTCTGTCGGTCACTTCGACGATGTGTCAACAGATAGGGTTTAAACTTGAGAACCTATCCTCTCCAAGAAGATTTTCAATTCTATATGCTGAGCGTTTTTATTTCTGAGAATTCTTTGTTTACCTGCTGGATTTACGATGCGAGCAGCGGAGCCGTCACTTATTCTCTTACTTTTCCCACCATTCAAAATTTTTCGTAAAAAATAGTTTTTCGAAATCCTCCTAGACAGTTTGTCCAATTTGCATTGAATTTGATAGGTAACAAGGACATAAAAAAATATTTATTTATGGTGTTTTCAGCTGTTTTTTTTGCTTTTTCAAAAACTCATCATCAGAAAAGTCCACATATGCTTCCCTTTGAGCACTTTTTTTCAATGTTCTGGGGCAGTTTGAGGGACATTACAAGCTCAAATATTGGCACAAACGTCAGAGTTGTCAGCCATTAGGATCGGGGAAAGGCTGGCACACAGGCTGGGTGGACTTACCCCTTAGGCAAAGGTAGGCAATCGCCTGGGGCCCCGAGCTACCAGGCGCCTCCAAAAGGAAGGGGTGGACTTAACCAATAAGCCATGTATGCAGCCACGTAGAGCCCAGAGGAATCATCAAAATAGTCGGGTTATCCCTGTTAAGGTTAGGTTATTACATCTGTACTAAGGCTCTCCCCCCCATTATAGATTAGAGTGGACCATTCCATTAGCACCGTATATGGAGAAAGTTAACGAAGCGGCGGAGTTAGTAGAACTGCCCACAGCGAGAGTGTCAATGTGTGGTACATTAAGTGTGGAAGTTAATTCGAAGGGAAATAAAATAACAATGAAACGTATGTTATACAGAGAGATGGCACACTTTGTTTATAGTAATCCCAGATGTTAATTTTTCCACGGTTTTCAATTGGGAATTCAATATTTTATTTTTAATTAGTGAGTATCTGTGTTCATTAGGCTTAGTTTTCCCCTGTCACTTTGACTGGGGGTAAAAAGTTGTGTAGGAGGAAGAAAAATAAGGTTTGCAGTAAAGTAAAATGGCGCATAGTTTGAGCCCCCATGCATGGATTTGCCTGGGGCCCCCAAATCACTAAATGGAAAAAAAAATTCCATCCATCCATCCATCCATCTACAGTATCTATCTACAGTATCTATCTATCTATCTACAGTATCTATCTATCTATCTATCTATCTATCTATCTATCTATCTATCTATCTATCTATCTATCTATTATTTTGTCTGATAGACTGCATTGCATTTAAAACTTTCAGCTTGAAAAATACTTTGAACTTCAAACCGAAGATCTTCAGGTAGGGATGTAATTGGATGGATTCCCATAATCGATCATTGTTTAAATGAACGATCAATTACTCTATCACATATAAGCGTATAAGCATTTTTCCCAATTCAATACATTTATACTCATTATTTTCCACAACAGCCTACTTAGCG
This sequence comes from Triplophysa siluroides, assembly GCA_006030095.1. NCBI lineage: Eukaryota > Metazoa > Chordata > Actinopteri > Cypriniformes > Nemacheilidae > Triplophysa > Triplophysa siluroides. Next base: position 6,514,193 of record VCII01000203.1, on the reverse strand, counting down.
GTCTAGTTGAGACACGCGTAGGGCTACATGAGTAGAAGCAAAATGTAAAAGTAAATGATATGCTAATCCAATTAGAATAAAATAACCGATTAAACTGCCCACACTGTATGCCGTGCGACAACATTTTTTCCACTGAATAACACGGGTGTTACCGATAACACCACAAATTCTACAAGAAAATATCATTGTCAATAACATTTTGTATCTGTAGTGTTTATTTTGATCTGCAGCATTGGATATTTACTTATTTTTTTACCTAAACAAATGCTTAAAATGTTTGTTGGTTATTACTCTTAACGAAAAACTCAACAATCATCAAATTATATCATGACCATCTCCATTATTTTAAGACGGATGGTATATTGGAGTTGAAACAAATGAATAAAAGGCAATTTTCTTTTGAAACTAACATCTTGTGGTTCATTATTATTTTTAATGAACCGCAACAATAACAAAATAGTTCCACGTCAAACTCGCTTATATTAAAGAGAACGTTTATTAACAAAACGAATAAGGTAAATAACATTGTGCCCGTCTTGTAAGATAAATTAATTTAAAGATAATCATATTTTCTATTTGAAAACGAATGCTTAGTTTGCGATTGGAGTCCATTGTGGATTTTCTTCAGAAAATAACTTGGAGGGCTATTGCTCAGTTGAAATTTTTCAATAATGGGGGGAGTTTAAGATGGAATAGATTTAACCGTTTATTTGACGTGTCATGTTCATAGTGTTCTATCCTAGAAATGTTTTTAGCCAGTTTAAGTGTTTTACATCCTTAAACACCAGAATAAAATGTGGAAATGTAAAATCGAGTATCATTTAAAGATCAGCTGATTCTCTTACTGTCCCCTATCTGAACAACAAATATTAAAGTAAAGTACATTGGGTATTTATAGCTCTTTGTGTTTTGCTCCATTGTGTGATCTGGTGGCCATTTGCTCATGTATTAGTATTATTACTTATGTAATACAAACCAATATAATATAATGACAAAATATATGTGTACCTGATCTGGGCCCTTGTCAAACATCTTTCTAGTACGTGGGAACTGCTGCGAGTGAGGTGCCTGGCCACCCAGCGTTGGCGTGTATGTTGGACGAGAAGGTGGCCCATCCCGGACAGGGGCTTTGGGCACCTCATTGGTGAGGCTGGAACTAGAAGCTCCAGGCACAGGCGGAGATCCGCTGGAAGGAGATGAAGAACGTTTGGATCTGTGGGAAGTACTACACCACCAACAAGCAGCACCAAAACAATGATTAATGTGCTGCGAAAGAACATTGCATGCAATGCAACGCAGCATGTGTTAAAACAAAACCAAAACCAGTAGCCAAGCAGAACAAAAACACCTGCTTAGTCTGCAGGTTAATAATCATATTATCTATTTTCCCTGCTATTTTGTAGGCCATTATCTGGTCTTAATGCTAATTTAAAAAATAATTAAATGTATATCTAAGCATGTAGGCATCTTACCCAGCCTGATGTATAAGTGTTCCTTTGCTGGTGGGGCTGGCAGGAGCTGATTGGGTTAGAGATCCAGAGTCTATAATTCTTTGTGTCCGAGCATTCATGGTGGCCTGAAAACACATGAACAGAAATTCAAAGTATTATAACCACGGCTTTATTTGTATATGGGAATAACAGCGCTCTTTGTTGAAAATAAAATGTCAAAAAGCATCACCTCCCTTCCAAACCCACACAAAAGATTTATGTGTAATTCACATTTTTTGCATGGAAATCATCACTGTCAATTCTTGATATTTCATGAATTATATTTTTTAGTCACCTTCGGTATCTGTCTGTGGGTTTTTCAATTATTTAAACAATGAAAAGTATTTAAAAGAGCTTGTGGCAAAACTTTGCAATTGAACAACGAACAGTTAACTATGTCAACCTTTTCCGAAATTCTGAATAAAAACTTTTTTTTATTTATTTGCAGAAAACAGGTCAAAATAACGGATCAAAATAAACGTCTTAAACACGGCAAAGAAAACAATTTCATATTCATGTGTATCTTTGGATCAAAATGAATTCAAAACAAATATATGCTAAAATAAGCATGCTTTTATTCCCACAAATTATGTCTTCGCATTTGATCAGTCTTTCATGCTGCTGTTGAATGACTTTCCTGACATTTCTGAGGATCTATCTGACATTTTTGTCTTATTATGTGACAACTTTTATATTATGTGATGGTTTCTCTTTAAGCCGTGTCTAGAGAGAAAACCATTTTTACCTGTGCCACTTTCTGAGGAATTATCCCAGGTTCATACCTAACATTAACATCTGCACTAGACAAAATATTTAGCACTGCCTTTTATGCTTAACTGAACAAAAAATATTTGTCCTTAATCTGAAATAATGTCATAGAAGGCATTAAATGTTACTTTTTTATACATTATTACTGTCTAGTTTGAACTAGGTGAACATGGTTACATTCCTGCATTATAACTGGGACTGAAAAATAAATGTGTAGAAAGTGAGCATGTCTCCAAAAACATTGTTCAGCTGCAGGTTCCATGACTGTTTTTTTACAGAAATTGTTTTAGTTGTTGAGCTGCAGGTTAAGGCTCATTTAATTTTTTTTTCATTTAAAATTATTTTTTACAGAAAATGATACATGTTCTGAACTTCTGATTATTGTTGAGCTGCAGGTTAAGGCTCACTTAACTGACTGCATTTATTATAATTTAATTAAGAACTCAAATATTTATTTTAATTATTTAACCTGACATGTTTACTGTTCCAGAATGTACTATATGTTTCTTAAAAATAAAACATATTGTGTTCAGTGGAATAAACGTTGTTTTTATTAAAAAATAACACATTGTAGATATGCAATAGTAATACCGTGACATTGTGAAACCGTGGTAGTTTTGCTCAAGGTTATCACACCGTCAGAATCTCATACCGGCCCACGCCTTATATAAAACCCATAAACTTCATCTCCAGAGTTGATCGGACGAGCATTTTACTGTTTGAGTACAGCTATTGTCAAGCACACACTAAAACTCAAGCGTCTTCACGACGACCCGTCAAAATAAAAGTCCCGTTATCTTGAACACTCAAAAATACAGCAGTATTTACTAAAGGAAATTGTAGAACCCACGAGTAAATTGACACTGACACTGATCTGAAACAATTACATTGACACTTAAAATAAAACTTTGTATCTTCTGAAGGACAACCACATGACAATGCTTAATGTCAAGCCCTGTGTATAAATCAAGTGAAAATATCTATCCAGGAAACCAAGACAACATCAAGAGGTGGAGTGAACAAGTGAAATACGACATTAGGCTTTAGGGGATATGTACCTTGTATGCAATGTTGTTGAGAACCCTCATGGCCAGATCAGAGACATCTGGAAACGGATCTGCTGCAAGATGCAGTAGTACCCTCCAAATCTGAGTATATACACTGTTAAAAGACACACCTGAAAAGATAACACACAAGTAGTGTAAATACAACAGTTTAAAGAATGATGTGTTAAGTACAGCTTTCCTGTAGCTCAGTGGTTAGAGCGTGGTGCTACATCACCAAGGTCGTGGGTTTGACCCCAGGGATGGCACATACTTAGAAACAAATGTGTACCATATTGCAATGTAAGTCGCTTTGGAGAAAAGCGTCTGCCAAATGCATAAATGTAAAGGTAAATTCACTGTATTTAATGCACATTGAGTATGGGGTTAAATTCTAAAATAAATTAAAAGATAATCTGAGGAAATTGATCTCTAGGCATCCATTTCCAAAAGGTAAAATGGCACTACTGCTAAGGGGGCAAAAACAACATAATATCACAGCACTTAGTCATTCAATAATCCGATTCTGGATTTAAAAGACAATATATATATATATATATACACTAAAAACAAACAGGCTTTTCATTTTTACAGTAAAATGCAAAAATTTATGATGAATAAATGAAGTTGATTATGGACGAAACACCAGCTATTTCACAACCGTGAATGAAACGTGAGAAGAGATCAACTCAACACATCCTAAAATTGCATTATTTCTAAAACTAGCCTATATTTAGGCAAAGGTCAAACACAAAATGTCCTCATTTTTGTATACAAGTTAAATTTAATTTACCAATATATGTTTTAAAGACCCCTACTGTATCTGTTAGTGTTCTTCCTTATTATTAACCCACTGGGACTCTTCGTTTAGGGGTGACACTTGGCTCCTTCACGGTCAAAAGTGACCGAAGCCTTAAAACTTAACTTCTTTTTTTTCAGGAAAGTTTTTTTTTTTTTTTTTAGAGAATTTTATGGTTCTAATAAATATTTATGCAATAATAACTACCCCATTTTTCAATGTATTTTTTCAGACTTTTTTAATTAATGCATTATTTAGGTTAAAACAGAGACAAGACAAGGCTGATAAAATATATATATATATTGTTTAATGTATTAGTGCCATCTGGTTGTAAAACATGTGTAATAGAGTAATCATTAGGTTCCAGTGTAGCCCTCTATAGAGTAGTTTGTGAATTTTCTAGTTTTTTTTTTTTACATTTAGAAAATCTCAAAGATTTATAAATTTGTAGATATTTTGGGTTAGATATGTACAGAGTTTTGCTGCGCATTATGATTACAGTCAAATATAAAAAACTATATATATAAAGGGAACAGATGGAAAGCCTTTTTGTAGTTCTTAGTATTTGATCATTAAGATATCTTACAAAATAAGGATGGATATTAATAAATCAAACACTTATACAAACATTTTGCAATTAATAGTTATTTCATTCAGATTACTGGGCCTCTTCATTAAGGGGTCACACAATTTATTTTTTTGCATTTCTAGATCATTTAATGGTCCCAATTAATATTCATGCTATAGTTATTATCCATTTTCCTCCCCATTGAAAACAATACATTCAATGAATGCATTATTTAAGGTTAAAACAGATTCCAGGCTGTTAAAATCCAATCTTTGAAAAGGAGATTACTGGCATCTGGTTGTAAACAAAAAGATAAAACATGTGTAATGTGTGTGAGTGTGTATGTGCGCATGCGTGTGAGAGAGAGTGCAGATACAGTTGCAAGAAAAAGTAAGTGAACCATTGTGACTTTCCTGGTGTTCTGCTTAAATTGGTCATGAAATGTGATCTGATCTTTACCAAAGTCACAAATATCAACACGCACAAAATTTATATGCTGATAAAACACAAACAGTCATGATCCTTCATGTCTTTATGGACAGGGCTCCAGCCCTTGGCTCCTACAGGGGAAAAACAGGCGCCAAATTATGTTTTTAAGAGCCACATAACATGAACTTACATTTTTAAATCAGTTAAAATAGTTATCCAGTTGTGTGTACATCTTTCCTCTCATAGGTTTTGCTCACATAAAGTTTTCTTTCAAGTAGATTTTCCCATAAGCAGAGTCATACGGAATCTGCAGGCTTTTTTGTTAATTCTGCTCTAAATTTGGGGGAAAATCTTCAGAATTCCACAGAATAGTTTTAAATGTGTTTACATTTGTACACAAATATAAATATGTTTAAATAGTCTTAAAATGCTTCAATGTTTAGGGTCATTATCCTGCTGCATCACCCATCTTCTTCTGAGCTTCAGTTTGCGGACAGCAACCTCGATATTTTCTTGTAAACTTGGGAATTTATTTTCTCCTTCACAATGTCAAGCAGTCCGGAGGCAGCAAAGCAGGTCAAATCATGATGCTCCCTGCACCATACTTCACTGTTGGGATACTGCTATCAAGTTGGTAAACGGTTTTCTTTTAACGCCACACATAGCACTGCATAGCACCCCAGATCTCCCTTTTTAATCGGACTCGTGTACAGTTTGCAGGTGCACACCCGGGTTCAGAAGACAGCGTTCACGTCACCCAAACCCCGACGATTATCGAACCCAGGTGCGCACCAAAAGTGCTAATGTGAAACCGCCCTTAGTGACACCAGAGGCCTACAGGTTCACTTTCCCCATCACTTTGTTTGTTTAATGGGTGTGCTCAATAAAGACATGAAAGATAATGACTGGTTGTGTTTTATCAGCTTAGAAATATTGTGTTTGTTGATATTTGTGACTTGTGGTAAAGATCCGATCACATTTCATGACCAATTTAAGCAGAAAAACAGGAAACAGACAATGGCTCACTTTTTTCTTACAACTGTAGATGTTGTTAAACAGGGCATCTTACCGATGAGAGAGTTTAAGGAAGAGTATGAGCTGACTCTCCTCATCTTGTCAATGGTTTCAAAGGAAAGGAGGTATTCATCATTGTCAGGGCTACCCAGTGTACTGCTGGCACTGCTACTGGTGCTCAGGTTGCCTGGTGAAAATGCTGCCGGACCACCTATAAGCACATATAACATTCACGACGTAAAAAAGAGATGTCTAAACTTTGTCTAAAAAATGATAATAAGTGACGTAAAGTGCAAAAATGGACTCACCCTCTTCGTTGAGGTTGAGGTTCTGAAGGCTCTTGTTAAGGGTTCGAGCAGTTGTGGCAGCTCTGAGGTTTGTGTAGGAGTTTACCGATCGTAAACGAGGTATGGCGGGGCTGTCCTTTACTGGTGTGACGTTTCCTGTCTCTAAACACAGTAAGATCAGGGACAATGCTAGATGGGTGGGTGAACGATAAACCATGTCATATTAATTCCCTTCATTCGCGAGTTAATACTAAAAGTCATTCTGCAAATTATATTTTCAGAATTAAATTGTTATAAATACAACAACCTAGTTATATAATGAATAAAAATTAGTGACAGGAAGATTGAAAAAGTGAAAGACAAGTAAGTAAATGCTTGTGAAAGACAGGATACCTGTGGAATTGGCAGGTGAGGGTACAGCATAGTTCTTCTCTTCTTCTATGAACTGCAGAGCTACAGTACAGAAATTACTTTCATACTGCTCCACCAGATGACTGAGAGCAACAACCAGCTCCTAAACATGCAAAAATACAGATTAACAAAAATCTAACTTGAGAAACAAACAATACAGGTAAACAATTGTGTATCAAGCAAAACTGAAACAATACAGGTCAACATGATTCAATTTGCAGTTGACACATTAAGAGACCTTAAGGACCAGTTCCTGCAAAAATGAAATTCTGTCATCATTTATTCACCCTCTTGTAATTTCAAACCTATATGACTTCCTTTTTCTGCAGAACACAAAAGAAGATATTTTGAAAAATGTTGGTAACCGTATAACGGCAGCAGTATTGATTGATTTTGTCTCCATCCAACAGAAGTAAATGGGTATCGCCTTTACCCTACCCAAAAATGAAAATTGTGTCATAATTTATTCACCCTTAAGTTGTTCCAAACTTAAAGCGGGCATAACACACAGGGTTTCTGCCAATCTCATATGAATCTTGAGTATCTATAGAGTAGTATTGCATACTTCGTATCTTTGAAGAGTATTTAGTTTGATCACATTTATAAAAGATAGATACAGCTGTACGATTATTTCCGAAACCATACGGCGCGTGCGGGGGGGAGGGGTAGGCTGAACTAAAGCACAGTTTTTATTTGTTCAAAAAACACTTCCGAAACCTGTACGGTCGCTGGGGGATTGTATCGAGCACAGAAATACTACGCAATACGCCCAACTCGTTTTTTGGCAAGTAGACCATGTTAAGCATGAGAAGACTGCACGTTTAACATTGTAAATAAGTCAGAATGCATGAAACACTTTTGAGTGTTCTTCTGTGGAACACAAAGAGACATATTTTCAAGGATTTAGGAAAGCAAACAGTTCTTAGGGCAGCTATTATTACCATTATTACCAATTTTTCCTACTATGGTAGTCAATGATGTCCCAGAAATGTCAGTTGCTAACATTCTTCAAAATATCTTTCTTTATGTTCAGCAGAACAAAGAGATGTATACAGGTTTGAAACGACTAGGGGGTGAATAATTCATGTCAGAATTCTCTTTTTTGCTTGGAGTATCCCTTCAAGACCATTATAATGACGAAGCTGATAACAATAATAAAACCATGCCTGAAATGATTCATTCATGACTTACCTTCCTCACAATTGGACTGCCATCATTAATAAGTTGTGCTAGCATCATTGCCACGTTATGATCAATGGTGGTGGAGTGGTCTGTTCTTTCAGCAGAATTACCCACGAATGTACCCAATGCAAACACAGCTGCACAACGCACCTGACAATGAGAAATGAAGACACAAACTGCCTTGTCAGAGTCATCTTTAAATGTGTACGATATAGGAAATGCTTAGGTCAGAAAAAGAAGCACAGTAAACACTATCAAACTTCCAGAACCTCTGGTATGGGATCAGACAGGAGACTGTAAAGCTTCTCATGGGCACTGTCTCGAACTCCACACCAGCGTGCAGAATCAAAACTTTGCCAGATTCGGCCCAAACATATCGCCACCCACTGCCTGAGGAGAGGATGAGGGTCATTGAGCTGCTCCAGACAAATCGCAATCAGGTTACCTTGCAGACATGCCTCCTGAATGAGAAACAGACAGAGACCCACTTGTACTGACATAGCATTTACAAAAACATACAGTGCTACATACAGACTACGACCTTCTAGTATAGAAGAAATACTAGAAAATGTTCAAGAAACAACAACTACATTTCAGATAGCCCCCCGGTGTGGGCGCTCTGTCGAAATGCGCTCTGTCTCTATTACAGCAATGTTTTTATTAAATACTAACTCTTACTGTAAATCCAATGCAATGTAAAGCCAAAGCACACGATTTATGTGCTCGCTTCACATGATCATTGAGCTGGAAGTCTGTTTTAACTGTGCAATATCCGTACTAGGGCCCACCAAAATTCCTGACATGTTTGTCGGAAGAGGTTACTCACCTATCGTTTTGTGCATAAAGGATTGATCCCCAATGCCCAATATTACATTAATGATTAAAATAGGTGTCATTTAATTTGATTGATTGTGCGTGTTGAGTCGGCACACTTTCTGTGTATTTTTCTCTTTCACACCTGTCCTGTGTTGTAATTGTTGACAATCACAGCAAGAATGAAGACTGCCATGGTTCGATGCTCGGCCTGGAGAAAAAAATCAAGTGCAAATTCATTTTTACAACACAATGAATTATACATGTGTAATTTAATTTCAATAACATTGATGTTTCACTGTCAGTATATCATATGAATGCTGCAATAAAAAAAAGTGAAAAATTATTGGAAGATTCTCACAGGCATGTATGGGTCAGCCAGCACTGATAGGAAATACTTGTGTCCATTGTCTTTTACTAGATCAGCTTGACAAGACTGCAAAAAAGACAGAGAGAAAAGACAGAAGTTGAAAGAGTTGACAAAAAAATCAGCAATTTTATTTTATTTAATAGTAACGTTTTGCAACAGAATTTTGTGTAAATACAGTCATACACACCACTGTAAAACAGCACCACTTTTAGACACATGATTGCGATACCAGTGATGGACATTTACAACTAAAAGTGATAAAATGGGCATCAAAAAAAACATTGTGAATCCCATATCCAAGCTTATATTTTTTTTTAACTGTAAAGGTCTATGCACATACAATCCGAAAGTTTCGTATGCGTTTTTTCGTATTTGGCGCTTGTTTGTATGGTGTCTCTGAATTGTCAAAACGCCTCTCAAAATGCTTGCAACGGATGAGGCAAATCTAACCCAGTCCCAAGTTTTTTATGGACGGACTAAAATATCTAAGGCAGTGTGTAAATGTGATTGACACAACGTGAGGTCGTATTTATTTTTTAACGTGCGGAAATTGCGGATGCAAATTTCAGACTCAATGTGCAATAGCCTGTACCCGTCGACCGGAACATTCAGTCACAAAAACATTTTATCTTTCAGACCAGCTACTAGAGATGCTGATTTTGAACCTTGCATTTATCAATTATTAACAGTTACATTTAACTATCAAATCTGATGTTTACCGAGTATTTGTGAATTCAGTTTTTATTACATTTGATTGAGCTATTTCTATCTAAATACCCTACGGTTCCCCTGACATGGAATTCGCCATGTTGTTTCTACCATAGACCGTAAAAAATATGGATGAGACGCTCCGATTCACTTTCATTTAAAAAATGTGCAGGCAAACGTCACTGCCATTGACGTAGTGAGCACGAAGTGGAGCGCAGTATAAAGGTCCCGCCCATATTCCCTGATGACTAAATTGTAAACAAATAAATCATGTACCACACCTCTTTTTATAACATCTTATAACTAACTAAAATCAAACGTTTAAAAAAACAAACACTTAGACATACATCAACGTGATAAAAACGGACAAAAATAAAAAAAATATTTGGGAAAAAATATTTGAAGTGTAATTGGATTTTATAGTTTGGCTCCTGTCCCAATTGTTTACATGGAGGGGTGGGTTTCTGCAGCCAGCCACCAGGGGGCAAAGAGCCAGCAGCTTCACTTTTTAAGACGTGTTAGACAAACTGCTCTACAGCATGCGTTACATAAATACATCTTAGTCCTGTTTCAGCTTTAGTGCTTTGAAAGTAAGGGGTGTAGTGAGCCGTTGGTTTCAATTCGCAACCTCACCCCTATATGCCACTAAATTTAAGGTTCATGCAATGGTGGCCATAAAATTCCTCAGGACCTCCAGATGTGGCATGCAATCTCTATGCAAAGTAGACACAAAACAATAACACGTTCATTGAAGACTCAAGTAAACCATTTTTTTGATGGCTGTTTGTAGAATACTGATGAATAATGTTTGTACAAATGCAATTAACATGAGTGACTGAATGAACACAAGATAGTTTAACACCTTGCTGTCATTGTTGTGCTCTATACATTGAGGACAATGCCAAGAGTATTTTCAAAAGGGGTTTAGGAAACGTGCATAGGTTAAACCACACACTCACCGTTTTAAAGGTGCTGTGTGTAATATTTAGGAGGATCTACTGACAGAAATGCAATATAATATACATAACTGTCTTCAGAGGTGTATAAAGAGGTGAATAAAGTGTATAAAAATAATCAAGTATTGTGTTTATTACCATAGAACGAGATTTCTATATACACCATGGATTCCCTTACATGGAATTTGCCATGTTGTTTCTAAATGGACAAACTGCCCTACATAGCGCGTTTTGGTAAATACACTTTCTCCTACGGCAAAGAAGCGAAAACGCGATGACATCTTTGTCCTGTGAGAGCCACCAGATTGCTTCAAAAGGGAGGCAATTCGCAACCTCACCGCTAGATGCCGCTAAAATCTTCACATTGCTCCTTTAAAACTGTACGTTATCCTTTGCAAATCCATACAGAGAAGAAAGGGTGAGTGACGCCACTGATGCTTATTAAAGCAGTGTAAAAGAAAAGTGCTGAATTGCAATTTCTGCCTCATCTGAAAGCCATAAAAGTACCCTTTTAACAGACACCCTTTAAAGGCTTTCAAGCACGATTTCATATTTTCGGAACGATTTTCTAGAAGTACCTGCTTTTTGTTGCCAGCCAAAATTGTATTTAAGGAACATTTTTTAAAGAGACAAAATGATGTCCTTCTCCGGAGCAGAAATAAAGAAACTATCAGCAATGTAGCGTGTTGACTGGCTGAACGCATGTCACAGAACAGTGTTTGAAACTGTTACAAGGCATAAACATACAGAAAGCTAATGTTTACAGCATATACCTATTGTCTTTGTCTGTGTGTTGAGTTTTTTCACTGTTGTAGCACTTTAAAATCTCATATGATATTTGGTTTCTTTGTCCACCTTCATCGCAAAAGCAGAACAGAATTCTTTGTGTTCTCCGTCTTGTTAAATATTTAAGGCTGAGTGTATTGTCATCATTTCTAAGTCATACTGATAAATGAGTACTGCATATAAAAAATACTGATTTGATCAGTTACATCTCTACTACTAAGATGATCTTGGCTGGTCTATAAATCTGACTTCTGGTTATAATAATACAATAAATCTGGTTATGTACATATCTAACCCGTTTCTAACAGTTTTTAGAACAATGTGCAATTTTGGGCCAAAACCTGTGCTAAAGAGGGTTACGTACACTATCCACAGCAAGGATCTTTGCCCAGATGAAGACCAGAAGAGGTCTCAGCTCTCTTGCTGAACTCTGTAACAGTTTTAAAACATACGGAAAAATCCCCACTGATAGAGCCTGAAGAGAGAGAGAAAGAGAGAACGGGGAGAAAAAAGAAAGAGGTTGAGCATGGTTGTTTCATTAGTAAAATTTGTGTCTTTCATTTTTCCTACAAGTCGTTGATATAGGTGATACAGGGTACTTTGTTTGGAGTATCGACAAATATGGCACCCACAATACTCCATTAATATGATTTTACTAATGCATTTTTTTTGTAGTTTGCTCTCTTACCAGACTGACGGCCCAAGGACCCAGGTCCAAAAAGCGCCCAAGCAAATCCAGTGCCCTCAGTCTGTGTACCTGACTTAAGAGTACCTGAAAAAATTTAGATGAAAACATTAATTCTACATCCTGTTCTATTCCACATCAAGTGAACTTGGTAAAAAGGATAAAAGAAAGAGATGATTAAAGGGAAATCTCTGCCAGGATTCCCAACCCTATGGGCAGAATGCTGTTAGATCCAGAGGTGTTTGTTTATATGTGACGTTAAAGATCGGTGTTTTAAAACCAAACAATGTTGCTTTTTAGGTTGGCAGCATAATACTTTTTGGAACATGGCTATAGCTTTTATAGTTACCTGCAGGACAATGGGGAGCTGCTCTGGTGGATTTCTGTTCTCAACACCCATTGTAAGCCAGACTTGAAATGCTGTTAGCTGCTCAGCAAAGAATGGACTGTGCTGTGGATATAAAAAATATGGGTATACGTATTTTCCAGGCCTATATAACAAATACAAATCTAGATGGAACCTGAAGCTGTGTTTTTTACTGTGCTGGGCTAAACTAGAAAAGTACTTTGTTAAATCAGACACAGTTGAACAATTTTATCAGGACTGACTGTGATGTTTATTTGGAGACCTGAGACTACACTTTACGCAAAACGAGCTTGAGCCTTGAGTCTGATACTTGAGCCGGAGACGTTTTCATGAAATGCAACTGAACACATTTTTTTTACAAAATATACTTTGTCTGAATTCTTTTTTGTGTTTCCATATGAATTTAATCTAACATTTCTTAGCAAATGCCTTTCTCTTGGTCTAGACCTCGGCCACCTCTCCACAGCTGATGATGGATCATACTGCTAAATATCTGGGCCTTCTGATCATACATTCGCATCCATTTGCATCGATAGTACATTAAAGAAGGAAAAGATCTGATGCGTCAATTCTCTTTACACTGTGTAGCATGCTCTTTCTCTCACATCGAGTGCGGTCTTGGCTAAGAGACGGTGCGTAAAGCGGACTGAGCAGGCATTGAAATTACATCCGAGTTAAACGTACCAGAATTACTACAGCCGAGTAATTCTGATCAGTTATTTCCTATAGGCTAATTAAAGATTTTATAACCTGGAAACAGCTTCTCCCCGTCTAATCTTCACTTAAACCCTGATTCATTTATGCTTACTCTAAAGGCTGTACCCTCCTCAATGATGGTGGGGAGCTGGGAGAGGCAGATGTCCACTGCAAGGTCCCATGCTTGCCTGCAAACACAAAAAGATGCCACATGGGTTAATGTCATACCCACATGTATTTCTGAGTGCTCGAATTTTTACACGATGGAGACAGCTCCGGCAGGCAAAGGGTCTGAAAGACAATACCATGTTTGCCCTCTTTCTTTTGAACAGGTTTGTACATGCTTCGGGAAGAATTGGAAAATGGAAAATGCTTTGACACTTCTCAACATTGTTTTACGACGTTGTTTAGGCAAAGTGTCGTTCATTTTGAAAATATTTCTGTTTGAGGAAGACGAATTAGGGTTTGCTATAAGTGCGCTGCCTTCATATGTGGCTGCAGTGCATGGTAAAATACAGGACACATGCCAGGCATATGATGTTCATCAGTTGCAGAGGAACTGTTTCCAAAAATGACACAAGGATGTGTAAAAGTAACCTCTGACACTTATTATTCATATTTTGATGATATTGTGCACTATTTACTTTGTACATAAACTGCAAATAAAGCATTTGTTCTTTAAGTCTCTTCACATGCTTTGATTGTATGTTACTATGGTGGAGACATAGTTCAAGAGTTCTTACGGTTATGGAACAACTTGACGGTGAGTAATTCACCACAAAATGTTCACGTATATAATTTTACACATGGGGTACTTTTTATCCCTGTGTGCACCAAACCAATCTTGAGTTTAAGGCCAAGTTTGGATCTTCCAACAAGAAAATGCTCTAAAAAGAAACATCAAAATCAAAACAAAATGGGTCACTGAGCACAAGACAAAGCTTCTGCCATGGTCATCCCAGTTCCCTAACCTGATCCCTATAGAAAATGAGTGGGGAGAACGGAAGAGGAGAAGCACCAACTGCAATTGATATTATGTAAATTACTTAAAAATATCTAAATAAAATATAAATAAAATATCAAACAGTAATTTTCCTGGTGTATTTGAACAATAGTGGTGCTATTTGAAAAGATAATAGTAAATTAAAACAAAGTATTAATATCCATACACTTACCACATAGAATGCATGTATGTGGGTGGTAACCTGGGGCTGCTGACTGGTGTACAGTTATATGACCTCATAATTCTCTCAGCCAACAGAAAATTACGAAAAAGACTTGCCACCAATAGATCCTGACGAAACAGTTTCTGAAAGAGATCTACAGAGAAAGAAAGCAATTGCGTGCCAGAACAAGTAACCAATTATGCCTAGATGAAATGTCAACAAATAAAATGGGAACTCATTTAATGGGAACTAAAATACACCGTCAGAAAAAAGGTTTAAAAGTGTACCATTTCTGTCGCTAGGTTATTTTTGTACCTTTACGGGTATACAACACATTAAACCTTTCTTGGGTAGCCTACATATTTCTTATCTCAAGAATCAGTGACATGTTAAAAGATCAAAAAATGTATTACACTTAATGGAACATCATGAAATACTTTTTTAAAGGTTGTTTAATGGTATTTTATTAGGACAAACCTCTCGGAAGGACATTCCATGCGATTGTGTCAGTGATAGCTGTGAAAATCCAGTTGAGCTCTCCTAATGGCGTCCTTCTGTCATTCAGTCTGCCTGGGATCCTGACATAAATATACAAACACACACATGTATATATTAGGGCTGTCAATAGATTAAAAAATGTATTGCGATTAATCGCACCCTTTTCATTCGATTAACGGTGATTGATCGCATACGTATAGTGAAATTAAACATACACTGTTTATCTCATTTTAACATGTTTATTTTAGTGATGTCAACTAACTAACTAACTAATCACACACAGCTTTTATTGTTTTAAACAAACTTTTTCATTCTAATAATTTCACATTTTATCTCCAAATTAATGTAGAAATAACACATTTCTTTAACAGCATAATTTTATACCATTTTATACATTCTAATATTGTTGGCTTCGCAACGGATGTCTTTAGTAAATATATATTTTTTTTCTATTAATCAAACCCATTATAATAAGTGTGACCTTCCTAAATATACAGAAAATAAATAAAGTTCTCAAACATTTTTACAGTCTTTACTGCTAAATACATAGAATACAGAAGAATCCTAATTAAAGCTGCAAAATCACATTGATTTCTTCTTTGATTAACATTAGTGACAGAAGTCACAGCAGCACGAATAAGAACGCGGCCCCTTTAAGAGCTGCCGCTCTAAGCAGGTGTTGCACGCTTCCAATTTGAATTTTTAAGACTTGATTTAACTCGTTGAAGACTGTGCTTGCGAAAAATTAGACAAAATGTGCTTTCTGGCATAATATTGTGTGTCTTTTGTTTATTCAAGCACGAAAGAGAACTTAATACAGGTGCCCTGTCTGACAGATTCTGATGCAGCCTTAAGCCCATGTGTACACCAGACTGGACCCCTGTGGCATTGATCCGAGTTCCAGAAGCTGTCAATCTATACTGGACGTGTCAATACAACCATTTCCAATCGCTCCTAATTAGTTTAAAGACCTTTTTATGAATAAGACCGTGATAACATAATGTAATGCTAGCCCATGATGACAGAAAATCTAATCTTGTGTTAATGGCGCTAAATATATTTTTTGACGCGTTAATCGGAAAATAATGTATCACATACATTAACGTTGACAGCCTTAGCATTTTAATATGTTTAGGTGAAACACAACAATCGCATTGATCTTAGAGACAAAACGTATGGTATGTACAACCCGTGGCTGTAAATTATTATCTCTATATAAAATTTGATGGACGGTTTCACCAGCAAGAACATAAACGTTACTGCGCATGCACACTTTTTTGGCCCAAACTTAACTTCTGGTACTTCTGGCACAAATCCGCACAAACACAGCACCAACGAATGGTATAGTTTTGGTGACAATTTATTTATATGTTTTACCAACTTCACAGAGGTATTTCTAGTATTGCATAATTGGCATTAAATATGTTTATTCTCAGTACTAAACATTTATATTATTCAGGCTTTTTACAGAACATATTGTCACACCATTTATGGTGTAGTACAATTAGACTGCAAATGTGTATTTATAAGTATGTAATTTATTTGTTATGGATATTTGTATACACTTTAATGTATGTATGTCTAATTATTGATTGTTTGCTTCTAATCAGCTCTTACAGTGCTTTTTGAAGTAAAAATAAAACCTTTATAAACAAAAAGTCTTTGAGTAAAGTCCATCAAATCAGTTGGGTATGCTACAGGCGGCCTCCAGTACTGCGTGTTTGAGCTGGGCGACATCCTTATTAACGTTTCTCCAGCAAAAGGTAGATTTACTGCACCACTACTACCAGCGGAGACACATTATTTACATACACCAAACCTCAAACACACATACACGCCTACAAAGGGTCTTAAAGGTGTTTTTGGCTTAAAACAGGGTATGCAAATGTGCGCAGGCAAGTAGTGTTTCTTTACAAACTTACATCGCCATCCACTGGCAAAATTTTGACGTGAAACTTTTATAAAAAGTTAACTTTTTACATTCAACTTTTTGTTTTGTTTAATACAAAAAATATACAATACAATATAAATATAATTTTAATATAAAATAAAATAAAAAAGAAAGAAAGAAAGAAAGAAAGAAAGAAAGAAAGAAAGAAAGAAAGAAAGAAAGAAAGAAAGAAAGAACGAAAGAAAGAAAGTAAGAAAGAAAGAAAGAACGAAGCCTGTAAGGATAAGATGTGATATTCAAATGTGGGGCTGATAACAGAGCTCTCTGAAATGTAATATAAATGCGGCAGTCATTGCCTTGGAAACACAAACGTTTACAGTGGTAGATGAAAGAGCAACTGTGTTATGGAGACAAATCATATATTTCTGTTTTAATTGCTTCCCTTTTCACCTGACTACTTCTTTTTTACCTGGCTTTTAATTGACCAAAATGGTACACACTGCAGCTTTAAGAAAATCAACACCTACTTCTCAATCAGGTCCAAGTTCACTCCTGGCACAAGCTTTGCACTCTTCTGCATACAGAACCTGTTAGAAGAGATAAGACAAAAAAAAAAACACACACTCATTCACGTTCTTGGTAAGAGCAAAAGCTTGGTATGTGCACGGGGGTCCTTGTGACTTGAATGTTTTCGCAGCACTGTAGCAGCTCGCATTGCAGCCTGCCTCGAGGACATCTCAGCTTGGATGAAAGGGCATCACCTCCAGCTGAACCCTGCCAAGACAGAACTACTCGTGTTTCCGGCACGGTCCAACACGATCTCAACATCCATCTTGGCAATACTACAATCACCCATTCCAAAACAGCACGGAACCTCAGAGTCATATTTGATGAACAGCTGTCCTTCCATGATCACATTGCAAAGACAACACGGTCATGCCGATATGCCTTATTCAACATTAGAAAGGTCAGACCCTATCTCACTGAGCATGCGGCACAACTGCTTGTCCAGGCCCTGGTAATCTCAAGGTTGGACTACTGCAATGCTCTCCTTGCTGGTCTTCCTGCAAAGGCTATCAAACCGCTCCAGCTGGTTCAGAACGCAGCAGCACGCCTCGTCTTCCAACAGCCCAAAAGGGCTCACGTGACTCCCCTTTTCATCTCGCTCCACTGGCTACCAGTTGAAGCCCGTATCAGATTCAAGTCACTAATGCTTGCCTACAGGACTATCACTGGATCTGCACCGGCTTACTTCCACACTCTCCTCCACTCCTACACCCCATCAAGATCCCTGCGCTCAGCAAACCAGCGGCGTCTTGTATTGCCTTCCCATAAGGGCAGTAAATCGCTCTCCCGCTCGTTCTCATTCACAACTCCTTCCTGGTGGAACATTCTTCCTAACTCTGTCAGTTCAATCACATCTCTCACAACATTTAAAAAACTACTTAAAACCCATCTCTTCTGTGAATACTTGACAGACAAATGAAAAAAAAAATGAAAAAAAACACACTAACCCTTTCTCTCAACAGGTAGTGGTCTAGCTTTTGTTGAAACCAGTAACTTTGTATTGGCACTTAATGTATTATGGCTCCTGTATGACATATCGCTTATTGCTCCTAAACTCTTTGTAAGTCGCTTTGGATAAAAGCGTCTGCTAAATGTCTAAATGTAAATGTAAATGTAGTTTTACCTGCAGTCACCAGACTTGGTATGTATATTGTTCTTACCAAACATGACAAGTTAAAATTACTTTATACTCCTCCTAGGGGATTTATATCATTGTCACCAAACTTGGTCAATATTATAATATTAAAGGGGTCATATGACACAGCTAAAACAAATATTATCGTTTGTTTTGGATGTAATGCAATGTGTATACATGATTTAAGGTTAAAAGACACTGTATTTTCCACATACCGTGCACATTTGAATCTCCTCTTTGTCCGGCCTCTCTGAAACGCGCAGATTTTTTACAAGCTCATCGCTCTGAAAAGCGAGGTGTGCTATGATTGGCCAGTTAACCAGTGCGTAGTGATTGGTTGAAAACTGCAAGCGTGTGACGGAAATGAAACGCCCCTTACCATATTTGGAACATCAGGTTCCGAAGCAATCGTACTGACAGGTACGCCCACCTTACTTGCGTATACATTTGGGCGGTCTTAGTCAACTCATACCACGAACTGACGTAGATTTGTGGGGGTGTGGTTACACGAGATGTTTCAGGCAGGTCTGGGTGAGCATTCGCTTTTAGATAGAATGGATCTTTTGTTCTGACACTTTCATTGAACAAAAAAAGTGTCTCTTTTGGAAGTGTATTTTTGTGTGCATTCAGCGATTTAGATTAAACTTGAGCTACATCATGGGTGTCTGATCACATGGATATGGCTATTCCTGCCACAAGCTGACAGCAGGAAATGTGTCACTTATACTAAGAAACATTTGTCCACTTAAATGCACGTGCCCACTGCTTTCTGAGAGCCATCGCGTGGCAATGGCTTCATCATACTTGTGCCTGTCCTTGCTGTAACAACTGTGACCATTTAAAGCATGGTAAATCTTCTAAATTAATAAATGTAAATGCAAACGTGTTCCTCATATCTCACCAGCGCAGGGCAATTTTGATTGGTGTAGTAAGGCAAGATGTAAAGAGGTCAGCAGGAAGGTCAGGGTTCATCGGCAGAAGTTCACTAGCTTCACAGGCAGCCAACTGAATGCAGTTTTTCATGGAGGGAGGTAGTGGCATTTGAGCCAACGGGTGGTTTGGATTTATTGCTGCCACCTGGTAAGAGATAATAAGTACAAATCATTTAATAGAAAAAAATGTGGATAGTTCACAAGATTAAATGAATAGTTCATCAATAGTTCCTATACTAAAAACTCTTTCATTCAGTTCTTTCGTTTAAGTAATAATGTAAAAACGTTTGTCCAATCATTGCATTCGTTCCGAGTCGCGTGTACATTTTTAGTCAA
Source organism: Triplophysa siluroides (assembly GCA_006030095.1). Taxonomy (NCBI): domain Eukaryota; kingdom Metazoa; phylum Chordata; class Actinopteri; order Cypriniformes; family Nemacheilidae; genus Triplophysa; species Triplophysa siluroides. The sequence goes on along the minus strand of VCII01000203.1, from coordinate 6,494,296 downwards.
CGTGTTTTACATACCACTGCGCATTCCGTTCACGCAGACATTATATTACGTCATCAGCGCGTTCACACACGCTGTGCAGACAGTGTAAGATTGGAATCTAATTCTGTTTTTAAACTGTTGTTCATGTTTGTTATTGCAGTAATGTTATATACTTGAAAAACCCATGAAAACCCAGGCGTTAGTTTACGTTAGTGTTGCAGTGTGTAGCACATTAAAATTAAAGACGTTATGTTACAATCTATTCTGTTATGATACATTCCATCTACTAGGGGTTGCACAAACTAGTCGACATAAAAGCCTGATGTCGACTAGTCGTGGGTCATGGGATTTTTTGACACTGTACCTATAAGAAGACGCATGACTTTTCCAAGGACCTGCGCGCGGACGGATGTCATTCCCACCCAGTTCAGCGGGATTCTGTCACACTCCTGACAATAATATATGTTATCTTGTCCTGCTTCCGCTCACATCATTCACAATGTGTCCTGTTTTCCTCCGCAACATTCACAATTTGTTCTGACGCCGCAGGTAAAGCCTTACGTTTCAGTGCGAAAGCTTCTACACGCAGATCTTTTAATATTAAAGGCTATTTTTGTCCTCGTTCCCAGTTTAATAAAACATGAAAGAAACAGAAAAAATAAAAATGTTTCTCATATTGGCTGCTGTGTCACTGAGGTGCTGCGTTTGAAAGTCTGCTATGATAAAGCGTCTGCTGCATTGGGCTAATAATAAGTCATAGGCCGTCACAAACAAACTCAACACTTTTCGCTGTTGTTTCTTTTATTAGTGCACATAGTTGTAAAATGCAAGGGAAGTTTGGTCTGTATACACGCTTCAGATCTGAAGTAACGTTAGGCTGCTGTAGAGATCCACCTGCTGCTCTTTTACTGTATAGTCCTTGCTCTTTAAAATAGTTTTTGTTTAGTTTATGTTGCTCTTGTGCAATTGATGAACAACAGTTTATTTGCATTTAGATACTATATAGTTAGAGGCTATTTTGCGGGATTCCTGCCATTCTCCCGCAGCCCGCACAAACCAGTGTCTTACTGCCCACACCCATCAAATCTTGTTGCAAAATACACTCAAAAAAATGTAATATCGCTGCTGTTAGTTTTACTAAACCCATCCTTGTTCACCGTACATAAAGAATGCAAGTAACTGAATTAACGTAAGTTAACTATGTTATTTATACTAAAAATGTATATCCGTCAGCTTTACATAACAAGTGTTTGAATGGTCAACTTAACATTGTTGAGTAGAGCGCAAAAACCCTATAATATTGGACCTATTGTTGAGTTTACTTAATAAAAACAAGTTCATTCAACATGACTGGTTGAGGGGGATTTTCAGTTCCCATCATGCTTTGCACGATACTGCATTTAGGCAGTCAATTTAGAAATTTTGTGTTTTTTAAAGTGTTTTTCAGTTGAGAAAAAAGACTTGTTTGTGCTTAATGTTCATTTATCTTTGAGGTTTAAAAGAGTTTGTTGTATTTTTAGTTTAAGGATAGGCATTGTTTTGAAGAGTGGTACATATGCTTAGGCTGTGAGAGGTTTATGCGCTAATGCCAGTACTGAGATGCCTCTCATCTGATTTGCTCATTGTGGTTTGACTTACATGCAGTAAGTCTGTATATAATTTATGTACACTCAAAAATGATCGATGATGAACAAAAGAAATTCACGTAAAGCTGATCAAACGTTTCTGAGTAAATCCAAACCATTCCTATTGTACCAATAATTTAAAGTTATTGTTGAATTATTGGTACAATCGGAATGGTTTGGAAATTTTATCAGCTTTACGTGAATTTATTTTGTTCATACAACTAAATTATTAATTGTAGAAACTACTCAACATACTTGTGTGCAACCCACTTGGCACCATTTTTTTATGTAAATCCAACAAATAATTTTTTTCAGTGTAGCTCTTATTTTAAATATTGATGACGTCATCGACTAGTCGACGTTGATGCGACTTATCACAAAATCTAAGGTCTATCTAATACCTTTGTTCACCACTCTTAGCTTTTTAATAATAATGATATTATGAGCCTTTAGCCCTCACTGATTGGATAAAATATTGAAAGGTTACTGCTGACGTCTTCATTCATTCAGTTCTGGTTTACGTGTTTGGCTTCTTGATCCCCAACTCTTCAGTTCATGGTTCAATTCAGACAAATTGAGAGAGTTGAGTCAATCTGCCTGTTCAAGTTTCTTTGTTTGCTCTGCAAATATTTCAAGGCGTTGTCGGTCTGATTAAAACAGTTTTTCAAAATAGTTTTTACATACAAATAATGAAGCAAGGTATGTCTATGTTGGCTTTAAACACGTTGCAGATTCAAAATGTTCACTGCTGTTTGACGTGGGAAGATAATGTTTAATATTGAACTGCATTTTGTATTTTGCAACTTGTACTTTATGAAACAAATTTAACTTCTATTTTAACGAATTAGGACCAGCTTAAACCAGCTCAGGACCATCTTAAACCAGCACATGACCAGCTTAAACCATATCCAACACTTCTCCGAAAACCCCCAGAGGCTACACAATAACTGACACATGACTGAACCAAGACCATCAACCAGCTTAACAGGTACAGATGCTGTATCCTTTATAATTGTTGTTTGTAGTCTGTAGATATACAGTTATAAATCATTACAATGCATTTTTTTTATATTTCAGTAAAGTGCTTTCAGAACAATATTAGTCCTGGGGCTTAAATGGAATGCAGAAAAAAAGGCAGAAAACTCTATGTGATGGTTAAGTTTAGGGTTAGGTTTAGGGGACACAATATACAGTTGGTACCGTATAAAAATCATACACTCAAGTATTACAATCAAGTGATGAAACACAAAAAGAGAACATATTACACACCTCTAGCTCCTGCTCCCGCTGCAGTGCAAACTGTTTGAATGACTTGACAATGATTCCTGCATTAGAGCAATCATAAACAAAAATGGAGGGACTTCCCATCCACGTCTGTAGGTCATATATGGAGAGAGGGATGTACTGGGTGTAGTTCTGTAAGAGGAAGGGGAGAAAAATATTATTGCTACTCAAGAGTTCAAGAGATCAAGAACAAACTATTGTAAACAAACAACCGTGGGTGCAGAGCTCACTAGTATGAAAGTACTGTATAAGAGTGTGTCTCAAACAGCTTCCTTTGTAAGTAGTCAGGTCACAGACATTTTAAGCGCCGTCTCATCCACAAAATCTTTTGACTAACGGAAACCTTTGTTTCCACAAACTCCCATGATGCAACATAAAAACCAGGCAGCACTGTTGAAGCACCAGAAATGATGTGACATTTCTTGCAATCTCACAAGCTGGTGTTCCCAACTCCAAAAGTTTAGGAGCATCCGTTGAAAATTTAACGGAGCACAAACAACTACTTCATCCAGAAAATGTAATGCTTTAACAATAGAACCTGATCCAGAATTCTTTGCTACACGCTTGCCTCTGCATTTATTTTGCTTGGCACTCTCCACAAATTTAAACAAGTTATCATGCATAAAAAATGTGTAGATTCATAGGGCCCTAAAACATACATTTTATTTTTTCACAAACTACATTTCTGTTTTTTTCTGGAGTTTGTGTTTCCACTTCTTTAATGGTTTAATACCTTTTATTTATTAAACAGCATGCTTAATCAACCGCATTCTTCAAATAAATGTAATAAATTAAGAAATATTTTAAAATAAAATAAAAACGAAAAATAAAATTTACAAGCATAAGAATAAATATTTTTACATTTGTCAAAAACGTAGTTTTTAAAAAAGATATTTTTATTGTGATTATATTCCTTTTTGCATTCAAAAATAATACTGCGGCCCGAGGTCTGCACACGCCTGGGCTAATGTATGTGTGTGGATGCTGAGAGTGGCAGAGCCTTATTTCAGACACATGCCTTGAAGGACGTACTTCTTACTGTCACGTTTACAGATGTGTGGATTAGTTCTCTCGTAATCCAAAACTGCTGTAAAAAATAAATCTCTACCCAACACACTTTTTTTTTTTTTTATAAATATCCCCAACCGATTATTTTTGTACTTTGCTCCTGGATAAGCCTCCCCAGCCGGGATTCAGATACACTCAATATAGTTGTGATGGTGATAGAGAGACAAAACCTGCACACTACAGCTTTAAAGGGATTAATTAAGATAGTTTTGAAGAGGTCTGTGAGCTTTGTGACTCACCCCATAGACTGCAATGCAACCAAACGTCAAAGCGATGAAAGTGAGTAAAGACATTGTTGAAAGAGTCCATGTCACTCCAGTGGTTCAGCTTTAATTATATAAAGCGTCAAGGACATTTTGTGCGCAAATAAACAAAAATCAGTGGTGATGCTTCAAGTTATCACGTCATGGGAAAATAAGTCAGAGAGTAGATGATATACTGATTCACGACCTAGGGAGCTGATTGAGACACACCGAATGTTATCCAATAGATTGTATCTTACCTTGTTGAAGACCCATATCTCTCCATTGACAGTGGGTCGTGGAACTCCATGGCCATTATAATGAAAGAGAACACGTTCCTCTTTGGCATTTCTGCGTAGTGAAGTACACAATTTCTTTACCTCGTCCACTGTAGGGTCCAAACTCTGCTTATATCGTGCCTGGAAGACAGAAAATGATGAAAATGTAGTACAGACCAGTTTGAGCTCATTCTTTTTGGACTTCTGTGCATTAGTGGTAGGCTTTTGCAGGTGTGTCAGTGTCACCCAGAGATATTATAATTTTACACACTATTAGGGGTAAAGAGACACTGGAAATGGACACAGGGTTGGTTGGTCAAGTATTAGAGGTGTAATGGTTCTTGATAAAATATTGAATCGTACTGTCAGCATGCCCATCTTGGTGAGTATCTAACAAACATCCTAGGTTATGTCTTAAGTGACTGTAAACAGGTGAAAAATAACGCATGCGTACAGTATCGATGTACTGGATCTGTTGCCTTGTTCTTAAAGCGACAGCAGCCTAATATTCCTGCTGTGTGTGTTAAAGAAAAAGGAACTACAGGTGAAATCCGGGACCGCCCAGGTAAATCAATTGTATGGGAAACGCTGGAATTGTGAGTAATTTGAATCGTTACACCCCTATCAAGGACGCATCTGAAATGATTCTGAACATAAGCGTTTTGGGTCAAGCCGCATATGTAAATCTTAAAGAATTTTTTGCTGTAAATCCAAGCAAAAAACAATCTGCGCTGTTCAAAGATCATTTCTGGCGAATTATACAGCTACAGTAAAAAGGATAAAATAAAAGAGAAGCATTTTACATTGTTCTCTTTACCATACCAGATGCATCTTAAGCAGGGACGTCATGTAGCCATTTTTTAAGGGGGCACAGTGTGCACAACACACAGAAACATGTCCTACGTACAAATACATACATTTAAAGCAGTATTATGGAGAATATCTCTTAAGCGTATTTAAAACAGCGCACAAATCATTGCGAGAATTAAATTACAACACTGTTTGATGTATGAATCTTCTTCCCAGTAAAAAATTAATATGTACATTTCTAAGGTAAATGTATCAGTCGGGTGTATTTTGAGAACAAATATCTTGTATACAATTTTGTGCTATAGTAGTAAAAGAGTCATTGTTTGCATACAACTGAACATAGAGCACAAAAGTAAAAGCAAATTAATATGAAGTAAAGTGGTAACACTTAAATACAGATTTATTATCCATTACCAAATTCCTTCCATTATGAAACAAAAAATATATAATGCAATATAATACATAATATAATAATTTAAGTGCATCTATTTCTTAATATACGTTTAATTTCTTCATGTATTATTTAAAATATTGTATATATATTATTTTAACTAATATGCCACTCTATGTATTTCCAAATCTATATTAAATTATTGAATATATTATTGATAGTTAATTTAGAGGAAAACCTATTTTCTTCAATAGTACTGTCAGTCTTTGCACCCTGAAATTGAACTGTAACATTAAAGTTATTCACTTTAAATGATGCTGCCTGTATGCCAACCGGCAAGAGGTGTGTTCTAGTGCGCAGACTTAACGTATCGGAAGAGCCATTTGAAAGCATATGGAGCAGTCTGTTCTCACAGTAGTTTGTGACATACACGGATCGGTCTGGGAAGCACCGCTTTTACGTCAAAAACCAGTTCATGGGTCCAGCTCTCGCACCCGCGTTTGGTCGCGGGGTCTAAAAGAAATTGGGTGACAAATGCTTTGCTTAAACGACGGCGCATATTAGCTCCCGACCACGCACGGACGCTGATTACATCATGTTGCTTCTGTAGCCGGATTGATAAATGTTAAGCTCCTGTGATCAAAACGGCGAAAATCTCCAAAAGATGACAGGGTGCAACTCATAACTGATATACTTAAGAGATAAGGGGTACCACAGTAGTAACACGCACACTAAAACAAAATAATGGGTGGTAAACCATCCAAGTTTGTGTGCCCAATAATGTTACTAGAAAAGTACTGCGATACCCTCCTGTTAAAACGATACCAATTTCTCATTTATTTGGTACCGGTACTTTAATGACGCCTGCGTTTCAGAGAAAACGCGTCCTGAACTGAGTCCATTTGCGGCAGCTGTATGTGCGTGCGCGTGTGCTCTCAGCGCTCTCTTCAGTCGTTGGACGCGTACAACTTTCTTTCCTCGTATTTGCGCTGCAGATTTCAGGGTGACGACGAAATGAAAGTCATGGCGACAGACCTAAGTGCCTCTTCCATCTGTTCACGGCTTGTCAGTGAAGCAGATGCGCCAAGGTGCATTATTTCCGAGTTAAAGCGTGCGGAAAAGCGCAGACAAAGTCCGTCTGTGCAAAGTCTGCGGACCAAAAGAGCCAACATGATCAGCTTGGCAAAGCTTTTCACCAACAGACATCCCGAGCCTTTTTAAAGAACTTTAAAAGTGACAGGTAGGGTATCTAAATTATAACAATAGCGCTCTTTTTTCTTAACATCGACATCTCAACTTTTCTCAATGTGACAAGAACCAAGCAGCCAATATAGACAAGCTCAATGAAGATGGTGACACAGATGATCACAGCATCGCTAAATCTAATGGCAGAGTTATTGCAAGGTATTTTCAGTGCATATAATCCATATATCCTTTGTTTATACCTCCTCGTCTCAACGGCTATCATGGCCCATGGTTGCTTAGCGACGACAGACGCCAGGAGAGCGCAAAGTCCAGGCGCTTTGGAAAAAAAGGAGAACGCAGTGCAGCTTGCGTTTTCCGCGCGGTTTTAGACGCGAAATGTGAATCGGCCCTAATGCGATATGCCAAGCAATCTGCGCAGCCCCACATTAAGTTGAACACGTCTGTTCCTGAAGTCACCGATTAGCCTCTTCAGGTGTTTTATATCAGAGTTGGGGCTAAACTCGGCAGGAAACTGGATCTCGCGGGCCAGAGTTGAGAACCACTGATTTACAACTAGGTTCCATTTCTAAAAATGAGTTAGCTAACATGAACTAATAATGAGTACTAATACTTCTACAGCATTTATTCATCTTAATGGATAATTTCAACGGATTTAATACATATTTAAATCAAATTTAAAATGAACAGTTGTATTTGTTAACATTTATCAATGAACTAATATGAATAAATAAATAGATTTGTATTAAGTTACATAAACAAATTAATAAAAGCGGTAAAAAGAGATGTATTGTCAGTTCATGTCAGAATGGATTATGTAATGTTTTTAATGAATTGTAATGTATTGAAGTGAATGAATATAACCATGCTTTAAGGTCTTAGCTAGTATTTATGTAGATTAGTTAAGTACACGTTAAGTACACGTTTAGGACTGTATCATAGATTGATACCTGACAGTCATATGTAGGTCTGTGTGGTGACATGTTATTTTTAAATAAGGGGGAAGACATGCTCAAAAAGCAAGGCAGGAAGACAGTGTAAGTTGTAAGAGTAAAACATAAAATAACAGAATTTTAAGTTATTTATGATTCATAATTTTTTATTGAATTACTTCCTGCATGTTATTTTTGCATGGTGTCGATTTAGCATTGGTATCGAAATACTTTTCTTGGTTATTGTATCGAAGTCAAAAATGTTGTATTATGACAACACTAGTGTCTAATGAAAATGTGTTGCAAGTAATGGGGTGGACAGCTCTTACCCTTGGCTGCCAATTCTCATACTGTTTCTGTAAGTTGGCCCCTATCGTCTCCAGGGCTTTCTGTGGACTCATAGACAGAGGGTCTGAAAAATACAGAGACAAAATAATCGTATAAAATGCCATACAATAAAAAAATGCTTTACCTCCAAAAAGCCCTTTCAGACAAGACACAAATATATAGTTTGAATGTAAACTCACTGAAATTAATATTTACATTACTTCTTTTTCAAAATACAGGCATACCCAGAGGTCTTCTGAAGAAAACAGATAGCTGATAGCAATGTGTCTATGCAACTTTAAAATTCGTATTGCAACAAAGTTCTAAGGGGTTGACCGATTTCACAGAAAACCGCGTATAAATACTCATATTACATTTATTGGTTTCTGTAATACCGCTGTGGCTTGAAAGTGACTTGCATAATGACTAACTTATTTTATAATATATGGAATCGGATGGCTTTCTTTGATTTTATCCATTGTGATGAATGATTAAGGGGGTTTGGGCTTGGTGTTACTTAAAGTCCGGGTTTCTAAACACATTATAGATACAGGGCTTGACATTAAGCATTGTCATGTGGTTGTCCTTCGGACAAGCAAACTTGTCATTCATTTGTCCGAGTACAAAAATGCGTTCACACATCCTTTGGTACTCTTGCTCTCCAGAGTTCCTCCTGTGTTTTCTGGGATTATAGGCTGTCAAAAGTAGTCAACCAATCAGGTATAGGCTTCCATGGCGGGCCAATTAAAATGCGACGTCTTCATGTCATCTTATTAGTTATGGAAGTGACTCGACGTACTCAACGACACAAGATGGATCCACTACGTTATCAGGTAAAAAATGTAAGATTTTTGATGCAACATTATTAATCAAATGTATATTAGAAATGAAGGGGGCATTAGGATGCTTTTGCAGCTACAACATACTTTGACATGTTGTTTAGTACAGGGAACTGTGTGCACGCGACCACTGTATGATGTCAAATGATGGCGCGAGGGGCGGGGCTACTGTCAGACAGCCAGCTTCGGTCTGAAGTAAAGTTACCGACCGGTAAAGACGCTTTCATTCGGAAATGTACTTCCATGCGGCAAGTCCCGTGCTGTGTCTTTCTCTGACACTTTAAAATGCTCCACACACGCACTGCCAAAATGTATGCGTCAGAAATAAAGTGCACACGTGTCTCTCTCTCTTTCTCGCTCTCTGCACTGGTTGCTGCTTGATCATATCACGAGTCAAGTTCGGTAAAATTTATTCGGCCATTTCACATATTTGGCCGAACACCGTACATTCGTTTTTTGCTATTTTCGGCCGAACATTTTCCCTACTCAGAACACATTTCAATGTCACTTTACTCAGACTTTAATATTATTCTCCTGTGCAACAAGAAGTGATGACTGGACAACATCATGTTTCTAGTCACCTTGGTGTGCTCAGAAAATGTAAATCTTAATGGGAATATACTTGAGAGATATTTTACTCACAATAATTTCTAGGGGTGCCAATAATTGTGGTATTACAGAAAAACATTTTTTTCACAATGAATGAAATGTTGGAATTTTGTCGATAATTATGAATATCGGCTTAAAGTGAAAGTAATAAAGTAACTTGAACAAATATCTTTTAAGAAATGTAGTATGTTTTGTAGAAAGAGTTTTATTATTGTGTGTACACTGAATATTAGTCATAACATGTTGCTAACAGATTATTTTGCTGAGAGGACTGATAGAGAATTCCTACCAAACGCGACATGCGCAAATAAATCGCGCTATTCGAGCGTAGTTGGACACTTGAACATTGTGAGTCACTACTAGAGCAAGCTCCTGATTGGTTAACGCTATGCGAATTTTCGCCAAGGCTCAGATTTTTCCCGAAACGCTCAATTCGCGCCGCGTAATTCGCGCGAATCACACTGCAGTATGTTCTATCGCGTCTTTGCATTGATTTAACATGTCGCGTTTGGTGGGAATGCAGCTTTAGATACTGTGTTTTTCCAAAGGTGTCAAACTTTTCCTAAACTGCCAAACAGTGTAATCTAAATAAACATTATTACATTATTGCCATGCCAGCATGAACTGTGCCATCTTGAAATTCACTAATGTTGGCTTTTGGAAAAAAAAATTGCTTTTAATTTTCACTTGCTTTGGATAAATAGATTTATGAAAAGCTCACCTATCCAGCACTCTAGTCTTGCGCAGGGTGAAGTCTTGACTACATCAGGAGGGTCCACGCCAACATTGAGACACAAAACCAGAGCCACACTCACCGTTTTCATCTGGAGAAAAAGAGAGTAAAATAGTGAGAGAACATAACACAACTTGTGAAATTGCAGTTTTTCTTTAGTAAAAAGCACAATAACATTCTTATCCAATGTAAGCAGTTTCTTATCAAGCTTTTGTCAAGTTTTTGTTTGGCTTATTTTCTATTGATAATTGTGGAGACATCCTTATGTATTATAGTTTAAGGTACATAAAATGTAGAAGTGGGTCCCGTGGACTGGAGTTGAGAACAAATGGTCTATACTTAAATTTTATATCATTTACTTTTAGTATTTAGCTGAAGCTTTTATTCACGGTGACTAACAAAAGTAAAAAAAAACAATGATTCATTCTAAGGAAACAATAATGAGAAGTGTTATGAAAAGATAGCGAGTTTCACACATCCCAAATATGTTTTATGGCTGCTTATAGTTGCTTATCATAGTTACTGATATATTGTCAAAAGGGAATGTAGGTTTTACCAGATTCATAAAGGATTATCTTTTGTCTGGTCTGTGTCTTCATAGATTGCAGACTGTGTCAAACTTTTTCAACTGGCCTCCTATTGTAACAAGCTTCCCATTAGTTACTTAAACTATGGCTATAAAACTAAAACCATAATAAACTAATATTACATTATAATGTATTGTGTTTCAGGCAAAAAGTGATGATCCCCTAGAACCCCCTAACTGCTTATTTATTCAAAAGTTTATTCAGTATCACCTCCACCACTGATCGACAACTGAGTGCTTTAGTTCAGCTTTCACTGTTTCTCCATCTAAAAGCAGCTATTCCACATGCTTTGGCACTTAGTTTGACTGAGGCGTCGTGTTCCAATGGGAATGTTACTCCAATGCACACCCTCTCATCCTTACCCTGTCTTTCATTCTCCAGCTCTGAGCCAGGGCTTTGGATCCCTCGATTTTCTCTGTGTGACGTTTCTTCATGAAAGCCAGTGGAAGGTTCCAGTAACTCACATCCACCTCCTCATCTTCGGTAGACCCCACCACAGGGGAGTGAAGCAACTCGGCATCCATTTTTAGTATGAATCTTGAAAGAAAAGTGTTAAAAAAATTATAAATTGTTAAATATAAAAAATAAAGGTAAATATTATTTGTGGTGGTAACCAGACAAAAAGCCTGGCATTCTTTATGTGTCAAACAACAAATATTGTGTAACATTTAAAACAAAACAGTAATTTGTGATTAATTGGGTTTAATTGAATATGTAGGTGGATTTTATGTCATATTTCAAAGATTCTACCAACCCTCCTTTTCTCTTTTAGGTGTACAAAGCTGGCACGGTTTTTCAAAGCATTTATATATATATATATATATATATATTTTAAGATATTAAAGGCAGAGATTTAGGTATATTTCTGCTAGGGATGGTGTTCAACTAACGATTTAAAGTAAGAAAGACCCAGACAGCAGCCCAAAGACAGACATTTATTTCCTCAATTTGTTTTTTGTTTCATGTAACGTATATAATTTAATAATTTATTAAAATCGTACATTTAAAATTACACCGAAACGAGGATGATGAAATTTATAAAAAATTTCAATATTTAGTGAATAAGTTGTATGAGAAAAACATTGCTTTTTAATAATTGTCGCAATTTAAGAACAAGCTAATAATAAGTGCATATCAATAAGAAGCATACATTAGACCCTTATCCTGTTTTTTATAAAACAAAGCAATGTGTCTAAAAAAAACTAACAATGGAAGTAAACAATTGTATAGAACAAATCATGTAGGGCAGAACGCATTTTATGCACACTGAGCAAAAAAAGCCTCTTTAATATTGATTCATTTCGCCCTACTGCAACTCATTGGATCATTGGAGGCTTAAGCTGCCTTGTTATTGGACAGTTAAAATAGACCCACCATTACACCCAGACCAGGGCTCCCAAATAACTTTTTTACTAAGAGCACTGTAGCCCCTGACTGAAATTTTTGGAGGGCAAGCAAATATTTAGAGGCACAACTTAAATCAACCTGCAATTAGTCACGTTTTTCCCCAAAATAACTGTATTACTGATAGGCCAACTGACAAATAAGTTACTTGACCACAGCAGATTTGGTTCTGCTTGTTTAAAAAGAGGCAGAGTCTACAGAGAAGCTTTGCTATTGACTGGTGCTAAATAGAGAGACTGCAATCTGAATATATTTGAACCAACAGAAATTGTGCTTGTCTAAACATTTTTAATTGTTTACAGTGTTACACAATAAAGCAAAATAAAAGGCCTCGTTTTATGTTCTTACAATGATTTCATTGTGTATTAAGGACACTTTTCCTCATGTTCACAGCTTGTAAATATAACATCAAATAAAACTTAACAAGAGCATTTTGTCTGTCGTTCGTATCTCAATTAATCCACAGATAAATGACGTTTCCTGAACTCTGCAGTTAGTTTCATTTTAAACGTCTCATATATGAAATTGTTCATCCTCCGGCTCAAGAAATCGGTAACAGCAAACAGCGACTCGTAGTAATGCCTCACGTTGTCTGCATGTAAAATGTCAATACGCCCTTTTCACATGACGTCACGCATCTTCCGTTCTGCCCCGAAGCAATGCATCGGTACTTCCGCTAGCGCCTCAGAAGGGAGTTTACCAAGTCCCTTGCACAGCTGCCACAAATAAGGCTAGATGATGTTCAACATGAACAACAAATTTTCGCTTATGACAAGATCAAAGCTAGATAAAGGATACAAATATTTTGTTGAACAGTAATGAAGGTAGTGTTTTCTTTTCTTTTTATGTTAACGAAGGTGCTAGGATAAGTACTTGATTAAGTGTTCTGTCAGTTTTTCTGTCACTGTTGTTAAATTCCAGCGCGACGGCAAAACAGAAGTTCATTTTCTTCATCTTCTTGTTTGTTGCAAGACGGATGTCATGATACACTGCTTTGCGAGAAGGCGGAAGTTAAGTGACGTCATTGTGAAAAGGGCCTATGACGACCTGGATTGTGCGCGTCCGCGGGAAACATCAGTGACCCGAGCACTGGTCGCAGTTGACGATGACACACAGCCTGCACTGGTGGCGGGCTCGCATTCTACTTGTCTTTCCATATCAAAATTTGCAGGTTGCACATGCACGAGTACTTGTAAAGAATGCTCATGCTGTCTCGGAAACTAGTCGCAGTCTGGAGCCCTGACCTAGACACATATCATGTTGAAAAGATGTCATTGTGATGTGACATTATGTCATTTTCGATAAAGGTTACAAGGGCAACATGAATTTAAATAAAAATAATAATGAGAGGCACCTAAAAAATAGCGTATCTTCACTAAGAATTTATTAAAGAGCAGGTTTCTTGAATCTCATAAAATTACCGGCATCGCACCGTGTAACGTAGCTTTCCTTCAATTTTAACGATCTGCAAAGTTGTTAATCCAAAAAGTCTATGATAAATTAAGATATTGGCTTCCAAAGTAAGGAGTCGACTCCGAACCGCCCAAACAAGTCATTAGGCTTTCGAATCTTTTGAGTGTAACATCGATACGTCACAGTGTAACACATCAGCACAATCCCCGCCTTCAGGCGAAACAGGAACACTCTGACCTGCCCACTAGACACTTCAGGTAGTATTGCGTACACAACATGTCGAGGACACGCTGTGTTTTGTGCCTTGAATGCAAATGTACTTTGTTTTCGCTGCCAAAGGATGACCATGTGTAAGGATAGGTGGTCAAATTAGATTTTTTCCACGATACCACTACAGTACAATTTCAATTATGTGGTCATCATTTTACAGACGAATGCTTCTCAAATTTTGCCAGAGATTGCCAGCTGCTTGACTATGAAAGACAAGTCAAAACCAACTTTATTTGGACCAACAAGCGTCTCGGAACCACAACATGTAAGTATGATAAAAAGTTATGTGTACATGTTGAATTGAGTGCTTACAAAATAAAGTAATTGTGCTAATCCGAGTTGTATATGTAGTACAGCTGTAGGTAAACAACGTATGACAGTGTTACAGTTTTCTCTTCAACTCTTACCTAATGATGTGGGGTTAATTGTAGACTGTTGTCGTTCTTCGTGTCGTAGGATTGTACAAACTGATTCCCTTTATCATTTAGTCACGTTACTGCAAACGGACTGCATGTAAAGGTGCGTGCATTATCTTTGGAAGAACTCGCTAACTTGCTCAGTTACTCCTCTCTGTATAATCAAAGTAATGATCAACTGTTGAATAGAGCCGTTGTTCTCCCACAGCTATGACAAAAAAAGATAGAAAACAATAGTCTGAATGGTTTATGAAGATAGATGAAGTACTTGTGTGATATGGTAATACTGATGCCATTTTTATACACTTACAGCGTCTTTGTTTACAAAAACCTTCCTCAGATAAGAAATGTGGTAATGGGCGTTTTGTTTCTGATACGCAGTGGATGAAGAAAGACCAATCACAACTGATTGTGCCAGTTGGCCAATCGGAGCACACTGGACTCGCAGTAGGGAGGAGCTCAGAGAAGTGGAAAATTTGAACAGCTTCGCAGGAATCGTTTAGCTATCTTTGAGAAATAAGTAGATACTAAATGCATATTTTAAGAAAATAGCACCTTTTTTACATTTGATGCATTTTAACATGTTGTTGGGGACTCTAATATAACATAAGAACACTTACAAAAACCTTTAAACCTGCTTTTTAAACATGTTTTATATTTACGACTGGCACCTGAGGTTGATGACATCACAGCTGCAATGAAGACTACACAGACAGATAGAGAAACAATGAGATAATATAGCTGCAAGCAGCAACACGGGGCCAGGCCCCCCTAAGGCACCTCAAGCGCAGTTCTGAACCACGCCGGCACAGAGCCACAAGAGCGTAAACAGCAGAAATGAAATGTACGTGAAAAAAGGTCAGGTTGAGAATGAAAAGTAGACTTTACATACAAAAGTATCACACGATTCTCTATGGGATTCGAAATCACAACCTTGAAGTTGCAAGATATGGGGATTAACAAGTTACGCCATTCAGCTAGATAGATAAGATCTGTCTGGAGCTATTGCAGCACTGAGCCACAAGAGTAAAAACCACAGAAATGGAACGTACGTGAAAACAGTCAGGTTGATGAGCACTGGCGAGAATAAAATCAAACTGTAGAACTCCTAAATGTTACAATCGCACCACACGAGATTCGAACACACAATTTCAGAGTATCAAAGCTTGCGGCTCAACAAGTTGCGTCACTGAGCTGCACACTCAAGTGCAGCCTGGAGCTACAGCAGCACAGAGCCACACGGGTGCAGAACAACAATAGCAAAAACCACAGAAACAGAACGTATGTGAAACCATACAGGTTGATAAGCACAAGCGAGAATGACATCAAACAGACGTGCTCAAATTTGTTGGTACCCCTCCACAAAAAATTAAGAATGCACCATTTTCTCAAAAATAACTTGAAACTGACAAAAGTAATGGATATCCACCATTGTTTATTCCATATTTAATAGAAATCAGACTTTGCTTCAGATTTTTTTTTCAACATAATATTGTAAATAATAAAACAAATGAAAATGTCATGGACAAAAATGATGGGACCCCTAACCTAATATTTTGTTGCACAACCTTTAGAGGCAATCACTCCAAGCAAACGTTTTCTGTAGCTCTCAATGAGACTTCTGCACCTGTTAACAGGTAGTTTGGCCCACGCTTCCTGAGCAAACTGCTCCAGCTGTCTCAGGTTTGATGGGTGCCTTCTCCAGACTAGAAGTTTCAGCTCTTTCCATAGATGTTCGATAGGATTCAGATCAGGACTCATGGAAGGCCAATTCAGAATAGTCCAATGTTTTGTTATTATCCATTCTTGGGTGATTTTAGCTTGTTGTTTTGGGTCATTATCCTGTTGGAGGACCCATGACCTGCGACTGAGACAGAATGCCTTGATAATCTTGAGATTTCATTGTGCCCTGCACAGACTCAAGGCACCCTGTGCCAGGTGCAGCAAAGCAGCCCCAAAACATAACCGAGCCTCCTCCATGTTTCACTGTAGGTATGGTGTTCACTTCTTTGAAAGCTTGATTTTTTCATTTGTGAAAATAGAGCTGATGTGACTTGCCAAAAAGCTCCAGTTTTGACTCATCTGTCCAAAGGACATTCTCCTAAAAGGTTTGTAGCTTGTCAATATGAATTTTAGCAAATTCCAGTCAGGATTTTTTGTGTTTTTTATGAGTCATTCTGGGTCTTCTTCCATGCTCAAAAAGCGACGGATGTTGCGATCAGAAACTGACGTACCTTCACCTTGGCGATCAGCTTGTATCTCTTTAGCAGTTATCCTTGGTTTATTTCTACCATTCGCACTATCCTTCTGTTCAATCTGGGGTGGATTTTCCTCTTACGGCCACGCCCAGGGAGGTTGGCTACAATTCCATGGACCTTAAACTTCTTAATAATATTTGCAACTGTTGTCACAGGAACATCGAGCTGCTTGGAGATGGTCTTGTAGCCTTTACCTTTACCATGCTTGTCTATTATTTTCTTTCTTAGCGTCATTGTGGTGCACACAATGACATCAAACAGCACAGTGACTTTTCTCCTTTTTAATAGGCTGAATGACTGATTACAAGATTGGATACATGTGTGATACTGATTAAAGAAACTAATTAGTTTGAAATATCACTATAATCAAATTAATTATGTACTATCTTTTCTAAGAGGTACCAACAAATGTGTCCAGGTCAATTTAGAATATCTTTGTAGAATAAGCAATAATTCATCTCTTCCAAAGCTTCTTTGCTTTATTCTATGACATACCAAAGGCATGCAAGTATACATGATACAATAGATTTTAATTTCAAAATCACTCTTCAGGAGGAATGATGCATTATTTCAATGAGCTGTAAGGGTACCAACTAGGGTTGGGCGATGTCTACCAAATGTGCATCGGATGATGCCTACAGTGAAACATCGCGCTGGACGATGACATTGGGGGGCGGGGCCAGTGTAGGCTGTTTGTGTGAGATATATCAATGATGTTTCCCGCTCCCATTGCGGACGCGCACAGTTCAGGTCGTCATTGACAAGTTTACACACACACACAAAGGGAGCGCAGCGCATTACTACGATTCACTGTTTGCCATTTCTGTGCGGCTCGTTCCAATGATCATACGAGTTGAGCTTAAAAAAAAACTTTTGATAAATGAGCAGCAACAAAAAAGTTTTTCATAAGCTTACAACCCTCTCGTGAGGGTGTGTTTATGCTCGTGGAACTGTTCTGCGTGCTTTAATCACACATGTGGTTTTCCTGCGCGCAAGTTTTGGGTCTGAATAAACTCCATACAAATGCCTATTCCGTCAACTTATGCGCGATCACTGAAGCAGCTCGAAATAACAAATGCTTTCAGTGCGAGTAAGTCATCCTTCCAGTGCCTACAGCAGGGTTCCTCAATTAGTTTTGACCAAGGGCCAAATTCTACCAACAATAGAAAGTCAAGGGCCACCAACTATAATTTGATAACTGCAATGTTTGTTCTGCTATTATTATTGTTGTTATTATTATTTATTTTAATGTTGTTTATTTGTTTTAAAAAAATCACAATATAAATTTATATTTTTTATTATTTATATTTTCTCAGTTTTTATCAAACAGTAACATTATATTACATAAACATTACTTTGTATTACTAAAAAACAATACGTTTCAAAAAAATCTGGATCATATTTTCCATCCATATCAAGACTTTCTGTTCATCTCCGCACTGGATCACTTTCCTTCGCTTTCCTAAAATGCAGAGTTAATTATTAGACCTATCAGCATTAATATTTTTATTGTTCTTACATTTATGGTGATCAAAATTAAATAGTTTTACTGACGTCTACTCACGGTGAGTAGTCATGCGGTGATGTCATGCCGACCCAAATGAAACTGAAGACACTTTTATTGCTTCAAGTGGGCCAAAAAAAATTCACTTGCGGGCCGGATGTGGCCCGCGGGCCGCCTATTGAGGAACCCTGGCCTACAGCCTCCCGCGTTGATTGGCCGAACTTGTGACTCCCAACAAATCAGATGGGTGGTGGGCGGGCATCACTCTAGGCAACAGACTAAAGTGCCGTGTTCCGACTAGTAGCGGTCTCTGCAGAGAAATGGGCGTGTCGCCCTACCTGTCAGTACGCCCCCACCTTTCGGTACGCGCAGTTCTCCGACCTGCAGATACCCCTGTCTCTGTTCCGACGGCTATCACTAAATCCTTGGCTGCGTCAGAGCCAAATAGCGCATTTCAAAATTAAATTACTTTATTGGCTAATCTGCTTTTAGAATGACCGATGTCGATAATAGAGAAAATGCTTCATATCGATCTTCACCCCTATTCACAGTTATAACAGTTATAAGCAATTATGTCAAAAGCGGCATTCTTCATGAATGCTAGGTGGCGCTGTCTTGAAACTTCACGTGTACATCCGGGATTGGAATTCAATGCCGTGTACCAAAATTGGAGCAGATACATGTATATCATACAATTCAAAAGATATTACGATTTAGGACAAAATCCTAAATGGCGGACAGGCCATTCATCCAATCGTGACAGAATCTTATCATATGAACCGGCATGACCCGAGGAACCCGTAGACACAGAGATCTCAATTTTCTGACACACATATCCAAAGTGACGAGCAAAAATATAACTTTTTCGAATCTTGAGACCCATAGGCGGTGCGGTTCACAAATTTGGCACCGTCCCCCAGTCCGAGGTGTCAATGAAGTGTACAAAGTTTCGTACCGATAGATCAAAGAAGGGTCGAGATACATCCTCTAATCCATTTTTGGGTCAACTTTAAAAAAAGTTTGCTACCTCATAACTTTTGAACAACGGCAAAAATCACAATTACGCTGCATCATGTCTGTGCAGCTCAGTCCAAAGATTGTCTGAGTCCATTTTCATGACAATCGGTCAATATTTCTATGAGTACTAGTAGCGAAAAAACACAATACTGTACTTTTCAAGATGGCTGCTACTGTAATTGGCGGAAGCATAAAGTAACCTATTGAATGCGAAGAGCATGACTTGTGGAATGGCATGCATGAAGTCGAATATCTGTAGATCAATGGGTTCAAAAGTTACAGCTCTTTGAAAAGGTAATTTTTATACTGCTGGTGGTGCTATAGAGTGAGTACTAGAGACCCCATACTTGGTCACATGGCTGTTGAGGACCACCACTACGAGTGTGCCAAGTTTCATCATTTTCCTAGATACGGTTCATAGGGCTGCCATAGACTCCCATTGGGGAACAATAATAGTGGTCATAGCCCCTTCTGGAACTAAATTCGACGATTCAATTTTAGGTAAGCAAACCAATTTCATCAACTAGTGTTATCAAAAGTCCCGGTCCAAGTCGGTACCTAAAAATAATAAATTTGATGCAACCGGGTCAACCGGGTACTGATGCTCCATCTGACAGGTTGTCAGTCTGAAACTTTTTATTGACGTGATGAGCAGATAAGCGCCTCTCCGATCCACAAGAGATGCCCACAGAAATATTATTTATTTAAGTCATATCACAAAGAAAACAAATACAGTTTTGTGGTGAAAGGAGGAAACATCCGGATTTATTTGAACAAGTTCAAGCGGTAAGTTTCAAATTCTGATAGCGTTTGCTAAATGAATGTTGTATCATATGTTACATTAAAGGTTACATTAAAATAAACGTCCCTGTTTGTGTGTTAATTTGTTAGTGCCAATGCTTATTCAGTCAAGTGTCCTTATTAACCATTTAATGCTTTTATAACTGTAATGGGGTAAAATAAATGGGAGGACATGATGGGGTTTACAGTACCTTTTTATATAGGCCTATCCGAAATCTATGTGCTTGAAAACAATAGATGTATGACTAGCAATGTGTATGTCTTGGATAGATAACTCTATTAGGTTTAAAAAGCCGAATTTTAACTCAAGAAAAATCGATCTGTTGTATTTATTATTTTAATGTACAGTTAACTTAATGTAAGCAAGCTTGTGTAAATGCAGCATAAAAACTGAGGTTTGTTTTAATATTACATATGCATGTATGTCAGGGCTGCCAACCCTCACGCATTCGCCGTGAGACTCACGCAATTGACTGTTTTCTCACGCTCTCATGCCACACATCCATTTTCTCACGCAGGATCGCACCCGCCATTTTTTCTGTGGAGTGTAATAAAATTTGTGAAAAATAGAATTGCCTAAAGGCCTATCTGTAGTTTTTGGTGCTGCAAACTTTTTTCCTCAGCGGTCTAGCAGTGGACCTCCATGTTTAAATAAGGTGGACATTGGCCAATCAAATGTAAGAAAGCGGGAGAAACTGTTTACAGAGCCGGTGTGGTGACCAATTAAATCAAAGAAGACCTCTAAGGTTCGAGTGTTCGAGCAACCAGTGCAACGCACGAAGTTAGAGGATAAACATTCAATATTTTACCATTTTTTACATTAGAAATGTTAAGCAGTAGTATCCACTGATGCAAACTACAAAACACCGTTTTAAATGAAAAATATGTTATTTACGTGATTCATGTAATGTATGCCTGCGTCATGAACATACATGCATTATTATTTCTGGTTTCATTTCAGAAAGGCAACCATTACATTTCAAGGTAAGAATGAAATTAGCAGTTCTTGGCTCGCTTGGAAGAAGTGGGCCAGAGCATGATATTTAATTTACGGCTGAAGTGACATTAAAATGTGTATTCTGAGTTTGTCACACAACAGAAATGTGTGTTTTGAACCACCCAGCCAAATTTGAATGGACAAAAAAACAGCCAAGTAAATAAAATAAGGTATCAAAATCTTGGAAAAATAAGCAGGACTCTCTGCTCTCAAGCGCTGGGGGTGTCTGATGTTGGCGCTGAAGTCACGCCAACTCGCATCGCTCAGTCCCCAGTAGGCTTGTGAAGATTTTTAAGGGAGGATTTGAATTTTAACAGGCGAGTCAATGCGCCGTTTGCTTGTTATTTGGCGTGAGATTTGTTGAGTTGGGCAGAGTGAGAGAGAGCCTGAGGGTTGTTCTTTCACTTATCCCGGTTGCTCTCAAATGTGCCCGAGCTGAATCTCAGGGAGGAATTTAAACAGACGAATCATTTACGTCATGCTTCCAGTTCTGCGCTCACACTGCATGTGTACCACGCCCGAGCCCAACCGCACCGTGCTCTGGCCCACCTCTTCCAAGCGAGCCAAGAACTGCTAAACGAACCATGATACGGAGCGATCACACTAGTCAAATGAACCGGGCTTTGGGGGTCAAACGTGCTCGGGCACAGTTCACATTGCCTAGTGAGAGTACACCCTGAAAGCATGATCGTGAGAGGTCCCTGTATCTTTTGGTCATTTATTTTTCAGTTTAAAATTGAACAAACGGGGGTGAGAAAACGGAATCATCTCCGTTTTTCGTTCATCCAAAAAATGGAAATACGAGAATTTAGCTTGATTTTCGTTTTTAACTTTAGGGGTAAAAAAACGAATACATACCTTCAAAAATCTATTTCCACGTGTGGTCGGTTTGAAACACCCCCTTCCATTTATTGGCCAACCAAAGATCAGCAAGCGAGGGAGAGACGTCTTTGGTTGCTCCTCGGTTCCGTGAATGAACAGAATAAACAGTCCTCCGCTGCTGTACAGTGGGGATTCTTAAAGTATGTTTAATTTCTCTCATTTGAGTGCAACCTAACGCATTTCATATAAATATTTATATCACAAATATTAATGTAGTTCGCATCCACATCTTTCTAGCTCTCCAGGGTTAAATCTGCGTGGCAAAGCAGCACGAGACACTGGACAGCACGAAGCGGATTCATAGCGAATTTTGAATGAAACAAAAAAAGTATGTCTATATAAATATTTCGTCGTGGTGAAGAAGGAGCTGAGCCGCAAGGCGAAGCTCTCGATTTACCGGTCAATCTACGTTCCTACTCTCACCTATGGTCATGAGCTGTGGGTCATGACCGAAAGGACAAGATCCCGGATACAGGCGGCCGAAATGAGCTTCCTCCGCAGGGTGGCTGGGCGATCCCTTAGAGATAGGGTGAGAAGCTCGGTCACTCGGGAGGAGCTCAGAGTAGATCCTCTGCTCCACATCGAGAGGGGCCAGCTGAGGTGGCTCGGGCATCTTTTCCGGATGCCCCCTGGACGCCTTCCCGGGAAGGTGTTCCGGGCATATCCCACCGGGAGGAGACCCCGGGGAAGACCTAGGACACGCTGGAGGGACTATGTCTCCCGGCTGGCCTGGGAACGCCTCGGTGTCCCCCCGGAAGAGCTGGAGGAAGTGTCTAGGGAGAGGGAAGTCTGGGCGTCCCTGCTTAGACTGCTGCCCCCGCGACCCGGCCCCGGATAAGCGGAAGAAAATGGATGGATGGATGGATGAAATGCGCTAGGTTGCACAGAAGAAAGTCCAGTCTATAATCTGCCCAGTGCGGTTTGTGGACGGTTGTTTGATGAGAGAAATGAAACATACTTTAAGAATCCCCACAGCACAGCAGCGGAGGAATGTTTATTCTGTTCATTCACGGAACCGAGAGACAACCGAAGACGTCGCTTAATGATCTTTGATAGGCCAATCAGCGGAAGGGGGCGTTTCATATAACCTACATGTGAAAAACTACTTTAAGTTTTTTATACGTTTTTATCCTTGAAGTTGAAAACGAAAAATCAAGCCGAAGTTTTAATGAATCACTCCCGTTTGTGCAAGTTCAAACTGAAGAACAAATGACCAAAAGATACACGGACTGTGAGAGCTGGCAACCTTGAGTTCGTGATTGAGCAGACGCCTGATTCTAGGTGCTCTAGTGATAGGGGAGGGGCCATGCATGCTCGGACGTTCCATTGTGTCATCGATCCCCCGTTTTAGCCCCGCCCCAAAAAATCCTGAACAGAAAATTGGTGAAAGACTGTTGAACGGTTTAACTCCACAATTCAGTAAAACATACTTCTGAGTCTTTGTAATGTGTTTCAGCAATAGATTTCTAACATCCATGATTTGTTTAGAAATAATTTTCAGAATTCTCTTTACCGGGCTTTAAAGTATCTTGAGACTGAGTCGAGAGCACGGAGCAGTCTGCTTTTCAATTCTTTCAGCTTTGTGCAAGGTGAGGTCGTGCTATGGAGATTACAGAAGGACCAAGAAATAATAAATTAAAAAAGAGGCAATTTTTCAAGTGACCCCACTAAATAGAAGGGCATTATATTCGCTAACTTTTTGACGAATTTCGCTCTCTGTGGAACACTGTTTTATGTGTGTTAAGATGGTCATTCTCTACGTTTACCAGCTCAATGAACATTACGCACATGTTATTTTGCATAATAATGACATTTTGCCAGATAACAGTAAGTGCATTACGGTCCATTTTATGTAATATGCCGGTTTGGCAATATTATTTATTTATTGCGGTAAACATATCTGGTGGTGGATGGACGCTGCCTGTCTGTTGGCTTTTGAAGTGTCTGTCCTAGTCCTGCTTTGCTGTGAGGTCTGTCGTGATGTGTATGTTTTGTGATGTACAGAAGCAGCGCGTGTATGTCAAACATTTGCAACCTGACCTGCTGTTATCATATTCCATGCATTCAGGTCATGCGCCGATTCTGTCATGATGCAGTTAAATATATCTTTGTTATATACTTCTCACATTTGTTCATTTAATTAAATCATAAAGTATTATTTATAGTACCACGGGAAGGACTGTATGGTACGTTCCACTGAAGGGGTCCGGGGGGGTGCTTTTGTTGCGGGGAGAGAGCCTATAGGTTCAAACGTCACGGTTCACAACTGGAGTAAATTATGAGAGAATTTTGATATTTTGACTATTTTGAAGTGTCAAAAGACCTAGTGTACTTCAGCATGTTAAGACACCATAATTAACACTATATCCAAACTTAAATGGAAGTTTATCAGCTGCACAGAAGTTTGTAGATAATTTACCACTTCGTGTGGTTCGGTATGTTGCATTGGATTGATACTAATACAATACTGATGAACATCAAAGCACAGAAACGTGAGCGTTTCAGAGAAAATATCATAACTAACGTAGTAACGCGCCCTGTAATATCTTCTTCATAGCCTCTTGGATTTTTCGTGTCATAAAACCGGGTGCTATTAATTAAAAAAAGTCCGCCTGGCACTATGGTGGATTGTTAAGGGGAATTATGTTGTTTTGTGAGTTGTGCTCGCACCTGGGATCGGCTGAGTTCTCCCGAGCTTGAGCTGGAAATGCGCTACGTCTGCAGACGACCACACAGATCAGTCCTGTCAGCAGCTTATACGGCAGCGCCGAAAGCCTGTGTAAGATGTGCAGGCACTGGGTCGGAATGTGTTTGCAGGGGAATCTGCGCTGGATCTGCTTCTCGTTCAGGCGCTGTGGCCCATCATCATCCTTAGTCACACTGCGTGATCCACGGCGGGCGCTCGTTCGCCCAACCCTACTGTCTCTTTTTGTGCACTTTCAGATGTCCTCAATGACGAATCAGTGGAATTGTGCCCATTTTAATCAGAAACATAGTCTCAAACTAAACAGTTTCTTAGCACTTCTGCAAGGGCGCCGCCATCTTGGAGTAGACCCACAATCCACCGGGTCCGGGAGTATGCGCTGGGAACGTCACAGCGCGTCATCGAAACTGTTGATGCGGGGCTCTGAGAGATCAGTGCAGAATATCCGAGTAACCCCCAGAGTGAGTACTTGGCGGCGTGCACACAGTGTGCGAAGCGCAATGAAACAGATGAACTTCTTTGCACGAGCTTGTATAGTTTTTAACTGTTTACCCTCGCGTGACCTGTGGTTATTTATGTGATATTAGCATCTAACGTTACATGTAGTATTGTTCCAAACTGATATGCTGCCTCATCCAGCCGTGTTTCACTTCCCATGGGAGATCCACCTAATAAAAGATGGTGCATCCGTGCGAACGAGTGGCAGGTTGGTCCTCTTGTTAAAGTTGTCAGAAATGTTTGAGTAGTTTGTAACCCACAGAATGTCCTTAATTTAGGCTAACAGCTGAATCTAATTGAAGGACTGTTACAATGGCAAGAGTGGCACTGTTGAAAGATGTGTGGCAATCACAACATATTTCTGATATCAGAGCTTTTTTTCGGATGAAACCTGGTATTTGAGCAAGAAATTTGGTTCGATTAAAATGCGGTATAGTACCTCACTTGAGCATGATTAAACCCGAATATATACGACTTATGATTCAAATGCATTACCAGAAGGTGTAACGATACTTCGTATCTCGCGATGCCAAAATGTTACGATTCTCGCCCTAGAGAGATGGGGATATTTTACGATATGATGTTTAATTCTATTCGTTCAGCGGTCAAGACGCTACCTACTCTGCGCCAGCGCGTCACGCGTGCTTAACTCACATATGCGGTGGTGAGAGCAGTCTCTGGGAAAAGGGTAAGCACAAGACACAATCTGTGTCTCCACGTGGTTGAAAGAGAATCTTATTTTCCTTCAAAATCGCCGGCAAACTTGAAGCGTGACTGCAGGCGGGTCAACACGAAACTCATTACAAAGGCAAGCAAACGTTTTTATAGGCCAATGTTAAAGGGGTCAGATGACACGGCTAAAACGAATATAATCGTTTGCTTTAGATGTAATGCAATGTGTATACACGATTTAAGTTTCAAAAACGCTGTATTTTCCACATACCGTGCATGTTTGTATCTCCTCTTTGCCCCGAATCTCTGAAACGCGCTGATTTTTTACAAAGCTCATCGCTTTGAAAAGCGAGGTGTGCTATGATTGGCCAATTAACCGGCGCGCAGTGATTGGTCGAATACTGCAAGTGTGAGGGAAATGTAGCGCCTCTTACCATATTCGGAACATCAGGTTCCAAAGCAATTGTACTGACAGTTGATACAATGTCATCGGTACTTCCTTATATCAATTCGAGCCAGAATCTGATCCGGAAAATTATCCAGCTGATACATCAACTTTGCCAGCACGACTTGAGCAGGATGTAAAGGATTGGTAAGGTTTTATTAAAAACCTGTGTTAAATAGTTTAAAACTTTAGCCTTTTATATACGATGTTATAAAGACTATAAACAAACAACCATATACATCATAGTTTTTTTATGTATATATTTTTTTCATACATCATCATAGAGTTTGTGTGAGATAGAAACAAGCTCGCATTGAGCGCTTTGAGCCTTCTTGATCAACCAGTGTTACGCCACGTCTCGTCTCAACAAAGACAATTGACCCCATTATAACGCGACATTTGCTGCCTCTAGGTGGAACGTTATTACTGATTATTAGGACTTATGTTGTCTTATTTCACATTGCGTGCGTGTCTGCATTTGCAGATCACAAACACAATACAAACTCAACCCGCGTTAGTCCGTAGCAAAGTCTTTTTCAATGAAAATATACTTACGGGCTGTGTATCTGAAGCGCCAGACTGTCATAGTGATGTTTTAATGGTTGTAGTGGCCCCACTTTTTATCCAAACTTTTCCTATAGGCGGTCTTGATCTCTCTCCCACGTTCGTGAAGCAATCGTCGGTGAAATGCGCTGCACGAACTTGAACATTCGGATTGTACTTATCTGGAACAGTGTTGTAAATGAAATGTAACCATTCGTTTTTAATTGTTTCATCTTTTGGCAGGGCAAACAAAGAGGCTTTCTATTTGCAACGAAACACAGCATCTTTTTTGTTCCGACACTTTAATTTTAGCAATTTTACTTGTCTAATACATGCATGGGTAACCTATAACACACCAAAGACACATACAAACACGTATTTACGCCATATGACCCCTTTAATTTATCCGCTAACGTGAGCTTCTGCATAACGTGATGTTCAACATAAAGTACGTCAAAAGAAACCAGCTCTGTTCCGATCAGAGAAGTGACGAAGTGAGTCGTACTGTATATAGATTGTATGACATGCAAAAAAAAGTAAGAAATGTTATAGGCTACGGTTTATTTAATTTGTCTTTTTGAAAGATTAGATATTTCTCATTCATTACAGTCTCAAGCAAAGACAGTGCAGCTTCAAAGAGACATTAGCCAATGGCGTTTGAGCTCTGTTAGAGCGTTTCATTGGTTGTATGTAGAAGGGAAGACTAATTCTTTATAGTGGGGAGAATTTTTATTGGCACACTGCAAATTATAAGATATTGCCCATCCTCAATAAAGGCATGGGGGTTGGTTTATATCATTCATACTGGCAAGCAGCCTTTGTAACCAGACAGAGTACCCTTAGCAACCATTTGACAGGACCTATATCTCTGCATTAGAACATTGTAGAGACATGGGGGTTGCCTATTTTGACTCATCTTAGCAAACAGGACTTCGAACATTCTACACATGCTTACAGCAGCAGTGAATATAGCTATACTGCATATAGACAAAACAGCCAACTTGAGGAAAAAAGCACGGTAATGATTTAAATGCAAAATTGGAAAAAAGTGATTTCAGAAATGTGTTCTGAACCATGAATGTCATACTAAAATATTATATTGAGAATGGAAGAGTACGTGCTGCTATAGATAACCAGGTGATTAACTAGCATCACATACTCTTTCAGAAGCATGTAAACTGTCAATTATAGAAGTATTATGCCTAAGCTTCTGCTTATAACTGTATAAACATTTTTGAAAGCATTTGAGATGTAAATGTATGTATTCTCATTTGAAATTACCTTTGTGGTGCTATTCCAATGCTCAGTTAAACTACAGAAAAACGTTGCTTCTTACACAAATAAATTGTTGATGGCATGGTTAGTCAGCTTGTGTCCATTTTTCTATCTAGACTTACAAGCTACAAACCACAGGAGTCCAAAGCCATTCTTAGCACTCAGCAGTCATCTATATGGTACCAGGTGACTGTGCAAACAACATTTATTGAACCTTTCCAGCCCATACTTGGAGCTCAGTATCTTGCTCTTGGAGAAATTGAAAAAGCTGAGGGTGAGTCTGACAATAGTATAGTGTTTTAGGAATACAGTCTATCTGTCTATCTGCAGTCTATCTGTCCTTCCGGTTTTCTTCCCACCTCTGCCTCGCTTTCAACACGGCGGCGGCATGAAATCAGTCTATGTCTGTTTTATTTTCAGGTTGTATTTGTTTTTCATGTAACAAACACATTCTGTTGCCTCTGCTTGCAGGTGTTAGTGGAGTTGTACTGTGTGCCCGTGCTTTGAATTGTGTTGATGGAGTGGACCTCGCACTAATGCAGCAGGCCATTCTGAAACAGAGATGCTTCTTTAAGGAGAGAAAGCCTGAACTGAATATGCTAGAACCCTTATCCCCATCAAATGTATAGTATCTATGAAATGTTGAAAATAATGTAAAAAAAATAGTAATTTCAGAACACGGTAATTATGACCCCTCTCAAAAGCATAGGTTTGTCTGCTGGATTTTGCTAAAACTTCTCAATTTTACTGTTATTTCTACTGTTTAACTGTTGTGAAATAAACTTGTGAAATATACTGTTGTTTTTGTTGTATAATTTATGCATAATTTATTAACATACACAATATAATTAGCATAATTAATGCTGCAAATCAATATTTATGTTTTTTTCCCTTAAAACACCCCAAAACCTCTCGCATAATCCCAAATGTTTTCAATCATGTTTGTATCCAGAGAAATTTCCAATTTTAACCACACTCAAAAAAAATGTGTTGTTGAATTTACTTAAAAATGCTCCGTCAAGTGGTTCCACGCAACAATAATAAGTAATTTGTACAAATAATACTTTACTTAAATTTATTTTGTTTATACAATTAATGTTGACAACTTTTTTGGGAAAATTCATTAAGTTAATTAAACTCAATATTTATCATTCTCAATGGTACTTTGTTGTCATACATAAATTATATACAGACTTCGTGCATGCAAGTCAAAATACAATGAACAATTCAGATGAAAGGGATCTCAGTGCTGGCATTAGCACAGTTAATGCTCATTGAATGATGCAATAGACACCATAGACACGCATAATCCTCTCACAGCCTAAGCATATGTACCACTTTTCAAAACAATAGCTACCCTAAAACTAAAAAATACAACAAACTCTATTAAACCTCAAAGATAAATGAACAATAAGCACAAACAAGTCTTTTTTCTTTACCGAAAAACACTTAAAATAAAATAACACTAAATTTAGAAATGTTCTGCCTTAATGCAGTCTTACGCAAAGCATAATGGGAACTGAAAACCCCCCTCAACCAGTCACGTTGAATTAACCTGTTTATATTAAAGTAAACTCAACAATAGGTCCAATATTATAGGGTTTCGCGTTCTATAAAATTATTTTAGTGGTAGGACAACTTTTAACTGGACGAATTTTACTGCTGTTGCTTCCTAAGCAGCCTCCTATTGGCTGAAAGTGCACAAGAGCAATTGGTAACATCTATCATTTCCTAGCTCAGTGGTTAGAGCATGGCACTAGCAATGTCAAGGTCATGGGTTCGATCCCAGGGATTGCACATATTTAGAAACAAATGTATAGTATAATGTAACGTAATCGCTTTGAATAAATTGGGTCTTAGACAATTTGTCAGACTTTGATTGGTGCTGCAGTCGCCTTATGATCACATGTGCCATTAAAGCAAAGCGAGTTGCTCAAAAAATCTTCCGAGTGGTATTCAGGGCTAAGTGTATCCCATCATGCATCACGGTCTGGAAATATCATTGCAGATAGCTTTCCCTGGTAAGTTATAGAATTACTTTTATAGGTTATATCTAATTATTCTATTTTGGCTAACTGTTTTTGCTTTTTTTGGGTACAGCTGCTTTGATACAAAGTGTCTGCATAACCTCATTGTCTTACAATAAGTATTGTCGCACTTAGCACATACGAGAAAACACTGAACTCACCGAGAAAGGCGCTGCTATAACTTATTTTCGTTGTGATGAATAAGATTTACAGAAATTATGTCGGTCACAAGTCTTCTGAACCGATGGGCGCGATGCGTTTTACCACTAATGTTATGACACAACAGCTGTCTTTGGATCAATGTAAAGTCTCAGGATTAGCCACGAATATGTAAACAACAGCCGCTAACATGCTAAACACATTATTTAAGAAAGGTGATTTTAAAACGATGTGTAATACTTACTTCTTCCGGAGATGAAGCTTGATCGCGAACAGCTGGTACTGATCCACTCTTGAGAATATTTATTTTTGCGAAACCCATGCAATACGGAAAGGTCTCCTCCCGGCCTCCTTTTATGTTCCATTTTACATCCAAGAACAGCAAACATTTGTTGTTTCTTAGACATTTTTGTTGCTGGCTAGTGGCTACATCTGCTCTTGCCTGAAAATGGCTGACAGCGTATCTCTGGCAAGGTGGGGACTACGCGCTCATAAGGCGGAGTCTGTGAGCGGTCATGGGGAGGTGTAAACAATGTGACATCAGATTGTTAGGGTTTCCCCAACAGCCTGTTTTATGTCACTGTTGTGGTTTAAAGGAGATTACAAAAAGAAGAACAGATGGATTTTTATAATTACAGGGTGTTTCTGCACACACGCTAGAGACTCAATTTCTGGTAGATAAACATTTAAAAGTGCATTTTCTGCGATAGCTGCCCTTTAAGCATCATGGCTTTGCTTGTAAACAGTAATTTGTACGGCCTTTTTTGTAAACATTTTTTACAAAATTGTGTTAAACTATCTGTAAAGGTTTTGAAATTAATGCTTTTGAACATGTCTTGTTTTTAAGTAAATTTGTTGATGGGAGCGTTTTTATGAAAATCATTTTTGACATCTTGAACTCAAGACTTCGTGACAATCGCCCGGCTAAAATACAGTTCCTTATCTTTACCTTCATTACCCAAATGGACTGGATGGTCCAACATGATAAATGACATTTGTATTGCACTGTGTTTATTTGATTCATTGATTTAGCACTCGTAGATCTAAGAAGCACTTGAAAAGTTACAATGCTTTTGGAGAATGGTGTGTAAGTCTAAGATGATTTGTACGATCCACTTAGCCTTTACGATGCTTTTGAGAAACGCAGCCCTGGACTTTGTCATGATTCTGGCAGCTGAGTTCTGAACAAACTGCAACTTGTTAAGGGTAGATTTAGAGACCCCAGCAAGCAGGGCATTAGAATAGTCGATACAAGAAAGAGAACAAACTTATTGATTGTATTTTCATGGACATGGAGCTCAAATGTTAAATTAGCGTAAAATATTACCCCCCAATTTTTTTATTTTGTTTGGAACTTCAAAGCAGAGCCATCCACCTTTAGGCTTTATGTATTTGTTGAAGATAACCAATAAGCATAAAGTCTTTAGGTAGTCATGTGGCCTCTCTTACATTGACTATTCCGTGTCCTCAACTGAGCTAGTGTAGATATTAAACGTATTTGATTTCTCAACACACACAAACTGTTTATATAAAAATGTGCAGAATATCAGTGTTGAAAACTTGAAATTTTAATAGTACATTTATTATATAATGCTGTGCATGCTTGCCTGCAAATACAATATTTGATTCCACTTATGAATGGGCATTGTTCAGTACTAGAAATGGACAAAAAAAGAATCCCCAAAAGGTAATTTATTTCATTTTTATTAATCCTTAACACATATATTAGTTTCAGAAGATAAGAGGTTGATAATGGAAATACATAAATAATTAAATGTAAAATGACTGATCAGCACTTCTAGCCCATCTTACCATGGAAATAAAATGATATTTTCTCTGTATTTCATTATTGATGAATATTCCTTATGCGGTATATGTTAAAATACAATATTTGCCCCATAACATAAAAAAATATAGTAACCACAAGTATATCAGATGGTGGGATGTTTGCATCAATGGTGAAGTCCAGACTTATGGACCACGTAATGTGATCAAATTGGCAGATTTAATAGCACCTGATATTTAAAATAATTGTAGCACAGTATAGAGGAGATTAGATGTTACTATTTTTATCTTGACCAAGCACAAGGTAAATTGTGTAGAAACTGAATTACAGATAATCAAATAAACAGAATGTAGCTATCTATAATTGAGCGGCATTGTATGACTAAAGTATGAAGAGAAAGAAATGTTGGAAGCATCAATAGACCTGAGAGTGGGTCAGTTTTACAACAAGCCAAAGCCTGCTTGTAGTTGATCTTCTCCTTGGTGATTGGATCAATCAATGATCAAGCCACAAGAAGAGCAAACTCTGAGATAGGCATTTTGCCATCCTTGTATTGTTGCAGTTGGTATTGAGTCACCTTGCCTTCTTTTAAGGCATTTTTGATGGGGTATTGCTTGCCACTCTTGCGATCTTGCAAAACTGATATCTCACCTTCGGGTCCCATTGTAGTGATTTCCTCCCAGTCACATTCTAGTTCCTGTAGTTGTGTGTACTGGCTGCGATCAATAAAGCCTTGCACGTAGGCATCATAAGGGGACATGTCTTTACCAGTTTTTGGGTCTAAGATGCTAATTTTCGTGGAGACATTGACCTCTTTTGTGCGAGTCTCTGAGGATTCCTCTTTCTTCAAACTGTTCTTTAGCTCCCTGATTATATTGTCTCGCTTGTAGATTGTGTCCTTTTCATCCAGAATGTGCCTTTCAAGCCGCTGAACATCTGACTCCATTTTGATGCTTTTGTGCCTGTTCATTTGGTTTCTTTCACTCATCAGCCTAGACTGCTGTTGGTATGAAATGCTGATGTTTTGCCTTTCAGATTCAAAAGATCTCAGCTCTCTCTGGATGTTTTCATTTTCTTTTTGCAGTTTGTCTCGATTTTGAACTAGGCTGGTCTCCTCCGTGGAAGTGCTTGATCGTTTGCTCTGTTGTTGGTGCTGTTTCTCCTTTAGATAGCGAATTTTGTCCTCAAGGTCTTCTCTGGCATGTCTCTGCTGAAGGACCTGTTCACGAAGGTTGGACCGCTCTGCCTCCACTGCCTTGTCTTTTTCTACACGAACAACTTCTTTATAGATGGTCTTCTCAACTGATTTCTCTCGATGCAGGATGTCTATCTCGATTTTCATTTTTCTGATGTCTCTCTCAAATCGCATAATGTCACTGCTCTCTTTATCCATATCTGCTCGAAGGCTGTTGGCTATTTTGTCTAGTTTTGGATCTCTCTCAACTTTCAAAACTTCCTCTATAACTATGTTCTCTTCAATGGGGGGTGGTGCAGTTTCTAACTCATAGATTCTAGATTTGATTTGTCTCAACTCAGTTTCCACCTGGATCTTTCTTTGCCTTTCATCGCTGCTCCTGAGCGTTCTCTCCCTGTCTTCTATAAATGATCTCATCTGCTGCACCTCAAGCTCAAGTTTTCTTCGATTATTGACTTCTTCATCTAAACTCATACCAAGCCTCTCATAATGAAGGGTTTGTGTTGGGTCCTTTTGTAGACGTACCACCTCCTGCATGATTACTTTTTCCTCTGGTTTTTGTCTCTCAAGCTGAATGTACTTATTCTGGAGCTCAAACACCATTTCCTCGGTTGTTCTTCGCCTCTGAGTTTCATCCCGAACCTCTTTTCTGAGACGTTCTGCCTCTTTTTCCAGAAGTGGGTCATCAACATACTTGGTTACATCATTAGTTACAATCTTGGTCTCAACCTTTGACTTTTCAGCCTTCCATTCATCCCTGTCTTTTCGTAGACGCATAAGCTCAGCCTGCAAAGTACTGTACGTTCTCTGTAGGGAAAGGACATGGTCTGAGAGCTTCTGTATTTCTCTTACATTCTCTTGACTTCTTTCCTCTTTTACAACCTCCTGAAGTACTTCTTTATACTCAATCGTAGGTCTCTGTGCTCGCAGAGCTACAATCTCAGTTTTTAACATGTTGACTTGTCTTTCATAGTCTGAGCTCTGCTTGCTGTTTTCTTGAACGTCCCTCCTCAAACGCTGCATCTCTGCCTCTGTCTCAGGGGACACTCTGAAGATCTCATTTATAATTTCTTTGACTTCAACTTTAGGTTTGATGTGTTGTATTTGGATATGGCGTGACTGAAAGTTACTGAGCACAGTCGTGAGATCTGTGTTCTCAAATTTCATCTCTTGTATTCTGGCCAGAAGGTCTTTAGACTCACTTACTAGTCCAGGGGCCTGCTCAACTGTTTTAATTTCCTTGGTGATAACTTTTGGCTCTAAGGTTGGAATGAGCCTCTCCAGGGAATTTATCTGGCTCCTGATTTGGGAGATTTCACTCATCAAAGATTTGCTCCTCTGACCTTCATCTGAGATCTCCAACTCAAATGTTCGAACAGCTTTCAACATCGCTGGGTCTTTCTCCACTCTTACCACTTCCCTTTGCACCACCCTTTCTTTTATGTTCTGCTTCTTTTGCTCCAAAATTGTTATTTCTGTTTTCAGGTGAGACTTTTCTTGTTCTTGAACTCGAATTTCGTTCCTTAACATGCTAATCCTTTCTCGAAGGTTTGAGGCTTCTACATCCAACCCAGGGTCTTTCTCTACTTCTGTTACCTCTCTAGTCACAAGCTTTGGCTTTGTGTTCTTCATTTCACTTTCTAGACTAGTGATCTTTCTTGTCATCACTTCAATCTCAGTTTGGGTTTTGGTACGTTTCAGTGCTTCTTCATGCATCGTCTTATAAAAGTCCTGCAAACTGGTCTCAATTTGTGGGTCACGATAGTACTGCAAAATTTCCTTCTCTTCAAATCGTTCTACTCCTCTTCGGCTTTTCAGAGACAAATATCTGTTCTTTATTGTGCCAAGGTTATTCTCCACATTGGAACGTCTAGCTATTTCCTCCTTTAAGTCTTTCTGAAGACCTTCAGTGTCCTCAAAAGCTTTTTGTTGTACCTGCTGTTGTTGTACCATGTGTACTTTTTCTTGATTCTGTGAAGGGAAAATACTAGTTAGTTTTTAATCATAAATAACTTTATTTAGTCTTATTAGTAATATATAACTTCATATAATATAACTTTTACATATAACTTTATGATAACAGTGCTAAACTCCAAGTTAAAATGGCTTGATCTCCAATTAAACTGCACCTCAGCCTTGATGCACTTTGCTAAATCCATTTGTTTCAGTAACTGGTCACTCTCAGCCGTTCTGTCAGCATAACGGTTCATAAGATCCTTTTCCTGTAGCACAGCAAAATAAAATGTATTTAAGTATTTAATTCATATTATTTAAAAATTGCATGTGTGTTACGTTTTTATATCTTACCTGTTTTGCAACAGAGCTAGCCAGTGTGGAGGAGTAAGGCCTTTTAGCATTTGTCAGGGGGGCATCATTAAGAGTAGCTTTGTATGTGTCACAATTCATATCATATTCCTGCCCAAAATCAATGCAATATATAATTACATAACACATCAAACATGAAATGTGTATTTCAAGGCATTTTAGTTAAATACTCTAGAACAGTGGTTCTCAAACTTTTCAGATCAAGTACCACCTTTAATAAAACGAGTTGCTCCAAGTACCACCAAATGACGAATAAACACTTAAATTAATAGTAGAGCTGTGAATCTTTATCTTTAAACCTAGTCCTCCAATTCGAATGTATTATTTATAATACAAAAAATTTTTTCTTTGCCAGCTGTTTTCAAACTAAATAAAATGTTTTTTCCATGTTTTTCAAGTTAGTCAGCAGTAATAGTGGACACAAAACACTTTTCTGTAGTAAAGGGCTCTGTTAATGGTTTTTATGGGGGATTTATTAACTTTCTGGCGACTTGCAGAAAGACTACAAACTTATATTAAAGACAAACAATGTGAAAAGAATATTTAACACAGAAGATATATAAATATACGTATACTTAAACATCAAGAGAATAGCTGAATATAACAAACAGAGACTTACACTTTACTACAGCGGCTTTTGTCAAGTTGGCACGTCAAAACTAAATCGCAACGCGGAACGCAGGCTTCATTGATTTACCCTCGAGTAGATGCAGACGCGTGTTGAATTAGCACTTTACAGCTATAACAACAGCTTTAAACAGCGGGTCAAGTGCAGAAATACATAAGAAACTTAATTTGCACGCAGCTCATCAGAAGAGTGATGGACTCACAGCACCTGTCTGCTCCAGCTCTGTGTTTGAGCTGTCTGTCACCCGCCTAAGTAACATAGACCAATGACAAATAAACAATAATTCAAATACAATTAATTTAAAACTGCACATAGGTTGAGATGTATTCCGCATTTATCAATCATGTTTTAGACATTTGAAATTGTATTTAA
This sequence comes from Triplophysa siluroides, assembly GCA_006030095.1. Taxonomy (NCBI): domain Eukaryota; kingdom Metazoa; phylum Chordata; class Actinopteri; order Cypriniformes; family Nemacheilidae; genus Triplophysa; species Triplophysa siluroides. Next base: position 6,457,798 of record VCII01000203.1, on the reverse strand, counting down.
AACACAAAATGTAAAGTAATATATAGAGTTTTAAATTTTCTGTCGTGTCACGTACTCTTTTATTTTACCTTTAATTTTTCCAGGAAGTCCCATTGAGATCAATGATCTCTTTTACAAGGGAGACCTGGCCAAGGTAGCAGCCATACATAATCAGATTAAAATGACAAACAATTAACATACATGAAAATACAAGTTATAAAGCACCCTTAATCACACACAACTCTTTCTAAAGGAAACAATCACATGTCTGCTTTACCACATTCCTTACAATTTTCTTGAATTCATTAATAGATATCAATGTAGTTAACTGTAAATCTTCTTGCAAGTTATTCCATGATGAGGGTGCATAATAAGAAAAAGCAGTTTTCCCTAAATGAGTTGACACTCTGGGTACAGTAAAAAGTAAGCTTTTTGAAGAGCGCAATTCATAACTCCCAGAGTTAGACTAAAAGAGTTAAAAAGGTAGAGAGGACGTTTCCCACATATAGCTTTATAAATGAATATATACCAGTGCTGTTTCTGCAGGTGGACACTGACGTCCAACCCACCAAATCATAAAGAGTGCAATGATGTGTGAATGACTTTACTTTAGTAATAAAATGCAAGGATGCATGATACACAGAATGTGTATGGAGGAAGCTGCATGCATATACAAGGTGGAGGAAGCTACATAAGGTGGAGGAAGATGCATGCATATACAATATATCGCCGTAATCGATCAGAGGGAAAAAAAGTAGCTTCCACCAGTTTTTCTTGACATTTTGCGTAAAAACATTTTATTTCTAAAATAAAGATCTATTTTTATTTTGAGCTTCTTAACCAATTTAGCAATAAGCACTTTAAATGAAAATCTTTCCATATACCAAAATATTTATATATGAAGAAACTCTTTCAATGGATTTTCCATCTGATGTAAGAATACTAACAACTTCAACTATCTGTGAACGAGACTTTGAAATAGTAGTTTAACGATACGTAACGATTCGATACATATCTTGATGGGTTCATGATACGATACACGTCTCGATATGTTGAACGAAATTAAGCCTTAACTGAAATTAGAATTATGATCAGTGTCAATTTTGACAGCAAATTTTGATTTAGTTTTAGTCATATTTTAGCCATCCCCATCATATTAGTTTTAGTCTAGTTTTAGTCGACGAAATCTACATTATATTTAGTCTAGTAAAAACGAAACCTGGTTTAACTAATTTAATTGGTGTAATTAAATGTTCCATACAAAGATTGAACTGTTTTGACGTAATTTACTTTACCTTAGAATTAAATTTAACCAGGTCATTGCCTTTATTTTTCAGAAAAGTTCAGTAACTACTGTTTATGCATTGTTGCAACACAGAGAATAAGTCTCTGACCTATTACCAAGGGGCTGTTGAATGCTTCAATCTGATTGGTTGACAAACGTTCTATGGAATGCATTAACTTTCGGTAAATGTACACCAGTGAAGGTGTTCCAGGTCTGCCGACCGCATTACTGTTCCATATCACTTCGCCAAGTGTAATTAACAGAAAGGTTATAGTGAAGCCTACAGGCCATCCCCTCACACTGCACCCTGCGCTTGATCTGACGTTTAGAATGTCAAACTTGGAAACGCAGTTTCGTTTCAATAAACTAAGCATTTAAAAAAACAATATAGAAATGCATATACTGAAGTCGAATAAATAAAATAACTAAATAGAAAAACAAAATGAATTAATAAAAAAACTGGTTCGTTTCCTCTTCGTGCTGCTTATAAATGATTACAAATATATTTTGATTGACCTCTTTCAAAAGTTTGCGTGATTATTTTACTCCTGTGATGCAAATGGTACGAGGAATAAATCATATTATTATCACTGGCTTTTCTGTCACATTGCCGCAAACACGCGCCTTTCGAATCATGTGTAATGGCCAGACCAGCTTTACATGAACGACATGTTCCAGTTCATTCAGTCTCATTTTGACTCGTTCGTTTAGTGAGGGGCGTATTCATTCGGTACATTCAACCAATGAAACGCTCTGACAGACCTCACACTCAAACGCTATTGGCTCATGTCTTTTTAAAGCTGCACTGTCTGTGCTTGAGACAGTAACGAATGATAAATATCTTTCAAACAGACATCTTATGTATTACATTTCTTCAATCATGCAAATCACATACTTGGTAAAATTTTTAGCATGTCATTCAATCTTTTAATGTACAGTACACTTCATCACTTCTCTAGTCGGTACAGCGCTGGTTTCTTTTGGCTTTATGTTTCATATCACGTTATGAACCAGCTCACGTTAGCGGATAAATTAACATTGGCATATAAAAATGTATTTGCTTGCCTTTGAAATGAGTTTCGGGGGTGACTCACCAGCAGTCACGCTAAAAGTTTGCTGCGTTTTACCGGCGATTTTGAAGGAAAATAAGACGCTTTGAAAACCACATGGAGACACAGATTGTGTCTTGTGCTTCTGCTGCCAACTTCAATAAATACGGATCTTAATCATCCGGACCTGCTTATATTTTATGGTCAATATCTTTCAAAGCTTTATAAACTTGGCCAACGGATACTAGGCATGACCATAACAGTTCTATCCCTTCTGAATCAACCAGTATATGTCCAGGTATGCTTGAAACAACATGTGTAGCTAAACATGATAACCGATTTCCTAAATTTTGAAAGGTTATTTAAGTTCTCAGTAACTTACTTGAGATAAAACTGTGATTTTGACTTCCTGATAATTCTGTACACTTATTTCTTAAAGTTCTAAATAAACTCCAGTTAGTAGAAGAGTTAGAAAATCGAGCTTGGGGCCATGACTTGTTTCTCAAACGAATCAGCTCTGCAAGACTTTCAGAAAACCAAGTATTCTCCCTGCCACTAATCCTTAACTTCTTAACGGGAACATGTTTATTTCAAATGGATTAAAAAATCGTGTGGAAACAATTCCATGCTCGTTCCAAATCAGGAATTAAGGTAGTTTTACCAATATCACTGTTGCATTAGTCGTACAACAATGCCTGCTCTTCAAAGTGTTTAAAGGACCTTTTAAAAGTAAAACAAGGTTTTATTTGAGGGAATGTTGTATTTCTAACACAGGCAACTGCACAATGGTCACTAATGTCATTGCAAAGTATGCCCCTTGAGCTATATTTATGTGATGTATTTGTTATTATTAAATCAGTACTTCAAATACAACTAGTGGTCCGCTTACCACAGTTTGAGAACCACTGCTCTATACAGCTGTTAAACGAAGAAAAACATTTGACTTACATTGAGAACACTCTGGAAGTCTTTGGAGAGATCAACCACCCTGTCCATGTCACTACCTTTCCTCCGTATATCTTCCACCACCCTCTTTAAATAAACAGAAAAGAACAAGTCACACACATATCTAAGTGTGGTGCTGATTTAAACTCTGTTGTTGTTTAGCGTAAGATCAGTTGTAATTTCATATGATATAGTGCAAACATTTGACCTTCTGAGAGTTCTGCTTTGCATTGATTTCAGCCAAATCATCCCGGGAGTTGATCCTGTTGTTTGGTAGATTGTCTAGGAAGGATTCCATCGATTGGCTCACATTCTGAAAGTCCTGGTGTTTTTTGCTAGCATCTTGTAATAGCCTCTCTCTAAGGAAATAATTGATGTTTATGTTTAAACTGCTGAGAAAAAATAGATTTCAAGTAATATTTAAGCACATTACTGACCTTTCGCTTAGCTGGTTGGACACATTGGCATATCGACTTTGAAGGTTCTTCACCTCTGATTCCTGTCTCTGTATGTCAGGACAGTACTCCTGGTAACCCTTCTCGAGTGAACTGCACCGCTTCTTGAGTGTCCCTAGGTCCTCGCTAAGCTTCTGCATCTGACTATGAGTGGCAGCAACATCTTTCTTTAAACTCTGAATGAAAAGAGGGCATATTTGGATTATGTTCTGTATAATATTCCAGCACTGGTAATGCTTTTCAAGGAACTATGCATAAATGACATTTGATTGTATGCATGGCTTAAATTTAGCAAGTGCCTATTTTTGTGTTGTAACTTTATGCAGCTTTTGTTTGTGGTTAACCCAAAATATAACCATTAGGAATAAATATTGTTTCATCCTATTAAATACTTAAGTTGTTACCTGAGTCTCTTGGACACGGGTCTGAATAGCACTGGGTGTGTCTGGGATGGCAGAATCTTCGCTGAGCTTTTTTTCAAAGCCTGTGACAGTGCTGTCCATGTTTTTTAGCTGTCTCTCTAGAGCCATAGAGGCATTCATTCTAGAAAGTTTGAAAAGAGGTAATTTAATATTTGGACTTTTTTAATTTCCCCATACATTTCTGAAATAATGTACAGATTTTGCTGTTTCGGAAGGAAACACCAAATCCAAACCAGCCCCATCTCCAGCAACCATCACTCCTTGAGTAATCATGCTACATTGCTAATATTTTGCTTTAAAGCAAAACTTTGTAGTTTTTTCGACCTTAAAATAATGTCACGAAAATTATTTCAGTGGTAGAACAAAGTTTTCAAAGTTTCGCCGGTTCCATCAGCTTAGGAAATAAATTCACATGTATTGCACTGCCCGCGGAAAGCTTACGTTATTTAAGACATTGATAACAGACAATTGCGTTTATCAACCACATGGGGAGCCATTCTATAGTGAAAAGTTCTATAGTGTGGCTTTAAAATCATGTGCCATTATATAAGGCAGAGTCGATAGATGTATGGAAATGAAATAAAATGGAAATTAATAAAACTTACTACATATTCACAGTACCTACCCTGACGAAACACACATGCACTCTTAAAAAGGGGTGATACTATTAAACCTTTTTCCACAACAAAGAACCTTCCATTACACAAAAAGTTTCTCCAGATGTTAAAGAAAAAAATGAAAGCACGAAGCACCTAATTTTAAGAGTGTAGTCATGAGATGCATTGACATGGTGCCCTCTTTAAACTTATCTGGCCAAGGTGTATCTTATAATCTTTTTACATTCTACTCTAACGTATTGGCCGCTAATAATTTAATATATTTATTAAATATATCTGTGATTGGCTTAAGCAGACAGGAAGTCATATTTACTGGAAAAATAGAGGGTGTGGCTTGTGTTTTCCACTACAAATTGATTGGACTACAAATAGAACTCACAGCTGACTGAGAGTTGGAGGGGAGAAATGAACGGCCAAGCTGTTCAACTGACGTTATTAGAAGTGGATCGCTGCTGGAGAGCGGAAGTGCTTTTTAAGATTTTGAATAAATATTATGAGGGCATATGAATTTAAGTCGTTTATAATAAACACTGCAATATTGCATACAAATAAGAATTGTAATTTTTGATTTCAGGGTGATTTTTAAAAGTAGTTAGTGTAAGAGGTTCTGAACAGTTTGTTTAAAGTGTAATAACAAATGTCTGTTTATATGAAGAGTTTGGTTCCAAAAATGAGATAACTCCGTTTTGAAAAATAATATTTAGTATTATTTTATTGTGTTAGTTAGGTGCATTTTTTGAGTTATTACGGCTTAAATCAAAACAAACCAATAGCAGTTTGATTGATATTAATTGCAATGCACACTAAAAATCATGATCTTGATCAATTTTAAAAATGGAATTATCTCATTTTGGAACCAACTCTTCATATACTGTATATACGTTGTGATCAGCTGAATTTCACTTTAGGGGATTAGCAAAAGCTGTACTTTATACAAAACTTCAGGCCCCCACTGTCATATAAATGTGTAACTGCACATATTACATACTTCTCTCCGTAGAGATCATTTAGAGCCGCCAGACTGTCTCGTTTATTTTTGGCATCACTAAGTTTTTGGGGTAAAGTAGAAAAGGTTGGCCCATTAATGTTCTGAGAGAGAAGAGGTTCTAGGTCCTTCTGGGCTGTGGCCCTTTGATTTTCTAACTGCTGGAGGGCTGCTGCTGTTTTCTGTTTAGAATAGAGAAAAGTAATGATAAGTATCCAACTGTAACTACGGCAAGTAGGTAAGTCAAGCCTGTCTCACCTCTTGCTCTTTCAGACGATTTGTGAGATCTGTGGCAGGGTTGGTGCGGTTTAGTGGTGCTCTTAGGCTGCTTAGGGTTTTATTCTCAGCTTCAGCTAGATCTTTATCCAGTTGGTTTAGACGGCCAGAAAGCTCTACAGCTTTTGGGTTCTCATCAGCTCTTGGAGCAGGAACTAAAATAACAAATGTGACAGTGTGATTTGGGGAAAAATTCCAGTGAATCTTTCTCACGAACATTTCCTCTTGTAGTTGTTAATCTTCATCATAATAACCTGTTACTAGCCAAAAACGTTTTAAATTCCATAATACTGAGACTAAAGCTCAATCTTGGCCCCCCTATTTATCTGACAGAGTGAGTATATCGAAGTACTTCTCTATTTACCTGGGTTCTGTAAAAGGAGGGCCTTTTGTGGCTGATTGTTCGGCGAAGCCCTCAAAGCAGCCCGTCTTTTCTTTAAATCTTCCAGTTCTCTTCCCAGCCTGCTCATAGAAGCGTGAATTATTAGATATTCTTGGTCATTAGGCATTATTTTGAAGATGCATACTTAAAAAGTTAAAAGTAAAAAAATTCTTACAGGTCAACTCTGTTAATGGCCTCAGGGTCAGGGGGAGGAATCACAAAGCAAACTCCAGGAAATTTTTTGCTGGTCCCATCACTGGACTGCACCTCCCAGTTTTCACTGTCAGTGTTGGACTTTAGATTGAACAACTCTTCTCTGTTCAATGAATCCTAAAAAGAACAGTAAATAAAAGAAATTGCTAAATCCCATTGGCTCAATAAAAAACGGAGTTATTCACAAACCATAACTTTTCATATTTCATCTTTTATGTTATAAAGGGATATTAAAGAGAATCTAACCTTGGGAGTTTTCCAGTCACACAAAGACTCAACAGTGGTAGTTCTGCTGGGAGCAGTGTGGCGAAGTTTTAGTGGTGAAATGGCGGTGCTTCGCTTCCTCAGGTCAGCCAATAGCTGCTCATTACGTTGTAGAGTCCTTTCTTCAGCCTGGTCAAACAGAAAACAAGATGCTTTTACCATACTGGGATATTAACCAATGGCCTTTGCTGAGCTGCATTAATCAAGTGATATTCCTTAAACTTCTTACTTGTACATATCTTATACAGTAGCTTTGAACAAGATAGAAACAACTTGACATGTTTTCTGCTCAGTATGAATAAATGTGTAATTTTAAATGTACGTCTATATTTTCATATTGTTATATACAAAGGAGGATTTTACCTCAAGTTGCATCTGAATTTCAGTGTTGTTTTTTCCGTTGATCGCTTTGGTATCAACTGTGGACCGGAGCTTGGACAAAGATTCAGACAAGGTATCTGCATCCAGCTGGTACTGTTGAAGAACAGAGGCAAACATTTTATTTATAAACATTTTATGGACTCTTAGAGGGATAAACTAAAATATTATGAATGGATTCATTTGTCAGCCCTGCTTACCCTTTTATATTCCTCTATATTGTCTAGATGTGTTTCCTGACAGATGCATAGATTCAGAAACTTCTGCCATTCATTTCTTACACCGTCTCTCTGGGTCTGGACACAAAAACAGCACAGTTTATGCTAAATGCAACATTTCAAAATCCAATGAACTGCAATTACGCTACATGTTATATGTTTTGCCATTCTCTCTAAACACCAATTCAACAACAAAAGTGATACTGTCAAATACGGTTGTTTGTGTTTTCTGACCTGTACAATGCTGGTGGCGGGATGTTTCAGCTCGATAAGTCGGTCCCCATCATCCTGTAGTTTATTGACTTCACTTTCATGAGACAGGAGACTGTTATTTTTAAAATTCTGCAAAGAGACCAGAGTCATTTTTTTTTTCAAACGTTAATGAAAAGTAATAGTGGAGAAGAGAAAACGGTAACTGTTAAATCATGAAGTAGATATTTTACAGAGATATCTGTTCTTCACGCATTTCTTTGTGTATATAACAAGCCCAGCTTACCTCATACTGTCTACGGACATCGGCATGGTCGGCCATTTGATCACTCCAGTCCCGTTTAATGACCTTGTTCTGCTCGTCCTTCATGTATGTTACTTCCTTTTCACATTCCTGCATGTAGTCATGCAGGCTATTCAGGTAGTGACTTCTCCATTTTGAATTATCCTGAAACGCATTGATTAAAATGATTAAATGCTCATTTTAAGATTAAGAATAGTCTCATTTACTGTATGTTCCGGGTACCAATCGTGTCCGCTTCAAAGTAGGATATTGTGACTGCTTTCTTACCAGTAAATTAGCATATTGCTTCTTAATGTCAGCATATTCCTCCTGGAATGACATAAGGGGTTGTTGGTTAAGTGAAAAGTGAATCGCTCAGGCTAAAATGATAACATTTTTGTCCAGTTGATGGAAGATGCTGTGTTTAAAGCTCAACCTGAGAACTGGTGGATGCAGGGCTCAGCTGGTTGTTGTAAGACTCAACCTCCTTGTGGAGGATGTTATGAGTTGCAATCTGCTTCTTCAGGTCAGGCAAAGTGGGGCCGTACTCCATTTTGCTTACATCTTTCTGTGATGTTTTGAACAAAATGGTTGTCAAAAATATTGATTATTAAACACAGCTCACTTTAGTCTGTATATTGTACTGCTTGCATATAACTACTTCTGATTATACATGCAAAATTGAAGTAAAACGGTCCAAGCAATCATAGTCTGATTTGTGCGTGTGTGTCTGTGTGGGTTTTCTGACCTGTTTCTGGTTGAGCACCTGAGCCCAGTTAATACGTGGCTGTTGTTTCACACTGCCCAAATGCTCATACAGCTCTCGGTAAAGGGAGCAATCTTTCAGCCAGCGCTCGTGAAGACGACTTACACTGGATTCGTGAGAAAAGTAGAAATGAAAAACTATGGAGCTTGTGATAAGCAATCTGAATGCTATTAGTTTTCATATAATTACATAAGAGTACAGCATTCAAACAATTCAGCTCAGTTTAAATGAGACAGAACAATAACAAAGTGAGTCATGGCCATTTGGGTGTGGAAGATGCCTCTAGTGTAACTCACTCATTTTCTATTTCTGTTGCTTGAGGGTGTTTCAGTTTCTTGGCTTTGTCCATATCCAGAAACAGGTCTTTCAGGAGCCCCTCTGCCCGGCCTAGGAGGTCGGCATTCTCCTTCTGGTGTATTAATGCCTTGTTTTTCTTTTCATTGTCAGCATCCTAAGCAAAGAGAAAGGGTCAGTGTCAATGTACTCAATATATCTGTTTATTATAACAAAAATGCTCTGAATTAAAGAATGTTTTCTTACAATGAGCAACAGCTCTTCTGCACGCAGAACATCTTTCTCAACGGTGTCTGCATTGTTTTGCATGCGAGCAATCAGCAGGGTCAGATTACTCATCTGTGACCTTTGGTTTCAAAATCAAAAAGGTTACAATTCGATATGCAATTGGTTGGTGAAATAGGTAAAATACACTCAAATGCAGAAGAAAGTAGTTTAAGATGGCATTAGGTAGACATAAAACAGAATATGTGAAGACCATCAAATTAGTTGATTCTCTAAACCCACTTATCCTTGGCAGGGTCAAGAGAGGGGGAGGAGCCTAAATCTTAAAAAAATGATACACACTAAAATTAACCCTCGATACAATCTGACACACCCTAGAATGAAAACTAACCAGCAGTTGTGAATCAGATGCCCGTGCTGACAGGTGATCTAAAATCATTAACAATAATGATCTAATAATCTCATAGTAAAACACGAAGAGATACATTTTAATGAAAGTTCACGTTGTTAAAGAAAAATGTTGAAAAAAAATGAAAATGTTTTTGGGACTGAAGAGGGCAACAAAGTGTTCAAGTGAAACCAAATTTTGACTATAGGAGTGTTCACCCAAGTTTTTGTATTGCTTCTATTGATTCTAATGACAGACATTATTAAACCAGCCTAGTATGACCTCATACCTATAGAACATCTTGAAGGTGTGGACAGCCTCCCTTCGTATAAAATTTCCAAAAGCCAAAGCACAAGGAAAATCATCCAAAAATAATGTCATTCAGCTATTCTCCGAGTAACTATTATCCAGTTATTTTGTTTTCATGATAGAAATGTGTCAAATACATTATAGAATTATGTTCTAAAATGTTATTCTTGCTCTAAAGATCTTTCACAATTTGACAAAACATACTAAAACTTATTTGTCATCCGTCTGCTATGTAAACTTTTTTTACTGTTTGTAGTTACAATACCATGTTATTTGCATGACCATGTCAAAAGATTGAACCAACACCCACCAGTCTAGTGGTTGAACAAGCATGTCAGCCCTTACAGGAACTGAGGTATCAGTATCTGTGACAAGGACACTCCTGTCACTGTTTCTACCACTTTTCGAATCTGCTTTTATTGGGTGGCCCTGCTCACTGTGTATGTGTACAGTACGTGGGTAATTGCATAAGTATTTAGCTGTTTGTGATAAATCTAATGTACTGACAAATTCTTATTGCGAAATATAGGTGAGCACAATGCTGTAATTGTTATTTAAAGGACGATTTAACACAGAGCACAACTGTACTTCGGTTTTTCAGTTTAGCTTAATCTTTACTCAACATATTTGACATTTCTTGATTACATTTGGAGTACAGGTTACAAGATAAATAAATAAGTTATAAATAAATAAGTTGTTGCAAACGTTACCATATACAGGCGTTTTCTATTTAATGTTTAAATTGTTGAATTTATTTGAAAAGATATCTGATATGTTTAATGATCTAGGATTCAATAAATGAACCTTAATCTTCTAGATTTGCTTTATACGGTAGATTAAGAATCCATTATACTTTTTACATTTTATAAATCTTAATAGTTAAAAAGATATTTGTGAGAAAATGTAAATTTCAACTTCATCGTCATTTAAGTTGTATATTCTCTTATCTGCTTTTACTCAAAACTGATCCCGTCTGAACACAAGAAAACGGAACAGGCTGGAGTATAAAATCACCAATAACACTTACTTGTTAGTCTTGGAATCATCTTTGATTGTGTATGTTTTCTTCCCAAACATCCTGAAAAGTTACCTTCTCTGCTGCCAGTGTTTCAGTGTGTCTGGCTTGCTTTTGCGTTAACCCCCACAAACTCTGTACTGCACACACACTCTCTCTCTCTGCCTCTCTACAACTGTCACGCAGAGCTAAAGCAGAGCTATTCTTCTGTTTCCACTCCGCCCTGAGACACAGGTGTTGGGCAACACCCTGACAACCTCTTTCTGCTGGACCGGGTTTACCAGTTTCACCTTCCCATTCTTCCTAAACACAAACACATAGTTACACTTACATCTCTGTCATTCATGTGTAGGTTTTTTTGTCTGGTTGCTAGTTATATGAAGGTGTTTATATATAAACATTTTAACAATATGTGACCACAATGTCACTTAGCTGACTGCCATTTGAATAAAGTCGAGACCCAAATAACCTTACAAAAAAATGGAAAGTCACACGTATTGGATGGCTCTTAAAAACAATCATCATTCTTAAGTTTGGGTGATTTAGTATTTGTTGACAGAGCATGGAAGTTATACTAGTCATGTAGAACAATTGGTGTTGCTGAATAACACCTATACTAATCGGTTACTCTTTTTAGTATTTCCTGTGTCGTTTCACTGTTTCTGCTGTATTAAAAGTGTCTGTGAATTTTATATGTTGTGGAATGTAGCTGGACCACTTTCTCTCAGCAGGGTTGTGGTAGTTAGCCCACATTTCTAACATATACTGTCACATGGTTGGGTGTGACAAAGCTTAAGGCCTAGAGCCATACTATGCAGTCACTCCCTTGACTACCCATTTCCAGTTACCTTACCATTCATTTGATTACTTTATACTATTTTCCATTACACACTAACACATAGGCTGTATACGTTAAATGTTCTATACATGTTTTTGCAAATATCAATTCTTAAAAAGCTGGGAAACAGTTTTACATTACATAATGTTTTGCAAGCTACCAACATGGACTGTATATTGAGCATTCATACAATAGTCTGTAATTATTTATTAGTCTTTGTCTGCCTTCCTCCCCCACCTGAGAGATTAAGCCAGGCTCAGATGAACGTCATATGCCCATCCCTAACTAGAGATTACGCCAGCTCCAGCTGAACATCCAGTGCCATCCTCCTGCGAGCCTGATGACTGACTGACCATCCCAGCTCCAGTTTCAGGCAATTCCATCCCCAACCAAGAGCAAAGTGACCATCTGACCATCTCAGCTACAGCTCAGGCAATTCTATCCCCAACCAAGAGCAAAGACTGACTACTTGTCACATTAATGCTAAATTTACAATACTAAGTATATAATGCTTAACTTTCATCACATGACAGCAGTTTTAGAGGTGCCGTTCTTTGGCTGTTTTCGAAGCTTTGATTATGTTTTTTGGGGTGTTTAACAATGGATGTTCATGTTTCTAGTTTAAAAAAAAACGCTTTGTATTTCACATATTTTGAGTCTATTGTTCACCGCTGTCCCTCTTATCACAAAACGAGAAGATTTTTTCAGGTTTCTATAAAGTCCCTCCTTCCGAAATGCTCTGGGGTGCGTTTCCCGAACAACTATAAAAACTCACTGGTTAACCACCATAGTATGATGCATCCTTTGGGAAATTAACGCTGTAGTTACGACTGTTTCCTGAAACGGAAGTAACTCTGTCGGAGATCCATTGTTTGAACCTTTCATGATCCTGTCCTTCTTGTCAGGAGTTTAGTTCTGTGGACAGGGTCATGACAGTACCATGTCTTTTGTGCTTGTTGTGTTATGTGTGGAAACACTTGGCCTTTGTTGTGACTTTGTGCCACGTGTTCTCATGTCGCGTGCCTTGGCCCCACCCCCCTTGTTTCCCCGTAATCTTCCCATTAGTGTTTGATTCCCCTCACCTGCCTATTGTTGTTTATCCCTCATTGGTGTTCCCCTATTTAAAGCCCTAGTACTCTCTGTCCCGTGCCGGTTCGTCATAACTATGTTCGTGTCTAGTCCCCATGCTATTTACCCTGTTCCAGCCCCTGTCTTACCTTGTATGTGTTTGTGGAATTATTATAAGTATTGACTTTGTTTATTTTGCCCCCTCGTGGGAAGTATTTGAATTGAATCTTGTTTTATTTCAGAGTTTGCCCCCATCGTGGGATTTTGTTTATTAAAGGTCTTTTTGTTTACTTCAGCTGTCTGCATCTGGGTCCTTCTGCCACTATCATGACAGAATGAACCGGCCAACCATGAACCCAGCAGGCAGTAGCTCATCCCCGGCTAGGCGGGAGTTGGCTGACCACCAGCATTGGTGGCAGTCGACTTCCGCCATGGTCCAGAAGGGCGGCGGTCCTTTCCCTGTTTTTCTTATTTTCTCCTTTAAAGCTGCTTTGGAACCATGCACACTGTAAAAGCACTATATAAATAAAATAAAATTTAATTGAATATTAAAGATCTCATTAAAATTACATGATTATCTTTCTCTTCAAAATCAATATAAACCTATTTAATTCTTCCCATGAAAATTATCTACAATTTCTGTGACTACAAATATGGATTCCCTTTAAAAGAACCAAACTCAGACCCCTTTAAGTGGACCATGAGGTGGACCAGATGAAAAAGGACCGAGTTCTGTCTCTCTCCTTGAAAGAGGACTCGGATCCTTTTTGGTCCACTTAAGCAGTAATGGGTACTCAGACCTCTTTATGTTCATACTGTTTTTTGGGGACTGATCCGTGGTAACATTACCATGGTTTTATTATAGTAAATATAGTATCAATTAAAATATAGAAAACGTTCGCAGTTAGTAAGAGTTTGTGTACTGTAATAAGGGTCTGAATGGCGAATTAACTGCAATGCTATATTGAAAAAAATGTGTCCGACAAACCGAATATTTTGACCAGTCACCGTGACACAGAGTTTGTAATCATGTCGCGTGTTACCTGTATAATGTATTTTTCTCACGGTGACAGCCGAAGCTAAAGGAAGAATTTAAGCAGACTCATGCCCATCATGCATTCAAATTTGAACTCTGGCGGTTGGCAATCAAACTGTTTCTGTGCCTGAGAAACAAACAAAAAATACTCAAAACATGTATCTAAACTAACGTAATAAAGAAACGAAACCAATTATAATTAACCATTATAAACTAAACTATTTTAATGGCTGCAACAGTTTTAACAGTCTCATTCACATCATTCATTTAATTTAAATCAGTTGGCAATCAAACGATGCGTTCAGCACCTGAACCACAAACAAAAAAATACTTCACACATGTTTCTAGATTAACGTAATAAAGAAACTAAACAAAATATGAATAATTCCCATTAAAAACAAACACTAAACTGTTTTAATGGCTGCAACAGCCTGAAAGCGGAGGTGTTGCAGCCAGTCGGACTCGGGCTGAGAATTCTGATAAGCTGTCGGACAACGGCCAGGCAAGAGCCTAAATTTGAGGCCCGTGCAGGGCTCTACACTTGTATATGACAGACGGATCTAGTGATCAGATTTAAAATGTGACGTGCTGTAAGGATTTACGCAGCTCTCTCTTTCAGTTGCATTATGCGCTCCTCCGACGCCCTTATAAGCATCATTTACACATTGAATTAGAGCTTTACAACTTTAACATTTTTAAGAGCTTTAATGAGCTGTCCAAGTTGAGAAATATGTGACAATGCGCCTTACTTACACGCAGATCCCTTTACGCGTGCACTGTACCTATTTAGGAGAGAGAGAATTTGTACAGGAACAGCAAGGGAGCCGAGAGCGGTTTGTGTTCACAATGCATGTTTTTAGCGAACCGTATCATAAGCAGAAAGCAAACCGTTCCCAGACCACCTTCTGAGATGGTCTCGGTTCGGTTCCCTTCCAAGGAGTCCGAGATCGTTTGCAGTGTTCACATATGGGCCAAAAATGCAGCGAACCGTGCTCAGACCCCCAAAAGTGCGAAAACGCTCTAAGTCAAGTCTCAAGTCTTTAAACGGAGTCCAAGTCAAGTCTTAAGTCTCTGAAGTGGAGTCCAAGTCAAATCTCAACTCTCTGTTCTATTTTTAGCAATCGATCTCTAAGATAGTTATTGCAATTCACTGTGTATGAAGCTAAATCGGTTTTGAAATATATCAACTAATTAACAGAACGACTTGGGTATTCGAACAAGTGCTGATGGAGGTTTGATAGCCTGTGTTTTCTTCTTTTTACTAGGTCTTTGCACCACATTTACCCGTGCAAAATCAAAATACATTTTATGTGCAATAATGATGTACTAATATGAACCATTATGCTGTAATCTAGGCCAAATTAAATAATGTAATGAATTGCATGATGTGTAGCCTAATTAAATGTTCCAAACAAAGATTGAACTGTTTTTACACAATTTACTTGATCTTAGAATGAAATTAAACCAGGTCATTACCTTTATTTTTCTGAAAAGTTTAGTAACTACTGGATATGCATTGTTGCAACACAGAGAATATTAGACCATGAACTCATGTACTAGTTCATTCAATCTCCTTTGATTTAAATGACTCGTTCAGTAGGGCGTATTCATTAAGTACATTCAACCAATGAAACACTCTGACGGGGCTCACACTGAAGCGCTATTGGCTCATGGCATGCCTCTCTCTGCAACGTTTTGAACAACAAGTTTCCTGGAAACGGTTTGAAACGGTGTGCAATAGGGTTTGAGATGCGTTTTCTCTTCTAGGTGGGCGTGTCAAGAATGTCAGTCCAATCAGCAGCAACATGTATATGACCCACGCGGTATAAAAGAGACAGATCGCACAATGGGTCCAAGTAAAGTCGTTTAAATGTGTCCGCTGCAGCTCGGTATACGCAACAATTCAAGATATTAGAAGAGATGTATTTTGCAGTATTCAACACGTATTTATACCGATTTCATCAGGGATCTGAAAATTCTTCAAAAAGAACACAAAGAATGGCCTTCTCCGCTGCCATAGTTCAACTCTTGGGTCATCACGTCACGTTAAAAAAACGTTTTGCAACATTTTTCGGGGCTGAACGCAGCCCAGAGCTGCACTCTTTTCTTGAGACTGAACTGAATGAGAAAAATCTTTCAAAAAGACATATTACAGAAACTGTCTTACATTTCTTACATCATGCAAACATGTTACATACTTGCTTTGATTTTTAAAGTGTCATTCAATCTTTTGATGTACAATACAAATTACTTCATCACTTCTTTTGGCTTAACTGTTACTTTATGTTGCATTTCACGTTATGCAGCAGCTCGCATTAGCGGATAAGTTAACATTGGCATTTAAAATGTTCGTGCTTGCCTTTGTTATGAGTTTCAGGGTGACTCGTCTATGGCAAGCCGAATTAGCTTAAATTGACCCCAGCGTTACTCGTCATAAATGATTTTTATTAGTAAGAATTAAATTAGAGAGCTCTATAATTCAATTTTACTAGTAATAATTCAGTTTATAGAGCTCTCTAATTTAATTTTAATTTTAATTTAAATATGTATAGCATTTTATACAGTGAAAGTGTAATATCCACTTTCTTTTTGGCAGATTTATTACCACTTGCGTTGTCTGTTGGCCTGTAGAATAGAGCTGTAATCGGGCCTTAAAAGTTAGGCCCGACAGTGCCCGAGCCCGGCAGAATGTCTATTTTGATTGACAGCTTTTTAAAAGCCCGAACCCGTTTACAGCCTTGACAGCTTTTGTCAAGAACAAGTCATTTATACAAGTTTAAACATAATTTATTCATGAATTAACGTAGCCTATAGGCCACTTGGAAGTTGGAACAAAGAAATAAAATAAGTCCTCTGTAACATCGTAACATCTCAGCACTCTAAAGAGGCCAACACGGCAATAAAAATGTGTCTTTCTTAACAAATTAAATTAAGATAAATTCTAAATTAAGATGGGTATTTGGCAATAACGAAATTAAGATTAAGGCTCCGCGGGATTTGCGTCGCCACTTCTCTCCACCATTCGACCTCAACGCGACGGTGAATAGAACAGCTGAAATTTTATAAAAGAATAATGCCAACATTAGCCTAAACACGCTGTCATTTTTTCATACCAGCTGTTTTAATGTAGCGAGTGACCTCGTCGTCTTCCCAGTTAGGTTCCTGTACGTTTTCCACAAAATTCGCTCTTTTTGCCGGAGAGGACTGGGTTCGATTCCGGAGAGCTCTGGGTCTCGAATCTCCACATCTAGTGCACCTGCAGCCATGGCTTGCAAAAGAGTCCGGGCATGAGCATGTACGGGATTCCTGTCTGAGTGTGACAACATTCTCAGCTGGTTAAATTTTGGCCAGAGGGACGTTGCAATCTTTTGGAGGTCCTGTATTATCACTTTACGCGCGAGTCTTCGTGCCCTTTACGCACTACAGCTTGCTGAGGGGAGTCCAAGGCATTGGGCTGACAGTGGCATTTAAGTTTCTCACACCAGAGACACACACGATTAAGTGTTGGATACTTGTCTCCCTCAAGTTCCCGCTGTGCTTCATAGAACGGCTTCAGAAAGTCTATCAAAAAGCAATTTTTTCAATGCGAGCGCTCTCCCCTCGTGCCTCCAGCTTTTCATGGAGCTCAGGATAAATGGCCTACAGAAGTCAGTGTGAGGTACACCATACTGAACCGAGTGTCTCTCATTTGCAGCAATGTTGTTGACAGTTGCGCAGCCAACCCCGACTGTTTAACATACCTGACTAATGATTTAGCAGCAGAAATGGTATCTCCTACGTCCGGAGCTTTGGATTACTCTGCAATGTCGAGTCCATGGCGCAGTACCGTATTAATGACATGGTCAATCCAGTCCAATCGCTGGTATGGCCGCAGAGCCAATTTAATGTTTGCCCCCTCATCGGTCACCCATTCAATTTTACTGAGAGAGGAAGTCACCAGTAGTTTCAATATCTCCTGTCTGATATGTTCTCCCGTCTTTGCCTCTTCCAAAGGGAACGCCGCAGTTGTCAGGGTTTTATTCACCAGTTCCATATCCTCACTTATGAAATGGCATGTGATTGTCAAATAACTAACTTTGCGATAATCCTCTGTCTACATGTCTGTGGTCATTGCGACTGTGCCATCCTTCAACAAAGTCTTGAGTTTCTGTACTAATGCTAAGTTCTGTACTTTTCGGGGCTTCTCACGCTTAGCAAAACGCATCACATGATCGTTCATTTACCTTGCAAGCCCGAGCCCGGCACGAGCTTGTGTAAAATGATAGAAATTAAGCCCGAACCCGGCAAAGACTGGTGGCTGGAACGCAGAATTAAAGGCGTGGTGCAAATGAATTATTAGTTACTGCAAAGGAAAAGATGTGTTGCAAAATCATTGCTGCTAAAGTTTTTCTTTGGAAAAATGCATTTGATCATTCAGTACTTTTTTTTTTTTTGCAAAACTTTATTTTGTTTGCAAAACTTCTCTCAATGCCGAATTTTTCTTTTGCGATTCATCATTTTTGTTTGCAGTTGATTTTTTTGCTAAATTTTCTTTTGCTTTTGCAAATATATGCGGCACTCAATTGACTAGTCTTGTGATAAAGGCCAGAAACACCCAATGAGGATGAGGTGCACAACTGACAATGTGTCACATTGATGGGAACCATACAAAGGGCATTATCAGCAGTACCTAACCAAAAGGCATCATTCACCCAGGATAATGGATGTGATGAAAGTGGGACACACAATTTATGAGATGCCTCTCAGGAAAGTTAAGTATGCTATGTATTTCTATAATCATTTATCCCCCAAACACAGAGAATGCCTACCCGACGAACCCAGTGAAACCTTAAACCTTCTTTCTATTCATATTCTTGACAGCTTCCCCTGTCATGCATAAGGCATGGGAAATGTCCCATTGGGCAATTTAACTGTGCTGAAATAGTGGGATTATAACACCTAGTCCTATTAAGCGAATCTTTTGATATTATTGTAAAAAGAGTGCAAACCGTTATAAAAAGGCACGAAAAGCAGCAAAGGCTGAGTACCTCCGAAACCTCAAAGAAACTAACAAAAACAATCAAAGGTTTTTATTTAGTAAAGTTGCTAAACTAACAATTAAACAGACTTCACCTGACCTGGCTATTCCACCGCACCTAGGTAGCAATGAATTCATTCATTTTTTTACAGAAAAATATGAGACAACATAGTAAAAACCCAACCTCCAAGTGTGTCCGATGAATAAGTATCAACCACTGTGCCAAAAGAAAAGCTACAGTGTTTTTCACCTATAAAACAGTGTTTATTCCTGCCTTGTAAACGTGTTTCAATTCATGACATTTTTTCATAATGATCTCATCATCTTCAACAGAAAAGTGAATTGCGCTGATACTCGCGAGTCAATCAAACTGATGATGCTCTCCATGTTCCATCGATGTAATTGGTAAAAGTAGTATAGTGTGAAAAAGAATCTCTAGAATAAATTTAGTTCAGTGGGTAACGTCCCTACAGTAATGAAGTGACGCGCGCCTGTTCCCTTCAGCACGAGCTGCAGCAGCACCGAGCAGGAGTCACGTGACGTTAGGCAGGGGCGCGACTCGCAAGCAGCCAGTCTCTCCTGTGCGACGAGGTGAACAGGACGATGACGGATGATAACTTTTATTAGTTTCATTTCTGACATTTTGCTTGTACGAATAGCACCACCATTTTTAAAAGTACAGATTGAGGCAAGGGCGGAGAACAGCGCCTGTGTATGTTAATGTTGTTTCACTCACTGTACTATAAATACAACATACTGTACAAGGCCTATGATTGATCACAGATTTCAGGCATTAAACAGATTTTGCGAATATAACGCGGAATGGCTTGAATCTTGCAAATCTATTATGTAAGATTCTATTATTTTTATTTTTCCCTGTATGGTCCAACGTATCTACTGCAGGTTTTTTTACATATAATTTATAAGTGAACACTGTAGTATACACTGAAGTATTTTTTTTCATTTGGGCAAATATATTACTATTGTATTGTAGGACTGAAAACACAGAATGCAGAAAAATTCAGACGGAATTTGGGAAAAAATAAAACGGATTTCTTATTGTAGTTGTGTCATCCCTCATATTGCAAGCCATATCTCTCCGGCCCCTCATTTGGGATGATTTTCATGAACTGGCCCCCATGACAAGCTAATTGAATAGCCTTGTTATAATGCCTATAGCATTCCCTAATGCATCTGTGTGGTGTCAGAGCTTTAAGGAAGGTAAAGTAAATGGGGAACAGTACAAAACCCTTTAAATGAATGAAATATGTGACCAATACTCAATTTCAAGCTTCAATACAATCTTCTCTTCTTTGTTCTATGACAGGACTGTTTGATAGCCTGTTGGTGGGAGACAGGGGTTACGTATGCTATTCTGACCATTGAACCACTTCAACATGGCCCACATGCGATTCAGTGTTTGTTCACCACGCTTAGTGATACGGGCCACACACGGACCCATCGGGGATAGATAGATGAATAACATGGCTGATACTAATAAACTCAAACATGGCAGGCCATGAATCACATTCATCATCATCACATTTCATGAATCACAATCACATCAAGGTTAAATTTAAAGGTAAAAAATTAAAGACATAAACAAACAACTTAATTTCTCTCTATCGTTTTAACTTGAAATTAGTATCAAGTCGCATTCAATTATACATTAACAGTTCATGTTTACACCCCTTGCAGAATATTGCTCTTTTTGTTTAATCCTGTAGCAACATAACAGATATTTGAACATATTACACAAGACAAAATATTTCATACGCTGCATGTTTTTAAAGTACATGTTGACATTAAATAATTTAAACTTGCTATTTGACATTACTTCAACCGATTCCAATGAATCACTTTGAACCCAATAGTTACAGAAACACACAGATTGTGTGTGTGGAGCATTTGTATGTCTGTCTTTTGTTGTTTTCACCTTTTTCTTGTTTTTTACAGGTATATGACTTTAGTTGTTTTTCTTGTATTCAATGCGTCTCATGTACAGCTGCTTTGTAACAATGAAAATTGTAAAAAGCGCTATATAAATAAAGTTGAGTTGAGAAACTAACCACTGGCCAAAATGAGAAAAAGATTAAATTTGCTCGCACTTAATTTAAGGGAGCAAGAATGTTTACAGATAATTTCTTAAATATCGTGTGTCTTTAAGCATTACTTACTGTCTGCAGCTTTGCCTAATAGTGCACTCATAGCACTAGGAACAGACCTCAATTGTCCTGAGTGGCAAAGCTCCATTACAGCACTGAGCTGAATTCCTGTTGCTAGGATTATGAACACACACAGAAAAAGTCAAACTTGCAATAAACAAACTGCAAATTTTGATCAAAGTCAATTTTTAAACACAACTGTTTATTTGTATGGTCCATGCAAGCTGACAGAAACCATCCTATTTGTAGAGGTCAGGGTTAATGGTAGTAAGTGTTACTTAAATCTACACAACTAAATCAACACAAACAGAAAAAAGGCTGATTCTCGTGGTCTGTTTTACATTTGATCATTCAAGTGAATATAGCTACATCAATGGCAGTATCACAATGGCAGGTCTTACATCAATTCATGAAAAAGAAAATCTGACCACTGAAGTGAAAACCTTAAAAGAAATAAAATTCTGATGCGGGAAATATAATAAATCATCTGTACTGACAATGTTTTACCCGTTCAATATAATAACGTATCCACTATTATATAATGTGGTGATATGAGATGATCTAGGAATTTGTTTTTCAGACTGTAATTTGGGATTAAACAATTACATAAGAGTAAACAAATCACATTTCCGCTGCAATGATAGGGTGTATGGACTGTTGTGCCCCTAGCAAGATCATTGATACTTTAGGTTTATATTACACCCACTTGTAGAAATAAAGATACTTGATAAACTTAATATTTCATTTCAGCCACTTAAATTTTCCACATTGCATTTATTTTTCTCCAATCAGTAATAAAAGAAAGTTCTCAGAAATGGTATGGAACATAATAAAATTCAATAAAGCAGGGGTTATTTCACCAAAAAAAGAAAATAATGTCATTAATTACTTGCCCTTGTTTCGTTCAAACCAATATGGATTTCTTTGTTCTTCACCATCAAAAACTTACATTAGTTTAATCAAGCTACATAAAAACTACTGAGTGTTCTTAAAGTACACAGATGTATTTGGTGAAAAAAATATATATATTAACCCATTGTTTAAATCCTGACCTATGCCTTTTCTGTGCAAGATTCCAATGTCAATTTACTGTTGTAACACATTAGCGATATATACAAAATGCATCTGCACAGAAACGAGAATGCAACAGAAATGGCTGAAGACCTTGATATTCAAGAGGATGCCCCCATCTCTATGCCAAAAGAATTTGAATACACACCATAAGTCATTGTTGTAATGTCATTTTTGAGAATAGCTGGTCCCATTACAAAGATTAAAAATAAATAACATTGGGTTTGAACAACACAAGTGTGAATAAATAATGACAAAATTTACATATTTGGTTGAATTTCCCCTTCAAACTTAGAATGCTGCATGGACTACAAATGCAGCCAAACAGGCCCAAATGACATTGGAATTAGTTTCCAAAGCCAAAGAAGCCCTTGAAGTAGCCAGTGATGCCCCCCTTGCCCTTCTGCTCAACCTTGTCATCAAGAGGTGGAAAAGCAACATGGTTAAGTGCTAGGTCGAAGAAGAGAGGCTTGAATGGGACTGGATGAAATTCTGGAGGGAACTGCACTAGATTGGGCTGCTTGCTCAGGAGGATGGGGTCATGACGGAAAGTTTCCAAATGCTCGGACAGAGGCTGTGGATCAAAGAAAAAGAGGTTTTACAAAGTTGTACGATATACCTTCTACCTTGCAATGTTCATTCTACTCTAAAATATATTATTTGGCATGAGTGCAAACCATAAACAAACCACATCTGATAATTTACGCAGGGCATTTTTGCAGGGTAACTATTGATTTGCATGTAAAGAATCTGTGAGGATGACATAAGGACCAAGGGGAAGCCCAGAGCTAAAGCAGAAATGAATGAATGAACATGACAGCAACAACATTGTCTTTCAGCCAATGAGTGAGGGCTAACGTGGCACAATACTATTATTATTAATAAGCTAGCCACATAATGTATGCAGATAGGGGATTTACATGATTTAAGTTATACATGTGTGTTGAGCACAATATGATCATGAACTGTTGTTGTGAAGATAAATTATGTTCCTGGCAACACAATTTCTATTTTCAGAATTTTTGGGGTTGCTACATTTGCCAAGTAAAAACCTTCCTGGTGTCCAAGTTACCCAAGTCTATAGACCGTTCCCTCTCTTACCGTGGTGTCTTTTAACTGCTGTTGTGCGGGCAACTCATCTGCAACATCTTCTTTATCTGAAAGACAAATACATTCATAATTATTCGCTTTCAGGTAAGAGTAGGTTAACTGGTCCATTGTGAATGACTGAACTCTTCGTAACAGATACTAAATGGTATCCTTGATGACCCACCTAAGATTGCTGCGGCCTGAACAGAGAACTTTTCAGCATTGACCACAGTAATCAGCTCCTGGACATCTGGAAGATCCTGAAAGAAAGGCCAGAATAAGAGCCAATACATTCTTTACCTAGAACACCCTCATAAACTCCCATCAAATTGAGCACATTTGACCAGAGACGACATGCAACGCAGGACTGCTTTGGGTAAAGGGTTTGAATTGTCATTGGTCTCACAATACAATGTCCGGTTGCATCATCAATTTGAAATATTACTACACAAGTAAGCCTGTCTGTCTCACACTTTAACACTCCGTCTACACCATACGTGAGCAGCACTACTTTGGGCCAATCATCTCATTAATGCATGCATATTCTGGACTGTGCATCTCTTCACGTCTCTGCATAGAAGCTGTTCAAAACATTTCCGAACCCTTTCTCATGTATTCGCCAAATTGCACAACTTCCACACATTTTCTGTGTATCTGTATATGTAAACATTACTGTTTTAGCGTCAACATTTTTCTCTGGCAGTTCAGTAGGTCAGTTTAAAGCTTTCTAATACAGCAGTGCTCTTTGGAATCTGCATTTTATAAGCATTAAAGTATTTTAAAAAACCAAAAAAAGTTAACTCGTTCATCAGGTACATGACAACACAAATGTTTGTGGGGGCCAATATTGTCAAATCTTTTTACCCAAACTTGAGAACTTAGCACATCTTAACAACTTCAGGATTTTTTGTTTTAACCTACAAAAAAAACTTTATAAAAAAATGTATTCACACTATCTGCTCTATAAAATGTTCTAAACCAGGACGTTTTCCCTATTTGTCTGAACCTGCTTGGTGCCTGATAATCGCTGTTGTGGCTATATTTACATTTTTATATAATACTTTTCTTAGTAACCACTGTTTCAAAGCAGCTTTGATGAAAGTTATTACCTGAATATCCTTATGTTGCCATTCCTTTTATTGGTTATGCATTATAGCAATACAATGCTGTTTTTCGATACCTTGGTAGTCACATTACTCTTTTGTAAGGAAAGTCGTGTTGATGAGTGGTGTATGCTACCTCAAGGCTGCCATTGAAGCTCTTGGCTTTCAGTTGGACCTCCTTGGCATATTTCAGAACCCTTTCATACAGGACAAGACCTTCACTCCATTTCTTCACAAGAACATAAGACTGAGCTATATAGAAACACCTGACAAGAATAAAAGAACAGACAAACAGATTTAAACAGATTAAACAGACTGATAAAAAAGGCTGACAAAAAGAGATTGAAATCTCACCTATAAGCCTTGTACACCACAGTCTTAAGTGCCACCTCTTTCTGAAAGGTTTGATCCCCTTCTAGACCCTGCAAGGATGACAGCTCAGCAAGACTCTGGATAAAGAATAAAAAAAACACAAACACTGTTAAACTTTGTTTCATACTCTAGGTACTCTCCATGTTCACTGGTATTTGAAATTCCTGCTCAGTCCTTTGACTGTTAAAAGGAGAGGTTTTAGGAAACCACTTGTGATAAGTGTAATAAAATATTAGTCTTGTTTGTAATAATACGTTTATTCTACATGTAATTATGATTATTCACAATTAATGAAACTTTCCTTAGTAGTAAAAGATGTAAATGGTTAAATAAATTCCATCCATCCATCCATCCATCCATCCATCTTCTTCCGCTTATCCGGGGCCGGGTCGCGGGGGCAGCAGTCTAAGCAGGGACGCCCAGACTTCCCTCTCCCTAGACACTTCCTCCAGCTCTTCCGGGGGGACACCGAGGCGTTCCCAGGCCAGCCGGGAGACATAGTCCCTCCAGCGTGTCCTAGGTCTTCCCCGGGGTCTCCTCCCGGTGGGACATGCCCGGAACACCTTCCCGGGAAGGCGTCCAGGGGGCATCCGGAAAAGATGCCCGAGCCACCTCAGCTGGCCCCTCTCGATGTGGAGGAGCAGCGGATCTACTCTGAGCTCCTCCCGAGTGACCGAGCGTCTCACCCTATCTTTTAAGGGATCGCCCAGCCACCCTGCGGAGAAAGATCATTTCGGCCGCCTGTATCCGGGATCTTGTCCTTTCGGTCATGACCCACAGCTCATGACCATAGGTGAGAGTAGGAACGTAGATTGACCGGTAAATCGAGAGCTTCGCCTTGCGGCTCAGCTCCTTCTTCACCACGACAGACCGGTACAGCGACCGCATTACTGCAGAAGCTGCTCCGATCCGTCTGTCAATCTCCCGTTCCATCCTTCCCTCACTCGTGAACAAGACCCCCAGATACTTGAACTCCTCCACTTGAGGAAGGAACTCTCCACCTACCTGAAGTGAGCAAGCCACCCTTTTCCGACTGAGAACCATGGCCTCAGATTTGGAGGTGCTGATTCTCATCCCAGCCGCTTCACACTCGGCTGCAAACCGTCCCAGTGCATGCTGAAGGTCCTGGTCTGATGGGGCCAGCACGACGACATCATCCACAAAGAGCAGAGATGATATCGTGTGGTCCCCAAACCCGACGCCCTCCGGCCCCTGGCTGCGCCTAGAAATTCTGTCCATAAAAATTATGAACAGAACCGGCGACAAAGGGCAGCCCTGCCGGAGTCCAACATGCACCGGAAACAAGTCTGACTTACTGCCGGCAATGCGAACCAAGCTCCTGCTCCGGTCGTACAGGGACCGGATAGCCCTTAGCAAAGGGTCCCAAATCCCATACTCCCGGAGCACCCTCCACAAGATGCCGCGAGGGACACAGTCGAATGCCTTCTCCAAATCCACAAAACACATGTGGATTGGTTGGGCAAACTCCCATGAACCCTCCAGCACCCTGGAGAGGGTATAGAGCTGGTCCAGTGTTCCACGACCGGGACGGAAACCACACTGTTCCTCCTGAATCCGAGGTTCTACCATCGGCCGGATTCTCCTCTCCAGTACCCTGGCATAGACTTTCCCGGGGAGGCTGAGAAGTGTGATCCCCCGATAGTTGGAGCACACCCTCCGGTCCCCCTTCTTTAAATAAATTTGTATATGTTATTAGCTAGAGATATTTATATTTAACTTAAGTGCACCTGTCATGATTACTCGCAGTACCTGTAAGACCGTGTTATTCCTTTTGACCGATTGTTATCTGGGTACAACATACCATGTAATGCCACGACTGGCCAATCAGAATCAAGTATTCTAAAGCGCTGTATAATAAGCTTTTTGTTTTACTTTTGTAAAATGTGTAGTATACATGGGCGTCGGAACCATGGTACTTTTTAAGACCAATGATATTGGGGCCACTCACTTTTACAGTCTCTAAATACATGGTCAATTTACAGAGCGCCGTCAGTCAAATTCATTCCAGAAAAGACAAAAAAACTCCATTCTGCGTTTTAGCTACAGCCTTGACTTATCTTTATTCTGCGATCTTACGTTATCTGAGATCACATCAAAGAAACTGAGGTCAATGTTCAAGGTTAAGACTGTGTGCAATCAGAACCTGCAAGATGATGTCGTAGAGTCGTATGAGGTCTTGTGGTCGCGGTCCTCTTTTGTTCTCATCTGTCTCTGGTTCTTTCAGTTTTGCCTGCAGCATGTGAGCCATGCTCTCATTTCTCTTTACTACAGTCCACAGTTTTATATATGTCAGGTAACTGTGTAAAGATAAGGATAAAGACAACATGTACTACATACTACACAGCAGATCAACATAAATGCAATGCTGTACATCGTTTTGTCATTCATATAAATAAAAAAAACAGGCAGGTGTATTTCATAAGGGTTAGAACTGAACTTGGTCATAAAGTCGATCTCCAGGAGCAGGATTAGTCACGACTGGTATACACAAAAAAGAACTGGACATATTTTAAGGCATAACTACTCAAGCCTCAAATAGAACCTTACATCAGATTTTTTTACAAAACATGCAACCTCTGGGAATCAAACATATGACATTGGCATTGCAAGATCTTGCTTTGCACTGCAAGAGAACAAATGTTTTAAGAATTTAACTTGTTGCTTACCTAAGCAGGTATTGGATATTGGACACCTTGCCACTTTCAGCGTTCTCTGTAGCCCTCTCCCTTTGTTTCTGTTGAGGTAAAACACACATTTTAAGTCAGACAGTCTTTGATACATCAGTTAGATGTTTCACAGGGAGTAAAATGTGTCAAAATAAAGTAAAGGTACATGATGTTACAGTTGTGTGTCATTTAAGCATACATTTTGGACAACATCAGAAAATGTTAATGCACTCTAATAACTTGCATAAATGTACAAAAACATGCAAACATTGTTATAACTTGTTAACAACTAGCTAAACCATGAGTATTGGAACATGATGTTAATTTCATGAAAATATATTATGCTAATATCAGGTTTTAGACTTTCAAGCCAAGACTTCAGGACAACAAGTTTGTACACTTTTCTAAATGATAAATAAAGAGTTAATTTGCAAAAACAAATAACTAATAATTAATACGTTTTTATAAATTTGATAAAGTCATGTTTTTATTTAAAAACATGGTTTTTACAAAATGAATAAAAAATGGATGCAAAAATGAACTCTTCAAATATCTAAATTTGGTACGCTGCCGTCACACATACAATAATACTGTACAGTAATGTATATATGCACACTCCTAGTAATTATTTTATATCCAAAAACTCATAAAGGTAGGTAAGGTGTAAAAGATGTTAATACCACATCAGTCCTGAGTTCTTCTCTGACAGCCTGGATGGTGTCTCTACACTCCACCAACAGACTCTCATACAAACGCTCTTTTGTCTCCTCATTATCTGCCTGTAAACAGTAAGACATATTGTATGTTAAAATAACCATCTCTAGACATTCCTTCAAGCCTTTTATAACATGAACAGTGCTGTCACACTAAACCTCACGATAGGAGCTTAAGTTATGTTGACATACAATTTTTATTTATTTGGTTGCCATGAATAATTGAGCAAACATAGATCACTATATGATATAGTGAACTATCATAAGGATGGCAAAAATTTGTTACGGATGAGAACAGTGTGAAAGCAAAGAAAGAAAAATGCTTTTTGAAAAAAGACCGTTTGTAAACTATGCAACAGAGCAGGTTTCTGTGGCATTTTTGCCGTGGCAGAGACTCCCTATCTGATGTACTCTTTTATCCTAGTTTTTGCCACACTAAGTAGCAAAAACATGCATTAAGATTTTCAAAACACTAAAAAGCAGTAGAGTGTAATAAGCCAGAGATAAAAAAATTATACCAAACAGGAGAAACAAACCCATATCTAAAGATTTCACTCCATAATCTCAGAAACTGGCATTTGCCAATTTGTTTTACAGATTGTTCTCTTGTAAGAAAAAAGCTACCTGAGCACAAAAGGAATAACAGGTTTAACAAAAAAGGAACAGCAAACATGAACACAGATGCTGCAGTCACACCTAGACAACACCTTGCATAATTACAACTGGCTGAACTACATTTCCTAAAGAGACAGAGAAAAGCAGAAACAGAGTGTGTTCAAGTCTGAGGCTGTGTGTGTACCGGAGCATTTAAAGCCCCCATTAATTTAAAAATGACTATTTCTACTTTTTCATGGAATATTGCAGTGTTTATTAAAATCAGTGTGGGTCATTCTTTTTTAGAATTTACTGCCCTCATGATCTTTAATAAAAATCCGACAATGCACTTCTGCCCTCTAGTGGCTATCCACCTATTATAACATCAGACGGCTTGGGCAGAATATCTGTTAAAGAAATACTTAACAAATTTTTTTTTAACTCTGTCATCATTTACTCACCTCAAGTTGTTCCAAATCTTTATAAATTCTTTGATCTGATGAACACAGAGAACGATACTTGGAAGAATGCTTATAACCAGACAGATTTTGCCATTGACTACCATAGTAGAGACTATCCTCTTAATAAATTGAATAGTAGGAAAAAATACAATGGTAGTCAAAAGTGTCCCAGAACGGTTTGCCGTCCTAAATTCTTCAAAATGTCTTTTGTGTTCAACAGAACAAAATTATAAAAAACTGATAAAGTGTTTTTTTTACTATGGTAGTCAATGGGGGGCAAGATCTGTTTGGTTATAAGAATTCCTCCAAATATCTTTCTCTGTGTTCATCAGAACAAAAAAAAGTATACAGATTTGAAACAACTTGAAGGGGAATGAATGATGACAGAATTTTCATTTTTGGGAGAAGTATCCCTTTAACTCCACCCAACTACCAGTCTGCTGCCAGTTCCAGGTCTTTACGTTGCCACAAAGTCATTTGCATTTATTCACTCGGCAAACCCTTTCATCCAAACCAACTTAAAAAGGAGAAAGCATTCAACATTTTGTCTAAGAGATAAACAGTAATTGTAGTTTGATCATAATGTTTGTAATTAGGATAAAAGCTGATGCGAGGGAAAAATGCACAACATGAAAGATATAGACATGGATGTTTTGTAACCACATCAACAGAGCTAGAATGTAGACAGTTAGTCTGGTCAACACACAGGTGAGCTTGTTTATAGACCTGTGCAATAGCAGTTTCATTGTCCGCCAAACCCAACAGGAAGATTCTGGCTTTGTCGATTTTAACAGGAACTGTACGACCCCTCCACTCAACCTCGCTCATCATAGCTGCCTGCTTAGTTCTTGTCTGAGTGATCAACGCCTGACAGACAGACAAAAGAACAAAGAGAGAGAGACCAAGTTTACAAATCAATTTATGCTGCAGTTAAAACCATACAAGGACCAGCACATAAACAGCTGTGAAGGCATGACCCCTGACCTCCAATTTTTCAGCCATCATGCCACCCCCTCCTCCTGCACTCAGTCTCATCTGCATGAGGTCATTTATAGCATTCTGATCACCTACAAACCAAACACAGAAACAGGATTTAAGCAAGAAAAAATAAGGTTAAACAAAAACAAACGTGTGTTTGTACATTTCGGTATGCTAGCATGAACGGTAATACAAAGGAAAAAATCTGTGTATTCCTTTTCTTACCAATGTTATATGCACAGTATCGGATGTTAGGCGAGATCTCCTCCACTCTCTGATGATAAAGCACTGCTTGCTCATCAGTAAAAGCACTAGCAAGTTTCTCATATATGGTCCTGAGAAAAATAGCCAAAAAGATTAATTCAGCATAGCCAAATATACAAGTAAACTTAGTAAACAAGTGGGTAACATAAAATACTGATGCTTTTTACAATAACATGAAAAAAAAAAAAGAAAGAATTGAAACTAGATTTGTAGACAAAAGCTGATGTTGGCTTGACAACACCTAGACCTGTCCAAAAAAAAAAAAAAAAAAAAGTAGAAAAGAAGGGTATTCATGGCATCAGCTTAGAAGGACATAGAAACACAGACTTTATAAAAAGTTGTATGTCAGGTGGCTAGTTTTCGCCTCAGTGTGACAGAAGGAGGTGTATTGTGGAGTGACAGAGATAGAAACAGTTTTAAGTACAAAAGCAAATCACGACGCCGCTCTTCCGACGGTGGACTTTTTGTGAACAAGTGTGAGATGGCAAAACAATGTGGGACTGACTCCTGTTCTGTACACATGCGGAACAAAATATTTTGTTAAGAGATTCACTTTTGCATGCGGTTGTGAGAGAAAGAAATGAGTACAGATGGAATTTCAAGCTTTTGGCACAGGTGGACATTCTATAAATTTAGGTCAATGAGATTTTTATGGGAGTCTGGAACACGAAAAATCTTACAGTCTAGTTGACGTAAAAATGGTAACCATGTTTAACCATGACATGGTGTTCAGTTTCTTCACAGTGGACCACATGATG
Source organism: Triplophysa siluroides (assembly GCA_006030095.1). Classification (NCBI taxonomy): domain Eukaryota; kingdom Metazoa; phylum Chordata; class Actinopteri; order Cypriniformes; family Nemacheilidae; genus Triplophysa; species Triplophysa siluroides. Next base: position 6,426,626 of record VCII01000203.1, on the reverse strand, counting down.
AATCGCCACTGGAAAAAAGAACCGAATACTCACTTGCACTTGTTGAAGGCCTCCATGGCAGATGTCCACTCCTGCATTTCAAACTGAACCATTCCAGTAAGATATGAATTGTAAGCCTGCAGACAACAGCAACCAAACAATGGAGAGGAGCTCAGTCAAGCCAGCATTAAGTTTACAATTTACACCTGGTATAAATGCGTTTTAGTATTGCAAACAGAACATGTACATTCTGCATGCAAAAGCTCAGATTGAAAGTCTACTCCTGTGTAAGATTGATCAGTTTTATTCTGTAATATTTTTCGTAAAATGTGGCTTTTAAACGTGAATCAATGAATAGGCTGTTTATCACGTTGGTGAATCTGATATTGTGTTTTCCTGTCTATTATATTTCACAAACCGAGTGTCGTATGAAGGCTTTTTTCTGTATTTTTCCATAATTAAAGAGTGGAGGATTCAACACTGTTTCTTGCATTCTGACTTCTTTACAATGACAGCGTTCACATGCACCCTCAAAATGCGATTATTATAGGATTTAGGCAATACTGCGATTACACTTTACCTCATGTAAACGCAATCATTTGATCTAAATAATGCAATTAAGCTAATAATCGCAGTAGGCATAATCGAAGTAACATAAGTGGCGAGAAAGTCTCTCCTATTCGACCCGCAGTCACCCAAGCCTACTGATTCCCACACCGCAAAGGACAAACAAATAATATTCTACCCTTTACAAGGAATTGCTCACATTATTAAAGATATGCGAGGGGGAATCATCTAAATTAGGAAAATGGGCACATGATTGAACTGTTGCACAAATCTTTCATCTGAAGCATCAGTAAATGAGCTCAACATACATCCACTCCAGGAAATCTACTGGGACACACAAGAACGCTTAACAAACGTCAGTTGCACCTGAGCTTCCAGTTTGGTCTTGGCATCCACACAATGACTTTCACACAGCTTTGCTAGATGCTCTCCATGTTTCCCTGCCTTCCGCAAACGAGCCAGAAGGTGGAATCGCTTCCTGGGCTCAGTGTTAGCTTCCTGTTTCAGCTGCATGGCATAACTCCATGCTCTTTCTGCTTCTATTAATACTATTAACAGATATCTAGGGTAAAAAAGAAAATAAGAGAGAGCAAGATACAAGTGAGTATCTGAGTAATTTGAAAAAGTATTTGTGAATCATTAACAATTATTTCAAGATTTTATTTTGTGCCATATCGCCCAGCCCTAAGACCATTTGAAAGATTTCACTAACATCTACCATCTATGTTGCCTTGTCATGCAAGTTGTTCACAAATTAACATTATTATTTCAATTGTACCAGAAAGACTTACCTGTTGTCTTTAAGCATCTCCACTGTCACTTTCTTCCCAGAAAACTTGTGGCGATTGCCCATTTTAAAGCCCAGAGTCTTCCTTAATCGACGCAGACGTCTAGAGCAGTAGCCCCTTTGGTAAAAGAAAGAATGAACAAGATTCAAGTTGAAGTCATTGCTCACAACAGGTTCTGTGTAAGTTCAGGATAGAGTGGTTTTCAGTGAGTATTATTGGAAAAAAGGTTTGTATCAATGTTTTTTTATCTTTAATCCATTGCTGTCCACTAAATTATGCAAAATATGATGGTTCACATGACATTAAATGTTATAAGTAACAAGTTTTGTCAGCTTTGAACTGTTAATCTTTAACTGTAATGCAATTTGGATCCCGTTTTCGACTTATTTAAAGTTACATTTTCTTCAACGTTTAAATGACAACATGACTTTTCTCAGTCAATGGGTCTCATTCACTAAGCATATGCACATTTTCACGAACAATCATGATTCACCAACACATTCGCACTACAATTCATTCAAATTTAAGAGAAAATAATCACTCTACAAAAGTATGTGTCATTTTAGGATTATAGTTATATAGCTACTATATAATTATATTTATTATTAAGCTAAAAGGTACATTTCATTTTTGAATTATTTCATCATATAAAGTGAAAGAGTAAGAAAAGCTGAGTTAGACTATAGTGTGAGCGGCCAGGTTTCTCTGAATAACAGTGTTTTACGAGAGCTCTGTAAACTGTGTGTCGGTATGAAAGGTGTTTTATTTTAAATGAACTGATTTTGAGGACTGCGCACTTGGAATTACTCAAAGATATGGTGAGAGAGGGTCTGTAGAAAGCATCACATGGGGTTGCGTGGAGTATCTTTGACTTAAAGCGGCCCTGCAGCGGTGTTTCATGCATTCACACTAAACAAACATGCAGTCTTCTCATGCTTAACATGGTCAACTTGTCAAAAAAACGAGTTGGCCGTATTACGTAGTATTTCTGTGCTCAATACACTCCGGACATGAACCGCATGCGGTGTGCACAGCTGCCACAAACACGGCTAGATGATGTACAACATCTTGCAGACACATTTTCGCTTATGACAAGATCAAAGCTAGATAAAGGATACAAATACTTTGTTGAACACTACCTGTTTGATTATGAAGGTTAGTGTTTTTTTTTCTTTTTATGTTAACGAAGGTGCTAAGATAAGTGTTCTGTCAGTTTTTCTGTCACTGTTGTTTGTTGCAAGACGGATGTCATGATACACTGCTTTGCGAGAAGAAGGAAGTTAAGTGCATCATTGTGAAAAAGCTTCATTTGATTATAAACATTTCTGTTTGGTTGAATAAAAGTAATGTTTTATATAACTCAAGAATTGTCATTTTCATCAATTTTTTATGTTTTTAATTATATAAAGTGTTTGGTTAAGACACTTAAAGGTACGGTAGGCCTACACGTGCGTGTTTGTACAAGATAAGGATGGCACCACCACCACATTTTGAGTCAGGAAAACCTGAGATGGGAGACTAAACACGTATTTGACTGATTTTCGATCATTTTGGTGTATTTAAATGAACGGACGGGGGTAAAACAAGTATATAATGTTAAGCTTAAAGATAATGTTTATTCATCTGTCAATAAATATCGGCTTTGAATCCTATAGTATTGTGTTAAGTCTTTGGTTATTATTGTCCTTTACTTCAGTATCTAAATAAAATGTCTGATGCTGATGTACAGTGCTGTGTTCAGTTTTATTCATCGTTATATTTTGTATTATACATATTAAACTAAAACTATATTAAAATTATGCATCAAATAATATGTACGTCCTAGTACAATGTCCAATGTAACGTCGTCAGGACGAATACGGGAATTACAAAGTTACGTCGCTGGAATGTTATTTGGTGCGTCGTGGCAATGAATATGGTCTGGTCCAGGTACAACATCACAACGTAACTGTGTTTGATGCATCTAGTCATAATTTCAGATTGTGACTAGATGCACACTGCACGTGGTTCAATCTCAACTTGTTCACATCCAGCTGGTGCAACCAGCCTCTGGTCTTGCTCTGTAGATTACAGTATTAGGATCATTCCAACTAATCGGTACCATTTGAGACCCTAAGACATAAAATGGAATAATATTACTTTTTTAGAACACTTTACTCTTTAAGTAGCAGACCATTTCATCGGACATGTGCACCAGGACTGCAGTTAACTTCCTATCCGTGTTTGTTTATCTGTCTGGCTAGTGTCTAATAATATAACTATTTCAATTTAATTTATGTAAATATTAGTTTATATTACTATTATTTGATTGTATCATAATTTCTTAAATAAATGAATTGCTGATTTTTTGGTATGTTCATTTTATTAAATAAACAATTTGTTGAATAGGTTGTCTTGTTTTGTCGCATTGAAACAAACCGCATGGTTTCACGGTCTAAATTCAAAATATAGGTCTTCTTAAAAATTTACAAAATTGGGGGCACGATTAAGCAAATGACGGTTCTTCTTGGTTTATTTTGGTTTTTATCAGAAATAATCTACAGCCGCTCTATTGTTTGCGAATGTGTACAGGAATTTAATGGCAGTTCACAAATTTTTATGTTTTTGCTTTGAAAACGTCTATACTTTGCAGGTTAAATTGAGGAACCTTATAGCGCTTAAAAAATATAAATATTAACTATCTTAATTCTAAACACTTCAAAAAGAGATGAGAATGTCCTGTAACATTTGGCCTGTGTAACATGGGGATTTTTTTTTAATTGGACCAGTATATTTTATATCTTATGGTTGGATAAACCCTCCTTCAACTGAAATGATAAAATCATGGAAAGTTTTGCATTTTTTTATGGAAATTTACATCACTTAAATGGCACAGAATTGTAGGTATGACCAATAAGTGTCAACGCACAGGAACATAACTTACTACGATTAGAAAACAGAAACAAGCTGTTAAGAATGTCTAAATCAGGTTTTAATCTACTTTAGTTTTTTTAACTATCGAGTTAAACTGTAATAAAATAGCATAATTCCAGCTATTTTAAAATTAGATTGCGACATATGGTTTTTACTTTATTAATTTCCATTAGAAGTGCCTATTTGTAGTACCTGTAGCGCTGATAATCCCCATGTCTGAGTCCATGCTGCTGCTGAGAATCCTTGATGATCTGCAAGACTGAATCCAGAGCTAAGGAATTGTATAGCTTAGAGATGTCACTTTACCCTATTCGTTAGCCTATAGCATAAAGGATCCTAAATGTGTTACGTTGCACTACAAATATTCAGACTCCAATTAGAGACGACCTCACAATGTATAGAATATGCCTTTGAAAAGTACATGATGTTGGTTTACATAAATATTACCTCTCACAATTAAATCACTTAAATAAAGTGACACGTATGCCATTACATCTCAATATAAAGCAAACCCGTCCGATCCTCTGCTGTAAAGACTGCTGTTATTTTGTACCGATGCACTAATAACGGACTCTGTCGCTTTAACAATAAGGATACTCTCCAAGCCCAGACTCCCGTCAACGTTGTTCTCTTTATTTTCGTCCATCGCCGGTGTTTTCACCTCATTTTGTAGCTCTGAAGCCATTTCTCAGGAAGCACACGTCTGACAACTACCCAGGCCTGCGGATGAAGAACTCTCTTTTTCCGCTGCTGTGTTCCCAAAACCAAGAGGAGCATTACCGCCACCTACTGTGGCGTAGTACGAACTAGCTGCGGATCGGATGGTTAAAAGGTGCAGTACATTACCACCATCTACTGGGGTGCTTAGTGACTCGCAGTCTGGCAACAGAAAAAGGCAGATAGACAAACATGGCATGTCCACTGTGACACTGGTGAGGTCGAGACAGAGACACACTTTCTTCTTCACTGTGATACATTTAAAGGGTTGAGACTTGCACAAAATTTCAAACCTCATGTCAGAGTTTCAGAGCTCTTCAGAAATAGAGCAAATGCAGACATTGCTGTGGGAAAGCGCACTCACCAACTGCTGCTAAATTCATACATCATTTATATAGGTATTATAGTAAGTATATTATTATATAAGTATTATAGTATACAAGATCAGAGTACCTTTGAAATTTAAACGTGTTGATGAGGTGAATGAACTAGTTGCTATTATATTAACTTCACAGTAGGTTATGGCTCATATAAAGGTTCTTTAAAATAAATATTTATCTAAAAAAACTGTTTTTTGTGTAAAAAAAATATTTTGGTCCAACATAAACACTCCTTACCAGTAGGTGGCGGAAATGCACCTAAATCTGATTTGCCAACTGTCATTACACTAAAAGAAGAAGCAAACTCCCGGGTACACGAAGCCGTGAAGTTGCACACCCCGGTACAGTAGGTGGCGGTATGCACCCTGAACAAGTTGGTTGCGATCCGCCATTAAAGTAGAGAGGGAGAGAGAGCGGCATGAGTTCTATGAAGATAACTGATTCTTTTTTATAGACGAACGCACTTATGGAACACATTGATGAAGTACAATTTTTTTCAAACCCATGATTCTTTTATAGTCTTATTAACCACCTTTGTTGATGTGCGTAGTTGGTAAGACAGTTCGAGAAACTGTGACATTTAATGAATCTGAACACATTGGATAGATAAATCATGTTTCTGTCTTTTCCTTCGTACTTGACAGGTTTAGCGTTTGATCTCTCGGGAAAATGTTGCCACTCTACTGTAGAAAGCGTATTTTACTTTTAGGCGAAAATCTTTCTCGATACCTGCAGCATAGTTTTAGGCACAATGCCACAACTGGCGATGGCTGCGATCAAGTCCGTCTTTTATTGCGACTTTGTGAAGAACGTCATTTCATTTCTCCGGGTGCTTTCCACACTAGAACTTGTGTATACGGACCTTTAGGCACTGAACTAAAGAAAAACATTCTTGAACAGTGGTGGACTGCAGCAATGCGATCACGAGCACGGGTGTTTGGAATTAATACGTCAGTGCACACAAGAACATGTAAGGAATCTGTCATGATTGTCAACTATAGGACTGTTCAAGAAAACTTCCAACAGGACAGTTTCACTTCAGAAGAAGCATTGAAATTGTTTTTTCAAAACAGTATGTCTCTTCGGTCGAATCTTCTTCAGGGTGAGTGCAGAAAACCCATCTTTAATTTACCCATCATTAAAATCAACTAGAGTGATATAAGTTAAAGGGATACTCCACCCAGAAATGAAAATTCTGTCATGAATGACCCCCCTCAAGTTGTTCCAAACCTGAATAAATAATGAAAGATATTTGGAAAAATGTTAGCAACAGACATTTCTGTTATTATACAAAGATCTTTCCTACTATGGTAGTTAATAATGTCCCAGAAATCTCAGTTGCTAACATTCTTCGAAGTTGACCATGTAAAGTATGAGAAGACAGCATGTTTAACATGGTAAAGAAGTCAGAATGCATGAAACACCGTTGCACATTCCCTTTAAGGAGCCATTGGCACCTACAGGAAAATCAGGCGCCAAATTGTTTTTTTAACAGCCACATAACATGAACTCAAAATTGTTTAAATCACATACTTTACCTGGATCGAAATTAGGCAGAGGTGGTGCCATCCTGATTTTGTACACACACTCATGTGTAGGCCTACCCTACATATACACGTTCTAAAAATTGAATAAAAAAATGTCAATTATTAAGTTTAAAAACATTTCGATTTATTCAAGCAAACAGAAAAGTTGTTTTAAATTCGTGTTTATCCCTCAAGGTGCTTTGCAGCAGTATATTCAGGCTTTGGAACTTGTGAGTAGGAAATTACCCTTTGGTTTGGCAGAGATAGGCGTGTGCCATCAGTCTAATGATGAGTCTTTTGGACATTCACCTGGTTGGTAAGTCTCTTATCATTTCTGTTATTTTAAATGTGTGGCTATTGTAATGAACCCCTTTGTAAGATTAAATAAATTCTGTTGTTTATTCATGTCCTTTCTTTGCCTCACCTCAGACTAAAGATTTATCAGCTGTTTATTTAACTTTAAACATATTGGTCAATTTCTTCCAGGTTGTCTGAGGTAACAGAATCATCTTTGGTTTGGTTTTGTTCACCCCGGACCTCTTCACAGTGGATGGATTATTGGGCTCGTCAGCGACTGCAGTGGTGGAGAAAGGTAGAGCCTGACACAAACATGTTTGTGTAAAGTTGCATAAATAACTTTTATTTTTCCAGATCAGTCATAAACTATTTAAAATTCATCAGTTGGTTAACTTGTATTTGAAAGGTTATTGTATAGAAATTGTACAAATGAAAAATATAGCTGCAAGCACCAAAAGAGCAGAAGCTCAATGCAGAGCCACATAGGGATGGGACGATGCATATCGCGATTCACACTAATTATACCCGTCTGGTAGAGATGCGCGGATGAGCTTAAATGTCATCCGCATCTGCTTCTTGAAATAAATTACTCACCCGCCAGCACGTATAATTTTCTCTGATGTCGATATTTGCATCCGAACCGCACTCGATCGTCACTTTAATTACTCAAATTCTTTGTTTTAAGCATGATGTTATCAGATTCAGTGACGTTAGAACTAATCTATGATAGTAAAATAATACGCTGATCGTTAGATGCTTTTAAATGAACATTTATTTATAAAACAAAAGTTTGTCTTTGGCTAGATTAGCCTACATTTTCTTAATAAAATAAACACAGGCTTTACACGGCAACGCTCAACACACAAACACACAAGAATGACTGGATAACGGTACATTTTCTAGCCCTCACAGTTGCATATTACATACCCAGCATATGTGATTCATCCTCGTTAACCACTTCACAAAAAAAACACTCCCACACAACCAATGTTTTTGTGTGTGGGACAAATTTTTTTTGTTTCCTTCCTTCCTTCCTTTTGTTTTGTTTTGTTTTGTTTTGATTCTCCCTTTTAAATGTTCTCTCGGATCTGTTTCGCCTACATTTCTGCTTTAAGAAATGGACCCCCCTCTACCGCCGCCACGCGCGTATTTCTTTTAAATAAGTGCAAATAAGCGTCTGCCTGATGAAAAATGCATTTAAACACGTTCGTTTTTTAGAGAAATGTATTTAATATTTGTATCAGTAATGACTGATCTCATCCACCCGCGACTCACCTGCAATTAATCAGAATGTATTTATTTATCACCCGACCTGCGGATCATCCGCAGCGCCCGCAGATGTAACCGCCATCCTCGTATACTGTCTAGGGCGATTCTGAAATCGCAAAGGCTTTGATTCTGTGTTTTATACACAGCTCCTCTGTGAACTAGGGCTCTTTGCTCAGTAGGAAGTACTGCTTGATCTAAAATCACTACGAGATTGAGTCGTTTATAATGTGCATTTGAAAAAGCAACACTCGTCAAACATAAATATACTTTTTTATCATGAACATACCTGAAAAGATTTGATGAACAGCGATATAATATGCCCATTGGCATTTCCTGGAACTACTCGTGTAAATGTGTTTCGGCTAAAAGGGATATACAGTGGTGTGAAAAAGTATTTGCCCCCTTCCGGATTTTTTGTTTTTTGCATATTTGTCATGCTTAAATGATTCAGATCATCAAACAAATTTTTATATTACTCAAAGAAAACCAGAGTAAATACAAAATGCAGTTTTTAAATGATGGTTTTATTCAATTCAATTCAAGTTTATTTATATAGCGCTTTTCACAATGTGCATTGTTCCAAAGCAGCTTTACAGGAGCAAATAAGAAAACACAGAGGTAAAACACAGCATAGTGCACAGTGTTTATAGAACAAGCAAGATCATTCTAATAGATAATATCTAATAAATTAATAAATAGATGCAGTCTCCCGGTGAGCAAGCCAACACTGCCCTGCTGTGGCGAGGAACCAAAACTCCCTTATTGATTGATGGAGAAAAAAACCTCGGGAGAAACCAGGCTCAGCCAGGAGGGCCAGATCCCCTCTGACGTGTCATAGCTGCTCTCAGTGACCCCGACCAAGTCACCGAGCAACATCCCCGAGGAAGGGGGGAGAGCCCACCGCCCGCGACCCAGGCAATCCCACTCGCCGAAACCATGCACGTCCAGCCCGGTCCCACTCCGCGATCGACACCAGAAAACAGAGGAACAACCAGAGAAAAGTAATGGCATATTGGAACATTATTCCTCTGCTGTCTGACATCGACCACAAAGCAAGACCATCCAGACCCACACAGCCCCAACAAATAGAATCCCACCAACCACAACCAACGAGCCCACACCCCACGAACATCAGCCCAGCAACCCCCAATCAGGGCCACTGAACGCAGCTATAATTTCAAACTGCTGACATGTGATGTAGTTTAGCATTTAATACCAAGCATTGTAACTTTTAGCATTAATGTGACAAGTATTCCATCTTTGCTCTCGGTTGGGGATAGAATGGTCTGGGCTGGGATGGTCGCCTTTCTCTTGGGTGGAAATGGAGTTGCCTTAGATGGAGCTGGGATGGTCAGTCAGTCCGCAGCTGGCGTAGTCTCTAAGTCGGGATGGGCGTATGATGTCCATCTGGGCCTGGCAGAACTTTCCCTACCTCGAGATGGGCATCCCGAGGCGGAGGCAGAAAGAAATAATTAGCGTAGCTGCTGTTCATTTACTATGCATTAGTGAAAGCTTGGGTGAAAAGATGTGTCTTTAATCTAGATTTAAATTGGGAGAGTGTGTCTGACCCTCGAATAGTATCGGGAAGGCTATTCCAGAGTTTAGGTGCTACGTATGAGAAAGCTCGACCCCCTTTTGTAGATTTAGTTATTCTAGGTGTTATCAAAAGTCCTGAGTTTTGAGATCTTAGAGAGCGTGATGGGTTGTAATGTGATAGAAGCTCTGTTAAGTAGGTAGGGGCTAAACCCTTTAAGGCTTTGTAAGTAATTAAAATAATTTTAAAATCAATACGATACCTAATGGGTAACCAGTGAAGAGATGACAAAATTGGGGTAATATGATCGTATTTCTTGACCTGGTTAGGACTCTGGCAGGCAGCTGCATTTTGGACTAACTGTTTGTTTATTGAAGATGCAGGACAACCACTAAGAAGAGCATTACAGTAGTCAAGTCTTGATGTCACAAATGCATGAATAAGAGTTTCTGCGTCAGCAACACATAAAACATTTCGTAATTTGGCAACATTTCGAAGGTGGAAGAAGGCTGTTTTTGTGACATTTGAGATATGATTTTTAAATGACAGGTTGCTGTCTAATATAACGCCTAGGTCTTTAACTGTATTTGTCGGAGTAACAGTGCAGCCTTCGATTTGCAGGTTATAATCTGATATATTCTGTTTACGAGTCTTTGGTGCTATAAGTAATATTTCTGTTTTGTTAGAGTTTAAAAGAAGGAAATTACTAGTCATCCAATGTTTCATATCTTTGATGCACTCTGCCAGTTTGGATAGCTTGAAGGAATCATCTGGTCTTGAAGAGATATATAGCTGAGTATCATCTGCATAACAGTGGAAGCTAATTCCATGTTTCTAATAATGTTGCCCAGGGGGCAGCATGTATATGGAGAAAAGCAAGGGTCCTAAAACCGATCCCTGAGGTAATCCATAGTTTACTTGCGTTAGATTAGACGATTCCCCATTTAAATGGACATATTGATATCTGTCAGATAAGTAAGATCGGAACCATTTAGTGCCTGTCCTGAATAGCGGTATAATTTTGTAAACGATCTAAAAGTATTTTATGGTCTACAGTATCGAACGCAGCACTAAGGTCAAGCAGGACTAGGAGTGAGGTGTTACCTTTATCAGATGCCATAAGTAGATCGTTTGTAATTTTAACGAGCGCAGTTTCGGTGCTATGATGCGGTCTAAAGCCAGACTGAAATTTTTCGTGCATTCATTTTGTAGGAAGAGCACAACTGAGTGGACACTACTTTTTCTAGTATTTTAGACAAGTACGGGAGATTTGAAATCGGTCTATAGCTTCCAAGTTCACTGGGGTCTAAGTTTTTTTTTTTGATAAGAGGCTTAATCACAGCCAGTTTAAAGGGTCCTGGGACATGGCCTAGATTAATTGACGAGTTGATAATGTTATAAATGGGCTCAATTGCAACAGGTAGTAACTCTTTTAGTAATTTAGTTGGAATGGGATCTAATAAGCATTGTCGGTTTGGATGTTGCAATAAGTTTAATTAAATCTTCCTGTTTTATAGGTGAAAAACACTCTAGCTTTTCTTTTTGGGTGATGGTTGGTACTAATTCATCAGACACACTTGGAGGTTGGATTTTAACTACGTCGTCTCGTATTTTTTCGATTTTTTCTGTAAAAAATGTCATGAATTCATTGCTACCAAGGTGTGGCGGAATAGCCAGGTCAGGAGAAGTTTGTTTGTTAGTTTAGCAATTGTACTAAATAAAAACCTTGGATTGTTTTTGTTAGTTTCTATGAGGTTACGGAGGTGCTCGGCTTTTGAGGCTTTTAGTGCCTTTTTATAACAGTTTGCACTCTCTATCCACGCAATTTTAAAGACCTCTAAATGGGTTTGTTTCCATTTGCGTTCCAGTTTACACGTTTCTCTTTTTAGGCCGCGAGTGGTGCTATTGTACCATGGTGCTTTGATCTTCTCGTTAATCTTTTTTGACTTCATAGGCGCGACCGCTTCTAATGTATTAGAGAAAATAGTTCCCATGTTGCTGGTCATGTCATCGAGCGATTCTGTATTAATTGGCAAAGTTATTAAAGGAGTCAGATCTGGCAGATTCTTAACAAAACTATCTTTAGTAGATGAGGTGATTGTTCTACCATGTCGATAACGAGCTATACGACTGATTTCTGCAGTGCGCAGTGTACATGTTATAAGATGATGATCAGTGACATCGTCGCTTTGAGGTATAATATCGATATTGGTTAGATCGGCTCCGTGAGATATAATCAAGTCTAGAGTATGATTAAGTCTATGAGTGGGTCTGTTGATGTTTTGTGTTACACCAAAAGAGTGTAGAAGCTCTTTAAACGCCACTGCTAAAGCATCGTTAGCACTATCTACATGGATATTAAAATCTCCAACAATCAGTACTTTATCAACGTTAACCAATAGGTCCGATAAGAAGTCCGGAACTCCTTCAGAAAATTAGTGTAGGGCCCAGGGGGTCTATACACAGTAGCCAGTGTAAGAGAAAGCAATGGTTTTTTACTTTTGTTTGGAACAATTATGTTCAACACAAGCACTTCAAATGATTTAAATTTATGCTCTGTTCTCTGAGTTACCGTAAGAAAGTCTCTAAAGATTGTTGCTACACCACCACCTCGACCAACCGGCCGTGGCTCATGCATATAACCGTAGCTTGGTGGAGTAGACTCATTTATACCAAAATAATCATTTGGTTTAAGCCAGGTTTCAGTAAGGCAGAGTATATCAAAGCTGTTGTCTGTGATCATTTCATTTACAATAACTGCCTTTGAGTTTAGTGATCTAATATTAAGTAGCCCGAACTTTAGGAGTTGGTTTTGCTCAACAAATATATTGTCTTTAGGTTTAATCATGATAAGGTTTTTTCTCTGACTTTTACATACATTTTTATTTTGTTGTATTATTCGGGGGACAGTCTCTATGTATTTGGATGTTGTAACATTTTTAACAGTTGAGTGAGAGGAACACAGACTATGGTTAACACTTGCACTTACTAGTCAAATGCTGCGGAGCGTCTTTGAGATGTTGTCAGACAGGACTTCCGCTCCAATGCTGCTGGGGTGCAGGCCGTCGGGGCGGAAAACCTAGGTCGCTCCCAGAACAGATCAAAATTATTCACAAAGAGCAGCTTCTGTTCAGTACACCATGACATTAACCATTGATTGAGCGAAAATAGTCTACTGAACTTTTCATTCCCTCGTCGGTAAGTAGGAAGCGGCCCTGATACGATGATCCTCGCCGTGGGCGATGCGTTGCGTACAGTATCGACCAGACTCCTGAAATCGCGCTTCAGGACCTCCGACTGCCGCATCCTGACATCGTTGACCCCGTGCAGTACGACAGCTCCGATGCTAGCGTCGTCTTTCAGGATCGCAGTTACCTGCGCAGAGACATCGAGAACACGGGCGCCAGGGAACCAGTGAGTGCGAGCCTTACCTTGATTGAAGGAAGCGCGTACGTTCCGGACGATTGAGTCTCCGACGACCACAGCGTTGCATTCCGTCTCGCAGAGGGCGGCAAAGCGGTTCCTGGTCGGGATCTCAAAGACCGGTGGCAGGGAGAGGTTATCGCTCCGGTCCTGGATTGCGCCTTACGCCGTGGGTGTGCCGGTGCAGGAGTGAAGTTCAATAGGGCCCGTCGTGTTCTCGAAGCCTGGGCTCTGTGCAGAGAAACACGCGGAGTAGAAGTGGTAGGAGTATTACAATCACGTCGAAAACTTACCGCTGCTTTGCGAGCGTCAGCCCGGGATGTTTCCAGCGCCGTTTTACGTTCTCGCAGCAGTGTCTGCCTCTTGAGTAGATCCTGGATCTGCTTCTCCACAACCTCCAGCTCCGACTGAAGTGCGAAGAAAGATTCATCATCTGCACTCAGAGGTAAACACACGTCTGAAACATTCGCCATTAGTGATGTAACAGTGAGTTAAGCAGTAAGGGCAATATTTGGTAAGTACAGGCTGGTAATGCTAACAGCTTTAGGGCTAATATAGCGAGTGATCGTGTGAAACTAATTTATCTGTGCGTTTTTTACGATTTTGGTATGGGGTACACTTAAGGATAATTTGTACCCACGGTGAATTATCACTTTAGAACATAAATCTTAAAATATAACAGGAATAAAAGATATTTAAAGAAATGTTAGACGGAGCTCCGTCTCAAACCACGCTCTCTCGGCAAACAGGAAGTCACGTGTCACAGCTAATTTATTCATTAAAGGAAAAAACAATCCAAACATTTCTGACCCTATGTGAAAAAGTAATTGCACCCTTGGTAAATCATGAATTAACTTTGATGAATTGAATAGCTGAGTTAAATTTCACTAGCCACACTCAAGCCTTAATACTGCCAGAGCTGTTGAATCAAGAAATCACTGAAGTAGAACCTGTCTGACAAACTGAAGTAGTCTAAAAGATCTCAAATAGCAACACATCATGCTGCGATCTAAAGAAATTCAAGAACAGAGTCATTGAAATGTATCAGTCTAGAAAGAGTTACAAAGCCATTTCTAAGGCTGTGGGACTCCAGCGAACCACAGTGAGAGCCATTATCCACAAATGGAGAAGGCATGGAACAGTGATAAACCGTCCCAGGAGTGGTCGGCCTACCAAAATTACTCCAAGAGCACATCGACTCGTCCAGGAGGTCATAAAAGATCACAGAACAACATCTAAAGAACTGCAGGCCTCTCTTGCTTCAGTTAAGGTCAGTGTTCATGATTCTACAATAAGAAAGAGACAAAAATGGCATCCATGGGAGAAAACCACTGCTGACCAAAAAGAACACAAAGGCTCTTCTCACATTTGCTAAAAAACATCTTGATGATCCCCAACACTTTTGGGCAAATATTCTGTGGACTGATGAGACAAAGGTTGATCTTTTTGGAAGGTGTGCGTCCTGTTACATCTGGCGTAAAACTAACACAGTATTGATAAAAAGAACATCATACCAACAGTCAAACATGGTGGAGGTAGTGTGATGGTCTTCAGGACCTGGACGACTGGCCATAATTGATGGAACCATGAATTCTGCGCTCATCCAGAAAATCCTAAAAGAGAATGTCCGGCCATCGGTTAGTTACCTCAAGGTTAAACGCACTTGGGTTATGCAGCAGTCAATGATCCAAAACACCAGCAATTCCACATCTGAATGGCTAAAAAAATCTAAATAAAGGTTTTGGAGTGGCCTAGTCAAAGTCCGGACTTAAATCCAATTGAAATGCTGTGGCATGACCTTAAAAAGGCTGTTCATGCTCGAAGACCCTCCAATGTGGCTGAAATAAAACAATTCTGCAAAGAAGAGCGGGCCAAAATTCCTCCACAGCGATGTGAAAGACTTTCGCAAACACTTGATTTAAGTTGTTGCCCGCCAAGAGTGGCACAACTAGTTATTAGGTTTAGGGGGCAGTTACTTTTCACATTGGGTCAGAAATGTTTGGATTGTTTTTTCCCTTAATAAATAAAACCATCATTTAAAAACTGCATTTTGTATTTACTCTGGTTTTCTTTGTGTAATATAAAAATTTGTTTGATGATCTGAATCATTTAAGCATGACAAATATGCAAGAAAACTAAAAATCCGGAAGGGGGCAAATACTTTTTCACACCACTGTAGATACCTCCAATGGGCATGCGCACTTCATTACTTCATACTGCATCATTTTTGTCACACTGACAACAGTTAATTACAATCAATTTAATTAATGAATTAATTCAACAATTTAAGTTATTGTAAGGTTAGGGTTGAGGTAGGTGTAGGCATTAGACAATATCATTTATTGTAATTTGATGGTGAGATTTTGGATCACTTCTGGCCATAGCTGTATCCCTTCTAGCCACAACCGTGTAAATGGTACTTCTGCGGCCCATATTAGAAGTTTCTGCAGGTAGGCGCCCTCGAATGTGGCAGCATTTCAATTAACATAAGAATCTCACAATTAATCATCCCATCCCTAGAGCCAAAAGAACATGCAAGAGAAAGATGCAGCATCGTAGATATGTACACAGGATTCAGAGATTATTTACGTCCTAAAAGGTTTATAGATGACTGCATTGCTGGAAAGGCAATTGAAAGAAACACAACAACATCAAACTTTCATGAAATCACACCTCACATAAATAGAACCTGCGACCTTTTTGATCAGGCGTATGCTCCTTATCACAGTGCATGTATTTGACTTTATATTTCTTAAGCTTACAAGCCGAGAGTAAACCCACTAAAACCTTTTTGGGATGTTAAAAGGTTTTAAAAGAACATTTACATGTATGCATTAAGCAGACACTTATTTACAATACCTATTAGAAGAGAGAAAGGTTATTTAATATTTTTTTTACAGAGAAGAGCACTTAGGAGGTTGTTGTTAAGTTTTCATTTAAAATATATTTTTGTTTTCGACACTCCCGAAGTTTTGAATGGTTTCTCGAAAGTCCGGGGAAAGTCTTGATGATTCATGAGAATTCTCCCATCACTACCTATTAGCTCTTGCACTGCAACTAGCCCCTGCTGCCTCACTGGGCCGATGACGAAATAGCAAATCATTTGCGGCGTAATGCAGCAACTGCAGTTACTAATGACAGTGACGCAGTGTTTTTTGCATTGCAAAAAATTACATTCTTACTAAGCATTTTTGTCTTGTTTTTAGTAAAATTATCTAAACTTTCTTAAATCAAAATACAAGAAAAGTGACCTAAGATGTTCAGTCTCGTTTTATGAAAAATAATATAAGAATTAAGTAAGTTTATGGTAAAAACAAACAAAAAAATCTGCAAGAAGAATGAACTTGAGTTTAGTTGGACCTTTTCTTAAGTACCTAATTCAAATTTATTTTTCTCATCCCATTGGCCCCAAAAGAGACTAAATATCACATTTCTTGTCAAGAAAGTGCATCTTGATTTAAGAATGTTTATATATTTGTGTTCAGCCGCTGATTATGCTACGGATGCACAGAAACGAAAATTCTTGGCCGAAGCCGAACATGATGTGAAACACTTGGCCGAACACCGAACATGTTTATTTGCATTTCTTCTATTTATTAAGCCATTTTTTTTCACTATTGCATAAACTGAATAATCAAAATGTGCTTTTTACAATTTGTCTTGCTTTTCAATAAAATACGACTTAATATAAAATTGAGCAAAACAAAGTAAATTAAAAGAAAAATTTGAGCCCTCTCCCATGAATAGCCTATATAAATTAGGCCTATAACTGACTGCTAAAAGAATGTAATGTAATTCTCTCTACCCCTACAACAAAACAAAGTTTTATTCCACATTAGACCTAAAATACGAATAAACGAAAACTGTTGGATTATTATAGGCTACATTGCAAAATGATTTTATGAAAAAAAACATCCAATGCAAGCAATTCTGACTGATGCTGATTGACAACCATATTAGTTCACGTCTCTCCTCCAAACTCCGCCCACAATAGCTGACTGTTCTCTCAGAAGGTGCACTTGTGGCCGGGCTGCGCAGAACATACTTTGACAAGTTGTTCAGAACAGGGTACTGTGTGCACGCAACCACTGTATGATGTCAAAGGATGTCGTGAGGGGCGGGGCTACTGTCAGACAGCCCACCTCCATTTGAAGTAAAGTTACCGACCGGTAAAGACGCTTTCATTTGGAAATTTACTTCCGTACGGCAAGTCCCGAGCTGTGTCTTTCTCTGTCACTTTAAAATGCTTCACACACACACTGCCAAAATGTTTGCTGCAGTAATAAAGCTCACGTGTGTCTCTCTCTCTCTCTCTGCGCTGGTTGCTGCTTGATCGTATCATGTTCGGTAAAATTTATTCGGCCATTTCCCATATTCACACACTTGCTATTTTCGCCCAAACATTTTCAGTGGCTGAAAATTCGGTGCATCCCTAGATTTTGCTGATTATGGGTATTGGCATATGCCTGGATTCACAGAAATATCTGCTGCAGTTTGCTTTAGGCCCATCTGACTTCAGCCTGTGTGATGTGGTGGATAAAGACCTAAAAGACGGGACATTACGTGGCATCAAAGTTCTCTATAAGTTTCCCTGGGGCTTAGAGACTCTGGAGACACTGTGGAGCCTGGGGAACACTGAACTGCAAAAGACACACCAGGAAACACATTCCAAACTACAGGTCAGAGTGAACTGTGCATGTATTGTTTGTGCATGTGACAGTGCAATGTGTTTTTTAATAGGTTTGATGATGTAGTTTACTTAAACACAATTATTAAATAATTAATATTAAATTAAACTAAATATTTTTTTTCCGATAACAGGGATGCATGCAATGTAATTCTAATGTGTGAATACAATACACGCAACGAAGGTTGTTTACTTGTACTATACCTTAAACATATGTATCGTTTTTATGTACTGTAATTTAAAACGCTTGCATGTTAAAGAAATACATGTTGTTATTTATCTTTCAGTGCAGAGATGGAAGGAAGGTTGTAGTTCCTCATGTCATCTCTATCAGTGGAGATATGGACAAAGGCATGCTGGCCTACCTGTTTAATTCACTTAAACAGCTGAAGAAAACTGACAGCAAACAGAAACAGCGGACAGTAAGCAAGCTATCCTCTTATTAACTGAGTGAAAAAAATCATGTAGGGTGTCATTCACACAGAATGCCTGGCAATTTAATATTTTTTACACAAGCACACTTCCACACACTAGCAGACCTCTGACCGCTTGATAAAAAAAAGCTTCTGATCGATCCCCATGTTGAACTGAAGAGGTAAAACTGATGCCATTGTTACTGTTTATACCTGCGAGCTGATGCTTGTGGAAAAAAAAAACCTTTTGCATTTTTGCCGCCTATATGAAAGGCTTCATAAGAACATTCGCACCGAACATTCGCGGGCAATCTGAACGGGCCTATATAGTCAGTTTAAAATGTAAAATAATCAGTGCTACAATGAAATCTGGCTAACTACAAGTAGTGGTAACTTAAAGTGATAGTTCACCCAAGGATAAAAATTATTCTTTTGGGTTATGAGGAAGAAAGTCAAAAAGGTTTGAAATGACGTAAATGATGGCAGAATTTTCATTTTTGGGCAATCATTTTTGGGATCACTTTAACGCGGTGCTTGAAGTGGGCCGGTACACGGTACTTAAAGAGGTGATTTAACGCTGTTTCATGCATTCTGACTTCTTTACAATGTTAAACGTGCTGGCTTCTCATGCTTAACATGGTCAACTTGTCAAAAAACGAGTTGGACGTATTACGTAGTATTTCTGTGATCGATACACTCCACCAAGGTTCGTATAGGTTTTGGAAAGTTTTTTTCAAACTTGAAAAACCGTTACGTAACAAATTTTTCTTAGTCCCTTATTGGGCAATTCTCCTGGAAAAGCACGCCCATGGCAAGGCGAAAGAAATAGCCCGCCCAAGTGTCAACCGACGAGCGTTAGGAAGACCCGCCTGCTATTAAGATTGGTTGATATTGGGAGAAGTTGAGGTGTGTTTGTTTGTTCACTATATTTGAGTGATGAATGTTATATAAAGGGTGGATATGACACTGGATTTGCAGATCGTTTGAAACTGATAGATAGAGCGGTCCCAGTGCTAAAAGATGCCGGACATGAACCGCACTCGGGAAGTGAAACTCATATGTCTGTGTTTTGTTGGCAGTCAGCACGTACGTACGTCCATAATGTAAACAACACAAACTTCTAGTGAATCAACAGCTATGCAGGGATAATGCAATGATATATTGTGTGTTCGTGATTTAGTTCCTCCCCCCTCACTACCCCAGGAGGTCATTTGTTTTCGGAAATAATCGTACAGCTCTATCTATCTTTTAAAAATGTGATCAAACTAAATACTCTTCAAAGATACGAAGTATGCAATACTACTCTATAGATACTCAAGATTAATATGAGATTGGCAGAAACTGCTCGTTCAACCTGACCTTTAATCTTTAGCATACCTTCACTTTTTCTTGCATACCTTTAATTCTCACATGTAGCCAGTACTTTGCCAATCCGAGTCAAACTTTCATTGTATGGGTGATTCGCTAGAGACACAGCGTTAGCATTAGCCGTTTAAGTTTTTTTGGCTAAAGATCGTGGGCTTTCTATCTTGTGTCTTTGGCACAGACCTAAACAATTTCAACAGATTGACCAATCAAACAGGGTTTACGGAATTCCAGCCAATCAAATTACAGAGGTCAAGCAGCAGTTCAGCCAATAAAACTAAAGATGACAGAACGTTCAGCCAATCAAATTTAAGCAAAATGGCACTTATGACTGTGTATTGAGATGTGAGAACTGAGAAGTCAAAAATAACAAAAACAAATTAAAATGGTTTTACATATAAAAAAGAATAAATGGTAAGATTTCAGAGATGCAACCTATTTATCTATTTGTGAATTCATTTTTAATGAAAACTTAGGTGTTTTGTCACATAATGTAATGTGTTTTTGACTTGACATGTCTAAAAATATAACATATAAGTTTATAGCATATAAGGCATAAATATGACTGTATAAGTTATATGATGAATTTAATTAACAGAAGAATTAATGAGACTGCAGAACTATTATCAGAGGTAATGAAATGGCAAATTTTTGGTCAAATTTGTATTTAACATTGTTAAATATGTTGTTTGGTAAATGGTTCCTTTACTTAATAAATATGATGTACCAGCAATGTCCAAATACCGTTTTTTAATAGTTCTAGAAATTTCAAATGTGGTTGCAATTTGGATATGGCGACGTTCACAAGAGAGTACTGGAACCTTTTTCCCCACTTCAAGCACTGCTTAAACTAGTGTAAAGAAGTATTCAAGCTAGCCAAAAGCTGCTAGGTGTTGCAAAAAAAGGTGTTATGCTTAAGGCAACAAGACAGTGATTTAGATGAGTTTATATGGTTGGTATTTGGTGACTTATACACCAAACTAATAAACAAAATTCTTTCTCTAGTATCTTTACAAAAACACATCAAAACATTCCTCAAATTTACAGGAGAGTGTCTCATGGCTTCTGGTTTCTGTGTTACAACATTTAACCCATGTTAGTTTGTGCCCCACTCAGCACTTACCCCTACTTGGAGAACTGGAAATTTGAGTCTTGAAAAGTGTAGAATTTTGAAATATAAAGATGGAACTATGAATTATCCAACTACGCTTTTTTGTCCTTTTAAAGACTTTAAAAGGGAATCCCAATCCACATTCATTTTAAACACTAAATTCCTAAAGGAGCAAGGTGCAATGCAAAATATAACAATTGCCTAAAATACATATGCTGCACTTGTGGGAGATGCTAAAAAAGGATCAAGGTGTGTGCAAGCGGTCAACAGTCGTCTATCTAATACATGGTTGCAATAGAGAAAAAAAACGGTGTAGTAACCCTTAAAGTGTGTTACCCAGCCCTACGACTTGCAGATATTTTGGACAGAAAAAAGATGGAGAGGCATACCAATGTTTTCTTTGCTTTGTTTAGGTTCTGAAGCTGCATCCCACTTTAACTCCTGTGAAAGTGGCATTGGATATGGGACGAGGCTCTAATTCAGAACTTAGACAGGTGCAAAAGATATTTAAAATATTAAGAAGATTGGTATAATGAATTACAGTCTGCCAACGAGAATGTATCAAATGTATACTTTTTAAGCATTTGTGGATTTATTTTATGTGTTCAAATGTGTGTCTCAAGGTTTGTGAGGGGTTGGTCCAAGAATTTCTTGAAGAAGGAATTCCCACATGGCCAGGATACTTAGACACATTGCCATTGTCTTTGGAAAATTTGCACACAAAGTTAGAGCATCTTTTTTTGACTAAATAATACTGTTTGTAAGCCTCAGTACAATGTTTTTACTACTGAAATCAATACTAATAGAATGTCTTCTGTTTGCTGCAGGTATGATGAAATGGGTGTCCTCTTCACAGTGCTGGTCAGTGAGACCACACTAAAGAATGGCCTTCTGCTGGTTCGTAACAGAGATACCACCATCAGAGAGACAATGCATATCTCTGAGATCAAAGGGTTCCTGCTCAGATACATATATGCCTCAGAGAATCTCTGACTTTTTATTCTGAGTATCAGTGGTATACATTAGTGTATTATAGTAGGGAAAGAGTTTTTATATACAACTATTACCAGAATGTTATTCTGTTGGTGTATTGTTTATTTTTTTGGAAAAATAAAGACATATAAAGCACTGTTTATAAAATCTTTCTGAAATATTTTTTAAGCAAAATTTGTTTACTTGTTTCTTTTGATTTATTTAAAGGCAGCTTTACAGACAGTATTGGCAATGTGAGTGTTGTTCTAGACGTGTACTATTATGTCAGCATAGCTATCCACACACAATTTTTGTGAAGTGCCTTTTTACATTACTTTAGCTTTGCAGGTAGGTTTCTTCTAGCATCTTGGAGACATTTCCGCAGCTTTTTATAAAAAACGTATCTGAGGCGGAGATGAAATCCCTTCCGATGCGTCAGTCACTCCGTTATCGTCATGTGACCCACCCAATAGCACCACCACTGCGTGCTTCTCTTAATGTCAAAATGCAATACACAAACTAAGAGACTTAAAATGAATCCACCAATCAAACAAACTGTCAGACAAAACGCCTGCAGACTGATGCATCAGAAGGGATCTCATCTCAGCCTCACACAAGGTTTAACTTTTTAACCGTGGCCCTTATGATTTATTCGCATGACTGTAGCCAAACAGGGCCTGTGCCACTGTTTATTTTTTATTTCCATGGAGTGAAAGACCTCACACTGCCAGGACAGCACAGTGGCTCAGTGGTTAGCAGCACTAACTCAAAGCAAGAAGGTTCGAGCCCCAGATGGGCTTTTCTGTGTGGATTTCCCCTGTCTCAGTGTGGGTTTCCTCCCACAGCCCAAAGACATGCAGGTTAGGTTGATTGAGGAGACCAAATTGTCCCCCCAACTTGTGAATGGATTGACTTGTGTATAGAACAGACTTGTGTATGAATTGACTGGTTCTCGCTATGAATATAGGCTGAGATGCTGGAATGGCGAACAAACATCACACTGCCATCTTGTCACAATTACCAGGCAGCACATTCATCAAGAATTTAAACCATAGAAACTGATGGAAATTATTCAGGCCACACAAACGGGGAATAATATATGATTTATATGATATCACAGTGGACGCTGCTTTGAAGCAATGTATATGGCCAGTGGCTACTAGAGTTTTATATCTGGGGTGGCCAAGGCTACTACTGGGGGTCCACAGACAATGACAGAAAATCTGTGTGTAACCCTGACCTGGCATCGAATTATAAATAAATAATAGGATTGCAGATTTTAGGTACGAGTGATAAATTACTTACCAGAGTTTGTCACAAATGTGAGAAATGTATACAAAACAATTGCACAACGTAATGAGATTAATGTGATTCGTAATGTATGTAGATTAAATAAATTATAAAATATAAATGATGAAAAATGTTGAAAACAGTTTAATCCTGATAACTTGTTTAATTCACACATAAACAAAGCAGCCACAGAGGTGTCTTTAAGCCGATGTGGATAGAGCAGCATATCAGATGTTATAAATATAAAATATATACTCATTCCATAGGACTGCAGGATTCAAACAAAATCATTGATGCTGATTATTGTTCTTGATGTTGTCGTCTTGATTATTACTTTCAGATATTAGAATACATGAAAAGTTATACGTGCTACAAAACAAGCTGAGAAACGTTTATGAATTATTTTATTGCTGTTTTGATTCTCTAAGGCAGCGTTTTCCAACCAGAGTGCCGTGTGAGAAATCTGAGAACTTTTTTTAAATTCTAAAAAAATATATATTATCAATTAAAGTAAAAGATTAGATAGATTTCTGATGTCTCACATAATAAATACACACATGTTTTAATTAAAATACATACCATTCACACTTCCTATCAACCCCCCTCGGTGACCTGTCAGCACGTGCTCATCAGTGACGGTTAGTTATGCATAGAGTAAGCGTGCGTTTACAGTCTCTCATTATTATAGGCGTGTAATGTTACATGTGTAGTGCAGAAAAATATGGACAGATATCTTAAAAGGAAAGCTCCAGATGTTTCCGGACCATCAACAGCAAGAAGAAGAGGAGACAGAACGCCGAAAGTTACTTGTCACACGGCTTCACATTTGTCGGGGATCTGTTATGTCCTCTTCCTCTATGTCTGGTATGTGGAGAAAATAGTTGAATGAACCAATGGTTCCTAGCAAATTATAACAACATCTGATAAAAAAAATCACCCATCACTACTGAGCAAGGATACAGAATATTTTATTCGATTAGCAACACCAAAAACAAGAAGTCATGATGAACAGTGCAAAAGTGTCCGAGAAAGGCAATAGTTATCTTGTGGCTGAAATAGTTGCCAAGTCGAAAAAACCGCACACCATCGCTGAGACTGTCATTTTACCAGCATGCAAAGCCATTGTCAGCACAATGCTCACAAGTAGATAAAGAAATATCAAAGATCCCCGTCAAATAATACAATTAACAGGCGAATACATGCCAATGCAAGTACAAGTGCAACTCGCAGACGTAAGGGAGGATCGCACATTAAAAATGACATTTCAAGAAATGGCTTTGGACAGTTTTTGGATAACTGTGGAGAAAGAATATCCAGCTGTCGCCAGCAGTGCCATTGCAGTTCTGATGCCCTTCTCCATAACCTATTGGTGCGAACTGAGTTTTTCAAGCTTGACATACATAAAAAAATAAGTACAGAGAATGTCTAAGAACGGTGGATCAGGAGCTTCGTGTCTGTCTCTCGGCTATTCCAGCTAGAATTGATAGTCTGTGTGCATCATCTCAGGTTTCCCACTGAGAGTACAGTGCAAACACCTCTGATTGGCCAGTATATTCATATGGTGAATTTGATTGGCTGTAATGCTCAAAGCTGAAGCAGAGCCAAAACGCTGTCATCGACATTCATTAATTCAGATTTGAGCCCCATTTACTGCTATTGTAGGGAGAAAATTCTATAGGAGTCAATGAGATCTGTTTGGTTACTGACATTCCTCCAAATATCTTACGTTGTGATCAGCAGATCAAATAATTTTATACAGGTTTGGAACAATCTGAGGGTAAGTAAATTAGAAGAATTTTCATTTTTGGGTGAGCTATCCCTTTGTGAGAATTCTGTCATGAATGTATTTATTTAAACCAAAGTTGTTTCAAACCTGTTAACATTTCTTTGTTCTATTGAACACAAAGACAAAATGTCAGCAACTGACATTTCTGGGACATCATTGACTACCATAGTAGCAAAAATGTTAACGGTAGTCAGAGGTGCCTGAGTATTTCCCTGCATGGGAAATAAAAAGGTTGGTGAGTTCCAGTGGCGGCTGCTGATCTTTTAAAGAGGGGAAGCTCATTTTCGGCCTAAATCATAAAAATTGTCCATTTATTTATATGTAAATTCTGCCCTACGTTCCTTTTCAAGAAAATGCTCTAATATATCTAATATATATATATATATTTAACTCAACGGGAGGAAATGTGGGAATTATGTTAAACTGAAACAATGAATGTGGTGTGAAATTTGTGTGAAATATACGATGAAGGTTGCAGCAGTTTGTCTTTCGACTACACATGCAAAATCCGCGATGGGACTGAGTTGGAAATGGAGACACAGAGTGATACGCATCATAATCTGAAGACCACGCCCACGCCCACACCAACCGTCTCTTTGCATTGCGAGAAGCTGCCGCCTCCTTGTCATTTATGATTTATAAAAAAAAAAAAAAAATGTCTAAAAGCTGATATGTGACAATGTGTATAGCAAACAAGCTAAAAAAAAAACAAGAAATACGTTTTTATAAGCTGTCGACCCCAAAAAACGAGCGTTTTAGGACATAAAAGTGGATTAAAAAGAGATGACAGACCCTCCAATCATCACGCAGACGCTCGGATTCCGGGCCAGCCGGGCCAGTGGGCGGGACATAATCCCAGCATTATCCAATGACCGTCTTGTTTCTAAGCACTGAAAAAAACTGTTTAAAGCAGCCCCATTGAAGTCAATGGACGCTGGGCTTCAACAGAGTAATGCACTGTACGCTACGGGAATGAATGAGAAGGAAATCGAGTCAGCCGACCTAAGTAGCTGATTCTGAACGAACGTGTTTAACGCATTTTTAGTCAATAAAATGTTAACATAATAGTACATATATTTGACCATTCATTTTTTGACAATTATAGGGGAAGCTGAGCTTCCCTTGCAGTCTTAAAGAAATCGCGACTGGTGAGTTCCCAGGCTGTTCAATTTTGAAATGTTTGGAATCGATTCCAAAAGGGACAATGGGCAATGACCTAAAAAAACAAACATAAAAATTGAGTCACTGAGCAAAAAACTAAGCTTCTGCGATGGCCATCCCAGTTTCCAGACCTGAACCCTATAGAAAGTGTGTGGGGAAAACTGAAGAGGAGAAGCACCAACGTGGAGCTGGAAATCTAGGGTCTTGAGCAACTTTCAATAAAGAAATTGTCTTGATCTCTTGTCAGGGATGTTCTCCAAACTATCTAGGCAAAATTAAGAGGTTTTAAAAAGAGATTTAATAATCATGAGCACTCTGTATTAGAGAAAAACATTTATTTCATAATACAATTATCATACTCCAATGAAAGGTTAGATTTTTGTACATTGTTTTTATTAAAAGGCCTTCCTTGATCAAATGTCACATACGGCTGGAGTTCCTATCACATACGTACACCCAGGTGTTGAGGATCCAAATGCAGCTTTTTAAGATAAATCCAGAATCGTAATCCATATACCAAGCAATGGGCTCTATGCATGTGTGATTTCCGCGTTTCACAGGAAGAACCCTAGGCAGTTTCTGGTGGGGGAGAATTAAAGCAGAGAGAAAATATTTAAATTTAGCAGATTCTGTACATTGCGGCACACAGCAGTGGTATATAGAAGTGTTGTTCTACCGTATTTAAAAAGATACTTTCATAAGTTAACATTTAATTTTAACAAAGACATTTCTTAGAAAAAGAGTCAAGAGGTCAAAAAAATCCAAGCCAAGATCTCTGACATGAGCCGCAGGGCTCATCCTCAATGCACCATGAAGGAAACAAATAATAAGTAGATGTCTCCCCAGGGACCCACCATCCCAAGGTTTGTAGAACACCACTATGGTCACCACAGACTTTGAGTGTAGAGGGGAAGAGGCCACCTGAGAATCTCGGAGGAACTCCAGCACTGAAGCCACAGGCCAGTTAACTAAGTTAAAATTCCTTTCTCTGTACCATAAATTGAACACAAACTATTTTAAGTCATCACATTTTCTTGTAGAAGGAGCTCTAGACTTCAGAATGGTCTCAACAAGAGGCTCGTGGACTAAACCCACAGTTATCATAATTCCAGCATATTGAATCCCCAACTTCCTGAGAAGAATTTCCCATGGAGGCCTGCCAGGAGACGGATTTGGTCCGAAAACCAAATTCGTGCCAGCCAGTACGGGGCTACTAACAGAAGGCTGACCCAGCTAAGGTCAACTAGTCGTCTATATAATTTAGAATATGGATGCCTTAAAGCCTCAGAGTCGTCAATGCTGTATCCATGTATTTTGTTAAGGTGTGATAAGACAAAGCTTGGCTGAATGGAAGAACTCAATATATATACAGCGATAGATAGACAAATAGACAGATAGATAGATAGATCGATAGATATAGATAGAAATATGCGTCTTTCAGATCTATCATGAAAAAAAATCTGTCCTCCGATCTGATTTGACTCACAATCACCTACAAATAATTTAACCTAAATGTCCCCAGAGCACGGTTCAGAAGGCTGAGATCTAAAATTGGACATAACCCTCCATTTTTCTTAGGAACTATCAAGAACTGACTGTTGAACCCGGTTTCTCTTGAGAGGGAAGGAACATATTCTATTGCCTCCTTCCTGATTGTGAAGGGGCTGCCCCCTGTCGGTAGCCCACTGAGATTGCTAGCGACAAGGAATATACTATATTTAGGAATATACTACTATACCATCTTAAATGCTGCCATTTTTCTTCCTAGAAGTGCTCAACAACAGTGTTAACAGCCCTACCAAAAATGCCAGCTGCCAACAGCGCTGCATCAAGGAGGACAGACTTACTTCTCTCCTTGGTGCCTGACAGTTTTAGCCAAAGACTCTGGCTCTAACTCCTTGCCCTCAACAATCTCACTCTGCAGGTGAGGCTGATATGCCTCAAAATACCCACTGTTTGCTCCGGCCCAACAGGCTGCCATATATACTTTGTACACCAAACTAGATGTAATTCTACACGTTTTGGTGTGCAGCATCGGGTGCTTCAGTGATGCCGTATCAGGTGATATGCAGCCGCGGAAAAAATTAAGAGACCATTGCACATATTCATTACAAATCTGCATTTCTAGATGTTTATGTGTTGCTAAGACACATGATGTTTTATTAACAAAGTTCGGGAGGAGCATGCGCAAATAATCACGCAATGCAATATTGCCCGGCATTTGGCATTAGAAATCACACAGCTGCCCGGCATTAGCATTCACACCACCTATCCTACCAAATCAGAGCGAGCTCTATAAATAGTGAAATCACCTTACCTCCTCCACTCAACATTTTCGCAGCATCTAGCAAACATGTCTGAGAACGAGATCTACGAAAACGACAACGACAACGACGACTCCTCAGCCGCCCAGGGTCCCTCAGAAAACCCGGCCGCTAGGCAAAGCACCAACGCCGGACAAGAAGCCGTCACGGCTAAGATGGCAGAGACCCCAAGAGGCCGCCAGCCCTCCCGCACCGTCCGTCGCACCCCGAAACAACGAAGCAAAGTGACGTCATCTCCTCCACCATCCAGGGCTTCGGCTGATTCCTCCTACACCTCAGCCCAACGCTCAATTCCGGAGGTAAAGAAGTGGACCGTCCTAGGCTTAAGGCTGGCCTTAGAAAACGCCGACGTCCCCTTTTCCCGGAAGGCAACCAAAGCCGAGTTGTACAATCTATATACTTCCAGCCAGCTCGGAGTTCCCATAACTGTCCCCATTACGAAGCCAAAAGCTGCCGACAAGACCCGCAGCACCACAATTCCACAACCCGAGGAAACGACCATCCCAACCACTGTGAGGAAGAGGCGCCGTTCACGAAGCCAAAGAGGATGGCTCTCGGCCAGTCTAGGCCGCGCCCCGGACCACGCAGACACCAGCAACCAGCCTTCTACAGGATCGTCAGAGTCCAACACCTCTGCCGGCCCCACGCCGGTCCATAACCGCCATGGCAGCGCGAGCACGCGCCCGCCAGCGGTAACACTGCCTATCCAACCTTCTCACTATCAACTTTCTCATTTTCCCTCTGGTCACTGGCCTGTAGCCACACTGCCAATTGATAGCGTGAGGCTGCCTCCGTTACAGGCACAGGCGCAGGCCCAAGCTTTCTCTCCGTTTCCTATCGCCACAGGCTCTGGAGCCGCCCAAAGCGTGAGGCTCCCTCCGTACGCGGCTCCAGCAGCCGCCCCTTTTTTCCCACACAATCTATCCAGCTCCCGTGCCGCCTTCACCCTCCACTCCGCAACACCATTGGCCCTCCCTCCGAATGCTCCAGCCTTGGAACCTCCTCCCGTAGCCAGCAACATCAGGGAACAGATCTTAGCAGGTGCGGACATCGACCTCTTTACCCTCCTGTCTCCTATCCCTCCGCCCCCCACCGACCGCCAAATTAATTGTGGAGACTTCTCCGTCACTCTAAAAAACACCGCACAGAACCACTCACGTTTACTATCATTCACGGAGTTCACAATCGCCTTCACAAGATACACAGAAATAATATGCACCGCCTTCCCACACAGGAGACGCAAACTTAGCGACTACCTCGCAATAGTCATTATAGAAAAGAATAGAATTTCAACCACAGCACGTGCACCAGGCAGCGTTGCAAATTCATGCACATTTGCGACTTTTGCGGCGGCGCTCACGCCCGCTTCATATGCCCCGTTAAAAAGTCTGCAAATAAAAATTGTAGAAATTACCCTTTGACTCCAGTGAACGTTTTCTACCTTTCTCTAGAATTGTCACAACACCCTGACACCAATTTCACAGAGTTCCTACTGTCCGGCCTCAAACACGGCTTTAACCCCGGCGTTGAAAGTCTCCCATCTGAGAGCACCTTCTGCGCTAACCTCCAGTCCGCTCTCGCCGAACCAAAAACAGTCGATCGGCCAATCAAAAGCGAAATTGATGCAAACTTCATGATAGGCCCATTCCACGAACCCCCCTTCGTCGTTTTCCGCATCAGTCCAATATCTTACTTCATTAAACAGAGTAAGACAGACCAAACAAAGTTTCCAGTCCGTTCCCAATCCCCCACACATATCAGCAGCTCACTGCCGCAGCAGCGTCGCCCCAGCAGGAGCCTTAATCGTATCTCCCACCACCGCAGCAGCGTCGACCCAGCAGATGCCTTTACCCATATTTTCCATTTCCACAGCGGCGTCGCTCCAGCAGGGGCCTTTATCCGTTTTTCCCACTACCGCAGCAGTGCCACCCCAGCAGAAGTTTTTATCCGTATTTCCCACCGCCGCAGCAGTGCCACCCCAGCAGGGGCCTTTTCCCATATTTTACAGTGCCGCAGCAGTGCCACCCCAGCAGGGGCCTTTATTCGTTTTTTCCCACTGCTGCAGCAGTGCCACCCCAGCAGGGGTCTTTTTCTGTATTTCCCACTGCCGCAGCAGTGCCGCCCCAGCAGGGGCCTTTATCTGTATTTCACACTGCCGCCGCAGTGCCGCCCCAGCAGGGTCCTTTACCTGTATTTCACACTGTCGCAGCAGTACCACCCCAGCAGGGGCCTTTACCTGTTTTTTCCCACTGCCGCAGCAGTGCCACCCCAGCAGGGGCCTTTATCCGTATTTCACACCGCAGCAGCAGTACCGCCCCAGCAGGGGCCTCTACCTGTATTTCACACTGCCGCAGCAGTGCCGCCCCAGCAGGGGCCTTTACCTTTATTTCACACTGCCGCAGCAGTGCCACCCCAGCAGGGGCCTTTACCTGTATTTCCCACTGCGCAGCAGTGCCGCCCCAGCAGGGGTTCTTATCTGTATTTCCCACTGCCACAGCAGTGCTGCCCCAGCAGGGGTCTTTACCTGTATTTTACACTGCTGCAGCAGCGCCGCCCCAGCAGGGGCCTTCATCTATATTCCACAATGCCGCAGCAGTGCCGCCCCAGCAGGGGCCTTTTTCTGTATTTCATACTGCCGCAGCAGTGCCGCCCCAGCAGGCGCCTTTATCCGTATTTCACAAAGCCGCAGCAGTACCACCCCAGCAAGGGCCTTCATCCGAATTCCCACTGCTGCCACAGTAGCGTTGCCCCAGCAGGGGCTTCCACACGCGTTTTTAAACCGACGCAGCAGCGTCTCCCGAACAGAGGCCTGCATCCGCATTTCCCACGGCCACACCAGCATCCGTACCCCACAGATGCCCACAGAAACCAACCCCCCCAGAGGCCCCAGCCGGGACTTTACTCCAAACGAAGGCCAGCAACCCACTGCTTCAAGCTTTGCTATTTTTGGGGGGCCAATAACACCCAGCCTTGGCTGCTGTCCTGCGCTAGTTGCATTTTTTGGGGGGAAGCTTATCGGGGCACGGGCAAACACAGAGATCAGAGCCCTCGCCCCGAACCAAGGGGGAGTGCTCTGGGTCGGTAGAGAATGCCGACCCCAGAGCCCTCTCCCCGGACAGCACGCCAAATATGCATACTAAATCCTCAGCTTAACTACGCTGCCACCCATTTAATTATTTGCTAAGGTGAACTCTGAAATGAGAACTGATCAAAAATTCAGGTCATCACATAAAAAAATAATTTTGGAACTTTTCCTAAATACATGTAGAAATATTTTTTTCAGAGCATTTTGACCTGCTTCTCCAGGGGGCCTTTTCTGCAAATAAATGCACCACCCCACAGCCATTCTTCAAGACAGTTGAAAAACTAAAGCTTGAGTATTTACAGATATTCTGGAGGAGAATTCCACGATTTAGCCACCTCAGTATGCAAATTGGGAAAAAATGGAAGCCACCAAAATTGCACTTGTATTAAGCATTCATTCAGTCTACTGGCCAATCTATTTTAAGTTTGGCCACCACGGGTGACAAAGCTCAAGCAGGTCCTAATACTCAGAGGAAAGAGGTGGAGAGTCGTCAAAATTCTCCGCTTCCACACTGATAATATCTTCTCTGAGCTAGAATAACAGAGAGCTTGATGTCAGGACCTGGATGTCGAGAGCTGGAAAATGGCCTCAAGCGCCTCAAGCTCATCAGCCAGGTCCATATGCGAACCCCATAACTGAAGACCAAGTCCTGAGCACTGAGGAGGGATGCAGACAAGCTCTAAAAATCTCACTAATGCATTTCAGCATTAACCAAATACTAAGCCTTTCAGCCTTTCAGTAGAAAACACAAGACATACCCTTCACACAAATCGCTTGCTGAAGAACAGAGTCTAATGCTCAGTGTTGGGTGTAACTAGTTACTAAGTAATTAGTTACTGTAATTTAATTACTTTCCCCTTGAAAAAGTAAAGTAAGGGATTACTCTTATTTTTTCTGTAATTTAATTACAGTTACTTTTGATGTAATTAAACTAAATACTTTGTGTAATATATGTGTGTGCAATAGTGGAACTGACATCAAAATTCAAAGTCTAACTTGTAAAATGTATAATTCTCACATCTGTCATACGTTGGTCAGTTAATAGAGTACTTTAAGTAGTTTAATATTATTTATTTGAATGAATTAAATAAGTCGTTTCATGTCTATCCTTGAATCACTTAACTAATCAACGTTGATGTAGGATATAGAAAGTAATTAGTAATAAGTAACTAAATACTTTTTGGACAGAGTAATTTGTAAAGTAATCTAATTACACTATTGAATATGTAATTAGTAACTAGTAACTAATTACTTTTTCAGAGTAACTTACCCAACACTGCTAATGCTATTGTTTTCTGTCTTATTTTTTGTAGCTTCTGGCGTCCGCTGTCATATGTCACATGGTGCGTCATAGTGTTGTCCTCGATGCAGCATGGAGTTAACCGGAAAGGGAAAATTTGCAGACTCAGACCTTTAAGTAAATGTGGTTGTCAGTCCTAAACATTGAGGGGTGGTTTCCTGGACAGGGATTATCTTAAACCAGGACTACATTGGTTGAACTAGGATATTTTGGTAGTTTTCACAAACATTCCTTACAAACAAACATTAATCATGTGCATCTTGAGACAAAACAATTGCACTGATATATTTTAAGATCTTCCTGATAGCACACATACATCTGGCTTATGTCTATTTGACGTCTGCATTTACATCTGCAAGACATCTTCAATACATATTTTGCTCGTCTGCAATACGTCTCGGAGATGTCTGCTGTCAGACGTCATAAAGACATCTAGAAGAAGTCTTTAAGATGTTGAAGATTTAGAATGGATGTAAAGATGCTCTTGCTAAGATGTTTAGCAGATGTTTTTACGCAGCAGATCTCCAGATCTTTAGCAGATGTATTACAGACGTCTACGAGACATATTGCAGATGAACAAACTATGTATTGCAGATGTCTTGCAGATGTAAATGCAGACGTCACATAGACGTAAACCGGATGGATTGTGCTATCTGGGCTGTCAGTGCAAGCAGTATTTAGTTAAGACAGCTCTAAAATGTATTTTAGTCGGAAACCAGTCTAAACCCTGTCCAAGAAACAACCCCTGACTGTTTAGTGAATTTGTGTATGTATTTGGTTTAATTTATTTGTTGTGGGTCAGATTAGGGGTTGGACTGTCACTGTTTGAAAGAAGCTGAATATGGAGGTTGTTTTATTTAGATGTTTTCAGCAAATCAACTCTAATCTACTACCTAATGTTCTTTGCAACGTAACATGTACGGTGTTGCCGACATATTGATATGTATCTACAGTATATCATGGTCATTTAATGCTGTACGGTACCGTTGTAAGGGTCAAAAGAGTGTTATCTAAATTTGCTACTTATATTTAAGATAAAGGGACAAAAAATGCCTCCACATTTAAACTAAGTCTGTTATGACTATTGATTTTAAAATAAAAATGTGTGTGAAATGAACCAAAACATTTAAATCTGTTTATGTTGAATCAAAGATTTCTTTTAACATATTGTTTCGCAGGATTTTCGTATTACAACCAATCACAGATGTGTCTGTGGGTGCATGATTGTGACATCCAATTAGAGAAGTTTGTATTTTAAATGAACATCAAAATCAATCCTCTAACTAATTTATTAACTCTTACTAATCAATTTATTTTATTCTGTTTAACTAATGTATTTGCTTTGAATATCAATCATTTGAACAATCCATAATAAGTCAGTTTTAGCTCTTCAAAGTTTTCCTTCATAATTTCACGCAAATGAAGGACTCTAATAACTTGTCTTTTTGTGATAGGACAAAAATTGTCTGGGACAGTGAGTCAGAATCAAGGGTTTATTTTACAGGTAGATTTTTTTCTGGTTCTCCTCAACATACACTGCCTGTCCACTGTCCGTTGGTAAGAGCCTCCCATTGGATTGGAGGTCTAGGTTCAGCAACGTTATGTGCCCAAAGAATGAGGTCAGCTGACCACCTGAATATAGTGAATGACCAGGGCCCGGTTTTTCAAAAGGTTTAATCTGGATGAAATTGATCCGGATTTAGTAATCCTTTTTTTGCGATCCGTGATCACGTAATCCAGTTTACTTTTGGAGCCAGTTTTTTAAAGCAACATCGGATTGGATCAATCTGATCCGGATAGGAACTTTTCAGGATCACCAAATCTGGATAACCAGTGCTCAAACAGGATAGGAAATCACAATGTAGAACTATAGATATGTAAAGAGCAACAATTTAATTTAAGCAACAAAAAAATTCGATTGTGATGAATATGTATATCAATTAGTGACAGAATAAAATGTATTGTTTTTGGTCAATTTTGACAGCTGTTTGGAGGATTATTTTATGAGGCCAAACTCTTTCTACTTTGCTGTAGGCCTATACTGAAAGGCTGAATACGTTAAAGCCTACCTAATCACTGTAGCCTGACGGATGAACAAATTAAAATTAAAACCTTATGAATAAATAGGATATCTTGTAAGATACTGCATGATCCAAATATAGTATTATTTGATACATTTTTAAAGTTTTCATTACATTTTGGGCATGAAATCCACGCTGAATCCACCCTTCTGATGGGATCAATTTAATCCAGATTTTTTCGATCAAAGTGATCCAAATCCTACAAAAAAGTTCTGAAAAACCCAAACTAAAGGTTTGATCCGGATCAAAACCAAGATTGGATTACGTGATCTAATCCGATTATGTAATCCGTTTTTTCTTTTGAAAAACACATTTTCAAGATTTGATCCAATCCGTTATCCAAAATCCTAGTGCAGGGGTTTTCAACCGGTGGTCCGCGGCCCCCTGGTGGTCCGCGGCGGCATTGTATGTGGTCCGTGACATGCATTCCAGCCTACCTAATTTCACTATTAAAATGACTTTTTTTCCATAAGTTATTTTTCCAAACATTTCCAGAATATTTGCGCATTGGTGTGAATACTAAATTTAATGAAAATATTTAAAATAATTTGAGTTTGAGTTGAGATTCAAACTGACACAGGATAGGCTTGCTTTGCACCTATCATGTCTATCTTATGCTTTTGCTAACGTTGTGTTTTGCTTCCCCAACGTCATATACGTACATATACGTCCATACCAGTGTTGCCAGGGTCGCGATTTTCCCGCACAATATGGCTATTTTGAGAATGCAGTTGCGGGAAAAATTATGGAGCAGCGGGTTGCGAGTTTTTGGGCTACTTTCATATGTACTCATGTACTGCGGCCGCCAAAATGTTTATTTATATTCTAAGGATAAATGATAATTGATGCGTTTCTTATTGTGTATTCAAACTCCGAATGAATACCTGGCAACTCCAGGACCAGCCCGTTATCAAAAGTGTGGAGAACGAGTCTGACAGACAGGCTACAGTACAGGGAGGAACGCGGGAGCTCATCTCAACCAAAGAGGAGAAATTAGCGGTGGTATTAGACACAGTGCATCCGAATGATGTTTTTTACCAATGTTTCGTCAGGTGAATGTCACGTTGCACAATGAAAGAAATCACTCATGACATGAGTGTACAACACTTGATTCTCCCGGCTGCCAAATATCACGTTTGAGCAGCGCTATACGCAGTCTACAACAACTAAAACATTGATGTGCTTGTACACATTATATATTATGCAGTAAATGTAACCATCCTTATTTCTTAAGCAAGTTTCTGAATGTCTTACGAAGAGAAAACATGTTTCTCGTCCATTTGCGTGCGTGGCAGATGTGGGATATTTTTAAAGGGACACTCCACCCAAAAATTAAAATTCTGTTATGAATTACTCTAGTTGTTTCAAACCTGTATACAATTATTTGTCCGGTTGAACACAAAGATATTTGGTAGAATGTTTGCTGCTGAAAATTCTTTGGCATCATTGACTACCATAGCAGAAAAAAATTGATGGTAGTCAAACATGACCCAGAATTGTTTGCTTTCCTAAATATCCCAAAACGTATTTTGTGTTCAACAGAACAAAACGATATATACAATACCCAGGAAACCATTCAGATAAAAAAATATGGCAATAGAAACGTTTTTAGGGAGTTGTTAACTTTGATTCGACACAGGGAAAAAATTGGGCTAGTTTTCAGTCCTTTTGGGCGGGTTTTGAGGGGTTATGGGCATATAATTAAATATTTCTTGGACCTGGCAACCCTGGTAAATACACACACACAATAGTGGGCCGCCGATTACTTGGTAGTCAGAATGGTGGTCCCTGGCACAGAACCAGTTGAAAACCCCTGTCCTAGTGGATTACTTTTGAAAAACCGGGCCCAGGTTATTCCGACAATGGATTCTTTCTTCCCTGATGGCACGGGCATATTCCAAGATGACAATGCCAGGATTCATCAGGCTCAAATTGTGAAAGAGTGGTTCAGGGAGCATGAGACATCATTTTCACACATGGATTGGCCACCACAGAGTCCAGACCTTAACCCTTTTGAGAATCTTTGGGATGTGCTGGAGAAGACTTTGCGAGGTCTTGGCAATTTTTTTTTACAGCTCTGAACGGGAAATAGTGGACATTCTGGACATTGCAGAAGCTTATCGAAACGATGCCACACCAGTAATCAAAGCTTAAGAAGGCCGAACAAAATATTAGAGTGTGTGACTTTTTTTGGACGGGCAATGTATAAACAAACTGTTTTTGCCAAGTGGTTGATGTCCTTAGGGCAACATCATGTTGACCCTAGCTGGGACAACATTTAAATCAACCAATCAGATTTCAGAAATAAGTTTACAGTTTATTTTAAGTTTAATCTTCCAACCAGGATTAGGCAAGGCAAGGCAAGGAAAGGAAAGGCAAGGCAAGTTTATTTATATAGCACATTTCATACACAAGGGCAATTCAAAGTGCTTTACATAAAATCTTTAAAATGCAAATTATTTAAAATCACAAATACAACTTTAGATTTTAATAAACATTTCAATTTATTTTTGAAAAATTTGAGTGTATAAAGAAAAAGAAAAAGAAATTAGAAATTAGAAATAGAAGTGCAGTTGATGTAAACCAGCACAGTGCTCTGGTTGCACAGCTAAACAAGTGTGTTTTTAATCTGGATTTAAAAGTAGCTACTGTTGGTGAATATCTGATGTCTTCTGGAAGCAGATTCCAGCTATGGGTGGCGTGATGGCTAAACGATGACTCGCCTTGTTTTGAGTGAACCCTTGATATCTCCAACTGACTTGACCTGATGATCTGAGAAGTCTGTTTGGTTTATATTCAATAAGCATATCTGAAATGTATTAAGGTCCTAGACATTGAGTGATTTATAGACAATTAATGCTACTTTGAAGTTGATTCTTAAAGTAACTGGTAACCAGTGTAAGGACCTGAGGATTGGAGTGATATGCTCAGATTGTTTGGTTCTGGTCAGAATCCTGGCGGCAGCGTTCTGTATGAGCTGCAGCTGTCTGATGGTCTTTTTGGGAAGACCTGTAAGGAGTCCATTACAGTAATCCACCCTGCTGGTGATGAAAGCATGGACTAGTTTCTCTAAATCTTAGTTTGAGACAAAACTTCTGATTCTGGCTATGTTTCTGAGATGGTAGTACGCTGATTTGCTTATTGCTTTGACATGACTGCTGAAACTAAGATCAGACTCTAAAATGACACCAAGATTTTTCACCTTACTTTGTGTCATTAGACCTCTTAAGTCAAGGTATGAGTTAACCATGTTAGTTTCATCCTTGTTACCAAAAATAATGACATTGGCCAATTATTTGGCCAAGTGGGAGCATATACAAATTTAAGAGTAACGGAGCAAGAATTGAGCCCCGTGGAACACCACAAGTCAAGGGTGTCCAGTTAGATTTATGGTTGCCTATGTTCACATAGTAACCTCTCACTTTAAGGTATGACCCGAACCATTTAAGAACCAAACCAGAAAGCCCCGCCCAGTTTTCCAGCCTACGTAGGAGTATGGTGTGATCTACTGTGTCAAACGCAGCCGAATGCAATCGAATACAATTTATTATCTTTACGAGCACTGTCTCTGTGCTGTGATGCTGACGGAAACCAGACTGATAATTCAAGAGTTGAATTCAAGAATTTGGTCAGCTGATTGAAGACAACCTTTTCAATGATGGAAGATTTGATATTGGTCTGTAGTTAGACAGTAAGGTTTTGTCTAGATTGCTCTTTCTTAGTAGAGGTTTGACAACTGCAATTTTTAGGGACTCTGGGAAAGTTCCTGAGAGCAGTGAGGTATTTACTATTTTTAGGAGATCTGCTTCCAAACAGTTAAAGACTCTCGAAAAAGGATGTGGGAAATGTGTCAAGGCTGCATTAGGTGCTTCTAGACCATTGTTTTTCACTTATCACTTCCCTCTGATTTTAGGGGTTAGTTATGGTTGGGGTTTGGTGTGGGTTTAGGTTTTATTTATAAAGATTATGTCCTTAGGTCAACAAAATATGTTGCCCTGAGGACATCAACCACTTCAGGTCAGTTTATATACACATAAGGTAGGAGCTTTCCTGCATAATGTTTCAAAGGGTCCATAGTTAAGGTTTGATTTGGTAAAAGTTTGGTAAATCTGGAGACTTTAGGATTTTCATTTTAGTGTTCATGACTGAATCATATCATGTTTGCTAATGGGACCCCTCAGGCCAAAGACACCGCTGACATTTGTTTTGGCCTAGAGATTTCATGTAACATGTGAAGTCCAAAAATACTCAGAGGACATGAGGTTCTTGATACGACCCTTTAACGGTTTGGTGATCCCCTTCTTTGAATGAAGACATTGAACAGCTGAGGCACAGGTCCTGGAGCTGACTCTAAGGATTTCTTCAAGGGCCCTTGGGGTGAAGAAATGATGGGAATGGGTGATGGGCAAAAGGTGCTGTGACTGATGGAAACATACGCTTAAAATGTTGCCACAGTTGGTAACATCAGATTGTATTACTGTTTAACATGTTCCCCTACGCCAGCAGTGACACTTGAAAAAGCAAAACAGTTTTAGCTGCAAGTTCTCAAACATATGCAATACACTTTAATCAGTTCATAAGCCTACATAAAACTACGTGAAATCAAAGGATAATCTCAATGCATAATTTCCCCAGATATTCACTTTTGTTATTTAGTAATCTCCATCTTTTATGCTGTAATGATATAATAAGTACACCATGTGAAAAAAATAGGAGGCTATGTTTATGGGTATACGTTTATTAGAAAAGGATGATCAGTGTATGTTCTTGCTAAATTGCTTCCAGTCGTAAGATTGTTGTCTAGCATATTATCCTTTTATTCCCCAAACTCTATAAGCACTGTAGACATACATTATTGTTACAAAAAGCAACACTGTACATTTGGCATATTATGGGCTTTATATCATTTCAAGAGCGAACCAAAAATTTTGTCTTGTAAAGTTGTGTAGAAGATAAGAGATTAGATGTATTATTTACTTTTGAATGGGGTTGGTCTATATCTTGTAAATGCATTATAATGCTTTAAAACGTTTTCCTATAGAATCGTGAGGATGGTTTTCTTAGATTGCTTGGGACATACCAAGTCGAATGTAGGTGATGTGTCTTCTCTGCCCACTTTGTGTGTGACACCACATCCTAACCAAACGTGACGCGATAAGATTCCAGCGATAAGCAATTTGTCTGGCCACACTGAACATGAAAAGGGAGTGTGACGTGACAATCACTCATAAAGCACAGCCAATAACAACAGTTTTTCTCTGTTTGGGCACCCTCTCGTACTGCAGCTGAAGAGTGTGCACATACAGGGATGCATGTGATTGGTAAGGACATGGTATAATTTGGCAAAACGTTACAAATAAAAAACGAGTTTGAAGTTTTTTTAAACTGCGATGTTATTCTAACAAATTATATTAGTTCCAACAATACTAACAATTTTGTTTTAATAACAGATATTTAGTTTCAATAACTATACAATCACAAGCATTTTTAAACGTTTTTTAATGGTTCAAATGATTATGTAAATGTGTTTGAGTAAAAATTGTATGATTGGAAAAACAAATACAAAAAAAGCCAATAAACCTGACAAGGAATTTGACAAGATCTCTTTACATTCTGGGAATGTAGGTCAATGAGTAGAGGGACAAATATTATCAGCAGTGTGGCATTCTCAGAGACATACAGAGGAAGCAACCAGTGTTTATTACTGTTCTAAAACCCCCACATGTGTCCAACATAATTTTCAATGAAGATGAAAGGGATGGGTTGGTGTTAAACAACAGGATCTAATCAAAATACATATTTTGTATTTAAAACAACAAACAAAACATTTAATTTTAGAAAAGAACAAACCGTAAACACATTTTCCTTTTGCTTGGAAAATCTTTAACAACGTGAAATAGCACTGTACCTGTATTTTGACACCACATGCAGCATTTGCACTATTGCCCTAAATGTTTTCTGTTTCTCTCCCACACATACACACAGAATCTGCTTTACGGGCAAGAGGCTATCATGTGGCATGAAAAATTGTAAATGTGTAACTTGTGTGTTTCCATGCAGGTAATATACACAGCGATGTACTTGAAATAAAAGTCGTTTGGTCCCTGCATTTTCCTGTCATTTGTCAGATAAAGTCCAGCTAAAATGGGGATAACGGGGCTTATTGATGTTATTTTCTTGAACAATGCTTTGTCAGGTTATGTATTGTTGTTAAGGCTATAAAATTGTAGTATGCTGTGTTGCTCTACAGTTCACTTCGGGCTACTTCAGAGATAAAAGGTCATTGCAGGCTTCAGTGTCTGTATGGCTCTGCATGTGTTCTTTGAGCAAAGCATCATTGGGGAAGGACTTAGAGCACTGCCCACAAACAAAGATCATGCTCTCAGAATGCTGCTCCTGATGCGTCTCCAGTGCCGCTAGGTGGCTAAATGACATATTATAACCTTGGCATTGATGAGGCTGCATGGTTGCATGGATACGCTGGTGGCGCACCAGCCGGGATGCCATGGCAAATGCCACGCCACACTCAGAGCATTTGTGAGGCCGTACTCCAGTATGAACTGTAAGATGTTCGGTAAGGTTGGAGGACTTGGTGAATGCTTTGGAGCAAACTGGGCAGGTATAGGGGCGCATGCCACTATGCACCTTTCTGTGCTCTGTCATGCGGCTGGCTAGAGCGAATGACTTCCCACACTCTGGGCATATGAAGGGCCTCTCACCCAAATGCGTGCGCTCGTGACGGAGAAGAGACAGTGGCTTGTTGAAGGTTTTGCCACACTGCTTGCAGAGAAAGGGCTTGTTGTTGGTGTGCATGTTCCGCTCGTGTTTCCGCAGGTCGGAGGAGCGCACAAAGTCTTTGCCACATTCTTCACAGATATAGGGCTTCTCCCCTGTGTGTGTTCGAATATGTTTGCGGAAGTCTGAGGACCAGATGTAGGTTTTTTTGCAGAAAGGACATTGGTACGGTCTTTCACCAGTGTGTAGCCGTTTGTGTTGCTGAAGAGTACCCTGGTGTGAGTAGGCCTTCCCACACATGTCACAAACATGTGGTCTGAGGCCACGGTGAGTTTTAATATGGCTCAACAGGTTGCTGGACTTTTTAAAAGCCCAGTTACAGTAAGGGCACTTGTACGGACGGTTTTCTGTGTCTCCCTCCATTCCTCGCTTTTTCATAGCAGCAAACAAAAACTGACTCTTCAAAACCTGCTCTTGTGGAGCTGTTGGTCTCTCCATCTCTTCTTCCTCCACCTCATATTTGTCTAGCACATCACTCTTCTGCTCACTTGGAAACTCTCCCTGTGAGCATGGTTTAGTGATGTCCACCTCTTGTTTCACATTCACTTTGGGAAAACTGGCCTCCTGCCATCTTTCATGAGTCGAGATTTGGGATTTAGGTTCAGATCCAGGTGCCTTTTCTATATCAGCCTCATCAACTCTTCCACCCTTCAGAGAAGATTGTTCAGATCTTTCAGGGAAAGAGCATGTAGCTTGAGTTGTTGGATTTAAGTAAACCATCTCTTGTACACTTGGTTCCTTGGTTTCTCTTTTTTCACAAGTTGTCTCCTCACCACTAGATTGATTAAAATTCTCTGTCTTGGTTTCATGCACAGTACTGTTACTCTCTGCCCGTACATAATGCCTCTTGCTGATGAGAATCTTTCTAATGCTTCTTTTTGATATGTAGACATTGTCTGTAAATGCTGAATTCCACTGGTCATTCATTTCAGCCATTGTAGATGATACCTTTACTGTAAAAAAAGTTACATTTCAATTTTAAGTTAGATAAACAGCTAAAACAACAATTTAATAGAAAACAATGGGATGAAATTTGACCAGAAAAATGAAACTCAAACACTTGAGCTTAACATCAAGATTACATCAAATTCTGCTACACTCATTTGAATTTTAGATAAACATCCAAATTATTAATGACTGAATATTACAAACTAAAATTCAAAATATTGTTAGTAATCCTGGTATTTTTAAAGATTTTTTACGAAAAATTCCTAAATTTGTGAGTAGTGACAACATAAGCTATAAAGGTATACAGTATACAGCATACATTATACCAACTGGGAGTCCATCCAGTAGATCTCCTTGGAACAGTTGCGAACTCTTGAGCCAGCAAACTACAAGTTTTCATTCTCAGCTGCCACATGAGCCAGTACTTATCTGCGCTCCCAAGAAACATTCAACTATCTCAAACATGCAAACAGTTTCTTACTTTGGCACTGCCAGTCCACCAATGCTGATTTCACAGAGAGCAGATAAATCCTCTTTCTCTTCGTAGATTTTAGACAGATATTTAAAATACTATAGGAGGAGTCAGAGCAAAGTGTAGCTCTTACTTCACATGGGGGAGTGCAACATCATTCTGGCAATGATCAGCACTTTAGCAAAACCATTTGCT
Organism: Triplophysa siluroides; assembly: GCA_006030095.1. Lineage (NCBI taxonomy): Eukaryota > Metazoa > Chordata > Actinopteri > Cypriniformes > Nemacheilidae > Triplophysa > Triplophysa siluroides. The sequence continues at coordinate 6,383,248 of VCII01000203.1, read as the reverse complement.
GTCATGACCATTTACCCAGTTCAGCCCTGCCAGGCGTAAGGTCTGTGAGAGATTTTCAGAGATACAAATACTTTACCATTATAGCTTTGAACCTGGATCATGTCATCAGTTAATGTAAAGGTGTATAGCTATTTTTCCTTATTAGGCTAATTCAGATGTATATGCAGTAGGAATTCTGCATATTTATGTTGAAAGCTGGTTAAATAAACTAACTGCTCATATTACAAACATTTGTTTACGGTTGTCACATTTTCATTTCTGTATGACTGTATGGCTTTTTGATTCATGAGAGATGTCCGTGTTCCACATTCTGTAGTTAATTACATTAGCATCTAAATATTTATCCTTATTTACTTTGCTGAGTAAGGGAATTAGGAACAGGAATAACCTGCTGATGCCACACATAACTAACAACGTGATACCCCTTCAGCAGTCCTACTAATAGAACTAGAAAATAAGTGTCAGAGGAAATATGAGAGGAAGAAAACTGTTGATTAGCAAGTACATTACTCCTGTTTCGTACTGGCTTTAATCTTGTCTTGTGTAAATACTAATAGCAGGGTTCTAATTTAGAAACCAAGTCTCTTTATTCTCCAATAAGATTTTACTTGAATACTTTATTGTACTTTATATAAAAATGGTTTGTACTGTAATTAAAATGAATGATATTTCTATAAAAAATATGGTCATACTTTTTACTTCTCACAATTCTTTTAAACCAAGGTAAAAATTTTGCTTATGACAATAATGCTATACTTTTATTGAAAATCTATACTATTGTGATGTCTAGTAAATGTATACTGTTGTCTTTTAAACTGTCTTTGGTAAACTGCAGTTTCATGTAGAAAATACTGAGCAATGGTTTAAAATGATAAATTTGCACATGGTTTGTCTTAAAGCACATTAAAAACACCACATAACCACATAAACAGCATTAATAATTAATATTTCACCACAGGGGGTCTTTAAATAAATCATAACATGTTTCTGCATGTCTCTAACAGTTTGTACTTAGTATTTTTAAAGAGAAGATACTCCTCACAATGTTTAAATATGTATATAGCTTCATTGATGTCTTATTGTGCCCCGTTACCTTGTTGGATTTATCATAGTGACCTGGATTGGTTTTGGATTTACTTCTCCTTGCTGCCTGCCCTGACCATTGCCTTTTATATCATTTGAGAGTGTTGCTGCCTGCCCTGACCATTGCCTGTTTAACTGTTTTCAATTCTGAACCGCCTGTCTTGTTATTGATTTTGGCATTGTCATTGTCATTAAAGTTAAAGACATGGATCCTCACTCTTGAGTCCTCGTCACACACGTGGGTGGGCTGATGTGTTTTTGTTACAATGTATTTGTTTACTATGTACTTAACTGTGCAAGAACAGTCTTAAGCTTGACATGCCAGATCATTAAAAAGGTCAAAAGGTTTAACTTTGATATCCAAGCACTGTTTCATGAAATACTCTTGCAACAAGAATACAGTGATTTGTGCAGGAAATGCACGTCATACCTTTATTCTGAAACTTGACGTCACTGTTGAATTCTCCATGGCGTTCACAATGACATTCATTTGCACTTTTAATCGGCAACCGTAATATTTTTGTCATGATTCTGCCTCATCATGTCATGTCTTTCTTGGTCTTGTGGCATGGCAAAGCCTCATGTTTTATGTGGAGAGAGACATGTTATTGTTAGTTCTGACATAACATGCGCTCTCTCCCGTCTCATCTTTGGCCCAGCCCCCTCTTGTTTCCTCGTTTAGCTTCCCGCCTGTGTCTCATTACCCACACCTGCCCATTGTTATCTTCTTTGTTAGTTCCCTAATTTAATGCCCTTGTGGCTGCTGTCCTGTGCTCGTTCATTTTGCTTCCATGTCTTGTTAGCTTGCCTTGCGTGTTAACTTTCAACTTCTAGTTTAGTCCCAGTTGTGTTAAGTTATTTAATTCCTTGTTCTCCTGTTTTTGCCCCCACGTGGGTAGTGTTTTGTCCCGGAGGGTCGCGCATAGCCGCACCGTCCGGCTCACCCACTGCAGCCTCCACCAGCTTCCGTGGTAGGCGTGGACGGATGGAGTCGTGGGACTCCCCGTCCGAGTCCTCCAGGGCGGATCTAGCCGGGCCTCCGATCGCTTCCCCGCTGCCGGCCACACGTTCTGTGGGCCGTTCCAGGAGGAAGAAGCCAAGGAGGGGGTAGCTTTCTCGAAGGAGAACGGTACCAATGAAATGACGCTTCCCAGGCATTACACCACTAGAGCTTTTATACAATGTGAGAGACACCCTGATTTGTCCACAGATCTACATGACACCAGCCATTGAGCAACCAGGGCCATACGTCACCCTACTACATATAGATTCAATAAAGTTATTTAAAACCTTACGAGCTGCCGATGTTGTACTGTGCCTTTTTCTATATTAGCAACGTTTACTCTCTACTTCACTACATTTTTGAATAAGTATATATACTCTCTACTCCACCTAACTTTATCTGCAGCAGTTTATGTGAGCTACAGAAGTAGCAATATTGCGATTTACAGGGCATTGAAGGTACAATATCTTCTGCATTTTACCCTTACTTACTTAAACTTGTCAACATGTCTTCTTTATGCGAATGCGGGTGCATTATCAGGTATTTGACATCGCTGGTGTTTTTATGTAGGAAGAGGACATGACTGCAGCCAGCCAAAAGGCCAAAACCAGCGTGTCCAGTGCTGGCTTCGAGTTTTTTACTTAACTTTACTTTATGTATAGCATTTTTTCAGACCCAAAACTTGCGCGCATGAAATCGCAGTGGTTACGGATGTAACCTCAGTTCCCTGATGGAGGGCTTAATTCTCTAACAGCGAGAAGCCGCCTGGCACAGTAAGGGCCACTGGGTAAGCGCTATTTCCTCAGTGGGGGAACTCGCTACAGAGACCACTTCCTACTGTAGGGAGGAGTTTACTGGAGACACCAACATGGTCTCGCCGATAGGGGAGAACTCATGGGAGGAATGTGTGGACTGAAGGAAGTACCACAAGGTGGAGGTCCACCTAGGGAAGGTCATGGGTTACCAAGGTTGGAACCAATCATGAGGATACATCAGACGGAACCGCCCGGTTGGGGGGTTACTACGTCTGGAGCACTAGGTCCGGTTAGAGCTATGTGGTAGATAACTCAGCTGGTACCAGGCCTAAAGGGACAGGGCAGGGCTGCTCTGCCCTGCCCGCCCACAGGAGGTGCCTAGTGATGGATGGAATGCCTGTTCTTCACCCATTGGGGGAAGAAGGGAGGGGAGAATAGCACGCTGACCCACCTAGGAGGGGGGAAGGTGCTTTCGCTTGCCTGCAAAACTGGAGCTGATACCGGTTTTACGCGGAGGCTGTAGAAACTCGCGAAGGACACAGCTCTGCAGATGTCTGCCAGAGAGGCGCTCTGAGCCAGTGCCCACGAGGAGGCTATACTCAGGGTAGAGTGAGCTCTCACTGCCAGTGGGCAAGATGGATCTTAGGACCGGTACGCCATAGTGACGGCGTCCATGATCCAGTGCGGCAATCTCTGTTTTGAGACAGCCCTCCCTTCTGCTGACCTCCAAAACAAAGACAAAGAGCGGCTCAGAGCTCCTGTACCTCTGTGTGTGGTCAAAGTAGAGGCACAATGTGCGTACTGGACACAACACGGATGGGGTTGGGTCTTCCACCTCGGTGCCTGCAAGTTCACCACCTAGTCTCGAGGGAGAGTGGTGGGAACTTTGGGTACGTAGCCGGGCCGGGGTCTCAGGATAACGTGAGAATCACCGGGCCCGAGTTCTAGGCAATCTGTGGACACAGAGAATGCTTGTAGGTCCCCTACCCTCTTGGTGGAGGTGAGCCCTATCAGGAGAGCCGTCTTGATAGTGAGGTAAGAAAGAGCGGCATCTCCGAGGACCACATCAAGGTCCCAAGAAGGTACGGAGCGCGGACGAGGCAGATTCAGCCTACTCGCGCCCCTTAGGAACCTAATGACCAGGTTGTGATGTCCTAGAGACTTACCAGCAACTGGGTCATGATGAGCGGCAATGGCGGCTACATACACTTTCAGTGTGGAAGGGGAGAGATTACTCTCGAGTCTCTGTGGAAGGACAGCACATTTCCGATAGAGCAACTCCGCGGGTCTTCTCTTCGAGAAGAGTACCAGGACGAGAAGAGGTACTACTAATAGGCGTATAGTCTGACTAGTGGCAAGGGCCCTGGCCTGAGTAATCGACTCCACCATCGCAGGGGGTAGGCCACTCAGGGTCTCCTCATCCCATCCAGGAGCCAGACATGGAGTTTCCAGAGGTCTGGTCTGGGATGCCATAACATGCCCTTCCCCTGATAAAGAAGGTCCTTCGTCAGGGGAACCGGCCAGGGGGGAGATGCCGTCAGGAGCATTAGCTCCGAGAACCAAGTTCAGTTGGGCCAGTATCGTGCAACTAGTAGCACTTGATGCTCCTCTTACCTGACCTTGCACAGAACCTGTGCAATGAGGCTCACTGGGGGAAGGCCTACTTCCACTTGTCCGCTGTGCACTAGAGCATCCGTGCTGAGGGGGGCCTTGGACAGGGAGTACCATAGCGAGCAATGGGTGGTGTCCAGGGAGGCGAACAGTCCCGAACTGCACCCAAATGAGCTGGACATCTCGGCTAGAGGGACAAGCTCGATCGCTTCCTGCGCCAGAAGGGTGGCGACCTCGGCCCGAAGCACGGGAGCATCCTCGCCCTCTGACTGAGGTTGAGAAGATGCCCCAAAACTTGCCCCAAAACTTGGGCGGATCGTATTCCTCAGCCACCGTGACGGTTTGGGAAGCTCTAACCAGGCTCCCAGGGACTGAGACAGGGTGACTAGGGGTACGATCTGCTTCATCAACTCCCCGGGGGGTGGTTCGATGGCTGGCAGTGCGGATCCCACGCCATGGGGAAGCGCCCTGGGAGAAGATCGGCTCTGCTGACTTACCTGCCTGGCGATGATGCAGCTCAAGGCACCGTCGACTGAGAGTGCTGAGGGCTGCTGATTATCCTCAACATTCGGTCTCGCCGTGATGCAACATCGAGTCAACTGTCGAAAACACAGTCAATGACATTTAGAAAGTCTTTTGCAATTGTATTATAGGACAACACATATGGACATTAAAATCCCCAACAATAAGGACATGATCATATTAAGGCATAATATCAGCCAAACAATCTGAAAATTCATTTATGAAGCCCTAATTGTATTTGGGAGGCTGATAGACTATTGCATACAGGGTTGTGTGGGAACGACCCAGCTCAAATAAAGTCAGTTCAAATCTGCTGAACGGGGATGATAGCTATGGTTGTTTACATTTAAAAACATTCTTATAAGCAATTGCCATTCCTCCTCCTCGTCCAGATGTTCTTGGGGAGTTTAAGTGGCAGCAATAATTTGATAAAAGATAAGAGAATGCATTGGACTCACCAACACTCAGCCACGTCTCAGTCACACAGAGAAAATCCAATCCGCACAAAAAAATCCTATAAAACTTGTTTGCTAGTGATCTAGCATTTACCAGGCCAAACCTGGCAGGAGCCGGTGACTCAGCGGTGCTTTGTTTCCAATGAGCCCGGTGCAGAGGTTGCATGTCTTGAAAGCTTACCCCGCGCCAGCAGGGGTGAGGAGGGCATGGGGCATGGGACTGAAACACCTCTTCGGAGCCGACGACAGGTCATCGATAGGGTCTAACAACTGCCGAGGAATAAAGAGGTGAGCCACCGTCCGGTTCTCAGTCCAAGAAGCCATGGAGAAATCTGCCAAACATGCTTTCAACCTCACCAACCGACCACTAAGTTTACTTCAACGACGGTGGCGCTTAGGCCGAGGATGTAAGACTGGGAGGTGGCAGAGGTAAGTTGGGATGCTCGTTAAAAACAGTGGTTATGTCTTGTCCATCATTATAAAAAAAGTAATATCCAGTAGTGATTGGCGATCATACACCAGTAGATAGTAAACCTTTTGAACAACAAATTACATAAACAGCACAAACCCACACAACGTTAAAACCCAGAGACGGCATGCCACACACACTGGTGGCCGACACAGTCCATACCGGTCGAGTAGAAAGCCAAAGGGAAGTATCTCTGTTTAGTGAGGGGCAGATCAGTCATGAGAGGGACCTCTGATCAGCCCCTCCATTTTCTACAGTCTGTACACTGGCGCTGGGGTCTACGGACTGCTTCATGACCTCTTAGGATCCAGTACATCCTTCTTATCTTATCTTTCTCTAACAACCGCTCAGTACCTGGATGATGCAACGGCTCATCATAGTCCTTTATGATTAGTGCTGTGATTGGATGTCGAGGGTCAAGGACAGTAGGATGTACCGTATCTGCTTCTAAAACCTCATAGTGGCATAGATGACCTCCTACCCTAATCAGTCCAGTAGCATTGTTAAGCTCTAGGGAAATTGTGACCAGTCTAATTATAGACAATACCGGATTCCTAGACTTCGGAAGTTTCAGCTTGCCAGGAAAGGACTCAGCTTGAGCTTGACAGAGGATTGCATGTTGAACATTCTTTTGGAGTTCGGCACTGGAGGAGTAGGCTGCCCTGTGAACCTCCTGGTCATAGGCATAAAGGCACTCTGCCAGTGTGTCGTACTGCTGCAGTTTAACTGAGGGTGTGGTGGTGGTCACTAACCCGCAGAAGGATGACTGTCTCAGTTCGTAGCCTGGCTCTTCCACCAGTGAAAAACGAGGCTGCTCTGGCCAACTATCGTGGTTAAGCTTGAGGAATGCCGGTCCCAGGTACCACCTGCTTTCCTTGGAGAGAGCTCTAAGAGGCTTGCCTCGAGTGATATCGTCAGCTGGATTGTCTGAAGATCTGACACGGCGCCAGATGGCCAACGCTGTGATCTCCTGAATCTTTGCCACCCTTGTTCCCACAAACACCTTGTAATGTCATAATTTGTAATTGTAATTGTAAGCTCTGTGGTCAGGAGCTAGGATTTCCAGACACAGAAGCAGCTTCTCCCCCTAGGCAATCTCCCTCCTAAACAGATAACTGATGTTATTATCCCCCATTTTCATATTTTTGAATCTTTTAGACTGTAAATCTCATTATATTTGTATTGTCATTGTGTTGAATGTCTGAGCATGTTGAGCGGTCATGCTGTGAGATCATGCATTGAAAATCATGCCCAAAATAAAAATGAAAATGTTCCTATATGCAGCTCCCCACTATATTGACTTCCTAAAGTGTGTCATTACGAGTATGCAGTGCAGAGACTGCATACCCACGAACGCACTCACTCACAACTCTTTCAATCGGATGACGCCGCCAGCCTCCATTTTACACCACGGACAATAAAGAAATTTGTAAACTGTATAGACTGACTTATATACGTGTAACCCAGACACTCAGAAGAGCTTTAAACTGCTGATTATTCAATCAGAGCTTAACATTTTATTTTTTTATATGAAAAAATCACCTCATAGCTGGCTACAGCCATTTATACAGGGAACCCAGACCAGGAATATCGTTTAGTTTTAGATAATTTAATTTTGTGGTGCAACAGGATGAAATTAGATCTAAATGTGTCAAAAACCAAGGAAAGATCATCAATTTTAGAATAAAAACACTTACACTTCATTATGTGGTCATCAATTATGCACTGGTAGACATAGTTGTATTTAGGAGTATTAAGGAGCTATTATTGATATAGGTTGAAGTCAGATTAAAATACAGTTGCAATTATTAAATACTGTAGTCTAACCAAAGGTTTATGCTGAGGAAGCTTAACTCCTTTAATATACAGAGAGTTGTTCTCAGGTGTTTTAAAATTAATTTATTGAAAGTATTTTGTCCTTTTCTTTTATCTGCTGTTTCTCATCACTGTCTACAAAGAATAAGAATCGTATGTGTTCAAAAGTCACGGGCATTCCCCTGCGAAGTATCACATCTTATTATGAACAGCAAGTGCTGAGGATAGCTCATCGAATGATAGGAGACAGGACATACCCTTTGCATCACCATTTTGAGAGGCTGCCCCATGGGCGACCGCAAAGGACAATTAGATGTTCTACGAATTGTTATAAATTCACTTTTGTGCCTGAAGCGATACATTTATATAATGAATGTAGTTGATTTTTATTATGTTGTTTTTTATGTTGTTTGTTTGTGTGTTTTTGTATGTTTATATCATATATATTGTACTGTAGGTGTTCAATGTTGCTTGCCTATTTGAAGCACCACAACAGTCTGAACTAAATTGCCCCAAGGGGATTAATTAAGCTCTAAACAACAGGTGTGATGAGATGTGGACAATCTGACCCGATCAGCAACACAGGTTGCACTTCATCCATCTGCTGCAATGGGAATCTCTTCTGTAAGGAAGTCACTAGATAGGTGTGTTAATCGAGGCCTAGTCTCTCAGCTGTAAATGCGTGCTGAATGAGGTATTAGATCAAATGCCTATGGTTAAATCTATTGTTATTTGTTTTTATTGACATGAAGAGCTGCTGTGCTCCGTCTATTCTCTAGTACCCACGGGCAAAATGAGAAAAAGATCCTTAAAGAATAAAAGAGGGGTCGCAACAGATATTTTAAAATAACCAAGAGTCCTCATGACCTTTACGTTTCAATCGTATAAGAGTGTTCTCCAGCCATTTGAGAGACAGACCTAAATGTTTTAATATCCTCAAATTGTAGTGGTTTAGGTGTCAGCTCTGTGATTTATGAGTCTCGTAACATTCCTTAAAATAAACTAATAAAGAAATGAGACAAATGTTGACATATAGTGTATGAACATGTACAGTAGCTAAATGAATGTTGGTGAGTAGTTAGTATATCACTATTTTAATAAATGTTATATTGAAATTTGAGTTTTCTACACCAACATTGTTAAATCTGTTTATTGTTTAAGACGTTGCTTGGATCTATTCTAAAACTTGACACATATGAAATAACTGTTGTTTTGTTCAAGAGACAAGTTTGACATTAAACATTTTTTCATGACTGTTTTTGTATTGACTCATTTTGCTTTAATGTTGATTGATCCACAATGCAGAGCTGTGTTGTCATTAGTGCGTGCTAAAGTGTGAAAGGTTGTGTTACTGGAGGCTGTGAATCAGGCTAATCCCATGACTGCCACAACTCTCTATTCATTCTTTGTTTGTCTGGAAGCTAAATTTGTTCCAGATACAAAGTATAAAAGACCATCTTCTTCTAAACTTAATTTACTCTTCACAAAGTGGCACAAAAAAACAGGGTTTGAAGGAGATTTTTAAGGCGTTTGTTGCCCTTGCCTGTTTATTTACTGTTCTAGAGTCTGTTCTAGAGACAGAGATCTGCTGCTCATCCATAGGGCCAGTGGAGCCAAAACCACTCAGATGGCTCAGATGGAAAAGATGCTACAACAAACCAAAAGCCTAATGAAGACGACAGAGGCAGATTCAGAAAGCAAAGACTGCGGGGATGTCATGGGTAACTAACCTAATATGTAATATCTATAAATGTTGCATTTCATAGTATTTTTGTATGTATGTGCAGAAATTGTGCAATTAAAATGTAAAAAAAAAAGAACAGTATAGTGCTATTGTTATTGTGTATTGCTGTATTGTTTCACCTTTCATAAAAGTAATTATATGATTTTTAAATCACTTTTTTTTAGTAATACTAATAAGTGTGTCTTTATTCTATTTTTCATGTTTACTCTCGTCTAAGTGACTAATCTGGAAGAGAAGGTCCAGCGCAGCAGAAAAGAGCGCCGTAACTCCCTCCACCGCACACAACTGCTGGAGACTCAGATGAAGACTGTTCATGGCGAGCTTATTGGCACCCTCGATCACCTGCAGGAGCTGCGCAACAAATTGCGGCGCTCACAGCAGAATGCAGAAGAGCGAGAAGCAGCTATGCGAAAACTGGCAACAGGGCTCAGGTGAGACACCACCTGTCTGCCTTTAGTTCACCCATTACCTTATCTTAAAGACTCAACTGTCCTGAAAAGTTTGGTGGACCACCAATCATTTTATTTGAATAATTATAAATGAACAAATTATTGAGTGAATCCAGTGCCATTTCTAGGCGAGATTCCTGGTGGCGTAACTAGTTGGGCGGTGGAACCAGCATGCTTTGCATGGGACTGCATTTGGAAAGTTCTTTTTCAAATTAAGTGCTATTTCATGTATTTCAAAGAAAAAAAATGTTTTGTTAGTGTTTAATTTTAATTTCTTTTAGTTCTGTGGTTATTATTATAGTTCGGAAGAGTGGTGCTTCTGCTCAGGCCGAGGGATGAGTATCATAAAGTGATTTTGATAATGCCAGTATTGACACCAGACTCTACATTGCTCATGATATATATTTTATAGAATAATAAAGAAGTTACTTTAAAGTTTAAAAAGTTTAAAAAATAAATATAAATGAATAAAAATAAAAGTTTAAGATGTAAACTCCAATTTAAAGTTTTTGTTGTTTTAATGTTTTTGCATATATTCAGTTTTATTGTGTCATTTTTAATTTCAGTAAACTGATGGACACTCAATTAAAGCACAATTTTATTTAATGAAAAAAATGCTTGTTATCTGTTAACAAATGTTCATCAATATAGTGTCATATTTTTACAATGCCTGCTGATACAATCATATATTATAATATGCACAGAAAGAATATTGAGACCACATTGCAATTACTTTAGACAATGTTTTTAAGTAGTATGACTAGCATCTAAGTATTATAAAGAATTTGTTACATCTTTTCAATTGTGCTTCAATTGTACTTCTTAAACTTTTTCTTAAACAAAGATAACACCAGCTCCGTGATGTCGTCATGGTGGAGTGGAAGAGGACTCCAGTGGCAACCTGAGAAGCTCTGGTGAACTCCATGTCCAAGAGGGTTAGGGCAGTGCTGGAAAATAATGGTGGCCACACAAAATATTGACACTTTGGGCCCAATTTGGACATTTTCACTTAGGGGTGTACTCACTTTTGTTGCCAGCGGTTTAGACATTAATGGCTGTTTGTTGAGTTATTTTGAGGGGACAGCAAATGTATACTGTTATACAAGCTGTACACTCACTACTTTACATTGTAGCAAAGTGTAATTTCTTCAGTGTTGTTACATGAAAAGATATAATAAAAAATTTACAAAAATCTGAGAGGTGTACTCACTTCTGTGAGATACTGTATATTTTTCACCCATAATTTCTTGCTCTTCAGTGGACATACACAAACATACGTTTTGCCATGTAGAACCATATTGGCTGCAAACATCAGCCCTTTATGTAAATGTGCTTGGTAATTATTTATTCAGAGTTGAGAAAGTTGATGATCAGCTTTATGAAACATTAACACGGTTTGGATTTTGCTGCTTTTGTCAATTCAAAACTTTTCTAGCACACTTTATGCAGCGGGGCACTGGTTTAGTTTTCCAGTTATAAAGGTATTTAACAAAAGGATGCCTTTGTTAATTATTGCATGTCACAACTATATTAGACAACATGTGTATGCCCACCAACTGACGTAATAGTTTAAGCTCTATGACATTCTGCTATTTTGGTGATTCAGTTTTTCTGTATTCTGTTTAAAGTTGCATTTATAGTTTTATTTCTCCTGTTGTTGCCGAAATGCAGCCTTAACGCAAGACATTGCAGGTGAATCGGGTAAAAATTTTACCATGAGGAAACTATCATTACACCTAACCAAAAAATGATTTACATTATTACAAATATTTTTGTATGACACGTTTTCTTGTAACACGTTGTACACGTTGTATCAAGAAGACGTGTGTTTGCACCGCCTATATTGGATAATATATAGACGCGTGTCTGCGCGTCTTTTTTTAGATAATTTTTTATTAAATATAATTACATACACTGAATACACTTTTACTGTTAACGGCTGTAATCGTATATATTGAGTATGATATCTATGATTGTCTGGGTGCATGCATTAAAGTACCATTTCTGATGTCTGCTTGACTGGCGCATTATTGAACCAATCAGCTAAGAGAAAACGATGAGTCATCAGGAACCTCATTTGATTGGTCACAAGAAGGTAGCCCCACCTCCCCACTCAAACTTGCAAATCCAAATGAGTGAGAGAATCATGACAAAACTGTAAGCGCGGCTACAAGCGAGACGGAGCCATACACATCGGGTTATTGCAAGAAACCGTTTTTGCCTGCGTAATCGAGATGTTTACAACAGATTTATTTTACAGACAGGTTCTGCACGGTGAATCCGTTTTGCAGTTCATATCACCATTGTTTTTATACGCACACCTTTGTTTACAGACTCGCAATGCAAAATACTTGTCAAAACTGTGAGCGTGGAAAAACAGAGGTAAGAAAAATACTAATTATTTTATATGAAGTTGCCGTTTCACAACACATGAACTACTTAGGAAAAACGATACAATGCTGCAAAACATATTTTCTTCGCTTGCAGCTTGATTTACACCTTTACAAAAAAAATTTGCGAATGCAAATTTATTCATGCTTGCAATGTCACGTACGCTTTTACAAATGTTATCCTGCGCATGCAAATATTTTAGGCATGAATTTATCTTCATAGTTATGCGCATGCAATCTTGTGTTGGCAGACACAACTGGTTTTGCAGTGTCAACGCAAGGTGTAGGAGAAGGTCAGTGGGGACAGGAGACACAGATGAATTGCTCCAATAGGAGAAACACGATGGTGATCCAAAGACCAAGCACTATGTAAAGTTTTTGGATATTTTGGAAATCCTGAGGGAACATTTTTCATTGATTTTTTTCACACCCTGAAAATGGAGAAAAACATTACAATGCAGTTTACTGTGAGAATAACCAGTGGTTACATGGAGGGATTATTCAGATTTCCCTAATAATATTCGCTCAAACTACAGCACTGTCAAAGTACCCTCAGACAAGTGGGATGGACTTGCTGACTGCTCAGGTGCATAGTTATGGGAACTGAGGACAACTTAAGAAGCTTCAACTGGAATTTTGAAGGTGTTAAAAAAGAAGCAGATTCAGTACATTTGGTCAGTGGCAAACAGCAATGTGCAGATGCAGCATGATTATGACTTTGAGAACAGGAAGTTTGGCAAAAAGCCAAACAAAAAACAGCAGGAAAAAGCCTGCTCAAAAGCTGGAACTACAGCTAGCACATGGGTAGCAGCGACCAGAGCCCATGCCAGATTCCCAGCAGCGGAGAGCTCTTCTTACAACCCACAAGAAAATGTTTAAGGTTTGCAGGAGCTGCACATAGGCAACAGGCTGAACCTTGTCCACACCAAACATACAGATTTGTTGGTGAGGGCAGCACATCATATGTTGCTCTTATGATAAAACTTAGCCTGTTTGTTTCCATACTCCACAGCTCACTCCAAGTGATTTTACGCCGTTCAATGCCTTCCCACCTCATCCAACGGCCTTGCTGGACTTGAGAGACCACTCTGGCGCATCTACTTGCTTCCTCTTGACTCCGAACCTCCTCCACTACCAGGTGACGCTGTTCCTTTGGTGTCGCTTTTTGCCACATGGGTGTGGTTAATGCCAAACAAAGTCCCCCTCTGCCACGTTGAACTTGTCCCAAATGTCCTTGTCTCTGAGGGCTGCCTTTGTGTCTGCTACCGCTGTTGTTGGGTTCCATTTCCTTCCTGTCCCTACTGTTGGAGCAGCATCTCTTACACAGGGATCACAAGATTCTTTGAGCATCATCTCTAACCTTGTTTTGGTGCATTTATATTCCTCCACAAGGCATGAAATGGGAAGTGTCAGAGATCCATTCATGTACACCCCTATGTTGCTAAGGCATCTTAGAAGACCAAGCTATTTCCTCACTTGCATACTTACCAATCCCCTCCAGGTTATTGGCTTGAGACGCTGTGAGCTCATAAATTGAAATTGGCCACATCAAGCGTGGCAACAAGCCAAATTGGAAGCACCGGAGTTTCAGCTTCCCAGGAAGAGCTGTATTATTAATTTTCTTGAGTCCACTGGCTGTCTCTTGCCAGAGTTGTTCCACATGTTCTGCGTCTTTAAGGTCTGCGGAGTACCACCTTACAAGGCTTTTGATGGGGGTTTTTTTTGTGGGTATGGGCTCACCCTTTATACAGAACCTGTCATTGGTAAGCCGGCCCATGACAATAGAAATGCTGGATTTGCTGGGTTTGACCTCCATTTGTGCCCAACTAATGTTCTCCTAGAGCTTATCCAGCAGCCGCCGTACATGCTTTGGTTGTTGTGATGGTTGTCATGTCATCCATGGATGCCCCGATTCAAGGTAGGCGCAACTCATTTTTCAAACGCTCTCCTCCAACCACCCAACACAATGTCCGGATTATTATTTCCATTGCCATTGTGAAAGCCAGTGGTGAAATCGTGCAACCTGCCATTATGCCGACCTCCAGCTGTTGCCACGCGCTGGTACTATCCTGTGTGGTAATACAGAATTGGAGTTCCTGAAAATATGCCTTAATCAGCTTTGTTACCTGCTCTGGAAAGTGGAAGAAGTCAAAGGATGTCCACAGCAGCTCATGTGGCACTGATCCAAAGGCATTGGGAAGATCTAGAAAAAACGTGAGTGGCGTGAGTGAGTGATGGTGGAAATCAGCTGTGCGCGCACTGGTCCTGCATCTCCCACAGAGGAGTTCGGGAGCACCTCATCTATGTTGGCTGGCAATATTGTTTGTCTTGGTTGTTTCGTGTTTACCACATGAAAATAGACTCACTTTCTATGTTTGCATTATATAAATAAAAAAAAGATTTCACAGGTTTTGTAACCTAATCTAAATACTTTAGAATACTTTGGAATACTAATACGGTACGTAACACACAGGGATCACCAAACCGAGGATTAGATTTTACTCTGCATATTATTTTAAACAATATCAGTTTTCCACAATATTTATTGGAGCAAAAACAGCAGTATTTCACTGAACATTACAAAGTGAATTGCCCGTCACAGTTTATAATAATGTTTAAATGAAAAAGATGATCCAAGTAATCACTTTGGTAATCTAAAATACTGTAATTTGATTACCACCCATTTAAAAGGGTAACTGTAATGAAATACAGTTACTAAAATTTTGTATTTTAAATAAATACGTAACATGAAAATACGTAACATGTTACTGCCCAACCTTTGCCAGCAGACAAAGCGACTCTACTGTGGTGAGGAGCTGGAGAGGTGGCGTGTTGTGTGGAGGCAAAGGAGCGGTGGCAGCCATGATGACCGGGCTGGCCATCATTAACATGGGGCATGCAGGCTTCTGCAACAGGCCTGTCTCCATGTACCACGGAGCCTGACGCCTACTGCCGTCCTTTCCGATCCTTGAAAAAACTCGGTTAGCTGGATTTGATTGTTGACGATTTGGCATGATCTTGGATTGTTTGGTTCTTGGACGCTCATCCTGGACTTGCTGTCATAGCAACAGGTCCGTAAGCTTGAACCTGCTCGGGAGCAGGCTTACTTCATGTAAACAGGATTAGATTGCGGCTTTATAAGAGGAGGAGATAGGTAAGTCTGTCGCAGCCATGTCTTGTCCATTTTTACGACAGCAACCTGTTGTGGAAGGTGCAAGAATAATTCGCAGAGCTTTTCGAATTAATCGCGTATTGCGGGATAGACAGGATCCTTTAGCGCAGGGCGATAGCGTCATTGTTGAGAGATACCGTTTTTCTCGTGAGGGTGTTATCTACATCATTCATTTGTTGGAACCACACATTACGTGTTCAACACGGAGGAGCCGGGCTTTAACAACAGCACAGACTGTGTGCATTGGCCTGAGATTCTTTGCGAGTGGCACGTTCCTTTACACTATTGGAGATGCAGAGAACTTGGTGAAAAGTGCTGTCTGTCGTGCCATTCGCAAAGTTTACCTGGCGCTCAAGCAGTTTTTACGGGTTTTTGTGGTATTTCCAAGCCACTTAAGACCACAGGTTGTAAAGCAGGATTTTTTTGCTATTGCAGGTACATTTATAATTGTTAATGACATGCAATCATGACCATACCAATAAGTATGACTAACAGTATGTGTCCTTCAGGCTTCCCTAACGTGATTGGTGCCATAGACTGCACACACGTCCCCATCAAGGCCCCACCAGGGCCCCAATGAGGGGGATTTTGTCAACCGAAAGGGGGTTCACAGTGTAAATGTGCAGGTAAATTACGATTACCATTTATAATATTCCTGATTAGTAATATATTACTTGAAAAAAAAGTAATGAAATCAAAAAGTATGCAGTTGACTGACTAAAATCTCTTAGATGGTGTGTGACTCTATGTTCCATATCACCAATGTGGAAGCAAAATGGCCAGGATCAGTGCATGACTCAAGAATTTTCAGAGAGTCACATTTATGCACATTATTTGAACGTGGTAAGGGAACATACATTTTAAGCTCACAGTATTATACACAGTATTATGCTGAGCCTAACAGAACTGCATTTTTCCATTATACAGGGGATTTTGACGGGATCCTGCTTGGAGAGGGGCTATGCCTGCAGGCAGTATTTTATGACGCCCTTCCCTAAGCCAAACCCTGGACCTCAAACCCGTTACAATGCAGCTCTAGCCAGGATAAGGGCACGCATTGAAATGACCTGTGGGCAACTAAAGGGAAGATTTCAGTGTCTGAAAAGTCTGAGGGTTGCACCTGACAGGGCCTGTGACATAATTGTTGCATGTGCCATATTGCATAACATTGCCACCATCAGAAAGGAAAAGACCCCTGTGGTGGGGGTGCAGCCTGATGATGACCTCCAGCCAGTGCACTTGGACCAACCTAGTGGCAGAGCTGCACGGGACAGAATTGTGGAACACCATTTTTGAATATAATAAAAGACAAGACAAATATGCTTAGTTCCTTGAGTTTTATTGAAAATATTCTTTATAAAGAAAAGCCAGCAAGTCATCTTTTGCCTGCAATAAGAGATAGTTATGTTAAGTCAGAAATACTACTATGTGTGAAATAGTGTATTAGCACTTACTCTGAAGGTCCTTTTGAAGCAACTCTATCTCCAGTGCAATTTGTCTCTTTTTCAAGTTGTCGAGTTCTATTTCTCCTCTTAATTTCTCTTTTTTCAACTCAAAATACTCAATTTTCTGTTTAAGATGCCGTTTATATAGGGTACGGATGTCACCCTGTGTAATTTCGTGAAAAAAAAGGGTCAAAACATGCCTCATGCAACAAAAGTAAAAGTACAACACTGCCCCACCTCTGTATCAGCAGTTCTTTGTGCAGACTGTTCTGGAAGCCTTTCTGTAGGCCTTTCTCTAGGTGTGGACTCCTGCAACTCATGTTGCAGACAGAAAGAATAGGTACACAAGTATACAAATTAGGGTAAAGTTATTTGCACTTACAGGTTCTTCCTCCAAAGGACAATCTGAGAGGGTTTCTTCACTGTCCTGTGCAATGGAAATAAATGGGTATTACAAAGTGTTGCACTCTTTCCTTGTGATGTAAAAGTTAGAAAAACACAACTTACTGCATATGCTTCAGCCACCACTTGCTTGGGAACAGGTAAAAGTGTTGGTGTATTATCTAAAACTGCACAAAAGAGGGGGGACATAATGTCATTACAATTAACTACACTGTAAACAAAATTGTGATTAATAACTCACGGCAACATATTTTATATGAACTAAAAGTTTCGAAGTTTTCACTTTCAAAAACATTTGAAATGACTGTACCAGCCATTTGGATTATACTTCATTTAATGCAGCAACAAACCATTTTACAGTGTACTAAGAGAATTGAAAGCTCATTTAGCCTACCAGTAATGAAGGTGTGGCTGCTACTGGTCCCTGGCTTTGGGTCTAAGGAAGAGCTGCCCCCAGGGATGCCCTCCACAATGGGTCGGTTTGAATTCAACCCAAGGGCCAGCTCTTCTGCTGGGGTATATTGTGGGGGTGCAGGACAGCCTTTTTCTTGGTGGCTGTTATAGACAAACACATCATTTAACAGTGGCTTTTAAAAAGAGGAAAAAAGTGGCTTTTTAAAATAAGGACTGTATAAGAAGTAAAGGCTACCATTTTGTAGAATATTGTTGTACTTCACTTTTACTTGTTCCCATGTTCTAGTGGGTCCCGTGGTGGCTCTGACATAAAAGAACAAAGTTTAGGAAATAAAAAAAAGGATATCTTGGGTGTGGTCCTCAAGGGAACATTTTTCTAGGGGCATGCCAACAAGCATGACTGGTGGATTTTGGTCGGTTATTCTGTAACGGCTGATAAATGAAAAGAGGCAGAATCCAAACACCAGTCAGCAATATTTAATAAATCCAAGAAATAAATCAATAGAAATGCAGGAGTACCAGAGCAAGGAACAGCCATAAATGGACATGCATAACTGCAAACAATAACCAACGAGGAACAAAGGAAACACAAGAGCTGTGTCCCAATTCAATACTTTGAAGGCTGCATTTAAAACTTGCAACCTTATTTCCGTGGGTTTTTAAGGATAGAACGAATGTATCCTTCACATTGAAAATGTTTAAATAGTCCTTCAAAACTTCAGTTCATAATATATGTTCTTAAAAGTGTGTAATTTGTAAAAATGGTCCCTGTCAGTGTTTTAGTATTATATATGATGTTGTTCATTAAACATTATTGGTGCATTATTGTGTTTTACATTTCTGAGGTTCCTTAATTTGATATACTGTTGGGCTGTTTTAATCTATACATAAACTAGTCATATTCTATAAAATAAAATTCATTTTCCGGCTCTGTATTTGTTTGAAAAAGTCAAAAATGTCTCTGCTGTGTCCCGCTGCTGTCATCAGGCAACAGGAGAAGCAGGTGACACAATTAGGGAATCTTCCATAAGGCTATCGTCTCGTTTCATCTCGCTTCGTGAACCTCTGAGGCTGTGTGTTTTAAAGACCCAATCCTAGTTTTTAACTCTGGGACCTTAGAAGGTTGCAGCCTTCCAATTGGGACACAGCCAAGGGCTATGGGTAAGAAGATTACAAGACACTGGAGACAATCACAGGGGAACCAAACGGTGAACAAAAGAAAACAGGACGTAACCAAATACAAACTAAAAGTCAAACTAATGCAGAACTTGTAACACGTATCAGATGACATGTGTTGCAAGTTCCTGTATTTAACCATTTCTTGATATTGAATATCTAATATTCACACAAAACATAAACAAAAATTTAGATTAGGCTATCTAGTAAATATATATTCTTATTGTATAAGAGGAAAAGTTTGGAAGTTCTGGTTGCTTACATTTAGAAAATTTCATATACACAAACAAAATAATGCAAATAATAAACCTAATGTCATATTTTTAAAAAGTGAACTGTAACATCGGTGTTTGTATCTTGTTTCATGTGTTTAAAGTTGCATTGCCGCCACCAATTGGACTAGAGTGTGAGCAGAATATTATATACCATTTACATTTACGCATTTGGCAGACGCTTTTATCCAAAGCGACTTCCATTGCATTTATCCTATACATTTATACATAGGTATTTGCAATCCACTGGGATCGAACCCACAACTTTGCTCTTACCACTGAGCTACAGGAAAGCTGCAACCACAATCCCAAGTCCCTATTAGCCCAGTAATTTTCAAATAATTCATTAAAGAATTAAGCCTTTTCCAAGAGGTTTTCCCAATAAATTTCAAGTATCACACTTTGATATAATTTGATTTTCTAACTCCATTCTAGCATCTTCATAGTTCCTGCAAAGTTTTTTTTTTTATTACAGTCGCCTGTGCATTACAGTGATCATAAAGTCCAGTAGGGTGTTTTCCCTATAGAGGGCATGCATTGACATCACTTTCCCACGTGAATATGTCAGGACACGCCCTGGGACACGCTCCCCTGGGTAGCAAAACACTCAGCAAAATGGCTGAGGAGAATATGAGAAACAAAGAAACCGGGACTAAAACGCGAGTTTTTTTGCAGAACTTACAAGCAGCTGGACTCGACAGCAATCCTTACGGCTTCACTACGACTTACAAAGAAATCAATGTAAGCAGTCATTTTGCTGAGTGTTGTGCCACCCACGGGGCGCGATCCGGCGAGCTCAAGTGGTGTACACGTCCATACCCTTCTTCTTTAGTTTTTTGGCACATTACACCCCTTTCTGCATAATGCCACCTACTGTACGTTGCTCTTGTGCAGTCCTGATCCTCAAATACTTCATTTAATAAAATTTAAACATAACTAACCATAAGAAAACATTAAAAATGCAAATATCTATTTACCTCATGTTTAAGATTACCCATTTCCTCCCACTCTCGTTTCTTTTCCAATATTTCTAGATCTATCTTAACTTCCGGTATCAGGGACTTCACCCCATACTGGTGATGTACTTAATTTGATGTTTTCAACTTGATACTTCTCTGGTAATTTGTTCATATTCCATCCAAATCCTTTCCTTTTTTTTCCTGTATATTCCCAACAATCATTTAACACAATTTTAGAAATACACTCAGACGCTTTGCTCTCACTCACACTCTTTAATTATTCCCTCACCTGGGAAATATGGAATGACTCTTAATTGAAGTCCACTACACTAGGGATAGTTTTATTCTCCTCAAACGTAATGGTATTTAATTTGCCTCCACCAACAGTGCATTGGTTTGAGTAGTTTTACGTCCATACCCTCTATTGTTTTCTCCATTTTATATCTTGTCAGCCATTTTGTAATCTTGTCCTGATTGTGTTCACCTGTGCCTTGTTACCTTGATGAGTTTGTCCTGTGTATATAAGCCCTCGTGTTTCAGTTGTCTTTTGTCAGTCCTTGTTGTTTCATGTTCTTGGTTTGGTCTTGTAGGTTTTCTCTAGTTTCTTGTTCCCAGGATTTTTGAATATATTTTTCACAGATCTTTCAAACGTTGCTCTTATTTACTTAATAATTTAATCAACCTCTTAAAGACAACCTTATCTGTGATGCCATGAGTCCACTGTGCATTTGGATCCGCTTCCTGCCTGGTTCTTATGTTACACTAACACACAATTTTGAAACTCACAAAACGATTGTACATTTACATTTAGACATTTAGCAGACGCTTTTATCCAAAGCGACTTACAAAGAGTTTAGGAGCAATAAGCGATATGTCATACAGGAGCCATAATAAGTGCCAATACAAAGTTACTGGTTTCAACAAAAGCTAGACCACCACCTGTTGAGAGAAAGGGTTATTATTATTTATTTTTTCTCATTTGTCTGTCAAGTATTCACAGAAGAGATGGGTTTTAAGTAGTTTTTTAAATGTTGTGAGAGATGTGATTGAACGGGCAGAGTTAGGAAGAATGTTCCACCAGGAAGGAGTTGTGAATAAGAATGAGCGGGAGAGCGATTTACTGCCCTTATGGAAAGGCAATATAAGACACCGCTGGTTTGCTGAACGCAGGGATCAGATCCAGTGATAGTCCTGTTTTTGCGAAGCCGCGTGAGGGATCATTTGGTAGTTTAGCATGGTGAGAGCCATAAATGTGCGGGTCCGACTGTTTTGGAATGAGTGATTGTGGTATTGCCAAGATGGATGTTGAGATCGTGTTGGACCGTAGGGGTACTGTAAAGCATTCTGATTCCTTTCTTTTATTTATTTGTTTTCAGATATGCCCTATTGACTTATTTCTCTTAGTTCCTTTCTTATTGGGTCCGTTGCTTGTTACTGAATGTAACAATTAATACAGTATTATCTCTTGTTACAGGTTGACACCAGCTGAGATAACAAGTAGGTGAACAGTTTTTTCACAATAATCCAAGGGGAACAATTCCAGGTAAGCACCCAAAAGTTATACTCTCTCAGGAGAACATCCACAGGTAAGTAATCCACAGCTGGGATTTTAAATCAACACATTTGGCAGACGCTTTTATCCAAAGCGATTTACATTGCATTATCCTATACATTTTGCATACAGTATGTGCAATCCCCTGGGATCGAACCCACGACCTTCGCGTGGTTAGCGCCTTGCTCTTAGGAAAGCTGTGTTTAATTTACTTTATTTTTTACTGTGTGTTTTAGTTAAAAACTAATAGGCAGCGACTGAGTACCCAGAGATGATTTCTTTGCTCACTCAGTTAATGTCCGAATGTGCTGCTTTTAGAAGCATGATTTCATTACTATGTTACATATAGATCAGTTTTTCCGAGATTATCAATGTAAAGGAATACACTGATAACAAAGTAAATTCTAAAAACTTTGACAGACCAAGGCTCAATTGGCCGAGGTGGAGTCCAGGACTCAGAGGCTAGAGATGTAGCCCAGGGAACTTCCAACGACGATGAAGCCGGAGCCTAGCAGATCTACGGCGAATCTAAACTGCTGATGGCGAGTAGCGGATGTGCAAAGGGGCTGACAGGAGCCAGCGAAGGTGCTGCCAAAAACGAAAATAAATAAATGAGGGACGTTGTGTGGGTTTTGAGTTCATGAGGAGCCTTGATAACAGGTTCCATGACAACGACATCAGAAACAACCTTATAAATATCCTCCATGGTCATAGTAACAGAAACAAAATCATAACCGGCCTCCGCGGCCATGACAACAGGAGCTAACTCAAAAACGACCTCCGTGGCAACAGGAACAAAGTCATAAACAGCCTCCATGGCTGTGACAACAGAGGCAAAGTCATAATCATCCTCCATGGCCGTGGAAACGGGCACAAAATTATGAATGTCTCTTAATTGTATATAAACGCAGACTTCATATACCCAGAAAACACAGGTTTGGACCAATTAAAGTATCAAAAAGTCAATTGTGTTATTATTTCACATATGTTTTTTTACATTTTATTATTTTACACTTATGGGTGAATATAGCAGGTTTACAGCAGAACTGTTAAATGATTAATGATTTGACCTGTATTATGCTATTGTTGATTTACCTTTCCAGATCAGCAGTTCCTTGTCTCTGTAATGGAACAACTAAAAACTGATGAACAGGTACAGTTTTTACCAAATAGTAAACAGTCATATTTCTTTAAGTAACACTGGCTGCATATGCAGTTTCATCTCAAATCATTACCCACTTTACAGCACCTGCTGTCAGGCCTCAACCACCAACCACTCAGTGCTCCATTACAATCCCTTGAAAAACTTTGTACCATTGTAAAGCTGCAGCCACACCAACCCCCCAGTGATCAATTCCTACCTACCTCAGCTGCTTTCAAGGCCTCATTGTCTATTGCTCTATAACTTGCCCCAAGATGGAGAAAACTTTGAAATCATTCAACCACCAGAAAACTAACCTAAATCTCCATTCAGACCTTCATCCCCCACCAACAAGATCAAACACACATGGGTCCAAACAAGGTGTGGTACTTTTAAACTTGTTAGGAAAAATAAGTGTCACCACTGTGGCTGAATCTGTCTTTTTCACAGAAATGACACACAGGATGACATTATTGTTACTTTAAGTAACAAGAAGAAACTATCATCAACTCTACCTAAACAACAAAACCGCCTTCGACAAACAAATTCAAAAATAATTTGCAGAAAAGGGGTAAAATTAGGTAACTCATTAAGCATATACAAAAGAGTGAAGGACAAATGTGGGAATCCTACACTGTATAGGCATTCAATTACATTTTTGCAAAAAAATAAAAGCATGTTCACAAGATAACTTCAAAAGGTAGCAATTAGTTGGTTTAAAATATTTCACATGGATTTAGGGGATTTAAAGGACCACTGTCATGCTTCAGAAGACTAAAAGAAATATGAAACCCTGGTAAAGGAATTACTTCAGAGCAAAATGGACATGTAAATATGTATTTGTTTTTTCCATCACTAAATGAATGATCTCTCGAAGCAAATGGATGACCTATTTCTGGAATTGGAAGAGCGTCAGCTGCCACAATTTACTCCACTCCACTCCACTCCACTGGTGCTGGATTTAATGTTTCCAAAACATGACCACAAACACACCGCTTGACATTCCTAGACCATCTGGCTGCTTAATCCCTATGTCACGGATGAAGTGAAGAATTTGGATCCAAATGCATAAATTAGTTTTTTATGTATCAAATAATAGAGACATTTAATCCAACCAACAGGCACGAGGAATACTAGACCATCCATAACAGGAGAAACTCACCTGACACCAGAAAACTAACACAAGAAACAAAGGCACTTTATATGCACACAACATAACAAGACTACTAAGACACAGGTGGATGCAATGATGGATAATAAACCGGCAAAGGCTTATGGGTTGTGTAGTGTGAAATGGCAGTCCGGGTGATGAGGAGAGTGCCCTCTAGTGGAGCATAAGAGCACTCCAGCTGGTGACTGTGACACCTTCAAGGGGAAGGTCAGTGAGCCAGCCCTCCTTTTAGGAGGCCCATGCAGAGAGAAGGACTGATGTTGGAGTCCCGTGTGCAGCCAGATCTAGAGAGATGGCGGAGAGTCGTGCACTTATAGATGGCATTAATACAATTATTACAGAATTAAAAGAAATTGGTTAACTTCAAGAGAAAATTATGAAGATGCACCTTCAGGATAAACACTTTGCTGTTAATCTATTTAATTTGAAACCCATAGTGAGTCATATACTTTTGAGTAATGGAAAAAACATGCGAAAAAAAAGTCAGATCTCTTTTCAGAAACAATATTAGAATGAGTTAGGGATTGAAACCCGTGGTCAGTGTTGTGGCTGTATCTGTTTGCAATACTTTTAATTATATCGCTAAAATCTAGCAGTGAATTCAAAACTATTTTTGCAAAATCGAAACTTAGAAAGTTTATTTGAAAATATTGTCACATTTTTGCAATTGAGTTTATTGTTTTCATTATCAAAGTTTTTTTTTTCTTTCTCATTGTATATTTTTGTTCGTTTTTTTTAAGTTTGCGTTCATTTTTATTGCCACAAAAGGAATCCCATACTATTTGATGCAAGATTAAAAGCAACCATAAAAAATGGGCTGAAGGCCATCTCAATGTATTTTTATTGTAAAATTTGACAAAATGGAAAATTCTCTTAACAAAATTATTATTAATTATTATTATAATTTTTAATGAAAGATTTAAAAAAAGAAAAACGAATAAACTTAAATATATATGAACTTTTCAATCAAAATAAATTAACATCATCCTCTCACAACAATGAAAACAGCAGATTTTTTTACTTAGCTGCACATATATGCCAACAAGGAAATAAAGTGGACATGTAAAATGGAATTTCCACACCAGGGTCATTATAGTGCTACAAAACAGAGGTTTCACTTATTTTATTGTAGTGGGGATTATGAAATATGCCTAAAGTATGTATTTAACTTTATTGTTTATGTTTTCAATGTGCAATGTGTACAGTCATCATTAATTCGCGATGCTTTGAAGTGACGCTAAAGGGGCGAGGATTTGCCATGTCAGTTATTTTAATTCATCCGTCCTCGCTTCTTTTCCTTGTTCCCTTCCCTCGCATCCTGAAGGGGAGGAGCTAAAACGCGAGGAAAGCAAGCGAGGATGCACAAATAAGAATTGAGGAGCACCCAGGGAGTGGTTTCAGACACAGCAAAAGTCCGTTTACGGAAGTCGTGCCACTAGGCGGCCATGTTTGCAACGCCTCTGGGCAGCTACTTACGTCATAGCAAGTCCACAGTCCTATCTATTTGAACGGGAAGCTGATTTTTTTCAAATCGCTGGCAAAAATCACAATTAAACAGCATATTTCCGATAAATAATAAACCATGACATGAACTGTATCATAACTTTGGTTTGCCAATCTTAAATTGCGCTAAAAATCACCTCTTTCGATGTCGCCTCATCTCCTGCGCTTGCGCACAGGCTGGCAAGCGCCTTCACGAGAGCCACGCACCAGAGAATCGTCAGTCTTTAATGATTGACGATTGGCTCGTTTTACCGGAAGGCGGGACTTCCTTCTCTAGAGCGGCCATATTGAGCGTTGCATTATTTTCCATTCGTTGTAACAGCAGTGGCGCATCTTGTTAATATTAATATCTTTGGCGGAATTACAACTACGTCATCGTTTCCGTGTATTGGATTAGATGGGGTTTGCAAGCGTTTTATCCGCTGTTTTCAATGACATTTAAAAGGGTTTAGATAAGAAGGCTTAATTACAATGACAGGAGAGACAGAAAATACGAGCGTGCGTGTCTCTGACCATGTCAAGCCCGCCTTGCTGTGCCAAATGTTTAACAGAGAGGAGTTGTTTACGATGGCTGTGCGGTAATTTCAGTGTACTGCTCGGATGGTGTCAAAAATGATTATGGTCATTTTAGGATCTCAGCGTTAACATCTAGACTGATTATTAATATTTACTCATTAGTTTCAGGTTTGATTTGAATAAGACAGTTCTGCGATAACAATGGAGTTCATAACTGAGGACCTTGGAGAGGACTGGACATTGCTCCTCTGGACCACAGTTGCTGTTCTAGTGCCGGTGCTCATTACGCTGTGGTGCAGCTTTCAGCGTCCCAAACGCAAAGTTATGCTGCAAGGTCTATTCCGAAAAGGCAAACATGGCTGGCACTACACGGACCTATTCAACAAGCCCACCTACTGCTGCGTGTGTTCTCAACCCATCCTGCAAGGGGCGTTTTGTGACTGCTGTGGCATATGTGCGGATGAGGAGTGCATACAGAGAGCAGATCGCAACCTTCCGTGTAAGGAAATCATGACTCAGAAAGATGGAGAGTTCTGCCACCGGTGGGTCAGGGGTAACATCCCCCTCACCAGCCACTGTACTGTGTGCAAACAGCAGTGCGGGACACAGCCAAAACTCTGCGATTATAGGTATTTAATAAAAGCCCTGCTTCATCTTTACTAACTTGTTAATATTATATTTCAAAGGAAAAGTTAGTAGTATTACAATTTTGTTAAAAGTTGTGTGCACAAGAGAATGTTGTGCAACGTTACACTTTCGTTCAACAGTTTTGAAACACTTGACTGAAATATTCTTAATTTCTCATGACCTTAAAAGTCTTGGAATCTATAGATGTGTGATTAAATGTTCAAAATTACTTTTGTAGACAGAACATGTTATTATTGCCAACACAGTCATTTCTTTCGTTTGAACACAAAAAATATGCATGACTTGGAAAAAACAATAAAGAACAAATTGTGGGATAATTCAACCAAAAAATATTTGTTAATTTAAAGAGGATGGACCAGATTTATTAAAACAGGGAAAAGTAGCGCGAACAGTCATGTTTAATCGTGAGTATTTTTAAGTATAACAGCGTAAGGGCTTACAGTGTGAAAATAACTGCAGTGAATGTGTCCATGTATACACTGCAGTGTTCTGAGGATCCGCATTAAATACTGAATTTTACCGTATGGTAGTCAGTGTTGGGCAAGTTACTCTGAAAAAGTAATTAATTACTAGTTAATAATTACATATTCAATAGGGTAATTAGATTACTGTACAAAGTTCTCTCTCCAAAAAGTATTTAATTAATTATTACTAATTACGTTCTGTCTGTCTGTTCACTTCATCAAAAGTAACTGTAATAAAATTACAGGAAAAATAAGAGCGTCATTTTCAAGATATGGTAACAAACCTGTCCCTACACTTTACTGGCATGTAAAAAGATTCCAAATGAAAAAATCCACCCGATTTAGCCATTAATACGCTCACCGCCTTTTTAGAATGATGATTGTTATTTAAGTCTTTAAAGTAAAAAAAAGTCTAAATTAATTTGAATTTTATTTGTACTTGAAAAAACACATGACCCCCTCCCTGTGTTTAACTCTTTTGTATGGTGTATAAACATTTCCTTTTCATTCATTTTTTTTAAATTAAGTTAACCAATTAAACACAAGTATAGGGCCGGATAAATCCATAAAAATGCAAATCAAAATAATTATTTATTAATCCAAATCATTTAAAATATATATCTGCAAGTAAGTACTTACAAGGTCAAAGGTCAACAAAGAAGACGCTATGTTCAAGCACACACATGGTGAGTGTCCCTTTCCTTAATATAAATGAATTTTTTTGTTTTTAGAAACGTTTTTGGTTTGGTTCTTTAAAGGCCTCATTGGTGTTGCTTTGGGTCAGCATGAAGGAATTTTATTGACAAAAAAAAAAGGTTTATCGGCATAATGTATAGATTTTAGTGTGCCTACTCATGCTTTGATGTCCATCATTTTGGAAAATTAGTCTTTCATGGGAATTTACACTGGTGTTACACCAATGACAGAAAACTCTATGCAAATAAAAAGTAAAATAAAATAATTAAATAATGAACAAGATTCAAGTTGGCCATAATTATTGGTAACAATGTAATCATGCCGGTGAATACTAATCATCAAATGTTAGGCATGAAAACTGTATTACATTTTTTGACTTTTTGAAGTCAGAAAGTCACTGTTTCTCTTAGAGTGACTCAAGAGTAATCCCTTACTTTACTCTTTCAGGAGAAAAGTCATTAAGTTACAGTAACTAATAACTAGTCACTATTTACACCAAAAACTGGTACTGAACTACAGAAAGTGCACAGGGTTAAAATAAATGACTGCATTTGTATCCGTTGTCCACAAGGGGTCCTCAAACACAACATGTTTCAGCTGGACAAGGGGTCCTCAAACACCAACGCATACATTTTAATATCTAATTTTATGGAATTTATCAGAATTATCTTAACTCTGTTGCAGGTGTGAAATTTATACATTTTAAGTCCATAATTTTGAGCTCTAAACTATTAGAACAAAAAACTAGTTCACACCTATAAAATGAGGGGTCTAGCTCTGTTAAGTGTTTAATTAAGAAAAGCAAAACAAGTTATGTATGACTAGATAATTATAAAAATGAACACATTTTATTGCTTTTGGATCTTCATCCCCAGATGTAAAATGGACAGATGAATAAAATATTGTCACTTTATTACTTAATTCTTATTGCAAGTTGTTGTGTATCTTGTGCCTTTCATTTGCTAGCTTACAGTAGATTGTGGGAATCTTCTCATTTTTCATCATTTGTTTTTGTTTTCATTTTGTAATATGTAGGTGTATATGGTGTCAAAGCACAGTGCATGACGA
The DNA here is from genome assembly GCA_006030095.1 of Triplophysa siluroides. Taxonomy (NCBI): domain Eukaryota; kingdom Metazoa; phylum Chordata; class Actinopteri; order Cypriniformes; family Nemacheilidae; genus Triplophysa; species Triplophysa siluroides. Next base: position 6,354,353 of record VCII01000203.1, on the reverse strand, counting down.
CTGCCTGTCCAGTCTGAAAGATAGAGATCTATGTGATCTCGGAGAGTTCCGGTCTGTTATAATACCTCCATACTACCTCTTTCAAGTCAACAAGCTCTACTGCAGACATCCTGATGAGTACAGCAAGGTGAGAAGCCGCTCACAAGTATATATATATATATTTTAAATCTCAGACTAGTGGAAGTTTTTTCTCCTGAAAGAAAACGTTATGGCACGACTATTTATTTGACTAGATTCTCATTACAAACTAAGTATTACACCATTGATGCTGTTAAAGCTACCTCAGAAAACTACGAAGAATACCACCACACTAATGAGCGACTGTTCACCAGAAGGTTTCCAGCTGGCTTATATTATTGGGGAAGTTCTTAAAGGGCTCCTATTGTTGAAAATTCACTTGTAAATGTTGTTTAAACAAAACTGTGTGTCATGAGTGTGTGTACAGAACCACTCAAGAATGATACACCCATTCCTTTTATTAAAACCCCAATAAACCTCAGCAGTCCTACTGAATGAGCTGTTGACATTCTCTCAGCAAACTGATGTCACATTGATTAAGCCCATAACCGCTTATGGACTCTGCTGTATGAGCATAGTCTCCGGCCTCATCAAGTTGCACACTGTCTGCCATTGTTTCTACGCTGGGGTACATACAGTGAGCTAGAAGAATGTAAGTTTTGTTGTTGCATGCAAGTACCGTAAGTCTTCGTTTACTCTAAGGATCTGAGCTATTTAAGACGTAGTTGATAGGTTTCATTTTTGAAGGGGATGTGCAGAAAACATCAGTTGAAGTCACTTTAAACCTGGCTGCTTCGCAAACGAAGGTCAGTAAAAAGAGTTTAGCGCTGTGAGTTTTGCTCTGTACATGGAAGGATTTTGAGTCTATAGCTGCACATCTGTTTACTAATAGAAAACAATGTGTTCAGTTTTTAAAGACGCATTTGTCCATTCACTCATAAAAAGCAATGTGCATATTTAAAGATGTGACGCGTTTGTCAATTCACTCAGAAAACAGCGTGTTCAGTTTTTAAACACACAACGTTATTACAAATGCAAATTGCCCATCTCGCGCTAGAGAGCTTGTAAATGCGTGTGACTTAGGCATTTTCTCACGCCCGAGAGTTTGTAATGTGTAATGTTTTACTGCACGCGAGTGAGCTTGGCAATAGAACGATGTGACTATGGAACATATCGCCCAACACTACTAGCTACGTGCAGAGTTTGTTACAAACAAACTAGTAGTTACTAAGCCTCTAGTGTGAGCTTTTGTATGGTGCTATTATGTGCAGCAGAGTAAATGATCACTTGAAATACTCTACGTGCATTGCATTCAGACAGCTTTCTTCTGCTGGCAAAAACACTCATTTTTTCCTTATTAGTATTCTACGTAGGTACAAAACTAGTGCAATCTAACAAAATATGTTACAGATTACTTTTTTCTGTTATAAAATACATTTTAAAAGTATCCTTCACAGCCCTGTCTGTGATCTATTATATTTTGTATTCCAACTTGGGTTTGTTATTCATAATCCTTGGTTCCTTCAAAGTCTTCAAAGTGACGCAAATATTGAGGAGTGCCTGGCCTTTGGTGTAGGTCCATCATTTTCTGTCACATGTAAAGATAACATTTTGTTTAAATACGGCAGAACTTAAATGTTTTCCTCAGTTTGATTTTACCCAGCATTTGTGCAGCGATACAGTCGATTGATGTGTGGTTTCCAAAATTCTAATGTCGGTGAATTCGAGTAATACACATTTACATTAAGGCAGCTGTCAAACACGTTTCCAGTCTAACTGAATTCACCTTTTAAATGAATCTTAACTGTCTGCTATGTTATGTGTGTAGCTTGCTGCGCTGTGTGGAAGTGGCTGGACTCCAGTACTGGTTTTGGCAAATACACGAAGTGGCAACAATATGGGGGATGTTCTACTGGGAGAGTTTCGTACCCTTCTCAATCCTGTGCAGGTATGAGTCCACTTTGTGCTCACATATACACACTCAACCAATTTTTTTCCTTGTTACTGGACATACACTATGTGCTTTTTAGATTTGCTTGTTTGTTTCAGGTGTTTGATCTCTCTGAGCTTCCCCCCTCTAAAGCTCTTCAGCTGTGTACTATTCTGCCCCCGGGCAGCGTGCGTGTCCTGGTGTGTGGGGGAGATGGCACTGTGGGGTGGGTTCTGGATGCAATCGACACAATGAAGCTAAAGGTAAGTGTGGTTAATGCAGAATATACAATTCCAAGCTCTGTTCTCTAAAAAGCATGCAAAAATATTTTATATATTTGATAAATATGCCAAGCTATCATTTTTGTTAGAAAACCCAGATTTAGTACAAAAATCTTTTTTAAAAAACAATAAAAGCGGAACGGATGCAAAAAGGCAATATAACGTTAATTCTTTTTACATTTGTTTGCCGTTTTTTTAAAAGGACTCTCTGTTTTATTCTACATAGGGTCAAGATCGTTTTATCCCTTATGTAACTATCCTGCCATTGGGGACAGGAAATGATTTATCAAACTCTCTGGGATGGGGAGCTGGTTATGCTGGGGAGATTCCAGTAGAACAGGTGCTCAGGAATGTTTTAGAAGCTGAGGTGGTCAAGATGGACAGGTAAGATGGACTATGTGATATAAAGAGGCTTGACATTTGTCATTTTTCAGTGTATTGTATATATTTCTGCTCTGAATGTTTCAGGTGGAAAGTCCAGGTGGTTTCAAAAGGACACTACTTTCTGAAATCAAAGGTGAGAAAATACCACACGTGAATAAGCAGCAAATAAAATAGCATAAAATACAGTGTTTAAAAGTTACTATTCATAAGAGCTTAAAAGAGTTGTTTGTCTAGGTGTTGTCCATGAATAATTACTTCTCAGTGGGTCCAGATGCTCTCATGGCGCTGAACTTCCATGCGCACCGGGAAAAAACACCCTCCTTCTTTTCTAGCCGTATCATCAACAAGGTCTGAAGCCTTTTCTTTTATGAAAAAACAGTTAACATATTATGAGGAAAAGGAAAAAGTGTCGTTAACATGTGTGTGGTCATCTGTTATAATGTGGGAGAGCGGAAAGAGGGAGGAGATGTAGAAGTAGTGTTAACCATAAAATCTCACATAACCATCTAATTACTATATGCAGTGAATAACAGCTTTAACAGTCACAAACAACATATGATCACATATTTGTGAGGGCACTTACTGCCACCTTCTACATATTATCAACAATATACTAAGTTAAAAATTGACAGATGGAAGGGTTAAGCAAACACATAACTTTGTCTTTTCTCACAGGCAGTGTATTTCCTCTATGGTACCAAAGATTGCTTAGTGCAGGAATGTAAAGACTTGGATAAGAAGATTGAGGTAAAGGTTCTATTATTCTATGCATTATTTTGTGCTTATCATATGATTACACTGTTTGTTGTATTTAATAATAATGCACATAGTTGTAACCCTGTATTTCCTCTGTAAATCCAGAGGAGAAACTGTCTTCTCCATCAAGTTATTTTCCCAATCTTCACAATGGAACACAGAAATCATATCAAATGTTTTAACTGGGGCCAGTTGCTGGATTTCTGGGAGAGGAATGTTGTCCCATTCACGTCTGATTCAGTGTTCTGGGTCTTCGTTTTTGTATTTTATTTCATGATGTACAAAATTGTTCTATTGGTGAGAAAATTTGATATTTGAAGTCTTTACAATTTACATTGAGGCACATAATTCTGAAATCGTATCGCAATGTGTAGAGACAGTTTTTCACCGATCGATGACCTCTGAGAGACATAGCCTTGTAAGATACTATTTTAATACCCAACTGGCCTGTTGCCAGTTGCCCCGATCCCAACTTTTAAAAAATATGTTGCAGCCATGAAATTGAATATTTACTTTAAGTCACCAGGAAATCAAACAGGAAAACAGAAAACTGTTTTACACAGTGTTGAAGTGATTATTAGAAATGATTTTCCGTGCACGCCAATATATATATAATAATATATATATATATATATATATATATATATATATATATTATTTTTTTGCACTTGTAATCTTTAATCAAAAACATTAAGCTTCTCTCCCCCTCTCAACAACAACTCTTCACCACATGATGTATGCAAAAAAAAGAGGTAGGACTATACTGACTGTCCAATGGCCAGGCATTTTTACCCCTCCCCTCCAGGCCCAACTTATAACAATACAATCAAAAAGAAAGGGCAAGATAAAGCCCCGCCCTCCATTTTTTTTCTAATATGGAAAATAAGTCAATTGCAACTTCTGGTTCATGATGACTTTAAAATGTTCCCTTTCCTCAGTTTTAACATTTGACATTGATTTCTTTGTTCTGTTCTGATTGACATATGTGTGTATGACATTTGCAAATCATTGAATTCTGTTTTTACATACATTTGACAAAGTGTCCCAACGTTTTCTGATTTGGGGATATATTATTATTTCTTTGGCCAAGGCCCGCCCAAGAGTCCATATGACTGACAGGTAAAAGGAACCAATCACGTTTCGTTTTGTGCCGCGTGATGTTTAGAGGCATGGAAATGTCCCCGCAGTAACAGAGCAGTGTACATTTACGAACAGCAACAAAATTATTATAAGTTTATGCCGTGAACCTCGCATACGTTTAAACATTTTAAGCGTTTAGTCAATCGTGCTGAATTCTTATAGAAACCGTTGTAAACACAACAGCTTCTTAGATCAGATGGCTTCTGTTGTTTCCAGGCGGACCGTTAAAGAACGCGACACGCACATCTCCCGGCAATCCTGTGAAATTCAACCAATCAGATGACGACTTTGAACGTGCTGAAGTGTGCCTTATACTTCAGATGTTTAGCCAACGGTCCGTGGCTTCCTCAGAGATTACGTATTTTTGTAGGATAACCTGGAAGTAAGGGCAGCGCTGGTTCCCTCGACCGAAAGCCCTAAGGTCGCTCGATATCAACGTCACCAAAGGAAGTAGTCGCTTTAGCAACTTGTTAGCAACCGCTGTTTTTAATACACAGTCAGGCTTTAATAAAATATAATTGGTGTGTTTTATGAGGTTTTGTTAACCACAGACCTCATTTCGGATGATTTACCAAAAGCCCATTCAAAATTAAACCGGAAGTCCTAAAATGCTAACTCGCTTCCGGGTTTTGCATCCAAAAATACGTCATCTCCTCGGCTCCCTATTAAACACATCTTAACCATTTAATAACGGTAGGCATACTAGTACTTTCAGGCAGGTGTGTTGAGGCAAGTTGGGTCTAGAATCCTTAGGAGAGTGGCATAAACCAAATCAGCTCTAAGATCAATAATAACATGCATTAAAAACCTTTTGAAGCAGGCAAAAAAACAAAAAACTGTTATAAGACTTACCACACAAAATCAACTATCCCATGAAGCATGAACTTCACACTAAGGTCTGTCTTACAGGTTTGCAGGTTAACATATAACATAAATTCCCCCAGGACAATTTTTTTTTTAGGAACCCAACTTTTGTGCTCTGTGTGGGTGGGCCATTGTTTTTAACCCAGACAACACTGTCGATATGTTTGACCATGTGTTGTGGCAAAAGTACCACAGAGCTAGTGTTTACACTTTTTGCACTTATCGTTGTGCATTAAAGGGGTTGTATGGCACGAATGCATGTTTTTCTGCGTCATTGGTGTTTTATAAGTTGCCCATGCACGTATTAGACAAATTAAATTGCAAAAATTAAAGTGTTGAAACAAAAGATGCATTCTATCTAAAAGCGAATGCTCACCCAGACCTGCCTGAAACATCTCGTGTAACCACACCCCCACAAATCTACGTCAGTTCGTGGTATGATTTGACTAAGACCGCCCAAATGTATATGCAAGTGAGGTGGCTGTACCCTGTCAGTACAATTGCTTTGGAACCTGATGTTCCAAATATGGTAAGAGGCGTTACATTTCCGTCACACGCTTGCAGTATTCGACCAATCACTACGCACTGGTTAATTGGCCAATCATAGCACACCTTGCTTTTCAAAGCGATGAGCTTTGTAAAAAAATCTGCGCGTTTCAGAGAGGCCGGACAAAGATACAAACATGCACGGTTTGTGGAAATACAGTGTTTTTGAACCTTAAATCATATATACACATTGCAATACAACTAAAACAAATGATAATATTCGTTTCAGCCGTGTCATATGACCCCTTTAAGCTGAAATCGTTCACTAGCTCATTAATAAAACCAATGTTCAGGCAGTTTTGATCCCCCAGCCAATTGTATTGGATACAACAAGAAGTTTGTGATGTCTTCTTTATCTTTGCACATAATGTGCTACACAAATATAGTTCTGTTGATTTTGGTTTATTTTTTTCATTTTAGCTAGAACTGGATGGAGAGCGAGTGACATTGCCCAGTCTGGAAGGTATAATAGTGTGTAATATTGGCTACTGGGGTGGTGGCTGTAGACTGTGGGAGGGAATGGGAGATGAACCTTATCCTCCAACACGGTGAGAATCCAAACATATTTGTACACTAGCTTTGATAGTGATAAATAGACTTAGAGTCATATTAGGATGACAATTAAAATTACTGCCAGTTTAATTGTTTTTAAAATTATTGTTTTAACAATTATTTTGTTTTGTCTTAAGGGTGGATGATGGTTTATTAGAGGTGATGGGTGTATATGGCTCATTCCACTGTGCACAGATCCAGGTGAAACTGGCCAATCCTGTGAGGCTAGGACAGGCACACACAGTACGGGTAAGACCGATAACGTTATTATTCATGCAGCTATACTTGTAGTCTAATTAAAAATATATCTATGATATTTTAAATTTGTTTCATTGTTTATTGTAGCAGTTAAACCATTCAAAGAGACTAGACTCGTCTTTTAAATGTTGTTATGCTATGCCATGTTGAAGTGATGCCGATGTTCATTATGGATTATAATGCAATCGGTAGAGCTTGGACATTATGCTCATGCAGACCTCTAGGCTTCATAAATGAAACCCATCTGATTTTTTTTGCTTATTTTTGGTAGCTGGTGTTGAAGAGTTCGCAAATGCCAATGCAGGTGGATGGGGAGCCGTGGGCACAGGGTCCATGTACCATCACCATTACCCATAAGACCCAGGCTCCAATGCTGTATCACAGTTCAGAACAGACAGATGATGATGACTCCAGCCTGTCAGACACTGAAGAACCTTCAAACAATCTCACTGACCAGCAAGGCCCAAGTAAAAAAGTATCAGGAAAGCCATAAGGCTCATGAGAGATCCAAAAAGTTGAAGGACAGGCAAACATCCTGCTGTGTTTTTAAACCTGATGTGATGTCATATTTGTTAATATTATAATATTAACTATAATATAGTAATAATATTGTTAATATAATGTGCATGTGCTGCTGTAATAGTTACATCTGCTGTGTTTATTCCTAAACCCCCAAAGCACATTCTGAATTGTCCACAAGATGTATGTCTCCATTGAAACAAGAGATGTGTAGGTTTGCGTGTTTGTTTTGCTCAGGAAGTGTTACCTTAACTGTGGCTCAGGTTTTGGCCTTTTTTAGTCCAAAATTGTAACAGTGAAAATTCTGTTCAGTGGACAATGTTTCTTAAATGTTTCTTAGTTGTCTTATGCTTTGTCTTGTGTTTGTTAAATGGAGAAATACTTTTTGTTCTCTACCAAACTGCACTTTGTGTTTGAATTTGCTGATTAACAACTATTTTTGTATTATATTAGATGTCATTTTCTCCTGTTACAATGTCTTTGCATCCCACTTAAATAAAAGAGATTTAACTAAAAATGTTTAACTTGGCATACCAACATTGGTCTGTTCTCAGATCACTCGGAGACTGTTTTCAGCATGATTCAGCTTAAACAAAGTTAAGCATGTATCTTTACTAGATCGACCTGATTTTGCCAAGTGGTTGATGTCCTCAGTGCAACATATTTTGTTGACCTAAGGACAACATTTTTATTAATAAAACCTAAACCCACACCAAACCCCAACCATAACTTAACCCTAAAATCAGAGGGAAATGATAAGGTTTGATTGGTTGATTTAAATGTTGTCTCAGGGTCAACATGATGCAAAATCAGGAAAGCCATCATTACTATTAATTTATGCACAGGAGCTTGTAGATTGTGTTGTGTCTTGTTAAAATCAAGGTCCACGGCCATTTATTTGCCAGAGGGGATACACGTGTATGATTCTGTGTACTAATGTTTTACTTTGGAAGTCTTTAAAACTCTTGATAACTAGTATAATTGTATCTTTGCCAAATAAAGTGTCAGTTGTGATGATATTGTAGCCTCATTATTGCTCAGTTGTTAGGCTACATATCATGGTTAAAAACCATGGCAAAAACGATGGTGAAATGTAAATTCATGTTCTTGGTTAATATCTTTAAATCTATACTTTACATTTTCTCATGGGACATTATAATAAATCATTCAGCACACACACTCATGATAACTACCAGTGTGGTAGTATTATATTTAATGTATCTTAGATAATTATATTGTGAACCATTTAGCTAGCTTGTGAAATTTTGCTCTGTGCTAAATGCTTTACAGTTTGGTCTCCAAAGACAAATTTATATTGTCATTAGTATTTTGGCAGGTAGGTCCTACTGTATTTGCAAGTAGGATCCACAGCAATCTCGCTACATGTTTTTGCAAAATATAGACATTTTTACAAATTTTACATTTATACATCAAACAGGGGTTAGGGCAGGGGTCTCAAACTCGCGGCGGCCCGCAGGTTGTCCTCAAACGCACCTTTTCTTGCCACGCTTAGCATATGCGCTGTTAATGCAGCGTTAGAAAACTCCGTCAGTTTTTTTTTACTTTCTCTTTCTATATGACTGAAGTCAGGTGCGTCCGCAGGATTTTATCTCAGGTATACGCACAGAATCCCCACCCAATATAAAGCTCTCACACACGCAAAAAAAAAACAAATACTCAAGAAATGCCACAACTGTTTGAGCACCTCCTCGCAGTTCATTTTAATCTCAGGTTGAATGTTCCTTAGCGGAAGTCCAGTAAGCCTGGTGTCCTTCATCGTGTTGCGCCATGTACACACTGCAGTTTCGGAAGTGACAATCGCATTTACTGTGAATACTGGAGATACATTATCCTTCCATGTGTGTACGGAACAGGTATAGTCACTCCTGCATTAAGTGATGATTGACACACTGGTAAAGCTGTTCTAGCGCTTTGCAGTAGTAAATAAATTAAAGTCTTTAGCCGAAAAATAGCAGGTTTATATTCTTAAAGTAAATTACCGCTGACAGGCATGCTTTGTTTTGTTTATGCTCGGATCTTATATTTGGATTTGTTAGGTTTATTTTCGTTAGTCTTTGTTGGTTGTTTTTTATCTATGAAGATCTGGCAACATGTTACTTTAACAGATCGTGAGAACGGCTAACCATACACACATTTGATTTGACAACATACGCTATTTATTTATTTACTCTTATTCTCTCTTGCTTTCTCAATATGTCTTGAGTAGAAACATTCATGTTGAGGAACTGTTAATAATAAAGCTTGAGAAAACTGTAAAGATTGAGAAGACTGGATAAGTTGTGCTCCTCTTTTTTGGAATAATTGAAACCCTTTTTTTGTGGAATACTTATGCGCCCCAGCATGACCCAGACTCTGACCCAGACATGTCCCAGCGGCCCCTAGGTAAATTGAGTTTGAGACCCCTGGGTTAGGGCATACGCATGAGCCCTTGAATATGTTATAGAATATGAATAAAGCCCTTTATGTTTCTTTAGTAAGTAGGCTATTTTGGCTTTCGGTTTTTAATTTGATTGCTCAATGCTTTATTTGTCTTTTGCAAAGTTTTATTTTCATTTGCAAATATCTGCGCTATTGTTAAGACACTTGTGTGTGGAAAGAATAGGTGTGGCTAAAAAGTAAAAACACTCATAATGAAAGTGAAAGTATCTCATCAACCAAAACTAATCTTAGTTGGTTCATACGCTTCTATTCATCGTTTACGGAAGGTCTTTCACATGGTATGTCTTATTAAAAGTTTATTTAAATGCAGTTGATTTATGTTTAGAATGTCTTAAAATGGCTTGAACTTTTCTAAACGTGAATTAGTTTAACTATAGCTTTATTCGAGGTGGACTTTCATTAGCCACAGTAGGAAAATGTTTTATGTATATTTATGGAAATGAGATTTACACATTAGAAGATTTCAGCGTTTTCTTTTATATCCGCGTTTAGAATGGTTTAGTTTAGGACCGAAATAAAGCTTGCTGTAGGCTCGATAGTCGCTTTCGCTTCTCCCTGCATTTGTTTTATGAAGGTATAGTTAATAACAATAGTACAATTAGAGCTAATATTATTCAGTTATTGTTTTCCGTAAATAAAGTATTTAATCAGAAGCCCCTCTTCATATACAGTATACGACTTTAAGTTGCATTGTAACACTTGGCGCTTTGTTTTCCTGTCAAATGTCGAGAGCGCGCGAATGTTGACTACTATACGCTGAGCTCCTGCACAAAACTGGACGCTATGATCTTGTTATGAATCCTGCCTGTTGCATCATCGTATTCAACATTTGTCATTAAAATAACGCAGACAATTAAAACAGCGCTGTGTTCACATACATGACTTAGCCTACTATGAACAATATACAAACAACACAATAAATCTAACGCCTAACATACAAAAAGATTCAAATCCCCCATGTTCACATTAAAGGCTCTCATAGGCATACACATTTTGACATCCTGAAACCACCAGGAACAGGGTAGACGGGCATATTGAATTTAAATAAGGACAAGAAAAACACCAGAGCTTGCCAACACACAACAATCAACAAGGATAACACAATGAACAGAAACACAACGAAACAACAACAGCATGTCGCAAAATAAGTTGCTCTGCATTAAATGTTAAATTGAGAGACAATCTGTTTGTTAGTCTCAAACGTTGTCAAAAAATTGTCTATTTTGGTGTGCAATATGCTTCACAAACATAGTCAAGCACACTGATTGTCTTTCACTTTTTCTTTCAGACAAAACATGGCTTATACAATGATTATGGTGCTTGTTGTGGTTTGTCCCTTCATCCCAGCTGTGCGACCCAGTGGAGGTACATGCTTACATAATACAAAATACATAGTCATTAATATTTCGGTGCTGAAAGAAAGAAATGTTTTACTTAGCAATGTTCAATGAATAACGCTCATTCCATCCAAGATGTATAACTTCCTATCCTAAGCCAAACTCAAGCGAAAGTGTTTGTAAAAACATGCCAACACTTTAAGAGTTTATATGCAAAAACATATATTTTTCAAAGCAGAAATTGAGAAAAATCATGTTTTTGATTATGTTATCATGTTTTATTGTGTTAGTTAGCTGTATTTTTTTGTTATTATTACTTAAAGGTTAAGTTTTTCTCACCTTACAATGAGCTATTTCTATAGTGCAGTGTGCCTCCTGTTTTCAAACCTGAAAATCATGTTCTGTCGGATCAGGGCCCTGATTTGTTTAACAATAGTAGGAAAATCCCTGGATAATACCGTGCTGTAGGGATGATTTATTTTGTATGCAAAATGGAACGTCGGCACAAATCTCAAAACGTGGATGGACCGTGTCATGGTCTGTTTATAGCCTGGCTAGGCACACTACGGTCAAAAGTTTGGGACTCATTCTTTATTTGTATTTTTTTTCCACATTTTAGAATAATAGCAAACTCACCAAAACCATGGAATAATACAGTTGTAACTGTGGGAATTATGTTGTGACTAAAAGCATTCAAAACAAAAGAACTCTACATTCTATATGAGCACCTTCAAAGTAGTCATCCTTTGACTAGAATTTGCAAAATCGTTCTCTTGGCATTTTATAAGCCGGGACATTTTTTAAACATTTTTGAATGAATTTCCATCTACGCTGGACTCTTATTGGCTGCTTTTTATTCATTGTTTTGTCCACATAATCAATAAAAAAAATGTTTTTAATAAAAATGTAGTTTTCTAGAAAGTTTTCCCAAACCTTTGACTGGTAACGTATTTAGGCCTCAAAAACGAATAAATGTTGTGTTCATTTGTAAATATTATCTTGATAGACAAAACATGTATCACTAATGTTTCCAAAGGTCTTTGGGAAAAATCTGTAGGCTTTAGGTTTAGGGAACCAGCTAACTTCTGCGTTGGCTTATACAAAAATACAAATCATCCCTATGGCATTCTATAGTTTCCAGCATTGTGTCAAGTATCAAAAATGTAACTTGTTTTTAACTAATGTTTATATTTTTTGTCAATATGCAGATTTGTTGATACTGGAATGTGAACCTGCTGTTGGAATTGCAGCTAATACAACAGTTATCACATGCCATTTCAGGATCAACAAAGATGTTAAAATAGATGCAGTTTCTTTAAGAAAAGTGGGCCAGAACAAACCAATTTTTCGGGAAATAATAGGAAAACAGCAAAAATTAGGTGATCCTCGCTTAAGTCTTAAAAACCCTGCTGAAGGTCCATCTCTGAAAATAAATGACACAATGTTTTCTGATGCGGGAGTATACGAGTATGATGTTGTCACAAACAGAGGCAAAGCAAATGGGAAATTTAGCCTCAATGTCACAGGTGAGACTTTTTAATTTTTTGTTTGCCAAATACGTAAATGTAAAAATTCAAGGCCTTCTAAGTTCAGTCAGACTGAAATTCTCAGCCATTGTTGTGTTAAATGTACATACCTTGTTTTTTTGTAGTACTTCCTTATTGACTTCTCCTCCACTTATCAAAGTTTGGTTTTGTTTTCTCCCAATAAAGCAAAGTACAAAGATCCCATTGTAAGTGCATGGCCTCAAAATGTAACAGAGGGACGACCGCTTGACCTATATTGCAATGCAACTGAAGGCTACCCAGCAGGAACCATCCATTGGTTTGACCGGTATGGAACAAACTGGACCATTAACTCAATTCTGACAAAAACCACCAAGGATACATACGGTTCAAAATCTGTGGCTTTGTCTGGCAAACTGACTTTCAATTCTATTGACTTAAGTCTGGCACCGTTTAGATGTATCGTCCTAAACAACAAATACATTCAGGAAGGAGAAAAGACAATTCCGATCACACCTGCCAAACGTAATTAAGCTTCTTTTCCTGATCATTCTCTTAAGCTGGAATTATTTTAAATAGCTAAAAGGTTGTGCAACATAAAGTGTATTTGGATAGGGCTACCAGTATCACATAATAATATTCATGTAACTATATTCCATTTTCTCAAAAATACATATTGGGAAGAGTATATTGTTTAGGAAAAACACATTGAGACCTCAATTCATAGGAGTTCGGCCATATGTTATTTTTCTTTGTCTATGTAATTTAGTGGATCTGCTCCATATTTAAGCCTTACCAAGGATATCTCAGGATACTGTTACAAGATTTCAGCAGGTTTTTTTCAGTGTATTTGTTTGTCCTTTAGTATTTCCCTTAGCGCAATTGAAGATATAGAAATGCTTAGTATATTATTAAGAAACAAATCAAGTCACCTTTGTTTATAGTGCTTACCATACTTTATTTATAGGGCTTACCAAAGACTTGAATAAACTTGAAAATTTGTGTTTGTTTCTCCAGAAGATTCTGAAGAGATGCAAGAACCAAAATCCACTAAAACAAACGTTATTGCGGGTGTCATGGTTATTGGGTCACTTATTGTTGGTCTTCTGTTTGCTCTATTGTTTTTCAGAAGAGGAAAAGGGCAAAGTAAGTATATCTAAACAGTTTTTTTACTTCTTTACTTGTGTATTGTAATTATTATTATACCATTGTAATAAAGTTCAATAAAAGGAAGGAAGGAAGGAAGGAGGCGGGAACCGGCAAACATTTAATCAAATAATAACAAAGTAAATAAACAGCCGGCAGCCCTTCACGGACGACTGCCGGCAACACAAACATAAATCAACTTAACATGTGTCCGGGCCCGGTCCTCTCTCAGTGACGGTCCGGTCGCTCGTCCTCTTATGCTCCCGATCTCCTTCGTGATACGAGGCTGGTGCGTGCACAGCTGACGCTCATTAACACTCACTCACCGGCCTCGACTCACGGTCTCGCCATATCTAAAAACCATATTTTAGATATTAAATGAGTGGTTGGCATAAATAAAAATGTGATTTCTTTGGAGAGGCTTTCACTTTTTAGCAACCAATTAATCTGACCTACTGTATATTTTAGCCACATGTGGAATAATGTATAAACAAAAAAATAAAAGGATTTCTCATGTTTGTACTGCATGTATTGCCTGTATATGTACTTAATTTATAATTGCCTCACTTACAATTCTAAATTAAGTACAAATAAATGAAATGTCAGGTCTATCTTAACGGAGCCTATTGAAGTTTTAGTCACTATAGTTTTTCCCCAGCAACCAAAAGCACATTTGGTGGCAATTTAGAACTCTGGCTTAGTCCGATACACATCATGAAAGAAAATATATATATATTTTTTAAATAGGTTATAACTCAGGACAAGCTGCACCTGATGTGACATCAGACATCATTTGAAACAAGGTAGGCCCACAGTTCATATTTGGAATTATAGGTTGGAGTTGATTTGTTATTTATTGTAATGTGTTTGGGTATATGACTGAATTTTTTGGTTCTAACTCACATTTGTTTTTTCCTTTTTCTTATATTTTAATCCTCAATCCTGATTTGAATTCCCATATTAAGGATCCGCATTGCCACTCGATGACTAAAGAAATAAAGATAACTAAGAAAGACAGTGAAATTATTCACATTTTGTAATATTTTAATTGGTAAAGCTGTTTCTCTTAATTTGCTAATAACTTGTTGTGTTGTCGCCTTATTTATACTATAAATTACTTATTTACGTTAATCTAAACTCTATACACCAAAATGACAAAATACTGATTTTTGACAACTTTGCAAATTTCTTAAAAATACAAAACTAAAATTGTGAAAAAAATGGGGTGAGTAGCCTACTTTTATATCCAAGATCAACTATAAGCTGAGATAAAATAAACACTGTAATTTGAATGTTTAAATTATTGTACTGTATGGTAAAAACCAAATGATTTTGGTTATAATCAATAATCACATTTTTCTTTGTTTTGGAAGATTTTGAGTTTTTCTGGGGATTTTGTAGTTTTGTATTTTTTTTAATTATAGTTAAATTTTAGGACTACATGTCTTTCTTCTTTCTTCTGTGATATCGTATCATTATAAGATTCCGGTTTGGTAAATGACCTTACCTTATATTAAAATAAATGTTAGAGGTGTCTTTTCTGAAAATAACTTGTTTCGAAGCATTTATATAAAAGCAGCTTAATTCAACTAGTCCTTGCTTAAGATCTGTGACAACGGGCCAAGCTGTAATATTTATCATTAAAATATCTAAAAAACACTGAAACAATGTTATATATTTTGTTGACCTGTGTTCTTACTGTACATTTTAAAAAATGTTCCAACACTGTTTAAGTAAAGAGAAATTTGCAACAATAACCAGTAAAAGGGGCTTTCATTGTCATTGTCAATATCGCTATTTATAAGTACCCAAGTGCTTACATTATAACAGAATTTTATTAAAATGGTACATTGAAAGCCAAATTTCCCAACGTACTTGTTGATCTATTTAATATTCAGAAAAACCCAAATAATTCACATATCAATATTCAAGAAATGATTCATTCATTTCCCTACAGACATCTCATAAAAAACATTTATTGAGCTATAAATTAATAATTATTTTTTCTCATAATTTTGCCATAACTGGATTTTAAATAGATCAGCCTTTACTTATTTACTATTGTTATTATTACATTAAATACAAAAATGTATCATATGCACTACTGTTTATCCCATTTCATCTGTTATTAAAATAAAATAACCATCAATAAGAACAAACACTTGTGTGAATATATATTTCTGTGGTTTATTGTCAGTAGGTGACTCCAATCAGGTGACTGCCTCACATTGTATCAGGAGAAATAGGGAGTTTGTGGCTGTACATTAGATATACAAGCTTGTTTGTCAATACACATTAACCAAAATAACATCATATATAAACATATCAGTTTAAAGGGAGAGTTAACCAGAAATTTGTAATTCCGTCATGATTTGCTCACCTTTGAGTTGTTCCAAATCTGTATAAATGTCTTTGTTCTGATGAACAGACAAAGATATTTGGAAGAATGTCAATAAATAAATAAAAATCTACTTTTAAGGGGGACACATTTCCTTTGAGCTTCTGTTATATTAGCGGTTGAGACATTAATACATCCTGCAAGTTTCATAGCTTAAAATATCCTCCTTATCAATAACAAAACCATTTATATTGTAATTGTTCTGTGGGAAAGTAAAATGACTGGATATGTGAGGTCACATGGCCCATTCATTTTCAAATTACCTGCCTACAGTGCTATAATAATACACACTTTTACATAATACATGTCTCATCTTAGATCAAGCCCAGTATTGTAGCTTTCCTTCTAGGCAAACAGATGTTTCAAGTCACATGGGCTAATGTATCTTCCTAAACTATGTGTTCACTTCGTTCCCCAAATGATAATAGTTGGATGACCATGAGCTAATTTGTCCTCTAAGACAAGTTACTTTTTAACATCATGTTATGTTAGAAGAAGCATTTCAACGACTAAATTTCAGTCCAGTCTTTGTCAAGGCAACAATGTTTCTCCAAACTTTAATATCTTAATAACAGTCTGAAAATACCAGATTTGTTATCTATCAATTTCTTATAAAAATACTTTTGAATGATTAACAAAAAGAAACAAGTTGGAAAAAAGACAGAAATGCATGGAGAGAAAAAAGCACTGTTAATGAGCTTGCACAAAATTAAGCTCACTGGTAGAATTTTATTAAAAAATTATTTGTACAGGACATCTAAAAGAGCTCAATCACTTTTATGGAGTAAACACCAGAATCTTCAGATTGCTTGTCTTTCTTGAGGACTTGAAGACTTCCCTCAATTTTGTCCAGTTCAGCATAAAGTTTGACCTGAGAACAATTCCAAAACATAATTTCAGCATAATAGAATTGATACAGAAAGCTATGAACGCTAATTCTCATCTGCATCAGGACGCATGCCTTACCTGTGATCTCACAAACTTGTGAAGATCAGAAACCAGCCTTTTAGCTTCTGGTGCCATAACCAAGACTGTGAAATGAGCATCAAGTAATAAACAAACCCAGTCCACGATCTAGAAAATAAAACGAAAAAAACTTTTTCAAACACACAAAAGTAAATTTAACAATCCAACAGTTTTAAATTGTATGTAGGTTGTGACAAACCTGGGCCATGCTTGGAGAGCGTAGAGCTTGGATTTGTATGCCTGTCTCATGAGAATATCGAAGATAAAGGAACTGTAGATACTGTAGAAAGAGCTGAAAACAAAAATGTAATAAATAAGACAGAATAATAACTGTTTGAACTTCTCTTGACCTTGACCTCAAGTCATCGCTTTTCCTGCACCTAGCACAGTTTATTGACTTGTCCTGATAACAATAAGGGGCGAATCACATTTCAGTGACCGCTAAATATGGAGCGATGCGCACTTTTTTTGGGTCCGCCGGTCTTACATAGAGTTGGAAATAGATCAACTTTTTAAAGTGCAGCGTGCACCGCATGTCATTTTTACTAGAGAAAGCGTAGAAATCGTACAGCTGTAATTCTCTCTTTTATAAATTTGATCGAACTAAATACTCTCGAAGATACTACCTAGGAAACACTATTGTATATGTACTCAAGATTAATATGAGATTGGCAGAAACTGCATGCGTTACCCGATCTTTAAATGTTTAATAGCAATGCATGTTTAGCATTCCAAACCCATTGATATACATTTGTTCTGCCACAAAAAAAATTCTTAAATCCATCAATTGTTTTTTTAACTGTAAAGTGTCATATTGGATTGAAAGACGCTAAAGTAAATGAGAACAATACGTTTTTTATCTATTAGAATGATCTTGCTTGTTCTATAAACATCATGCACTGTGCTGGGTTTTACCTCTGTGTTTTCTTATTTGTTACTGTAAAGCTGCTTTGGAACAATTCACATTGTGAAAAGCGCTACATAAATAAATAAACTTGATAAGTGTAACTTTCTCAAGAACATGTCCCATGACTGTTTACAAAGTAATATAATGTTTGGTTAAAGACAATGTAAGCCATACATCTAAACAATCCTATGGCAAATTGTGGCACTACATATTTCATATCACATAAAGTATCTTCATGATTAAAGATATGTTCTTTCAACAAGACCTAGCATTAAAAACAACCATTATTTAGGAAATTACTATGTGAACGGACATTTCAGTTCAAGGTTTACTGTAACCCACCGTTCTGAGCACTTCAATTCTTTTTTTAATCATTGGATTTCCGATACTCACAATGACATGTGGAACTGTGAGATCTTTAAGATGTGGCAGCAGGAGTCTGTCGCTGTACGCTGTCTGCACAATATCATTTCTAAAAGGAAGGTTAAAGAAAATATGGAAACAATGCCCACCAGAAATAACACAGAACTGCAAACTCGGAAGTGGTGAAAAATGGGACAGTTATGCAATGGGGGGGATGGGATTGGAGGGGTTTAGGTTGAGCTCGGTGCGTTGGGTCTGGGGGAATCCACCCCATAACAATTTTTCCCTAGAATTGCTCATTTAAAAAAAAAAAAAAAGATAAATTATGCATTCTGACTCTGACAAGAAAAAAAGACTATTCGCTTCAATAAAAAATTAACTCACACCAACCCCAATTTGCTAGTTTTTTTTCTTCAGTCAGAGGTGCACCCTTCCTAAATCTCTTCTAATACAAAGGATGTGTGTCCATCGCAAGCAAGCGCATCTGACGTTTTGGTTTTAAAACATGCAGCATTGAGAAATAATAAGAGTTATAAGAGCTCAAAAAGAAAGAAAAATTTGAGTTAGAGCTTTCATCAAAAAGAAAGTGCAAAAAGCAGATGCAAGCAATACAAAAGTAATCCGAGCAGCACCTGATGACATTTTTATGTTTTATGAAGCTAATTGATCAGTCTCTAAGTATATAATCTGTAAACTACAGCTTCTGTGACTAGAACTTTAGGCGAATAACAATCGCACCCAAGTGCCTTACTCACTTAGAAGGGCAGAGCTCTAGACGTGGAAATTCAAAAGGGAGACTGGCAACTGTATCTCATAACATATAGCTGTTTCAATCACATTTTGAATATCAAATATCGAGCTGAATATAAAAATCAACGCCATTTTCTCTTTATCCAAGACGACACTTTACGTTCATTCCTTTCAGCGATGCTTTTTAAGGGCGCAAAAATGACGTTAAGAACGTGCTTTTCCTGCAGCATCTGCGCCTGATGCTATGATGTTGCCTGAATTATTGAATGCTGTGTATTGAATAATCAAAATATGGCACCCAATGACTTACATTTTATAAATCCTTAAGGACCCGCACTGGGCAAAAACTCTTCGGATCTAAACGATTCACAAGAATGCCATATCTGGATTCAAAACGGCAAATTTTGCCAAAAAGCGGCAAGTTTGCAGGTATGAAAGTAAATTTGTTGTAAAGCATCATGGGTGAAGGATACAGTAGGGTGCTCTTGTGTAAGCCCACAGGACATTTCATATCCAGATGTAAGGGGTCTCTCTGTGGCTTGCTGGGGGTATGAGATCCACTGTCTTCAGGTGTTGAGGGACAGAAACCATTCTGCTGGCCACCCTCCTCTTCTGATGGGCATCCAGTCTGAGTCAGAACTTTCATGAACATCACACTGTCCATGTCAAGATTTACAGAGTCAATCTCAGAGTCTGGAGTACTAAAGACAGAGACACAAAAACACAAAGAAAAAACTCAGAGCAAGGACTTTTCAGATCTTACAGAAAGGAAAGAGACACACATTAAAAGACCTAGAAATAAAGAAAGTGAACAGTGAAATTTTAAATATTAAAAGTTTGAATCTGGTGAACAGGACTTACCTGAGAATAGCTTTGAGATAGGCACAAGTGATGGCTTCAGGAATGTCAGGGAAAAGCTGGAAAGCAATCTGACAGAGATCAAAGTCTTTCTTTTCCAGAGCCAAGAGCAACATTCCAGGACAAACGCTGCACAAAAGGATAACATCACTATGAAACACACCAAAAAGAAAGACCTTGTAGAGGATTTTGTCAGAAGTTTTGCTCAAACCTGTGACAGAGGTACTGTGTTTTTAACAGCTGTAGAAATGCACTATTAGGGTAGAATTTGCCATCCGTCTGAGATCTTGACACGAGTTCTAAAGCAATTCTGCCTGCTGCCAGCTGGAGGTCAGTCTGTGAAGCTCGGCAAATAAACTCACCCACTACAACCTGAACCGCTTCTAATGTCCCCGTCTGGCAAAAAAAATAAGTTTTAAACAAGTCTGCAGGACTTCCACAGAATGAGCTATTCTATAATTAAGAAAAGCACCCTAATACCTTAATGCGCTCTGTAAGTTGATCGACTGTCAATGCGGAGGATGTGCCCTTAACATTAGAAGCATTCTTAAAGAAAAACATTAAGAGAACAGTCACAAAAAAACATAACATATACCTCACATTAAGTTGCATTGATGAAATCTGTTTGGTTACAGACATTCAAATAATAAAACTGACAGAATTTTAATTTTTAGGTGAACTATCCCTTTAACATGTCCAGTGACGTTGAGTGTGTCTTACCACTTGTTTGGTTGAAATCCTGCTGGTTTCTTGTGTCTTTGTGATATCACCATGTGGCTGGGTGGTCCAGGAAGACACAAGGGAACACGACTGCGACTCTGATGAAACAAAGGCACCTATATTAGGGTCACACTAGAAAAGAAAATAGAATACATCCCATATTGGAACAGAAAGTCTTTACCACTCTGTCTAGACTGCTTCAGTCTTCCCATGGCAGCTGCGAGAGAAGATTTCCGGCACTCGAAGGGAATAACTGATAATGTCTTTCCATGGGGTACATAGAGCTTCCCACCATAACACCACAACTGCAGCACAAACACTTTGTTATTTCTCACCTCCAGATAAAACAAAACATAAGATATCTTCCGTAGAGTTATACAAATTGTATTCTCACCTGTGTGAACAATCCTCCTGGCATCTCTTTACTAGCCTGAAGAGTTTGGAAGTGAATATTCCAAATGCACAGGTAATCTGCAGATGAAGTAATATCACATATCTCACTAATAATTCCAAGCAGACAGCGAGAGATTAATGAAATATGCACTTCATGCAGTTGAGGAGAACAAGGGAATATCAGGTGTAAGGACCTTTGTTAGCTCCAGCAGACGGATGGGGGAATCCAACTACAGCCACATGAGCCTCATCAAGCACAACTGCAGCAGCAGATGTTATCTGGCCCTCCCCAACTGGTAGGCTGAGACACACAGAGCGTGGGAGCTTCTCAGCACCTTCAGCTCCTGTGCTAGAAGTTCTGAGTGACAATACACTCTCATAAACACTGCCATTAGAGTCTGAATGAGAGCAGAGAAATTCAGCTTTCATAAGTACACAATTGCCAGTTGGGATTGGCATGAATTGTAGATAAACAAAAAGAAACTTACACAAGGAGATCAAGTGTATGTTGCTGCCCCTGCATGTGGCAGAGAAGCTAAGAGGTGTAGAGAGACCCGGCTCATTCTCAAATACGTGTTTCACCAGAGTGTTGGGGTTAAATTTCTGAACATAGAGGCAGTGCTCTCCTCTCTAAAACAAAGACAGTCACATAAGAGCTCAAATACATACATTTCGCAGCAAAAAAATAAAAAACATTTATATCAGATATTGGATTTCTTTTTAGAAAATGTCTAATACTACATTTAGAAAGGTGAAAAAGTTGGAACTGAACCTTCTCTGTGGTGAACAAAACAACAAGCTGTTGATCTGCATTAATGATAGTACTCCACCTAAAAAAAAGAAGAGAACACAAACCCATACACTTTAGGTCTTGACCACGCGGGGAACACTAACATAAAATCCAACTACAGAAAAGTGACACCACCGACCTGATAACCTCCTCCTCTGACAAGACTTTCTCTATGGGTTGCTGTGGGGCGGCAAGCAGTGAATTCAGGAACCTAACAGCTCCATGACGGAACAACACGACCGGCTCAAAGCCAGGGGTGGACAACAATCTGAACACATCAGCTGAAACCTGTAAACAGTCGGGAATATTAGCTCTGGGACACTGAAAACCACACCAAATTGGGGCACACATGGAGCAAAGACTTCGATAATAAATATCAATGCATCAACAGATGACTTATCCAAAAGTACAAGCAAGCAGTCTAGATGAGATGCAGCTATCATCTAGGGGTGGGGGAGAAACTAGAAATATCAAGGATGGATATCATCCATATTCACTTGTTTTATCCTTAGACAAGGAAATGACTTAGCATATAAAGTTTTTTTGACCATAAATACAATGAATCCATGAAATACAACAGATTCTATTACGTGATGTTTCAGTAAAACACTTACTGTTGCTTTAAATGCTTTATCGATGTTAGCATCATCACCCTTCCAAGTTCTGACAACCTACAACATAAAAAGGACCGCTTACGTCAAACAAGATGCTTTAATTCACAGATCACAATTGGCTCTTAATCAGAAGAAATAATGTTTTACAATCTTCATTGTTACCTTATCATCTGTAACAACCACATATTCCTGATTCTGTGTGTTAAACACAACAGGACTGGTGATGATTTGTCCCTGCTTTACCGTCCAGCTGCCCAGAGGCTTCTGGTCAGAGACCTGGTAATACAATTTATTTAGAAAAAAAATGTCAACACATATTGATTAGCTACTGTTAACAACCGGAAGAGAATAACATCAAAATATAACTCTAAAATAAAATGCTGTATGTTAATATAAAGAGAGTCAATTATGCAGCCACGCGTCATCTAGATTCCCATTAGAAAAAGGATTGTTGTCTAAATCAGTTTACCTTGTAAACAGTGGCAGATCTCAAGGAGTCCGTGACGAGAACATGATCAACGTCGCCATACAATTCTACTCCTTGAATTGCTAAATTCGACGTGTTTTGCAACGGTGCAAATCCACACAGCGTGTACCCCTCGTACAACGCTGCCATGTTTTCGCATGTGTAGCGTGGTTTTTACTATCGCGAGATTACACGGTCCAACTGCAGAACGACAGAATTTCCAAACAATAATTGCAACACTGCCTCGTAGTGGTTTGGAGCACGCGTTGCATTCTAAAAGACGTAATGACCACTATAGAAAAAACACTGCAAGTACCACGGAAATATTAAGTTTATTATTTTGTATAGTTATTTTATTGCTGTTACCGTTCAGTAAATTATAACTCAACGATATAGGTTCGTCCTTTGTATTATAGAAATAACAAGTAAAATACATAAGCAAGTTAAAAATATGTCTAGTCAGAATTATTTTGAGTTACCAGTAGAAGAACGGTTACTTGGCTAACAAAATCGTACAAAAAATTACACGACACGTTCAACAAATTGTTTATTTAATAAAATGATGAAACAACAATAAACATATACATATAAATTAAGATTAATATAGATCAATTATAATATAAATAGTTATATTATTAGCCACTAGCCAAACCAATAAAAAAAACACAGACCGGGAGTTAACTTCGGGCCAGGCTCATGTGTCCGATGAAAGTAATGGAATAATACTCTGGAAATCAATTCAATAATTACTTTGAATTGAAAGGAGGGGTCCTCATGACTGTTCATGGTTTAAACTTATTTTTGAAATACAGCGCGTTCTTTTTTAAGGCGTACAGCCCATTGTGACATACAGTATGTCACCACAGTATTTTTGTTATTATTGTTTGATGGCGAAATGTGGTTGAAACAGGTTAAACATGATAATACATTTAAAGTTCGATCCCAGGGGATTGCAAATACCTATGTATAAATGTATAGGATAATGCAATGTAAGTCGCTTTGGATAAAAGCGTCTGCAAAATGCCTAAAATGTAAAAAATGAAATGTAAAATTATAGTTTTTGAATGGGTTGAATTTTTACTTTCCTTAATAACTTTTTACTGTAATAAATGCAAGTTTTATTTTTTTTACCCTACATGTACCAACCAGGACCACTATTCTGGAAGAGTTGTAATGGCAGCACAAGTCACATTACATGACCTAACCTAGATGTCCCCCTGTCGGTACACGATCCGTCCGCGCATGCATAACGATTTACTAGAAAACGCGCATGCGCAAATTATAATTCGGTGTTTTGCGACAATTTACGTCCACCTCTGGTCTCATGTCACATCGGTGTGCACACTATGCGTTCTTTCAAGTCATTTCCATTGTCAGTTTGAAATACTCTGTAACGTTTCCCCCAGACTTGTTTGTAGTTCTTTCTTCATGTAAGTGCAGATAGGCAGAAGTGCATATTCCTTATTGGAATAGATGCTTTCAACTTTATGCGGCGCTGCGCAACTCTATTAACATGTGATATTTAAGTACCGCGACAGCGATTCAAGTGCTGATTCCTCCGTATGCATTTGAATCGTTCTCGCGGTACTTTAATGCGATATGCCAAACAATCTGCGCAGCCCCACTTTAAGTTGAGCGCGTCTGTTCCTGAAGTCGCTGATTAGCTTCATCAGGTGTTTTATCAGAGTTGGGACTAAACTCTGCAGGAAAATGGATCTCGCGGGCCAGAGTTGAGAACCACTGCATTAGCCTATATAGACCCATACTAATACAAAATTACTCAATTTAAAGTAAACTAATATTAGCAGCTTTTAATAAAAAACGACACAAACTGTCTTTGACAATACTACTGACCTCAGATCGAAACACGGCCAGTGAAGTAGGCCTAATGCCATACACCAATGAATCGCAAAGGGGAGTATGGAGGAAACTGAAGGTTTGCAGTGACAGAAAGACTCAGAATATGTTCATGTAACAACTCCTTTATTATTTTGAATTGACAACCACGTAATGCATAGCGTAAGCTACATTTAAAAACATCAAAATAGTCCCGCCGTGAACTGTTAAATGAATAACACAATGTAGCCTACAAAAATATGCCGCCTGGCCGTCAAGTGTTTCATTACGCGCATGCGCAGAACGGATAGTGCAGGCACTCCGGATCGTGTACCGACACCCCCTGCGTTTCATTGTCCGAAGTGACAATCCCGATGCCTACTCGTGTGTGCAAATTCAGGGTATCTTCCGTCCATTCAATATTCGTTTTCAAATCAAAAACTGGAAACGAAAAAACTTTAATCTTTTCAATTCTTTCTCAAAATAAAAAAGAAAATCTGTTTTTAAAAGAAGAAGAATTATTACCTTTTTCTATATTTTGTTTTAATTGGGAAAATTAAATAATGAACATCTTAAAATAATGTTTTTTAACCTCGAGCTATAGTACATTTTTATTGACAGTTGCAAATGTAACCAACAGGGGAAGCAAAGATGCTGCTAAGCAACTACAGTCATTCAGGTCCATTTACACAAACTATATGGCATTTAGCAGGACTTGCAGATGAGATCCTTAGCAAGAAAAGAGTTAACAGCCACTTATGGACATATTTCTGAACTAGACAGCAGTGTACATTAGGCTGTAACTATTAACTAGTAAATATATATCGCTTGCACTTTGCCAGACTTACCATAAACAAAGAGAATATTTCAAAATGTTGTGTATAAAGTCACTTTGTTTAATGTTATTGCATGTGTGCACTTATTTTTTTGTTTTGCGATGGTGCCGTTTGATGATGAAACTCCTCCCCCTGTATTTGAGTGTGGAGAACTGCGCAGTGACCTGTAGCAGGTTTGCACCCACCCGCTTCCGCTTAGAATTCACTGTGTTCACTCGCAATGATTTTTTGTCCTGACCCAACGGATCCCTTTAAATTTCGATCACGTTTCCAGATCTCTCATTTAAAGATGAGATAACATGCAGTTTCATGCATTCTGACTTCTTTACACTGTTGAACGTGCTGGTTTCTCAAGCTTAACATGGTCAACTTGTCAAAAAAAAAGTTGAACGTATGATGTGGTATTTTTGTGTTCGATTCACTCCGCCAGGGTTCGTACAGGTTTCGTAATGTTTCTTTCGAATGTGGATTCCCGTTTTATTATAAGGGTTCTTAGACTACGTCTACACTAATCCGGATAAATTGAAAAACGGCATTTTCGTCTAAAAACGCTCCGCGTCCACACTAATGTTTTCAATCATTTTTAAAAGGTTTCTCATCCACACTGAAACATGTGAAAATGCTAACATCTCTGTACTGCGCATGTGCAAAACGTAGGACGCTTAAAAATATACGTCATTTCCGCCTACCGCTTTAATTTTTCGTCCGCGAGTTCCACCGTCAAACAACAATTGTGAGTAACCATTCCGTGTCCTCTGAAGAAAAGAAATCTGTAGTACGTACAAACTAATATTAATCTTTAACAACGCTGTTAAAACTGAGAGTAAACAAATCAAATGCTGTACTGCATCGTCCACCATCTTGTCTTATAGGATCACATGACTGCATCATGTGACTACAATTACGTCATATTTTCTTAAACCCTCCATTTTCACTATCCACACTGCAACGCGTAAAGGGCGTTTTTAAATGTATCCACTTTCGAGAGCGGTTTCAAAAAGCTCCGTCTTCGTTGATAAAAACGCTGTTTTAATGTGGACGGAAGGCCAAAATGGACACTAGTGTGGATGTGGTCTTAGTCCCTTGTTGGACGCCCACATTTCATCCAGTGAGCAAAAGAGCAAGCCCACACTCGAGTGTGAGAGAAAGAGCACGCGTTTACGCGTCAACCAGCCAGTCTGAGAAAGAGCACGCCCATCAATGCTGCTTCACTCAGCTGACGGAAGTTTAGCTGGGTTTGTTGGCTCACTGCATTTCGGTGATGAATGTTATATAAATGGTGGATATAACGCTGGATTTGGACATCGTTTGAAACTGATAGATGGAGCGGTCCCGGCGTTAAAAGATGCCGGACATGAACCGCACGTGGTTAGCCAAACAGTGCCGATGAGAGAGAGAGTAGCGTGAAATCTGTTGACTCTAATGGAACAGTTTTTTTCACAGCAATAGCAGTTCATGGAGCCTCTCGATAGTTCCCAGAAAGTTACTAGTAACGCATGGAGCAGCAGCAAAACAGATCGACTGTGACAAACTTTTAACCCATTTAAAGACGTACTGTAAGGCATTTAATGGATAAAAAAATTAATGAAATAAAGCATTTAAAGAGAAAACATAACTTCCTGGAACTATCTGAAGGCTCCATGAATTATGTGAAACGTGAAAAATGTTTTACTCCCCTTGACGCGACTTAACATATTAATATTAACAAGATGCGCCACTGCCGTGACAATGAATGGCGAGGAATGCAACGCTCAATATGGCCACTTTAGCGAAGGAAGTCCCGTCTTCCAATAAATCAAGCCAATAGGCCTTTTTCACACTTTCAAGTTTTTGACTTCCGCATCATTCGACACAGGGTAAAAGATGTTCTGGTTACAGCAGTATCCAAGTCTAAAAAGAGTCTAAATGCCTTTGTATAAATAACGTAAACGAGTTTAATAGCTCTATTACCGCCTGTTTAGAGCTAAGATCTAAATTTAAAAACACCCCGCAGCTAAGAGGGGGCTCTAGTACTGCAGTTTTTGTCTTAATTGTAAGGTTTGTCAGCAACCTGAGGCAGTTACTGATTTTAACTACTGAACTGCATATAATAAATCCAGGGATGATGTTCTCTGTCTAATGTTATTCTTTATGTCTGTCTGTGCTGGAAAAACATCACCCAGTCCTTCCCGTCATCACACTTTCTGTTTCATAAAATTAAAAAAAATGTCTTCTGTTGTCTGTTAATCTTGCTAGTGCTTCTAACATTATAAAAAAATGTTAATAATGCAAAATATATTATAGTTTTACTCTCGGGTGCATTGGATCATTGGCACGCATTATGTTATCGTGTTTTATTAGGTCTGCTCTGTGTTACTGTGATAGGGGAGTGAATAATTGTTTATGTAAACAGTATATTAAAATAAACGGAAGAGAATGATTATTCAGGAACATTAAAATCTTATGTGCAGTATTGAAAGCGACCCATTAAAAGATTGGAGAAGGACAATACAGCTGTTTATGGTAAGCATTTATAATAAGGTCTAATTTATTAACATTAGTTAGAGCGCAATGTAAAACGTATTCTTAACCTTGGTTAATTTTAAAGTTCAACATTTATTACGTATTTACAATTTAAGTTTAAACATTTTACATTTGGTATTACGAATCGTATTTTAATTACAATAAAAAGGAACCTTACCTTAGCAGTTTATGATATCTTATTTACTAACAAATATTAACGAGTTACACACTATGTTCAATTCAATTCAAGTTTATTTATATAGCGCTTTTCACAATGTGCATTGTTCCAAAGCAGCTTTACAGGAGCAAATAAGAAAACACAAAGGTAAAACACAGCACAGTGCATGGTGTTTATAGAACAAGCAAGATCATTCTAATAGATAATATCTAATAAATAAATAAATAGATGCAGTCTCCCGGTGAGCAAGCCAACACTGCCCTGATGTGGCGAGGAACCCAAACTCCAATGATTGATTAATAGAAAAAAACATTTTGGGAGAAACCAGGCTCAGCCGGGGGGCCAGATCCCCTCTGACGTGTCATAGCTGCACTCAGTGACCCCGACCAAAAGTCACCGAGCAAACATCCACGAGGAAGAGGGAGAGCCCACCGCCCGCGACCCAGGTAATCCCACTCGCCGAAACCATGCACGTCCAGCCCCGTCCCACTCCACGATCGACACCAGAAAACAGAGGAACAACCAGGGAAAATAGTAACCTTATTCATTTAGGCATTTTGGCAGACGCTTTTATTCATCTGCTGTCTGACATCGACCACAAAACAAGACCAAACCAGACCCACACAGCCCCAACAAATAAAATCCCCCAAGCACAACCAACGAGCCCCCCCCCCCCACACAAACACCCGCCCAGCAACCTCCAATCAGGGCCACTGAATGCAGCTATAACTTTAAACTGCTGACATGTGATGTAGTTTAGCATTAAATACCAAGAATTGTAAATTTTAGCATTAATGTGACAAGTAGTCCGTCTTTGCTCTTGGTTGGGGAAAGAATGGTCTGAGCTGGGATGGTCAGATGGTCGCCTTTCTCTTGGGTGCCAGTGTACCGGTATTTTAAAGTAATTTCTTATAATAGGCTACAGTGACGCGATCACATTTGAATAATGTAGGCCTATGCAACACGAAGGGATAATGCGAATATGGATTGTGTGTTCGTGCAGCCACGAGTCGAGTCACCACGAAACTCATTACAAAGGCAAGCAAAAGTTTTTATAGGCCAATGTTAATTTATCCGCTTATAGAAAGGTGAATGTCACTTTGTTGACGGTCCCTAAATTCACAAATATTGAATGCCCATCGTCAAGCTGACTTTATGTCAGTCTTTTATGGCGTGCTTTTACTGACACATGTCCTGGGCATAAGCAGCACTCATCTGAGGGCGCGCGTCCAGTTTTGAGCGAGAGCAAAAGGAATCCGCGTGCGAGCGGAGAGTTTCGCGCTCGCCCATCAATTCCGCGGCTGGTGGTGGGAATTCTTTGTTGTGACGACAGAACTTAATGGTAAAGTTAAATATTTTATGCAAACTAGCTCCCGGCCACCATGTTATATAACACATACAATCAGTTTAACTTTAACTTAACATGAGTAGTTGAACTTTGACCTTATTCTTATGATATTTGATAATAACTTGATTATGCTTTTTCATGTTTCGTCGTACATTCTTCATTGCTAAGCGGCGAGTGATCACGTATTTAGTGTAGCTTACAGCCCCCTCTGCTGGTGTAACTAATCGTGGTTGCTCTGGTACTCCGCGGGATTCGTTAATCGGGTTTTTAGTGTATTTTCTCTTTTGGTTGTTTTGGACGTGCTGTAAAACGGGGACATTTCCGGGGACAGAACACCAAAACCGGGACTGTTCCAGGAAAACGGGGACGTCTGGTCACCTTTCTCTAGGATTTCGAGCAAAGAGGGCACCATTTTTCAGATTGTAGGCAAAATACCAATAATCACTTTTTAAACCAATTTAATGCAAGATGTCCTGACCGTCTCCCCTCTGTAGGGCCCCGCGGAAAAGCAGACCTCTAGTAGACAAGCCAACCAGCCTGAATACAAACCTTTCAGGTGGCATCAGACGTATTTATACTGTAAAATATTAGTGATCAAGGCTTTAAAAAATAAGGCGTACATATCTAAAACTGGCCTTAGACGGCTCGCCTTGTAGCATCTTTGCTCCCCCTTTCGGCGACCTCTGCAATTGTTCATGAGAAAATGTAGGCTACTGTAGCCTATGGTTAAAAATGCAGACTATAAGATGTTCATTATCTAATTTTCCCAGTTTAAACAAAATATATAAAACGTTCACAATTTTTTTTTTTAGTTTGTGAAAGAAAATATATTTTTTCCCGTTTTTGATTTGAAAACGAATATTGAATGTTCGGAAGATACCCTGATTAGTGTCCCCTTTCCGAAGGGCCCTTTGGAAGGCGATATATCCCGTTTGGAACGCACCGGTCATCTTTACGGACGTATAGAGTTAAAAGGCAGTGATACGTATAGAGTTAAAAGGCAGTGATACATCACCAGGGTCCAGAAACTGTTGGTATAAATTAACATTATGTTTACAATCACAGAGGTTACTAAAGTTCCATGAGGGCGAATTAAACTATGATGCGACCTTTATACAGTCTTTGGATGCGACTCTTATTTTCACTGGCGCCCATATAACTACGTGTGCATTTTAGCAAATCAGCGAGTACTGACGTTACAGAAAGAATAGTCATAAGGATTTCCCTTTTCATAGTAGATTTAGTAAATTTACTATATACATGGTGCGTTGAATCACTTCCAGGTGCTAGGAGATGAGCGGTCCACTCACAATTCAACACGAACAGCGTTGAGACTAATAAATGCGCATGCGCAGCAGCATAGTCCTCTCCGTTTCCTGGACATACTGCCACGTTATTAGTGGCATAGAACAAAATTTAGGCGACATTTAGGACTAGTACAAGTTAAAAGAAATCAGCTACGTTATCTGTCTTCGAGTGTAAAATTTTACCTAAGAGTTCATTGCTTGAAGATTATCTGAGATGCTAAAGTTGTTGATTGTGTGCGCACTGGCCGCCGTCGCCGCGGCTGATTTTCCTGAGGAGGAAGATGTGTCGTGCTGAAGAAAAGTAACTTCGATGAGGTGCTCAAAACTTACCCAAATCTCCTCGTTGAGTTTTGTAAGTAGTAACGTTACCCAGATTTTACTTGCCGTATCACTAAGTTATATTGCATCTGTGATTTAAGTAACGAGTATGTGCATACTGTTAAACAAAAATGGGACACAAGCAAAACAGACGCATCTCGTTTCCTTATTTTGTATTCTAATTAGTTCATTTTTTTAGTTCAAGTAACGTTACAATTGGCTGTCAGAATTCGTAACTTCCTGATCAAATCAATGACATTGATTCGTTGCCCAGATATCAAGCAAGGGGAATGTGAAACAAACTCAAACAGTTTGTAAGAAACACAATCCAATTGAATCATTCAAAGAAGTCTCTTCGGTTTCTGTATTTAATAATGATGCAGGTTTAACGAAAGGTCGGACTGGTGATGCATGTATGACAGTGTGGAATTTGAAGTTTGTTAATGGCGATAACTCGCTGCACTGACGTTCTCCAATAAACAAGTACAGCGCAATAGATGTCAAGTATAAAAAAAAACACCTGAAACGTTTTGTATGGTTACACATACAAGTTTACACTGGGCGACTTAAATTGATCGGATGTTCGCAAAATTCATCCTTAAACCTTGCACAAATGTTTCGTCAGAATTTGAGGCGTGGAGGGTCAGAGATGGGCGGGCGGTAGTTTCAACTAGGCGTCCGTCGCTAGGTTGACGTGTACTTCTAAAGTACATGGACAAAGAGCTTTCTCTGAAAAAGCTCACAGCTCTTGAATATGTTGCTAGTTGAAATAAGTGATACGTAATATAAGTCTTTTTACGTTAAATCGCTGGTTTAAAATCGGTGCTCAAATCTAAATTGTAATGTTATTAGTGTTTTCATTATATTTATGGGTTCCCATGAGTTGGAAGGATTCTTTGATCTATGTATGTGTATATGTAGCATGAGAAAACTGAGTAACTCTTTACATTTTGTAATGTGGTAGGGAATTAATTAATTAACAGCACATGCTTCATAGTTTTATTAGGAGTTGATGATTCTAATGCTTGACAGTGGCATGAACTTTGGACTTACAACATGCAGTGTTTCCCCTACCATTACCTTGGGGGGGGGTGCCCCGCCCTTCCAACGGCACCCCCCCTCCAACGGCACACCCCTTGGCCATGTTAGCATGTTAAAGCAATATTTCAGGCAAATTAAAAATTTCCCCATGTTTTATTTACCCTCAAGGCATCCTAAACGAATTTGATTTTATTCTGGAAGAACAATGCAGTCATTGTTATCCCAAGTATCATTTTACTTCCAAGCGGTAGAATGGGCGTGGATGGTAGTTGAAATTTTGAAGGTCCAAAAAGTGCATCCATCGATCAAAGAACGGCTCGACACGGCTCTGTGGGCTTAACAAAAGTCTTCTGACGGAAAAAAAAAATTGCCATATTCATAGTTAACGTTAATGTCTAGCTTCCGTTAAGCGCTCCTATATCAAAATGAGGTATCGAGCGATCCCCTTTGGTGGGCTGAAACAAGTCTGTAGCGCCTGATTGGCTAACTTTGTACGCTTGCAATCCGTGAGGCCAAACAAAAAGTTAATCAACTTAGCACAGAACTATGTGGATAGCTAGTACTTAAGAAAAAAAGCTAGCCCTAGCACTTAGCCAGTTGTCCTTGAAGACTCGATAAATGACAATTCAGTACGTTTTAGACATTAACGTTAATAGCGCGGTCAATAACGCGCAGATTTCTTTTCAGAAAAACGCGTATTTGCGCCATATGACCCCTTTAAAAATGAACTTATGAAATCATTCCTCATGTCTTTAACAATTTCACAATCTCAGTGCTTTACAGAGTTGCACAAAATTACTGTCTAGGTTATGCACTTACCATATAATTCCTTATAGTGATCATTCACCCAAATATGAAAATTCTCTCATTGTTCCAAACCTGTATAGATTTCTTTGTTCTGCTAAACACAAATGAATATATTGGGAAGAATGTCAGTAACCGAGCAGATCTCGTTCCCCATTTACTGCCGTAGTAGGGAAAATAAATACTATGGGAGATCTACTCGGTTACGCGCACACTTTTTTACTGACGGTTACATGATTTTTTGGGTGAACTATACCTTTAAGGCCAATTAAATCAAGCAAATAAACAACCCTCAGTCTATACATAAAGATGATTTTGAACTAATTAGGTTATGCTTTGTTCATTGCAGATGCACCTTGGTGTGGGCACTGCAAGGCCCTGGGCCCAGAATATGCTAAAGCTGCAGGAATCCTGAAAGCAGAAGGTTCAGATATCAGACTAGCTAAAGTAGATGCCACAGAGGAGAATGAACTTGCTCAAGACTTTGGTGTTCGAGGATATCCCACCATCAAGTTCTTCAAGGGAGGAGAAAAGGATAACCCCAAGGAGTATTCTGGTGAGATGTCCTACTGTATTTGTTTTTACTATAACCATATAATGGGACAGTTTTAAATGATGCTTACAGCAGTAGAATAACTTCACAGCTCTATAACAGTTAAATGTGAGAGTCTCTTTGAAACCACAGAATAGGAAGTTGGTGAAGGGTGTACATTTTTTCAACAATTTGTTTTTCAACATAACATCTCTTCAACTTCAACGTGAGGACAATATTAGAGCTTTGCAAACCATCATACCTGCCCATGCAAGCTACAGTGGTAAATTCATTGTTCGGGCCACTCTGATGGCTGGGTACCGGATGTTTTGACATCACTAGTCATAACAGCACAGATTTTAATTTATTAAGGCTGTATTTGGGAAGCCACATCGCAGTCATGCCCATAACATTTTATAATTTGTCATATCTCCTTGCTAACTATGATTGACCGATTAATCTTACTTCTATACTCTGAACAATAATAGTACTGTGTTACGGATGTGACCACTGGAGGAGACACTAGTGCATCGTCACGGTAAACTTTTCAGATGTTCCCTCAAATGGAAAATGAAAATGGAGGTCAAAAATGTAAAACGTTTATCTTGTTTTTCATGCCCAATAGGCAATATAAAAACAGAAGGAAACTAATCGTGTTCTAGTCATAAATTACTGACAAGGTCAAGTTGACTCTTACTGTTCCTGTCCTCTAAGCATAAAATAAAAAAACATCAGAACCGAACCAAAAACAGAGGTGTATTGAATGTATGCTAACTGTATTGTTGCACCACATTGATTACATTTTTTTTAAATATATGAATTGTCCATCTTCTATGTCGTTTTGGTGAATCTGAGAGATTTTGTAGACTGTTGTTGCTTTGTGCTGCCAGTCAGATTTTTTTTATTCCATTCTGATATGCTCTCGCTCTTTGTCTGCAGCTGGTCGACAGGCTGATGATATTGTCAACTGGCTGAAAAAGCGAACTGGTCCTGCAGCCTCTACTTTAAGTGATGTCACACAAGCCGAGTCTCTTATTGCAGATAATGAGGTTGCAGTTATTGGTTTCTTTAAGGTAAAGTTCATTATCACTTTGTTCAAGTCAATTTCAGTCATGCCTCTTTCCACTGTAAGGACCTTGTTCTTTTTTTCCATTGCTGTTTTAATGAATAATGCCTGCTTGTATCAGTACATTTTGTCCATTCCTGTAAAGGCTAAATAGATAATGCATCTTTATCATATGTAATTATGCCACAGGCAATTGAAGTACATTTTATTTTGTTTTTATGTCCACTGTAGGATGTTGACTCAGATAGTGCCAAGGCCTTCATTAAAGCTGCAGAGGCTGTGGACGAAATCCGCTTCGGCATTACCTCTGACGATGCTGTCTATACAAAGTATGAAATTGCCCAGGATGGTGTTGTGCTTTTTAAGAAGGTACCTTTGCACCTTAACATCTTATCACTTAAAGGAGCTGTGTGTGGTTTTTTTTTTAGTGGCATCTAGCAGTGAGGTTGGGAATTGCAACCAACTGCTAACTCCACCCCTTTCGAAGCGCAACAGAGGCCGAGAGAGGATTTAGATGTCGTCACTTTTGCTTTCCCGAATGAGATAACTTATTTACGAAACGTGTTCTGTAGAGCAGTTCGTCTGTTTAGGGTATGAAGATAAATCGGTAGCAAAACTTGAGAGCATGTAGATTTTAATTTGGGAACTTGTAAAGTATTCGTACCTGTACACCAAAATGTATACTCGCACCCCATGTGAAAACTTGTAAAATAAAAAACTGAAGTTAAATGTTAAGATTTGCACTCATGGACAAAAAGCACAAATCTGTCTTTTGAATTTGAAGTTGCAGAAAAATTGGCAGTTTACACATTTGACTTTCACAAAATCCATTGGCTGATTCGAATGCATAGCGCATATTTATAAGTTTTCCTAGATTAAGATTTGAATTGCAACCACAAATAGCCATCTACAACCTTTCAAATCTGTTACTGCAGTTTCAAATCTTCCCGCTTTGACTTTGCTTCTCCTTTCACGATAAACCCGTTGCAAAACTAATTTGTGAACTTAAAAGATCGGAAGCGAGAGAAAGAGTTGAATGTTTTCACATTAGGGCTGTGGGTGCAGAAAAATCGTCAGATTTGTGTTTTATCCACGAATCCAAATCTCAACTTGTAAAATAAAACCTGAAGTTGAATGTTTTCACATTAAAGCTGTGAGTGTACATTTCAGTGTACAGGTATGAATACTTGCTTTTCAAGTTCCAAAATAAAAATCTACATGCTCAAGTTTTGCTACTGATTTATCTTCATATTAGCGCTACTGTAGAACAGAGATTGCGCTAGACTTTTTCAGGCTCGTAAATAAATCTGTCATAATCTATTATTACCCATCATGGTAGTTGGCATGTTCATGATGTCATCGCGCTGTACTTGCATTTTTACTCTCGGAGCTGTATTTTAAACAACAATGGCTTTATTGGGCATTCAGTTGTATTATGTTAATTTATATATTTAATGTTTCTGTTGTCAGACATAAAAAATATCAGATAATGTTTATGTCCAGTCAGTAACAATGACAGGTGTTTGTAAATGGTGTTTTTCACTCACTCACTCACTCACTCACTCACTCACTCACAAGTAAGCTGTGGTCATGAATGTGCTGCTTCATCTGCTCAATGAATGGAGAAGACACGGAGAGATACATTTTTCCACTCACTAAAAGCTAATGTTATCCAAAAAGATGCTAGTCTCTTTTCTGTAGAAAAAATTAGCTCTGTAAACACTGCACCACTGCGTGCCTCTGTGTGTATGCGTGCATGTAACGCGTTCTGTGACAGATTCATCTACACCGCGAGTCTCCGCTGATCGCATGCGTTTTCCAAAACTGAGGCATGGCATTGTGAGTAAGCTAATGAATGGGAAACACGCGTCTCTTCGCGATCATGTTCAGGGCAGGGGTAACGTTAGTAGCCTACGATCACGCTCTAACAAAATGACAAAAGGGAGTTACAAATTGCCCTTATAATCTTGTGTTTTACGGCCTTCTGAAGATTGTCAGATTGACCTCTTCTGTAGAAACATGGCGGCATGTCAACAACATTTCATGCAAGGGGACCCTCGTTGCATGTAGATAGAACATTGAGCTACTGGAAAGTAGTATTTTGTTTTGCTGTCATC
This sequence comes from Triplophysa siluroides, assembly GCA_006030095.1. Taxonomy (NCBI): domain Eukaryota; kingdom Metazoa; phylum Chordata; class Actinopteri; order Cypriniformes; family Nemacheilidae; genus Triplophysa; species Triplophysa siluroides. Next base: position 6,317,547 of record VCII01000203.1, on the reverse strand, counting down.
AATAAGCTCCATTGATCCTGTATTGTGCGTTTGTTTGTGTCGGATCTACGATGATGCCATGGAAGTAGAGGCAGCGCAACTATGACGATAATTTATAATCCCACCCACTTTGAAGTGGTACTAAACTGCAGTGGAAAAGAAAACTGTGCCAATGTGAACTGAGCTGTACTGGGCCTAACCATCCCACGCAGAGGAAAAGCGTCAATAGTTTCCTTTTGCCTTAAAATATCTTGAATGTAACTACACCCTTGCCTCATTTAGTATACGTGGATTAATTTGTATCTATGGTTTGGACTAGAGGTCGACCAATATGCGTTTTTCATGGCCGATATCGATTATTACAGGTCAAGTAGACCGATAACCAATATTTTGAACCGATGTATGTCATGTGTAAAAATGAATATGTTCAAAATTAAGAATAACAAGAGCTCTGACAAAAAAACTTTGCCCAAAAACCATGGTTACAACACAGTAGTAACACCAGTGCAACGGTAAGGAAATAAACAAACAATAGTTCAATCAACGTATGTGTATGTATATGTATATGTATATACTATTGCGTGTATACTCACCAAGGCGGGCATAATAACGTGCGTGTCTGAGCATTTATGCTTAATAAATTGCGAAAATAACTAAATCTGACACTTGTTGCGAGCAGTATGAGTGGAGGATGTGTCGCGTATGCGCGTGCATTGCAGAGTGCTTTGACTGAAGATCGTCTTTTGAGAGCATGCGAGTACTTGATGCTTTAAAATGGTTTGTATTTGTGAATTGGCGTGACTTAAAATAATGTGCAAATGCCCATTCCGTCAACTGATGCGCGATCGCTGAAGCAGCTCGAACTAGCAAATGCTTTCAGGGCGAGACTGCGAGTAAATCCAATCCTTCCAGTGCCTTCAGCCTCCCGTATTGATTGGCCAGACTTGTGATTCCCAACAAATCAGATGGGTGGTGGGCTGGTATTTACTCTAGGCAACAGACTAGAGTGCCATGTTCTGACGGCTGTCACTTAACCCTTGACTGCATCAGAGCCTAATAGCGCATTTCAAAATTAAATTACTTTATCGGCAAATCAACTTTTAAAATGACCGATGTCGATGATGAATAATGCTTAATATCGACTTCGATAATCGGCCAGTTCGATAATCGGTCGACCCCTTGTTTAGACGGTTGATGCAGCGTTACTGTACACGGCGAGTTTGCCGGTTTGAACATTCATTGTGATCACAACGAGTCGGACTTGAAAAGTTTAGACGAATCACTAGCGAATATAAGAGCTCAGTGAATCATTCAAAACTCTGTGAACCACAAGAGAATGCAGGATGTGAATGAGCTTTGCTCATTTAGTAAGACTGGTTAATTTAGTTGGTTTGTAGGGCTGGAAAGTTGGTTGAAAAGAATAAAAGCTTTATTTGATCAAAAACATTTATGTTTGGTTGCATTAGTGATCATTTTCATCTATTTTTTTTTGTCTTGATATGTAAAGTGTTTGGTTAAGCCACTTAAAGGTACGGTAGGGCTACAACGATACCGAAGACCTGCGTGTGTGTGTGTATAGGCTTACAAGATAAGGATGGTACCACCTCTGCAACATTTTTACCCATGAAAAACCCTGTGAATTCTCACATGTTTTTTCATAAAGCGTGTTAAAAAGACCACATAGACATATATAAACATTTAAAGCTTGATTTATACTAAAGATTTTGATGGGGTCGGACTGCTTTTTGTAGGGCTTATTGTTCGTTTGAACTAAAGCACGTGCGCATCCATTTCCAAAGAAAAACAGACATATGACTCCGTTTCACTTACCGAGTGCGGTTCATGTCGGGCATCTTTTAGCACTGGGACTGCTCTATTATCGGTTTCAAACAATCTCCAAATCCTGTGTTATATCCACCATTTATATAACATCCATCACTGAAATGCTGTGAACAAACAAACACACCTCAACTTCTCTCACTATTGCAAGACTAATGAGCTGCAGCTGCAGGCCCACAGAGCAGCCAATCTTGATGGTAAGCGGGGTCTTCCTATCGCTCGTTGGTTGACGTGTGGGGGGGCTATTTCTTTCGCCTTGCCGTAGGCGTGCTTTTCCGGGAAAGTTGCCCAAGAAGGGACTAAGAAAAGTTGTTGCGTAACGGTTTTTAATGTTAAAAAATAATTTTAAAAACCTATACGAGCCATGAGGGAGTACATCGAGCACAGAAATACTTCGTAATATGTCCAACTCGTTTTTTGACAAGTTGACCATGGCAAGCATGAGAAGATGGCACGTTTAACATTGTAAAGAATGTTGCTCAACTCGGAGTTAAAATCGCCATGACACTTAAGTAACGATCGTATTCTTTTCCGTATTGAAACATATCTGAGTAAAATGGCTTCCGAAATAAGAAAACATGGGTGGACTTGATTTTCCACATGGAATATGGGCATTGCTTTCAAAATGGAGGCAGATTTGAATGCGAGTTTGCAGTCAAGCGTGGAGGATTGTTCACACCGGACTCCGCCCCCCTCACGTGTAGAAAGATCCGCCCTAACGTCATTCCTCGTGACAGGAAGTGATGAAGTTGTTTCGAGGGGGAGGAGGTCAACGTTTTTGAATAAAGATCATTTTTAAAATTAAAAAAAAAAAAAATATTCCATAAAAATGTATATTAATTTCATGCTGTCTTTATCCCTGAATTAACGTTACGCCCGTTAATTCAGGGTGAGTACATAAAATTCTGTTTTTTTGCAAACGCCCACCAACAGCATTCAGCATGGAAAAAATTAGGTGTATGTATTTCTCAGGTAAAAAATACAAGAATGTTAAAACTTGAAACTATTTTATCCTCATTAACGCAATACCGTAATTGCGGATACAGTAATTGGTGTGTAAATGTTTCACGGTACACGGTACGTTTCTGCACGGTACAAACTGTTTGCTCATACTAAACCCAAACTTACCTGGGTACCTGTCTTCGTGGGACAGGATGAATTATTATTATTTGACGTGCAGTGGACATGTCTATCAATTTGGGCAAGTACAAGAAAGTATTTGTTCTTTGTACTCATGAAAGTGGTATCGGTGCGTCCCTAGTTCCAATGAAATTGACCACTTTGCAGAGGTCACGTTAACCAGAAATTCTCTGTCATTGATAGATTTTTTATACCAGTGACGGAAAAATCTGAAGGCTGTCTGTCATTTTGACGGATTACAATGAGGGCAGTTTGTAATCCCCCTTTTTGTCGAGTTGGTAGCATCGTATCATCTCCTTTCATCAGAACGTGATCGTAGGAACCAAGAGGGGATAAGCGGAGAGAGTCACTCCGACTAGAGGCTTTTCTTTTATTCTCTAATTGTTTCTGGATTGGATTTGCAAGGGTGCATTAGGTATTTTGGAGCTTTATTGGGTATTAAAATACAGTAAGTTCAAGAACGCATGTACGTCGCGATGATGTTACAAACATTCTTATTGGCAAGTAATATCACCTTGCACCATAGTGACGTGTAAAAATAGGTTATGATGGATTTTTTACGAGCCTATGCGTCAAAATGACTGACAATGGAGAAAGTCTAGCGCAACCTCTACATGTCATATCTTTAACCTGGTCTGTCATAGTTATTAACTCTAATGACATTTATGCACAGTCGTAGTTTACTTTGCTGGCCATTATGTAAATAATATGCAGGGTGTATGATCAAAGATCTGTTCCACAGTATTGGTACTTTTCATAATATTTATTGGGATTGTTATGTATGGGTGCTATATATAAAATGATTAGGATTATGTGTAGCTGCTCTTGATGTGTTGATAATGTACCATCAACAGTTGTTGACTTGATGTATACACTCCCGGTCATGTTTTAGAACACTTGAGTACACTACTTGAGTGGGTCTCCTCTTGAAAAGGGATGATCTTTTTACCCTTGGAACGATTGTTGGCGATGAAAAAATTATATTTAATACAAATGTCTTTGAATTGAATGACTTTGACTCCGTTCTAAAAACTTGACCGGTAGTGTAGTTCTCTGTGACACTTCATTATTAAGACTTTTTTTAATATTTCCTCGTACACAAAATAATATATTGAATGGCGATTTGTTGCGATGAATCGTTGTGCAGCCCTACTATATTGTATACATGTTAAATATGACCCTCTTTCTTTGTATCTCTCTCACTTTGTCTGTCTCTTTCTCCTCTCTTACAGTTTGATGAGGGTCGCAACACGTTTGATGGAGAGATCAGCAAAGAAAATCTCTTGAACTTCATCAAGGCCAACCAGCTTCCACTGGTTATCGAGTTCACAGAGCAGGTAACCTCTTGACTAGGGATGGGTACCGAAACCCGGTACTAAAAGATACTCGGTGCTAAATGATGAAAGACCGGAGTATCGATAAGCTCCGCCCTTATCGGTTCTGCTTTCGGTACTGGAGAAGCACGCGACGCGCGCAGACTGCTCCCCGCAGCGCGTCTACACAAACATGGCGTCGCTCAAACTAAACAGATGAGCGGTTTACATTTCACGAGCGCGCGCAGCCTGTGTTTGAATGCTTTTGAAACTCGTGTCCGTCTCCGTTTCGCGTTACCAAAACAGCGCGTCCCCAAAACTAAACGGATGAGCTGTTTTAACATCACAAACACGCACGGCTTGTCTCTCTCAAGCAGAGTCATGCTCGCGAGTCTCCATGCGCGCGTCTTCCCAAACAGATGAGACATGCGCGCAACTATATCTATTCGCGAGGGTCTAATTTCAATTGGATTAAATTATGTGACATCACATTTTCTACTCGTTTATGTAATGATAAATAAATCAGCCCAAACAATAGGCCTATTTGATAACACCGAGAGTTTAATAATTTGTCGCTTTACTTACATACATAGGACAAACATAAAAAGATGTCCATTAAAATATACATTTAAATATAAAAAATATTCGTTGCAGGCAGCTATAAGGGAACCAACCCACTTTTGATACTGCTGGTTTGATTTTACATTGCAGAAAATAAAACAGTGTTATTCTATTCATAAATTCTATATTTTCTAAAAAATATATCCAAAAGCACCGATAGGAAAACCGTTAAAGTACCGGACCGATAAGCAGTATCGATAAGAGTAGTAGTACCGTTAAAATCTTAACGATACCCATCCCTACTCTTGACATTAGTTTATCAATTTACTCCATTCTTCTATGTTTGCTACAGTAAAGTCTTTGTTTACAGGAGCCACGTAACGTTGATTAAGAGGCCATTTATGCAACAACTTTTTTTAACTAAAACATGTTTCAAGTTGTTCATGAATTTCAAGTTATTCAGGATTTCACTGTTGCACATTTACTGGTTTTATGTTTTACAGTAATGTTTGGTTACTCAAAGTAAAAGTAAAAAGTCATTCAAAACAATTGTGTGAGCTATACTATTACTATTTATCCCAAAAGAGCTTTTTATGCGCATGTGCCCAGGCACATTCTTTTACTAGGAGAAAGAGTTTATTTTACAAAGTAACATCGCCATCCACTGGCCTGGCATGCATAATACAGCGTTTTTCCTTTTTTTTTTTTGCTGATCTTTTTAACGGTGTTGTGTACGTAAAAGGCTAGCAAAAAGCTTTTTTTACAGCATCGTTTTGTAAATAACAGATGAGATCAAGATGGCCTTGACATACTGAGTGCATTTGAACCTGGATGTTGTGAGGGAGAATAATGGATCCTGAGATTTCAATTTTTTTCTTTTCAGACTGCTCCAAAAATCTTTGGAGGTGACATCAAGTCCCACATTCTAATGTTTGTGCCCAAAACAGCCAAAGACTTCCAGGACAAGATGGAACATTTTAAGAAAGCCTCAGCAGGCTTCAAAGGCAAGGTGGGTGACAACGTTTTTCTTGTCCTTTCTTAATATGCCAAATCCAATAAGTCGATGAGAGCTGCACTCGCCTAGTCCAGGTGTGCAATCGCAGTGGGCTCCTAACACAAACCCATCATGTCTGACCACCACCCATGGCTACAATGGAGGGTCATTTAGTTTTTTGGGAATGTTTAACCTGCAAGATTACTGATATAGCTATGCTGGCTACCTACAAACAAAGACCAGCTAGGGTCGATTACGTTAGCTAACAACACAGTTGACTTACCCTTCCAATGACGACAAAGCAGGTTAAAGCCGGCAGACTCGAGTTGATTATCCAATGCAAAATACACATACATTTTTACCGCTCTGGCTTTTAAAGAGTCTCTGGAGTAGAACGATGAAAAGTTGATGAGGTAGTTGTAGATATTAGGATCCAGCAGGTCAGGAAATGTATCCGTTTCTTTGATGCACGTTAAAAGGCACCTCAGGGGCATTATAGGGATCCGTTACGTTTGATCTAAGTTTTGCTATATACAGGTCTAAAGTGCGCAGGGAACTCTGTTGCCTTGAAACTCATGCTTGGACCATTACATATTCGTCCTTGCCTTCCAGGATGGCGGTGTAAACCGAATAGATCAAGTGACTGCCGGAGGTCTATAGTAAATATTAAAGTATACTATAGTGTTTACTACAAGATTATTATTATTTTATCATCTGGTTGAAATGTGAAATGCTTGTAAAATGAACTTGGAACAACTTACAAACTTGTTACAATCCACGATTGTAACATGTTAAATTGTGCAACTAATTCACTCATAGATACGCAGAACAAGCAGAGGACATATTTAAATATAGTAGAATTCTGCTTTCGTGATTCATTCTGTTTAACCACATTGCGCAGATCATAGGGCTCTAGATCAATGGACTCGATGCAGACGGAAAACAAGTTTTAATTGCAAAATGAAAATAAATAGTTGTCATTAGTTAACCTCCCACAAGCAAGCACAACGACAAACGCACTTCACACAAACCAGCGGCTCTGTCTAATGCACCTGCCAAACTGTACCGCACGCATGCCACACTATTACATTTATTCGCGGAGAGACCGATTTTTGCATGACATGGCATAAATGTTTTTTTAAGGTGTAGTGCAGCAGATGAGATCAAGATTCAGTTCAATAGACATGGGCTGTATGTCTACATTTAAGCAAACATCCCAAAGTATTTTTTATGTAGGGGTGAAATCACTGTAATGTGAAATGTGATATACAAAATGTAATTGAGTTTAATATTAACATATTAACAAAATCCATCATTCTATTTTTGCAAGTATTACAGCTGCATTCTTTGAAGTGGTTTAACCTTGTTCTGTTATTCCCCACAGATTCTCTTCATATTTATTGACAGTGATGTGGATGATAACCAGAGAATCTTGGAGTTTTTTGGCCTAAAGAAGGAAGAGTGCCCAGCGATCCGCCTCATCACCCTAGAGGAAGAAATGACCAAATACAGACCAGACACCTCTGACATCACAGCAGAGAACATCGTTGCCTTTTGCAACGCCTTTACAGAGGGCAAACTAAAGGTAAAGAGAATTGCTCAGGTTTTTAGTTTTAACCTTGCCTGTGCCCAAGAAAAGCATTGGTCACTTGATATGTTTTATCTAGATCAAATAGTGAGTGTGGAAAAGCACCTTGTTTGACCATGAGATATGAACTGCTTTGAACATTAAATAAAACAATTGACCATTCGCCTGTATACGCTTGCACTTATAGTTATTGTGTGTGCGTGCTGTAATGTTTTATCTCATCTTCAGCCACATCTGATGAGTCAGGACATTCCTGAAGACTGGGATAAGAACCCTGTGAAGGTCTTGGTGGGCAAGAACTTTGAAGAGATTGCTTTCAACTCTGCCAAGAATGTCTTTGTGGAGTTTTGTAAGTATTTGTTTTTTTGGTATATGCCTGGTCATACGTGTCTGCATATTAATTTCGGTGCTTCCGTAACATTACAGTCCTTTCTACTGCCCTAAAGTGTGCAAGAGCAATACTATAGTTTTAGGCGGCCTTGGGTATTGAATCAGTGAAATGAAAATGCATCAATGACCATGCTTTACCTTTACCAGATGCCCCATGGTGTGGTCACTGTAAGCAACTGACTCCCATTTGGGATCAACTGGGTGAGAAATTCCAAGACAACCCTGATATCATTGTGGCCAAGATGGACTCCACAGTTAATGAGATCGAAACTGTCAAAGTACATAGCTTCCCTACTCTGAAGTTCTTCCCTGCTGGTGATGACCGTCAGGTGAGTTGTAAAAGATTAGTTTTAGTATATTATCATGTCATAGAAGCAACCAGCCTTTTCTGGATTGATCGACATCCCGAGCTGATCACAACGGCCGGCTGTATGTAATCCCTTACGTTGCTGTTGCTAAAACCAGAACTAGGAATACCTTCTAACAACCTCACTGACTAAGAGGGACAACACACAGCAACAAACATTCAGATTTAGTACCAAATCAGTCATTTGATCGTCCATGTCATATAAAAACCTGTGTATGACACTTCTGTAAAACACAGTGTTGTGTAGTTGGTAAACAACGTTCTTGAAAATATTGTTTGTTGCAGAATAAAGTCATACAGGTTTAGAGTGATGTGAGTGTAGGTAAATGATGGTTTAACTTTTACTTGAATTAAGCTCTCTCTCATTCCTATAGGTAATTGACTACAATGGTGAGAGAACACTAGATGGATTTACAAAGTTTTTGGAGAGCGGAGGAAAAGATGGTGGGGCACCAGCAGGAGATGATGATGATGAAGAATCAGTTGTAAGTATTTATCAGTGTTTATTCACAGTATTCTTTTATTGCCCAACAAAAACTCTAAACATTGTGTATTTCGTCAACCATTACTATTGCTTTGTTGATGCCCAGATCTGAAGAGGGCAGTTTCCTTGAGCAATGCTTCAATAAAACCTGTATCCGTTGCAGTTGTGTGGAATATATTCTTGTATCGAATTGCCTGAACAAATACCTCATGCGGTGGGAAAATGTTTTGCGAATTGACGCGTTTCCCCTTTCAATTTGCGTAATTTGAAGGGTAATGGAAACGCAGCTATTGTCATTAATTTGTAGATACTTTGACTTGTGGTTAGGTGGGTGCTTGTAAAACAGACAACACAAGCAAGTGCACATGGTTTTAAGCGTTTTTTATAATTTGGTTTCCCCCAGATCAATTGTTTTCATGCTATTCTAGTTATTGCATTTGTAATAAAGCATGACCTTGATTTGACTTCATATTAAAATGAGCATCTTTCCACAGGATCTGGATCTTGATGATGCAGAGGAAGATGACTCGGAGCTTGAAGATGGACATGATGAGTTATAATCAGAATGTCAGAAGGAAGAAGTGAAACCCTTTTACCCAAATGGACAAAGCCTTTCATCACCACCACAACCTACGTTTGAAAACCTTCCTGTATGTGAACACTAAAGCTGTTCCTAAATAATCTTATAGCCACCAGGTGTAACGGAGAGCTTCGTCAGCCAGTACTGTGGTCTTCACAGACTTCACCAGTCATATGCAGTACAGAGAAGTGTCTTTCTGCCCACATAAAGAACTTAATGGCATTAAAGAACTTTAATAACTTCCCGCCACCCCTATTTTTATTTTTTTTATTGTACCCTGATATAATCATATAATTTATTTTTAGGAATCTGTAATGCTCTGTCAAACTTTCACTTTAAAACTGCTGACTATTTTTATGATTCAGGGGTGATTCTTTTGTTTTTTTCATGTATTACTGCTAAAATGTTTGGACCGTTGTTTCAGGGCAGATAAGCTGAATGTTTGAAAAGGAAACCAACGTAAACCGTGAATTAATGCACATCAGCTATTTGACTGTGCAAAAAGAGTTTTAATGCCATCATTCCATATCAGTTAATGATCTCTTGTACCTTCCTGCTGTCCATGACCTTATTGGAAGATGCCAGCTGGTGGTATCATGTCATTTGACTTCTTAGTGGTCTGTGAAAGCCTTTTATTTCCCCTCTTATGATAGGGTTCAGGATTGTAAGTCTATATTTTTCTTGGTGGGGTTAATTTCAGGGGCGGTATTAAAAGATGGGGGGTTTGGGATATGGGGTTACGTTTTTAAGGGATTGGATTAGGGTTTTGAAATGAAAAGGATGACCGACAGATTAACATGCAAGATGCAAAGTGTTCCATTGCATTTAAATTGAGAAGTTAACTGGTGGCCAAATAAATAACAAATGGTGAAACGGTTGTGTTTATTTTGATAACCAATTATTAATTAGGCCCCAAGCACTGAAAGTGTGAAAGGCCCTGTTTTTAAGGATGGCCAAGAACTGGTTGGCCGTTGAATGCCCTTAAAGGTTAGCACATAGGTATTGCAGCCAAGGGGACTTTGCAGCACCATTGTTAAAGGCCAATTAAAATGGTATATAAAAGGCACATTCATGTATAATATTTTTATTTGGTACATATGATTCTTATTGGCCCAAATTACTTTTTCACTAACATTTATTGGCTTTGCCCAACAGTAAACATTTTTGGGAACTGCATGTGGTAAATTTTCAAATAAAAATTTCTGAATGAAACAGCCTGACATCTACATGCCAGTATTCACCTGTGGTTATAGTGCCCCTTTTTGTAACAAGTGCCACGTTTAACACTGTGATGCACACCTAGCAACATGCTAAAATTTCGTCTGGTGTTAAAAATGTTAGCAACTCCTAGTCATTTTTGTTGATCATGGTTATTTCTAATAAAGCCAAGGTTTCATCAGCCGTAGTCATGGCAAAACGTGATTATTATACCTTTACCATAAAAAGCGTTGATATTTCTATATACATTTAAAAACAAAAAATGTTTATTCTTTTCAGCTAAATTCTATAAATGTTTACATCCTGTTTGAGCTAAAAAGAAGTCATGTGGATTACTTTTGTGATGAATGGATGGGTCTCTATCCAATGCCATTCTAACAGGATATGTCATGATATTATGTAAAATTACTCAGTGTTTGGTTTAAGGATGGCAAGAGGGTGAGTAAATTATGGCTTAAATTTCATATTTGTTTGAACTATTCCTTTAAGTACATTTAATATATAAAAAATACTTTTCATACTTAAGTACAATATTTAGCTGATTCTCTGACTTAAATCTTATTCTAAAAGGTGAAAGTAGTTTTGTGGCAAGATATTTGTACTTTTGCTCAAGTATTGCTTTTAGGTACTTTATACATCACTAGTTTTGTTTTAAAGGAATAGCTCACCTTCAAATGAAAATTCTGTCATGTGTGTGATTCTCTTTCTTCTGCAAAACACAAAATAATTGAAAATTGTTGGTGACCAAAATCATTGGTGCCCATTGTCTTCTATTGTATGGACACAAAACCAATGCATGTCAAATGGGGACCAACGGTTTTCTGTTACCAACATTTTTCAAACAAATTTCTCAAAACAGAGGTGTGACTTTTATGACAAATATATATATATCATTGCTGTCCTTCTGATACCTTGTATCTCCATATGTCATGATTTAATTTTTTACTATAAATATTATTAGATACCCTTCATTTTTGTCACTGGGTTTTTATAATATGTAACCAATAAAAAGTATTAAAAAGTGCTTTGATAACACAGTATTTAAATTTTTTAAAAGTAGAGTGTTATTGTCATATCCTGAAAAACAGTGAATTTCAACATATGAGGTTTCGGAAGGACAGCAACAATATATTTTATTTTGTTAATTCTGAAAATCCAGCAAAAATCACTATCTTGAACCATTCTGATAGAATGACTTTTAAATAAAAAAAAGGTTTTGTGTCATTTTGAAGCTTGTGAAGAGGCGATCACTATTGGAAACAGGAAACAAAATACAACTGATGAACAGGTAAACTAACCCTTTAAGCTGCACAAGAGGTTTTTTTTTTGCCAATCACAGACTTTTAATATTAAATCATTGTCCATAAGTCACCAGGTACACGTTTTGTCTTGTATGTTTTAATGGGTTGGAAAAGAGATTACTCAGGGCAAGCCACAGTTCTGTTTAAAGCAAAATATGACTTATTTGTATATACACTGATACTTGATATTTGTTGTCTAATACAGAAGTTAAAAGTTCTTGACTGTGCTTGAATGCAAAATTTGTGTTCAATGGATTCTCTCTCTCTCTCTCCTCTCTCTCTCTCTCTCATTACTCAAAATATATCATACCTCACACTACTCTTAAAAATGCAGGCGTGCACATATATATGTAGTACTTTACAGTATGTCTATGCTTATTGGGTGTCCTAAAGTCCAGTGTGTAGGTGTTCTTCTAGTGTGAGGTTGAGCCTGTGGAAGGTGCTGTGATGTTGAGGGCACTCCTGGGTCACATACTGAAGAATTGCGCTGACCTGAGAGATAAACGCACAACAAGAACTAGATATTAAAATAATTAGATTCTTGCTGTCTGTCTCTTTTTTCTGAACTATTTCACCCCACTGTAGGACTAAGCTTCCACTTACACAATATATTAAAGGGATAGTTCACCCAAAAATGAAAATTCTGTCATGAATCACTCACTCTCTAGTTGTTCCAAACCTGTTCTTTCTTAGTTTGGTTGAACAAAGATAAAGATATTTGGAAGAATGCTTGTAACCAAACAGTTCTTTGACCCTGTTGACTACCATAGCAGGAAAATGACAATAAAACAATGGATTTATTATAATGGTAGTGAAAAGTCCCCCAGATCAGTTTGCTGTCCTACATATCTTCTTTTGTGTTCTACTATGGTAGTCAATGGGGTCCAAGAACTGTTTGGTTACAAGAATTCTTCCAAATATCTTTCTCTGTGTTTCTCATTAGAACAAAGAAAATTATACAGATTTGGATACGGATTTTGGAACTCGAATGTAAGTAAATGATAGAATTTTTATTTTGGGGTGAACTATCCCTTTAATATTCAACTCAACAAAACAAAAAGTTCTGTGTTCGATTCCCAGAGAACACACAAGTATTGCTTGAATGCCCTGTAGGTTGCTTTGTCTGCCAAAATGTGTTGATGCATATTATCTGCAGTCTCTTATAAACACATTTAAATGTACAAGCCTTTCAAAGACAAAGTACATGGCACTGCTGTGATTTCAACACAAGATAATGTGCATGTTTTTTATTTACATACGCATGTTAAGGGGCTTGTGTGAGGCCATTTTAAATCCTGTTGCTCCAACAAATGTTTAAATGGTGAGTTAGCATTTAAGTATGAAACCTCATCAAGACTATTGTAGTGAAACTATGTGTGACCCTGTTTGTGGAATCCAGGTTAACATCTATTTATAAGATTAGGAGCATCAAAGTGGCCATAGAATAATGAAAACTTAGTGTTTTTACGGCTGAAAATAATAATTTAGCAAAAAAACAACTAAGGTTTTCTTTCTAAACATTAACTGCAACCTTTGACATGGCAGTAGCCAATATGAATGTTTTTTAGTATCTAAACTCAATTAAGATACATACTGCTTAGGAACGATAAAAAATGACTTTTCACAGGCGGGGGTCACATATGTGTAATATATTTAGTTGACCCCTTTAGTATGAGCAAAAGCATATTAAATTGTATTTAAAAAATGATGCGTTTAACATTTTATTATGTCTTTCATGTCTAAGCATAAAGAGCTTTCTGGCAAACACTGCAGTGACATATTAGTGACACTGTCAAGGCGTGAATCTGGATTTTTATTCAGCTCACTTAAAATCATCACTCATGTGTGCAAGAATTAACTTTTGCTCACCATTTTTAAGCGTTTCTCTTGTTTCAGTTTTTCCAGTTCAAGCACAGTGTCTCCACCTGCCACAGGACGGTATCGGCCCTGCTTAACATCCTGGAGGTGTTTCGCCTGACTTTGAAGTGTCAGCAGACGAGACAAGTTCTGCAAGAGAAAAGCAAAGAACTATTGAGGACTTAACTCAGTTATAAGTGAACTCATATAAACCTTTAAAATATATTGGTGTGGAATGAAATCACAGTGTAAGGCCTTTTGTCCGAGTAACTGTGTGGTGCATGTTTGTTGGGGTTTATTTGTACTGACTCTCTCTTTAGTCTTCTGAAATGCAGTGAGGTCCTGAGCGAGAACAGCTCTTCTATTCTGCAGTTCACTGAGATCCGTTTGTTTCTCTCTGAGACTGGAACTCAAATAATGCTGCCTCTCCTCCAGTTGAGCTATGACACCCACACACTCTTCAGATTGCTGTGCACACACACAATAAAAAAATATACAGTATCATTTTGCATGTGTCTTTTCATGCAGTCTTTCACAATGCTGTTGGATAACTTTACGTCACTACTGTGGTTTGATTTTGTTGAAATTCAACAGACACTGGTCTGGAATAGCCACAATACATCTTGACAACTCTCCATACACCACACAAACATACATACCTTCTTTGTTTGTAGAATCTTTCGCTGCAGACCCTGAATAGTGTGGTATCCAGTGTGTGTAGTCTGCATATGGTCAGATCGTGTCTGAGCCTCACTCGAAATCATTATAGTTTCTCGCCTGGACACCACTGACTCCATGTCTCTTAACAACCGCTCTTGCTGCTTCATTAGCTGAGCATATCGAACCTGCATGTGTATATGTATATAATAGCTGTACTTTACCTTCACACATAGTTTAATCTACCTTCACACAGTACTCACAAACCTCCATGCGATGAACCTCTCGTGCCATTGTTCGCATGTCTCCCTGTCCAATGTCAGAGTCGATGGCAGACCATGTCTCTCGCATTAGCTGGGTTCTCTTCTCCCATAACATGATAAGTCGCCTTAAAACACACACACCATCCTCTTCCATTTGATAGATCGTAGAACATTTAATATACCCTCTTTTATTGGTTCTTGTTTTTGGATTGGTTTATTATTATATGAATTATGTTATATGCAGGAGTGCACATTTTTATTTGGCTAATGTATATGTATACCTCAAAATCTGCTTTCCTACACTGTTAAAACTTTCTGTAGAAACCACGGTCTTACTGGCAGCAGGTTGCCAGTAATTTACTGCAGATTTAAATGTATGTCATTTCAATTTAGCAATATGCAAAGCATTCTGAGAACCTCAGCGGTTCACTCAGATATGCCAAGGAAGCCCTAAAATGCCTAGGTAGGCGACTTAATAAGTTTTGCATGTAGACCTACACGCTCTTGCATACAACTTCTACCAGAGCCTCTCTCAATGGATTTTGATACAGTCTGTGTGTATTTGAATTGTGTTTGACTTACTCTGCCTCCACTAGGCTGTTCACGAGTCTCTCTTTCTCTTTGTTTAACATCTCCAGCTTTAGCTGAGACTCAACCGACTCGCTTTTAGCCTCCTACACACAAACACGCACACACAAATAGGGCAATCTGACTTTTCAACAATAATTAACAATTACATATCTGGCCGCATGTATTTTAAATGTGGCTTTGTAGACTGCATTTACCATTAGCTCACTGAAAAAATGATAAATGCACTTTCATGTCTAAGTCGCTTTGAATAAAAGCACCTGATAAATGAACGAATGTACATCAATGTGTCATCAAAACACTGTTGTTCTTTCATGATTTACTATCAACAAACAAACAAAAACGGCACCTTGTTTTTTTTATTCTTTGGTACTGGTACCATCCCTACTTAAAAAAACTAATTTAAAGGGTGCACAAAATCATTTGTGGATAGGAACCTACAGTACATCACCACACTACGTATATGCCGCACAGTGTTTAGTGGCGCACCTTGAGTCTCTGTCTGAACTCAGTCTCCATCAGAATGTTGTTCTGCTGGAGTGTTTGATTCAGATCACTGTTCTTACTGAGCAAACAATTCAGTTTTATCATGTCTGTCATGACATCCTTGATTTGAATCTCCAGATCTGCCTGCTCACGCTGATCCTGCTCCATCTCACCTAATACACAAACACGAACACACACAAAGACGAATGTGTGAACATAAAGGAATGCATTGATTTGAATTGATTTGTAATTACACTCATTTTATTTGGTACAAAAGGGTTTTTTGTAATCAAAAGTCTTTGAGAATATCTGAAAATGTGATTGTATATATGTGTGCGGTACATACTCTTTCTGTTAATCTGGCTCTGCTGCAGTATTGTGAGTTGTGTGCGCAGGGTCTGTACAGAAGAGCTGTGGGCCTGTTTTTCCTGGGTGAATCTTACAAGCTCCCCCTGCTGCCAGAGCCACAACTGCTGCTGTTCTTTAATCTCAGTGCCAACTTCCTCAAGTTCCTTGGACAGGGTGGCCGCACAGATCTCCAAGGGGCTTAGGTCTTCATGCTGTTCTCAAACAAATGAAAAACTCTCAATTCGTTATCACAACCATGTAAACTTCCTGACATAAAATCAAAGAACAGCAACATTTTAAGCCTGTAAAATAAAAATGCACTTGAAAAAATGGGTTAGGGCGGGGGCATGAATGTGAGCACTAACCCCAGTACTGGAGACAATCTCCTTGATCTTCTTGTTAAAGATGTTGATCATTGATTGCTTTCGTTCAATATCTGTGACGTTTCCAGAGATCTCAGCCTCACGAGAGGACAGCAGCTGGTGTTGTTGGGACATTTCTTTCTCGAGTTCTGCATGTAGTGGGGCTAGAGAATTCAGATGTGTCACCAACATTTGACTCTCCAGCTTTACAGCATTAACACCGTTCTCCAATTTAGTTAATTGAGCCTCCTGAGTAATCCCAAACAAAAATGGAAGAGTAATTATTATAAAATCCACCTAGATCACATTTAACCTCAAAACAATATGTTTGTTTTTTATAGTAATTCATTCTATACAAATGTTAATATCAGTAAAGAAAGTATTTGCTTGCATTGTGAGAATATCTCACCTTCTCTCTCCTCTGTGATGCAGTTTTATCAGTCAGTCGACATGAATACTTTGCTGAATTATTGTGGGTTAACTGCTCTTTCAGTTTGTTCATGATCTGATCCTGCAGGTTTATACACACTGCGGACTCTTTTTCCATCTGATTTCTGAAAGCCTTGAGCTTGGACTGATACACCTCCCGCTCCTGAAAAAGAATCATCAAATTATCGAGACAAGAACACAACGCCACACCACAGACAAAAGTGACATGGAAATGCAGTTAACAGTGGCTATCTGTATGTTTGGGCAAGTTACTCTGAAAAAGTAATTAATTACTAGTTACTATTTACATATTCAATTTACTCTTTCCTAAAAGCATTAAATTACTTATTACTTTGTATACCCTACATCACCCTTGATTAGTTAAGCGATTCAAGGATAGACATGAAATTACTCTTTTAATTCATTCAAATAAATAATATTAAACTACATAAAGTAGTATTATTAATTGACCAAAGTATTATAAATGTGATAATTATACATTAAAGCATGGATTTTATAGTTAGAAGTTTCAATTCCACTATTGCGCACATATAAATTACACACAGTATTTAGTTTAATTACATCAGAAGTAACTGTAAATAAATTACAGGAAAAATAAGAGTAATCCCTTACTTTACTTTTTCAAGAGAAGAGTAATTCAATTACAGTAACTAATTACCTACTTACTAAACTACTTACACCCAACACTGATGTTCTAACTAGTGTTGTAGTACTCAAGACCATTTTTGATGGTCTTGTCTCGGTCTCGACTTGTCTTGGTCTCAGACTTAGTGGTCTCGGGATTATATTTCAAGACCGGTCAAGACCACAACGTTGGAATGACATTAAATTGCTGGTGCATTGTCTGATTTATGTGTTAACATCATCGATGTGATTGTAAACTTCTAGCTTCAAAAGCAATCATTGACTCGTTTGTTATTTGATTTTTATCATTTTAAAATACTTCTCCATGCATGCATTTGGTCAGTCAACGTCACGTCACTCACTGGTAGTTTCTTTTGGCCTGGGTTAGACCCTACTCTGAAGTAACGCTTCAACGGGTGTTTCTACAACTAAAATGGTTTTGTTCCTGCATTGTGAACATGCCCAAAAGTATTCCCCTGGTGCGAAAGGCCCTATTTATGCTTCAGCTATGGAGTGTATTGTGAGTGATTTGGTCACAGTTGGCAGCATCTTTGTTTTTATTGTGAACAAGAAAAGGTCTTGTTGCCAGAATCCTGTTAGGCCTGACAAGAACACAGTTTGACCAGCAGATCAGCTATGAACAGTATAAACACATGACAAATTGTGTATTACGCCAACGTAAATACAGTACCACACGCAGTGTGCTAAGAGTTTTCTCCGTCTCCTGCAGTATTTGTGTGTAGTTGCTGTACTGGGCCTGCAAGACCTCCTGATGGTTCTGTGAGTGTGTAAGGAGTTTATGTGAAGTGGTGCAGTCAGCCTGGGCCTGGTTCAGATGCAGAGTGAGACGCTCGTTCTGCTCCTCTTCTTGTGTAATGGACTTTTTATAACCGTCAATTTTGGTTTCTAGAGAAAGCATCTGATCATTGATCTGTCTGGGGGAAGAACATTCAATGCAGGTCAATGCTAATGTTGAGCACACACAAACATCATAACATGAGTATTATGCTTACCTGAATTCTTCCTGCATAGCATTGTAAGCTTCATCCCTCCTTCTCATCATTACCAGGCTGCTGTTCCACTGCTGGAACAACTGCTTATGCTCGACATTAAGAGAGTCGAGTTCAAGCTGTGCCTATAGTAAACACATACAACCATGGACTTGACACAGGGAAATGTCATTTGTCATTGTATGTCCATGATTTCTTAGGATTGTCAGGAGTAACCTTACCTGACATGCCAAAACTAATGTTACATTATTTTTAATCCTAATGTTGGAAGTTAATCAGACAACTTTACCAGCTAAATTTCACTGGTGAAATGCTAGACCAGCTCTAGACTAAAACATCCTGGACCAGCATTGAAAATCATGCAGAGATTATTTTCCAACCTCAGAATAAGTCTCCTTTGCAGCCTTTGTCTCCTCACTCTGTGCAGTGATTTGAACCTCAAACAGAGCGATCTGCCCTGAAAGCTTCTCAACATGCTTGGTTAAGCGCTCGACATAGACATCCTGACAAGGAATAAAGAAAAGTGTTTGAATAAATTAAATTAAAAAGCTGGTGAATGAATGGATCACATCTGATAGATAGCAATGATACATTTAAAATGAGGCACATGATTCATTGCCACATATGATCATACAGATGCGGTCTAGTGCTCTACCTGCTGGTATTTTTGCTCCTCTGCCTGAGTTCTCTCTCTCTGAGCTTTGTTTGAGGCATTTATTATGGCTTTGATGTCCAAGCGCAGGTCAGTGTTGGCCTTCTGCATGTAGAGCAGCATCGTGGCCATGCTGTCCACCTTAGACTGTAATTCAGACACTACAAAGAAAGCACAGATAATCAAGTGCTGATTCTTCTTTGACAAATTCTCTTCGTTCACAAATTCTCACCTTGTTTACGTTGTTTTCGTGCATGACTAGCAGCTGCATGGTACTGATTCTTCACTGTATCTAGCTCATCTTGAGCCTGTCTCCGCTGGGCAGCAGACTGGCCATTAGCTTCATGACTGGCTTCCAGAGATGCTTGGAGTTTAGCCAACACCTCCTGCACCATGTACACTTCCTCAGCAAGTTCCTGACGTCTCTGAACCTCAGCTTTCTCCAGTACTTTCTGCAGAAAGAAGCTATCTCAGCCTCCTTTTTGCATGGTTATTCCATTTTCTTTGTTTTTGATGTGTAATACAGAGGATGTGTAATACATCAATCATCAGTATTGGAACTAGGGTTGCAAAGGGGCGGAACATTTCCGGTAAATTTCCGGAAAATTTCCATGGGAACTTCGTCTCGGGAATATTGGAAATATTCAGAAAAGAAAACAGTAAAATATGATTAAAATTTAAAATAATGGTTTTCTCTTTTAATATAATTTATATATGTAATGCAAAGCTGAATTTTCATCACTCCTGTTTTCAGTGTTACACGATCCTTCAGAAATAATTTTAATATGCTGATATATTATCAGTGTTTGGAAACATTTGTGTTGCTTAATATTTTTTCAGGATTCATTGATGAATAAATAGTTAAAAAGAACTGAATTTATTCAAAACAGAAATATTTTCTAACAAGATAAGTCTTTACTATCACTTTTCATTTTATTATTCTTGCTAAATAAAAGTAAAAAATAAAAAAAATACTGACAACTGTTTCCAAACTTGATAATAAATGAGCATATTATAATGATTTCTGAAGGATCAGGACACTGAAGACCGGAGTCGATTCAGCTTTGCGTCACAGAACTACATTATGTTTTAAAACAGAAAACCATTATTTGGCCTCAAATACAGCAGAATTAAAGTTTCTTTAGATATAGTGCCCTCTATAAAATGTGGAAATGAAAATGAAATTTGTGCTCGGTTCAGAACCTCACAGTTTTGGCACGATTTGTGTGTCGTAATTATATTGGTAAATGACATGGGGCAGCGGGATGTGAGATTCAATCATTTTGTCCTGTATAGTTTGTCATAACCGATACTGCATCTGCAATGCTTCAAAATATTCTGACTATTATGTTTCATTTCTTTCCTCATCTTCCCCATTCTGGGATAGCTGTGACATTAACCAATGGCAGTTTAATTAGTGTAGTTTCATAGAAAGTTTAATTGTGACCTAAGCAGGCGATTGTAGAGATATCAGTTCTACTCATTCAACTAGGACAACACTGAAATCGCACCTCTGGGCTGTTGCAAAAATGTTTGGCAAGTGCTGTGACTTTTTCTTAAGGGACTTTGGTATTACCTTCTCACGGAGTTCAAGGTTCTGTCTCTCCAGTTGATTACTTAGGTGTTTCTTCAATGCAGACTGAAATCTCTTCATTAGAGGCTGATGAGAACAAAATGGGAAAAGATCATGAAATAAGAATCCCCAAACAAATACTGACGCTGCATACTAACTATCTTTTCTTAACACTATTAGTGTATCCTAAATCAATGTTGACATGGGTATCCTTAAAGTATTAGGACCGTCCACTATTTTAAGTATTAAAGGTGCAGATCGTTTAACGCTTTAATGACTGATATTGGCACAACTCATTCGAATAGGGTGCAGTTTAGAGATGCTACGTTGAAGTAGTAAATTTAGAAAGTGATGCTTTACCATAAAATACAATAAATTAGTAGTAATAAGTATTACTATTCAGTTTGTGTGTAATTGTTAAGGCAACAGCATTTTCTCCTATTACGAATTATCGCATACCCTTTTGCAATACACTGCAAAGACACTAAATTGTTAAAATAATGTTAAAAATAATTTATTCAGTTACTACTTTAGATGCATTTAACAGATATGTAACACGTTTACACACATGTTCAGGATCCAGCACCAGAAGTTCTTCCTGTTCCTCATTTTCCTCTTCTTCTCTTACTCTCCATTGTGCCCCACCGCTACTGAGCTCCAACTGGAAAGAGTACTGGGGTAAGACAGGTGTCCTCTTGTTGTCTGTTTCTATACACAGAAGAAAAATGTTAAGTAAAGAATATATAGTAAGCATATTATTTCATACTAAATAAGATTTTGTAGAAACATAGACACAATTCTACGTTATTTATACCTTGAAAAATCTGATATTGTGCCATGATAAATGAACACAGAATACTTGCACAAAGGATTCAATTTGTTTATGAGTGAAAGGTTCATATGTTTACATCTGACCTGTTACTGACACCAACAGTAGCCTACTGCCATTTAAATGTGAGTTTATTTTATTCTCTGACCTGTAACTGACACCAACAGTAGCCTACTGCCATTTAAATGTGAGTTCATTTTATTCTCAGAAATAACAAACCAACACACACCAGAGTTGAGCAAAAGCACTGGTTCATTGGTCCCAGAGTAATCATTGCCTCCAACATCACTGTCTGACAGCTCCATTGAGTTACTTTCTCTCTAAAATAAAGCATAAATAAAATAACTGTCAAAATTGTCATTGTTTTGGGTAAAAATAAAAATAAAGATGCTATTTACCCAGGGTAACGTATTCATCATACACTATCACATAATGAATGTATTTATTGTGTAATATTAAACGTTTATAAAATAAACAAATGCATAAAAACTTTTATAATAATAGCTTTATGGGAAACCTCTGGCTCAGTGACTTCAGTATTTTGGCCAAGAGTCTCATCCTGCCTGTCCATTTGGTCCTCCAGCAGACCCTCATTACGACCACCGTCCATCTCTCTACAGTACAAAAGATAAACAGGTAGGCTGATAAAGTAAGAAGATTTATACAGACAGAGAGGTGTATGAAACAAACAAAATTAAGAAGAATGAAAACAAAAGCAATCATCACCCGATTCTTTCGCGGTCTCGTCCTACGTAGCCTATATCAAAGCTGTAATGATCAAGTTTAATTTCCTCTTGGTTGTTTTTTGGTTAAAATAACACAAGGACATTCGGGAGTTCCGTCCGTTAAATTATAAAATACTCTTTCTTATGGATAAAATACAGTTTTCTATTGATCCAACCCATACAGTAGAGCGAGACTTGCGGTGTTTCTACCGTTGCTAAGAGACGCCACACTTAAAACACGTGAAAGTGTGACGTTTGCAGTAAAAGAAACGAGGGGCTTGTTTGAGTTAAACTGTAGTAGCCTGCCACCTACTGGCAACATCTGCTAGTTGCAGGCGGGGAGGACCGATGAATTGGATATGATAGTAATTCCTATGTCTTTGCATGAAGATCAGTAAAATTTACATCAAATGTAATATAAACATCGACGAATATGGCTAGATGCCGCTACACGTTGGTCGTCCGCTAGTCTCAGCCTCAGACGAAGGTCTGGCTATATAGCTTGTCGTCCGCCATATCGGAACAGTGCGAACAATAAAGAACCAGCACAGAAGGTGGCGATAATGCGCCTTAACATTGGAGAACCAAAAGCCGAACAAAAAGAAGAACAAAAAATGATGCGGTGGGTAAGTGTCGTTAAAACAATACAACTTTAACAAACAGTGCGGTGTAACCTTTAATCAGGACTCCTCGGAATCTTTGTCTAACATGTCCGTTTAACTGCCGGGAAATCAGGCACAAATGTGTGCATGCGCATGTCCTCAGTTAACCTATAACACGTTTTGGTGAATTTTCAGATAAGATGAAGGTAAAAATAAAGCAGTGGAATGGTGTGGCATCCTGGTTGTGGGTAGCCAACGATGAGAACTGTGGCATCTGCCGAGCACCTTTCAATGGCTGTTGCCCAGACTGTGCGTAATTGCATTTTACCATTGTCTGAAACAATTTTACTGTCCACTTATACTGTTTTTGATCCATAGTAGTCCCAGTATAGTTATGATTCATTGAATCATATGTGTTTATTATTTTACAAAAAAAATCTACTGTGGTTTTATCAGGCAAGGTCCCAGGAGATGACTGCCCACTCGTCTGGGGTCAGTGTTCTCACTGTTTCCACATGCACTGCATCCTGAAGTGGCTGAACTCCCAGCAGGTGCAGCAGCAGTGCCCCATGTGCCGGCAGGAGTGGAAATTTAAAGAGTGAGAAAATATCAGGCAGCACTTCGATTTGTTACTGTAAACGTTATAAACTCGAGAATAATGGATGTTCTTTTTTTTTATTTAGGGGTGACACATCCTGAGGAGATTAAATAAGTGCTTGATCAAACGGGTGCTGTTGTGTATTATGTGTTTGTGAAAACTTTTATTGAAAAATCCTACAAAATAAAAAAAACTTGAAAATTACTGTTTTGTGCTTAAATAGTTCATCTTAGAAATAACATATAGTCCTATTATTGGCAGACTTGGTAAATTTAGGTAAATATTTTATAGAAGTGTGTGGTCATAGTGGAGAAAGGTTTGCTAAACTAGATTTTAGTAGGCTAACATAAACACACCTCAGAAAGACCCCAGTACCAGAATGGGAAGCCAAGGACTTACATTGGTCCACAGGCTCTGCTTTATCACGCTTTCGCTCTAATCCAGGGCATAAATCTTCAGATTCAGCATTAACTGTCTGTTTATTCCCTTTTCAAACTACGCAAGATCTAATGATCCAAGTGAAATCAGTCCGGCTATACTGTTCAAACTCAAACATAAGTTAAAAAAAATGTAATTGGCCAGATCACAAATAGCAAGATTAGATTTCGACATGTACATATTGAATATGGTATTTTAATTTTTGTAATTTCTGTTCACACAACTTCAAACACATTCATGTGAAAATCACGACTTTATTCTCAAAATACTTCACAAGAGTTTATTCTCATATTGCTACAAATGTATTCTCAAAATATTACAACTTCAATAGAAAATAGTAAGCTTGGGTCAAGTGTGAAAATGCAACAATTAAAAAATCTGTGTTTCTTTAGTATGACAATAGAATTGATTTTAATTTATAATTAATTTTACATAAAAAAATATATTTTTACAACATTTCAGCATAATATTTGTTTATGCTTGAATGTGTACAGCTGTACAAGTTGAACATGCTGTCTATTTGTCTTCACACTTGACGTGTGAAGTTAACCAACAGAATCTGGTATTATGCGTTTCATGTTTCACACTGCTGAGACTAAATAAATTAACAGGGTTTAAGAGATAGCCCTGGGTGTCCATAACCTGATGTTTCACACTGTACATCACTAAACACTGGGTTAATGTTCTTATTTGTGGCGTCAACAAATATTTTTGGATAAATACTGCAGTGTCAAACTGACTTAATAAAAACTGTGTTGTCGCTTTAAATAAATGAATACCTCACCATTGTTTTTGAGAAAAAAATGACACCTTGAAAATACTTTTTTGCTAATTTAAGCCTCCCAAGACGTTATTCACTCGTAAACTAAATGACTGTTTCAGTTGAAATCTTGAGTAAAAACAGGGCTTGGGCCCTAACAAAAATAAAAAAGAGGGGCCCTTAATACTTGGGTCCTAATAACTTCAAATAAAAATAGTAGGGCCGTAAAAAAGAGAATATCAAGTAAAGTTGAAAGTGCATCTGTTATCAGCAAACTGGAATGTGTAATCCTTAGAGGTGGTTCCTAGATCAATGGATTTATCTTCTTCTTCTCCTAAAAAATAAATAGACTGCATTTGTAAAATCTGTAAAAAGGTAATGATATTTACAGAAAAAAACTTGCTTGGAATAAAACGTAAATGCTCATATACAGGTCCATAAATATTTGGACAGAGGCACATTTTTTGTTATTTTAGCTATGTACTGAAATGTATTTCAAGTTATATAATGAATATTGTCTTAACGTGCACGCTCTCCGCTTTATTTAGAGTGTATTCACATCCAGATTAGATGAAGGGTTTAGGAATTACAGCTGCTCCCCCCTTTTCAAAGGAGTAATTGGACAGTCAAACCAAAAGCTGTTTTATTCAAAGGTTTGGGCTTTTCGTTAAATAATTTCTTCATAAACTAAACACGTTAAAGGTCTGGAATTGAGGTCTAGTTGCTGTGAACCCACATCATTTGGTTCAGGAAGATCTCCATGCAAGTAAAACAGACCATAGTTTGATTTCAAAAACACATCAAATCCATCAGAAAGATGCCAGGAACATCAAGGGTGGCCAAATCAACTGCGCAGCTTGTTACTCTTGCAATAGTGAAGTGTAGGTGTGTCTGTTTGTTCACGGCATTTCAGTGAGGGATGATTGGAGATAGTTTGAGACTGATAGATGGCATGGTCCCCAGTGCTACAAGATGCCTGACATGAACTGCACGCAGTAAGTCAAACTATCTTTTATTAATGTGATCAAACTAAACACTCTTTGAAGATACGATGTATGTAATACTACTGTACAGGTACTCAAGATTAATATGAGATTGGCAGAAACTGCGTGTGATACCTGATCTTTAAATAAAACATTTAATGCTCTCACATTAATGTGACAAGCCCCCATGTCGAAAAAATAAATAAATTATATCTAGAAGATATAAGACACTTGATTTTTCAAGTTTTTTCTCTTCAATCAACACTCACCTCCTTGCCAAAGTACTTTTCAATCAAACTGAGAGTAGCTTGGTAGACCATCTCATTCTCATGTGTCTGCAGAGCTTCAATCCTGTCCAATCCACCACACTCCTCTATCATTAGACACAATCTTTCTGCTTCTCCAGTCTTATCTGCTGCCTAAATATCAGCATAGTGATTATTTAACAAATATGATTATTAATTGACAATACTGATAGACCATTTCAGTTGAGTATCTAAGATGTGTGTGTGACAGAATGTTACGAAATAATACCTGCTTTAGTAGTGGTTGCCAAACGTTTTAGCTTTAATTATCCCCAAAATCCTATTATGAACCCATTCATTGACACTTACAAAATGGTTAAATACTACTTTTTAGTTCTTGATTTTAGTTTTTTTACTCAGCTAATGTCAGTTAGTCTTATAATTCAATGGAGTCACAAGCTCTTTTTATACTTTTCTTGGATAAATATTTGTAAAACCCACAGACAGACCAAAAGAGTGACCACTACTAATGTTAAAAAATATGCTATAGCACCTGTACTACCCTTTGTTAAATAAAGTTTTATTCTTCTACTGTAGTACTCATAAAGCATACCATGAAAATATTGGAAATGCCATCCAGGATAACCAAGATCATCTTGATATCTTTGGCTGACAGTAAGTCGAGTAATGGCCCAATAACATTACACTGAATAAGATAACCAATCTGATCCACTGTTCCACTACTTGTGTAGTTTGTAATTGCCCAGACTGCCTCCTTCTGTGTCTTAAAGTCTCCCTGAACAGAAAATGAGCAAAATAAAAATAAAGTCTTAAAAGGATGGAAATGAGCACTGTGTTCATGTAGTTATGTCGTCTAACCTGCGTTAGGAGCTCCACAAGCGGAGGCACTAGGCCTGCATTGATAACCTCCTGAATCTGTGTGTCTTTTCCAGCAGTGATGTTAGACAGAGCCCATGCTGCCTCTTTCTGAATGCTGAGCTTATGATAACGCAGTAACAAAAGAAAAGCAGCCAAAGCACCAGCATTTAACACACTGTTTGTCTGCTCATCTGTACCTGTAACTATATTACCCACCGCCTTTAGTGATGGAGTCTGGGAACAAGAAAACAAGAAATGACAAGAAAACAATAAAAAAAACAGTAAATTCATCACAATGGCTTTTTGATTTTATGTATAAGTAAACCTACCACAATTTCAGTATCCCCACAACTAAGAAGTTGCACCAAACGAGGCACAACCCCAGCACGAACAACCAGCTCAATGCGCTCATTTTGGCCATCAGTTAGGTATTTAACTGCCCAGCATGTGTCAACAAGCACTTCTCTGTCACTGTGGTGAAGCAAACGGAGCAGTGCCGGCAGCATCTGCTCAACTGCAGCCATTGGCGGGGCACGGTCTTTATTTCGACACAGGTTCGAGAGAGTCCAAGTGACATTCCTCAGGTAGGTGGGCTGAAATGAATAAATGAAAGAAGAAATCACTACAAATGAAAACATGGAGAGAAACTACAGTGCCTTTTAAATAAAGTGTTTCGTTAGATGAACTGGTACAGCATAGTGGTAACAACACGAAGGTCATGTGTTCAGTTATCTGGAAACAATATAACAAAAGTACTTGGCATCATAAATTAACTGTCATGTATACAACTTACTGTAAAAATAGACAAGTCAGGGATGCTAAGATGTGACAGAAGGTGAAAAAGGCCACCATGCTTGATGACTTCATCTCTGTATGCTGCTCTATCACCTAAAAAAAGTCCAGCATGAAAAACTTCTATCAGGGCACTCACAAATAACACAATCACAAGTTTTTAATCTCTGGACAACCTCCAGGCCAGACAATTAGAAAACTTTTTATACCTGTTATGTTCCCAAGCGCCCAAATGGCCTGTTCACTGATGTGAGGATGAGGAGAGGAAATCAGACTAATGAAAGCTGGGATTGCACCTCCGTCCACTACAGCTTTTGTCTGCTCAGTGGTCCCAGACGCGATATTATTCAGAGCCCAAGCAGCCTCAAATTGAATGGCAGGACACACAGACAATTCCAGTAAACTCACAAATTTAGCAACGAGGCCAGCATCCACAATCTGGTCCACTGGAGGATTCTTTACTCTTGATAAAAGCTTCCTGTGGACATCAAATACAGATGGCTGTTAAGATAAACACAGGCTTAACATAATTTTACCAAAAGGTAGAACGGCAGGATTTATTATTGATCTTAGAATGTTCAGGTGGAACCTTTTATAGAGATGTTTAAGGACTGCATTTCTTTAATTAGTTGTGCAGTCTCCTACCTTGCTGCATATGTGGCTTGTAACTGATAATCCATAGTTTGGCTGTTTATACCCCATACAATATCCTTGAGAGTCCAATGCTGTCAAAATGTAGCAACATAAGAATCATTTAGACTCTTATACTATTTGCCATCCTTTAATATACCTTTATCTAGAGTGACTTGTGTTACTGGCATTACGGCATCAGCCCCTGAGTGTGAAGTAAGAACACAATCAACCTACTCTGGGTTGCCAGTCCAGATAATCATACAACAACTGTTGCTTCAACTGTACCTGTGCATTCTGACTGTGTTCTAGCGATGATGAGACGGTATCATCTGAAACACAGCTCACATTTCTCCTTTTAAATATCTGATCCTCCTTTTTCGCCTTTCGGAGCTCCGCGTTGAACTCGAATCTTCTTCGTCTTAATTTCTGCAGATAAAAGAAAACACTATCCTCCACCATATCTAAGGAATATGTTCTGCACAAGTAGACTGTATAGAGGACTTACATCAGCGTCTATTCCTTTATTTTTAAACTGATTAAAACGGATGACATTGTCACTCCCGGAAGTCATTTTGTTCTGTTGAAAACAATACAAGAATTGAATTAGATATTTTAGCACACATAACGCGTTACATAAAAAGCGCTCAAATTTCCATCCACATAGCTTTAGTCATGTGTATTGTAATTCACTGTAATTTACGTAATAATGGACAGAAAGAAGAAAGTCGTTCATTTTACACACCAACGACGATACAGACTGCTAAAACAGACTATTGACAGCTAATCCGTTTGAAAGTATGGTTTGCAAGTTACGTTAACTCAGGATATAGGAAGAAGCAGTTCCTTGTGCTCGTAACATTGATGACGCAGAAATGGGCGGTACTACAAACACGCTGCATAGAGGACACTCTCTGCTTCCTACGTGGAACTTCCCTCGTGGTGTCGGAACTCGGGCAGATTGACCGGCTGCTATGCTATGCAATCTCAAGGAGACGCTCATTGTAACATTACATCCAAGATGCTCCGCGCCAAAACATAGGAACTGCGACTGTGGTCTTTGGGAGTTGTGTAAAACTTATAAATATAGGACGAAATTACATCTTCTGCAAGCTCTCAACATGCGTGTTCGAGGCATATGTCAAAGGCGATTAGAAAGTATTCGGGACAATCTGCTCTCGCGGTACTGACGTCGTACTACGATCGATCTGCGCATCGCGGCATTTAGCCAAACACGTATTGACAGCAACAGCTAAAAACACAGTGCCATGGTTTCTATAGAAACCACAAAACCTCGCGGTACTTGATAATACCTAACACCCAGAGCTCAGACTTGTAGAAAGACAAATCGTCCTAGATAACAGTGACACGTTGATGACAATCCTATCAATGTTTAAACTTCAATAACACCACAGGTTAGATCTTCAAAACAAGTTGTTTCGCATACCTCTGCGTAACGACCCAGTGGCCTAATGGATAAGGCATCAGCCTCCGGAGCTGGGGATTGTGGGTTCGAGTCCCATCTGGGTCGAAACTAGAGAGCAGTTTTTTGTTTAATAGCATTCGTCAGGATGGGTTTCAAATTAAAGGAAGCAAACATTACAAGTTCTATACAGTATGGCAAAATGTAACGATGTGTGTCTACATTGTGGATTTACCCTTGAAGAGAATTATTAGAGAACGGTTATGATCTGGTTTTAATCTTTTGTACACAACAATTAGGATCAGTTGCGCCAGCTGTTGCTTACGTTGGACTCGTTTAAAATCCGATCATTAAGAATGTATTTAAATATTATTTGTGCATTAGGTCCGATTGTGGAAATAAAGTTCTCTCTATTGACCACGTGGGGGCAGTCAAAAAATACCAATACTCAACAAAAGACATTCGAGTGGAGTGTGTGTGCGTGTATGAGGGAGGGAAATGGCGTATACAATATTACTTTATAATTGCATGTAATATATTAACACTCAATTTATTATACTAAGCAACTGAGTGCACGGGGAACTGAGTTATTAAACTAATAAAAACGATCTCTTAACAGGTTATTGTTATTATTGTTATTAGTTAAGATTAATATCTTCATCATTGTCTTCTACTACTACTACTTATAATTATTATCATTATACATGAATTAAGGAATTTTCAGGTTCTGTGAAAAATCACAAAAACATATGTTATTGAAAAAGAAAGCAGCTGACAGATGCCATGTAATGCCATGTTTTAGCAGGGGCGGCTCGTCCATTAGGGCGATGCACCACCAAAGTGGGAAAACAAAGGATTTTTCCGTCACATTCAACCTTCAAATTCACTCAAATGTGAACTTTATTATATGCATTAAAAATATACATACATACAGGGTTTTCTTTATTATAGAATATTAGGGATGCACAGATATGTACATTTTGGCCGATAACCGATAATTATTTAACATTGGATGCCGATAACCGATATATTGGCCGATATACAGTGTCTAAATATTATTACAAAATTCCCTAAGACTGAAACAAAAGGCAAAGAGTGGACAACTGCTGTTATTTGAAAACATTCACCGCGGAAAACAAGGTAACCATTAGTTTTACCATAACCTTTTTTCCCCTGAAAGTCATATACCAAGCCTACTTTACACTAGTTAACGATTGATATAGTCATCATTCCTATGCCCTACTCCCTTCAAAGGGCAGAGCCTTTAGTTTAGACTTGGGAGTGAACATGGCATGTGGGTGCCATTATGTAGAAGTTTGAAATGTACTTGGCAAAGGGTGCGACTGCAAACAGTAGTGAAGAAAGTGTCAGTCCGATTGTGAGTGAATCTTCTGGTGCGCTCCGGGGTGTGCGGGTAAGGTGCAGCTGGTGCAGCTAGTGCTGAGGGTGTTTTCTGCCGGTCGTCAGCCACTGGTCTCTAGAAAATGGATAAAATTGGGAGTCATAGCTCACACTCTTCTTCTGTTCCCCAGCTTTTATACAGCCGGTGAATGGGGAACAGGTGCTGACGACTATGGCGACGCTGATTACGCAATGGGTGACTCACCACAATAATAACAACTTTATAAAATATAGAATGGATGGTTTATTTACAGTTTTAAGCTTAACTTATGCCACTAAAACAGCGACATCTGCTGATAGACACCATGCTGGGTTGTAACGGGAACATGCCATCTGAAGATAATGAGGAAATTGTAGCTCCCTTTGCCAAGTGCATTTCAAACATCTACATAATGGCACGCAAATGCCCTGTTCACGCAACTGACCTTCGAAGGGAGTAGGGCATAAGAATGATGACTTCATTTGGAATTGTGACAGCTTGTGACAGTTAGGGACGAATACGTATACAGTTACACCCTACTGTATTATCTGGCTCAAAACAGGTGCCACAGGCGCAGCCCGTTCGGAGTATTTAACTGGTTCTATGATGTTCTCTCGTAATAAGTTCTAATTTAGCTTCTACTTTTGTCTTCATTGTATAAGGGACTGGTCTGACTTTAAAAAACCTTGGCACAGCTTCCTTATCTACATAAATCTTTGCCAGTGGCCCAACATTTTGGGTTGAAATGTTCTTTTAATAATTCCACTAATTCCTGAAATGTTTTTGCACGTGGTTTAACTGGACTTACTAAATTCCTTAGTAAACTGAATGTTTGACTTCCAACCGAACTTAACAATATGTTTTTTGCTTTGCTCCCTCTGTAATCTCATTTGCTTCGAAGAAATGCTGCAGTATTGTACAATATTCTTCCCAAGATTGGGATTGACTATCAAATGGTGTGAATGCTCCTAGCAGGTTGGCCATTTTCTCCACAAAGCTCCAACCTGCACTCGCAATCACAGCCTCCAATTCCAAAAAAATACTTTATCCCACTCATTTTCCTGTAATAATTTGAACGAAGCAGGATTGCAAAATCCCCTTAAACATGTTGAACTGTATTTTATTTGAATTGTGTTTCATTAATAGAGTGTATTCCACTGTGCAGTGTATTCCAAAACATTACACACAACTATTGAACAGTAAAAATGTTACCCACAGTAACGTGTGTGGTGTAATAATAGGGTCGTACTGCATATAAATGGTAGTAATTATGCCACTTCATGTCTGTAACTGAGACTGCGAATTAATAATTCTTATAAAATTTAATGCCAAGGCAAGAATGTCAAGAAAAATGTCTCCCCTCTTATCAATTTTTTAAAATAAAAATGCCTAAAAACACTAGCAAATCTTTTTATTACTTAGATATTTAGTTACCTTTTTAATTTTGGCATGTTATTATTTTAATTTAATGTTTATATATTATTAGGAATAAATTGAATATCTCAGAAGAACTGTCTCAATGTCGTACATATTCAAAGTTTACCTCAATACGCAGATAAAAACAAAAGCGTAAGATGTTTGTCCCTTCATGCACTCTGTAGTCCGGTGTACATTGTTTTCAAGTGATTGTTTTAAAGTTAGCAGCCTGCCCTGTACATTCAATTCCAACAATGTTTTGGGTTGTCTGCTGAATATACAGTGAGGGAAATAATTATTTGATCCCCTGCTGATGCAGAAATGCAGACATCTTCTAGAGGTCTAAAACCTGATAGCATACCTACATCTGGCAGACATCTATTTGATGTCTGCATTTTCATCTGCAGGACATCTGGCAGATCCTGTTTGCTCATCTACCCTATATCTCTGAGACGTCAGAGATGTTATATAGACCTCTAGAATATGTCTAAGATATGATTTAGAATGGATGTACAACAGCTCTTTCTAAGATGTTTAGCAGATGTTTTTACACAGCAGATGTTTCCCATCTTACAAATGTACCTATGCTATCTGGGTATGACATCTGACAGCAGACGTCTCAGAGATGTAGGGTAGTTGAGCAAACAGCGTCTGCCAGATGTCTTGCTAATGAAAATGCAGACATCAAATAAATGTCTGCCAGATGTAGGTGTGCTTTAATTATTTCATGCATTCTGGTTTTGCTTCGCTTATGGCCCTGTATTATGGCTATGATTTGCCGGATTTGATTTTAAGGGTAATCCAAAACACAGAAAGAAACTTAGTGTTCGAAAGGACCTGAAGTGAACAGTCCTCTTGCTTTAGTTGTAGGTTATGAGTCATTGATGGTGTTACGGTCGTTGTTTTTGGTTTTATTCTGTGCCCTGTTCCATGTGGATTTATACTTTGTCATTAAACTGTGCGAGCATTAAAAAAAACATAACGGTCGACCACTAGTCAAAATTGCATATGTCTCATGTCTGTGTAATGTCTCATATAACATGCTAAACATCATAAGAGCTATTTCAAAATGCAGGCATTTTGGCAAAAAAAGAGAGACTGATTGATGTTTACAAAGACCAAACACAGTTTGCATTGTTATATGTAATTTGGCACACATGGTTGAAGGGAAACAACGGAAGAATTTTGGAAGTGTATACAGGTACATCTAAAAAAATTAGAATATGGTGTCACTAATATCGTTGACTGAGGACTTCAGAAAACACAGTGGACCAACACCGGCAGATGACATGACAGCCCAAATAATCACTGACTGTGGAAACTTCACACTTAACTTCAAGCAACATGGATTCTGTGCCTCTCCACTCATCTGATTTCCAAATGAAATGCAAAATTTACTTTCATCTGAAAAGAGATTTACTTTCACTGTGTTTTGTGAAGTCCACAGTCAACGCAGCCATCTACCAGGAAATTTTAGAGCACTTCATGCTTCCTTCTGCTGATAAGCTTTATGGAGATGCTGATTTCATTTTCCAGCAGGACTTGGCACCTGCCCACGCTGCCAAAGGTACCAAAAGCTTGTTCAATGACCATGGTGGTACTGTGCTTGATTGGCCAGCAAACCTGCCTGACCTGAACCCCATAGAGAATCTATGGGGTATTGTCAAGAGGAAGATGAGAGACACCAGACCCAACAATGCAGATGACCTGAAGGCCGCTATTAAAGCAACCTGGGCTTCCATTATTACACCTGAGCAGTGCCACCGGCTGATTGCCCTCATGCCACGCCACATTAATGCAGTAATCATGCAAAAGGAGGACCAACCGAATATTGAGAGCATAGAAATGACATACTTTTCAGAAGCCTGACATTTCTGTTAAAAATATTATTTTTTTATTGATCTTATATATACTAATATAGTATAGTATACACATTTTCTGAGACACTGAATTTTGGGCTTTGATTATCTGTAAGCCATAATCATCAAAATTTCAAGAAATAAAGGCTTGAAATGTTTCGCTCTATGTGTATTGAATCTATATAATATATGGGCTTCACTTTCTGAAACGAGTGACACCTTTATCATGTTTTAATGCACGAATAATGCTGAAAACAATATGCACAAACATGTCTTCTAGGGTTAGAAGACACTTGCTAACTTTCTTTATTAAAAGAAAGAAAAATATCCCCTAATAGATAATTAGTCATTGCTTGAAATTAATATTTAGTCAAATTGATAAATACACCCCATGGTATGTACCCGTAATTATAGAACCACTCTTATGTTCATCTGTTCCACAGGTATATTGGACTAACCATTCTCCCCAAAGCATCTGCCAAATGCATAAAAATGATTTAAAATGAAGGAAAAGGAAATGTGAAGGTGGTTTAATGGATCTGAATTGTTTTATTTGATTCTCTGTTTTTGAAATAAGCTGTTAAATATTTGATTCCAAACATTGAAAAAAATTACTTTTGTGAAATACCTGTCAGCGTTTTTGATGTTCAGTTACATTTTTACTGAACATGTTATTGTAAAGAATATTTGGTTATTGTAAGATCAGTTGACAAAGTGCTAGTTGAAATCGAGGAAGTGGTCATTGAGTTAATCCATGCATATATTTAAGATAATATTTTTATATATCTAAAAATTATTAAACATTTATATATAATGTAAATTGTTGGTAAATAAATATAAATAAATACATGTAAATATTTCCTAAATATGTATACATGTGTATGTGTTTGTATTTATAAAAACATAATTAATATGCACAGTACATATACATATATTATGTAAACACAAACTTTTATTCTGGATACGATAATCGCGATTAATCTTTTGACAGCCCTAATGACTTGATGCTATTATGCGCAGCGCAGAGTAAACAACACTTGGTTTTACTGTATGTTCGCTTACAGAGCTTTCAAACAGACTATTTATCAGGACTATTATTTACCATTCTTTTGCCGCTCTGATTCCACTCGCAACGCGCAAAACAATGCAGGCTCACTCTTGCTCAAATCCAAGGTAAATTACCAACGCTATCATATCTTACACGTGTTTTAATGAAGTAAATACATTGTAATCGGCTAAAGCGCATGCGCATTGTTCGGTACCCTGGTGCACACCTGAGTTTGCGTGACAGCTTGAAAGGCACCTGAAAGCCACCTAAGGGAGGCCTCACCTAAAGAGCAGCCTCATATGCCATATAAATATGTATAAAAATACATACATATTTTTATGAAACAATTATTTACTTGCCACAAGTAATACGAGCACTTATAACACTGCAGATTTAATCTTTATGATAATGTGGAACTAACATATGATATGGAGTGAAATTAAAGGACCAGTCAGTGAAATATAGTGGCCAGGCTGCAAATTGCAACCTACGGCTCACTCCACTCCACCCATCCCTTTCAAAAGCCCTACGATGGCTGACACAACATGGCGAATTCCATGCAATGGGACCCGTGGTGTATGTAGATAGAATCAGCTCATTCCAAGGTAATAAAAATAGAATGCTTCATTATGTAAGATCATTATACACCTCTGAAGAAGTTATGTATATGATATTCCATTTCTGTCAATGGAACCCCAAATAATTACACACCGGTGTGCGTGAGGCATTCATACTTATAATTGTTCTCACATTTACTTTCTGCAATCTGACATAAGTTCACTTACTCGCCAGCTGTGTTGCCAATTCTTCTTGCCTCCAGAATGTGCAGACGCTTGGCTCAGAGTTTACTTACAGGTGCACACATTCTCCTGTAAAGTTTGTTTTTAATAGATCACAACCTTTGTATGGGAAGGGGTGTACCCATGTTTCCAACCCCATTTTGTGCATACAGTTGTGTTCAAAATTATTCAACCCCCACTGAAATTGATTGTTTTGGTCGGTTTGACATTGATTATGATCATTCAGTCATCCTGCTTACAATTAAATCAAAGAGGCACGTGTAGGTCAGACAAATATAACATAACATTTATAATGAAATAACCACAAATGTCTTTTCTGAGCTCACATCATTATCAGTTTTATTCAACCCCCAAGTGACATTCAATCTTAGTACTTAGTACAACATCCTTTTACAGTTATAACAGCTTTTAAACGTGAAGCATAGCTTGACACAAGT
This sequence comes from Triplophysa siluroides, assembly GCA_006030095.1. NCBI lineage: Eukaryota > Metazoa > Chordata > Actinopteri > Cypriniformes > Nemacheilidae > Triplophysa > Triplophysa siluroides. The sequence continues at coordinate 6,281,078 of VCII01000203.1, read as the reverse complement.
GTCTTGCAGCGATCTACGGGTATCTTCGCCCATTCATCATGGGCAAAAGCCTCCAGTTCAGTCACATTCTTAGGCTGGCGCACTGCAACTGCTTTCTTTAAGTCCCACCAGAGGTTCTCAATCGGATTTAAGTCTGGTGACTGCGATGGCCACTTCAAAATGTTCCAGCCTTTAATCTGCAACCATGCTCTAGTGGACTTGGAGGTATGCTTGGGATCATTGTCCTGTTGAAAGGTCCAACGTCTTCCAAGCCTCAGGTTTGTGACGGGCTGCATCACATTGTCATCCAATATCTCCTGGTACTGAAGAGAATTCATGGTACCTTGCACACGCTGAAGCTTCCCAGTACCTGCAGAAGCAAAACAGCCCCAAAGCATGATTGACCCCCCGCCATGCTTCACAGTAGGCAAGTCTTTTCTTCATAGGCCTTGTTCTTCCTCCTCCAAACATAGCGTTGATCCATGGGCCCAAACAGTTCTAATTTTTTTCATCAGTCCACAGAACTTCCCAAAACTTCTGTGGTTTCACATGACTTTTGGCATACTGCAGTCGACTCTTCTTATTCTTTGGGGACAGCAAGGGGGTGCGCCTGGGAGTTCTGGCATGGAGGCCTTCATTACGCGCCGTATTGTCTGAGCAGAAACTTCAGTACCCACATCTGACAAATCTTTTCTCAGTTCCTCAGCAGTCACACGGGGACTTTTCTCCACTCTACGCTTCAGGTAGCACACAGCAGTCGAAGTCAGCATCTTCTTTCTGCCACGACCAGGTAGCGTTTCAACAGTGCCCTTTGCCTTGAATTTGCGAATGATGCTTCCTATGGTGTCTCTTGGTATGTTTAACATCTTTGCAATCTTCTTATAGCCATTGCCCTTCCTGTGAAGAGTAATCACCTGTTCTCTTGTCTTCCTGGACCATTCTCTTGACCTCACCATGTTTGTAACCACACCAGTAAATGTCTAGAAGGAGCTGAGTATCACAGTCATTTTAAAGCTGCCTAATTGGTGCTTATTAGGCTTTATTGCTGCTCCCTGATATCCACAGGTGTTTTCAATACCTGATTGAAAACACTTCATTGAACCTCTGTTGTTCAGAGTGTTAGTCTTTAAGGGGTTGAATAATTATGTCAATGAAGAATTCACAAAAGAAACATTTACTACTGTATTACAAAACTAATTGATGTCATTTTAGTTGCATATGGTTCTTTAAGAAGTCCTTGTAGGATTTCATTCTGAATACAATTACAAATGTACACTAAATTCCCTAAAACCATTTACAGCATTGGGGGTTGAATAATTTTGAACACAACTGTATGCCATGTTTATAAATAAGACGCATGGATCAGAAGAAATCTATATACGTTGTTCACAATGTACACGTCATAAGTTGAACAGAAAAATGTTGGGACTTTATTTGGTCTCATTAGCATTGATCACCTTACCTTACAATATCGTACAAATAGGTCTTATTTCTCACATGCTTTAGACACTGGTGTGCGCCCGAAGCATTTCCATAACATTTACACCATGATGCCAATGTTGAGTTCCCCTAAAGGGCATTTTTTACATTTATTTTTCAGTACAGGGAAAACAGGTTACTTATATGTGTTCATTCTTTCAAGAATATTATAGGAGAATATTCTAGGACGCAGTCTTGTCTTTCTCAATAGTAAAGCTCTTGCGGCTTCTCCAGCGTAGGAGCTTGAGGAAATTGAGACTGGCATTGAAAACCTTGTCATGTTCAAATACCATCTTGTAGAAGGTTTCAATGGGAAGGTCACCATTTGGATCAGCATATTTCAGGGTGGTCATTGGTGTGTACAGAGTGTTGGTCTGATGGCGAAATGGTGGGTTCTCCATGGTAATGATTTTGTATGTGTGCTAGTAAATAAAGAAATAACAACAGACTGTTAGTAATTATTAGACAAAATTAAAATGACAAATGGGTCATTGCTGTTAGGATCGCCACAATACGATCAGATGACATCCGCGCGTGCATCACATTATTGAATCCCAAACCACACCCAGACAAGTGATTCTCTGCTGGAAAGAGTACATTCTTCTCAGCCCCAGCTATCTTATGTTTGAGAGGACATCATCTTGATGTCTACATAATTCAGTACACGAATGCGCAGAGGAGATAGAGCATCATCCAAGCATCTTGTGAATGTGCGGGGAGATAAAGCTAAACCGGACTGAAAAAGTCAATATGCTATTCCCCCAAAAGGAACTTCCTTTGTTGGGGAAGAATGGAGATGTAAAAATATGTCATGCTTTTCTAGTCTTGTGGCAGGGTCATGAAAATCCAACGTGTTTAGTGGAGAGAGACATGGCATTGTTTGTTTTGGCATGCCATGCCATGTCTCGTCTCTTGGCCCCCGCCCCCTCTTTTCCTTGTTCAGCTTCCCATCAGTGTTTGATTCCCTACACCTGCCCTTGTTAATTATCCTTTGTTAGTTCCCGTATTTTATGCCCTTGTGTTTAATGTCCTGTACTGTTTTGTTGTGCTTCGTACCTTGCCATGTCCATATGATTACCTTGTGTGTTGATGCCTGTTATTTATCTAGTCCTGTCTAAGTGGTTCGAAAAGTAGTAAGTTATAGTTTCCCGTTTCCCTTGTTTTTTGCTCCCTCGTGGGAAGTCTTTTGTTTCAGTTTATACTTGTTATGTTCTTGTTTTTGACCGAAAGGACAAGATCCCGGATACAGGCGGCCGAAATGAGCTTCCTCCGCAGGGTGGCTGGGCGATCCCTTAAAGATAGGGTGAGAAGCTTGGTCACTCGGGAGGAGCTCAGAGTAGATCCTGCTCTCCACACTCGAGAGGGGCCAGCTGAGGTGGCTCGGGCATCTTTTCCCGGATGCCCCGGACGTCTTCCCGGGAAGGTGTTCCGGGCATGTCCCACCGGGAGGAGACCCCGGGGAAGACCTAGGACACGCTGGAGGGACTATGTCTCCCGGCTGACCTGGGAACGCCTCGGTGTCCCCCCGGAAGAGCTGGAGGAAGTCTAGGGAGAGGGAAGTCTGGGCATCCCTGCTTAGACTGCTGCCCCCGCGACCCGGCCCCGGATAAGCGGAAGAAAATGGATGGATGTTCTCGTTTTTCTCCCCATCGTGGGCTTTTGTTTTGTTCAATAAAGTTTTGTGTTTTGCACCGCTGCCTGTGCTGGGTTCTCTCCGTGAACGTTCTTGACAAAACATGCATCTTTTAAATCTATTGTGATAAATTAGTCCTTGCACTTGATCTCAGTCATGATTTGCATGAAAATCATCATTTTCAAAATCAACCCTACCCGGACCCAAATATTATTTAAAAGCTGGACCCGATCGACCTCGATCAGCACATATTTCACAGCAAATTGCTATTGAGTCAAACAAGTTTGTAGCCTTCTACCTCGTACCTGACTGTGATGGATACAATCCTCCTTGTTAATGTTCCATCCATGTTAATCCTCTCGCTGATTAAACAAACATGCTTAATCCACTCACAATACAACTATACAATAACTATAACGATTGCTCATTCAGTCCCAGGACCGCTGACGTTAGCAGTAGCATTTATGTTTGCTATAATTTCTGTGCTCTCTGAGCCTATTCTTACCAAAAATGTTTATATAACAAGACGGTTAATTCATATTATTATAAGCATGGGAGCTACTGCAATGCGTGCTTAATCAAACTTCAAAAATGTGTCACATGTAGTAGCCTATACTAAACGGCGCTAACTTTGTCGCATTTGTCCACAATTTGCACGAAGGAGGCCAAGACAGAAGAAGTGCCAGTCAGCTGTGTCTGTGTGTGTTACTACAAGCTATTGCGACCTCAGTCCGGATGACGCAGCCTTCAAATTGAGATGCAGCTATGAAGGCATCCATGATCGCAGAAAGCTTGCAGTAACACACTGTGGCGAAGTTCTGATGCTGACTGCTGAGATCGCTTCAGCCCCCTTAGCCCACCCATAGCTCTGACCCTGTTCACAAGCTAGGGTCATGACTTTTACACTAAACCATTAACCTTTTTGGAGAGGGAGAAGTGGCAGTTGTTTAGATTTTCTTTCCTTAATTGCATATTTTTGTGGTTTTCATTAAAATATCATGGATACAATTTACATATTTTATATCTTTCACTTCACCAGTAACGGCCCTGATACAAAGCGGCGGTGGTCTAATAAGGTTGATAGTAAAATGATGTTGTAGTGTGTGTGTGTGTGGTCATGTAAGCACCTCTGCAATATCCTCTGGTGTTTGTCCAAGAGTCTCAAATATCTGGCTGTAATTCTTCAAGTAGATGTTGGTAAACATGTCGGCAGTCACTTTATCAGCTGTGGAGAGGTCTATCTTCAAGCATTCTTCATACACTTTGCGCTCAAACTCTGTGATAACTGGTCCAGGTTCAATGAGGCTTAAACTGAACAGATTAAAGTTTAGGTGAAATTTAAGATATTCAAAGCATTCCAAAAAGACCATAGAGGTCTCAAAATGAATCTTGCAGTATATTATCTTGACAAGAATACTAGCCAAACAAAGTCAAACATGGTAGACATGGTAACTTACTTTAGGTTGAATCTTAGTGCCTGAACTGCCAGGCTCTCACAGAATCCTTCGACAGCAAATTTTGATGCAGCATAAATGTCATTAAACAATATACCTGTGTACATGAACAGGGCAGTGATGAGAACAGTCATATGGTTAAGTCGACATTGATAATCCTGTAAAATACATGATTAGTAGGGATGGGCAAGTAAACGCATTATTGTCGCGTAAACAAAGTTTATTGATAACAGTATGATTTTTTTTCAAAATGTATGATAACATTTGTCTAACCAATTTTCTTTTCTTTTCTTTTCTTTTCTTTTCTTTTCTTTCCTTTATATACTTATTTTCTTGTCCTTTGATTCTTGTTCTTTATATTAATGTAATGGAGTGCTGTTCTTTTTTTTTGGAATATTAATACATCAATTCATTGTAACGAGTTAGGGAGAGGACGCGTCAAAGTCAATATGTGGCTGTCTGTTTTAAACATGATTCATCTCATGATAATGTAGATCAAGTATATGTAAATAATCCATATGAACCAATGCAGATCAAGAAAAACAAATGTAATTCCTTTGAGCGAAAGCAGAAGGGTAGCCTTCTCGTCAAAGTCGGAGTTTATGTTTGCAGACAGGAGCGCAAAATAATCTCTGGGGAATGCGAAAGTTTTCTGAAGGAAGAAAAATATTCTTGGGGAAACGCAAAAGTTTCGCAAAGGAACACAATGTTCTTGGGGAGAGCAAAAGATTTAAAATATTTTCGCTCCCTTTCCTATTTTTTTCCACCACCCGTATGTCCCATTAGTTGCTTAGAAACGAGTCACATCTGTTTTGACAATGTGAGATAACACCGTACATAAAGAAAGACTTGTATATCAAAATTATAGTAACTGTTCAGTTTAAGAAAAATGCTTTCAATATAAGAGGATCCGCACACGCCATTGTCACAGTGCGACATCTCTGTACATGTTTTCCTCGAACACTGTGTGGCTCGCTTGAGCATGCATGGATTTTTCAGATAAAAATGAAGTCTTATGAAATTTGGACAAATAACGGACAACAGTGTTCCCCTTCAGTCGGTCTCTCGACGTTGTGTTGAGAGACGACTGGGGTTTGATCTTGAGAACCTATCATCTCCGAGAGGAATTTCTAAACGCCAATAGGATTGGCGAATGGCCCGCCCACGCCAGTCTCCCGCCCCGTGCATACGGGTATAAAGGAAGATGGCGGCGTCATTCACTCACCTTTGTGTTCTTCGGAACTAGTGCAATTATGTTGCATGTTATTATCTTCGAGTTGTGTTTCTTCTCCTGCCGTGGCGACGCGGAAGCAGCGGATCCCTTCTCGTGACGGCCTTCCACTCGACATTTCGGCAAGTTACCACAGAGCCTATTCTAAAAGAGCATATTTCTCCAGTTGTTGAGCATGTCTCGCAGCTGTGTTCTTAGGTGCGGCAGACTCATCCCCGAGTCAGACGGCCATGAAACCCGTCACATGTTTGGGGCAACAAAGCATGCTGAAGCCGTTTCGTTGATATGATATTCTGTCTGCGAGGACATGTCTATCAAGGTTGTTGCGGTCACGGCTGGCGACGTTCTTTCGGGACTGTTGCCGCCAACCCGCTCGCTTGTCAGGCGAGTCTGACTGCCGCTTCGGCGAGGTCGACTGCCTTGACGAGCAGCGGGGTGGATATGGGGATCTCTATGGGTCGCTCCGCCAGCTCCGGCTCGGCGACCGCCCTACCCCAGGTCGCTCGCCTGGTGGGGTCCCCGGATGGCTGCGTTGACCGTTCCATAGCGGGAAGGCTCGTAAACGGGATGAGGACGAATCTCTGTCGGCATCGGACGGCTGCCTACTGCTGAGCGGACGATCTCTCCCCTCCGCCCCCAAGCGGTAGTAGCTCGTGATGGGAACGACGCGGAGATGTCGGGCCGTGCTAACCCGGCGGCCGGCGAGCATCGGGTTGAGGTGCTCACGCCCTCCCTGAAGCGCTCGCGGCTGAACGAAGGGTTTCCTGGGGGCGGGCGTGGTGTAAAACCCCGAACCACCCAGTGACGTTCTCCCGGAGGTGCATGAGGAACTCACGAGGTCGTGGAATGCGCCCCTTTCGGTGCGTTCCCCACACTTGTGAGCTCTACAGCTGTGACTTCCCTGAGCGGCGCCGAGCCTTGACAGCCCACGGGTGAGCGCTGTAGCGGTGCAAGGTGCCCGCAGACGGCTGCCACCTGGGGGGCGGTCGACCTAGACTCCCGTCCAGACGTGGTAGTCTCTCCTCGCTATTCGGGGTCGAGGGCTTATAACGCTGCTGGACAGGACTGCTTCCTCTCGCGCTCCCGCTCTTACGGCATCCTCCAGGTCTTTCGGGCTAAAGCCCTGAAGACCTGGATGAAGGAAGCCTGGACCCCACTCGCATGAGTGAGTTGCACACTGCGCACAGACCTCGGACGAAGGCCACGGCAGGGTCACTGGGTCGGACATCCACTAGGGTGGCCTAAGAGTGCTAAGCCTTGCCCCCCCGCCTTCGGACACGCCTATCTCGCAAGCCGGGCCCTGTTTGGAGACACGTGGAGGATGTCATTAGTTCTCCGCGGTCAAAGAACTAGGGCAATACCGCAGATTGCCTCGTGATGACCACCACAGGTCGTCACGTCCCGAGGCGCCTGCTTTCCGACAGCCCCGCCCCTCCGCAGTGGTGCCTCCTCGCAGGGCTCTCCCAGAGGGTCCCCCCGAGACCAGACCAAACTGAGGAGACCCCCCCCCCGTCAGCAGCCCGCAGGGAGGACCCAAGCGGCCCTGACGGACGAACCCGGGGAAACTCGGTCCGACTCTGCCATTCTTCGCGGGGTTCGGGGGACGAGACGCACCTCCGCGTCTCCATCAAGTCCGGGCCTTTTCCAAGGCCCAGCACCCACCTCCTCATTAAGAGAGTTGTCTTCCCTGGGTTCCCTTCCTCCCAGCACCCTCAAGACAATACGGCCTGGAACCTCCCACGTGACGTTGGTCCACCAGCGCCACAAAGCAGGTAAGTCAACAGAGCCGTCAACCTCCCCCATGTGCGAGGTTTACCGTTCTATCAGCCATCGAACCAGCCCTCCCAGGTATGGTGAAGGAGATCGCCTCTCTGACCCCGTTGTCACGGTGCATCACCTGTCTCGGTGGGGAGAGGACGATCCATCTCGGTTATACGATCCAGTTCGCCATGCCCCCACGAAGTCTCGGGGCATTCCGTTCACCTCGGTGCGAGGAGGAATGCCCCCGCACTTCGGAGGGAGTCGCCCGCCCCGCGGCGAACATGTGGTCGATTCCGTCCTGAATAACCGAGATGTCCTTGGGTTACCTATACTTCATAGTGCCTGAAAAAAGGGGGGCGGGGCAGCGCCCCATCTTGGATCTGCATCTCCTAACAGGCACCTCCGCTGCAGTTTAGGATCTTGACGCAGGTACACATCTTGGCTTCAATTCGTCACCAGGATTGGTTCGTGGCAATCGACCTGAAGGATGCGTATGTCATCCTCCCTCGACACCGGCCGTTATGCGGTTCGTGCTCGAGGGAAGAGCGTGGCAATACAGCATCCAACCCTTCGGTCTGGCCCTGCCTCCTCGGGTTTGTATAAACTCAGTGAGGCCGCCTTGTCCCCTCTGGGTACAGGCGTGCGATTCTCAGCTGTCTCGGCGACTGTTGCCTGGGCACACTCGTGAGATGTTGGGTACGCGAGGGACCTCGTGCTTCGGCACCTAGACCGTCTCGGGCCTCAGGTCAACTGGGATAAGAGCCTGCTCACCCAACGCTGAGCACCTTTTCTCTCGGTATGGAACTAGACTCTGTATTGGATACCAGCGGCTCACTGCGAGCACGCACAGTTAGTGCTGCACTACCTGACACGGATCAGGTAGGGTCCAGCGGTCCCACCGAAAACACTTCGGAGGCTCCTGGGCATGTGACATCCTCGGTAGGGGTATCCCGCTCGGGTTGATGTCCATATGACCGCTTCAGCACTGGCTTCAGAGTCGGGTTCCGGGAACGGCGTAGCACCCCAACGCTAGGCGGATGACGGTTACGCCTCAGTGCTGGTGTACCCTCATTCCTGGTCAGATTTGACCCTTCCGAGTAGGGGTTCCGCTCGGGCAGGTCGAGGCGCGTCGTGGTACGGCTGACGCCTCCCTGAAGGGATGAGGGGCAGTGTGCAACGGGCACGCAGTAGCGGACTGGGACGGGTCCCAACTGTGACGGCACATAGTGCCTGGAGTTGTCGACTGTCCTCTGGCACTGAGGAGGCTTTTGCCCCTAGTGCAGGACATACATGCTAGTCCGGTCGGACAGCACATTTTTTGCCGTGGCGTACTCATTCGAGGGCGGCACACGCTCACGGCGAAAGTCGCAACCCGCCCGACGCCTCCCCCTATGGAGTCAACAAGTCTCTGCAAGCACATTCATGCTGGAGAACCTGTACCGGACAGCCTATGCGCTCTCTCGGCAGGGAACTCCCCGTGGAGAATGGCGACCATCTCCGCGCAGTTCGGCTTGATGGGAGCGGTTCGGCAGGACACTGCCTGAACCCCACCCATCCTCGCTTGGGCCTCCCTGACCGAGGGTTCCCTCGGCAGGGACGCCCTAGCGCACAGCTGACCGCGAGACAAGAGGAGTACCCCCCCCCAGTGAGCCTCCCTGCACAGACCTGTGCAGGGTCAGGGAGGAGTGGCACCAAGTTCTGCGAGTTGCGCCGTCCTGGCCCAACCAGACTTGGTTCCCAGACCTGATGGCTCTGATGACAGCCCCCCCTGACCGATTCCCCTGACGATCTCCCGCAGGGGAAGGGCATGGTGTGGCCCCCTTTCCAGGCCTCTGGATCTTCCATGCCTGGTCCTTGACGGGACGAGGAGAGTTTGAGCGGCTTGCCGCCGACGGTCCATAGGACATCCGGCTGGCTAGAGCCCCCGCCATGCAGCTTATGGCTTACAAGTGGCGTCTCTTCTCATCCTGGTGTTCCTCCCAAGGAGAGAACCCACGGAGTTGCCGATCAGGTTAGTGTTGACATTTTTACAGCAGAGACTAGAGAGTAACCTCTCCCCATCCACATTGAAGTGTGTGTAGCCGCTTAGCCGCTTAGCCGCTCAGCACGACATGTGGAGGGTAAGTTTCTCGGTCACCTCGACCTGGTCACTAGGTTCCTCTAGGTGCGAGGAGGGTAGTTCCACCTCGCACACCCTCTTGAGCGTTCGAGCCCCTCGGAGACGCCTCTCTTCCTCGGTAACGATGAAGTCTGCGCTCCTGACGGCGCTCGCTTCATCAGGAGGATGGGGAACCTTCAGGCTTCCGTGTCCTCGGGGTGCCTAGAATTGGCCCTGGTAACTCTCACGGGATCCTGAGACCCAGGCCCAGTTACGTGCCCAAGGTTCCCATCATTCTTTCCGTCAGATGGTGAGCCTGCAGGCGCTCCCCTCCGGGAGAAAGACCCAACCTCTACGTGCTGTGTGTCCTACGCGCATACCGCGTTGTTCATGACCGCACACAGAGCCCTTAGAGCTCTGAGCAGCCGTTGTCTGTTCCAGAGACAGCCCCAGGGGAGGACTGTCTCCAAACAGAGTTGGCGCGCTGGATTGTGAATGCCGTTTGGCGTACCAATCCCCTGGTCAATGCCTACTTGTAGTGAGAGCCAACTCCTCACGGAGCGTGGCCTCCTCGTGGACATTGACCAAGAGCGCCACTCTGGCAGACATATGCAGTGCTGCGGGTTGGGCTACGCCCAGTACCTTCATGAGGTTTTGCAATCGCTGAGTGGAACAGGTGTCAGCCCGCGTCCGACAAGGATAGGGGCCGGCATCTGGCCTGGACGTACGCCTGCGAAAGCGCCTTCTCCTCTCTTCAGGCGAGTAGCGTGCGCTATCAGCCTCCCTACTATTCCCCCCTTAGGGTGAAGTATAGGCTTCCATCCATCATTAGCATGGCATTTGGTAATAGATCGGGCGGAGCGATCTGTTTGAACCAAGTCCAGTACTGGTAGAGTCACCCCTAGTCAGGCGGACCCCTATACTTGGACTAATGCCCCATACGTAGTGACTCCCCTACAGGGTAGTCCCGTATGTAGATTCTTCACGTTTTCCCCTATAGGCGAATCTGTGACCTCCCCTCCGGTGGCTCTCCACCGAGTATACTGTCCCCCGAGTCGGTTAACACATTCCTGCATGCGCTCTCCCCATGGGAAGACCATGCCTTATACCTCCACATATACCTCCCCACGTGGTAGGATGTGGTCTCCGCAACACACTCTTCATGGGAGAGTAGTGTTTTTTTCCCAGTGCGGCCCGGAAGGGACCTCGTTACAGGGGTAACGCCACCTTCCGTGATGACCGTCAGTAGAAGCTTCTTCGTATGTCTGATACTGAATCCACTGGAAGATTACATCTCTCGCGATAGCGTTCAGTCTTGACTCGCTAGACCAGTCTGTCGCTCCGCTGAGGTCGTAATGCGGCGTAGTGCCGTGGCGTGTGTAGATACTTCCCCAGTCGTCTCTCAACACAACGTCGAGAGACCGACTGAAGGGGAACGTCTCGGTTACGTATGTAACCTCGGTTCCCTGATGGAGGGAACGAGACGTTGTGTCTTCATGCCACATCACTGCGCCGACCCGCTGCAGTGACCGAGAACTCTCTCTCAGGTTCCTCAGCACAAAGGTGAGTGAATGACCGCCGCCATCTTCCTTTTATACCCGTATGCACGGGGCGGAGACTGGCGTGGGCGGGCCATTCGCCAATCCTATTGGCGTTTAGAAATTCCTCTCGGAGATGATAGGTTCTCAAGATCAAACCCCAGTCGTCTCTCAACACAACGTCTCGTTCCCTCCATCAGGGAACCGAGGTTACATACGTAACCGAGACGTTTTTATTGCCGTGATAATTTGACAAAAATAATTAGGGGTTTTAGTAGTCTAGTTTTAATGGAAAACCGGGGGACCCCCAAATTCACTATTTTAGACCTTATGAGGGGTCCCTTAAGGCTTATGAGGGGTCGGGGACAGCCCCTGCCCCCCCTCAATTCGAACCCTGAGTTTCTGCCAATCTTGTATTAATTTTGTGTGCCTATACAGGAGTATTGCATATGCCGTATCTTTGAAGAGTATTTAGTTTGATTAAATTTATAAAAGAGAGATACAGCTGTATGATTATTTCCGGAAAAACACAAGCCGCTAGAGATGGGACTAGTGGGGAGAGTCGGACGGAAATACAGCACGAGCAAGCAACACATCATCACATTATAATCCCTTCGTGTTTTCTACATTATGCACCTACATTATGCACCTGATTGTTAAACAAAATACAGACGTACGACTTAGTTTTACTTACCGTGTGCCGTTCATGTCTGGCATCCTTTAACACTGGGACCGTGCCATCTATCAGTTTCAAACAATCTCCAAATCCAGCGTTATATCCACCGTTAATATAACATCGATCACTGAAATGCCGTGAACAAACAGACACACCTTAACTTCACTATCGCAAGAGTAACAAGCTGCAGCACAGCCCATCTTAACGCAGCACAGATAATCTTGATGGTAAGCGGGTCTCGCTCATCGGTTGGCTTGTGGGCGGATTCTTTATTTCACCTTGCAATGCTTTTCTGGGAGAATGGACAATAAAAGGAATAGGACCCTGTGACGGCACAGGGATCCAGAATTATAAAAAACTTTCCGAAACAAGTTTGGATTGCTGGGGGTGTGTATCAAGTACAGAAATACTACGTCATACGTCCATTTAGTTTTTTAACAAACTGTCCATGTTAAGGAGCCAGCAGGTTTAACAGTGTAAAGAAGTCAGAATGCATGACATAGCATGACACCCGATATTTAACCCAGTTCTTTTTTAAGTATTATTTTATTTCATAAGTCTGTTGCTCACTGTACAGAAAAGGTACAGACAAACCATGGGTCACAGAAGGGGTGGGATGTTGATTCGTACTGGCTTGGGATGGGCATCACAACAGGTCTCAACCAATGAGAGCATTTGGGGTTGGCCTAAGACTGCTGAAGCGGACACATGAACAAGGAATGCCAGAACTGAATGGAGAAAGGTAACAAACTCTTACATGGACATTTCATTATAAATCTCTTCCAGAGGGCAGAGTTGATAGAACAAACCACTCCATTTCATCTCCCCTCCTTCAGCCATGCACTTATCAGTGACCTCGCCTCACAAAGACATAATATGCGTGGGTATAAGTGGCTTATTTAATGCAATTGATGATAAAGCGAAACAATATCAACAGCCTGCAGAATACAAAAAAATCCCAGGCTAAGGTACAAAACAGCAACAATAATGAATTGTGTGTGTTGTATGCAGTGTGAGGATTATGCAGAAAACATGTTTAAACATGCACGCCTAGAGAGTCAGAGCGCAAACTACTAAACTGGGTTCTCTTTCAGGTCTTCTTACTGTGAAACGGACAAATAAACCAAATATTACGTCTAAATTCCCATATTAGCAAGGGTCCATTGTCAGGCCAAACAGTCACTTTGTAAACTGAGCCACTAGGAGTTGGCAGAACCCAGAAGATGAGGGAGACACAGCAGTACTAGAGACGATGTTTTAATGTAAAAAGTAATGTTCTCCAGGCAAAAAATAAATCCACAACGTCGAAAGTAATTCCAAGAGAAAAAGGGTAATCCACCAAGTCACAAAGTAAATCCACAAGGTAAGTCGGTACAGCAGAAAAAGCCTCAAGAGATAACCCAAAAATATACGAGTTGCCAAAGCAGAGTGCCAAAGCAGAGTGCCAAAGCAGAGTGCCAAAGCAGAGTGCCAAAGCAGAGTGCCAAAGCAGAGTGCCAAAGCAGAGTGCCAAAGCAGAGTGCCAAAGCAGAGTGCCAAAGCAGAGTGCCAAAACAGAGTGCCAAAACAGAGTGCCAAAGCAGAGTCCAACTGGAGCAACAAAAGTTCACAGCTTCACTGAGGCTGGGTGCTAACATTCAAACATAGAGCAAAGAATTAAGGAAAACTACGGATTTAAATACACTCAAGGGAAACGAGGCACAGGTGCAAACAATAACTGAAACCAAGAAAAAAACAATGGATCAGATAAGCGCACAATGGGGGCCACTAGTGGCCAAAACCGGAAAAAACCCGGCCGAATGCTGATAGTCCATGTAAAAGTAGTCAGTTTTATGAACGTAACAACTGGGAAACAAGACAGAGGAGATCTGTATAAAGCGCTCTTAAAGGGCAGCAGCATAAAAAAGATCACTGTTTATAACGTTCATCAAACAGCAAAGGACGGGCCCAAAACACTCATTCATATTAAAGGAATTGCGTTCTCCTTATAGGAATTGTTAAGATAAAGAAAAATTAGCGGACAATAATTTAGTTGTTAAAGATGACTTAAATTCAGAACACTTTACACTTCGTGTTGAAAGAGTGTTGAAACAGAGTTTATGTATAAGCTATAAAATCGGCTAGGTTACGGCTGTAACGGTCATTCAATCACCCTTTGGGCTGAGGAACCTGATAGGTATCTCCCTGCAAGCCACTCAAAGTCTCCTCGTCCCGTCCAGGGGCCAGGCATGGAGATTCCAGTGGCCTGGGTTGGGGTGCCAAACTGTGCCCTTCCCCTGTGACAGAAGGTCCTTCGTCAGAGGAATCGGCCAGGGGGGGCTGTCATCAGAGCCATGAGGTCTGAGAGCCAAGTCTGGTTGGGCCAGTAAGGCGCAACTAGCAGTACTTGATGCCCTTATTCCCTGACCGCGGCCAGCTGTGCGCTAAGGAATCCTTGCCGAGGGGACCCTCGGTCAGGGAGTACCAAAGCGGGCAATGGGTGGAGTCCGGGGAGGCAAAGAGGTCCACCTGTGCCTGGCCGAACTGCTCCCATAAGTGCTGGACTGTGCGGGGATGGAGACGCCACTCTCCGCGGGGAGTTCCCTGACGAGAGAGCGCGTCAGCTGTCTGGTTCAGGTTGCCCGGGATGAACGTGGCACGCAGGGATTTGATCACATGCTGACTTCATAGGAGGAGGCATCGGGTGAGTTGTGACATCTGCCGTGAGAGTATGCCGCCCTGATGATTGATGTACACCACGGCAGTCGTGCTGTCCGACCGAACTAGCACATGTTTTGATGAGTTTGGTGAAAACCCATGGAGACAGGGCCAGACAGAAGGGCAGGACCTTTTACTGATACGCTCTTCCCTCGAACGCGAACCGTAGGAACGGTCGATGTCGAGGGAGAACGGAGACGTAAAAGTACGCGTCCTTCAGGTCGATTGCCACAAACCAATCCTTGTGACGAACCGAGCACAAGATGCGCTTCTGCGTCAACATCCTGAATGGCAGCTTGTGAAGGTGCCTGTTCAGGAGGCGCAGATCCAAGATGGGGGGCAGCCCCCCACCTTTTTTGGGCACTGTGAAGTACAGGCTGTAAAACAAAGAAGACATCTCGGTTCGATCGCACCTTTCGCCAGAAGGGTGGCAACCTCCTTCCGAAGCACGGGGGCATTCTCTCCTCGCATCGAGGTGTAGAGAATGCCCCGAAACTTGGGCGGGCGCCTGGCAAACTGGATCGCATAAACGAGACTTGATGGGAACGCAGCAGGTAGAGTCCCACTCCGACCCGGCATTGGCATTGCTGGGGTCGGGCCCGATGTTGTTTCCCCCGGTTCTTCCCGTCAGGGCCTCTTAGAGGTCCTCTTAGCGGACTGCTGACGGGGAGGTGCTCTCCTCCGCGAGGGCCTGCGTCTCGGGTGGGCCGTCTTCTAGGAGGGCCCTGGAACCGAAGGAGCCGCCGCGGAGGGGCGGGGCTAGTGGGAAGCAGGCTGTGCTCGAGATCATGACGACCTATGGGTGGTCATGTCACGGCGGGGCAATATCTGCTTTATTGCCTCAGTCTGCTTCTGAACAGCGGAGAACTGCTGTGCCAAACTAGACAGAATGTCAATGCCCTGGCAGTGGCAGATAGCTTTGGTTTTGTATTTAATTTGATTACATTAATGTTTAAATTGAGATTTACAAGAAATATTTTGTTGTAAAAAAGCAGATTATTTGTTTAAAGTGTTTGCAAACCAAATCTTATTGCACTTTCAATTGTACACTTAACAGTGCGATTAATCACGATTAGTCACATAAAAGTCATGCGATTAATGCGATTAAATTTTTATCATTGCCCAGCACTAATTATTAGATTCATTGTTGCAATTTTCACACACGGGTGAAATGAACCAAATCTAAACATATACAAAAAATGAATAAATAAATAAAAAACAAAACTGGCAAGCCTGTTATTTAAAGATGGTTGTTTTTTCTTTCTGAGGCTGCTTAAAAGCTTTATTTTGCACTTCCCTTTGATATTGGTTTGTTGTAAATTGGGCCTGGAGGGGAGGGCTATAAATGCCTGGCCATTGGACAGTCAGTATAGTCCTACCTCTTTTTTATTGCTACCGTCATGTGGTGAAGAGTTGTTGTTGAGAGGGGGAGAGGAGCTTAATGTTTTTGATTACAAATTACAAGTGCAAATTAAATTTGAAAAAATAATTGTGTTGCACTGTGCACACAATAATTTTAAAATTAATTTTCACTTGTAATTATTTAGGATTAATCATTTATAATATTCACTGCAACTCTCCTGTTTAATTTCATAATGACTTTGAATACTGAGAGCTGCAATAAATGAAATTAATGATGTATTAATAATCTCGTAATTAATTCAATGTAGGTGCTGAAATAGACCCTTGTGGTACTCCTTTTATTAATAATTGTTTAATGGGCCTGGGTTCTCTGTCGAAACACATTGATTTCTTTGGGTAAGATTATTCTTAAACCAGTTTAGAGCCATTTCATTTAGGATTAAGCACAATGCATTACAATTTAAGAGAACCAGCATAACAAGTAATATTCCCAGAAATAATTTCCTATATCCTGCTTTTAAATATGTCCTTTAAAATGTTTAAACGCTAACATCAGGCATAGCTTAAACCAAATGTAAATCAAGCAAAGTTTATTAAAAAGTCTTAATCGTTTTTCGCTTTTACAATATAATTGATAAAACTATAAAACGGCAACGATGTAACGCAGCTGTAACGTATAGTTACATGGACCTGTAATCTAATAACTAGTTTAGAATGTCTTTAAATTACAGTAAATTTCTTTAAATTACTCTGTTACCAAAAAAGTAATCAAACTACAGTAACGCGTTACTGCCCAACACTGGTAAGTATACACCCACAGGTTAAACGGGTAACAATTCACAGGTACGTATAAATCCACAGGTAAACAGGTAACATTGGAATAGGAGTTATACCATCAGTAGACAGAAATTTTCATACTTTTATAGAGATGTTCAATTAAATTGACTACTCAAGAACATTGACAGAGTTGTCCTTAAGCCACTCATGCATTGTTTTTAGCTGTGTGCTCTGGATCATCTACTTAAAGTATTTTTTATCTCCATGTACACAATAATAATCTTTTACATTGTAATTCTTTCATTTTTATAATTTGTAACGGATGGGCGCAAGTGCATATGTTATTTTTACAACATACTGCTGGACGTGAAAATTATAACTTCCTCGGGACGAAACTGAAAAAAACACTTGGGTCACTCCTGCCGTCGCATTGTGCAGGGTGTATGATCTGCAACCTGCATATCCAAAAAAAACATAGTCTTGATATGAGATATTTTTAGGAGTGGTCTTTGTCTTAAAATCAGAACAACAGTCTGGTTGCACTTGCACAGCAACTTGTATTTTGTTGCTATATATTTTCTGATTTTTCTATTAAGTTTTTGTACTGTATATAGATTTCCTATTTTCTTTATCCTTTTTTTCTTTCATTTATACTTTTGGGGAACCATGCACTGTATATATCTATATACTCACACTGTGGTCTGCCTTACATTTTTGTTTATGTTTATGCAACCATTCACTGGTATGACTTACCCTGAATTCCCATCACACTGCTCATGACCACTATGTGGCCACTTTTTCTCTTCTTCATATCAGGCAGAACCTCTTTCAGAAGTCGCACAAGCCCAAAGAAGTTGGTGTCCATTACAGTTTTCATCTCATCAATGGACTGACATTCAATTGGGCCAATCAATCCTAATCCTGCATTACTGACTGACAAAAACACACAATAAATATTTGTATCCAGCACTTTGCATAACTTTGCACAAATTTGGTAAAAAGCAGCAGTACGAAAACACATTGTGAAGCAAACATTAGAAATATTAATCAGGAAAATCATGAGATATGTTGTATTATGAAACGCATGGATTTTTTGTAAATCTAGCTGGTCAGAAAAGTCTTGCTAGTTAAGATAACTAAGAAGCCTCGTGGGGGCGCCACATCATCAGGATCCAATGCTGTTAACCAGCATCAAGCTATCCTTGTGACAGGTATTGTAAGTCTTTATAAGAAGCAGTGATCACTGTCTGTCAAACTGATTGGAATTTTCAGCTATTTTTGGTCGTCTTATTACAGTAAATAAAGTAAATATACCTTTAAGCATTCTATCATTAAGGTAGTACTTTCCAGTGCACTGGGATTAAAAAAAAAATAACGGGAGTATAGTGTTAGTATTTTGATGTGAAATTGACAAGAGGAGGATGTAAAGGAAGCACTTTGCTTACTGAGAATGTCGACCCTGCGCATGGGCAGACTGTCCACGCATGCTTTGATAGACGTTTCATCACACACATCAAGCTGCTTGATCTCCAAAGTGCGGCCCAAAGTACGACCTGCTGCCTCTACCAGAGCTGCCCCTTTAGCCAGGTTCCTCATGGTGGCATATACTGCCAATAAACATAACTCATATTTCATCTAAACTTATCTTCTAATAATCATTGTATGTCAGATAACAGACAGTAATGATTTAGTGGCTAACTGATTTAGGCTCCTTTAATAGGTTGTTTGCAATCACGTGGTTTCGATGATGCGCGAAGTGCTGCTGGAGGGCAGCTAGTGATTTTCTCCATAGGAAATCAACATCACAAACTCAAAATACCTATGTTTAACGACTTAAGCAACGATCAGGGAAGCCCAAATTGTTGTCAAACCTTACTTGTAATAAACAATAGCTTCCGTTAAAAGAACGGGTCTTTATTAAACGGATAAAGTGAAATATTTTGCGTTAAGCGTTTCTCCTCCATGAAAGTCCATTATAAGGAAACAGCTTAACGTACAGAGACAACGACATCGGGAAACCAAATGAAATACATTTGTTATCTGATATCAAATATATCCCTGGAATAAGTGCTTGTTCTTTTAACAGCATAAGTAAGGTTCGACAGTGCTCACCTGGTCGTTGTTCAAGGTACGTTAAACTTCGTTGAGCATTTAAAAAAGTTATCCGAGTCGTCCCCTCCCGACTGCAGGTTTACCATCCACTTTTATCTCCGTTTTTCACTTGCATTTTCCCCCTTCGTCAACTTTTGCTACACAAGAAAAACACCTTGTGGTTTCATCAATTTAAAACAATCATAATAGACATAGGTATTTTTTGTTTGTGATAGTGATAGTGAATAGCCGACCTATGGAGAAAATCACTTGCTGCCCTCCATCTGCACTTTGCGCAGTGCTGTGACGTCATGTGCAAACAACCTATATCTTACGTTGAGATTTTTTGTCATAAAAAGATCATTCATTTTACAATATCCACAAGTAATGAAGATATTCTGAAAATAAGAATATTAAAAATGACTGAATCCTAAAATTAAATTCATGATCATAAGAAGCAGAAAAATTGCATTTACTATCGGTTACTACTGTCCTTACCCATGAACCTCTTCTTCTCATCTTTTGCGATGCGAACAGCTAGTGCCAATCCAATGCCAGAAGAACAACCAGTGATCAGTACAACCTTCTGATTTATGGCTGGAATAGACATTTTTCTTTTACAAAGGACAAAGTGAGATAGAGAACCGAGTGTAAGACAGCTAGGGAGAAATGGGGATTAGATATTGAAGTGCAGTGGGAGCTTGAGCCATGAGCCAAAATAAACATATTAATCCACTGCATACAGATTCAGCATAATAAACATTGTGGGTCCCCCCATTCTGCAGACCTTTATACACAGGTCAGATCTCTCAAGTAAAGCAATACAATGACATAATGCTGTGTTGAAAAGATGTCTAAAAGAAAAAATAAAGTACCTTACATTTAGTATTTGGCTGGTTCCATTTTGTGTTGCTCAAAATTCAGTCCCATACCCTACACAAACAATGCCCACATCACCAAACAGAAAAAAGTCAGTATTTTAAAAATGAAGGTTTTATTTTATATTGGAAATCAACAAAATATAACAGATGTAGTTATTGCTTTATACAGCATGCTCAGTATTCAATTAAATTCAAATGGAAAATCAATGTCATGTTGAAAAATGCAGAAAACAGTAGCTTATCATTCAGCGTTATTGGGCTCTTACTAAATCCTTGGTGTTTCGAGTCAGATACATGGGCGTGGCTTGTTGGTTTTGACTAAATTCTTGGTGTTTCAAGTCTAACGAAACCTTAAACCTAACCCACACCCTAACCATAACCTAACTCTAACCATTTAAACTACCTATGATTGTTAAACTTGCCAAAAAACATGGTTGCGTGATGACGTCAGACTTGAAAAAACGAGGATTTAGTGAGAGCCCAGCGTTATTGCATACTGTGTAGCATCCTGCATTGTGCACCAATCCTGATAAATGAAACACTAGAGCACAGATTTTTAGAGCTATACACAAAATTGCACAACTGTATGTATGTTTGTGTATGTGAAAGTGTGCACATTTGGAAGCAAGTATGGATGCAATTTGATATAATGGGTCTGTGGAGTCACGGTCCTAGGGTGCCACAGCAACCAGAGGGTTTAGAGGAGAGGCTACACCTGGGGCGGGCTGCACGTGTTGCTCCGCCCACAGCTGTTTATATTGGTTAGAAGCAAAGTATTAATGTTGACTCTAGCAGGTTTTCATTTCCACTGTTTATTACTGCATGGTGCATACACTTGGTATGTCTTTTGTCTTATTTGTTCAATTACAATATTTATCTCATAGCTGCGCTTTTTGTGTTCTTGAAAGGGGATGTGAAGTACAATAAAACAATAACCCTTAGTGTAACTTTACTCACTCAACCATACCACATAATTAACCTGGGTTGTGTTGTGTTTTTTTTTTATTGTAGAGCTGGTGGCCATGTTCTCTAAGATCAAGTTTAGAAAAATGCACCCCTAGGCTTATATGAAGTATGAAGTTATTTTGGTATTGGTAGATAGTGATCCCAAAATTAGCCCTCTTAACAAAATAAAGGGCTGGTTTCACAGACAGGGCTTAGACTAAGCCAGGATTAGTTCAAAGGTCAATTAGGACATTTAAGTAGCTTTTAAAAATGTGTCTTAGAAAAAACAGTGCCTGTAACATGGAGTGATCTACGCAGGAAACGGATCCATGCTCTTTATAAGATTTATTTAACATAAGACCAACTATAACTATAAGAAAAATAAAGAAACAAGGAACTAAAGTAATCCATGAAACAATAAAACAACAGGGACAATGAAACAACGACTGACAAATGTCACACAAGGGCTTATCAAGACAGAATTAAACAGGGTAACAAGCTAACAAGACACACCTGGGGAATACCAATCAAGAAAAAACTACAAAGTAAGTTTACAAAGTAAACTCTTAAGTAAGTAATCAAAGGCTACAAAACAAGGGAAAACACACTGTATCATAACAGAGCCCCCCCTTTAAAGGTGCAGATCCCAGTCGCTCGTAACAAAAATTCAGGTGAGAGGAGGAACGGAGGCGGTACAGGGGTCTGGATGGAGGGCCAGGCCCATGAAGGGGAACAGGGCCTGGGCCGTGTAGCAGAGCAGAAGGTGGAGTCCAGGGCAGAGCTGACAGAGCAGGAGGTGGAGTCCAGGGCGGAGCTGGAGGCAGAGCAGGAGGTGGATTCCAGAGCGGAGCCGGCAGAACAGGAGGAGGAACCGGCTGAGATGAAGGCCGTGGTCATGCTGGAGACAGCAGAGCTGAAGGCGGGGACCAGAGCAGCGCTGCTCAGACTGATCGGCGGCTGACTTGAAGCAGTGCATGCCGGTTAGAAATTTTGTTCGTCTTGAACCGGCTGTCATGGCTGGCTCGTGAGCCGCAACATAATAGAGGCAAATGATCTCAGTTTCCAACATTTAACAAACTTTTATTTACAAAGTAAGAATTTAAATAACAAACATAGGTTGACGTTTAAGGGAAAACAAAAGTTACATGCGTGTTAATTCAAGGTAAGATAGTAATATGAGTCAAAGCAAAACATCACATCGGAGAGGGTGTAACAGCTCCAAGTAAGAGCTCCTGGATTGCTCTGGGAAAACAAGGTTTTCTCCCTCTGCAAAAACCCCCTGGCTCTTATCGATCTCCAGCTTTGGAACCTTGAGTGGCATTGGCAATTGATTACACCTGGGGCAAACACCGATATTCTACGTATAACCCCAGCAGGGGGTGACAGGCGACCGTAACACCGATCAACAATCATGTGCGTTTCCGGTTTATTCTAACACCTTCAGTTCAACTAATACTCATTAATTCATGTTTTTAAAACAGCTAATACTCTGTTCGTATAATCATAATATGTTATTTTGTATTGTTTAATGAAATAAAAATGAAACGAATACTCTGTTAGTAATTTAATAATATATGCCTATGTTTACCATGATTTTTAGGCACACAGTGTTAAGCAGCACATAACATACGCAATATGAAGTGTTTGTGGCTGCTACTTTTTTATTAAAATGTTTGTTTATTGGACAAATCGACTATCTAATCCAATTCATTCATGCTTTGAAAAGGAAAAAGCACAAACGTCACTACAGCAAGCAGCAGGTGTCCGACTTTTTTTTCAGGTGTCCGACTTGACTGCTCCTTTTTTCAACTCCTCCCTCGACTGCAAGCGGCTAATCTCGCCGATTGGTCTGCAAAGCGCCGCATGAGTTTGAACACACCTAGAGCTGACTGAGCTGAAGGCGGCGGCCATGGTGGTGGAGGCAGATCGAAGGGTGAGGACCAGAGCAGAGGCAGAGCAGGTGGAGTAGACTTTCCAGTAGGTGGCGCAGATGGTGGTCTGGACTCGGGGAACAAACTCGTTTACTGGACTTGGCTCAGGAATGGGCTCTTGGACTTGAATAGACTCAGGAACAGAGTCTTGGGCTTAAATTGGCTCAGAAACAAACTCTTGGACTTGACTCAGAAGCAGATTCTTGGGTTTGACTTGACTCAGGAGCAGAGTCTTGGGCTTGACTTGACTCAGGAACGGACTCTTTGACTTGACTGGGCTCAGGGACGGACTCTTTGATTTGACTGGGCTAAGGGACGGACTCCTGGACTTCATTAGGCTCAGGAATGGACTCTTGGGCTTGACTGGGCTCAGGAACGGATTCCACAGAGCTGTAGCCACCACAGGAAGCACAGAACACAGGGGATATACCTCTACAATCTTCTCTGCTGGAAGCCTTGGGATGCCTGCTCTCACCAACCTCAAAGGTGGGTCTGCCAAGCTGGAAGCCAGCCTCAAACGCCTAGGGAAAGCCTTTATCATTTAAGCATCATCACACACAGTGTAGTTCATGAGACCTGGAAACATATGTGTGTCGTCCATGGTGGCTGAAGACCTTAATGTAGCAGGCACAGGACTTCTGCATCAGCTGACAGTTGAGCATCCCCAGCAATCTGACATAGCATTCAATTCAATTTATTTATATAACGCTTTTCACAATGTGCATTGTTCCAAACCAGCTTTACAGGAGCAAATAAGAAAAACAGAAAACACAGAAAGGTGTTTATAGAACAAGCAAGATCATTCTAATAAATAATATCTAATAAATAAATAAATAGATAATAAATAGCATACATATCCGCCAATCACAGGTGAACATTGTGATTTCACTTCATGATTAAACAAACAAAACTTTATTTGCAAAAAAATCAATACACTCCAACTCCAGGGGTGCGCTTAAGGTGATTCCTCCCATGGGTGTATGCCCATGTGTTAAGGGCTGTTTCTGTGTTATGTATGGACACTGGCAAGTCACATACTCCTCCACACTCCTCCTCATCCCAGGCCAGTATAACCTCTCTCGAGCCAACTGTAACACTTTCTCCATCCCGACATGACTCATGTGGTTATGCAGCTGTTGAAGGACCATCTGTCGATACTTTGCAGACATTACCAGTTGTGGCCTTTGCACCGTCCTCCTAAACAAAATGTTGTTTTCTAGGACCAGCTTATGCCATTCTCTTAGCAACTTCTTTGTGTCGCTAGCTACCACGCGCCGAATATCAGGGGTCATTGCTTTACCAGCTTCCTTCAATTCGATGACTGACCCAAACACTCTATTCTCCCGTTGAGCTCTACTCAATTTATCAGGTCTGATGGCTGTTGCAAACTGGTCATGGAGTGTGACTATCAGGGGCAGATTTAGTGATTTAGGGGCCCTAGGCAAATCCATGTATGGGGGCCCCAATTTTACTTTACTGCAACCCTTATTTTTCTTCCTCCTCAAAGCATGCAACTTTTCACCCCCAGTCATTTACATTTACATTTAGTCATTTGGCAGATGCTTTTATCCAAAGCGACTTACAAAGAGTTTAGGGAGCAATAAGTGATATATCATACAGGAGCCATAATACAGTGGGTGCCAATACAAATTTACTGGTTTCAACAAAAGCTAGACCACTACCTGTTTAGCAGTAACCCTTTTATCTTTTTTTCCCCAGTCAAAGTGACAGGGAAAAACTAAGCTTAATAAACACAGATAAATTCCCAAATGACAAACATAGGGAAAAAATACATCTGCAGGGTTTTTCCTGGCTAGAAATGAGGCGGAGGTTGTGCAACCTGTGTGTAGGCCGCATGTCCCTTTAAGTGTCTTAATAAAACACTTATATTAAGTTCTAAAAAAATTATGAAATTACTAATAAGTTATTTAAAGCATTACATTTATTTAATCAAACAGAAAAGTAGAAAATAATAATATTATCCTTATTTATAGGACTTTTTTGCCCATAAGTAACCAGTTTAACTAAATGAGCAAAGCCCATTTACACTCTACATTCCCTTGTAGTTCACTGAGCTTTGAACGATTCACTGATCTGTTACATTGTGTGTAAACGAATTGGTTCAAAGGAGTCATTGTTTGCGAGTCTTTCTGATTGCAATGTGCGTTCATACTGGCGAACTCGCTGTGTACAGAATAACGCTGATTCAACGAGCCAACTTTACAGCTAAAATATTACAAAGATGCACGGCAAGTTAATTTAGAACACCTTTTAAAAAAAAATTATGTACAACACCTGAACAGCCGTGAAACATAGCTAATACAGCTCCTAATATAGCTCTTTTACTGAACTCTTCAGCGTCTCACTGCGCTGGTAACGACTCCATTGAGGCGTAATGCTGCAACTCAAGTTACAAATGACAATCTGTTAAGTGCTTTTTGTGAAGACACTCCACATAGTTTTGACGAGAGTCTGAATAGGCACGACATTTGCCACAAAATTTGGGTAGGTAGTTTTTGGGCCTCCAATTTCTTTATGCAGGAAAAACCCTGATCTGGGATTACTATATACAAAGTGTGCCATATCTCCGTGTGTTTTGTTGGGGTTTATGACCTTTCGTGCATTTAAATGTGACCAAATTTCTGTACTAGTGCGTACCGTAGGAATCGTTAGCACCGTACTAATGTTATTATATTATGTCTTTATGTGCCCATCGGTCTGCGCATTGGGGTCAAACTACCTTCCTACCTTTGAACTGGCCATCTCCTACTGAGCGAACAGCGCTCTTTGTTTGACAACTTTGTTTTGGTCGTCAGTCTTTATAACTGTGTTGTTCATGGAGAAATACTCACCGGCACATTATCATTGCTCATGGCCTGGAGAGTGTTGTGTCTGGCGGGAGAGAGAGGCGGTGGAGTTTGTGTGGGGAAACGTTTGCAACAATCTTTTGTAAATCATCTTTTTTCCTCTCCGCTGGTGTAGCTGAGTTTCTTTGTCATTTTATTTTTGTCGTACAACTTTGTTTTGCTGCTGACACGGCTTACTGGTTAAGTCCACCCCTGGTAGCTTGGGGGCCCCAGGCGATTGCCTACCTTTGCCTAATGGGTAAGTCCGCCCCTGGTGACTATGTCAGCTGCTGTCCACCCAGGCTAAATCTCTATTCTTGGACAACATTTTGCCCTCCCAGGTTGCTTGGATGGCACTTTGTGACAGGCCCTCTGTGGACTCACTGATGTATTGGTCCGTGTCCAAGGGACAACGCAAAAACTGTTTTCGAGTACTGAAATTACCCTCTGCCTATTTCTTATTTATTCTCAGGATAGACAAAGATAGTCAAATCTGTCCTAAGCTATAAGCATATATTTAGATATACTCACCCAGTAACAAAAGACTCCTCTGTGCTGCCTTCTTGGGTAACAGACATCATTCTTACTAATACATATTTTTTTCCTTTCTACTCTATCTCAATAAAATATTATTACTACAAGAGTATTCTGTAATTTATTTTCTTCACCCAAAAGGTTCACATACAATGTACTAATACTTAAACATGCATTTCTACTCACACCTTTATAATAGGTTTGGGTAAATATTTTCATGCAGTAAACATACTATATTGTCATGATTCTGCCCCATTATGTCATGTTTCTCTTGTGGCAGGATCATGACAGAATCTCATGTTTTATGTGGACAGAGACAATTTTGGCCCTTATGGCTCGCCATACCCTCTCTCCGGTCTCGTCTTTGTTCCTGTCCTCTTGTTTCCTCATTAGTGCTCGTTATGATCCCCTGCCCCTGTGTCTTCTGTCTTGTGCTGGATCATTTTGGATGAAATGATACATCTTTGTCACCTGCCTTGTCCTGAAGTGTAGGTTAGTCTAGTTTAGTTTAGTCATTTGTAGTCTTGTCTATGTTGTATATAGTCTAGTTCAGTTTAGGGTCGTGAGTCTATGTTCCTGTTTATGTTCCTGTTCCTACCATAGCTGTTATGTTTTGTTACCCCCTCATGGGTTTTTGTTTCTCGTTTGTTCTTGTAATTAAAGTCCTTGTTACCCCTTACCCGCTGTCTGCAAATGGGTCCTCTGTTCCTGTTCTCGTGTCTGCCTCCGTGTTTCATGACAGTATGTAGTGTTCTTCAGCCATAACTATAAGAGTTTACATAAGGGAAAATACCTACAAGATAGGACAATTGCAATTTTCTTCCAATACTCAACATTGTTATACACTCATACGTTATTGTCCATATATATTGTGAAAAACGGGACTTAGAAAAGATAGTCACAAAATGAGTCAATGAGTGTATCCAAGCTCTGCTGTTGTTTGTTTTCCCAAAGAATTGGGCTTCGAGTGACAGCTGTGGACCCCTTATCTTTTGCTTCCTTCTCCCCTCTTGTGATGGAGTTTCTGGCGTATTAACCTGAAGCAGCTCATATTTGGGCTTAGCTACCCTAGCAAAATCTTGAATGTAACTTCGGTAATGGCTCAGGAAGCCTACAATACGACAAACTTCTCCAACATTTTGAGGTGTTTTTTCACATGGTACCCACACTCCCTCCAGATCTTTTGGGTCCACTCTTAGTCCATCTGCATACACAAGACAACCTAGGTATCGGACATTGCTTCTTGACTCCATGTTAGAGAAGGACTCTTAACACAATTCGCAATTTCTCTACATGCTCTTCAAAGGTTTTGGCAAAGCACATCGTCCAGGTAGGGCAAGCAACACTCATCATGAATGGAATCTAACTTCTCATCCATCCCCAGCTGAAAAGCAGACGGGGAACTTGATAGACCAAAGGGTACCCGTACCCATTCAAAAATAGGCCCGAAGGGGTCACAAATGCTGTCATGAACCCCTGGTGATAAGCCTTTCCCTGGTCAAGTATGGAGAGCCAGTGATAACCACCCAAGGTGTTCATAAGATCCTGGATCCTTGGCAGTGGATGACGATTAGGAATGGTTTTCTTGTTAAGCTGTCGGTAGTCAATAAATAGTCTTAGCGTGCCATCTTTTTTACTGACCCACACTACTGGGGCAGCGTAGGGAGAATGAGATTTCACTATTAACACAGGCGTTTCACTATTTTTACACTTGACATTGGCGACCTAACCGGGCCGAATGGTGACACCTTGCGGTCCTACCCTCACCCAAACTGTGTTTGCATTCACTTTATCTGAGCGGATGGAGCCAACAGACAATTTAACCAGGTCATCTTTGGTCTCTCCAGTGCTAGTCATAAGGTTTTTAGGATGCCTTCGCTATCTCCAGTGACTAACTTTGGGATCACATTAAACCCCAACAGAGGCCTCTCCAACTGTAGCTGACAGACAAGAAAAGGGACTTGGATGGAGTAGCAAGTCCTGTCATGTCCAGGTAAGCTTACTGTGGCTTCGACCCACACACTTTATGGGATTGCTTCCCCATTGATAGTGATCACCTCAAGACCAGCACTGGGTCCCACTATTTCAGATAAAGGGTGGACATCATGTGTTTGCTAACTTTTTTCTCCAGTTCTGATCGAATATGCTAACCTGTGCTCCATTATCGAGAAGCATGCTAACTTGATGACCTCCAATTTATCTTTCCAGTAGACACTTCTTCCCAATAAACTGGGCGGTCTTCTGTGCCCGCAGCTTGTCTGATCTGTGGTTTCCTTGCAGTAAGACCAACATGATTCCACGACCCAGCACTAACTGTATATTTATGGCAGGGTGACCCTGAATCCAGGACTGCTGTCTGGTGTGTACTCTTTGGCCTGACTTTAGGTGCTGACGTTTTTTGTCTGTTCAGGCAGCCAACAGCCCTCCTCACCACAAGAGAAACAATGGTTGCATGTCTCCCCCTTCCCGTACTTAATACAATTGGGACAACCTGGTCTTCTCCTCTTTTCAGGTGCTTTCACCATGCATTGACAATCCTGTTCTTTCTTCTTGGCCTGTTGCAGTAGATTGACAACATTTGTCAGTGCTTCTAATTGAGTGATATGTTTACGAATAAGTCTGATCACTAATAGCAGCTGCTGCCTTAATTTCCGAGACCCCCTCCATCTGAACTCTACGGGCGTGAGTGACTTTAGGTCGTGGAAGTTACTGCAGCCGATGCTGTCTTTCCTCTTCCTCACTTGTAACCTTTACAAGGCATCTGAGAAGCATGTCATCGGTCAAGTCGCCTGCAGCAACAATTTGTTTAAAACTCATATCGAAGCTCACTATGCTACAAACCGTATGAAGAAATACTTCTTAAATGGTCTTGGTATCATAGCTTATATTAGCAGTGCTGTGTTTGGAAGCAAACTGGATCTTTTGTTTAAGGCCAATGACATGATAAAGAAATTGCTTGTGCATTTTTGTTTTCCCCTTGACGTGCACACATCACATTTTGAAAATAGCTCAGCGCTACTCTTATCACCTAAGTGAGACTGTAGCAGGCCTTTTAACTCTTGTACCGTCAAATCCTCTTTTTCCATTAACATCTCCTTGAAGTGACCAGGTTTAGTGATTTTCAGAACCCCTCTAATAAATTCACTCACACTTAAATGTTCGTTTAGACCCTCTTCAATTTGTTGGCATCAGCTGTCGAAGCTAATCTCAGAGGTATAGTCACCAATCTGACCTCCATGAACTTTAAACTCTCTCTTTGAGAGAAACGGAAGTTCTCTCCTAAACATCTGGTTGTCTGTACTTTATGAAGGAAGGTAGGTAGGTCTGAGAAGGAGGTGGGAAAGAGATAGATTGTTGGGGCATGGTGTAGGGGTTTGTAGCTGTGCTGTCAGAATAACCCTGAGCTTGCCCTGAACTTGTACCACGTGTCTTTTTGTTCTGCCATGTGTTGGGATTGAGTGATTTGTGAAATTTGATCTCTCAGATCAAGTAGCACAGCCATTCCCTTAGCTTCCCTTCTCATCAGGCTCTTACAGCACAAAAACCAATTTAAAAATATGAAAACATCCCTCTTCATCCCCCAGTTCTACTTGCGATTCTTCCCTCTCATTAATTTGTTAATTGTTTTAGCAATAAGGAAGAGTTCATCAGCAGGTAGTTCACAGAGTGCTTTCCTGATCTCTTCTCTTGTTTGCCATCGTACCGACCTCCGAACCACTGTTAGCGACAATCAAACAACAGCAAGGATTCCATGCAGGGATCCATGGCAAGCTGGTATTTGGATTCTTTCAGATGAGCTCCACTCCTCCAGCAGGTGGCAGTGATCTCGTGCGAGTCCCCAGGAATCTGTGGAATGGTGAAATAAAGACGGTGAAAAAATGTGCGTTTGATCAGCTCTCGTCTTGCTAGGTTATGATCTGCAGCCCAGCAGACGCAACACACTGCACTCTCGCAGAACCACCATTCCCTCAATACATTTTCACATGCAGAAACAATAGTAGTTGCATTAATTGTGACGAACCAACAATTGGGGCATCACATTGGCGTGGCTTTCATATCGGCAGGAGGCTCTGGCGTGGCGGCCTTATTGCGAGCGGTCTCTGGACTGGTGGCCATCTTACGAGCGGGCTTGTGATCTTGTGAGCAGGCTCTGTGAGCAGGCTTCCATAGCCAGTCCGGCTCTGTGGTTAGCGGAGCCTGAAGCCTGCTGCTCCCCTCCAAAACCCAGTTGCAGGAACGGTTTAGGGGTTAACAAAAAAGATTTGGACGATGGGATAACTCAATAAACCAGATAATAAACAGGACGTAGACTAACTAACTAACACTAAACTAAACTAAACAACAATTGACATAAACTAAACTAAACTAAACACTTACTAGACTTGACTTGGGTTAGGGTAATCCACAGAGGTACAAGCACACAGGCACATCAGCATGAATATAATGACCGAGCACAGGACAATAGACATGAGGAATATTTAAAAGGGAGCAAATCAAGAGGAGACAGGTGCAGGGCATGAACTAATTAACAATCAATAATGAAGAGATAAGAGGGCGGGAACAGAGACGAGACCGGAGAGAGCATATGGATCGCCAATAGGGATGAAAATGCCTCTCTCCACATTAAACAAGGAATCCTGCCATGATTCTGCCACAAGACCAAGAAAAACATGACATGATGAGGCAGAATCATGACAAAAACACAATGAGTGTCTTACCTGGAAAGTGAGTTTGGGGGGCAAGGTCCAAGAAATCCTGTGTGTGAACCTCAAGTGAGCGGCAACCCTGGCGTAGCATGAGTAAGCGGGCTCAAGGTGGAACAAGACCTGCTGGATCTATTGCTGGTCAGCCGTCCTGTAACATGGAGTAATCCAGGCAGGAAGCGGATCAACACTCAATATAACATTTATTTAACATAAGACACAGTACAACTTAATAAAGAAGCAAGGAACTAAAGTAATCCAGGAAACCGCTAGATGTCAATGTAACATATGGTTTATTTAAATGCAGCTGAACTACAGGACCCATTCAACAAACTCTTGCGCGACCTGTGTGCGTGGTAAAACTTCCAAACGTCCAAAACCAGGCCAGACCTCTGGAATCTCCTTGTCTGTCCCCTGGACGGGATGAGGAGAGTCGTTGACACCGTCCTGCAGGCTAGAGCCCCGAAACAAGGCGTTTATAAGCCTTTAAGTGGCGCCTCTTCTCGTCCTGGTGTTCTTCCCGAGGTGAAGACCCACGGAGATGCCCGAACCGGTCAGTGTTGTCCTTCCTGAGAAAGACTCGAGAGCAACCTCTCCCCGTCCATTCTGAAAGTGTATGTAGCCCCTATTGCTGCTCATCACAATCTCGTGGAGGGTAAGTCTCTGGAGCAACACGACCTGGTCACCAGGTTCCTCAGGGGTGCAAGGAGGATGAATACACCTCGACCGTACTCTGTACCCTCTTGGGACCTTAATGTGGTCCTTCAGGGCCTTTGTATGGCCCCTTTCGAGCCCCTGAGAGAAGATGGAGGGCTGTTTCCAAACAGAGATTGGCGCACTGGATTGTGGATGCCATTACTTTGGCATACCGGTCCCAAGATCGGCAGTGCCCGCTTGCAGTGAGAGCCCACTTCACTCGGGTATGGCCTCATCGTGACTCCCCTAGCCCAGGGCGCCTCTCTGGCAGACATCTGTAGTGCTGCGGGTTGGGCTACCTTTGTGAGATTTTACAATCACTGTGTGAAACCAGTGTCAGCCCACGTCTTACACGCTACCAGCAGGTGAGACTGGCAACAGGGTGGGCCCCCTGCAGTGACCGGGAGATGTCTCTCAGGTTCCTCCGCCCGAAAAGATGAATGAATGGGCACCCCATCTCCTTTTATACCCGTATGCACGGGGCGGAGACTGGGCTGCGCGTGCCATTCGCCATGTTCATTGCAAGATTCGTCATTGAACATCAACAAGTCTTTCCTGTTTAAATTAAGAATTTTCGTTCACATCAGTCTCTCCAGTTTATGCTTCCACACAGCATCAATTTAAAACATTGTAATAGCATCATTGTAATAGTTTTCCACAGCAAGCACCACATACAATTTCATTACAAAATGTGCATATCTTGTTTAAAATTTTTTGTATGGTTTAACTCACACATTTTCATTGGAATTTGCATCCAATCCTTTTCCAAATCACCATTTAGTAAGTCAGCTTGCAGTATTAGTATTAAATTTCCATTGGTGGGAAATTAGGAAAGGCATTATTTCATTGACCTTGTTTTGAATTTTGAACTACTGAACATTAAAAGAAATAATAATAATCTATTGGGTATTGGTCATTTTTAAAAGTTTTGTGCTTTCTACTTAAAAATTACACTATTCCATATTTCTCAGGATGGAATATATAAAAACAATAGATCTACAATAATCACATTTCTGTTGCAAATACAGAAAAAAGTAATTATAAAATTATAAAGTTTACCAGTAGAGCAGGAAGATAGCCCACTCTACTTTTGTACCCACCAGCAGCATTTTAGTATAACAATTGCTGTTTGTCTATTGTTTCTCTCTTAATAGCTCTTTCAACAAAGGTATTAAGATAGTGCGTCATAACAGTGGTCTGTCTGCTTATCCACACCTACCAAGACATCCTGAAAATGTTCAGTCTATACCAATTGTGGCACTGCATGTCCTTATTATATGTTCTTTACCCGTCTTAGTGTCACATAGATCTGGTAATTGTGTTATCTTGTAACTAGCTCATGGCTAATCTAAGGTCTTATCTCCACTCCCATTTGCTGATGGAAAGTTAGTGTGCACTTCTCCTGTCATGAATGGATTAGCCATGTTTATGAGATGCTAAAAAGCACCGCTGAGTCTGCAGAACTAAAGAAGGTTACACAGCCAGTTGTAACAGTTGTCTTCAGTTTGGTTTTGTATTCTGTGTTCATTATTAGTTAATTATTCCCTCTCCTGATTCTGTTCTCCCTGATTCTGTTCCCTTGTTATTTAAGCCCTGTGTTTTGCCCCATTCCTTTATCCGGTATTGTTTATGCATACGGTGTTGTGCTTGTTCCTGAAACCTTTATATCTTGGATTAAAGTATATTTGTTGGATTAACCTCATCTCCCTCGTCTTCGTCTGCACGAACTGTAACACCAGTGGGGCCTGAAGCTGTATGGCTGTATGCACCATATGTACTATGAGAGGGCACACATTTTTATTTGTACATCATTTTATGTTGATTTTTATTTGTTGATTTTGTACGCTCATGAGATATTGAGAAAGCAAGAAAGAGAAAAAATTGTCAGATGTGTATCTGCATGAATGTATGGGTATGGACAAATTTAATTTTAGTATACAGTATTTTATTGACATACCCAATATTAACAGATTTATTTTGATTAACTTCAATTGGCCATCAGTGAGTAGTTAATGTGTACTGTCTCTAATTTTTACAATGACTTTAGAGACCCCCCTAGCAGGGGCTAAATCAAAGAGAAAATTGTATTTGTTTGTCAAGGAAAACTATCACCAGATTTTACATACTGAACTTTGCCATAACAAAATAGATAACTTTTAAGAGGTTGTAGGGTTCAGCTCTTACATGCAATGTAATCTCATTTACCATACTTATATTCTGATTCCACAAATTTAACAAAACTCTGCCCCCAAGTGTGACAATGACATGGAATCCTTTCATAGTGGTGTGAGCATGAGAACTATATATGGAACATATGGTAGTGTGTGTGTGTGCGTGTGCGCTTGTGTGTGAAAATATGCGTCATGTCTCTCTCCAGGATTTATGGAAAGATAATATCTCAGATTAGCCCTCTGCCCAAAACGTTAGTCTAATCAGGAGGGGTCACAAGAAGGAGCTTCCGCATCAGGCTGTAACAGCTGCCTGCACTATGACTGACATTTGTCAGCTCTGATAATCTATACTGCTAACCATGGAATAAAAAAAACTGAATTTTGCAAATAATGTGCTTTGGTACACAAAAAAATAATCCGGTTTTAAATTTATTCTAGTTTAAAAGTGACAAGCTCTGCTGTCAATTTTGAATTACGTTTACTGAAACATGCTTCTGTTTCACCAAGAACATGATCCAAAGCATAGAAGTACACCCTGTGGCTCAATTTTATGGTAACGCTTTAGATTACAGTCCACAATGCACCACATAGGCAAGGCAAGGCAAGTTTATTTATATAGCACATTTCATACACAAGGGCAATTCAAAGTGCTTTACATAAAATGATTGACAGTGAGAAATAAGACGTGTCTTTAAAATGCAAATGATTTAAGATCACAAATACAACTTTAGATTTTAAGAAACGATAAAACAGCAAAAATGTGAGTGTATATATAAAAAGAATAAGAACAAATGAAAAAGAAATGAGAAATTGAAGTGCAGTTGATGTAAATCAGCACAGTGCTCAGGTTGTAAATGCACAACTAAACAAGTGTGTTTTTAATCTGGATTTAAAAGTAGCTACTGTTGGTGAACGTCTGATGTCTTCTGGAAGCAGATTCCAGCTACGGGTGGTGTGATGGCTAAACGCTGACTCGCCCTGTTTTGAGTGAACCCTTGATTTTTTGGTTCTAGTCAGAATCCTGGCAGCATCGTTCTGTATG
Source organism: Triplophysa siluroides (assembly GCA_006030095.1). Lineage (NCBI taxonomy): Eukaryota > Metazoa > Chordata > Actinopteri > Cypriniformes > Nemacheilidae > Triplophysa > Triplophysa siluroides. The sequence continues at coordinate 6,246,553 of VCII01000203.1, read as the reverse complement.
AGCTGAATCTGATGGTATTTTTGGGAAGACCTGTAATGAGTCCATTACAGTAATCCACCCTGCTGATGATGAAAGCATGGACTAGTTTCTCTAAATCTTGGTTTGAGACAAAACTTGATTTATCTGATTCTGGCTATGTTTCTGAGATAGTAGTACGCTGATTTGTTTATTGCTTTGACATGACTGCTGAAACTAAGGTCAGACTCTTAAATGAATTTTTGCCTTACTTTTGTGTCTTTAGACCTCTTAAGTCAAGGTATGAATTTACCTTGTTAGTTTCATCCTTTTTACCGAAAAAAACAATGACTTCAGTTTTGTTATTATTTAACTGAAGGGAGTTTTGACACATCCAGCTGTTAATTTCATCAATGCACTGGCAAAGATAGTCAACAGGCCTGCAGTCAGGGGCGGCTGGCCCATAGTGGGCGATAGTGCACCGCCCTCCTTCAGCCACACGAAAAAAGAGGGTAAAAAGAGTTTATTTTGTCGGTCTAAGTCCTAATCATAGACTGTATAAAGGTCTTAATATTATTGTCCAATCAGCAGTCTGAATATCACTCTCCAACCAGTAGCCCCGCCCCCTTGGGACGATTTCAGTCAGATTGAAAATTGCTTGAGACGCTCTTATAGACTCACATGTTGAGATTCTTTTTTCTAATTTTGGACCCTACAATGCATTTCTATGGGCTCAGGGAGCTTGCCCCGACGTGATTTCGTCATACGCACTGATGCGTGCTCGGACGACACGCACAGCGTGCGAAAGCGTAGTGAGACAGCAAGATCGACATGGCTAGCAACAGCAACTCCATTATTTCATTGAGGGAATTACCGTTCAAAATTTAAATACAAGTGATGAGTGAGTGTTTTATTAAATGGTGAGTTGTGTTATGTTGTACTCTCCAAATGTTGAATTGTAAATTGTTGTATTGATTGCATATTGTACCACATTTATTGTATTTAAAACATTTAAATTGATATAGCTTTACAGAAATACTGAACAGTATGTATAATTCATGTCTGTGTTGCCATCTAGTGGTTGAACAGGAAAACCAAATTAAACAATGCAATGTAACACTGTCAAGTTAGCTATCTGACTTTTATTTATTATTATTTGACCCATTGAACGGGTCATCTTAGCCATAATCGCAAAAGTTGCCCCCCCTGAGAAATTTGTCAGGAGCCGCCACTGCCTGTAGTCATTGGGTGAGAGGGCTAGGTAGATCCGAGTGTCATCTGCATAGCTGTGGTAGTCAATTTGGTACTTTTTCATTATTTGGCCAAGTGGGAGCATATACAAATTGAAGAGGAGCGGAGCAAGAATTGAGCCCTGTGGAACACCACAAGTCATGGGTGTCCAGTCAGATTTATGGTTGCCTATATTGACACAGTAACCTCTCCCTTTAGGTAATGACCCGAACCATTTAAGTACCAACTCAAAAATCCCTACCCAGTTTTCCAGCCTATGTAGGAGTATGGTGTGATCTACCGTGTCAAAGGCAGCACTGAGATCTAGTAATACCAGAACTGATATTTTCCCTGAATCAGAATTCAATCGAATATAATTTATTATCTTTACGAGCACTGTCTCTGTGCTGTGATGCTGACGGAAACCAGACTGATAATTATCCAGGTAGCCATTAGAGTTCAAGAATTTGGTCAGCTGATTGAAGACAACCTTTTCAATGTTCTTGTCTATAAAAGGAAGATTTGATATTGGTCTGTAGTTAGACAGTAAGGTTTTGTCTAGATTGCTAATTTTTAGTAGAGGTTTGACAACTACAGTTTTTAGGGACTCTGGGAAAGTTCCTGAAAGCAGTGAGGTATTTACTATTTTTAGGAGATCTGCTTCCAAACAGTTAAACACTCTTTTGAGGATGTGGGAAGTGTGTCAAGGCTGCAAGTTGGTGCTTTAAGATGCTGTACCGTTTCCTCCTAGGTTTTGTGATCAAATGTCTGAAATTCAGACAGAGTTACTAATTTCTGATGTACTAAAGTCAGACTGACCTGACTGCCGCATGGAGCTTTGCTGATTTTCATTCTGATATTATTATTGATCTTCTCAAGGAAAAAAGTTCATCATTTGCATTTGTCATCAGACAGCATTTCCCTGGGAACTTGACTCGGGGGATTTGTTAGTCTCTCTACAGTTGCAAACAGAGTAGAAGTGTTAGTTATGTTGCAGTTTATAATGTTAGAGAAAAAGTTCTGTCTAGCTTTGCCTAAGTCAACATTGAAGGCATACAGACTGTCTTTATAGATGTTATAGTGAACTTCAAGTTTTGTTTTTCGCCACATACGCTCAGCTTTTCTGTATGTTCTTTTCATGCTTTGTACTGCTGGTGTGTTTCTCCAGGGTGTATTACTCCTGCCAGTTATCGCCTTGACCTTTACTGGAGCAATGGCATCGATAGCATTTTTAACTTTTGTATTAAAGCTATCGAAAAGAACATCCACAGAGTCTGCAGATATACTTGGTGACAAAAACATAGCATTCATAAATAGCTCACAGGTGTTCTCATTTATTAATCTCTTTTTTTACAGAGACGGGTCTATCTTCAGTGGCAGGACTGATTGATATTTCAAAGAAAATACAGAAATGATCGGACAGTGCCACATCTCTAATTATAGTGGATGAAATGTTTAGACCTTTGCTAATGAGCAGACCCAGAGTGTGTCCAGTATTGTGTGTGGCACCGTGCACATGCTGGATCAGATCGAAAGTGTTTAAAACATTTAAGAGTTAATTTGCAGTGTTGTTTTCCGTCTTGTCTACATGAATATTAAAATCTCCAGCAATAACAAAGCAGTCAAATTCTGAGGAAATAGCTGATAGCAGTTCTGAAAAGTCATCAACAAAGATTGGGTAATATTTGGGAAGTCTGTAAATAATTGTAAACAGAATGCGTGGTGCACCTTTTAAAGCACCTTTTACTCAAGTATTCAAAAGACAGGTAGTCACCAAGTGACACTTGCTTGCATTGAAAGATATCTTTAAACAGAGCAGCTATTCCTCCACCTCCAGGCACGTTCTCGCGCCGTAACAAAAGGAGGGGGCTCAGGAGGTGAGCAAGGGGTAGACAAGGGGAAGTCACTAGGGCCAGGTAGTCCATGTGGCGGACATGGAGACCGAGGAGGAGGCCGAGAGCCAATGGAACCAGGTGACGCTGAGGATCCAGCGGGACCAAGCGGAACCAAAGTCGCACTTGACCGAGGTGGAGACCTGGAGTCTGCAGTGGACCGGAGCGACTGACGACCAAGGAGTAGTCGACGGGAGGGAAAAAAAGGCCAACAGAGCCGACGGGACGGAGCAACAAGGTGCAGCAGGAGGAGCAGAGTCCTGAGGCAAAGACAGCTCGCCAACCAACCCAGGCGGATCCGGAGGGAGCCCGGGTTAGCCAGTGGACGACCGGACGATGATGGAGACGAGGGAGCATGTGGCTGAGGGGACGTCACAGGGTCGATGGGCCGAGGTGGAGTCTGGGGCTCAGAGGCAAGAGGCGACGACGAGGGTCCCTCCAGTCTCTATGGCACTGATGACAGGCAGCCCCGTGGTAGCTCAACAGCATCAAAGGTTCTTGGAGAGTGAGCAAAGGACTGACCGGAAGCAGAGGCAGTGGAGACAGACCAGACGGAGGAGGAAGAAGAGGGAGGGAGTTCTGAGCCGGAGTCCTCAGGGTCAAATGGGATGATGGCCGCCCAGACACAGGCCGCCGCCAATGCCATAACTGCCACTGCAGTGGTATCCAGGGTAACACATCCTGGAATGGGATCCAGGGGCACACATTCTGGAACGGAATCAAGGGGCACACATTCTGGAACGGGGTCCAGGGGCACACATCCTGGAACGAGATCCAGGGGCACACATCCTGGAACAGGATCCAGGGGCACACAACCTGGAACAGGATCCAGTGGCACACATCCTGGAACAGGGGATTAACTCTGGGCCGGATCCAGGGAAACGAGCTCTGGAACGAGCCCTGTGGGGGTCCGGAACAGGGGGCCGAATTCCCAGAGTAGCTGCTGTGCCAGGGGAAGCTCGGGAAGAATAACTCCAATAGGCTCTGGCTGGTGTGGTAGCGAGAGGTTTTTGCCCATACGGCCTTCCATACCTCGACTGCGACTAACGGCAGACTCCGGGAAGTGACGAGACGCAGGTTCAGGAGGTACTTGCCCCGCACGCCGTTTCCTACGGTGGCGGTGTCTCCCTGATGAGTGCGGGGTTGCGGAGGATTGAGGCGCGCCAACCACGCGAGCCGGAACAAGCCCCCCCATTTAAAGCCAGGACTGGATGATTACTGTACTCACTCTCATCACTTTCCCCGACGCAGAATTCACACCCAGCTCCCTGGAGGACTCTGTTTATAAAGTCCTCCGGGGGCATTCATCCGCATCGGGAAGCATAAGGAGAGCGAGTAGCTCGTCATCCAGTCCTGTCAGAAAGAATTGGTTAAGCTCTGGGTCGCTCCATCTCACCAGCTGGCACGCCTCAAAGAATTCCTCCGCGTACCTCTCCAGAGATCTGCCGTCCTGGTAACACACTAGTCTGGATCCGGTAAACACATGTACATCGTCTTCTTTTTAAGGTCGGTTCTTCTGTCACGGATCATCATTACATTAATAACATTAGCCATCGTGCGTGTATTACATCAGAGCATAGTTGTCTATGGATGATGAGAAATTACTTAATAAAGCATATAAATAAAGAAATTAATAAATACAGACAAAATGCAGAAATTAAGCAATAAAGGTAATAAACAATTAATTTAGTACTGCAGCCATCCAAACTCAAATCTTCACCGAGCAGAGTTCGAATGCAATCAGTATGATATTGATTCGAAAGTCTGATGCCCTACAGGTGTCCTATTCACTATGACGACTCACACTAGAGCACTGATGGGGAGTGAGAACATCATTTTTTTTATATTATTTCTGTCTTATTTTTTTTTTTATTCATTTAATTTATTGGTACATTTATCTATTTATTAATTGAAACTTAAGTGATTTTCAGCACATTAGTAAATCCACTGTATGCATTTTAACCCGGTGTTGGTTGAACATCCTTATTGAAACCGGCCCCGGGCTCCACTCTACTTCCATGCTCTCCCTCACCAAAATTCTGAACACATGCACCTATCACATGTCACTAATCACCAGCTCATCACTTAGACCCATCTACACTACTGCGTTTTTATTTGAAAATGCACCTTTTCCTTTCCGTTTTGGCCTTTCGTACACACTGAGACGGTTTTCGCCACAGGAAATTGAGCTATTTGAAAACGCACTTGAAAGTGGATACATTTGAAAATGCCGTTTTCGTGTTGTAGTGTGGATGTTAAAAACTGAAGGGTTTAAAAACGATGACGCATTTTTCGTCATGTGACACAGTTGTTTTGGCTGCTCTCCAGTTTGATAGCATTAATGTAAGTTTGTGCATACTTTAGACTGCATTTTAGGAGACTGAATGTATAATTACTCGCATTTATTGTTTGATTTATTGTCCGTCTATTTAAAAAAACCTTGGTGTCTTTGCTCCACATTGCCGCAACATAATAAAGCAGAAAGTAAATAAACCCCTGACAGAAATAACAAAGGCTGATGTGTCTTTTTACTCATGTGCAGTACATGGATGTAACTCCGTTTTCAAATGAAAATGCACTTGTTACGGAGTACATAAGGACGGGATACATAACTAGAGCTTGGCTCCGTAAAGATGCTATCAATGACTAATGTGATAAACGCATACAAGAACTGGAAGTGTCCTGTAAAATGGCGTATGTGTTATGAGTATCTGCAAAGAGTATTTAGTTTGATAAAATGTATAAAAGACAGATACAGCAGTACGAATATTTCCGAAAACAAGCGAGCCTGTTGGAGGCATGCAGGGGGGCTGGAACTACAGCACAAGCACACAATACATCAGGGGCACCATTAGGTGGGGTGCAGAGTATGCCGTGCATATGGGCCCAAACGCTAGGGGGCCCCACAATCATCCTGGACCCTTTTTAATTTTTGCAGTTAGTTACTTTTTTTTTCGTACATACACAAATACATGTCAGTTAATAACACTTAAGTGAAAGAAAAATTATTTCCTGTAAATGAAAATTAAACTATTGTAAATTTAAGTGTTACGTGAACAAGTGGCGGCTGCTGATCTTTTAAAGAGGGGAAGCTCATTTTCGCCCTAAATCATAAAAATTGTCCATTTATTTATATGTAAATTCTGCCCTACGTTCCTTTTCAAGAAAATGCTCTAATATATCTAATATATATATATATATATATATATATATATTTAACTCAACGGGAGGAAATGTGGGAATTATGTTAAACTGAAACAATGAATGTGGTGTGAAATTGTGTGAAATATACGATGAAGGTTGCAGCAGTTTGTCTTTCGACTACACATGCAAAATCCGCGATGGGACTGAGTTGGAAATGGAGACACAGAGTGATACGCGTCATAATCTGAAGACCACGCCCACGCCCACGCCCACACCAACCGTCTCTTTGCACTGCGAGAAGCTGCCGCCTCCTTGTCATTTATGATTTATAAAAAAAAAAAAAAAAAATGTCTAAAAGCTGATATGTGACAATGTGTATAGCAAACAAGCTAAAAAAAAACAAGAAATACGTTTTTATAAGCTGTCGACCCCAAAAAACGAGCGTTTTAGGACATAAAAGTGGATTAAAAAGAGATGACAGACCCTCCAATCATCACGCAGACGCTCGGAGTCCGGGCCAGCCCACTCCTCCATTCATCCCAGAGACGCTGAGCGTCCGTGGGCGGGACATAATCGCAGCATTATCCAATGACCGTCTTGTTTCTAAGCACTGGAAAAAACTGTTTAAAGCAGCCCCATTGAAGTCAATGGACGCTGGGCTTCAACAGAGTAATGCGTATTACGTATTACGGGTTTGCACTTCTATTTATTCTGTTCTTGTTATTTGTTTTTCTTATTCCCCGTTTTCACTATGTGTTTTCAAATCCCTACTGTCACTACAACTCGTAAATCACCGGTATCACGTAGAAGGCTACGCAAGGCTAATGTTAATAATCTGCGCACTCTTTCAGCATCCAAAACCACCTCAATCACACTTCCCATTGGTTTATGGAACTGCCAATCTGCTGTTAACAAAGCAGATTTCATCACAGCTATTGCTAAACATTCTGGTCTTTCTCTTTTAGCACTTACTGAAACCTGGATCAAACCAGAGAACACTGTCACACCGGCTGCCCTCTCCAATAATTACACATTCTCCCCCACAGGCCACGCATATCAGGGAGGGGGGGAGGAACCGGTCTACTCATTCCTAACGACTGGAAATTTAAACAGTTACCACCCTCATGTGACAACATCTCATTCGAGTCTCATGCTGTTACTGTCATCTACCCTGTTAAAATTCATGTTGCAGTCATCTATCGTCCCCCAGGTAAGCTTGGACTTTTCTTGGAGGAGTTTGATGCGCTTCTGTCATCCTTCCCCGAGGATGGTACTCCTCTGGTGGTACTTGGCGACTTCAATATCCACCTGGAAAAACCGCAGGCTGCCGACTTCAACAACCTGACGGCGTAGTTTGACCTCAAGCGAGTGTCCACATCAGCAACCCATAAATCTGGTAACCAACTTGATCTTATCTACACACGCTACTGCTCCACTCATAACCCCCAGATTACCCCGCTGCACATTTCGGATCATTTCCTAATCACTCTTGATCTCGACCTAACCTCTCCAGACACTAAACATCCTTCCCCACTGGTCACATTCCGGCGCAACCTACGATCACTCTCTCCCTCCCGCTTATCCTCTGCGGTCTCTGCCACGCTCTCTCCCTCTGCCCAGCTCTCTCTATTGGATGCCAACAGCGCCACATACACTCTTTGCTCCACACTAACCTCCTGCCTAGACAGCTTATGCCCTCTTACATCCAGGCCATCTCGTGCATCCCCTTCTGCCCCCTGGTTATCTGATGTTCTCCGCGAGCATCGTGCTACGCTCAGGTCTGCTGAGAGAAAGTGGCGCAAATCTACTGAACCTACTGACCTCTTGCTCTATCAGTCTCTCCTTTCTTCTTTCTCTGCTGATGTCTCCTCTGCGAAAACCCTGTACTACCAAGCTAAAATCAACAACTCTCCTGACCCTCGTACTCTCTTTAAAACCTTCTCTGCTCTTCTTTGCCCACCTGCCCCCTCACCTCCATCTGAACTAACAGCTGATGATTTTGCAGCTTTCTTTGTTAAGAAAACGACCACCATCAGCAGTCAATTCTCTGCGCCACTGCCTCTTGATCACGCACAACCCCTAGACACATGCTCGCCCCCTCTTTCTCTCTACTTTCTGAAGACGACGTTTCCAAGGTCATTTCTTCTAACCACCCGACTACCTGCCCACTCGATCCCATCCCCACTCATCTCCTCCAGGCCATCTCTCCATCGGTTGTTCCCACTCTGACCCACATTATCAACTTGTCTCTTACCACTGGTACATTTCCCACACTCTTCAAAGAGGCGCGCATTACACCACTACTGAAGAAACCCACTCTTAATCCTGCACTGTTAGAAAACTACAGACCGGTATCTCTCCTCCCATTCATTGCAAAAACTCTTGAACGTCTTGTATGTAACCAACTCTCATCCTATCTCACACAGAACAACCTCCTGGACAGCAACCAGTCTGGTTTCAAGAGCGGTCATTCCACTGAGACAGCGCTGCTCTCTGTCATTGAAGCACTGAGACTGGAAAGAGCTACCTCAAATTCATCAGTTCTTATCCTGCTGGATCTATCCGCTGCCTTTGACACTGTCAACCATCACATCCTCCTGTCGACCCTCAAGGCTATGGGTGTCTCTGGAGTGGTCCTAGAATGGTTCAGGTCTTACCTCAGGTAGGTCATTTAGAGTATCGTGGAGAGGTGAGGTCTCCGAGTCCCAACATCTTGACACAGGGGTGCCTCAGGGCTCAGTGCTTGGTCCGTTGCTATTTTCTGTATACATGACATCCCTAGGCTCTGTCATTCGGAAACATGGCTTTTCCTATCACTGCTACGCGGATGATACACAACTCCACCTGTCTTTTCACCCAGACGATCCGACAGTTTCTGCACGCATTTCAGCATGCCTAGCCGACATCTCGCTCTGGATGAAGGACCATCACCTGCAGCTGAACCTTGCAAAAACAGAACTGCTTGTAATCCCGGCTGACACAAAGACTCATCACAACTTCTCTATTCAACTGGGCTCATCAACCATCACACCCTCCAGAAAGGCCAGAAACCTGGGAGTGGTCATCGATGATCAGCTTAACTTCAAAGATCAGGTTGCCAGCACCGCAAGGTCCTGTAGATTCATCCTCTACAATATTCGAAAAATTAGACCCTTCCTATCAGAGCATGCTACGCAGGTCCTAGTCCAGGCCCTTGTTCTGTCCAGACTGGACTACTGCAATGCGCTAATGGCTGGACTCCCTGCTTGCACAACCAAACCTCTACAGATGATCCAGAATGCAGCGGCAAGAGTGGTCTTCAATGAACCGAAGAGAGCACACGTCACTCCTCTCTTCTTAAAGTTACATTGGCTCCCTATTGCGGCTCGCATCAAATTCAAATCCCTCCTCCTAGCCTACAAGTCCACCACTGGTTTGGCTCCCCCTTATCTTCTTTCGCTAATGCAGACGTATGTACCCACCAGATCTCTGCGCTCTGCAAACGAACGACGTCTTGTGGTGCCATCACAAAAAGGTAAAAAATCGATCTCACGAACCTTCACTGGATCGGTACCACTTTTGTGGAACGATCTGCCCGCGGCAACAAGATCTGCAGATTCTGTAGCCATCTTTAAGAATCGTCTGAAAACACATCTCTTCCGTCAACACCTTACCGATTAGTCCTGACTTCTATCTCTTTTCTACAAAAAAAAAAAAAAAAAAAAATTCTAACCTAACTTAGCACTGTATACTGTGGTAGGCTTTATGAAGCCAGTTTTATTGACTGCACTTTTGCTTTTTGTTGTACTTGCGTTGTCCGAATTGCTTCAATTGTTTACCCCATCTGTAAGTCGCTTTGGATAAAAGCGTCTGCCAAATGACTAAATGTAAATGTAAATGCACTGTACGCTACGGGAATGAATGAGAAGGAAATCGAGTCAGCCGACCTAAGTAGCTGATTCTGAACGAAATTGTTTTCGTTCGAGATGAACGTGTTTAACGCATTTTTAGTCAATAAAATGTTAACATAATAGTACATATATTTGACCATTCATTTTTTGACAATTATAGGGGAAGCTGAGCTTCCCTTGCAGTCTTAAAGAAATCGCGACTGACGTGAACGTGACGCTCTGAATAAAACAGCGTGCCGAAAATGATGGACCGAAACAAGCATTTGTCAGGTGCCCAAAAAACTCAAAAAAGTAAGGATAAAAAGGTAAAAAAATTAAGAAACTCTCTTACAAAGTGGGTATTCGCTGGTTGATGCGTGGCCGTGCTTTTCTGGGCAAATTGCCCAATAAGGGACTAAGAATACTTGTTACGTAACAGAATTTAATGTTCCCAAAAAACTTTCCGAAACCTATACAAACCTTGGAGGAGTATATTGAGCACAGAAATACTATGCCCAATTTGTTTTTTGACAAGTTAACCATGTTAAACCTGAGAAGCCAGCAAGTTTGACATTGTAAAGAAGTCAAAGTGCATGAACACTATTGAACCACCCCATTTATGGATACATATGTTAGATTACTCACCTGATCCCAAGTACTTACCTCCAAGTCTCTAGTGTTCTCCCTGTGTCCTTTGGGTGTTCTCCCAGTGCTCTCCAGTGCTCTCCAATGTTCTCCAAGTTCCCTCCAAGTTCTTTCCAAGTTCTCTCCAAGTGTTCTACAGCGATCTTCACGTGGCTGTCTGTCTGTATTTCTGGTTCACCACCATTGTCCAACAACTCCTGGTCCATAAAAACCATGTTAACCAGAAAGTCAGTATCTTCATAATCACTCCCAGAATCTCTATAAACATATATATTCACCTGTTGGTGATATCTTCTACATTGTTGTCAATAAACTCAATAAACTTTGGCTTTAGCTGTCTGTATCTCTGAGTCTACATACCGTGACAGTTATTAGTCACCCTTTGTTTGTCACTCCAATTTAGCAAAAATCTAACCATTAAAAAAGTGCCAACCGTGACAACACAGTATTTAATCATTTAAAAAGGACAGTGTTTTTCCATTTCCTGAAAAACGGTGAAGCTGGACATAAGGTTTTAGAAGGACAGAGACAATATATTGAATAATAATTAATATAGTATAGCTGCAAGCAGCAAATACGTGGTCAAGCCCTAAAAGGGCACAAAGGGAAATACATGTGGTCCTGTCTGATCATGAGATTTTGAAAATCAGACTTAAAATCATAGGTAAAAGCACTATAAATAAAGGAAATTTGACTATACTAGTGTAAATCACAATTCATTATGTTATTATATCTTATAAGCAATTAAACAAATTCTGTTATATCTCTTGATCTGTCTTAAAACTGTATATGTGCTCTCAGAATATGGTCATGATATGACCATATTGCCGAGAGCGCGTGGTTTGAGACGGAGCTCCGTCTAACATTTCTTTAAATATCTTTTATTCCTGTTATATCTTAAGATTTATGTTCTAAATTGATAATTTCACCGTGGGTACAAATTATCCTTAAGTGTACCCCATACCAAAATCGTAAAAAACGCACAGATAAATTAGTTTCACACGATCACTCGCTATTAGCCCTAAAGCTGTTAGCATTACCAGCCTGTACTTACCAAATATTGCCCTTACTGCTTAACTCACTGTTACATCACTAATGGCGAATGTTTCAGACGTGTGTTTACCTCTGAGTGCAGATGATGAATCTTTCTTCGCACTTCAGTCGGAGCTGGAGGTTGTGGAGAAGCAGATCCAGGATCTACTCAAGAGGCAGACACTGCTGCGAGAACGTAAAACGGTGCTGGAAACATCCCGGGCTGACGCTCGCAAAGCAGCGGTAAGTTTTCGACGTGATTGTAATACTCCTACCACTTCTACTCCGTGTGTTTCTCTGCACAGAGCCCAGGCTTCAAGAACACGACGGGCCCAATTGAACTTCACTCCTGCACCGGCACACCCACGGCGTAAGGCGCAATCCAGGATCGGAGCGATAACCTCTCCTCCACCGCCGCCACCGGTCTTTGAGATCCCGACCAGGAACCGCTTTGCCGCCCTCTGCGAGACGGAATGCAACGCTGTGGTCGTCGGAGACTCAATCGTCCGGAACGTACGCGCTTCCTTCAATCAAGGTAAGGCTCGCACTCACTGGTTCCCTGGCGCCCGTGTTCTCGATGTCTCTGCGCAGGTAACTGCGATCCTGAAAGACGACGCTAGCATCAGAGCTGTCGTACTGCACGCGGGGGTCAACGATGTCAGGATGCGGCAGTCGAAGGTCCTGAAGCGCGATTTCAGGAGTCTGGTCGATACTGTACGCAACGCATCGCCCACGGCGAGGATCATCGTGTCAGGGCCGCTTCTATTGTGTAATTTCTGAGTGATTTGGGCACAGACAACACATATTTAGATATATTTTAGATATATTTTACATGCACTGGGCACTGTTGGGGCACTGTTATTCACCCCGGTTATAAAGAAGTATTCATAGGAATGTTTGTAACATAGTTGTGTTAGTAGATCAGACATCATATTAGAATCAAGATTGTTTGAATGACAGAATCAACATTTTTATGCATGCAGTAATTGTTTTTATAAGAATATCTTTAATCATTTTCAGCAATATAAAATCCAGTGATGTGTTAAAGGCCTGACCCAAATATGTCAAAGCCAGCAATACAAAATCCAGTGATGTTTTAAAGGCCTGAACCAAATAAGTCACAATCAGCAAAATCCAGTGAAGTGTAAAGCCCTGATCCAAAAATGTCAAGTTGACCTTCCACTATTAGACCAAAAACCTTGTAGCTCAGCTTATTTAAAAAAATGAATCAATGTTGACATTCCACCATTAAATCAAAAGTATTGTTGCTTTGAAATAATGGTGGCAGGCAAAAACAGTTGGATATTAAAAAATAAGAGATAACGGGGAATCTACCTGATTGGTTTTGAAAGGAAACACCTCTGAGTAGTTTCAGTATAACTAGAGGTTGGAAAACACCCGATTTTCAGATGCTTTTTGGGAACATCTCACTTTGTTTGACTTGAGCAAATAAAGTTAATTCTTTGACACCTGGACCTTCTTTGTCTGAGCAATTTTTTAAACTACAAGATCAGCATTTTTCTCCTCATCACTTCCTACTTACCGACGAGGGAATGAAAAGTTCAGTAGACTATTTTCGCTCAATCAATGGTTAATGTCATGGTGTGCTGAACAGAAGCTGCTCTTTGTAAATAATTTTGATCTGTTCTGGGAGCGACCTAGGCTTTTCCGCCCCCGACGGCCTGCACCCCAGCAGCATTGGAGCGGAAGTCCTGTCTGACAACATCTCAAAGACGCTACGCACCATTTGACTAGTAAGTACAAGTGTTAACCATAGTCTGTGTTCCTCTCACTCAACTGTTAAAATGTTACAACATCCAAATACATAGAGACTGTGTCTGTCCCCCGAATAATACAACAAAATAAAAATGTATGTAAAAGTCAGAGAAAAAACCTTATCGTGATTAAACCTAAAGACAATATATTTGTTGAGCAAAACCAACTCCTAAAGTTCGGACTACTTAATATTAGATCACTAAATTCAAAGGCAGTTATTGTAAATGAAATGATCACAGACAACAGCTTTGATATACTCTGCCTTACTGAAACCTGGCTTAAACCAAATTATTATTTCGGTATAAATGAGTCTACTCCACCAAGCTACGGTTATATGCATGAGCCACGGCCGGTTGGTCGAGGTGGTGGTGTAGCAACAATCTTTAGAGACTTTCTTACCGTAACTCAGAGAACAGAGCATACATTTAAATCATTTGAAGTGCTTGTGTTGAACATAATTGTTCCAAACAAAAGTAAAAAAACATTGCTTTCTCTTACACTGGCTACTGTGTATAGACCCCCTGGACCCTACACTAATTTTCTGAAGGAGTTCGCGGACTTCTTATCGGACCTATTGGTTAACGTTGATAAAGTACTGATTGTTGGAGATTTTAATATCCACGTAGATAGTGCTAACGATGCATTAGCAGTGGCGTTTAAAGAGCTACTACAGTCTTTTGGTGTAACACAAAACATCAATAGACCCACTCATAGACTTAATCATACTCTAGACTTGATTATATCTCACGGAGCCGATCCAACCAATATCGATATTATACCTCAAAGCGACGATGTCACTGATCATCATCTTAACATGTACACTGCGCACTGCAGAAAATCAGTATAGCTCGTTATCGACATGGTAGAACAATCACCTCATCTACTAAAGATAGTTTTGTTAAGAATCTGCCAGATCTGACTCCTTTAATAACTTTGCCAATTAATACAGAATCGCTCGATGACATGACCAGCAACATGGGAACTATTTTCTCTAATACATTAGAAGCGGTCGCGCCTATGAAGTCAAAAAAGATTAACGAGAAGATCAAAGCACCATGGTACAATAGCACCACTCGCGGCCTAAAAAGAGAAACGTGTAAACTGGAACGCAAATGGAAACAAACCCATTTAGAGGTCTTTAAAATTGCGTGGATAGAGAGTGCAAACTGTTATAAAAAGGCACTAAAAGCCTCAAAAGCCGAGCACCTCCGTAACCTCATAGAAACTAACAAAAACAATCCAAGGATTTTATTTAGTACAATTGCTAAACTAACAAACAAACAGACTTCTCCTGACCTGGCTATTCCGCCACACCTTGGTAGCAATGAATTCATGACATTTTTTACAGAAAAAATCGAAAAAATACGAGACGACGTAGTTAAAATCCAACCTCCAAGTGTGTCTGATGAATTAGTACCAACCATCACCCAAAAGAAAAGCTACAGTGTTTTTCACCTATAAAACAGGAAGATTTAATTAAACTTATTGCAACATCCAAACCGACAACATGCTTATTAGATCCCATTCCAACTAAATTACTAAAATAGTTACTACCTGTTGCAATTGAGCCCATTTATAACATTATCAACTCGTCAATTAATCTAGGCCATGTCCTAGGACCCTTTAAACTGGCTGTAATCAAGCCTCTTATCAAAAAACCAAACTTAGACCCCAGTGAACTTGGATGCTATAGACCGATTTCAAATCTCCCGTACTTGTCTAAAATACTAGAAAAAGTAGTGTCCACTCAGTTGTGCTCTTTCCTACAAAATAATGACATGCACGAAAAATTTCAGTCTGGCTTTAGACCGCATCATAGCACCGAAACTGGGCTCGTTAAAATTACAAACGATCTACTTATGGCATCTGATAAAGATAACATCTCACTCCTAGTCCTGCTTGACCTTAGTGCTGCGTTCGATACTGTAGACCATAAAATACTTTTAGATCGTTTACAAAATTATACCGCTATTCAGGGACAGGCACTACAATGGTTCCGATCTTACTTATCTGACAGATATCAATATGTCCATTTAAATGGGGAATCGTCTAATCTAATCTAACGCAAGTAAACTATGGATTACCTCAGGGATCGGTTTTAGGACCCTTGCTTTTCTCCATATACATGCTGCCCCTGGGCAACATTATTAGAAAACATGGAATTAGCTTCCACTGTTATGCAGATGATACTCAGCTATATATCTCTTCAAGACCAGATGATTCTTTCAAGCTATCCAAACTGGCAGAGTGCATCAAAGATATGAAACATTGGATGACTAGTAATTTCCTTCTTTTAAACTCTAACAAAACAGAAATATTACTTATAGCACCAAAGACTCGTAACAGAATATATCAGATTATAACCTGCAAATCGAATGCTGCAGTGTTACTCCGACAAATACAGTTAAAGACCTAGGCGTTATATTAGACAGCAACCTGTCATTTAAAAATCACATCTCAAATATCACAAAAACAGCCTTCTTCCACCTTTGAAATGCTGCCAAATTACGAAATGTTTTATGTGTTGCTGACGCAGAAACTCTTATTCATGCATTTGTGACCTCAAGACTTGACTACTGTAATGCTCTTCTTAGTGGTTGTCCTGCATCTTCAATAAACAAACTACAGTTAGTCCAAAATGCAGCTGCCAGAGTTCTAACCAGGTCAAGAAAATACGATCATATTACCCCAATTTTATCATCTCTTCACTGGTTACCCATTAGGTATCGTATTGATTTTAAAATTATTTTAATTACTTATAAAGCCTTAAAGGGTTTAGCCCCTACTTACTTAACAGAGCTTCTATCACATTACAACCCATCACGCTCTCTAAGATCGCAAAACTCAGGACTTTTGATAACACCTAGAATAACTAAATCTACAAAAGGGGGTCGAGCTTTCTCATACGTAGCACCTAAACTCTGGAATAGCCTTCCCGATACTATTCGAGGGTCAGACACACTCTCCCAATTTAAATCTAGATTAAAGACACATCTTTTCACCCAAGCTTTCACTAATGCATAGTAAATGAACAGCAGCTACGCTAATTATTTTCTTTCTGCCTCCGCCTCGGGATGCCCATCTCGAGGTAGGGAAAGTTCTGCCAGGCCCAGATGGACATTATATGCCCATCCCGACCTAGAGACTACGCCAGCTACGGACTGACTGACCATCCCAGCTCCATCTAAGGCAACTCCATTTCCACCCAAGAGAAAGGCGACCATCTGATCATCCCAGCTCAGACCATTCTATCCCCAACCGAGAGCAAAGACGGACTACTTGTCACATTAATGCTAAAAGTTACAATGCTTGGTATTAAATGCTAAACTACATCACATGTCAGCAGTTTGAAGTTATAGCTGCGTTCAGTGGCCCTGATTGGGGGTTGCTGGGCTGATGTTCGTGGGGGGTGGGGGGGGCTCGTTAGTTGTGGTTGGGGGGATTTTATTTGTTTGGGCTGTGTGGGTCTGGATGGTCTTGCTTTGTGGTCGATGTCAGACAGCAGAGGAATAATGTTCCAATATGCCATTACTATTTTCCCTGGTTGTTCCTCTGTTTTTCTGGTGTCGATCGCGGAGTGGGACCGGGCTGGACGTGCATGGTTTCAGCGAGTGGGATTGCCTGGGTCGCGGGCGGTGGGCTCTCCCCCCTTCCTCGGGGATGTTGCTCGGTGACTTGGTCGGGGTCACTGAGAGCAGCTATGACACGTCAGAGGGGATCTGGCCCTCCCGGCTGAGCCTGGTTTCTCCCGAGGTTTTTTTCTCCATCAATCAATAAGGGAGTTTTGGTTCCTCGCCACAGCAGGGCAGTGTTGGCTTGCTCACCGGGAGACTGCATCTATTTATTAATTTATTAGATATTATCTATTAGAATGATCTTGCTTGTTCTATAAACACTATGCACTGTGCTGTGTTTTACCTCTGTGTTTTCTTATTTGCTCCTGTAAAGCTGCTTTGGAACAATGCACATTGTGAAAAGCGCTATATAAATAAACTTGAATTGAATTGAATTGAATCATGATGAACCACAGCAAGTTTAGTTAGGAAACGCCATTGCGTTCGTAAAATATTGCATTTAATGACACAATTTGAAATAAGTGGCGCCCCAATGACTTGGCATGACGAGCTGTAATAAGCTCTCCTCATCGGTCAGCCACACCAATTTCCATCAGCACCTTCTCCTAGATTCACCCGTTCACTTTCCCCAGGCTATTGACTCTCACAGACTACATTTCCCATCATCCTATGCACTCGCCATAATTGCACCCACACCTGATACTCATCCCATAGACACTATATGTACCCTTTATTGTGTTTAGTTGTTTGTCGGATCTAGTTGTATTTTGTTACCGGTCTAGTTCTGACCTTTTGTCCTCCCGTGACTTCCTTGTTTATTCTATTATAGTTACCTTGTGGATAATACCTGTTTGTTTTTGAGGATCACCTACCCATGGAGTTTACCTACCCATGGAGTTTACCTACCCATGGAGTTTACCTACCCATGGAGTTTACCTACCCATGGAGTTTACCTACCCATGGAGTTTACCTACCCATGGAGTTTACCTACCCATGGAGTTTACCTACCCATGGAGTTTACCTTTTTTTGTCTTGGATTTGTATTAAACCTTCATACATCACAGAGTCTCGTTGTTGCATCGTCCTTCCATCCTCATGTTTTTAGATAAAAAAAAATCTGAAGTTAAAAGCCAATAAGGTTTGTGCCGAAATGTTATGTGTCACCTCAGGTCTAGACCTTGATGACATATACCAAGTTTCATATTGATACATTAAAGTTTGGCGATGATACAGCCTTAAAACCATTTTGGTATGCTTATCCTCAAATTCGTTGACGTGCTATAGGAGAACGGATTGGCCAATCAAAAATGTTCTTATACATTTTTGTCAGCATTGTGTCTAGATGCTGCATACCACATTTGGTGCAAATGGGACAAACGTTCTAGGGCGAGTTTGAAAAAGTGTGTTTTTCCAAAAAAAAAAATGGCATGAAATTTGTGACGTATGGGTACAATCAATCTGCATCAGCCAAGCGTTCATATTTAAAATGATTTTGTGTCTGGGACTTTTGGTCCAAAAGTTATGAGCAAAAATGTGTGTGAAACTTTGAACTGGTGGTGGCGCTTTGGAGTTAGAGACTCCAAATTTGCTGTGGTTAATGTTGATATCTGTCCTCTATCTGTGTACCAAATTTCATACGTTTTATCCTATGGTTCTATGGGCTGCCATAGACACAATGGCAGGGAAATAATAAGAAAACTAATTATTTCAACAGGGGTCTCTGTCCCTGAGGGGCTTGACCCCTAAAACATGTATGAGTTTAGTAAAAACAGACTTGGAAGTAATTTCTCATTATCATTTAATACATAGAACTATATATATTCTTGTTTAGGAGTTGAACTACCCCCCAGCTGGGTCAGGAAGAGATATGGGGGAGGCAACTGCTAGCTCACGGCCATGGTATGGTGTTATGGATGAGGCTATTGCACAAAAGGCATCTATAACACGACCACTACTAATGTCATCTCTAGTTCTAAATGAAGACATGTCAATCAGTCCTCCCATGGCTCCTGCTACCAGTCCTCCTCCTTTGGCTTCTGCCGCCAGCAGTGTTTCTACCCCCCTTCCATCAGCATTCCTCCTACCAGACGCCCAAAGAAGCGAGATATGAAATGATAGATTTTCTCAGAAAGGAATCTGTTAAGGAGGAGAAAAGAGAGAAAAAAATTATCATTTTAATGAGAGGTTTTAAACCCTCTTCGAGTCATTCCTGAAAAAATAAGTTCATATTTCTAAGGCACAGTTCAGGCATTTCTGTTCCTTCCTGTTTCTACTTTTTAAGTATAAGTTTACAGAAACGTCATTTACAGTCGAAAGAAAAAACCTTATCCTGGGTGAGGAAGGTACTTCATTACGAAGACCTATGACGCTGGGTGGTGAAAGCCGAAAGGAAGCCACAGAGCCGACTACCCTTCTGTCAACCAGGAGAATCACCATCGGCACATGGAATGTTAGGACCATGTGCGAGTCAGCAAAGACGGTGCAGGTAGCAGCGGAGATGAGGAACAACGACCTGACTGTGTTAGCCATCAGCGAGACACGGTGGACCCAAGCTGGACAAAGATGACTGAGGACAGGAGAGCTCTTGCTGTACTCCGGGCATGAAGAAAGCAGTGCACTTCACATGCAGGGAATGGGCTTCATGTTGTCCAAACAGTCACAGAGGGCACTGATTGGATGGGAGGCGCACGGCCCCAGGATCATCACAGCATCCTTCTGTACCAAGATGAAGAAGATCAAGATGAACCTCATCCAGTGCTACGCTCCAACGAACGATAGTGAAGAGGATGAGAAAGACCAGTTCTACAGCAGACTGCAGAAGATCCTCGAGACCTATCCGGACAAGGACATCACCATCCTCATGGGATATGTCAACGCCAAGATTGGGTCTGACAGCACTGGATACGAACAAGTCATGGGCCCACACGCCCTAGGAGTAATGAATGAGAATGGAGATTTGCAGACCTATATGCACTCAACAACCTTTTCATCGGAGGCAGCATCTTTCCTCCCAAGCGGATCCACAAGAGCACATGGGTATCTCCAGACAGCACGACAGAGAACCAAATCGACCACATCTGCATCAGTAAGAAATTCCAAACGTGGATGGATTGGCAGCTGAAGCAGAGCAGGCAGCGTACAACGGCAATATGAAACAGCTGTACGACACCACCAAGCGACTCTGCGGAAAGTTCAGCAAGCCAGAAAGACCTGTTAAGGACAAGCAGGGGAACACCATCAAAAGTCTAGACCAGCAGTTGAACAGATGGGCTGAACACTTTGAGGAACTCCTGAATAGACCAACACTACCGAACTCCCCAGTCATTGAACCAGCCAATGTGGATCTAACTATCAACTGTGAGAAGCCAAACAGAGAAGAGATCAGGAAGGCCATCACCCTGATGAAGAACAGGAAGGCCGTTGGACCGGACGACATACCAGCAGAAGCGATAAAAGCGGACCTGGACACGTCAGTAGAGATGCTGTACCCACTCTTTGAGAGGATCTGGGAGGAAGAAGATGTTCCGGCAGGTTACCTGATCAAGCTTCCTAAGAAAGGTGACCTCAGCAACTGTAATAATTACAGGGGCATCACACTCCTATCTGTGCCTGTGAAGGTCTTCAACCGGGTCCTCTTGGAGAGAATGAGGGATACCATGAGCAGGCTGGCTTCCGGCAGAACAGATCCTGCATGGACCAGATTGCAACGCTCCGCATCATAGTTGAGCAGTCCCTGGAATGGAATTCGCCGTTGTATATCAACTTCGTCGACTATGAGAAGGCCATGATCTGGACTTCGCTGACGACCTTGCTCTTCTTTCTCATAGCCGACAGAAGATGCAAGAGAAGACAAGTGTTGTGGCAGCCACAGCCGCCGAGCGTTAGGAAGAGGAGATGGGAATGGATAGGGCACACCCTACATAAGCCAGCACCTACATTACACGGCAGGCGCTGAAGTGGAACCCCCAGGGAAAGCGGAAGAGAGGCCGCTCAAGAAACACATGGCGATGCGACGTTGAGGCCGACACCACCAAGATGGGCTACAACTGGAGTCAGTTAGAAAAAATGGCCCAGGACAGGGGACTCTGGAGAGCTGTTGTTGGTGGCCCATACCCTGGCAGGGGTGACGGGCATTAACTTAACTAACTAACTTGCCATGTAAGTGTGTACAATAAATAGAAAAACAAAACAAAAATGTGTTCATTCATAGCCGTGGTGTTGCGTTGCAGGACAATGTGTTTTTGCTCAGGAGCTGAAATCATAGCTGCAAGCTCATCTCTTCTGACTGATCCACCACTTTCTGCCACACCTTGTGATTGTCTGGTGGGCTCCATCGTCTCATCCACAACATCTCCAACTCCAAGGCAGATGTTGTATATCATTGTGAAGGCAAGAACCAGTTTTGGAAGAACTAACTGATCGAGAGGTAGAGCCTGAAGAAAGATTGCTCTCCATCAGCACTTCATTCATTGAGCATTGTTCATTGTGATTTGCCAACCTAGCAAAACCTTTACTAACTGCTTTCCTTTCTGCTTCTGTGAATGGGAGTTTAATATCATTGCCTCTGTGTTGCAGGAAGGACTTCAGTGCCTCTCTTACTGAGCGGAAGATGAAGATAAAGACCAGCACCCTTTATGATTTGTCCCCAGCCATGGCGTCGATCCTTGTGAAGCATGCTAAGGAGAACATTGAAATTCTGGACTAAGACGATAATCAGCCATGGTGTTGTTTTCTTCATCGTAAAATACACAAAGTACTGGCACAGTAGGTTTATTTGGAAATAGGTTGCAGGATTTACACCCTAAAAAATATAGATGCAGGGTCATGAATTAATTAACTTTGATAAAAGTTTCACTACCGACAGATTCAAATGTTTATATGGAATCATGTTTTATTCACTTGTTGTATAGAAACATGGGCGTGATGTGTAGTGCAAAGTATAACTGGGTACACTTTTTTTAAATTGTCCTTCTAAAATAATGGTGCTTCACGATGCTATAGAAGAACCTTTTTTGTCTACATGGTTCCATAAAGAACCTTTTACATCCAAACAACCTTTCTGTTTCACAAAAGATTATTTGTGGTGAAAAAAGGTTCTTCAGATTATGAAAAGAAAAGGTAAGTAAGAGATGACTCTTTAATGAACCTTTGACCGAATTTTTCTTTGCGGAACCAAAAATGGTTCTTCTATAGCATCGCTATGAAGAACATTTCAAGTATCTTTATTTGTAAGAGTGTACAGCTTTAGTATACTTTTAGGTAGGGAGTTTTAATTAGCTAATTGTACTTTAAGGGACACTATAGCATGACCTTTTTACAAAGTAATTCAACATGAATACTGTTACTGTTAGGGAAAAAAGGGAGAGAATACAAATGCAGTATGAGGCCATTTAATTAATGTAATAAATACCAGAAGTCCAAGGGCCCTATTGTTCACCTGGCGCAATGCGCGCAAGGTGCAGCGCAAGTGTTTTTGATAGTTTCAGCCTGACGCAGTTCTCATTTTCCTGTCCTGCGCCGCGTTGTTTAAATAGCAAATGCGTTTGCGCTCATTTGTGCGCCCATGGGCGTGCTGGTCTAAAATAGAGGTGTGTTCAGGCGCATTGCTATTTTGAGGAACTGAAAATAGTCTGCGCCATAAACCAACTCAAACCTGGTCTCAATATTTTTTTTGTTATTTAAAGAGCACCTTAGGAATATGCGCCTATAGGCTGGTCCATAGCACTTGTACATTCTGCTTATTAAACACAGAGGGACATGCAGCAGCACACACTAATACCAAATATTACAAAAAAACAATGTAGAAGATTATTATTGTGGAGGGACAATTGAAGATTAAATTGAAGATTATCAGTGGTTACACTGGTCAATTCTGAAGCACACAGCCTGAGCAAAAGTCCTTCCAGAGGTAGAGGATTAAAACACCAGGTGTAAACGGGCAGTCTCCGTCCACTTGTGATCCGATCTACCAAAACTGCATTTTAATACCATCTATAAACAGAGCGTTTTCTTCATGTTCTATACAAAGAAGTGAGTAAAAAACAACCAATAAGGGATTAAAATATACTAAAGAAAGACAAATTACTTGGCCATGTTCTCTTTTCTACAGTATTAATGTTAGGGGAGCATTCTAGCTTATCCTAGACCTAGCATTCTGCACCTATCCTTAAGATAAAGAGTTAATAGTTCTTATAACTGTAGGGCAACTTAATTAATGCAAACTATGAAATTATAAATTTTACCTAAGCCTATCAACTAGCTCCTATCAATCTCCTATGTTTTTTCTTGTTTGTGACAAGAGAAAGATATGTATTCTACTCTACAAACCCAACTTCACATAATTAAATAGGCACCAATTAAGTAAGCGGAGAACATTGTATGCATATTTGCCATGCTGTCTGGGGAGAGGGCTCTGAGGTCGGTATTCTTTCCCGAACCCAAACCACTCTTGTCCAGGGTTCCAGAATTTCATGCTGTCGTAAAAGCTTTTGATATGGTTTCCAATTATGCTTTGTCTGATCCACATCCATGTTTGTTTATTCAAAAGCACAGCTTTTCATATTTTTTTTACATTATTTTTTTGCCCGAATAGATTTATATCTGAAAATGGCTAAATGGCTTTATTTTTGACCCTGTATTGACATGCATTAACATTACAAAAACATCTGCACTTCTGCCTCAATTTGATGTCATTGTTCTCCAGCCTCAGTGGGTCAGCAACAGCCAGACACGTTACATTATAGCAAAATAACAGAAACAGTGGCCAATCAATTTAAAATAACACCTATTACAGCGAGATGGAAGTGACATCAGAAACTGAAGCTTTTGTGCCTACAGGATGTCACCTTAATCACAGACAGTATGAATGGGCAAATGTGTGAGAGCCAATAGAGATTTTGTACAGTTTCTTTATCTTGTTTTACATCCTATGTATTGTTAAGTTAAATGCTATTCAAGTTCTTTAGTAAGATAATTATTCATGTCAGCACAAATATTGTTTGACTCAGTCGGAGATTACAAGAGATATATTAAAGAGGTTTGTAAACTTGCAAGTATGATGTCAGAGAGTGCAATGTGCTCTAGCCCCATTCCTGCTTGCTGTGGTGACAAGATACAGTACATAGCACACTGTTATCACTAAAGGTTGTCTAAGTTGGTGTTTGCAGAATAATATAAGTTTTATAAATATATTTTATATTTATTTCTTGAAGCAGACCTGTTGAAAAGACACCTCTTGGGGTGGTGCTCTTCTGACAACAATATATCGCGTAGCCTTAATTCTAAAACTCACTTTGGCCCAGGTCAGGCAGTAGACGGAATGGCTTAACAAACCATCGACTGGCCGTTACATGTTACAGAAAACACATAATTAATATATAGAATATCATAACATAAAGACTGTCTGTCCCTCAGACTAATAAATATAAAAACTGTGCAAACCATTTACAGTTATTTTAATAAATGTGAAACAAACAAAATATACAAATTATGTGGAAAAACAATTGATGTGGCTCAGTTTGCTAGATATCTCAACTAAAGCACTTTTGCTAATGAAATAATTACAGGTCATAATCTAGATGGGCTCTGTTTGACAGAAACATGGCTTATACCAGATGATTTTATTAGTTTAAATGAGTCTACTCCCAAGGTTACTTTTTTATAGCCATAAACCTTGTCTAAAAAGCTAAGGGATGTGTTGCTACAATTTATAGTAATATTTTTCGGTTTATTTAGAAATCCTATTTTGATGCTTTATATAACTTCATGTAGTAAATGTAATCCATTTCTGAAATTTCTACTGGCTGCTGTGTACAGGCCACCAGGGCATCACAGATTTTATCTATACGAATTTGGTGACTTTATATCTAAATTAGTATAGGCCACAGATAAAGTCCTGATTGCTGGTGATTTTAACATCCATGTAAAAAAATGATAAAGATTCTTTGGGACTGGCTCTCAAAGTTATTATATAGTCTTTTGGAGTTAGAAAAACATGTGTCAGGACCTTGTAATATAGGCCTACTTTAATACTTCAATAATTTTGAAGAAAAACTGTATGATAAATTATGAGCAATGTAGAGAAAAACATTTAGTCATCAGATTCGCTCCATTTAAAATTCTTATTCTCTTATGAAAGGTTAGATTTTTGTTTTATTATTTTTTTAATGAAAAGGCTTAATGATGCAGATTTACCAGTAAAATTGATAAAGAATTATTCAGACACTTTTACCTGACAATTGTTTTGCTTAAGTGTTTTGCTAATGCAAACTTTTTACACCATTGAGCTGAACAAAGTTAAGCATTGCTTGGTAATTGGTTGCCTTAAATGGGTATTATCTAACTGTGTACTTAAATTGAACAGATGTCGGATCCTGTGGCTGTGTGGACAGTGCTCTAGACATGTAGCGTATAGCACACGGGCGACTCAAGTTCGGATTCTGACTCGTGTTCCTTTCCCAATCATCATGCTCTCTCTCCTCCCCATCACTTCCAGTCTGTCTCAACTGTCCTATCCCAAAATGGAAAATCCCCCCGAAAAAGTTTAACAGCTGAGTATATACATTTCCACCCCAGTGCCATCCATTACTCTGAATGACAGTATCACTGTATCAATAATTTCAACATCTTATTTATTGTAGGTAAAAGATGGAATAGAGCTGTTCAATTTTAGTTTTAATTCATTTTTATTTTTGATATTATTTTGAATTATTCTAGAAACACAAACAAAGAGAGAGTTGCTAGGCACCTTCAAAAGTAAATGAAGACCCAGTACAGTAGCTTTGGCTTTTGTTTTTAGCTTACCACTATTTCTGAACTTTAATTTGCATTTTGCACCAAACAATAAACAAATAGTATGGAAAATGTAATTTAAATACACGCATACATACATTTCACAGATTACATTCAACATTTCAATACAATATTCTTCCATAGAAGTAATATAATTGATTTATTTCATGTAATACCACAGGGCTGTTGAATACTTCAATCTGATTGGTTGACAAACGTTCTATGGGTATTCATTAACTTTAGTAAATGCATACCAATGAAGGTGTTCCAGGTCTGCCGACCGCATTACAGTTCCATATCACTTCGCCAAGTTTAAATAACAGAAATGTTATAGTAGCCCACAGGCCATCACCTCACACAGCACCCTGCTCTTGATCTGACGTACCGGAATGAGCAGAATAATTGACTCCGGTCCATTTAATTCTTCGAATCTCCGCTTTCTGTCGTTGCCACATTACCACCTCGGGGTGTGCATTAACTTTCGAATAATATAACGGCCCGTCGTCAATTATTCCTTACTTATACCACGGGGCTGTTGAATGCTTCAATCTGATTGGTTGACAAACGTTCTTTGGGTATGCATTAACTTCCTTTAAATGCACACCCATAAAGGTGTTCCAGGTCTGCCGACCTCATTACAGTTCCATATCACATCGCCAAGTTTAAACAGAAGGGTTATATGTAGCCTACAGACCATTACCGCATACAGCACCCTGCTCTTGATCTTTTAATAATGTCAAACTTTACTGTTAATGGAAACGTGTACAGTTTCGTTTTAATAAACAAAGCATTTCAAAAACAAGAATTGCATATATTGAAATCCAATAAATAAAATAACTAAATAGAAAAACAAAATGCAATAATAAACACTAGCCTACTGGCTCGTTTTCCTCTTCGTGCTGCTTATAACTGATAACAAATATATTTTGATCGACCTACTCTTTCAAAAGTTTTTTTACTGCTGAAGACAGAAACAATACGAGGAATAAAACATGTATTATCAATGGCTTTTCTGTCACATTACCGCAAACACGCAGGTGTGCGCGCGATCTCTCTCTCTCTCTCTCACACACACACACACACACCAAGTGGCTAAATCTTCCGAGTCCTTTCGTTCTTACGGAAATGAGATGCGCAAGAAAGTAGTCCTACAATCAACAGCATTTTAAAGACGATGACATGACAAACATTGAAATTAAACATTTTAACAATGTCCTGTGGTGTGGTAACCGTGGTATAAGCGGAATAATTATTCCCAACCTATACAACATAAGCCTTTCCGTTTTTTGTAGCTGGAGTTGTCAAAGAACTCAGCTGTCATCCTTTTTCATATTTAATGCATCAGCTTTGATTAAACTGCATTTTTGTGTATTAAAAGGAAACACAAAGCTATGGGATCAGAATCCCGCCTTAAGTATTGCGGGCATATTTAAAAATATAATAAGCGTAAATCAAAAAATTGAAACCGTGAGTCAGAACCTTAAACACATTTTAAATTATATTGCACAAAACTAATACATGAAGACAAAGTTGTTCAAATCGCAAACAAAATAATGTTTTCCTTGGTTGTTTTACAAATTTTTGTGTTCTATTATATTTTCCGCTTATATTTTCATTTTTTCTACCCATGGGTCAATATATAATTGAGGGAGTTTTCATGTCCATGAGATTTATCTCGCAAACATGCTTATTAAAATAAAAATTTAAAAGTCTTCAGTGTTCTTCATGATCTTGTCTTTACAAACTCCATAGTTAATTATTATGGAAATAATCATTTATTTATAAAAATTTACTAGATATCCCTAAAATGTCAACTAAATAACCGTTCGAAATGAATTACAACCACAATCTCATTACCTAAAAAAACATTTTAAAAACTTATTCAAAAACAGTTTTAATTATATTATTTACATTAAGTTGAAGTAATTGTGAAGAATGTGTCTTTTTGGGCAATATGTCACATTTTCAATAGAAATTGACAAATTGAATATGTGTCCGAGAAGTCGCTGTCATCTAAGTTACCCATAGCAAATACACCCCTCAAGGAAGAGTGTGTTTTCCAAATCACATGACCTGCTCTACATGATGTCATTTCCTCCTGAAGAGAAAACTAGCAAGACTCCAAGGTATGTTCTCCCTCCACATTTTCAGTTATTTCACCTAAAGTAGTGCTTGGGGCAAATGTGTACTTATCATATGTCAACAATGTTACTACAATGAATTCATAAATAACTTTGAATTTCAATTTTACTCAGTTGTACATATAATATTTAGAAGAACCTCTCCATAAAATGCCATGTGGTGTCTGGTGCTAGGCAACCATTTTGATTTTATCCCTAAAAACAGCAAAAATGTCAACTAGGTTACCAGTCACCTATGTTCTGCAAATGTAACTTAGTTGACCAAGAGTAACATAGTTGACATTCATGACATGTTCTTATAGTTTTCAGGAGTTCATTTAATATTCTAATTGTACAGTAACTATAAAATACTTTGAAAATACTACTACAGGGAATTGAAAAAGAAAATGAAGAGTAATGAATGCCTCATACACATTGATTTCTCTGAGAACTACTCTTGCAAGTTTCACAAAGAGATTCAAGCTGTCCATTTTGCCTCTTCTCATCAACAAGCAACTCTTCATACAGGGGTCCTCTACATTGGTGGTGAGGAAGACCACTTGTGCTTCACAACAATTTCGCCATGCAAAGAAAAGGGTCCACCTGCCATATGGGCACACCTCTCCCCAGTACTTAACCATCTCAAGGAAACATGCCCAACAGTGTCAATTATCCACTTTTTCAGTGATGGTCCCTGCTCACAATACAGGCAGAAGGGCAACTTTTACATGTTCACAACTGAATTGTACAACCAGGGCTTCACTGCGGGCACTTGGAACTTTTTTGAGGCCAGCCACGGAAAGGGTGCCCCCGATGGGGTAGGAGGCCTTCTGAAGAGAACAGCTGACAGATTGGTGAGCCAAGGTGAAGACATTTCCACTGCTAAACATCTTTTCAATGCATTGGTAAACACCAATACAGCTGTCAAGATCTTCTACATTGAAGAGGCTACAGTGGAAAAGGCCATACAGCAGATGCCACAACGACTCCCCGCTGTACCATGCACTATGCGGATTCACCAGGTCATCACGCAAGCACCAGGGAAGCTGACATACCGTGATGTGAGCTGCCTGTGTTCAACAAGGCAGATTCTGCAATGTCAGTGTTACCAAGCTCAGGCCTTCGACTTCAAAGTCAACTCTGCTGTTCCTGCATTGCACCAAGGACAACCAGACCTTGAAGTACAGTGGGATAGAGATGACATTGTTGGTCAGTGGTGTGTCATCAGATATGACGATGAGGTTTACCCTGGAACCATTGTTGAAGTGAGTGAGACACATGTTCATGTTAAGTGCATGCACAGAGTGGGACACAATCGTTACTACTGGCCAATGCGAGAGGATGCGCTCTGGTATCCATTTGAGGATGTGCTCAGGTTGATCCCTGCCCCACAGCACGTGACAGCACGTCATGTTGAAATAAAAAGAGATGTGTGGGAAGATATTGCCAAATCATATCTTCATGGCTAAGGACACGGCACACGCACACACACACACACACACGCTAACAAACACGTGGGGTCACACACGCTAACAACACGTGGCACAAGCACACGGTCAAGCACACACACACACACGCTAACAAACACGTGGCACAAGCACACGGTCAAGCACACACACACACACACGCGCTAACAAACACGTGGCACAAACACACGCACACGCACACGCACACGCACACGCACACGCACACGCACACACACACACACACACACACACACACACACACACACACACACACACACACGCTAACAAACACGTGGCACAAGCACACGGTCAAGCACACACATATAGACACCAGACGTGTATAGTCCAGGTGCCAGAAAGTAAAAATCCTGCCATGTTTTTGAATCCGCCTCTACATCTAGAACAGGTGTTTTCACTAATGAGCTCATCTACCTGGTAGAGGAGCTGGTTTAGTGATGGTTGGAACAGCTGCTGGACAGGATTTCTACTTTCTGGCACCTGGACTATACACCTCTGATATACACACACGCACAGATAAAGACACACACACACACACACACTCAAAGATTACTTGATTGAGCTTGACAAAGTCATTGAAAAACAAACCATAATTGGCCATGTTCTTGGGTTAGAAAATGGGGAGTGTGTTCTGTCTCCGCCGGTTTCATGGGTGCCTGGAAGTTGGAGGCTATGCCAAAGTTTTACTTGGGTTCTGACATATGAGTGTTTTTGAGATACAACTGTTTGCACTATTAAAATTTTGATCCAATGCAGCACACTTATTCTGTTAACCAACAGAATAAAACACTATTTGGTTATTGTTACTTATTGCAGTGCACTATTATTTTTGTTCAATACAATGCACTACTGTATTTCATTCCACAAACAAGATTTTCAAAATGTTTACATGGTGGAATTTTTGTGTAAGTGCTGTTTTTGATACTTTTGTTGTTGTTGTTTTCTATGTTAGGATATCTTTCTTATGATATATGTGCTTGTTAATAAAGTTGTGATTGATCCTTGTAAACTGATGTGCTTCTGTATTTCTCCTTTATGTCATGAAATATTTAACAGGTCTTGATTAAATGCAATAAAAGATTAGCTAACATATAATAATTAATATAGTTTAGGATTCTTTTTGTTAAATACATCATCCTACTTTGTCATGTCCAGTCAACTATGTTACTTTTGTCAACTATGATACTGGGCTGTCAATTAAGTTACCATTATGTTTTAAAAAAAATATATGTATTTCAATGGTTCCCTAATCTCCAAGTAAGTATTTAGAAACTGAGTAGCTGTCAAATATATACCTCAGCATAATTTCATTAAGAAAATTATCATGAATCAAGCAGTTTGGAAACGAAATATACAGACCGGTTACTTCAGTACTTGAAATTTGGGGTTTCAATTGAACAAAATGTGTATTTTCTTAATTAATTGGGTATTTTAATTGAAAAGGTAGGTAAATAGACACATATTCTTCCAAGAGTAATGATTTTTTTAAATGTCTGCCATTTACTTTAAGTTAAAACTTATAGGTTTTGTCCGTAACATAGTTGACCAAATAATGAGTAAACTTCTTGTTTTTAAAACTAAATATCTGAAATCAATTATGCCTGAGCTTGGCAATGACTAAAAACAAAATATTTCAGGGATGATTTATCAGGGAAGATAATAATATTTTGTAAATAAATATATTTTTTCCCAGAATTATTCAAACTCAAAATCTCCCACAATTATATATTGACCCCCATACGTTATTTGTTCCCTCGCTTGCTTTTCCAAATGCTGCAGTTCGAGTTTCATGGTAATTAGGGCGGGCTTTTGCGTCACCATTGGTCCACTAGTTCTATACTGACAGCTCCTCCTCTAGCCAATCAGTCGAAGAGGGTGTTGACGTCACTTCAAACAGTCGCGGCATACCCTTGAAGGTGGATTATAACCGTCATCTGCAAATCCCGCACAAGGTACACAGGTTATTGAACATAATGATATCGTTACTGAGTGTCAGATGCACTTTTTATATCTGTTATGAGTACGCTGTGCCAGGTTTTTAAGTAGTTTGTTGTCCAATTCCACCATATAGTCCGTTGAGCTAACATACACGTGTCCTGTTAGCTGGGTCTAGTCAGCGGTGCTAAAGTTTACAGTTAATGTTGCTCTATTAAGTTATTTAAGATTATTGGCTGTGTATTTAGAAATAAAGAGTGTTTTAAGGTAAATGTGTGATGTGGCTAGCTCATAACAATGATTATGTCATGCGTATCTTAACTCATGTAGACGAGCACATTGTGTAACGTTAGCGTCTTTTCACACGCTTTTTTGGGTGAAGGTAACATTAGTTGACTACTGTTGAGAAATTCTGGCTGGTATAGCGTCTATCAGTAATAAACATAATCCAGGATAACTGCCATTTAAATACTAAATGTTATTGCAATGGTTTCATAATTAGACCCATTTTAATTTACATTGCAGTCTTGTGCTAAAATTGTTTACAACACTTGTTACAACTAAAACACATTAAAAATATATGTATTAGTACACTGAAAATAATGTTATGTTGACTTTACTTAATTTTTTTATGTCAAGGGGTTGCACGAAATAAATTTATCTAAACCCAGATATATTTTTTAAGTTGAGTGTACTCACTCGTACTCATATGCGTGGATTGTACTTATATTTTATAAGTGGATTGTACTCATATTTTATAAGTGGATTGTACTCATATTTTATACGTGGATTGTACTTATATTTTATAAGTGGATTGTACTCATATTTTATAAGTGGATTGTGCTCATATTTTATAAATGGATTGTACTTATATTTTATAAATTGGTTTTACTAATCTCGTTCAGTAATTTCAGATTAATTATATTCATAATTTCAGCTAAACTATTTTGAGTAGAATTTATTTGTTCTATGTTCCGTAGACTAAAATTGTGCAACCAGATCAATTTAATGGTTTAATTTCTACATACTAAAATCAAATTTAATCCAATATTTTTTAATCTCTTATTGTATTTTAACTTTCATTAATATTCAGACACATAAATCAAACCCAATATTTTCAACTCCAACTTTATTTTTCTAATCTAAGAGATAGATTTTTGCTCTCCCTAACAAGAGTGGCTGTATGAATATAAAGGAGAACTTTGGAGGATCCCATTTTCAAAAGCACAACATATACAAATAACAAAATATACCAGTACTATACAGAACAAAAAATACTATAGTACCAGAACCGTCCACAGCTGCAAACAGTGCACAATGAGGACCTGATGTTGAAATTACAAAAAACTGCAAACAGTTACATTCAAAAAATACTGTAATAGAGAAAAACATCGTAATATAACTAATGTTAGTTGGTGTATCAATATGATGACAGACTTACTGAATAAAATGAAATATGTGACTTAAATGTCCACTGAAGCTTAAGCTCCTCTGAGAATGATAAAAATAGTTGAAAATGAAAACACATCTGTGTCGAGCAATAAGAAGGCTTTAACATTATTACATGAAACTATAAAGAAATGTCATAATTCCATGTTTTCCACATGGTTCTCTTTCGTTTGAACTTTGACGGGAGCTCTTTTAATGATGTCATCTCATTGTGTCCTCTTCTTAGTCAATGCTTAAATGGTGCAGATGTCACCAACTGTTTATCTCAAAGCGCTAAACTTCTCATATATGGCGGTAGTGGATGGATTGCAGGATTGCGATTTTTATTTCAGGTGAATATTCCACAAAATCCAATGACAGCTTTAAATGGTCACACCAGTGGCTGTGTATTAAAGTCCACTACTCACTTTCTTTTCAGTTTGAAACATCTTCTAGGGCTGCATTTTACATCATACTAAATGTTTTCTATCGCCTTCCAAACCAGATTTAAAAACCAAGCTTAGCGGCGTTTACAAGAGCAGCTGAAGAAATCCTACAGTCCAGCAATGATCTTGTTCTTTAGTCCAAGGACTTTAGGGGAAAGCCTTTCTCCATCCATTTTCAACAGGACTTTTTCAATGAATTCATAGGAGTATTTCAGCTCTTTGGGGTAAGCCATGTTCAGTACATAGATGACTCCCAGCATCATTGCACATGCTTGGGCTACAGATCCAATGTTGTCCAGAATGATTTCTCCTTCAACATAAATGCCAATGTCACCATGTGCTCCAATTTCTCCACCCTCCTTGTTGATGACATATATGCCCATGGTGGACTTCTGCAGGTCTCTCTGGATGTCATCTGCTTCAATGTCCTGTATATTTGTAGAATATAGGTGAAAAAAAATATGTAAGAGATTTTAATTACTTGAAAATTCTAAATGTCTTTACATTTACAATATATAATTACACTGGTCAGTAAAACTTATGAAAAAAAAATTGTCAGTTAAATAAAGGTTCAAGTGAATTAACAAATCACAGATTTTTGTTTTTATGGCATTGTGGAAAATATCAAAAATGGAGCAGAGACACAGAATTCAGAATAGAATTAGAGATTTACATTTACATTTATGCATTTGGCAGACGCTTTTATCCAAAGCGACTTACAGTGCTTTATCCTATACATTTTACATAGGTATTTGCAATCCCCTGGGATCAAACCCACAACCTTGCGTTGTTAACGCAATGCTCTTACCACTGAGCTACAGGAAAGAGATAGACTAACACAATGTTGGTTTTGGTTTTTTAATTGAACAATAAGAAAAATAATGAATAAAAGCCTGCCTTATCATTTCAAGAATCAAACTTATGGTTTAAAATGTTTTAGCCAATTAATGAAAATCTCCAGACAGACAACAAATGTACATATCCTGTGACAACATCCATGTTGTTTTACTCTTCAGGATTTCATTTTCTCAACACAAAGTTTGTCAGAGTCTGTTCATAATAATTGGATGTCAGAGTTCTTGAATGCACCAATGTGTGTTTAGAAAATGGTACCTGCTTTGAAAATTGATAAAATGTATGATGCTTGAAATTTTTAAAAAATTGATGCTTTGGAAAATGGTCAGCGGTACTGTACATTTGTCATCAATGGGCTAAAAAACATAAAAACACCAGTATGATCCTTACGATCCTCTGTAGTGACATACTTTAATGGCTAGAGCATTTTTCAAGTTTTGCATTAGTTGATTTAAATAAACAGCAGGCTTCCACACTATAATAAATCTAGACCCCAAAACACGACATAGTGATAGCCATTGTTTTGGTGTCAACACACTGATTTTGTTATGCATCAGGCTTGTTTTTGGTGAGTGCCCCTTTAAATCACATTGTGAAAGCCATTTTCTTCTAACTAGTGGGTTGGTGACATTAGGATGTTAAAACAGTTTCTATAATACAAGACAGTACATCTGACTGACAAATGCAATAAGAATGACTTGCCTTATACTCCCGAATGAGATGTCCATCATCCTCACCAAGGTAGATGCAAAGTGCTCTGAGGAGTGCTGCCCTTTTAAGATTGATGTCACTTGTATCCTATTAAAATACAATAAATAATAAAAAATGTCTTGAAACTGTAGAATAAAACCTGTGGTAACCTCAAAAATATATACACAATGACTTCATTATACATTGTGTAAATGGACTGCCCTCTTCAGCTAAAGAATGTTAGTGTATTGTGACTTAATATTTATAAATTATGAGGTCTGAATGTGTAGGGTGACAGTAACCTTGCCCCTTACAAATAATCAAGGCTAGCACTAAACAGGTACATTTCAGGTTTCTCCACAGTGTATATATTTTCTACTACAATGTAAAAACATGTTTACCTCTTGCAAGATCGCCAGATATTTGGCTAGTTTTTGGCCAGAAACACCTCCCTTCTTGTTGAAAATAGATGTCAGCTGGGGTAAATTGCTGTCCAACTGAGCCATGAAGGTTGATTCAAGTGGGACTGTTGTTATGCGCTGGAATTCAGCATTTAGCTATTACACAAAAAAAAAAACAGAAGACAAAGAGCACTGTGATCAGCCATCGATGTAATGATATGTTGTAGCTACTATATCATTAAAAGATAATATTCTAATTTTCTTATATTCTATATAATTGGTGTACA
Organism: Triplophysa siluroides; assembly: GCA_006030095.1. Taxonomy (NCBI): domain Eukaryota; kingdom Metazoa; phylum Chordata; class Actinopteri; order Cypriniformes; family Nemacheilidae; genus Triplophysa; species Triplophysa siluroides. The sequence goes on along the minus strand of VCII01000203.1, from coordinate 6,210,999 downwards.
GTGTGTTCTAGCCAGACATATTGCTATCAATCAAGGCTAATGGCAGGAAATCAAAACTGGACCAGCAGCCTGCATCCTTATTTAAACCTTGCTAATAATATTTTTTATATTTACAATGGGTCAAAGTGCAATTAAAAAACCCAGGGAGGAAGCATGTGCTTACCTCATCAATATGAAAAAGTGCAGGCCATCTGGCTTTAAACTCTCCGGCAGCTGGTTTTTCCAGCAACCTCTTTTCTTCTGTAGGAGAATGTTTTTGACATCTTCTTTTTTACACACGATGAACTGTTTCTTTGTCTGACATCGTTCAACAGTTCAAGTCTGACATTTTCTAAGCTTTCATCTGTTTCGCCAGCAGGGTGTGAAGGACAAAAGTTGACTTCAGCCTTTTTAAGCTTCTTTATATTTTTGGCTGGTAGGCAGTCATCACTATGTTTGTTTTTCAAAGCATTTACAGTCACTTCTGGAAAGCCAATGTTTCACATCTTTGTCCTGTAATTAGCCATTTTATATTTCAGGCTAATCATCCAGCCATAGTAACCAGTGGCAGATGGTTCCTTTAAACAGGGAAATTTTTTGATGAGTGCCTCTGCTACATTATCTATTTGGTGATTTTGTGGATATGCTGTATACTGGAAGATCTCCTCGGCTAGCTTCTCTAAAATGTCAGACTTCAACCCTGGAGTAATCTTCAGTTGAGTGCCAGTTTCTCTGAAGCTGTCATTTCCACGTTGAAGCTGCACCTCTACATTGTATGGAAAACGAGGAATGGGGAATTCACATGGCCATGCACGTGATCTCAAGTCAATGTCTGAATGTGGCAATGATGGTGTCATCAGAGTGTGTTGAGGAAATGGGAAATGTTTGGTTGCTCATTGGTACTTCAGATGATCCAGAAGTGCTGGGAGCATTCTGCATTAAAGAAGATGGACTCAAACTCACATCATTAAGGGGGGTTAGAGTTAGGGTTGCCATGTACACCAACTTGATTGTACTTCTGTCCTTTATGTCGTGTACTGATGTAACATTCATGAATTCATTGTTGAAGTCAGGATCCATGAATTGAATACGAAAGTCTGTTTCGATTCCAAATGCTTCGCAAATTGTATTGTGTAACTCTGCCAAAGTTTCTGGCATTCCTGAATGAAGATCAAGTCTTCTATGGTCATCATCGCCCACAATGACTCTTAACTTCAGATGCTGTGCCATTCTTCAATCTAATTGTTAAAGGCAAAAAAAAGTTAAATCAGCATTTCGTACTATTGTTACTTAAGAAAAATGTATTGTTACTTGAACCAAATTAGAGCAAGAACATACTACCACACAATTCCAATCTGTAATGTTATTTTGCACATTGAAAACACAATGAACTTTTATCATTACTTTTTTTGCGTGGAATGAACTTTTTCTGTTTGTGGTTGTGTGGTAGTTCTTCCTTTGAACATGATATATTTAAACTAACAGATTTGAAGACTAATTTGTATTATTTTAGTCAATCTAAGCAATCTCACGCGGTTTTTAGGCCAAACATTTATTTTTTCACATACCGCAAACATCTCACTATCCACTAGCTGCCTGTCCCCTGAACACACTTTAAAAAAACGCGGTCTCTGCAGACACCCCAGACTCCGCAAAAGGCAACAAAACCAAACTGAGCAACAGACAGAGCGACCCACAGCACGAAACATAACAAACTGTTCCAGCCAAAAACCGACAAGAATGATGTGTGGTGGGGTTTGGGGGGTCATTGCTCAGATGAGGGAGGGTCTACCTAGCCTCCGTTTTGTTTGATAATAATTCAAACATCAACAAAAGGTTACGCCAACCGAGATCGCTTAGAGCACCATCAACATGTACATTTCTATAATGGCAACATGAGGGTAATTTAGTACATAGAGATGTCAGATGATTGGATTTCTCTAAGAAAATTATTTCTATCATTACTAAAAAACTAAATTATTCATCCTGTAAGAAATGTTAGCCAGCCCTCTTGTTACCATATTTAGTGTTTTAGTGTATCAACTCATGCAGCGTATGAACACAACACAAACTACCATAATCCAACCTTGTATCTGTATGAATCTTTTAAGTGTCACCATTCGCCGGCCTCCAATCCTGTAATCTGCCAAGGGGTACTGGTCCAACAAGGCACAAAGTTGAATGAGGGAGACTTCTGAAGTGGGACATAACTCAAATGCCCTAAAATGCTCCCTATACCATGCATCAAACTTTTTAACAATAAAGCTCAAGCTTTTCTCAACTACAACCATTTGAACTACCTCTGCAAACTGGTAAGCCACCTATAGAGCCATGAACAACAACCATACCTTCTCGGTAGTTAACTCCATTAACGGACGCATTCTTTGTGAGCTGAATGTGAGTAATATCAAGGTATGCCAACTGCAGAACCTTCTGCACATCCTGATGCAAAATATCAACAGAGACAGTTGAGACAGCTGAGACAGTCAAGCTAGAACTTTCAGTTGTGGTTGACCCCAAGTTAAATGCAATCATGAACTGATGCTTCACCGCCATGGACAAGAGTATGTTTTTAAAGCAACGTGTGTGACGGACCACCTGCTTAAAAAAACTGTGTTTCGCCTCAAACCTCATTGTCCACAACCCAACTAGTGGACCAAAAAATCTGATCATCTGTGGATAATGTTCCACAAAATGATGTTTTGGCAACAGCTTTAGACCAGGAAAAACCTCTTGTAACCTAGCTCTATGGTCACAAATCTTGGCTTCAAGGAAAGCAATGGATTTTGTTGTGTGCACTGGTGCAACAACTAGCTCAACGATATCTTTAAGGTCCAAAATGACCTGCCAGGCTGGTTCATCTGGGGGCACCAAATGTCCAATCAAAAGTGTAAGCAATCGCAAAAGACTCCAATTTTCATGAGCATTTCCTCCAATACTTTTCTTCAGCATGAATGTCCTGGGAATAGCATGAGGATGATTACTTTTGTCTGTCCACTTGTAAGGAAACTTCTGAATGGACTCATTGAGTTTGTCAAGTGTGAAATACTTTTTTGAAATTAACAAGTTGAGGCATTGTGCCAACTCAACTGGTAATATGCCTTCAAAGATGTCATGTGCAACATCTGGAGGGTAGCCTGTGCAGACATTGAAATGAGAAAGATATGAAGAGAAAACACACTTCCTTTTAACACCGTAACAAGGTTGTGCATTGTCCTGTGCTGATCTAACATGCATTTCATGCATCTCTTTGCTTCGGAGAGTAAATGTCCCTGAACTCACTTCGCTCTCCTGAATTTCCGACTTTTTTGCCACACAATAGCGGCACATGTATTCACCTGCAAAACTTTCAATAAATCCAGCAATTCCCTATGCCCCCAAATTGTCTGCTATGACACACTGTATTGTGCCTTTAACAAAATCTCCAAGCTGAGCAATAAAAATACCTTGACTTTCCAAAATGGAAAGATCCCTCAACAAGGGCTCAAGAACCTTTTCATAGCCATATGTCCTCACATCATCAGACCTGCAGAGTAACGCCAAATAAATTGAAGACAATGAAGAATGACAACCTGGTGGTAAATTGCTGAGAGTCCAGTAAACGCCACAGATCTTGTGCTTTTTACGAGATGTGCCAAGTGGATTACAAATTTCAAAAATCATCAACATATAAATTCAACAACACGCGCAGCTCACCTTCTGACAAAAAATTATTATCCTTGAAAAGCTGACCATCTCGAAAAGACTCGTATTTCACTTCTTCTCCTCTGCCCTCTGATATGAGGTGACTATCTAATGCTTTGTTAAGAATGTGACCATTAGTAAAAAGCTGCTGTAAAAACTGTAATAGTGGAACATACTGCAGTGTTCTTTTATCTTTGTCATCCAATATATATTCTATGGGTTCCACAACTTGAAAATTGTCTCTGTAGTATTTTTTGCGCTTAAAGGATGTTGCCAAAGGACAACCTTTGCCAATTGACTTATAGACAGGATTAGATGTACACAGGGCAGATGCAAGTTCTTCAATGACTGACTGGTCAATTTGCAGGTTGTAACTATGCAGTTTGTCATGTATCACATTTCTTGTACTACACAAAGATGCTGTGCTCAACAAATATTGAAATTCTTCCAGCAATTCATCAATTGCAGCACTTGGCACATGAAAAAATATTTTCCAGCTTTAATAACACTGCAGCAATTTTTTGTTCTATTATCTCTGGCTTTGACTTATCTAAATCAACGTCATCAGACTGACTTTCAGTTTCATTACAGCATTCTTCACTGTCTAAAACATCAGGCTCTTCAGTTTCAGCTACACTAGTTCCCTGGACTACACCATGCTTAAAATCTCTCAATGTATGTAAGCTGTGCTTCCGACTTTTGTGCGACTTGAAGGTGCTGTATACATTGGATTTGTATTCACAGCCTTTAAACATACACGTGACTGTCTCATTGTTTTTCAGATGATGGCCTATGTGCACAAAATAATCATGTTCTGTTCCAAGTTCACAAAAGCCACATAAATGACAGGAAAATGATGTCAATATGTCAGAGTGCCTTAAGTTGTTTTTGTGATTCCTTGACAAATGTGACAAAAGTGAATTCCAAGTCGAAAATACGCATGGACAATTAGGGTATATACACTTAATATGATGGCCACGCCCAAAATGACTATGTTGAAGTCTGTAATGTTTAAGAATTTCTGATCGCCTTGACACTTCCACACCACAGTCTTTACACTGCCACATAAACTAGAGAAACCACAAAGAAAGAAAAGGGGACAAAAATCAAACATTAGTGATGGTGTCGTAACAGTCACATCAGGGGCATGGTGATCTGCATCAACTTTGATTAAATAAAGCTATGCTCTGTAAAGATAACTAAATGTATAGTTTAATGTCACTTATGGGCCACAGAATCTCATATTAAGCAAACGGAAGCTTTACTCAACAGATTAAGGGCGTACTCATTTTCAGGAAAGATTATTTTAATTATCAATTTATTTATTCACAGCGGGACTATTTTCTTGCAAGTGTGTTATTCCTCTTATAAATTACTTAAGAGCTTTTAGAAATGACATTTGAAAATAATGCTTTCAAAGTTTTAGATGCTCTAAGCAGACAGACAGGAAATTATATGAAACAAGAGGGGTATATTGACGTTAATGAAAATTGTGTGAATTAAGTACAAAACAGATTTGGTTTCTTAAATGAACTACCATTATTTGTACAACAATGCATGAAATATACACACCTGTACAATATTTTAGAATAAATAATTGTGCAAGGTTATTTACAATGTGTCAGATCATATGGAAACTTTTTATAAACTGTTTGTGAAATCAGAAACAGAAAAACCTCTTCATAATGCAGTCCACAAGCCTACAACAACTAAGTACATTGTGAGATAACTGAATCAAGAAGTCAAGACCACTACCAACTCTTTGTTTTGTTAATTTAATTAATTTGTTAATTTAATTCAAATTAATTAATTAATTTGTCTGTCTTCATGCCTAACTCTATTAGTATTTGTATTTTTCATGTTCCACTTCTATACTAAAAGTATTAGTTTGAAATTGAGAGCAATAAATGCAGTGCCAACATGATCAGTATTTGTGTTTAGAGCAGAAACAAAGTTGAACAACATTAACCTGCTAGCTAAACCCACATTCTTATCCCTGTCGTCTGCCTACCACTACAGATTAACTGGTCTTTCACTGGACTATCGGCTGACGTCGTACTAGCTGGTCCTCTCGTGTCATCTGCAAATCTCCTGCTATTTAGATATTCTACAACATGTACTTTCAGCCCCACCTTAACGTTTTAAATTTTGATAAGGCGAGATGGGATACGTTCCACGAGGACTGCTACCCATGCCGCTACCACGAAGTGAAGAGAAGCTTGTTTTTTTTATCCTACCCGCATTCCGCGAAAACCTGCCTCTGATTGGCTAGTGTCCGTTGGATTCATTGCTTAGGTTTTCGCAAGTGGAGTGACAGGCTTTGAAAAATGCCACGATCGGCCAGAGCCAGTCAGCGGCAGAGTAGGGGCGAGTCTACGGGTGTGAAAAAAATTCAAACTTTTAAAGAAACGGCAAATTCAGGCACCTAACGTCACCTAGGCCCCATTATGTAGAAGCATAAACTCTTGCCGTCAGTGAACATTAACAACCTTTTACCAACAGGATTTCATGGGTGTATTTTGTCCTAATGTTAACACATTGACAGGATTAGAAAACACAGCCAGTCAAGAATAACGTTAATCTAACGTTAAGCTTGTCCAGTCTAACGTAATTTACAAGCCCCTAGAGAGCAATGAAGGTGAATCTATTAGCGTTAACATTCGTAAAACTGTTTTGCTTTTATTCGGCTTCCACAAACTAATAAATAAGTGTAACAAGACAGACACTGAATTCACCACGCATTTACACTTAAGCTAAATTAATTTACTAACCTTACACAACTCACGTTAAGCTAGTCGCTGTAAGTGTAACCTTTGCTAATGTAATTTCTATAAAAAACACAAATTTAGCATTAGCTAAACACATGTTTTTTTCTATCAAATGTTTTAAAGTGTAAACAGAACCCTGTTTAAGTAACAAATATAACACACCAGTAGGGCTGTGCAATTAATCGCAATCGCAAAAAAATTGCGATTTGAGCACATGCGATTTTTAAATCGCACAAAGCTGCGATTTTATTAATTAATTTATAACTCAGAATACTAAAACGGTGTTGTGCGCATGTTTAAGATGTTAACCAATCAGAGCTCACTCTGCGAACTGCGCAAAATACGAAAAAAGCTGAGAGGGACAAGAACAGAATAGGCGAACGGGAGGAATCGATATAAAATATGGATGCAGGTCAGAATAAAAATTATTTGCTGCCAAAAAGAAATTCAACATCAGTCGTATGGGAGTATTTTGGATTTAGGAGAGAAGATGTGTCAGAGAGCAAGGTAATCTGCAAGATCTGTGAAATGATTATTGCAACGAAACGGGGCAATACAACAAACCTGTTCCAACACTTAAAACAGCGGCATAAAAAACTATAAGATTGTGGCGGGTGGAGGAACGACACATACACCAGATGTCAAAAACACACACCCCGGAGGGGATTTTTATTAAATGAATTAGTGCTCCCGTGGCCGTGGGGTTTGCCCAAGTGTTCGTGGCTTCGGTCCGGGAGGTGGTGGGGTGTGCTGTGCTCGCAGATGGCGTGACGATCTGGTGTTCCCTCGTGCTGTATCCCGTGTTCCAGTGTGACGTGAACTTGAGTCTTGCTGCCGGTCGTCAGTCGTCAGAGCCTGTTTGAAAGAACGGGAGAGACACGTTAGGTAACTCATGCTATGGAGTCGTAGCTCCCCATGCCTTGGGTTGGTCTGGCTTTTATGCTGCCTCTCATCAATCTCTGACGACCGGCAGCTGCGCCTCGTTGCAACCCTCTGTTTCCATGGCGACGCTGATTGCGCTAAGGGAGACTCGTCACATCCCCCCCCAAGCGTCGACGTGGATCCGCAGGACGTCCTATGTGTAGAAGTATGTGGTTGACGGGGGGGTGGACGTCGCTTACCTGACCGGGACGTCCAACCTGACCACATCCTCGACAGACCGTCCGCATTACCGTGGGAGGCCCCGGCTCGGTGTATCACGGTAAAGTGGAAGTCCTGGAGCGCCAGGAACCAGCGAGTAACCCGCGCGTTTGTGTCCTTTGCCTTGGACATCCATTGGAGTGGAGCATGGTCCGTCACCAGCGTGAAGCTCCTTCCGAGTAGGTAATACCTGAGCTCCAGGACTGCCCACTTAATCGCCAGGGCCTCCTTCTCGACCATGGTGTAGCGTGTCTCAGCGGGGGTGAGTTTCTTGCTGATATATACCACCGGATGTTCCTCACCCCCGCACGTTTGGGACAACACTGCGCCTAGGCCTGTGTCCGAAGCGTCGGTCTGGAGGATAAAGGGGCAGCCGTAGTCGGGGGCGTGGAGTACTGGGGACGAAGATAGAGCCTCTTGTAGGGCCCGGAAGGCTTGGTCCGCTTCCACCGTCCACAGGATCTTCTCTGGCTGCCCCTTTTTTGTCAGGTCGGTCAGGGGGCTGGCTATTGCGGAGAAGTTGGGGATGAAGCATCTATAGTATCCCGCCAGCCCCAGAAAAGCTCGCACCTGGGTCTTGTTCTGGGGACGGGAGGCTTTCTTGATGGCCTCTATCGTCTTCCTCTGGGGTTGGATTAGACCTCTCCCTACACGAAAACCCAGGTACTGAGCCTCGTCGAGCCCCAGGTGACACTTCCGTGGGTTTGCTACCAGTCCGGCCTTCCTCAGGTCGACCAGCACCCTCCGTACTCTGTCTATGTGGTCCCCCCATGCTTCCGAATGGATGACCAGATCGTCTATGAAGGCCGCGGCATATTCTTGATGAGGCCGTAGGAGAATGTCCATCATCCTCTGGAACGTAGCAGGGGCTCCGTGGAGCCCAAACGGCAGTACCCGGTACTGCCAGTGTCCAGAGGGCGAACTAAAAGCAGTCTTTTCCCTTGCTCCTGGGGCCAATGGTACCTGCCAGTACCCTTTTGTCAGGTCTAGGGTAGATATATACCGGGCCTTACCCAGACGATCCAGTAGCTCATCCACTCGGGGCATGGGGTAACCGTCGAAGCTGGAAACCTCATTCAAGCGACGGAAGTCATTGCAGAAACGGAGGGTACCGTCGGGTTTGGGAACCATCACAATGGGGCTCGACCAAGGGCTGCGGGATGCTTCTATTACCCCCAGCTGCCTCATCCTGGTGATCTCCTCCTCTATAGCCAGCCGACGAGCCTCTGGGACCCTATAAGGACGCTGCCTGACTATGAGACCGGGGGGCGTCCGGATCTCATGTTGAGTGATCCTTGTCTGCCCGGGCCTCTCGGAGAAGATGTCCTGAAACTGACTGACCAGGTTCTTGAGGTCTTGCTTCTGGACCGCCGACAGATGTTCCCCCATGGGTATCTCCGGCGACTCGGACTCCGCGAATGCGGCCATCTGGGCCGGAGGTGCTATCCATCTCTTCAATAAGTTAATGTGGTATAGCTTTACTTCCTGGCGGCGTCCCGGTTGACGGATCCGGTAGTTGACCGTGCCCAACCCTCAGCGAGGTGTTCCCGGACCAAGGGCATCACTCGGTCTATCCGAGTTTTCATTTGCCGCACGTGCTCAATGAGGGATCGATTGGGGGCCGGTTGATTTTCCCAGGCTTCTTTGGCCACGTCTAAAAGTCCTCTTGGCTGTCGGCCGAAAAGCAATTCAAATGGTGTAAATCCGGTGGATGCTTGAGGTACTTCTCTCACTCCAAAGAGCACGTACGGCATCATAAGGTCCCAGTCGCGCCCATCCTCTGCCACCACCCGTCGCAACATCCTCTTCAGGGTTTGGTTGAATCTTTCAACTAGGCCGTCTGTCTGAGGGTGGTAAACTGATGTGCGGAGCTGTTTTACCTTGAGTAGGTGGCAGAGGTCCGCCATCAACCGGGACATGAATGGAGTCCCCTGGTCAGTCAGGATCTCCGAGGGGATACCCACCCGGCTAAAGAGGAGAAACAGCTCCTTCGCGATGGCCTGGGAGGTGGCCTTCCTCAATGGTATGGCTTCCGGGTACCGGGTGGCGTAATCGACAATGACAAGGATATGTTCATGTCCCCGGGCAGACTTAGGCAGCGGCCCTATCAGGTCCATCCCTACGCGTTCGAAGGGCACCTCGATGGGTATGGGATGAGGGGACTGGGGGGAGGTCGGTTGGGGGATGTCTTCTGGCACACTGGGCAGGCCTGGCAGTACCTCTTGACCTCAGCCTCCAGACCGGGCCACTGGAACCGGTCCCGAATGCGTTGGGTTGTGTTGGCGGGTCCCAGATGGCCGGCCATGGGATGGGTGTGTGCCAGTTCGAGGATGGTATCCGTCTTCCCCTTCGGTACCACCAGAAGCTGTTTCTCCTCCCCCCTTCTCTGAGCGACACAGTACAACAGACCGTTCCTGACGATGAAGTACGGGAGGGGGTGTGGACCCGGTATCCTGACCTCATCGTCCACTCTGCGTACCTGATTCCAGCAGTTCCTCAGACGATCATCTTCCCTCTGTTCCTTACCAAAGGAGCCTCCTCCGGTTATCTGTTGGAAGAGGGCAGAGAAGAGGTTAGGGTCTGAACACTCACCCTCTCGTTCGCTTTCCGTTGCCAGGAACGCCTTCGGATGTTCCTTCGGCTTCGGTCATTGGCGACGTTGGCGGCGGCCCACCCCCTTATTGACGGCTTTATAGGACTCCGCCAGCAATTTCTCGAATGCCGGATAGTCCCGGCCGAGCAGTATGGGCACTGGGAGATCTTCCACCATCCCTACGTCCATCTCCCAGGCACCCTGTCGTGTGGACACGGTGATTCGGTAGCCTGGGACTTGACGGGTATCCCCATGAACACACATAACTGGTATTCTGGATGTCTTCTTCGGTTGAGTTGACAGGATTCCTGGCTGGACTAGCGTTACCGAACTCCCCGAGTCTAAAGTGGCGATTACTGCCTGGCCATTGATATAGACCGTTCTCTTTGGGGCTCCGGGGAGGGTGGGTCCTTGCTGTCCACATCCGGACAGCCAAGATCGAGCGATTGGCGGGGTTCGGTCTGTGGGCATGGGTTCGTCCTCGGGGGTGGGAGCCGCCGGTCTGTTGCCTGGTCGAGAGGTGCCCTCCGACGGTCGCCATGGCGGGGTCATCCTCCGGGGTGGTGGTCCTGCTCTCTCTCCTACCTCGCGCGTTGCAGATGCCTCGGCCAGCTCTACCGACTCCACCAGTTCCTTCATGGACGTGGGTCCTCGCATGCCGATCGCGTGGCGTAGACGTTTGGGTAGGGCTCTTAGGAGACGATCGACTACCACCCTTTCGCCCACTTGAGAGGCCGAGGGATTGTCCGTTAATAGCCAAAGATGGGCGATTCTTGAAAGTTGAGCTGCCTGGTGTCTTACCGGAAGCTGTTCGTCGTAGGTCCACTGAGCAAATCTCTGGGCCGCGCTGATCGGGGATAGACCCAGGCGAGCCAGGATTTCTGCCTTGAGAGCGTCGTAGTTCTCATTGGCTGGAGCCGGTAGAGCATAGTAGGCTCGTTGGGCCTCTCCCGAGAGGAACGGCGAGGATTTTCACCCAGTCTGGCCGGGCCCAGGCCTCCCGAGTCGCGATAACCTCGAACAAATGAAGGTAAGCTTCCACATCGTCTTGGTTGGACATCTTGGTCAGCAGACGGTGTGCATTTGTTCGCTCTTCCGGCACTGGCGTCCGAGCCGTTATGATCTCACTCATTCTTTCTACTGCACGCTCGGTGTGGTCTTGTCGTTTGGTGAGGGCCTCAGCCAGCTGTTGTTGTCTGATGCTAATTTCCGTGAGGCGGCGGACAAGGTCTTCCATAATCCCGGCGAGGTAAGAAAGAGAGCGGATCTGGAAAAACACAAAAAAAAAACAGGTTCCTTTATGAGTTGGTACGTGTCGTTTTCTCAACAAAACGCCCGCATTCTCCACCAGTGTGGCGGGTGGAGGAACGACACGTACACCAGATGTCAAAAACACACACCCCGGAGGGGATTTTTAATAAATGAATTAGTGCTCCCGTGGCCGTGGGGTTTGCCCAAGTGTCCGTGACTTCGTGGCTTCGGTCCGGGAGGTGGTGGGGTGTGCTGTGCTCGCAGATGGCGTGACGATCTGGTGTTTCCTCGTGCTGTATCCCGTGTTCCAGTGTGACGTGAACTTGAGTCTTGCTGCCGGTCGTCAGTCGTCAGGGCCTGTTTGAAAGAACGGGAGAGACACGTTAGGTAACTCATGCTATGGAGTCGTAGCTCCCCATGCCTTGGGTTGGTCTGGCTTTTATGCTGCCTCTCATCAATCTCTGACGACCGGCAGCTGCGCCTCGTTGCAACCCTCTGTTTCCATGGCGACGCTGATTGCGCTAAGGGAGACTCGTAACAATGATCAATGCATGTCAAAAAAGTCAGTCGAACCTAACAAAAGCATACATCAAAGCCAGGCTGAACAAGTATCCATCGTTGAAGCATTTGCAGGCGTAACGCCTTATGAGAAAGGATCAAAACGCCACAAAGAAATTACCGAAGCGATCAACTATCACATTTGCAAAGACATGATGCCTGCGTACATCGTCAGTAAAGACGGTTTCCGAAGATTAATACAAACACTCGACAAAAGATACCAGCTGCCCTCGCGCACTTATTTCACACGAGTTGCTATTCCTGAAATGTATGAGAAATGTAAGGCAGGCGTTGAATGCGAACTTAAGCAAGTAAAATACTACGCCACGACCACAGATTTGTGGTCCAGCAGAACGATGGAGCCGTATATGAGCTTAACGGTGCATTATATTAATGACAACTATGCTTGCAAACAGCATACTTTCCAGAAGATCACACTGGAGAAAATATGTCTCAAGGTTTAAAAGATGCTTTAGCATCATGGGGACTTGCTGAAGAGCAACAAGTGTCTAATATAGTGAAGGCTGTCACTTTGAACAACTGGACACGATTGCAGTGCTTCGGACACAGACTACATTTGGCAATTGGTAAGTTAGACTTTATTATACATTGTATATTTATTATACTTTACATATTAAAAATATTAGGATACTTTGTACGGCACACTTTTTATTAAAAAACTAATTGTGCAAAGCTTTTTAAATACACAAATGCATCATTTTTTTACTAATTGTACTACTGTAGTATTTTACCATATGGTTCATTAAATAATGTTAACAGTGACAGTTTGATTTAAACAATGTATTATTAAATGCTAAAATGATTATGAACTAACATAATAAATTCTGTATTAGTATTGTTAATTGTTAGTTCATTCTAGCTAATCCATTTACTTATTGTTAACAAAATGCACTTTTTATTGTATAGTGTTATACTTGAGTTTTATATTTAAATGCATGAAATACTTACAATTCAACACGTTTTCATCATGTTTTTTTTCCTTTTTTTTAGAAAATGCAATCAAGGATGAACCTCGCATTTCCAGAGCTAACAGCTTGTGCAAAAAGATTGTGGGACATTTTTCCCACAGTTGGAAGAAGAAGAAGATGTTAGCCGAAGTCCAGGAAGAACTTCAGCTTCCCCAACATGCCCTCATAACATCATGCCCGACAAGATGGGGGTCAATGCAACAAATGATAGACAGGGTTTTGGAGCAACAGAGGGCATTGTCTCAGGTCCTTTCAGCTGACCGTAAAACAAGACACCTAGTACCACAATGGCAAGACACAGATGTTCTAGAATCTGTAAGTAAGGCTTTGAGTTCACTTCAGGAGTTCACGGATGCCCTTTCCGGTGAAAAATATATCAGTGTTTCCTATGTGAAACCTGTACTTCATCTGTTGAACACAAAGATTCTTGCAGTGGATGATGAAGATACTGACCTGACCAAGACTATAAAATCAAATATTCTTAACTACATCAACAAACATTATGGGGAAGAAACTACCCAAGAGCTTCTGGATATAGCAACATTTTTGAAAAAAAAACCAGCTACACTGATGAGGATAAACTTCAAAACATTAAGGCCAGGGTCATGTCTGATATGGAAGTGAGTTCACACCAGGTGAGTAAATTTATGTAAACTGGATGAAACTGTCATCTCTTAATATCAAAACTCTTGTATATGGCTTTTTAATCTTCTCTTCCTGTTCTGTATGTCAAAGGATACATCTGAATCTGCGAGTTGCACAAGCAAAGAGAATCCTGACATCAATCTACCTCCACCAGGCAAAAAAGCAAAGAAAGTCCTTAGGAAGCTTCTTCAAAACGAAATCAGCCATGCCAGCAGCTCTGCAACTTGAAGAAGCCATAGCATCTGAGCTAAACAGCTACCTGCTTTCTCCATCCATTGACAGTGAGGAAGATCCTCTGAAATGGTGGAGACTCCATCAGATACATTTTCCAAGAATGAGCAGGGTTGCAAAAAAGTATCTTTGTGTTCCGGCCACCAGCTCACCTTCAGAGAGAGTGTTTAGTACTGGGGGTAATGTGGTGACATGTCACCGTTCATGCTTAAAACCAGAAATGGTGAACATGCTGGTTTTTCTCGCAAAAAACCTTTAAGAAAGCAATCTATTTTTTGGTTCTGTTAGTTTGTTTATTGCTATGACAGGAGTTTAGGTTAGTTCGGGTGTGAAAATAAAATTCAAACTTTTAAAGAAACGGCAAATTCAGGCCCCATTATGTAGAAGCATAAACTCTTGCCGTCAGTGAACATTAACAACCTTCTACCAACAGGATTTCACGGGTGTATTTTGTCCTAATGTTAACACATTGACAGGATTAGAAAACACAGCCAGTCAAGAATAACGTTAATCTGACGTTAAGCTTGTCCAGTCTAACGTAATTTACAAGCCCCTAGACAGCAATGAAGGTGAATCTATTAGCGTTAACATTCGTAAAACTGTTTTGCTTTTATTCGGCTTCCACAAACTAATAAATAAGTGTAACAAGACAGACACTGAATTCACCACGCATTTACACTTAAGCTAAGTTAATTTACTAACCTTACACATCTCACGTTAAGCTAGTCGCTGTAAGTGTAACCTTTGCTAATGTAATTTCTATAAAAAACACAAATTTAGCATTAGCTAAACACATGTTTTTTTCTATCAAATGTTTTAAAGTGTAAACAGAACCCTGTTTAAGTAACAAATATAACACACCAGTGATTATAAATTACTAACCGAAAATGCAGAGCTGGATGCAGCATTCAAAAGAGTGCATCACGTAACGGTACCGTCTCCGTCCTTGGCGCCTTCAGAACAAAATGTGTCTGCACATGCGCAGACCGGATAGTATGTGGAAATTAAATTAAACATATTTTTTTCTAATTACTTTTAATTGAATGAAATTAACTTGTTTTAAACAAGGGCAGCGAATTTGAAAATGAATAATAAAAAATAAGTAGGATTAAATAACACATTAAAATCAGTGAAATTGACCAGATAAAAACATGTTACATTTACAAGGGGTCAGAATCATTTTTTTTAGTGTAGTTTTGCTTTGTATGATTCATGTCACTTGTTTTTCTCTAGGAAAGCAGTTGTCCCTATGCAACATTTGGATTTGTATCAGTGCTTGGCCTCCTGCATCAAGACATCCAATGTATGCATTGCTGGACATGTTTATGGAAAGGATCTCTGCAAGAGACATCAGAGTAAGTTACATTTCTTTACCAGCATTGTTTTTTTGAACACGTTTATAATTCTGTCGACTTGCATTTTTTCCAGCACGATGTTGACTACATCCTCAGCCACATTTCTCCAGAAATGAGTGCAAGAGTGAGTTCCACAGCTTTGTTAAAATGGAAGATCATAAGCTACTTTTAAATATTTACCTTAAAAAACGTGGAGGTGGGCTTTGCATTGTATGCTGCATCTAAAATTGTCTAACTCAAAGGCTTTCCAATATATGACTCATCAGAACAGCATGAATGGCTCCATCTAATACAAGTGCATGGCCATCAATTTAAGATTGTCAAAAACACATTTTAGCATTTATTGAGTGGAGTGGATCAGTGAATTTCATTTTGTTTATGTTCCTTTTTATTTAGCTTTTTGGAGTTACTTTTGATGTAAAATAGATATCATCGCTGTCGGGTGGAAATCTTGTACATTTTATTTTCCATTATTATTATTATTGGTCACTCCTTGATTACCACTACTGTAAGTATTTGGCATTGTTATTTAAATAAAGCCTTCTGAAAGTGACTGCTTTTATTTTATTTTCAGGCAAAAGGTGTTAATTTATACATCACTTACTATTTTTTATGCTTATATGGCACCAGGACACCCTTGGCCGGAGGTCGATGATCGACTTTGTAGTTGTTTCATCTGACCTACGGCCGTATGTCTTGGACACTCGGGTGAAGAGAGGGGCGGAGCTGTCAACTGATCACCACCTGGTGGTGAGTTGGATCCGATGGCGGGGGAGGAAGCTGTACAGACTCGGCAGACCCAAACGTACTGTGAGGGTCTGTTGGGAACGTTTGGCCGAATCGCCTGTCAGAGAGATCTTCAACTTCCACCTCCGGCAGAGCTTCGACCAGATCCCGAGGGAGTCTTGAGATATTGAGTCCGAGTGGACCATGTTCTCCACCTCCATTGTCAACGCGGCCACTCGGAGCTGTGGCCGTAAGGTCTCCGGTGCCTGTCGAGGCGGCAATCCTCGAACCCGGTGGTGGACACCGGAAGTAAGGGATGCCGTCAAGCTGAAGAAGGAGTCCTATCGGGCCTGGCTGGCTTGTGGGACTCCCGAGGCAGCTGACAGGTTCCGACAGGCCAAGCGGACTGCAGCCCGGGTGGTTGGGGAGGCAAAAACTCGGGCCTGGGAGGAGTTCGGGGAGGCCATGGAGAAGGACTATCGGTCGGCCTCGAAGAGATCTGGCAAACCGTCCGCGCCCTCAGGAGGGGTAAGCAGTGCCCCACCAACGCTGTTTACAGTGGAGGGGGGCGGCTGTTGACCTCGACTGGGGATATCATCGGGCGGTGGAAGGAATACTTCGAGGATCTCCTCAATCCCGCCGGCACGTCTTCCATTGAGGAAGCAGAGGCCGAGGGCTCGGAGGCGGACTCGCCCATCACCCGGGCTGAAGTCACCGAGGTAGTCAAGAAACTCCTCGGTGGCAGGGCACCGGGGGTGGACGAGATCCGCCCTGAGTACCTCAAGTCTCTGGATGTTGTGGGGCTGTCTTGGCTGACACGCCTCTGCAGCATCGCGTGGCGGTCGGGGACAGTGCCCTTGGACTGGCAGACCGGGGTGGTGGTCCCTCTTTTTAAGAAGGGGGACCGGAGGGTGTGCTCCAACTATCGGGGATCACACTTCTCAGCCTCCCCGGGAAAGTCTATGCCAGGGTACTGGAGAGGAGAATCCGGCCGATGGTAGAACCTCGGATTCAGGAGGAACAGTGTGGTTTCCTTCCCGGTCGTGGAACGCTGGACCAGCTCTATACCCTCTCCAGGGTGCTGGAGGGTTCATGGGAGTTTGCCCAACCAATCCACATGTGTTTTGTGGATTTGGAGAAGGCATTCGACTGTGTCCCTCGCGGCATCTTGTGGAGGGTGCTCCGGGAGTATGGGATTTGGGACCCTTTGCTAAGGGCTATCCGGTCCCTGTACGACCGGAGCAGGAGCTTGGTTCGCATTGCCGGCAGTAAGTCAGACTTGTTTCCGGTGCATGTTGGACTCCGGCAGGGCTGCCCTTTGTCG
Organism: Triplophysa siluroides; assembly: GCA_006030095.1. Classification (NCBI taxonomy): domain Eukaryota; kingdom Metazoa; phylum Chordata; class Actinopteri; order Cypriniformes; family Nemacheilidae; genus Triplophysa; species Triplophysa siluroides. The sequence continues at coordinate 6,193,756 of VCII01000203.1, read as the reverse complement.
CCGGTTCTGTTCATAATCTTTATGGACAGAATTTCTAGGCGCAGCCAGGGGCCGGAGGGCGTCGGGTTTGGGGACCACACGATATCATCTCTGCTCTTTGCGGATGATGTCGTCGTGCTGGCCCCATCAGACCAGGACCTTCAGCATGCACTGGGACGGTTTGCAGCCGACTGTGAAGCGGCTGGGATGAGAATCAGCACCTCCAAATCTGAGGCCATGGTTCTCAGTCGGAAAAGGGTGGCTTGCTCACTTCAGGTAGGTGGAGAGTTCCTTCCTCAAGTGGAGGAGTTCAAGTATCTGAGGGTCTTGTTCACGAGTGAGGGAAGGATGGAACGGGAGATTGACAGACGGATCGGTGCAGCTTCTGCAGTAATGCGGTCGCTGTACCGGTCTGTCGTGGTGAAGAAGGAGCTGAGCCGCAAGGCGAAGCTCTCGATTTACTGGTCAATCTACGTTCCTACTCTCACCTATGGTCATGAGCTGTGGGTCATGACCGAAAGGACAAGATCCCGGATACAGGCGGCCGAAATGAGCTTTCTCCGCAGGGTGGCTGGGCGATCCCTTAAAGATAGGGTGAGAAGCTCGGTCACTCGGGAGGAGCTCAGAGTAGATCCGCTGCTCCTCCACATCGAGAGGGGCCAGCTAAGGGGGTTCGGGCATCTTTTCCGGATGCCCCCTGGACGCCTTCCCGGGAAGGTGTTCCGGGCATGTCCCACCGGGAGGAGACCCCGGGGAAGACCTAGGACACGCTGGAGGGACTATGTCTCCCGGCTGGCCTGGGATCGCCTCGGTGTCCCCCCGGAAGAGCTGGAGGAAGTGTCTAGGGAGAGGGAAGTCTGGGCGTCCCTGCTTAGACTGCTGCCCCCGCGACCCGGCCCCGGATAAGCGGAAGAAGATGGATGGATGGACTTACTATTTTTTATGGAAAAAGGGAGTATACATAAATTTGACAATACAGCTTTTATTTTCTGTGTGCTAAGCATAATCACCTTTATAATGTAATAAATGACACAAAAATAATACAAATGATATTAATAATAGTCTGATGCTTTAAGATTGAAGTAGCAACAAGATGCGTCACAAAATTGAACACTAAGTAAATATCTGTAACCAGCACGACGTCCGTGCCGGCCACACTCTCTACATCTGCGTGGAATCCCGGATTACCACACTCACGTTCACCAGACTATTAGTGTCTGATTCTTTGATTACATGTCACAGCTGCAACCCATCACTTGGACTACATTTATACTCACTGGGTTCTAGACTTCTTTGTCGGTTGTTAACGTTGTTTGATGTATGTCGGTGTTTATGCTATCCTCTGTTATCAGTTGGTTACCTATTTTTCCAGGGATTGGGAATCCCTTTTTTGTTCATGGTATTGTACCTGGAGTTATTCTTTTGCATTGTCTGTATTCGAGGAGTGGATTATTTGCATTGAACCTTTAACCCGATCTATGTTGTGAGATCTTTCCGTCCTCAAGTAACCGGTGACAATATCTCTGAATTGTGAAATTTGCCCATTGGTTGTCCTGAACTGAGCCATGTCATGATGGCATACACTCCATCCACATGACGGACTGTTAGTGTTTTGCTCCTCCAATGAGTTCTCAAGCGCTGTCTTGCTCCAAAGGGTCCTAGGATAAAAAAATATACAAGTTGAAGTATGCATCGTTCTGTGTGTTTTTAATCATAACATGGACACCTGGTTCCAAAGCTGATTGGGGTAAGATTCTGATTCTGCTAACCCTAATCTTTTTTACACACTTTGTCTATTAAAACAGACCGTTTTAAATGTACACACAAGTGTAATCTCATGCTCTTTGATGTAATTCATTGCATCTGAGCTAAATTCACAAAACGCATCTGTTCCCCGGTAACAACACGATCATTAGCACATATTACTGATTTAATGCACTACTGTGAGAAAGAGAAAAGACGCTGCATGATGTGCTCGTGTAAATGAGTTAAGATACGCATGGCATTATCATTCTCATGAGCTAGCAACATCACACATTTACAACAAAACACTATTTCTAAATACACAAGCAATAATCTTAAATAACTTAATAGAGCAACATTAACTGTTAACTTTAGCACCGCTGACTAGACCCAGCTAACAGGACACGTGTATGTTAGCTCAACGGACTATATGGTGGAATTGGACAACAAACTACTTAAAAACCTGGCACAGCGTACTCATAACAGATATAAAAAGTGCATCTGACACTCAGTAACGATATCATTATGTTCAATAACCTGTGTACCTTGTGCGGGATTTGCAGATGACGGTTATAATCCACCTTCAAGGGTATGCCGCGACTGTTTGAAGTGACGTCAACACCCTCTTCGACTGATTGGCTAGAGGAGGAGCTGTCAGTATAGAACTAGTGGACCAATGGTGACGCAAAAGCCCGCCCTAATTACCATGAAACTCGAACTGCAGCATTTGGAAAAGCAAGCGAGGGAACAAATAACGTATGGGTAGAAAAAATGAAAATATAAGCGGAAAATATAATAGAACACAAAAATTTGTAAAACAACCAAGGAAAACATTATTTTGTTTGCGATTTGAACAACTTTGTCTTCATGTATTAGTTTTGTGCAATATAATTTAAAATGTGTTTAAGGTTCTGACTCATGGTTTTAATTTTTTGATTTACGCTTATTATATTTTTAAATATGCCCGCAATAGTTATGGCGGGATTCTGATCCCATACAAGCCCCCATTGAATTTCAATGTATTAAATGCAAATGTCACTTTATGATCAGTTAACCAAAAATGACTACTGCTGCTTTGACAAGTGGTTGATGTCCTCAGGACAACATATTTTGTTGACTTAAGGACAACATTTTATAAATAAAACCTTAACCTAAACCCACACCAAACCCCAACCCTAACCATAACTTACCCCTAAAATCAGAGTAAAATGATAAGTGAAAGACAATGGTCTAAAAGCACCTAATCGTGGTCGGAAGATTAAACTTAAAATATATTGTAAACTTATTTCTGAAATCTGATTGGTTGATTTAAATGTTGTCCCAGGGTCAACATGATGTTGTCCTATAAAGGATATCAACCACTTGGCAAAAACAGCAGAGCCTCATGTAAACACAAGAGAGATTAAACTGAAATAGTCTAAAGAGTGAATGAAGCAATCCTTTTTTTTTAAATATATATTTATTTACTTATAAAATGTACAAATCATCAATGTCTTGTTTCAAGACTGTGGAGGCATGGGTGGTAGGTTTCTACAGGGAAAGGCAAATGGAAACCAGCCCTAGACATCTCAGAGATGACCCAGCATAAATTTGGGTGACAAATAGTTTTTCAACAAAAACTCTGAAGAAATCATAATCTATATAGAATTGCTTTTCTAGGTTGTGTCTGACAAACCAATCTGCCTTTATGAGATTATATGAGTTAAGTTAATAAATTAATCACATTGGCACTTAGACATACCAGCCAATAATTTGTGCTATATGGCTTTGTTCATGAGAGAATACAGTAAAATAGGGTTCAGTTGAAGCTATTTTAATGCTTACACATTTAAAGCAGCCACAACACAATGGACACAAAATCTAGCTTGAATAAGAACTATTTACAGAAAAGGCCCTACCTTATCTTTCAAATTTTCGATCTCACAACACAAAGGTTATCTGCCATCAAAGTATAAAGTAAGAAAATGAATTAAAAAAAGTCATTAAATCAATAATCAAAGAAAAATCAATAGATACTGTACCACAAATAATTATTAGTGGTAAAAGTAGTCTATCAGTTAAACTGTCTCGTAAGATAAACAAAAAGTTGACAATTATTAAATTAGTTCAAGTTGTGGGGGGAGACACATTTATGTTCCAAGGAACTTGCTTCATCTTTTTCAGACCATTTTTTTACAATTCTGACCATTTTAGGGCCTAAGTGGACAAACACATAGCGAAACACCACAAGATATTTATGAACAAAAAGCTGCTTCAACACAACCAGTGACTCACTTCTTAGTCTTTTGGGGACCCCTTCCCCTCCTACACAAATGAGTGAATCCATTAACAGCCACTGTTACGGCGCATAAATGCATGTCCCTGCACAGGATAATACAGATCAATGAAGCTGAGTTGCCCTACAATGATCTCAGAAACACCCTGCACCTTAAAGCCAGACTTCTTGTAAAAAGGCACCAGGAAGTCCTCACACATGAGCATTGCACGGCGGACATATGGTAGACAGCGGAGATACTGTAAGTAACGCCACAGCAGGATGGATCCCTTGCCCTGCTGGCGAAAGGTCCGATGGACTGCCAGGACATGGATGTGGACAGTAGTCCCATGAGGCTTATGCAAAGTCAATGCATCCTGTGACGAAAGACAACCAACATGAGTCATGTCATTTACACATACACCTATGACAAATGCAAAAGTAACTTCAAAGTTACATAAAAAAAGATAAAGATAATAAGCATAACAAAGAACATTTTGTACAGGTGTGATTGACATATGTATATATGTAGGCCTATATGCATGTATACACAGTATATTTAATAAAATAAACTGTGGTAAACTTTACAATTCAACCTTCTATGTGTCTATGTGAATATATTTTGAAATGTAATTTATTCCTCTGATCAAAGCTGAATTTTCAGCATCATTATTCCAGTCTTGTTGTTTTTACTCCAGCCAAATAAAAATATGGAATATTTACAGTGGTAAGACGGTCCTGGTCCCAGAGTGACCCAATGATAAAAGCGACCAGCCTTCCCTGTTCAAACCAGCCCAAAGAAAGCTCAGGACAGAGGGTTAGGAAGTGTCGGACCTCATCCAGATGAAGAGGACATTCCCCAGACACAGATATAAATGCTGAAAAAACATGATAAAAGAAATTTCGTAAAAATTAAGTCATTCACATATTCTTATTCTGTGACAACTTATTTACATTATGTGATGGTTTTTTACTTGAAGTTGTTTTTGGGACTTTTTAGAAAAGTCTTACTTGGTTCTATAAGGTTTTATTTGTGAGTTAACCCACACTTTAAATGCACACAAGAAGACCACTCAGGATCATCTTTCTTTCGTTAACTTAAAATTAATTTCATACCATTTCTTATACAGGTATGTTCCTATATTAAGCCTTAAAAGCAAAAAGTCAACAATTTAAATGATGAGGTCTTCATTAGCCCCATAGAACAATACAATTGGCCTATAATTTCAGTCATAGTTATCTCAAGAGAATGCCATTTTACCTGTACACTTTATGTGGAATAAAGTCCAAGTTCCTACCTAAAATTAACATCTGCACTTCACAAGAAGAAAAATGTATCAATCCTAAAATATTAAATAATTATCATAGGAAATATCATAGAAAGCATTACATTTCATTAATTATTAAACTAATTATAAGTAAAATGTTTATGGTTAAACTGTGTTTCTTGAAAAGTATTTCTTCAATTAATGTTTTGTAAGATAGAACCTTATAATTCCATGCAGAAGTGTTTTTTAGAATAAAAATGATCTAACTGCATTTGATATGTTCTAAAAAAAATCCCCATTTACAAATTTAAGAGGAGTTTGGATATAATAAAGTTTTTTTTTATATTTAGATTCTCTGTCTTTATTATGTTTTGAAGAGACTTTCTCAAAACTGCATAGAATGCAAATAGAATATGTTTGATGATTGTGCCTTACCTTCTCTCTCTATCTCGAATACACTGATGGCGTCCTCCGTGTTGAGGGAACGAAACTCGCTGGCAGGAAGAGTGTGCCGGCGCTGGCGACCGGGGGAGATGGGAACTCTGTGGCTGTGGAGGGGCTTCAGGAAAGGCAGTGCGCTCTGTACTGACATGTTGTCTATATGCTGTTATGTGTGTTGTTTTATATTTAAAATATTCAGATATCTTACAGATCGTCAGACTTTAGCAACTGTGTGAAAACTGAACACTGAGAGACGCGCCATGCCAATTTATACCCACCCCTCCACCTTCTTAAAACCCATTAGGCGCATAAGCTTTAAACCAGCCCCTATTTCACAATGAGTCATACTTACCGAAACCATTGTGTGCCTTTATTATAGAAATTAACGAGAAATTAAAAAAGATATAAATGAAATGCATAATTTAAAAAACAACTAACATTTACTCACTTTCAAGCTCCAAGCTGGAGAATTTTAAGGGTTTACAATAAAGACGTTTTTATTGTACCAGTACTCTGTAACGCCATCAGACCAGATTATATCTGCAATCATAAACAGGGCCTAAAAAGAATATAAAACATGTTTTAGTTCATCTGTCACGTTTTGTTTAGCCATTTTAAAACTAGACCTAAGTGCATTTAAAGTAATAAAACATTCGGAGTTATACTGACACCATGCGGCTGATTTCCAGTCTGTTCTTTTGATGCTGGGGTGGAGCAGCAGTTGAATTGTCATAGACAAGCATGACCAGGCTATTAAATAAACCGGCCAATACCAATACATGTTAAATGAAGCAATTAATTAAGCAATTAATAAACAAAATTACAATCGTGTTTGGTATGCCAGAGTGGTCTTCGCGTGATTCGATAATATTTGCATTAAAAGCAATTGCATTTTGTTTAGTTCTGTAAAATGAATGTATAGATCTTCGAGACGGGAAACACTGATGTAATATCAGGACAGTGGTAACAGGTGGCCCGTCCTCCGAGCGGCGCTCTACGTACAGACGTAAACACGTGCTGCTTCTGCTCACAGGTTCTGTTCATTTCTCTATCCCTCTCTCCTCCCGCATCATTCAGCAGCAGCAGAGATGGCGGACCCCGCCACAGCAACGCACTCTTCGGCCGTAAGCCCAAGCTCAGAGCCGCCGTCCCGGGCGCTGTCTCCCACGGCAGGCGGAACGCAACGACTCTTGTTTACGCATGACCTGGTCTCCGGTAAACACCGCGGAGCGATGCGCTTCGGGCTCGTACGTATGATTTACGGCGAAGAGGATTTTGAGGATTCTGACTCGGAGACTGGCGGCGATGGCGGAAAGAGAGGAGGTGGTGTTGGTGGTGAAGGCGCTACCGGTAACTCGGACAACGAGAGCGGGGCACCGGGCACACGATCATGGCCTCTCAGTAGAGGATTCGTTCGAGTTCAGTGGTATCCCGAGGGGACGAAGCAGGATGTTCGGGAAACGAAGGTAACGAAAAACGCAGTTAATCGTGCTTTAGGTTTGATTGTTCTATTTAGCCAGACCTATTGTATTATCAGACATTTCGCTTGCACGCTTTCTAACGCCAAATTTAGTCATTTAAACGAGGCCGAGATACTTTGATGATCTTTTTACCTTACCAACGCTTCTTTTTTATCTTCAGAGCATAAATCAGACGTAATGGTAATGGTTATCATCGCCAGATATTGTGTTTGTATGCGAGCGTTTCCCTTGGTTTTTGACATACCATTTTACATCGCACATAAGATTTGTACACAGGGTGTAGTTACTTTTAAAACGTGTATAAATAAACCAATATCTTAGATTAAGCATTCAATGAAGGAGTCAAAATCTGATCAGCTATGAGATCTCAACCCCTTTACAAGGAGATAATCTCAAACGTATCATTTATTTAACGGTGGACAGCATATACAGTACAATCACTTGTCAATATTTATTTTGTAATTCGACAAATAGTAAACAATGTATGTGCACAATAGCGCCGGGCATATAGGCCTTCTGACTGTAATGCTTCTGGAGGTTTTTATTTTGTAGGATGGTTTGCTGATGTGCTCCTTTGTGTTAAAGCATAATGGACTAGCTCTCACCAGAACTCACCCTTTTATTGTTCAGGTCTCAGCTATAGTTTTAAAAACACGAAATGAAAATGAAACGGAGGTCAGTGTTGTCCCTATCAAAAACATACCATCTTCACCATCAACAACCACCACCCCACCCTTTAATGCTTTGGGAATGCAGAAATTCAGAAAACAGAAATTCAATAGCTTGTTGTATAATTATCATACTGACAAAACCACTGCAGAACTATGCCTTCTTTCAATCCACACAAAAGAAAGAAAGAGAACAGAGTGTCAACTGGTATGATTTTGATGTATCATGACCTTATTTATTGCAGCATGACTGAGCTGTGTGGATGCTTTATGATGCCTTCATTTGGTCTTTTTCAGTCATTATGTTTAAGCATTAATGTCTATATTATAAAAATTGATTTAAGTATGTCTCAGAGTCTTTAAATTTTTTACTTTTGTTGTGCATAACCACTCTTATTCACCTGTCTTTACTATTAGCAATGTCAGAGACAGTATGAAGTGTAGTTATCGGAAAAGTATACCTTTTTTATACTGTTTACTAAAACGACAGCATATGGTTATGGTATGCTGGCAATAAAGGCAGGAGTCGGCTGTCAATACTTAGAAGTCGTACGCTCATGATGATTTTGTCCTTTTAAGTTGTAAGAAAATCCTTCTTTTTTTAAGCAAAGCTGTCTTCCTAACTTTGCAACCATTTTAAAACAGTACTGAAGTGTCCTGGGTGTCAGACTGTCCATGCTATGTGGACACAACGCCTGATACACAGATCAGTGTCTTGCCTTTTTAAAGGACTCCTGTTCCCCATCTCATATGTTCAACAGGATTCAACATCCTTAAACTCACAATGTTTGAATAAACAGTTTCATGTTCGGCATCTCTTGTAACAGACTGATATACTGTGTGTCAAGCGTCTATTTAAACCTTAATACCTCTATTCTAGTTCATTACTTTGTCCTTCTAGTTGTATTAGAATACACAGAAAGCTTATACTGATATATACATGAATACACCTTTGCATAAACACAAATAATAGTAAATTGATGTTGTTGTAAAGGCAACCGTACCTTCTTTTTTAACAACATATTTTAGGTCTGGTCTTCTGTCACGGTGATGTCTTTGTGACATCATGCAAATAAGTCTACTATCATTTAAAGACTATACAGGACACCAAATACAGTGATAATTTAATATTCAAGTTTTCTATTTTGCATAGGAATCTATGGTTTACCTGCAGAGAGATTTATGCTGGGTTTTCTGAGGTCTTCAGTTGATTTAACTGTAGTCTGAAACCAAGACTGTCACCCACATTTATTCCTTCAATTCACATTTATTCCTTTAATGCTTTCAAAGTGCAGTGCACACACAATTTTTTAACTCTGGTGGTTGTAAGTGTAAACCTGTTGGTTTGTGGAAATAAATGGTATCAGATGATGTTAGTATGTGTCTAGGTTAAATTAATGCATTACAGTTACTTCTCCATGTAATGTAAATGGTTAATCTGTGGTAGATTGTGGTGTTGATAGCATCAACTGGGAGGAACACCATGCAGAGGATGATCCGATGGATGTTTTTAATGCCTTTGTCATGTTTTTTTTCAGGCAAGATTAACCTCAGTGCTGTTGCATATAGTCATAAGATAACATTTTGTTTTGTGATTATTTATTTTTATATTGATTACATGGTCAAAAAAATATCAGTAGGATAAGATGTGTAAAATAAATGAAAACACTTTTTTATGTCTTAGAACTAATGTCATAATGTTGACATCATTGCCAGTGATGCATGTCCTGTACCAATGATGTCAGGCAGTTGATTTTGGCCCTTAAAGCCCTCCATTTAGATGGTAGAAGCATTATTGAATATATATATATATAGAGAGAGAGAGAATTCGAATTGTACATTTAATTTCGAATTGCATAGGTATTTTATGGCTAACATGACTTTCACATCATTTATACTGTATATTTGTAATCCATAATGTTAAAATACAGTGACAGATTGTCTTCTTGGTAGGTTTGCATCATAATACAGCCTCGTTCTGTCGACGTTTCATTATTTGGAACTGTCCCAGTGTCTGTGGATTGAATCAGTGGCACAGTTTGGTGCATATGTAATGTAATGTAAAACATCTGCTAATCACAGTGAGATGGAACCATTTATGTACGATTAGGATTAGGTAAGGTGTTTTAAAACATAGATAAAAGGGGTGGGCCTGTTTTTAAGGCGTGGCTCCTGTTGTGCTGCAGTGTGATGCTGCAGTCTCTTCTGTCCTCGTACACACACATACAAGCGTTTTGTTCATAAGTGTGTAAAGTAAACAGAAACATGAAGTGAGCAAGTTCTTATTGATCTTTGTAATGAAGCCTTATTTTGGGCTCAGGCAGTGAAGGTTACTGATGAACAAGATGCAGTACGGGCATCTCCCACTCAAGGCAGGTGCACCACGAGTAAGCGTTTTTGGGGAATTTTGCATTAAGAATGTCTGATTTTGTGATGGTAATTGCCAGGATTTTTCTTGATAGTTATGATCAGTGACAGATGTTGACAATAAATGTAGGTGGGACAGATTCTGGGTTGTACTGCAGGCTAACCTTGATTAAATTTAACTATCAAATGACCGGACACATACAGAAGACTGTCTAGTGTTGTTGCGTTTTTAATCTAAAGGGTGACATTCTAACGTTGACTGGCAGACTAAAATCATATATAGAATGCTTTTTTAGATTATTTTAGATTTACACATTATTGTGCTTTTAATACTGTGGTAATATTCAAGAGGAAATCAAAGGACTATATCCAGGTAAATAAGATATTGAAAACAGTGGGGAAATTATGTTTTTGTTTGTTTCACATAAATTTAACTACCTTTTGTCGTAATTTTTTTTTGCAGTTTTTCTTTTGCAGTATTTATGTGTATTTTAAAGTTATTCAAAAGTAAACTACTAATAGACAGACGCACACACCTGGGCGGAAGATATCTTCCGGTGTGTTTTTTTTTTTCGGTCTGGCTAGCGGTTAATAACTATTTATCTTTGATTTAATATGACATTTTATACAGTTCTTTCTGATTTTTGAATCTGATTTGCTGAGAGTTAGTTAGGCCCAGTTTTAGGTCCACGACAAATATACTTTTTAGTTTTTATGTTATTTAGTCATCCCCCACACTTCATGAGGTCTTCTCGAGTTAGCAGCTTGCTAAAAAACCCTCATATGCTCAGACATACACTGAGCATGTATAACCCATCACACAGCATTGTTTTGGATGTCCATTTTAAAATATAAATAATATAAGCTGTCCAATCAAGTTGCGACTTTACAAGTAAGCTGTTAGGTTCGGTATCTTTAGGTTCGATGTGAAAATGCCAGTCTGAATGCTAAGCGAAGCAGGACTAAATGTATAAGTTGCCCACGCATGTATTAGACACATAAAATTGCAAAAATTTAAGTGTCGGAACATCTCACCCAGACCTGCCTGAAACATCTTGTGTAACCACACCGCCACAAATCTACTTCAGTTCGTGGTATGATTTGACTGCCAAAAGACCGCCCAAATGTATACGCAAGTAAGGTGGGCGTACCTGGCAGTACAATTGCTTTGGAGCCTGATGTTCCAAATATGGAAAGAGGCCTTACATTTCCGTCACACGCTTGCAGTATTCGACCAATCACTACGCACTGGTTAACTGACCAATCATAGCACACCTCTCTTTTCAGAGCGATAAGCTTTGTAAAAAATTCACTATAATACTTAATACAAACATGCACTTTTATGAACCGTAACTCGATAATATTCATTTTAGACGTGTCATATGACCCGATTAACAAAAGTTTTTCGTTCGTATTCCTTTCTAATTTGTTTGTTATTTATATATATAACATAAACGTTTATCGTTTCATATTCCCTTCTTATTATTTTCTTATTTGTTGCACAATGTGTGCCATGATTATTTGTTTTGTTAAAATATACATCTTATTTTACGCACCAAAATATTTTTTCATGCAAATATAAGGGGAAGAATACACGTGTGTTCTCTTTTAGCAGAGAATGGCTTGTATTTTCCTTATCATTGCATAAATTTAACTGCGACAACAAAATATCTTAGTGTAAGATATGCTATCTTGGCACTATTGGTAAATATGAGCATGAAGGCTTTAAAAATAAATCTGTAATGTTTCTTCTTTTGATCTTTTATTTAAAAAATCTACAATATTCCAAAATTTCATTAGTCAAACAATTTGAAGTAGGGGGAATATCAAATTCAGTGGTGGAAAGAGTACTGGAAATTTCTACTTAAGTACAAGTACTGTTACATTGCTGAAATTGTACTCAATTACAAGTAAAAGTACTGGTGTTAAAAAAGTAATTGAGTAAAAGTAAAATTTACTCTTCTCAAGAACTACTCGAAGTACTAGTTACTCGTTACTTTTTAGGCGGTGTAATTTAATGAATTAAGAATAATGATTAATAATCAAATTTGGAGATTTATATAGAAAATAGCTACTTTTAACAAAACACATCTTTACCTTACTGATAAAGCATATAACTTGTGTCTATATTGTCTTAATGCACAGTGAGGAGAAGAATTTGAGTGGCCAAAGACTCTTCAAAGAGCACAGCTGGAAAATTGCAGTAATCTGTTGAATTTTGGGGTCAGAAAGCATTTAATAAAAAATAATGGAAAACTGCACCTCCATCACCACAAGTTGTTTGGGACAGTTTTCAAGAAACAAATATTTTGCTCTTATTCAAAAATAAACTCCACCATATTAATCTGCCATACTGGAACTTCAACCAGGACTGGGGTCTATGGCCATAGTAAATGAAAAATAGTTTTTTGGCAGCAATAACACGAAGGTTTGGTGCAGACAGGGATAAAAGAATGCCCCATGTCCACAGTTAAATATGTCGCCATATCTTTATTGTTGTGAACCTACTTTTATACCAAAGGTTCTGGACATCTTGTTCAGATACATGGCATCATGTTTTATATCAAATACTTTTAAAACAAATAGAAAAATCTAAACCTGACTTGCTATGCTAGAAATATTATAATAGGTCGTGGTTAGATCTTCCATCAGCACACTGGTTCAAAGTAAACATCAAAATAAACAAAAAATGGGTCACTGAACACAAAATCAAGATCCTGCCATAGCCATCCAAGTTCCCTGACCTGAACCCTATAGAAAATTAGTGGGATAAACTGAAGAAGAGGGAGCACCAACATTTGAAGGATCTGGAGAAATTCTTTATGGAAGAATGGACTCGGATGACTCTCAATGAATTCTCAAACCTCATCAGACTGAAAAGAAAACACTCAGAGCTGTTTTTCTTATAAATTAAGTTGCGGAAATTAAGATTGTATTAAATACAAGGGTGCCAATAATTGTGGCCAACTTGTATGGAAGAAAAATATTTTTTTTCTCAATGTGATATTCCCGTCACTTCAACTTCTTTTTCAATGAAATGTTGGAATATTGTAGATTTTTCAAATAACCGTATGTATACCGCTGTGGACGATATATTGTGTCGATATTTAGATATTTTTATATATATATATATATATATATATATATATAATATATATATTTTATTATACTATTAAAGGTCTCTTATTTTGCCTGTTTTCGTGATCCTGGTTGGGTTTTTTGTGTGTAATACAACATGCCAATTCATTTTTTTTTTATAGCAATATTTTACCTTTATTGTTCACTGCTGTGTCATCCTTGTTCAATGAAGCCTCTCCCTCTGAAATACGTAATGGACTCAGATTGGTAAACTAGCCCAGTGTGTTGTGATGGGTTATCCGCCCAGTGCGGGACTGCGTGTTGTCTGGAAAAGTCACACCCCTTACCATAACGGGTATTTGCATATGCTCCGGTATATTCTAAAGTAGGCATGGGCTGAATACCTGTATCAAGGTATACCGCCGTTAGGAAAGTTACTGTTATAAAACCACTTAGTTTCTATTATATCCCGTTCCTAGGTTTGAGCTGTTTTGTGCAGGAATCCATCAGGTTCTGATGCATATCCATATGTTGTTTATGCTTAGTTAGTTGTTTGCTCATCTGCATTTAATTTATTTATGTATACTGTGTGAAAGTGTGTATGTGTAAATGCCAATCCTTGTTAGAGATTGTGATCACATTTTTTTCATACTATGATGAGGACGTGATGCCCATGTCTACTATGGCGAGGGACGGAACACGGAGTGGTTTCTCGTTAAACCGGTTTCTGGGATGTGACAATTACAGTTTTAAAGGTTAACCGTGATAATAACTCCCAACAGTTAGTATTACCGCGTAATATTTTAATTACTGTTAAACGATACGGCTTGACAACCCCATGTCCAGCATTAAACAAAGTTATCAAGAGTATAACATGGATGCAAGACGAACGTGGGTTTTGTTCATTTATGTCAGGAGAGTAAATCGGAAGTATTGACATTCCGGTGTTTCCGACAGAATTATGTGACACTATGGGGGCTAAACCTATTTTCTGCTATTGTATTCTATAAAGAAATTTTAGTTAGTGTGTAATGTTGCTGTTAGAGTATAAACAAATACATAAAGAATACAATAGCTATAGTAGTAATTTAATCATTGGCTCTATAGATATGAATGGTGATAATGGTAAAAATGAGAGTTCACAAACAGTGAAAACATGTAGAGCATGTGCCATCAAAAAATTAAGCAAAAAAGTGTTAAATAGGTTAACTAATTTATTTATTACCATATATTAACGGAGTCATTCTTTTTTCCGGTCTATATAAACGCTGAAACGCTCTGATAGGTAAAGCTGACCAGGTCTGTCGTGATTGGTACAATGCTTGGAGCATGTGTCTGAAGTCCGAGTTTACGCTTATCTTAATTAACACTAATAACAGAAGGGTTAGTTTTGCCTTTTTGTATTGGACCTAAATTGGATAATAAAACAAGCAGATTGACTAGGAGACATTTGCAAGCAGGACTTCAAAGGATGTTTCATAGAAGTATTTTAGGTATTCGCACACACACACACACGATATTAGTGTATTACACAGATCAGCTTTAACTCTTCTCTTAGGAAGGCCTCGCCCCTTTTTTGGCGTAGTCCTTTGGGCGGATGTTTTTCAAAAACTCAATAATAGTGACATCATTAACTCGGGAAGTATAGGGATGTATTCCGATTCCAGCCATTCACTGTAGTCCTTGAAAAGCGAATTCTGCTAAAGACAATATCTCGCTTGGCGTTGAACTTTTTTATAGGTTTTTTATTTTGCAGATATTGATTATACTCTAACAGCAACATTACACACTAACTAAAATTGGAAAACTGTTTGGAGTTAACCCATAAGATAAGCGCACACTCTCTCAGCACAACAGAGTAATGTTAAGTTTGTGATTTATTATGTTTTCAACTTTATGCGCGCGTTGCGCAGACCTATCAGTTTATATCAAACACAAGTGCAATTAATGAAAGACACTTTCTCCTGCGGTACATGCCGATCGGTCTGAGCAGCGCTGCTTGATGTCCGACAAACCAAATATATTGATAAGTTTGGGACACAGGGCAGAAGTGAAGTGAAGTGAAAGTGACCTATTTGTCACTTGAAACATGACCTCTGCTTTTAACCCATCCAGAGAGTAGTGAACACACACACAGCAAGTGGTGAACACACGTACACCCGGAGCAGTGGGCAGCTATCACTGCAGCGCCCGGGGAGCAAGTAGGGGTAAGGTGCCTTGCTCAAGGGCACCTCAGACGTTACCCTCTGGAACTGAGAATCAAACCGGCAACCTTATGGTCAAGAGTCCGATTCTCTAATCATTAGGCCACGACTGCAATGTAATCATGTGGCACCCATTACGGCGACAGCAGAAGCTAAAGGAGGAATTTAAGCAGACTCATGCTCATGATGCATTCAAATCATTGCGGTTGGCAATCAACTGCGTTCTGTGCCTGAGCAACAAACAAAAACATTTTTCTAAACTACCTAATAAAGAAACGAAACGAAATATAATCTACCATTAAAAACAAAACTAAACTATTTTAATACTTTATTTAGTCTGACACTGTTTAAACTGTTAAAATAGTTTAGACTAAATAGTGTCATTCACATCATTAATTCAAATTCGTGCCCCAACACAGTTGACAATCAAACTTTGGGTTCTGCACCTGAGCCACAAACATAAAAATACAGAATGAAACGAAATATGAATAATTTGCCATTAAAAACAAAAACTTAACTATTTTAATTGCCGCAACCGCCTAGGGCTGTCACGATTATGACAATTGGCTGACGATTCATTGTCTGATTTTGAGCTTTCATATTTAATTCTCATACATTTTTGATTCAGCTTTGAAATGACCATATTGTTCTGAATATAATAATATGTTTTTTTTCTTGGAAATCCATCGGAAGAAATGGGGTCATCATGTATTTAAGGTTTAGGCTTTTACCTGTCAATAATTCAATTATTTTACTAAATTGAGTAAATAAGGGGTGAATTAGCCACCATTAAAATATAATCAGTCATAGAAAAGCCTCTAGTCTGTTTTTTCTCACTTGCAAGACTACAATACAATTTTACTTCTATGTTCATTCAATTTTGGTAGACTGGTTTTCACACTGAGATTAACTTAAAAATAAGTACAGTACAGTTTAATCTTTTTTATGGTATATGCCATATGAACCTGTCAACCCTGGCCCTAAGTGCTAGATTTATTATAGATCACGTATAATGCAGACAGTTCGGAAAAAATGTAGAAATATGGGAGAATACACTGTTAACTACACGTGTGTGTGTGTGTGTGTGTGCGCACATCACACCAGACTCGGGGCTTGCACACACACCAAGCTCATTGAAAAAGAGAGAGCATGCTAATGCTGGAGAGGATGCACACACGCTACTCTCATCAAACACGTCGGAAAAGAGAGATGCGGAAGCACTGTTTATCCAATAGTTAATCGATCGCAGATACAGTCATTATCACGGATGGATAACACAAATTACAAAATGTGGTTCCAAATATATGTGGACATCCATTAATATGCCTCGGCAGCCCGCCCAAGTGAAGTCAATGTGTGTGAAACACTGCAACAGTACAGAACACATGCCACACCACAGAGTTTTGCTTTAAATTACAATTTTCATATATAGACTTCATTCTAGACTTTGCCAAATAAATAGATTTTTACTATTGTAACTACTGTATGTGAAAGCGAGTAACATTGTTCTTGGCTGATCACATGGCTATTGATTTGCTAAGCTTTTTTGTCTGAAAAAATATTGTCATGTTATCTGAATAAGACTGTTTATTGTTTTTTGTTCAGAATAAAAGCATAAGAGTACTGCACTGCACTTGTTTACTTATCGCCTGTCTCTTTTTCCACCCAAAACCCTTTCTAGCTGAAACTTGAAGATCGATCTATTGTGCCTAGAGACTTCGTCCGGCATTTGAATTTGAATGTAAGTTGTATTATCCCTCACGACTAGCTTTTAAATGGCTGTTTATTAAACAATTCAGCTGCTATATGTTTAACTAATCATGTTGCAATGTATTTTAGAAGTTATTCAAATGTAGCACACATTGTAAGTTTTGGCACTGGTATTTAAAGCTGTTGTTCTCTGTCTCCATCTTACAGAACAAACAGTGTGGTATTGTGACCAACATAACCACTGAATGTGCAGTGAAGCTTGTAGGGACCAACTGCGTCCTTTATCCTGTTAACAGTAAAGATCTGCAGCATGTCTGGGTGAGTTTGTTCTCTTATGTCAATTTTACAGGTATGGTATATTCTAAATGGGAGAAAACGCTAGTTATGAATGTAACTGTGATTCTGTGAATTCCGGATGACTGCCAGAGGCAGTGTAACATTAGTGGATTATCGCAGCACCAGCCAGATAGGTAGAGAAAATATACCAACAAAGTCACATGGTGACATTTGCTGAGTGTCAGGTGAAATAAGCCCGTGACGCTCAGCATTCTGTCTCGGTATGCCTTTCTGAGTGACAAGAATCTAGAAAACCTACCTAGAAAAAAATCAACACTGCTCCTGGATCTGCAACCAACGACCACAAATTCCCTTCTGATTCCAAGAAGCCCTCCATCCCATGAGCAAAGCATCGGTCATGACTCTCGCCAAGGAAATAACACCCAAGTGGACTCCGGCCAGTAGAAACTCCCGCCATCTCCATTGACTCAATGCCTGTATGCAGTCATGTGAAACCACAATAAGCCGCTGGCGGTGTCTGGCGGGGCTTATCCGCAAGCCGTTGTTCCACATCTGGAGTGGTTGAAGGTGCAGCAGGCCCAATGGGATTACTACCGTGGCAGCCGCTAGCATGCCCATCGCCCTTAGATGTTTCTGTGCGGAAACGCGGCAGAAGCCGAAGTATGGTGGTTGCTTGCTCTTGCGAAAGGGTATAGGATGTATAGGATAATGCAATGTAAGTTGCTTTGGATAAAAGCGTCTGCTAAATGCATAAATGTCTACTCTTGAGCGTCTGAAACGTCTTTGGTCCAGCACCTGGATTCGTTTGGCCACTTTATCTCTCTTAATACCTCTTTTAACATCAGTCCCGCACTTTATTTTCTCAATTCTGCATGTTTTAAAACCGAAACGAAAAGATCAGCCACGCAAGTGCTTTGCTTCCGATGGACACGTATCCTTTGTATTAGGCAAGATTTAGAAAGGTGCACCTTTCAGAAAATGTAGACAAATAAAGATGAAGAAAATGACAATTCAATAACACCCCCCATCCCCCGGTCGTATTGCTTTCACCTTTTCACCTCGTTTGAGTTTGCAGGTCTGAAGAGGGTACATTCACACACCTCGTGAAAACATGAGGAGCAAGAGACAGTCTGAATGTCAGAGCTCTGAACTGGTATACTTGGCCTTGAAACGCAGGAAGTTTCTATTGGAACTTGAAAGTACGCCGTGCCTATTAGGTCGACACAAACAAACCAGTTGCCTCTCGTCACAGCCCGAAGAACGTCAGCTATATGCAGCATACAAAAGCTGAGCATTCAGAAGCTGATTTAAACGTCTCAAATCTAGAGATGGACGGAAACCGCCATCCTTTGGAACAAGAAAATTGGTTTAATAGAAGCTGTCCCTTTTAACTAGGGGATGAACTGCTTCCAAGGCTCCCTTCTCTAACAGGGGACAAATCTCCAGGGAAAGTGTAACAGAACGAGTTGAACCTGGGGGGGCGGCGTCGAAACTGTGCTGCATAACCCCTGCTCATGGTCATTAGAACCCAGGGGTCTGATATGATGTTCCTCTAATAATCCAGCTGTACTGCTGAAAATCGATTGACAGCCGGCCCGAGAGATTCAGACTTTATGAATGCGGCTTTTGGTAGCGTTGGATTGAAAACCTCTAGCCTCTTCTGCAACCCGAGAAGAGGGGCACGAGGCTGTGGCTACATAGCGATGACGAGCCTGGGCCATCGGTGCCCGAAAGGTAGAGCTTCGGGTGCTCTGTAAGCTGACTCACTCTCTTCTCTAACAGCTCTGGAACAGTGGCTCCAAAGAGATAACCAGGAAACAAAAAGAAGGTCTCAGAGTTTTTTTACAGTCCTTTGACAGCCGTGCCTGGGCAACCATACCTGTCGTCGGGCTGCCAAAAGCATGGCAGTTAGAGCACCCAGTTCATGAGTCACGTGCCCCATGGACAGGAGAGCCGTCTGCAGATACTGAGAAACGGAGGGATCTACATTCGCTGAATCCAACGTACTGGAAGTGGCAATAAGCAACTGACAGATTGTGTTTTCTGTCCGAGTTATAAACTCAGCAAAAAAAGAAACGTCCCTTTTTCAGGACTGTGTATTTCAACAATAATGTTGTAAAAATCCAAATAACTTTACAGATCTTCAATGTAAAGGGTTTAAACAATGTTTTCCATGCATGTTCAATTAACCATAATCAATTAATTAACATGCACCTGTGGAATGGTCGTTAAGACCTTAACAGCTTACAGAGAGTAGGCATTTAAGGTCACAGTTCTAAAAACGCAGGACACTAAAGAGACTTGTCTACCGACTGTGAAAAACACCCAAAGAAAGATGCCCAGGGTCCCTGCTCATCTGCGTGAACGTGCATTAGGCATGCTGCAGGGAGGCATGAGGACTGCTGATGTGGCTAGGGCAATAAATTGCCATGTCCGCACTGTGAGACGCCTAAGACAGCGCTACAGGGAGACAGGAAGGACAGCTGATCATCCTCGCAGTGGAAGACCACGTGTAACAACACCTGCACAGGATCGGTAGATCCGAATATCACACCTTCGTGACAGGTACAGGATGGCCACAACAACTGCCCGAGTCACACCAGGAACACACAATCCCTCCATCAGTGCTCAGACTGTCAATAGGCTGAGAGAGGCTGGACTGAGGGCTTGTAGGCCTGTTGTAAGGCAGGTCCTTACCAGACATCACCAGCAACAACACCGCCTATGGGCACAAACCCACCTTCGCTGGACCAGACAGGAGTGGCAAAAAGTGCTCTTCACTGATGAGTCACGGTTTTGTCTCACCAGGGGTGATGGACGGATTCGTGTTTATCGTCGAAGGAATGAGCGTTACACCGAGGCCTGTACCCTGGAGCGGGATCGATTTGGAGGTGGGGGGTCCGTCATGGTCTGGGGCGGTATATCACATCACCATCGGACTGAGCTTGTTGTCATTGCAGGCAATCTCAATGCCTTGCGGTACAGGGAAGACATCCTCCTCCCTCATGTGGTACCCTTTATGCATGCTCATCCGGACATGATCCTCCAGCAGGACAATGCCACCAGCCATACTGCTCGTTCTGTGCGTGAGTTTCTGCATGACAGCAATGTCAGTGTTCTGCCATGGCCAGCGAAGAGCCCGGATCTCAATCCCATTGAGCATGTCTGGGACCTGTTGGATCGCAGGGTGAGGGCTAGGGCCATTCCCCCCAGAAATGTCCAGGAACTTGCAAGTGCCTTGGTGGAAGAGTGGGGTAACATCTCACAGCAAGAACTGACAAATCTGGTCCAGTCCATGAGGAGGAGATGCACTGCAGTACTTCAAGCAGCTGGTGGCCACACCAGATACTGACTGGTACTTTTGATTTTGAGCCTACCTTCATTCAGGGACACATTATTCTATTTCTGTTAGTCACATGTCTGTGAAACATTTTTAGTTTATGTCTTATGGTGTTGACTCTTTTAGTGTTCATACAAATATTTACACATATTAAGTTTACTGAAAGTAAAAACAGTTGAAAGTCAGAGGACGTTTCTTTTTTTGCTGAGTTTATAAGCGGTGGACTCGTAAGCCTTTTTCAGCAGAGAATCTGTGCGGCCACACTGTGCATTAGGGCATCATACATTACCTTGTAAGGCCTCATCATTGGCTGCGACGTTGCATGGTGGCATGGTGGTGGCATGGTAAAGGAATTCTCAGCCTGAAAAACACATTAGTCTGAGCCGCCTAAACAGATTTATCCAGCCCCGGACGGGCAACTGCCATACTGAGTACAGCTAAGGTCAGCTAAGGCTCATCAGAGGCGGACTGAGTATGCTCTGTCGATCGAACTGATCCCCCACTTGAAACATCAGCTGCTAATATCTCAGTAAAGACATCTTGAGGGGAAGGTGGAACAGTAGTGTCTACAGGTTTCCCATGATCCTTAAACAGGGAATCAGAAGTGCTTGTAGATAATGCATCTAATTCAGTATGATGCGAGAGAAACATGGATTGAGAATACGCATCGCTCATTTTCTGACTTGGACCGGTGCCAGCCCCATGATCCTGCATCTGGTTCACAGTAGTGACAGGTGGATGTAATG
Source organism: Triplophysa siluroides (assembly GCA_006030095.1). Taxonomy (NCBI): domain Eukaryota; kingdom Metazoa; phylum Chordata; class Actinopteri; order Cypriniformes; family Nemacheilidae; genus Triplophysa; species Triplophysa siluroides. Next base: position 6,172,180 of record VCII01000203.1, on the reverse strand, counting down.
AATGGAGGAGATGCCTAGCTCCGCCATTTCCAAAGATAGCACAGCAACCGTCTTAGAAAGTGAGGTTTCCTTCTTCTTAAACGAAGGGCAGGTCATTGCAGAGGATGCGCAATGCTTCTTAATCCGCTGGACAGCGGGATCCATCTGCCCGAGATGCACTGTCCTACTCGGCGAGACGGGGCCGCCGCTCCGACATAGATAAGAGGCTGCAGTGTATACATGGATCCGTCAGCGCATCCTTCAGATGCTGAACACCCAGGCAAGATGGGCAAAGCACATGACCATCGTCCGAAATTGGGACATAGTTTACATGTCAGTGGGAAACCAGTGACAATCGATCCGTGAGACATGATCTCTTGTAGATAACACCCTCGGATTTCCTCAATAAGGTTTAAAAAAACACTGAGCAGATCAAACAGAATTAAATATATGAGAATATGTTATATGGCTGCTGGTTGGACCGAAGCTGCTTGAAAACAAACAAGGAAAAGTAGCACTTGATAATGCGGGTAACCAATGTTAGCGGAGCACTGCTAACAAATAAGCATGGAAAAAACTAGCCACCAGGAAGCACTGAGAGGCACAAAAATATTCCAATCCACGAACGGTGCAGAAGTGCGCCGACACAGTTTATGAGGATGAGGCTTCGCTGCTCTGATAAGCTGCACTTGCCAGTATGAATATCAATCTATCACAACGCCCTATTTGTTACAGGCGAGAAAACGAAAGGGACAGAATGCTTAGCATCACAGGCTTATTACTCCTGACCCTCAGTTTACGTCACTTTGTGACTGTTGGTATATATTCTCAACCTATCTGGCTGGCCCTGTGATAATCCACTAGTGTTACACTGCCTCTGGCTGTTACTAGGAATGAAATGGAACTAATTGTTTGGCACCAGAATTTTAGTATTCATTACTTTAATCCATTCGAATATTCTTTAATTACTTACTTAAAGCTATTTATTAGTTATTTGGTAAATAACTAGGCTAGTAACCTGAGGGTTACTAAGGATGGTTTAAACCAAGTAGGTCTAAATTTATTTGTTTACATTACCTATTTAATATAATTAAAATAAATAATGTGTGTTGACCCCCAAAAATACTGGAAAATGATAACCAAGGTGAAATAAAAACATCATCAATGTGTTAATTGTAAGTGTGATTAGCTCATGTCCCCGGAAAATGTCCAGAACAGAGATGTTATGGGATTACGCCATAGTTTACTCATCCTTTTGTCATCCTAGGTGAATATGACTTCCATACTCTTGTATTTCATATAACTTTAAATAGTAGTTAAAGTCATTCTCACTCTTCCCAGCATTTCACTACCATTAAATAGGGGCCAAATAATTATGAAGCCCCAAAAAGCATTTCTGTCCATCATAAAAGTGAGAAAAACTATTATTATTTTGAGCTCATTAAGCCATTGTTATATTGCATTTGAATGTAAACAGGCAATAACAAACACCCTGGCAGGCACCCTGGCAGGATAAGTAAAAAAATGGCTGCTTCTCAAATTTCATGGATTTGTCTTTGTCTTGTAACTAGTTGTTATATTCCTTTAGGTAGAATTTTACTTCTGCGTCGGACCTACGCCGTAGCTCATGTCAAGACATTGCATGTCTAAAAATGCAATAATGGCCCGATGCGACACGGACCACAAGCGCTGTGATTGGTCTGCTTGAACCCTTTACTTCAGGTCACAAAACTCTGCGAAAGCGTCGCATTTACTCATACACATTAGTGGTCGACTGATTATCGCCCTGGCGATTATCGATGTGGATATTATGCATTTTTATGATTATCGGTCAAATTAACTTATTTGTGAAACGCGCTATTTGGCTCTAATGGAGTCTCCTCTGTTGTAACGCCCGATTCCTACATACTCCGTGTGCAGTGCGTATGCGGTGCTTAGAGCAACATGTATGCAGTACATAATAGATCCGTCATGTGCCCTTATGCTTAGCGTGTGTTAGCGATCCTCGTTTGATGTGATTCATTCAACAATGGGTATTTCCCACGTTATAATGCCCGTCTTGGCGAGTATAAACGTAAGCACAGTTGGTTGTCTTCAGTGAGTAAATGTGAACAGCATCTGTAATGAGTGTTACAGCAAGATTCTTTGTCAAATATGTTGATTTTACTGCGTGTTTGGCCGATGTCACGCTGCACATGTGCAGCGGATCCTCAGACAGTCCTAAACAAAGAGGAAAGGTTTACATTCTGTTAAAAAAATCACCACTCCAAGGATAATCGGTTTCATTGTAAAGAGCGACTGCATCAAGTGGAGCGCATTCTTTCTGACGAGTATGGTTTCTTTCTGTCCTTACTGTTTGCCATGGTGTTACTATAGTAAACGTGTAGTAAACATGGTTTTTGGGCAACGTTTTTGTCAGAGCTCTCTTGTTATTCTTAATTTTGAACACATTTTTCATTTTTACACCAGACAAATATATCGGTTCAAGATATCGGTTTATCGGTCTACTTGATCTGTAATAATCGTTATCGACATCGGGCCTGAAAAACGCATATTGGTCGACCCCTAATACGCATTTCAGAATCTAACTAAATTACCATTTAAAGTAATCACTTATTTGCAGCAAAAAACATCACATCTCAAGTAAGAGATCCAGTGTCTCTGCTACAGTAATCCTCTTTGCCATTGTGCTGCTACAAAATTACTTGAAAACGTAACTTTAGCTTGGAAGCATCATCAAATCTTACAGTGGGACTTCGATCTCTATTTGAAGTATGTGTGTATGTTCTGCACAGTGGCTGATTGGCTTTTTTTATTGTCCGTTTTTTTTTTTTTTTTTTTATGAATGTGTGAGTAGCTGTTTTTTATTTGACAAAATGATAAAAAAGCACTCTGTTATAGGCTCTTTCAGTTCTTTGTTTGTCGATGTGTGTGTGCGTTAGTTTGTGTGAATGTTGGTCACATTGAGGATGTTGTATAGGCTCTCCTCATTTATTTTCGCAAAAGTAGTTTATTTGTTGAGCAGTAATGAGTCTTACCTGATAAAGCGAAATTTCCTGTCAGAGGAACTTTAATTCCTGTCAAGACAGAAGCCCTTTAAGAAAAGCGTTGTTACTGCTTTTGGACTACATTCTGTCACAGTATGCCGCGAAGCATTGTATCGTTACTTCCGCTAGCGCCTCAGAATGGAGTTTACCAAGTCCCTTGCACAGCTGCCACAAATACCGCTAGATGATGTACAACATTTTGCAGACACATTTTCGCTTATGAAAAGATCACAGCTAGATATAGGATACAAATTCTTTGTTGAACAATAATGAAGGTAAGTGTTTTGTTTTCTTTTTGTGTTAGCGAAGGTGCTAGGATAAGTACTTGAATAAGTGTTCTGTCACTGTTGTTAAGTTCCAGCGCGACGGCAAAACATAAGTACTTCTTCTTCTTTTTGTTTGTTGCAAGACGGATGTCACGATACACTGCTTTGCGAGAAGGCGGAAGTTAAGTGACGTCATTGTGAAAAGGGCCTACTACATACAAAGTCAATGCAAAGACGCGCATAGATGCGAACTCAGGGCAGGCACTGCGAATGACGTGAATCGGGCAGCGTGTTTGAGGCATTCTAACGCGCAAATTGAAAACTAAAGCATCTCCTCCATTCATTACATCCACCTGTCACTACTATGAACAAGATGTAGGATCATGGGGCTGGCACCGGTCCAAGTCAGAAAATTAGCGCTGCGTATTCTCAATCCATGTTTCTCTCGCATCATGCTGAATTAGATCTTTTATCTACAAGCACTTCTGATTCCCGGTTTAATGATCATGGGAAACCTGTAGAGTTTTGCGTCAATCACGCGAAAATAACGAACTTTTCCCTGCTAGTAATAAAGAGCGTGGAACGCGATTGCTCGCGTTTGGTGTGAACACGGGCGAGTGGCCCGACTCGCAAGCAGTCTCCAGTCTCTCAATTACATCATTGTAATGTCTTTAGCTGTGCAGTTGGATCGTTGAATCGGCATACACTGTACACAGCGAGTTTGCCAGTATGAACGCACATTGCGTTCAGAACATCTCGCACACGAATGACTCATTTGAACCAATTGAACTTTTCAGTCTCTAGCGAATATCATTGAATCATTTAAAGTGAACCACAGAGAATGCAAGATGTGAATGAGGTTTGCTCATTTAGTAAGTCTGATTAATTCAGTTGGCTATTGTGGGTGAAAAGTTAGTTGAAAATGATAAAAAAAGCTTGATTTGATTAAAAAAGTCTGTTTGGTTGAATAAAAGTAATGTTTTCTATAACTTAATTGTTAATTTAATCTAATTTTATGAGAACTTTTTATATGTCAAACTCAAAGTCACTTTGGTTAAGCCACTTAAAGGTACGGTAGGCCTACCCGTGTGTGTAGAAGATCAGGATGGCAACCTCCGTCTCATTTTGAGGCAGGAAAAACCCTGATACAACATACTGGCTCCCATATTTAGGGCCCTATGATTGAATCGCGGAATCCAGGCATGTTTGCTGTATAACACGGAATGGCACAGAATCTAGCAAATGTATTCTTTCTTAACCAAAAAGTAGGAACGAACTTCAAATTGTATTTATTATTATTGATTTATTATTATTGAATTGAATATTACTTTAGAAATATTCAAATGGTGTTTAAAGACGGGGTGTGCGATTTCCAAATCACGCTTGTTTAGACAAAGTCGGGCCGAGTACCAACAGGACCTTGTAGCCCATCAGCAGTACGGTACACAGTGCACAGGATGGACATTAGTCTAGCCGAGCGCTGACGAAAGCGAAAGATGGGGGTAGGTGTGTGTCTGTTTTGGTGATTTGAACATCAACAACGGCTATGAGAAAAAGGACACCCTGCCTTTAAATATGTAGTCTGCAATTGTTTTCCGTGTGCTCGTGGAGCTTTCAGAGAACCCGTGCACATGAACTGTTCCTGTTTCATGTGAGAATAGGCCCTTTTCACAATGACGTCACTTAACTTCCGCCTTATTGTTGTTATTATCCCTCATATTGCAAGCCATATCTCTCCGGCCCCTCATTTGGGATGCTTTTCATGAACTGGCCCCCATGACAAACTAATTGAATAGCCCTGTTATAATGGCTTAAAAGCCAAAAGCTTTCTCAGCTGCATCATCATTTTGCCCATGATATAGGCACTTGGGTTACTCTGGGGTTATTGAATCTGCAATTAATGTAAATCATTTTGCTTATTAACATCTGGTGAAATGTGTAAAACATGGGTGACTAACATTTTCTCTGTCTTCCGTACCCATCTTCAGTCATTTATGTATGGTGACTACATCGTTTATGACTTCTGGCTGGGAAAGGTGTATGATCTCAGCATCCAAATCATTGTACAGCTCTCCAATGGAGCACGGTAATGTAACAACTTTATTGTCATTGTTGTAGTATGAGTCATATTTTTCTTTCTATTGATTTTTCTACTCAAAATTGTGATTGCAACTTCTAATTAAAGTATTAAATCAATACAAAACATAATCAAAAACTTCTAACAAAAAAACACAAACTAATGCAGTGACAAGTGTTTCTGTATATTTAAAACCGCTTAACATTAACTATACAGTCTATACAGTAAATTCTGTTTTTATGCCTTAATTCCATGATTTTATCCGTTTTCCGTCATTCATATTGCCTCTTGGGCGGGCCTTGACCAAAGAAAATTCCCAGACCTTCAATATGAATCTTACGAGACTAGTCTTGGCATAACCGTGAGCTTCAGCGCTCGGGTATAAACAGTAACCGTGGCATTAATTTTTCCTCTTTAGTTAGCATAGGATCAATCAATAGCACCTTGTTCATGCATAATGGAGTGGCTCAGAGATGAAGTATTTTTGCAGACTAACCCGGAAGTTTTTTTTCCCATAGACTTTTGGAAGATCGCAAAAATAAGATCTGTGATTAACAAATGTTCATGATGTTTACACGTTTTGTCTATCAAAATAATCAATAAATAAATTTACAGATTAACACAATCTTTTTTATTTTTGAAGCCTAAATACAATCGGCAGAAGTAAAAAGCTAACTCGAGGCTATACTACACCAAGGGACATTTAGGCATTTACGCTTTTATCCAAGCGACTTACATTGCTTTATCCTATACATTTTACATAGGTATTTGCAAGGATCGAACCCACAACCTTGCTGCAATGCTCTTACCACTGAGCTACAGGAAAGCTTGAGGGCCAGGTTCCAAAAGTAAAAATAGGATGCGGGCCAGTAATTTACCATATCCTTATTTCTTCTGTTATTTATTACATTTTGTTCCTTTTATACTGTTTTTGTTGCTGTTACTTTTAGATCATATATTAAAACATGCACACAGATATTGCATCCGGTATTTGTGCCTTTTTATGATATTTAATTAAAAGGGATATTTGTCTTTTTAATTTTATTTAATATTCCTTGATGCATTAGTTTACCCCAAAATAAAATTGCTGTTAATTTATTCACCCCCAGTCCTAGATGTGGGTGGCATTGTTTTTGCAAGAAGATATTTATGAATATATTGGGTTGAAGTAATATAAGTCAAATCAGTGAAAGTCAAAAACACTAATTTATTCAGCACAAAAGTAATCCCTGCCACTTGTTACGTTAAACTGGCGTTTTATAAAGCCGTTTAAATCCTACACGGGTAATGAATGCTGTAATAAAAACAACACAGTTTTCCCTTATCTGAGACAACCGTTCACGTGGTGTACCCTTCCTGCAGTTACTTTCAAGGGCACAAGACGCGTTTTGGAACACGACATATCGCGTGCGCAAAACGACTGCTGTGGATTGCCGATTATAACGTTGCATATATAAAGCAAACAGATCAACCAGAAGCACATTTGCAAGCGGGACTTCAAAAGACATTTCACAAAACTATGTTTCATAATAGTATGAGGCAGGGCTGTCACAATATCAGCTTTTCACTACACTGTTATCATGGACAAAAGAATTGATGGTAACGATAGAAGCAGAAAAGTACTTCAACAAACTTTCTTTAAAAAAAAAAACTTTCATTAGGACAGTGTGCGTTATTAGCATTTATTTTACTTTTCGTTCTGTGTGAGTTTAAATGCTTTTCTTTTGTAGTTCTCTTTTACCACATAAAAAGGTCACAATGCCCACTATTTCTGTTTTTGATTTAATATGATGTTGTATGTTTTTCCTCTAGATGTTCCATGAGTGAGGAGGATGGTGCCAAACTCTACGATATTTACCCTCACGTCAGTGATGTGGTATGTAAATAGAACATTTGTGTTCAAGTCTATCTCTAATATAACTCGTATTTAGCAAATGTAAGAAACCGTTTGTTGAATGTGACCTGTGATTGGAATTGTTCTTTTGCCCTTTACTCCAGGGTTTATTCTTTGATGATGCATATGGGTTCTACCCAGGCCAGGTTTTGATTGGACCCTCAAAGGCTTTTACCAATGTGCAGTGGCTATATGGTGTAAAACCAGTTCTCAGTAAAAAAAGCAAGTTCAGGGTTGTTGTGGAAGAGGTAAGACAAGTTTAGTCAAAATGTCTGTGATATAAAATATTAGAAAATAACCAAACAAATGCTGCTTTAGCTTTATTTAATTAACCTCTTCAGTGAACTATGGCTCTTTATTTGTGTATAATTGCAGGTTCAGGTGGTGGAGCTGAAGGTGACATGGATTACAAAAAGTTACTCTCCAAAAGGGCCCGACAGTGTCTTCCCACCACCCTCAACCATCACACAGGAGAACCTTTGCAGGTGTCTTTCGATCCAGCATTATCTTTGCCAGTATTAGACCCATTCCAATACCACATATAAGATCTGTGCATCCCTGTGTACATTCTTTAAAAACTCTTTGAAGGGGTCATGACTTTAGGAATTAAAAACAGACTGAAAAAATGTCATAATTAGACCTCAAGGAACAAAGTGAAATAAAAATGCTGTTCCTCTGGATGCACTAAATATTATAATAAGACAATTTTTCTGTCATTATTCTCTAAAAATCAGGGTGAAGAGACTTGGCTTCTTTGATCATACTCAGAGGCAACTGGGAGAGAGAGCCCTGTATGTGTTTCCCACCAAGAGTGAAACCACACGAATAACTTGCGAGGGTCCTGAGGGGGCACCTGCTCAACCCGAGGACCCTGTTGTTCGAAAGGTATAGTTGATTTGCCAATAACTGCCTTGTGTTTTTAAAAGCAGTTTCTTGGCTTTTAATAGTATTGCAAAGTATAGTTGGACAAGGCAATTTGACAATATTTGATTTTTTTTTGCAGTTAAAAAGAATGTTTAGAAAGGAATCTGGAAAAAAGATGTCAGAGAATTCAGACACAGAGACTAACAACTCGCACTCAACAGAGAAGGTGGAAAGCATGGAAGGTATTGATGTCCTTTTCACTTTGAGTCCTACGAACTGAAGTAAATAATATCATGAAATGTATGTATAGTTTGGTGCTGAATGCACAGTGATTATTTCTATGGGGAGATTAACTTTAGGGTAATAATGTAAAGATAAAAAAATGAATGCATTCCAGGAGGAGCTATTTCACTCAGTCAATATACTGTACACTCATGGGCCAGAGCTGTCTTCAAGGGGTCATATGACACGGCTAAAACTAATATTATCGATTGTTTTAGATGTAATGCAATGTGTATTTAAGGTTCAAAAAGGTTTTTTTCCACATACCGTGCATGTTTGTATCTCCTCTTTGCCCCGACTCTCTGAAACGCACTGGTTTAAACCACTTTTGTGATTTGACATACAGCTTATATTTTCACAGATCATAAATCATATAATAACTCCAGGTTGGTTGTCCAAACCCTTGTTGTAAATTAAATTATTTTATACAACCGTTTTTTCTGTTTCTTAAATCTGATTGGCTGGGAACCATGCGATATTCCACCAGTGTTACCATGGAAACCACTCAGCTGTTTGTAACACTCCGCCACTAAGCTAAAAGGGATTTATGAAACTAAATAAAAATGTTTGGCAGTGTCTCTTAGAGCAGTTCACAGCTGTTACAGTAGGTGGCGGTATGCACCTAAACAAGTTGGTTGGGACCCGCCATATAAAAAGAGATTGAGAAAGAGAACTTGCAATGGAAATAACACATTCTCAGTGATTGTCCTCTTTCGTTCACACATATGTCCTGTCTCATTATCACAGCCATGCTGATATAGAGCACTATTACACTCCTACTCAAGCGATATTGCATTAATATTATACGAATATTAATATTAACTATATTATTATATATAATCTATATATATATCTATATCTATCTATATATATATATATATATATATATATATATATATATATATATATATATATATATAATAATTAGTTATTTTTTTAATCGTTTGACAGCACTGATTAATCAAAAAAAATGTTTTTCATTAATTGCACATAACATTAATGTTTTTAAATATACTTTTACATTCTAATAATTTCACATTTAATCTCCAAGTTAATGTAGAAACAACAGATTTCTTTAACGGCATCTTGTTATGAATGAATGCCACATTCTGATATTAGTACTGCAACTGATGTCTCTATTAAATAGTTTTTTTTATTTATTTTAACATTAATTATAGCCATTCAACAGTTTAATTGAGAGCAACAGTATCATGTCTAACTTTTATACTGTTGTATGAGGTCTACTTATGACGTTCGCGTGGTTTTTACATTCAAAAACATCAAAATCAATAAGTAATAGGCATTTTTTGACCTGAGAGATTCCTGCACTTTCCGTCTTTGAGGACTTGTAAAAAACTGTGACTACCGCAGGAATTGTATAACGGGAAATGTTTGTGTTTTTGACACCACGGTATACCTTGAAACCGGTAATCGGCCCAGGCCTAGTACCCAGGTAATATTAATCCCTTGCGAATAGTACTCAGGGCATATCAAGCGATCTCTAACAGATCAATAGTGATTGCTGCGCCATTCCTATCGGATCCAATATTGACGGCACAGCACTGCTTTTAAACAGCACTGCTCCGCAAATCCAGTGTCGACCTGTGCCTTGTTCACAAAGGAATCCGAATTGTCATGCGTGAACCTGTAGGCGGGGGTAGAGAAGAAGTCGTTGATATTCTTCTGTGGAGGCGGTGTTCAACCTATCAATGACCTCATACATAGGTGCATTCCAAGACATGCCGTTCGCTGGGCCTGGTGTCAATAACTGTTGTTATTTCAGTAACAAGGGCTTTTTCAGTTCTGACACTTACATGTTAGCTTGAATACTATTCCCTCTTATATAACAAAATCTTGGGTTAAAATTTTGGTTTTAATTCATGGCTCCTTTAAATACAGAAAAATTCTAATTTAAGCTACAAAACACATTGAATTTCTTTTTTTTGTTTTTTGTTCTTTGATTAAGATTAGTGCCAGGAGTCACAGCAGCAGGTTTAAGAATGCGGCCCCTTTAAGAGCTGTCTCTCTATGCAGATCTGACACCTCTCCCATTTTCACAACTCTTTGCATTCATTTAAAATTGTATTTAACACTTTGAAGTCTGTGCTTACGAAAATGCTGGACTAAATGGTCTTTCTGGCCTAATCTCGTGTGGTTTTGTTCATTCACTTGTCATCCAACAAGCTTTTTGAACACTTTCAATCAGGGCTTAGAAAGGGACATAGTACAGAGACAGCCTTGGTTCGAGTCATGAACGATTTGCTTGTGTCCACTGACACTGGGGCCTCTACCATCTTAGTGTAGCATTTGACACAGTGTGCCTTTCTATTTTGCTAAATAGGCTGGAAGGATGTCTTGGCATCGCTGGTACGATGCTAAATTGGTTTAAATCTTACCTCACCGATCGCTCTCGATTTGTTGTCCTGAGAAACAATAATTCTGAAATAGGACTGGTGTGCCATGGTGTTCCTCAGGGATCTGTTTTGGGTCCTATTTTGTTTAGTATCTATATGCTCCCTTTAGGGCAAATCATTAGGAAATATGGATTGGGGGTATCACTTTTATGCTGATGATACCCAAATCTACATCAGCTCTAGATCTGACCTTGCTGTCACCTTTTTCTGGAGTGTGTGCAGGACAAAAGTCGCAATTTTAAATATGCATGAAAGTGTCGTAGTTCGATCTGTTCAAGCACGCAACCTTGGTGTGATTTTTGACACTCATTTGACACTTAACTCTCATATTAAGACTATTACAGAATCTGCATTTCATCATCTTTGAAATATTGCAAAAATTAGGCCTTATCTTACTCTACCTGATGCCGAAAGGCTCATTCATACATTTGTTACCAGGATTGACCACTGTAATGCACTGTTTGTTGGTTTACCAGCTTAATCGATCAAACGGTTGCAGTACATTCAGAATTCAGCAGTACATGTGCTAACGTGTACATACACTGCACCTCGTCAGCACATCACTGGTGTGCTTCGTAGTTTGCACTGGCTTCCTGTTCAGTCGCAAATTGTTTTTAAAACACTCACACTAACATATAAGCTATGCATGGAACAGCCCCTTCTTACATCTATGACCTAGTCTTCTGCCATATGCATTCTCGTTTACTTCGGTCTGCTGACTCCTTTACTCTTCAGCAGCCTCCCTGTAGATTAAAATCTATTGGCAAAAGAGCCTTCTCTGTCGCTGCACCCATGTTATGGACTGCTCTTCCAGTCACTATTAGAAATTCACCCACAGTAGTCAGTTTCAGGAAATTGTTAAAAACTAATCTTTTTAAACTAGCTTATGCTGACTTTTATGAGTAGTATTTTATTGTATTGTTTTGTTATGATTATCTTATGATTTAAATTTTGTTTTTTATACTTCATCTTATGTTTATTGTTTGTTTATTATTTTGTTAATATACTTCTCTTATTTTATCTTATTTTATATTTTATTGTTTGTAACGCGTTGGGTCTTAGAAAAGCGCATTATAAATAAATGTATTATTATTATTCAAGCACGAAAGAGAACTTAATACTGGTACGCTGTCTGGCAGATTCTGACAGAGATTCACTGACGCAGCCTTTAGCCCTTTGACTGTATACACTAGTATAATATTGTCTGCAGAAATTCTGATCAGAGCATCCAGTGCTGGTTGATATTTAAATTGTAGCTTTTGAAAGATTTAAACCAATTAAGCCTATGTACCAATATTCGCCATAGATTTTGGGCATTTATAAGTTGTAAAAATGCACTAAACATCAACAGAACAATTCCTGAAACAGCTTATGTGGATTGACTTCTACATAACACCTTGTCTACACCGGACGCGACCGACACAACAACCAGCTTGTCCTTAATGGGTTTATCACGTCACACCTCGATGCATCCCGTGTGGACAAGATATCAAATTATAATGGGTTCTAATGCGTTTCTAACGTCTTTTGTCATGACGATCGCGCCGGTCGCGTCCGGTGTAGACACAGTGTTAGCTATATCACATTTATTTGAGATAATGTTTTTTTTAAGGTGAGGAGAAATCGATGCAGGAAAAGGACTGTCCTGATGATGTTCCATGTTACCCCAACAACGGTCCTGTTTCATGTCCAGAAGCTGTGGATGAGGGAAAGAAGCCACCATCAGATGCTTCTCAGAAACCGTGTGCCCATCTGGGGGAGCAGGAGTCAGATGAGGAGCTTGGGGACGACACTGATGACACCAGCTCAGTCACTTCCTCTGCGAGCTCCACGGCCTCACAGCATTGTGGCACATCCCGAAAGAAGAGCATCCCTTTGTCCATCCGCAACCTGAAGAAAAAGCACAAAAAGAAGAGGACGAAGTTTTCGCGAGAGTTTAAACCGGGAGACAGGTACAACAAGACTTCCAAAACACGTAATAAACCTATTTCAGTGTAACGTGTAAGTCATGTTAAAACTTAATTTCATCCAATATTCCCAATACCTAACTAAATTATTATGAAGGAATACATTTTTTGTTTGATATTGTTTTGTTATCTGTTACTGGAGTTAGTTTCTATGTAAACATGTAAACAAGCCCTTCCAGTTAATGGTGTGTCTGTGTTTTTGTTTAATTCTGTGTTTTGTGTAGGGTGGCAGTTGAGGTTGTTTCCACTGTGACCACTGCAGATGTGTTGTGGAAGGATGGTCGATTAGAGACAGGTATCCGTTCCAATGATCTAATCCCTATCCAACACCTGGACAATCACGAGTTCTGTCCTGGAGACTACGTTGTAGACAAACGACGTATGTACTTTTTAGTATTAAACCCATTTTACAGTATTCTTTTCAGAATGCTTCTTTGATGTTATTTGTGCCATAATATGCAAATTTAGTTTAGCAATAGAACTTGTATTGGGAGGGCTTATTCCTGGAAAGTGTTAAATATCCAATTGCTAAGTCTATTGTAGACATAACAAGAGGTATATTTTTTGCTTGATTTGTTCCTTGATGTACACTATTTGATTGTGGTTCCTGCAGCTCAGACTGTTCAGGATTCAGGTGCCTGTGGAGTGATTCAGTCAGGCGATCATAAGGCCAGAACCTGCGTGGTCAAGTGGGTTAAACTCAATGCTGCGGGTGATGATGTTGAGGTAATTTATTTTGTATCCCAGTATGTTTTAGTGATTAACACACGGATACTGAATTGTATAATAAATGAATGAATTTTGTATGCAGTTCAATGGAGTGGAAGAGGATGTTAGCGTTTACGACATTTCGGATCATCCTGACTTCCATTTTCGCATAACAGATATTGTTATAAGGATCGGAAACTCGAGCACAGAGGACTGTGAAAATGAGGTACATAAAATAATTTCAATTTTTTAACGTTTAAAATGTTACCTGAATTTTGACTGTTCTTTGAATTTGATCTTTGTTGTAATTACGAAGATAGAGTTTTATTCCGCTGGTTATGTGATTCCCACATGATGAATACCGTATAAGGAGACAAACCTTATTATATTTTGGTAATGCGTCAGAATTGCGTCATTTTACTCATGGTTGGACAAGTGTGGGTTTGGAAGCTCTTACCCTGAAACAAACTTGCTCTGGACCAGGTTAGCTATGTAGCATCATTTACCATAGAGATGAAAGCTGTTGTTGAGCCTGAGAATCCAGAGTTTGCTCAAACTAAACTCCGGACTTTTGGAACAATTGAGGCAAAAATCTGAGCAAAAGTCGTATAGTGTATTCTAGCCTGTATCATCAGAAAAAGATCCATTGCTGCATCAGGAATCAGTTCTTGCAGATATCTGTGTTGTCACCACCTCAAGGAAACCTTTCAGTATTTACTCGTTTAAGCATGGGCTTTGTCGCATTCACTTATGACAGCAGGCTGAGATTTCTTTGCTTTCCCAGATGCCAATTAGAAATTTCCTAAATTAAAAGCAGCCATCTAGATGACAAGTATAAATTCTTAGCAACTGTTGTAAGAACAAGCTGCAAATACAAATTTAATTCTTTAGGTTTATGGATGTGACAGATTCAAATGGATGCGTTGATTCAAATGGCGATTAGGCACTGCGCTCCTGCCAAGCCCCTGCACTCCTGCCAAGCCCCTCTGCCTTCCGAAGATCTCTGTCCAGAGTGTGTCGCCTGCCTGGGACGGACCCACACCGAGACCACTCTTACAGGTGCAAGCTGCCCCCACTCGACTACAGCTCTGTCACCCACATGCTCTCCACGGTTGACGCTGCTGATGATCACGGTTATGTGAAGGTCCCACCTCTGGAGGAATCCGTGGCTGCCAGCAGTTGGAAGGCGAGACCCAGCCACCAGTCCAAATTGTGCCGCCTGACGGCCAAGATTCTTCTGCCCTCTGCGGGCTACGAAGGTCAGCGCCCAGGCAGTCCTCCAGGCCATGGTCAGCCTGGTGTTGTTAGAACGGCACCTATGGCTGAATTTGACGGCATCGATTCTTCCGTCTCTCCGGCTGGTCTGTTCGGCTCCACCGCCACAGCCCGATCTCAAGCACTCCCGTCCGGCTTACTGTGAGAGTCTGGATCCGAGGTCCCCAGCTGGCAATCAATCCTGTGCCGCCACCAAATACCTCAGGCGCACCATCCGAGGAGGAGAAAGGGGTTGAGTCACACCTCAGCCGGACCACCCCCAAAGGCCCTGTGCTCCCAGTCATCTGTTTATGTCAGGGCGCTGGACACGGTGCAAATGCTGTAGGTTATGGGCCCGCCAGCATACTATGCGCTCCCAAACCCAATCATATTACAAACCATATTTTAACTCCTTACAAATTGAGCAATTTTCCTCCACGCCATGTTGCAACCGGAGACGACACCACGCTACTGGCAGCATGTTGCTCCGGGAATTACTGCCCTTATCAGCGTAAGGAAGCGGCGGTCCGCCGGCACATCTCAGCCCACGACTCCGCAAACCCTCGCCGTCAAACTTCACGTCTAGCGTTTCATTCCTGTCATTCCATATTGGATCATAGAAGTGATAAAAAAAGACTACTCACTTCAGTTCGCTCGCAGACCTCCCGGTTCAGGGGCATATTACACTCACAGACGATCGCATGCATATCCTCAGAGCCGAAGTGCAAGCGCTGCTAGAGAAAGTTGCCACGGCTCACGAAAAGACGGCAGTCTGAGACCAATTCTAGATTTACGTGTTTTGAATCGTATGCTTATGAAACGGCCGTTCAAAATGCTCACTGCCAAGTGGATTTTGGCTCAAATCCGCCCGGGGGACTGGTTTATATATCTGTGGATATAAATTTCACAGTGTTACTGGTCACCCCTCGCTGGCCGAACCAGCCGGTTCAGAATAAATTGTGATTAATCAGAGATACATTTTTTTATCGATTGTATTTTTGTATATTTGTCTTTATATCTCACTGTACACCTATGACCTGTGCATTCTCATCTGTAGAGGTCTGTTGGCCAAGTGTGCAGAGTGGATCTGAGTAGTAAAGTTGAGGTTGTGTGGGCGGATGAGTCTAAGACGATCGTCCTTCCACAGGTATGCTTCTGTCTATCCAGACAATGAATTAACATTGATGTATGACACATTTCTATTGATTTTCCACATTTCATCCACGTTTAGTGGAAACCTTATGTGTAAGAAACTATATTTGGCCAAATACGTGCATGTTTTATTATATTAACAGTATTTTGAAGTAACTGGATTGGCTATTTAGGACTGTATTGGCTCGAAGATAAATTCTACACTAAGCCTTTCTTCTCGGCTCCTCCAATACATAAACAATAGCCCCTATTTGTTGACCAAAGAATGTGTAGTAAGTAACAAACAACCAGTTCCTAATTTATTTACCCTTGCATTGCTTACATGCAGATATGGTCCAAAATGTATGCAACACTTCATTCACATTAGAAACGAGGTTGGAGTGATGCCGTTTTACAGACAGTTTGAGTCACAAGTTTTTTTTTATTTCTGGGTTAATATTTGCAAAACACACTTTAACAGACATGAAAGATTGGAAAAGAGGTTTCCACCGGAAAATAAATTATTTGGACCGCTATTTTGACAGTTCATTTTTGTTTCCCACCATTTAATGTCATTTTGTTTCATTTTTGTCGTGGTTTGGTTACCTGTAATTAGTTTGACAATATTGTTCCAGTCCAAAGCATTAGTGTGTTAAGATTTAAGTAGAACATCTTGATCATGAAGTGGGGGTGGGGGTGGGGCTGGTTTCTTTGCTCAACGCTTGATATTGAAGGGCTTGGCAGTTTAAGATATTTTTAATAATTTGATTGCCAGTTTTTTCACTTTACTGCAAATTGATATTTGCCTAATTCGCCCTGCATGCATTTTTTTCGGTGGTGCATTTGCAGGCACATTTTGTATGCAGTGTTTCACTGGATGTACCTTTTTGGATTCCTGCTTTGGATTTGTTGGTGGACCCACACCTTATTGCCATTTGGCACAATCATATCAGGGACCGATTCTAATCTGTATTTCTCTCTCTCTCTTTGTTTTAGCACTTGTATAATGTGGAGTCAGAGATTGAAGAAACGTATTATGACTCAGCAGAAGGCAGCAGTAGTGGTGCTTCATCTGAAGAGTGGGAGGATGAGAGTGACAGCTGGGAGACTGATAATGGACCTGTGGAGGAGGAACCAGGAGGAGGGGGCAATGCTGAAGGCTCCTCCCCCACCAAAGGTCCTCCTGCTGATGGCAAAACTAATGGTGTGAATATCTCCACCAAGGAATCACCAGGAGCTATATTCACATCTGAACTTCCTAGTGGTACGGATTTTCTTCCTTCGGTTAAATTACAAACTTTATTATGAATTACTATTTAACAAGATTTAAATGTGTTATAAAGGAAACTGTGTAGTGTGAGCACTACAGCAGTCCAGGTAGTCTCGCAGCTCTGTGATGTGAGCTTGCCTTAAGGCTAAAGCATCATCAAGGACACTTGATTGTGCAATATTATCACTTGGTTACTGATTCTACCCGGTCTGTTACTTCTGTTTACACTGGCTACTTTTACGTATGCTAGTTCTGGCCAATATTGTAATGCACAAGTGCTTGTGCTCACTATTGCACTTTATGTAAATGGCTTTGTCCTTTATAACATTTTTACTTTTATTTTTTTGATGTTTTAACTGTTATTTGTTCTCTAAATTTGGTTTTAGGCAAAGATATACAATGTAAAAAGGCTTTCAATTCATTTAAATTACATGAAGTATTTTACCCGTACAGATAGTGATGCACGAATGTGGGCATGTCTGAATTCAAGCATTTAATTCAATGGACTTCAAGGGTCATGACATAAGTTTATTTTGTTCCCTGAGGTGCAATTATAATAATACTATTTTTGCCCAAAAAACACACTGACCTCTTTGCAGTCGCTTTATAATTATATCTATTCATTATGAATAATTATGCAATAATTGTCATGTCATAATCAGTACAAAAATTCGGCAATCGGCATAAGGATTTCCATCAGTCACAAGAACACTCTGCAAAGATCTTCCGATCTTAATTAAATCATTAATTGACTTGTTAACTAGAGATTCACCCTAAATGAATCCATGTGCATTAAAGGGGTACTCCGCCCAAAAATACAATAATTTACTCCCTCAAGTTGTTCCACACCTTAATAAATTTCTTTGTTCTGATTTGGAAAACATTTTTTGCTACTGATTAAATTTCTGGGACATCATTGACTGCTGTAGTAGGAAAAGTTATAGGGTTTTTTTGTTCTGTTGAACACAAAATAAAAATATTTTGAAGAATTTTGGGTCTAGGGCACCTTTGACTACCATTTAAAATTTTCCTACTATGGTAGTCAATGATGTCCCGGAAATGTTGATATTTTCAAAATATCTATCTTTGTGTTCAACAGAACAAAGAGATGTATATAGGTTTCAAACAAGGAGTAATTCATGACCAGTGTTGGGGAAGTTACTTAAAAAAAGTAATTAGTTACTATTTGTGAGAAGTAACTATATCTGAGTTACTTCATTATTAAAGTAACTAATTACTAGGGAATGTTACTATTGCGTTTCAGCATGTTTCATTGTGGATGGGGCGAAGAGCATTTTAAAAGCGAAAACTCAGTTTTCAACGGAAACGTATGGACAAGATCTCGGCTAGTAATTTTTTGGTGGCATGTGACGACGTGAGGTGCTTCATTAGATAATTACTTTCCACCGACATGGAGCCTCTTTCTTCCTGGGCATACGGTGCATGTTACATACACAATCTTGTGTATCATCACCTTAACGAGGGAAAGTAGTTCTAATATTTCCAGTTTGCGAAAGCTACATTTGAACTTGTTACTCTTGCCATTGCTCTCTGACTCATAGGCATTGGTGTACTGTGTGCGACTGTGCTTGTGTGTGAAAACCTGCCCTACTCTGCCTCTGGTTGGCAAATTATGGAAATTTTCTCCACCTAAGCCAATCATCATCAGTTATTCGGTTGTCTCCAACCCACCAACATACAAACCAAACATCAACAGTTGTGTCCCACCCACCCCCAACACACACACACACAACAGAGAGAAAAGATGAGACAGAGCCTACTCGGATGAAAACCACTTCATTGAGCTCAATTGAATTCGCAAAGCGTACGACCCTTTTGCTATGTCCCACAACAGCCATAGCACTCCCACTGCACAAAATAATATTTATCTTGAAATAATCTTTTTAGTGGAAAAAAATATGTGTACTTTCATTCAAAAGCAATAAGAATGTCTGCAATATGCATTTGAAGTATATATTCAGGATGTGAAAGTGACTCGGAATAAAGTAAACAAAATAAAGATTGAATCTCTAGTCTAACGTAATGTGCTTGCTGTTACGACATTACGTCTGGATATCGCCATTGGTTTTTGACATGTTTAAGCAACTGTTGAAACTGTGATTATGACCATAAAGATCAAATTTGGCTTCCAATAAATGTATGTTCGTGTTGATGAGATGCAGTCCCGGAGCGCGGATCATTTAACAGTCAGTCTATGAGGTAAAACTCATAGACTACAAGTCTTCTTGTATGAGTCTGTTTTAAGAAATCTTTATTGTTGTACATTATGACAACTAAGATTCCACAGTGACATGACTTTTACCTGGGATCATGTTCGTACAGAGTGACGGCCAGCAACAATCGTGAAAGACTTTTTAAAACCGCATAATGCGCAGCCGGTTAAACTCTATGGTTTGATTGTCGGAAAAAAACTGGCGAATAGCAACAGGGGGCGCATAATATCGGCGTTATGATTGGTCCGGTCACCTGTCAATCAAACTCCACGCGAAGGGTCAATTATAGTAACAGTAACGGCATTGTAACGGGGGAAACAGTAATTCGTTTGATTACTCGTTACTGAAAAGCAAATGCTGTTAGTAACGCCGTTTATTAATAACGCCGTTATTCCCATCACTGTTCATGACAGAATTTTCATTTTTGGGTGGAGTATCCCTTTAAATAAAGTTCATCATGTAGCAGTTGGTGGTATAGAAGTTCAGTAGCCATGTGCTGTTTTCACCTACGGCTAACTATCTTCCCTGTCTCAGGTGGAGTCCCTGCATCTGAGGAGAAACCTGTTAAAGAGACCCCACCGCGGGGTTTCCGTGAGCTCAAAGAAGCCCTAAAGATCTTGGAGAGCCTTAAGAACATGACTGTTGAGCAGCTTTGGACCGGATCACCCAACCTCTCCCACTGCCGAACCTTCAGCCGCAATGGCTGCCACAAGCCCGGCTGATGCTAAACCCACAAAGGAGAAACGCTTCTTGGAAGACATAAAGAAACTTCAGGAAAACCTGAAAAAGACTCTGGACAATGTGGCGATTGTGGAAGAAGAAAAGATGGAGGCTGCTATAAAGGAGGAGAGGTCATCTGCGTCAGTGGCACCTGAACCTCAAACACCTGTACGTTCTGAGTGGCCCAGTGACACACCTGTTTTGTGTCAGCAGAGTGGAGGCAAACCTGGTGTTACCTTCACCAGCGCTAAAGGAGAAGTCTTTTCTGTTTTAGAATGGTCACCAGGTAAAAACAAATACACAAGCGTTTAATAAATTAATAGAAATCTTAGTATAGTCTTTCTGTTTTAATTGTTTTGTCTGTACCGTAGTGTATATGTATCTTCATTTAGACTTTTTTTAAACAATTCATCTGTGTAACTCAACTTACCATATAGAAACAGTCAGGCAGTCAGGAGAGTGTGGAACAGGAGTGTTTTTAGAGCACCTTCAGTGGAAAGAGAGATTCAGTACTGCCTACTCGGTGTTTGTTTTCTCATATTCTACAGTATTAATGTGGTCTGAAATGTTCCCTCTTACTCATTCTAGAGACACACTCATTTAAGAAAATGGAATTCCAGCCTGCGGATGCAAAGAAGTTCTTTAGCACTGTAAGAAAGGAAATGGCCCTACTTGCCACCTCTCTGCCCGATGGCATCATGGTGAAGACTTTTGAGGACAGAATGGTAAATACACCATAAACGTCATAAACCCTATTAATAGATAGAACACTGCAAATAATGAGTAATGAATACGAGTACGTTTTTGATAGTAAAATAACATCCTTAAATGCATTCACCTGAAAAAAAAAAACACGTGGTCTCAGAAAATGTATCTTGATTATGAGAATGTTTTGTCTTATGGCACGAGCAGATAAATACAATAAAGAAAAATACATTAAAATACATTTATCATTAATATGAATAAAAATATATGAATGAATTAAAAATATGAACAGAAAAATACAACCAAAAAAATTTGGGCTAAACTTAAGAGATTGTGTGAATTTATTTTGTTTTTAGATACAAAAAAAGAAGAAAATGATAAAAACATAACATAATTGTGAAGCTGGCTACACTGGAAGTATCTCTTTTGTAGATGCCAATCCGTATTTCTAATTTTTGAATAATATTCAACTATATTATTCTGCATTTTACAGTTTTATTGTTTATGGGAACAATTGTGAATATTGAATATATAATGAGAAGGGGGTATGATTATCTTCATGTTTTTCTTCCCAGGATCTTTTCTCAGCTGTAATTAAGGGCCCTAATCGCACTCCCTACGAGGACGGACTATTCCTGTTTGATATCCAGCTTCCAAATATCTATCCTGCTGTTCCCCCTCTCTTCCGTTACCTCTCTCAGTGCAGCGGCCGACTTAACCCCAACCTCTATGATAACGGGAAAGTCTGTGTTAGTCTGCTCGGCACCTGGATTGGAAAGGTGAGCTCAACCCCCTGAACAAATATTGAACATGCAGTGTTTTATTACTAATATACTGTTGTTAGGGTTGGGTATCGTTTTAATTTGTGTGAGTGTGAGACGCTGATAATAGCTGTAAGTTATCTGGTGCGTTGTAGCAGGAGGACTTGAGTATGAGAGACTTAAACACGGTTCATTTCTTCCGAGTAATGATACGTTTTATCATATAAGGGGTACTTCGTCCCTTTCATGAAATATCTTTACCACACGTATTGCATGTGGCAATGCTATCGTCTTTTTTCACAAAGTTTAACCAAACTTTTCTGCGTTCATAGTGCCGATGGTAATGAAGTGCGCATGTGCGTAATGAGATAAGGTCCTTGTCGCAGGTCCTGGCAGACACACACCGGTAAAATGCTCACTGCCGTTCGCGAGTGATTGATAAAGTCAGGAATCAATAAACAGAACCGAAATGCGCGCATCCTGTCAAATCCCGTTTTTGTTCTAAAATGGAACCGGTTCTCAATACCCAACCCTAACGGTCACCTTGGAGAAGGACTGTACTTTTGCCTTTGTAAGTTATCTTTAAGGCAGGGGTATTAAATTAAAGTTCCAAGAGGTCCGGTCTTCATATTTTCTTCCAAACGGAGGTCAGGACAAAAATAAATATTTAATCAATTTAGCCCAGTTGGATATACTGTATAAAAGATATGATCTTTTATCAGGCTTTTTATTTTATATTTTGATATCCCCAGTATGTATGTATTGTAGGCTCTGTGGCTTTGGGGGAATGCCTTTCCATGCCATTCATACCAGAGCTACTTCTATCTTTAAATAATTTCCCAATAAGAACGTTCTTCATTACAAAATGTGACCCTGCTTGTGAAAACCCAGCAAAAGTTCTTCATAAAATCATCCAACAGAATATTCTGTAAAAATATAACAATATCTTTAATATTGACTGAATAATGCCACAATCTTAGTGAAATTAACGCTTGAAATGAATCTTTGATGCTTGTTGTCTAATAATCAATTAGATTATGAGACTTTAGCTGGGTTTTTACAGGGTCACAAATGTTTACATGCTGATCAATAAAGCTAATGCTAAATGTAGATAAAAACGTTATGGTTAATAAAATATCACAAATCTGGTTGAATGGCAAACAGTTAACAGACTGATGGATAGAAAGACTTAATTTTTTGCTGCATTTTGTTTACTGTTGTGTGTCCATTTACTTGCTCCACGTGTCTGCACTACTGTTGTTAAAATAAGCACGTGTTTGCTGCTCTTCATGCGGCGCATCTTTGGCGACAGGGAAGCCAATTGAGGATGAATGCTTTAAGGCATCATATCAAAATTATATTGCCAGGCCAGTGTTACAGTTATAGAGGTTTTTTGCTGTGAATATTTGTTAATGTGGATATTTGTTGTTTGTGATCATTCCTCTCACAGGGCACTGAAAGATGGACCAGCAAATCCAGTCTGTTGCAAGTGCTTATCTCTATACAAGGTTAGTTCAAACTAAATATTTGATATATTGAGCTAACTCCATAAATAGAATATATTTTTAGGGCTGTTTTTTTAGGGTCAGGTTAGGGATGCAAATCGGTTCTGATATGGTACAGATGGTACTCAATCAGAATGCTTTTTTCAGACTAGACAACCTAACAACTAACTTTGAAGACTTAAACAACACTGGTCCAGATACAATTCCTTTATTTTTTTTACTTTTTTCGCACATATATTTAACTTCCAAGGATGTTCGTTTTACAATTTGATTAAATTCTAAATGTTCTATTGGTTGTATTTTGTTCTAATGTTTGTTTGGTGGTAAGAAAAACTAAACAGGATTTGCTTTTGGACCAGTCTGAATAGTGAAAAAGTTTTTTTTAAATAAATACATAGTTGTTCCCAATTTTACTCATCTGTGTTAGGTCAAAATAAAAACTTAAATGCATTGAAAGACTGAAATAAAAACAACACCCAAAATTAACTGAAAAACTGAAACCAACAGAGTACTGCAAGTTAACTAAATTAATCATCATTTCAAACCAGAATCCAATTAAAATTCTAAACTTTAATATATACATAGACTGAAATAATATTTTTTCCAGGTCTGATCCTGGTCAACGAGCCGTACTATAACGAGGCCGGGTTTGACAGTGACCGAGGCCTTCAGGAGGGTTATGAGAACAGTCGCTGCTACAATGAGATGGCACTCATTAAGATGGTGCAGTCAATGACTCAGCTTCTCCAGCATCCCGCCGATGTGTTTGAGCAGGAGATCCGGGAGCACTTTGCCTGCAATGGCTGGCGGCTGGTCCATCGGCTGGAGTCCTGGCTGGAGTTGCATGGGGGCGTAAATGACCGCGTGTCGCAATGTTGCGGTGGCAGCCTCCGTGCGGAGCCTCTGGAAGAGATCCCCTCAGCTTTGGCCCACAGCAGCCCAGACAAGCAGGAAGTGCGGAGCCAAGAGGATCTCGAAGACTCTGGGCTCAGTCCCTCTACATTGGGGCTCAGTGGAGCTTCTGGTAAAGATGGGCAGCAAGAGCTGAGCCAGAACTCGGAGTGTGATAGTTCAGACGTGGGAGGTATGAGATCTGAAACGGCAGAAGGTTCTGAAGGGCTTTTCGCATCTCAACAAAGCGGAAAACCGTGTCCAGAGTCTCAGCCAGCTGTCAGACCAAAGAAACGAAGAAAGAGCTATCGCAGCTTCCTTCCAGAGCGTAGCGGCTATCCCGACATCGGATTCCCGCTCTTTCCACTTTCCAAAGGTTTCGTGAAAAGTATGCGTTCAGTCCTCCAGCAGTATCGAGCGACTATGACAGCTGCTGGCATTCCGGAACACCATGAAAACAAATAACTGCCCTCTAGCCCTCTTGTTAAGCCCCCAAGAGCTGCGCTTTATCCCATTTAACCCTAGGCCAGCTACTTGGATTACGTCAGACTGACAGTGTTTACTAGCAGCCTGTGTTATTGCTTTGTAGCACATTTCTAATTTGCTTTTTTGCCTTTCATTTGTCTTCAGACAGAAGCATACATATTTGTTTGTATTGTAACACATTGAATTTTCAATCTTGTTTCCCTGATGACAACTCTGCCGACACAGCACTCTCTCAGGGACGTATGGACAAACCGACAGACGTGAGACATTATAGATGCTATGGCATGACTGAAGCTTTTGGTATGTTGACGTAAAGATATGAGGGAATAAACTGCCAGAGGGAACTAATTCATTGTTTCATGGGATACTTGGTCGTAGGTGCTGTCCTCGCTGTGGGAGGGACAGAACGTGTTTTTGATTATTTTTGCACAGTTGAAGTTGGTTCACTTGCAGAAATAAAGGAGTCTGCATGGGTTTGTCTAAGATTCCATAATATTTCAATTCAGATGTGATTGTATATCACATGGTGGTTCATCAGACAACCATATTTTCCAGCATGACTTGCTCTCTGTTCTATACTTCCAGATGTGCAGTACTGCTTGATGCATTTCATTGCTTTTTCATTTCTGATCAATGTTATCATTTCTTTTCAAGGTTGGTTTCTGACATGTGATTTGCAGCTTCAGAAGACAAAATTGGCAAGTCATTTGTACTGTATACTAGAGGCCCTTAAAATTCCTGTTGGCCTTTTGCACCTAAATAAAACTAAATTTGAGTGTCATGTTTACAATTCAAAACCAGATACACGAAACAACTCTTGACACTGGAAACTAGCATCTGATTTATTTCTGACTCTGCTTACTGTACATGAAACGATAGAAGGAATTCCAAAACGTGCTTTATAGCTAATATAGTTTCTCATTTATCATGAGTCCGGTTTACATATTTAAAAATACAAAAGTAGATTCAGACCTTTCGGGCTATGCTAGCATGAAGCTTCTATTTGAAACATTTCTCACTCTGTTCGCTGTCCAACATATGTTGCCTTAAGATTGGTTTCAGGCTTCGCTTTTGTACCCCATTGTACCCCTCGTCCCCTCTTGAGAGGCCTAGAGACCACATGCAAATCTCTCATCAGTCTGTCTGGCAAAAACATTTGTCAGTACATTATAAGGTGTACATTTTCTCATCCAGGATGTCGCACTCTTAAATTAATGGATTGTTTGTAAATTACATCAATCTTCATTTTTGTGTGTGTGATTTAGAAGTTTCACAGTAAGTGTGGTGCTGTTGTTCCTTAGACCACTAGGGTGCAAGATGGATCTGAGTGACGAGCAACAGGCTTCAGAACGAACATTTCAAACCTCACAATTTTTTTTACATCAGCCTTAGGCCAGCTGTAATTAAACACAGCCTGCAGACAAAACCCTAGGGTTGTTTAACATGTAACAGATCTTATAAATATTCAGTTTTGCACAAAAGCAATTGCACATTAATACACCTTTTATAAAGCTTCTACTGGGAGTTATTTTCATTATGCAGATGTGATCATATGGCCTTTTCCATTTTTTGTCTCATGTGCTTAGGCATACGCTGAGATGTAATATGGGCCTACTAGTGATCATTTTCTCCATGTTAGCTTTGCAGTTCGATTTTCTGATAGTGCAAGAAAAGTAGAAGTATCTCTGGCTTTTGGCCCTGAATCCTCCTCGGCAAGATATTCTTGTAGATGTTTTTTGTGCATAATACATGATAACGTCATACAAATCCTTTTGCCTTTCCTAATTTATTTTTAATTTAATTAAACGCACATTTGCTTAATTCACAGGGATTACTGCTGTTATTTGATCATTA
Source organism: Triplophysa siluroides (assembly GCA_006030095.1). Classification (NCBI taxonomy): domain Eukaryota; kingdom Metazoa; phylum Chordata; class Actinopteri; order Cypriniformes; family Nemacheilidae; genus Triplophysa; species Triplophysa siluroides. The sequence goes on along the minus strand of VCII01000203.1, from coordinate 6,145,871 downwards.
TAGTTATCTCAGATTTATCTCCAAGTAAAAGTAACATTTACATATACATATTCAATTCATACTGTAAGCTTTTCTTCTTCCTAAACAAGCTCCTTTATACCAGTTCTCTATATTCTGGTTTCTGTACATTTGTTTATTGAAGCTAGGTCTCATCAGATTCACAAAACTCGATTTAACTATGCTATTAGGGATATTAGCTGAAGCATGTAACATTTATTTAAGCCTTAGTGGCTCTGTGAGACTTGACTGTACAATGTTAACATTTTTCACAGTTGCCTGTATTGCTAAAATAAGAAATGATTTATCGCCGGAATCCTCTGTACAGAAGTAATGGCTGTATATCATAAAGTTTTTACACTAAGCAAGTTCTAAATAAGTTCTAAGGGTTGTAATTTTTTTTTTTTTTTTGCATCCTTTGTATTTTTGAATAATTTATTTTTGTTGCACTAATTGTAAAAATTCAAGCATTAAACTCTTTGCAAGCATAACACTGGCATTGTGAGTTATCCTAATTTGTGCTAAAATGTTAAGTTTACATTTCTTAGGACTTTATTACCCATTGGAACATCATCATCCATTTTAAACCAATCAAAGACTGATAGTTGACTCTCTGTTTAAAAAATGTAATCCACAAATCCTATTTATTTATTGTTGAGGTGGAAAATAAATCAGCCAACCATTCCTAAACATGGAGCAAAAATGCACCGATTCATTTATGACACCAAGTGTTGTTAGTAGTGTCAGTGGTGTGTGAACGGTGTTCCAGAAATGTAGTGCAGCAGTGATTGAAGGGGGGGTAACTTTATTACACTGTTGAACGTGCTGGCTTCTCATGCCTAACATGCTCAACTTAAAAGATGAGTTGGATGTATGACCTATTTCTGTGCTCGATACACTCCGCCAGGGTTCGTATAGTTTTCGTTACAATACAATTCTCCCGGAAAAGCACGCCCACACGTCAACCAGCGAGAGGAAGAGCACATCCATCAATGTGCATCGTTCGGTTTACGGAAGTTCAGCTGTGTTTGTTTTTTCACTGCATTAAGGCGATGAATGTTATATAAACAGTGGATGTAATGCTGGATTTGCACATCGTTTGAAACTGATAGATGGAGCGGTCCCAGCGCTAAAAGAGTCCTGACATGAACCGCACCAGTTTAGTGAAATTTTGTCAAATGTCTGTGTTTTGTTGGCAATCTGCGTGTACGTGCATAATGTAAACAACACAAACTTCTAGTGAATAAACAGTTATGCAGGGATAATGCGATGATGTATTGTATGCTCTGCCACTGCACGCCTCCTGGAGCTCGACTGTTTTCGGAAATAATTGTACAGCTGTATTTGTCTTTAATAAATGTAATCAAACTAAATACTCTTTGAAGATATGAAGTATGCAATACTACACTATAGGTACTCAAGAGTAATATGAGATCAGCAGAAACTGTTATATCGTTGCTTTAAGGAGCCCTGATAACAAGTCCTGGTTTTCTGCCCTCTCTCCTCCCCTATCAATTTCTGTCTCTATTGTCCTTTCAAAAATAAATAAAGGGAAAAAGCCCCAAAATATAGACTTAAAATAATAAAAAAGTGTAGTTGTCATCTAATCAGGATTTATCAAAATATTAACATTCACATCGAGAAATGATTTGATTAAGTGAGCATTTGTTCATAATTTCTTATGTAATGTCTGTGTTTTAATTTAACAATGCAGTAAATCGTCACTACACATCACCTTGTGCCCAATGAGTTGTGGGTAATATTAGCCGTTTAAGTGCTGATGAATCTGCACTTTCAATTTTCAATGGAAAAAGTAGGCCATCTGGTTACTCTGAGAATACCAATTTCAACATACAGTACTGTGATTTGGGACATACTGTATTACTTTAAATTTGAAATAGACTATTTAGGACAGAGTACACAAATTGGGGCACAGAGCGAGTGTCAACAAGAAAAGCTTTTATCGGCCACTTTATTAGATACACTTAGCAAGTACAAGGTTGGACCCCCTTCTGCCTTCAGAACTGCCTTAATTCTTCATGGCAAAGATTCAACAAGGTGTTGGAAACATTCTTTAAACATGTTGGTCCATATTGACATTATGGCGTCAGGCAGCACATCCATGATGCAAATTTCCAACTCCACCAAATCCCAAAGGTGCTCTATTGGATTGAGATCTTGTGACTGTGGTGCCATTGGAGTACAGTAAACCCATTGTCATGTTCAAGAAACCAGTTTCAGATGATTTCAACGTAGTGACATGGTGCGTTATCCTGCTGGAAGGAGCCATCAGAAGATGAATAGACTGTGGTCATAAAGGGACGGACATGGTCAGCAACAATACTTGTATAGGCCGTGGCTTTTGAACAATGCTCAGTTGGCTCTAAGTGGCTCAAAGTGTCGCGTGAAAAAAAAAACACACCTTGACTCCACTAGTCTAAACCATTGATAAGAGGCAGGATGGATCCATGCTTTCATGTTGTTTATGCCAAAGAGCGTTTTTTTTCTAAGCACAGTCTGAAACGGTTACAGTTATGTTTCCATGTGAGCCTGGGGTCATCTGAAAGAATTTTCACCTTGAGTTGAAATGTCCCTGTAGCACATTGCTAAATCTTGGGTACCAAATCATGTGAAAAATACTGCCATCTGGTGTAGCAAGATCATCTAAAAAGAGACATTTTCATTATTGGTCCCTACTAGCAGACATCATTGATTAATGTGATTCACTGCCTCATTCTCAAATTTGCACCACAAAAGAAGTAATTTAATCCTAATGCAAACAGATAATAGTATTTTCTGTCTAACAACACAATGCTATGATAGCATTTTATAATATAATAATTCCTTTAAAACTGTATATTGTTAATAATAAACCCCGAATGAAATTATAGTTTTTAAATTCAGGGTGCGTTTATCACGTATGGCCTAAGAATGCAGACCGCGGAGAAGCACACAACACACATAGGCAAGTGTGTTGTGAAGAGAGGGTGAAACTCTGCCACTCCAAAATACAAGAAGTGTGAGTAAAGCATCTCATTTTCTCAAGACTGATCCAACAAGCATTAAGTGCCATTCCATTCTGTATAAATATCACCCATATCGTAAAATGTTTTAACACATGGCAAAGTCCTTATAGCAGATCTACACTAACATATTTACTAATGTTAGTTAATAGAAATATTTCAACAGTTCTTTGTTAGATCATAGTGCAATGGTGACATCTATAACTTTGAATTAAAAAATTCATACATACAATGCTAAAATTAAGATACATGCTATAAAAAGGTAATTCTAAGTTCATGCTCACAAATGGAACATAATTTAAAAAAATTCTTAAGACTGAATATTTTTAAAAAATTGCTATAAGCAGTGGTTAATAATCCAGTCTCTTATCAAAATAATAGACCAAACTGAAGTTCCAGATGACCTCTGCTCTACGTTTGAATGACCTGGTCTGCAAGATCAATAAAGCCAACAACTAAAACCTCTGTTCTTTTCATTTTAGTATTTCAATAAATGATCTCCACAGTCTTTACGAAATGCTGCCCGACTCGCAACACATGATGGAATGGCCACCCTCACTTCTTCTGATAACCCCAACGCCACCACACAAAAGAATAGTAGGCATTTCAGTATGTATATACTAAGCCATCTGTTCAGGAACCTGTCTCTGCACTTCCAGCAATCAGCCTAACCTCCCTACAGCATAAACTCAGCACCAGATGCCATATTTTGGCAGAAACCAGTGAACCTGTCAAGCTAATGAGTTGGAGTTCACAAATATCATGTTTTTAAAAATGGTGCCCTGAAATACATTGTCATACAGTTAAAATCAAAACAATGTTTCTGTCCTAGGCGTGCCATTTTAATAGCTAATGTTGTAGGTTTGCAAATTACATCGGTAAGCAGAAAGAATCGTTTTTTATCATTTCCAATTTCATCATAGGTAAAAGATGCTAAATCCGTTGGTGCAGGTCAAGAATCTGAGTGTATCATTATGCCATGGATTAATGACCATGAGTATTGTCAATACTCTGAGGTAAATGCTATTGGCTGTTCTAATAGCCACCCTAACGTCCCGTTTCAGTGAAAATAATGTCAAAACATGGAACAAAGCTACATGTTCTAAGACACTCCAGTGGCCCTTTAAAAATGTCTTCAGTTATTGATGAAACCCAAACAGGGTTTATGAAGAATAGAATATGCATAGCTTAAATATAAATGATAAATTGTACTTTTTGGTTTAATTATACTGAATGAGATGAGATATCCCCTTTTCCTTTTTGTAATAGATGTATAATGGCCTAAGTATTTAATATTTGCATTTGTACAAAACTGTATGTGTCATGTTACTTACATAATAGATCTAATTTATTACAAATATATTTCAAGCGTAGGTCGTAATTAAAGGTAAGTAATGTGTTGCTTGTCCAGTCATTGCAATAAATATGATTTATTTAAAGGAAAAGAAACTTTGCCCCTGCACCTTATATTCACTTCACAAAAGCGTCACATGAGGGCAGCAAAAATATATCCAGAAATAAATTAGGCAGCGCTCCCAAATGTGAAGGTTGTTTTAGTTTCTAGCTGCGCATGGATTTCTAAAACTACTTCCGTTATCGGCAATATTTATATACTGTGTTGGTCTTTAACAATGGCAATAAAATGTACGTCATGGTGATAAAGCGTAAGGTAAGTAATTTTATTCAGTTGTCATTTACAACAGGGCAGTTTCGCTGCGAGGCTTTTGAAATAACAAACAGTTCATTAAAACAAAATGCTATTACGTTACTGTCCTCTTCAGAGAGATGAGAAGACACTCTTCAGTTTACACGGGGATAGTCATTCTTGTTTTCCACGGTGATCTTTTCGCTTTGTTTTGTGGTCATTGACAGTTTAGACGCTAATGGCAAGCATGGATGATGGCAGATTCACACTCTTTGTTTCAGCATTATTGCCACGCAGCCTGTAATAATAGTTATATCCGAGCTGTATATTTTATGATTGGTCTATTAAAGCAGAATTGTTTTGATAGCTTTTTCATTTTTACTGAACCTTAAGGCGTGAATGCTAGTTATGCTAGCAGTGAGATCAGTGCATCTCAAATAAACATTTAAAGATATTCGATTTTACGATAATCTTTAAAATTCTGAAAAAGCTTTACAATAATGTTGCATTTCTTAGAATTAGTAAATGCTTTTGTTAACATAAATTATATGTGATCAATATCATTTTCAGCCTTTATACATCGGTGTTAATATTAATACAATCGTGTTGCATTAACCTAACATTACATAGTTACATTGAACCGCATTGAACGTGAAGTATTTTTCAAAACGTCATGTTCCCCAACGTAATGCATTAATTAATGTTAATAAATACTGTACTCTTATCATAGACCAAAGAAGGCGGCTTATTTCCATTTTGAATACGTTTTTGATCTGAGGCCTGTTTATAAACAAATTGACCAGATATACCAGACTTATTTAGTAAGTCTGACTTAACAAGTGATTCTGTTCCACAAGGCTAATTCAATATAGCTCCTTTACTACCTGCTCTATACAGACAGACACCAACGCAAATTACATTGTGAGCTTTGAATGACATTCTGCGTTTTTAATTCATGGCCGCATTTCCACTTTAAAGTGATACTTCACCCAAAAATGAAAATTCTGTCATCATTTCAGAATTCCAAATCTGTATAAACGACTTTGTTCTGATGAACACGGGGAAAGATATTTGGAATAATGCTTATAACAGACAGATTTTGCATCCCATTGACTCCCATAGTAGGAAAAATGTTGAACACAAAAGAAGACATTTTGAAGGATGTAGGACAGCAAACAGACTCCCACAGTAGGAAAATTACTTTATCATTTTATTTTATAAACTGACGTGTGTGTGTGAAACAGTTCTGGGGCGCTTTTGACTAACATTGCATTTTTCCTACTATTTGTTTTATCCAGGAGCCGCTACTGGTAGTTTACTGATAGCTACTGATTAATTGCAATACTTTTTCGTTGGCCATATATTGAAAACCCAGTGTTTCAAACTTCTCCTGCAACATTTGTCTGAGTTGCATAAAATGTGAAAATAATACATAGTTGTTCAGCAGATATGAGCCAATTTGTTTTTGCTTAAAAATTTTGTTTCGATTTTGTTTCTCCACGTCTGTCTCGCACGCTTCCAAAGCATACTCAACTGCAGATAAACGCAAATGGACAAGCTCGACACATGCGCAGTATGTCATCGAGTACCCCAATCTCTAAGAAATCTGGCCTTGCCCATCTAAATATGAATAATTATACACCCATCTCTAACTTAACATTCCTCGCAAAAACCTTGAAGAAGGTAGTTGCCACTCAGCTAGAAATTATCTAAGTGCACATGATTTCTTGGAACCTTTCCAGTCTGGCTTTCGCCCATCGCACAGAAACAGCACTTGTTCGTGTAAGGAATGATATTCTACTATTGGTGAATTCTGGGTGTACTACCATCTTAATTTGACTAGACTTAAGTTTAGCATTTGATACTGTCCGTCATTACATTCTCATTTCTCAGATCTTTGCATCAAGGGCACTGTTCTTTCTTGGTTCAAATGTATTGCCATGCAGCGCTATAGGTCTGGCACTGTTTAACTCATTCAAGGGGTTCCACAAGGATCTGTTCTCAGTCCATTACTTCTTATTATTATCTACATACAGCCACTAGGTGATATTATTCGTAAATATGGTCTACATTTTAATCTCACTGCTGACGATGATAACCAGATTTATTTAACCACTGCCTCCGAAAAATCAACTTTACACTTACAGATTGCATCGCTGAAATCAAACACTGGATGTCGCTTAATTTCCTTAAATTAAACGGACGCTAACCTGAAATAATGTTGATTGGATCCGCTGCATCACATAAAAAAGACGATTTATATTTTGACGGGGCTCTTCTTAAACCTTCAACCTCTGTTCGAAATCTAGGTGTCCTGATTGACACATCTCTTTAACTCAGCTCTCATATTGCTGCAGTGGTTAAAAGTTTTTTATCATCTGCGCAATATTGCACGTCTTTGCTCTTCTCTTAATCTGGTTGATATAGAAATTTTGTGAATGCAGGGCTCTAGAGTGCGACCAATTTGGTCGCATATGCGACCTTATTTTTCATTGGTGCGACTAAAAATAATCAGAGGTCGCACCGGTGCGACCAGCCGTTCGAGGGAGAGAAAAGTCTCCACAACACTTAAAGTCTCCCTGTGATTCAACAACAGACAAGGCCCATATCGTGGTCTAAACCAATCAGAGATGGTGAAGGGCGGTCCCCCCTCTGATTGGCCGTGGTCCAGATAATCCTGTACATTTGTGTAGCAGAGGTCGCGTTAACCGAAAATTCTCTGTCATTGACGGATTTTCTTACCAATGACGGAAAAATCTGAAGGCTGTTCGTCATTTTGGCGGATTATAATGAGGGCATTTGTAAATCCCCGTTATCCCCGCTCCGCTGCTCACGCGAGCCGGAACGCGATCGCAAAACATACAAGGGATGATCAAAAGTCCAGACAATATGCACATGATAAACAACGTAAAACTTGCTTCACTGCTTATTAGTTGTTGTCCGTAATGTTTGTAAGTTTCCTTGTGTAGTGATAATGGCAGAGATTTCGTTCTTTAAATGTGCGCTGCACCATTTTCCTTACTTTCGTTTTATTCAAACGGTTTAGTACAGTATTTTTATAGACTTCAACACTAGGAAATGTTTTTTAATTAAATTGTTATTAGAGTAAGTCTCTTACCACTGTAAAGAGACTTTTTCTTGTGATACTGGACTGTTGTGCTTTTATTTTCATCACTTTAAACACGTTTTTCCTCTAAATTCCGTTCCTGAAAATCATAACTTTAGTTACATACACAAGATATGAGCAAAATAAAAACTGATTTGGAAAGGGCTTGAATATGGTATTAAAAACTGTATATAATTTGCTCCATGCGTTGGGTTTTCCCAGATCTAATCACACATGAACAAAAACATTAAAATATTTAATATATAAATAATATAAATAACAACGGCTTTATTGGGCATTCGGTTGTATTAAAATACAACACGTTACGCAAGTTGATGACGTCACTACATACGAATTACCACCTAACCACCTTGACCATAGTGACGGTAATAATAGATAATTTTTACGATATAAAAAAGTGTAGCGCAAGTACAAGTAAACCCACTCATCCGCCTTTTCCTTGAGACGCAAGAGATGACGTACGAATTACCACCTTTGAACCATAGTGTAATAATAGATAATGACGGATTTTTACGAGCCTGTCAGTCAAAAGGACGCACAATAAAAAAGTGTAGCGCAACCTCTGGTGTGTACGTTTGAAAAGGCGTGTGCTGCAGTCAGACAGAGAGGTTGGCAGCCTAATGCCGTCAGTTAAACAGAGATGATGAGAGAAGATGAAAAGAACAATTGATAACTTTTTCGTGCATAATGTTAATTTAAGGTCTGATCCGTCTGAAAATCACAAGCAATGCTCTGACACGGAGCCATCAACCTCCCAGGTTATGTCAAGCCCTGGTCCATTTATCTTGAGATATTTTAAGTTTAAATTTCAGTTCAGTGAAGCACTTAAGCACCAACACTCAGTAAGTTACCTTTCTTGTAGATTTGTGCTTCAAATAAAGAACTTTGTTTTGACCAGATTGTTAGTTAGTCATTTACTAGTAAATTTTGCCTATATGGACATTAAAAAAAAGTGAACTGGCAATACCAGTTAAATATTAAATGCGTTAAATGCGATGCGGTCGAAAATTTGGGTGCACCTGACGTTTGTGCTGGTGCACCTAAAGAAAAAAAGTTAGGCGCACCAGTGCAACCAGTGCAAAAAGTTAGTCTAGAGCCCTGGAATGCTCTAATTACATCACGGCTAGATTATTGCAATGCTCTGTTTATAGGTCTGCAAGGGAAACATATATTAAAAGGTTGCAGTATGTCCAGAATGCTGCTGCTAGGGTACTTACTTCGACCAGGTGGTAATGCTCACATCACTCCACTTTTACACAGTCTTCACTGGCTACCTGTTTCCTCACGCATTCAGTTTAAGATTCAACTGTTGACATTTAAGGCTTTGAATGATCTTGCACCTGGCTATATCAAAGACCTAATTCACCCATATATACCAACTCGGTCTCTTAGATCATCTGATTTGGGGCTTCTTAGGTTTAGACTGTCCACTGCAGGTGGAAGGTCATTTAGTGAATTCTTTACCCATATCGCTTTGTGACTCTTCTTGTAAATGCATCTTCAAAACACAATAGAAAACATACTTGTTTGAAATGTTTTTTCAGTAATCTTGCATCTTGTCCTGTATATTTGTGTGTTTGTTTGAAAATGTAGTTTTGCTTGAAAGTGCTCATTGTAAAGCGACCTTGAGCTTGTGGAAAGGCGCTATATAAAAATAAAACGTCTGCTTCTTCCCATTGACTGACTGTCTTAACATTTGTGCATGTGCTGTTGTTTGCGCATGCGCACTGTCCGCGCTGTCTCAAAAATTGGGCTGCAGGTGTATGGGATGTGGGGTGCAGGTGGACAATGTGATGACATCACATTGTGATGAACCTGCTTCGACTCTGATAATTGCAGCTTGAAGCTTTATAATGAATGAATTAATGACAGTAATTAACTGGACTAATGTCTGCCTTTTTTCAGATATTTACCATCATAGAGAAGTGCTGGTATCTGCTCATCAGTTGTGCAATAACATGTCGTCCACTGAGCCTGTCAGGGAGTTCCAAGCTAAAGAACACAACTTCAAAAACAGGCTGAGGAATCGATTGGCAAAAGCTCTGTCAGAAGATCTGCACTGGTAATTATGTACTTACACATGAAACATCTTTATAATTCTGACCTTGAGGCTGGAGTTTTCATTGTTATAGCTGTATACAATATGATGCATCCTTGTGCAGGGTACACACACATTTTTATCAAGTTGGCAATTGTATTGTTGTCAGTATAGATAGTTTATACATTTATTTTAGTCTAGGTCTTAATCCCTGTCTGGGAAACATAATCCTTTATGTTGGAATTTGCATCTTTTATTGGTGCAGTATTGACAAGTTGTAGGGTTATCTAGACCAGTGGTTCTTAGGCTTAGAATTTGAATAAACCAAAAACGTATTCAGTTATACAAAGCTGGAACATCCATACTTTTGGTTTGTTATCTTACTTTTCTGATGTTTAAGTGCATTAAATCTATGATAATTTTCTATCTTTCATAAAATGCCACAAAATCTGTGGCCCCCGTGGATCCATTTTGGGCTCCCCAAAATGTATTTACCGTCTGACATCTGCAGTCAATGTAATGTAAGGTTATGTTAAATTAGAGGATTTCTATTTTTTTAAAGAAGCAGAAAAGCTCCAATGTCATCTGATTCTGATGTTAAATATAAATAATTTTCTTTCATTTAGATATCCTTACTTGACCCAATGCATTACGTAATGTATTGTATATAATGTATATGGGTATTGTAAGAAAAATGAGGACGAGGATCTCAATGAAGAAATTTATTGTCATTGCAATAACAAAATACATGATTGAAAGCAGAAAAGTATCAGCGTTGACACTTAATACTGTTCCTCCAAACAAGCTTTCCCTCTTGTAATGTAAAAGTAAATTGAGGTTAACAAGAGAAGTGATGAATTTCTGTTCACAATTTCTAAATTGTGCACATTCTCTTTAGTTTTGTCTAGTTAAAGTGTCGTATTCCATTATTTTTCCAATGAAAGCGCTTCTTTTTGAGTCTGATGTTGTTTTATTAACATTTAGATGGAGCTTTTACTATATTTTGCTGTATTAGGTTACTGCAAGAGGAGCAGGAGACTGATGTGACTCTGTGTTTGGGCTCTGCTGTTCGGCTGAAGGCCCACAGGGCGGTGCTGCTGGCCCGAGCTCCTCACCTCCTGCAGGGAGCTGAGTCATCTACACCTGTCATCCACCTGCAGAACATTGAGCCTGCTGCCCTGAAGGACATTCTGCAGTATATATCCTGCTTTCTACTTTCTATCTCTTCTCTGATATTTTTTACATTTTAGTTATCACTGTTAGTCATTATTGTCTTTTTACAGGCCTCCTTCATATTTATTTATTGCAAATAGTATTGCATAGTGGAGTTGTAATCTGCTAGCTAGGATGCAAATACACTAGTGCAAATGCTTCTATTTGTTCTGCAAATTATACTAATTCTTGTTATTTCTTGATATAAGAATGTTAAAAAAAAACATTTCAAATTATAACCTGCCTTCACATTAAAATGGGCAATCAGTTTATTTCAGATTGTCAGTATGGTCTCGGAGCACTGCATTCCACTGTATTCCTTAGTAAGGAGTAACACATAACTACTGGCATTGCAGGAAAGCGTATACAGATGGCAAGTGCCTTGGGAATGAGAAATGCAGCATCTTAACTTCACACAATGGCCACTCGTCAGTGGAAAATGGCACTGCTATAAGCAATCATGAGGTCGACTCTCAGGGCAGTTCAGAACCAGGTAAGGAGACAATATTTATGACATATCCATAAGACAGAACTAAACTGTACATTTATTGAAAAAAAAAACAAGATAAGACAAAGAAGCCTTATTTCTGTCTGTTGGCCAGATTCAGAGCATTTAGAACCAGCTTCTGGGCTTGGGGCAGACCTTTTGGCTCTTTATAGGAGAGGTGACGTGTCTGACATCAGTATCCAGGTGGCAGATAGAGTTTTTTCAACACACAGGTAAAATCATGTTTTAGATTTCTTAAGTTAGTCATCTATTTTCTTTGAAAGAGCTTCACCTTTTGTTAGCAGCTGATTAAGGTAAACGTAAGCATTAAACTGCAGTCTTATAATAAACCCACACAGAAGCTATAGATGTAAGTGGGAACAATGCACTGATGCAACTAGAGCGGAAGACAGTGTTTTCGGCTGTGAAAGCTCAGAGGCGTCCTGACACCGGAATAAGCCAGTAGCTCATTATCATTTAAAGAAACATGGACCCAATTGGGTCGCTGTAAACAGCTGTTTTTGATTAGGTTTAAAAAGGATGTGGTTTTACATGACCACTGAGGAATTTTAACCAAAGTATGTTAGAGACATTTCATGAAGACCCCAATAAAATGTATTTACAACCGTGATCTTATTTTATGCAATATTCTTTAGTGACTTTCATTGGTCAAACTAGTTCTGCAGATGCATCAACCGTCTTTGTACTCTTTATTTAGGTTGTTACAATCATACAACATGAACATTGTTTCGGAAGGACAACAAATGAAAAGCTTTTTTACCCATTATTTGATTAAAAAATTCAATATTAGAAAATAGTAATAAGATACCAAGAACAGGAAGAATTAGTGCTCAATCAGACAAATCTTTTTAGAGAATTTTTGTATATTTTTTGCTCTTCCCATTCATTTCTATGAGGCTGTCATGGGTAAAAGCTTGACATTTTGAGAACTATTTCGCCTGTTTGATTCACTAAATGTCAACAAGTTTTTTGAAACTAAAGTCACCAAGTTCCATGCCATTCAGAGAAAGTAGTCTCTGCCAATGAACGTACTCCTTAGTTTGTTGTACCCTACTACCCACCATTGTAACAGGCAAGGCCTGCGTGTGAGACAGAAAATTAAGAGCCAGAGTCAGTTCTAGAGACCTCAAGCATTATTATTCAAGTAGCAGTAGACTCTGTGTGTACATAAACTGCTTGTACATTGCAAGCTCATGCACAGGCAGGAACACATGCCTGTCCTGCAGAACTCATGCTAACTCTGCATCGCTCTTCCAGCCCATCCATTCTTTTAGTGCTCATCAGCCAACCCAGATTCACTCTGCTTTTAGAACAAGCTTTGTCTGGTGTGGGTTATTTTTTTTATTTTTTTTAAGCATCCAACATTTATGCTTATTCTTGCAGTCACAATATTAGTATGAATTAAAGCACTGATGTGCAGTTTTCAGTCATCCAGTGTTTTTTTAGCACCTTTGTTTATTGCTGCTGATGTTAGAGCAGTTGCCATGACCTGTTACTATAGCAACAGGCTCTTCCTCACCATCAGCCATGAGCAGGGCCTCTGTGGGTTTGGGCTGTACAAATAGAGAAAGACGTCTGCAGTCCTGATCAGTATGTCAGGCTTGAGGTGACTGCTGCAAATCTGTCAGTTACACTGAAGGATACACACACTCTGATAGTACAGTTAATCTCTCATTTTCTGTTTACTTTCATCTGCCCCCCAGAGATGAGGCACATCTCCTTCCCGCAGATCTCAAATACATGCACACAATATATGAAACTAAATGCTACAGACTGCAAAGATGTAATTCCATGTGCAACCAGGTGCATGCAGAACTGTCCAACACTCATAAGCTGAATCCGGAATGTGTTCAAGGGTTTTTATCTAAACATTATTTTTAGCCCTAGCCGTCACTGACTGCTGCAGTTTTTCTATGAGAAAACAAGATGTGACATATTTTTAAAGACAGTCTATTTATAATGAATGTTTAATGGAGATTGAGATGGAGTATTGGGTGGGAAGATAGTCTGACCCTTCGCTGATGTAATACACACCATTTAAATTAATTCGACATGCAAGCTCAATGTAATTTGGTTGTCCTTCTGCATTTTTTTTTCTTTTGTCATCAGAAGCCTAGTGTACTTGAGGATTGATCTGTGTACTTCCGAATGATTTTGCAGCACTACACAATGATGGAAAATGTACAGTAGTTTGTCTTCATTATCTGTAAAACTTCATCTTAAACACAGACGGTTATTTCCCCAGGGCCTGCTTTACAAACATAAAGCCCATGAGCCTGGGTGATGTGATATGGTATGAAGTGTGTGTGTATGTTTGTGTGAATGATTGGGAAAGTTGACATTGTGTGTGTGTTTCTCCTTCAGGGCCATTCTGTGTGCACGCTCACAGTATTTCCGAGCGATGTTGTGTGGTAGTTGGATGGAGAGCTTGCGTCAGTGTATCACTCTGCAGGGGTAGGTTATATGTTGTAGGACAACAACCAAAACTGGAAAAATCACTGCAACTCACGCCAGACAATTCAAACTATGATGAGTCCATAGACCCCATAAAAATAATTAAACAATTAGAAACTGTCCATACCCAACTTGCTGATTTATAGGAAGTACAGATATGTAAAAACTGCTTTGTGATCTTATAAGGCATCTAATCTAAATGTGACGTGAATGAGAATATGTGAATCTGTTTTTTTCATGCATTGGTCAGCCTGGGTCCTGAAGAGATGGAGATTTTGCTCTACTTCATGTATGGTGCCATTCTAGATCTTCCTCCAGGAACCAATGTCAGGTAACACACAAAGTGAATTCAGAAGGTGTTCTGTTTCAAATATGATAAACTGTTGACTTGTCAAATATTCAGCAGATGTTGTGTGTGTGCTTACTACTCAGTCAGGTTGTTTTAGCAGCGGATATGCTGGGCCTAGAGGGACTTAAAGATGTGGCTGAGATGGTCCTGACTCGGGACTATTGTAAATTTTTCCCTAAGGTAAGGTTCTCTAAGATATTCAGCCTGCGTCTACTGTACCGTCAACAACTGACCCATTAGTACATTCTTCTACTTCTATACAAAAAATATAAATTCTTAGCTTTGTGTACTGTGGTAGGCTAACGGAGACCAGTTTTACCTGCACCTTTTTTGTACTTTTGCACCTATGCATTTTTGTTCTTTTGTTGCACAAATTGCTTCCATTGTTTTCCCCTACTTTGGATAAAAGCGTCTGCTAAATGACTAAATGTAAATGTATCTGCGTGTGCAATTTATTTATTTTGAATCCTTAGGGTTTTTTAAAAAATATTGGAGTTTTTTATTATATATTGTTTGTGTATTACAAGTCTATTTTAGAAATTACATTATTTAAATAATACATTGGTAATTGTTGGTAAACATGTACTTTTAATATAATTTTGAGACATTAAAACAACATTACAAGTGCATTTTGAATAACATGGAAAATATTTTATAACATGTTGCAAAATTGCATTAGAACATGTTGGAACACAATAAGCGTAAAACAGTAGTTCGCCCAAATGTGAAAATTTTCTCATATTGTGCTAACCCTCATTCCATCCCAGATGTAGGCCTATATGACTTCCTTTCTTGAGTCGAATACGGAAATACATTTTATATTTAAAGGAACATTTAGGAATAATTCAAAATCCTAAAGAAATAAGATGGCCTCAGCAAAAACGTTCTGGTTTGCTGAGTGTGATCAGCTATGAGTGGCCACCATGTGGATAAATGAAACAGATCAAATCCTTTTGAAAATGAAGAGATTTCTTGTTTGTTTGCTTTATTTGTACTAAAACCACAGTAACCACACATTAACTATGCCATTGTTTAACCATGATATTTGTAGTAAAACTATTATAATACAAATAGTAATCAATGTGCAAAAAACATGATTACAACACTTTTTACTATTTTAAAACCTTATGAGGGAGCCAGTTTTGACAACCACCATATTACTATATATTTACTATATAAAGAGAAATCACTAATTTGACAGCCTACCATATATGTGGCCTATGTGCAGTTAAAGGGACCCTCCACCAAAAAATGAATTAAAAAAAAAATTCTGTCATAAATTACTCACCACATCCTTAGGACCTAATCTTCCTTAGGTTAATCTTCATCTTTGTCAGCAATTATTGCTAAATTTGCAACTCTAGATTTAGCGACTTTTCCGACCCCTATAGTGTCTTTTGTTCAGAAGACCCATATAACGACAAACCTATCATCTTTTTGGATAAAACTTTCATTCAGTGGGAAAATGTCGTCAGGTTGCGCGAGGTCTCGCTTTCCAAGTGCAGGAAAAGCGTCTGTGAGTGGGCGGCAGACGGCAGAGAGAAACCAAAGACGCTAAATGGCCAAAAAACCGTAACGGCTAATGCTAATGCCCCGGCTTCTGCTCTTTAAGGTGTAAGTGGTGATTTTAACAGACGATGTGTCTTGGTTATAAAACAGAACTGTCAACAGAAACAGAGAATATGTAAATGACAACGGCTTTATTGGGCAATAAGCTGTATGCAATATTCAGAGAGTAAAATCGAAACTGGTCTGTTGAAACTTTTGCTGCCTTCCTTTCGGAAATTCGATAATGCAACCTGAAAATAATTAATGGAACAGTGCTCTTTTAATGTTACTAATACTTTTAATGTTAGTAAATCCAGACGTTGCTTTCAGGTTTGTGGTGGGAAATATCAGACTTACGAGGTGTCTTGAACGCAGTATTAAAACTATGTGATGTCCAGTTATTGCAAATGGGTGTGATATGCATATTACAATTTTTTTATAATTTCAGTATACTGTATCTTGCAGCCCTAATAACACGTTCCTGTCCATACATGCAAAATAATACTGTAAACGTTAAACTGCATTTGTAAATAATTGTCACCTTTTTTGGTTATTTCAATGCTGTATGGGAAGAGAATAGTTTATTTTCAGCATTCCATTAGTAGATGACTAATGGATATAAAGTTTCAGTTTAAAAAGGTTTAAAGCTAGATTTTAATTTGAGCTTTTTCTGTGCGAAATAAATGTGATTATTGAAAACCGTTGTTTTCCTTTTTGCAGCCTGTTGATAAAATTCAGAAGTCCATACTGGAGTGCCTTGCCATTACACATTCTATAGGCCTGCACAATCTCCACCAATCCTGTGTGAGGTGAGGAATTGTGTTCTCTCCTACAATAACCATTTAATTTTTTTCCTCACCAACAGAAAATGTTTTGTTATAGCAAGTGCTTTGTAACACCTGTTATTGTACTGTGTTTTATTTTACTTTAAGCAGTGTTAAAAGAGAGTATTTCATCTGGGCAGTATACAGTACAGTATAGGCAATACTATAAAATACCATAGTTGTTTTCCCCTTATCCAAAGTTCAGCTATGTTTGTTTGTTCACTGAATTTGGTGAGGAATGTTATAAAAATGGTGGGTAAAACGCTGAATTTGAAGATAGTTTGAAACTTATAGATGGAGCAGTCCCAGCGCTAAAAGATACCGGACATGAACTGCACGCGGTAAGTGAACCAGTGAGTCAAATGTCTGTGTTTTGTTTGTCAGCACGTACGTTCATAAGGCAAACAACTCAAACTTATAGTTAATCAAGAGTTATGCAGGGACAATGCGATGATGTATTGTGTGCTCGTGCTTTAGTTCCGCCCCCCTGCACGCCTTCAGGAGGCCGTCTGTTTTCGGAAATAATCATACTGCTGTATCTGTCTTTTATAGGGATGCACCGAAACGAAAGTTCTTGGCCGAAGCCGAACATGACGTGAAACACTTGGCCGAATAATACGGAACATGTTTTTTTTTGCATTTCTTCTATTTATTAAGCCATTTTTTTCACTATTGCACAAACTGAATACTCAAAATGTGCTTTTTATAATTTGTCCTGCTTTTCAATAAAATACAATACAACTTAATATAAAATTGAGCAAAACAAAGTAAATAAAAAAAAATTGAGCCATGTAATGCAAGTTACTCTTTACCCCTACAACAAAACGGTTCATTAAAAAGTGTCATTTCACATAAGACCTATAAGCTAAAAATACAAATAAACGAATAAACTGTTGGATTATTATAGGCTACATTGCAAAATGATTTTAAGAAAAAAAAATCTTTCTTTACTCCCTCTGAAGTAAAGTTACCGACCGGTAAAGACGCCTTCATTCGGAAATTTTGTGCGTGCGGCAAATCCCGGCCGTAACACACATGGTTTCTGCCAATATTAATCTTGAGTATCCATAGAGTAGTATTGCATACTTCGTATCTTCGAAGAGTATTTAGTTTGATCACATTTATAGAAGATAGAAACAGCTGTACAATTATTTCCGAAAACATACGGCGCTTGCGGGGGGGAGGGGTAGGCTGAACTAAAGCACGTGTGCACGCACCAATTGCAACCAACAAACACAGCCCTTCACTCACCGCATGCGGTTCATGTCCGGCATCTTTTAGCGCTGGGACGACTCCATATATCAGTTTCAAACAATCTCCAAATCCAGCGTTATATCCACAGTTTATATAACATTCATCACCCCAATGGCAGTGAACAAACAAACACTTGAACTTTCCGAACGCATGCTCACTCTCTCTCTCTCCTGCACACAAGTGAAAGTGACGTCTGCGCATGCTCCTTCTCCTGCTCTCCTTGCTGCCGCATGGGCGTGCCGCGTGCTTTTCCGGGAGAATTGTCCAATAAGGGACTAAGAAAAATTGTTACGAACAGTTTTATTTGTTCGAAAAACACTTTCCGAAACCTGTACGACCTCTGGGGGAGTGTATCGAGCACAGAAATACTATGTAATACGCCCAACTTGTTTTTTGACAAGTTGACCATGTTAAGCATGAGAAGACGGCACGTTTAACATTGTAAAGAAGTCAGAATGCATGAAACACTGTTGCACGGCCGCTTTAATACCAACTGTAAACACAGCATAAGTTTAATCACCATTCCATGATTTGCTCAAGTCTTTTATTTGAATCTTTTCACTCGTGCACTGCGGTATACGTACCAGCTAAGAGAACGTGTGAATGTAGGTGGATGTTATTCCAGAAAAAGAAAGCGAGAGAGTATGTGTGTGTGTTTTCTCTGATGTTTTGCTACTGCCTCTATTCTGTGTAGGAGGTTGAGGAGCCACGCATCAGGATGAGCTCAATGAGATGATTGTATAAGCTTTTAGACTAGTCCCAGTCCACTGTCAGTTGCGCCTATAGCCCAATATATAAACTTCAGAGTCCTTTAGGATCATCCAATGATGTTTTTTGCTTCATCTTAATATCAAGTTCTTCAGTGATATACTTTGGCTAGTCAAGTAGTCTATGTGAGACATTCATGTTGATAAGAGTAGAGATTAGGGGTGTAACGATTCACTCAGCTTACGATTCGGTACATATCTCTATGTAAGGTATGTACACATGGTATATATGGAGCCGAGTATCAATTTTGACAGCAAATTTTGATTAAGTTTTAGTCGTAAACTGTAATAATTAAAGGTTCTTTAAGGAACCATTTGAAGTTCTCCACGCCGGCGGAACCCTCAGGGGAAACTCAAGGCACCGCTTAACGAAGGGTGGTTCTCTGAGGAACCCTCAAGGCTTCTTGGGAATCCCTTTTATTAAAATGGTCTGGAACCATATTGGGTGCTTTAAGGCACCATTTCACAGTTTATATTTGCTTTTCACAATATTTTAATAGGCAGAAATACTAAAACCAAATACAAAGCAAACAGTTTATTGATAAACAACAACAATTTACATTGAATAAATATTTGAAGAATAGTCAATATTGTTGAAATGTATAATTATTGTTATGTTGGTGATATTGATATAAATCTTCATCTTAACAAAACTAACCAAATAATTTGTCTTAACTTTAAATATAAATACAGAAATATTTCAGGTACTTTGTACAAATGTACAGTAGAATAGTAAAAAAGTCCAGCAAAAAAGTAGTCTCATAGCAAAGCCTACACCAATGGTAAAGTTGTAATTTGCCAAACAGCAAATCCTTGCGAGCAAGAGAAAAACAATTCTGTTCTCTCCAAATGGGTTTCCTGCTAGTACCAGGTGGTGTGAGGATCCATGTAGGCAAAGTCAAAATTATTTCTATAGTCCATTTCACAATTTTGTATTGCTAAAGTAGATATGTATTTATGGCCATTTAGCCCCACAAGCTTCATAATTAATTCATAAGCCTTTATTTTTCAGAAAATTCTACTAGATATGCATTGTTGCAACACAGAGAATATAGACCATGAACGACATGTACCAGTTCATTCAGTCTCATTTTGACTAAATTGACTCGTTCATTTAGTGAAGGGCGTATTCATTCAATACATTCAACCAATGCAACGCTCTGACAGACCTCACACTCAAACGCTATTGGCTCATGTCTCTTTGGAGCTCCACTGTCTTTGCTTGAGACAGTAATGATTGAGAAATATCTTTCAAAAAGACATTATATAAACTGTATTACATTTCTTCAATCATGCAAATCACATACTTGGTAAAACTTTTAGCATGTCATTCAATCTTTTAATGTACAGTACACTTCATCACTTCTCTAGTCGGTACAGCGCTGGTTTCTTTTGGCTTACTTTATGTTTCATAACACGTTATGCACCAGCTCACGTTAGCGGATAAATTAACATTGGCATATAAAAATGTATTTGCTTGCCTTTGGAATGAGTTTCGGGGGTGGACTCACCAGCAGTCACGCTAAAAGTTTGCTGCGTTTTACCGGAGATTGTGAAGGAAAATAAGACACTTTGAAAACCACGTGGAGACACAGATTGAGTCTTGTGCTTCCCCTTCTCCCAGAGACTTCTCTGTAGCGCATATGTAAGCACACGTTATGAGATAAGCACACGTGACGTGCTGGCGCAGAGTAGGTAGCATCTTGACAGCCCAGCAAATAGAATTAAACATCATATCGTAAAATATCCTCATCTCTCTATGATGCGGATCGTAACATTTTTTGCATTGCGAAATATCGTACTACGAAGTATCGTTACACCGCTAGTAGAGATTGTTATTTTTTACTTATAAACTATAAATGCAATTCATGTCTAGTCAGACTTGATTTGTGCAGCGCCAAAGCCGTATGGTAATATGTGTATGGTGTTCATGATAAAGACTATTGCTGAAAGAAATCACTGAATTTGCATGACCACAAACAAATTCAACAAGTGGAACTCTTGAATGAAGGTAGTTCCAAATACTGTTCCCTAATTACCAAAAAAACATGCTTTCCTCAAAAGCAGTATTTCCTTCGAAATAAAGTAAATAAATAAATCCACTGGAAATTATTTTAGAACTGTACTCATAATGGAAAGACGTGAAATATTTAATTTGTGCTTTTTTTTTTTTGTCAAAGATGGGTTGCTGAACATTTTGTGAGGTGCTGGTCAGAGAGGAATTTTGCCCTCCTCCCCCCAGAGCTACAGAGAGATTGCTTTAACACTGTCACTCAAAACATGGTACGTTACACTTACATAAGCATTGGTGTATGTATGTTTATATATAGCTTGTATGGTGTATACATAATCTACAGTTTGGGTCAAAAGTTTACATCCCAGTTGCAGAATCTGGAAAATGCTGAAAATTTGGGGAAAATAAGAGGAATTTTGAAAATGAAAGTTTATTTTTAATTTAGTCCTGCCCTGAACAGGTTATTTCATGAAAGAAAAGTTAACATAAAGTTCACACTTAAGAATAATAGCAGAATTTCAAAAAAAAATTGCCCAGGCCAAAAGTTTACATCCCCCTGATTCTTAATACTGTTTTTAAAACGGTCAGTTCTGGTCCTCGATTCTGATTGGCTGAGCCGAGTTCTAAGCCGTTATAAAAAAAAACGATTTATTTTCTATAAAGACTAAATATCATTTAATTTATATTATGAAACCTCGCTACGCATATCGATAAACCGTTTTATAAAAGCAATAAGCCCCGCGACGCAGTGGGTTACAGTGCATTTTATAACAGCTAAGGGGTTTCTCACAACGGGCTTACTGGTTTAATGATGTTTCCTGAACAATTAATGACAGTTGTTGTGTTTTGTCATAGTTGTTTAAGGGTTTCTTGTTTGTACTGAGTCATTAAACTGTCCGCTGATCTTCAGATAAATCATCCAGGTCCTCTAGAATCTTCGCTTTTTCAGCATTTCTGGATATTTGACTCATGTCCAGCAGTAACTTTATGATGTTGAGATTCATCTCTTCACATTAGGGACAATCAAGAGACTCATACACAACTATTACAATAGATAGAAACATTCAGTGATGCACATGAAGGAAACACGACCCATTTAAAGTCATTTGGGTGTGAACAAAGACATTTATACAGGTTTGGAAGAACTTGGGGGGAGTATTTTTATTTTATTTTATTTTTTTGGCATCTGAATAAAATATAAAGTGCTTTACTATTTTCTTGTAAAACAGTTAATGTAGTTTATTAACCAACAATACTTGTTAGTTTAGGGCAGCTGTGGCACAAACCTTATAGTAAATAGGAGCAGGTGTGTTAAATTTGGTGTTTTCGCTCTCACTCTCTCAAACTGGTCACTGGAAGTTCAACATGGCACCTCATGGCAAAGAACCAGAGGTGGGACCAAGTCATTGCTTTGCAAGTCACAAGTAAGTCTTAAGTCTTTGCATGCAAGTCTTGAGTCAAGTCCCGAGTCAACACAGATTAGTCCAAGTCATGTCCCGAGTCAAGACGATTATGTCCAAGTCGAGTCCAAGTCCTCCACAAGTTATTAGTTCTCTTTCCCTAAATTGGGTTCACTGTAATATAAATAGTATAGTAGATTTATATTAATTTATGTCAGAATGGCTTCACAATGTTTTATATGAGATAACTAAGGGCACTGTGGTAGAAATTTACTTCACACACCTGACTGAAGATATAGCTTATAGATAATAGCTGTATGGGACACACCAGCTATTCTAACCATTCTAATTTTGGGTCTGACCACTTTAACTGTAATATTACTGTATACTGTATGTACTTTATATCATAATGTACTGTAGATAATCTTAGATATTGTGTAGGCCTACATGTTTTGATAAATGACAAGCGCCTGCGTCACAATGGGCGAGGCTTTCTCTGGCACAGTGCCAAACACAGCGCGCAGCTCTTACCTGTGTGATTCGCTCCAGAAAACAGCCGACTGTGATCACAACTTCGATGTTTGGTTTAAAATATATGAAGACTTGCCGTTCGTCATAGTGTTCAAGGCTAAGTCAAGTCACGAGTCATTGGTGTCCGAGTCTAAGTCAAGTCGCAAGTCTTCTCTGATTTTGTCGAGCCGAGTTGCAAGTCATCAAATTTGTGACTCGAATCCGAGTCGAGTCCAAGTCATGAACTCGAGTCCACGACTCTGCAAAGAACTCTCCTAGGATCTGAAAAATAGAATTGTTGCTCTATAGAGATGGCCTAGGCTATAAGAAGATTGCCAAGACCCTGCAACTGATCTGCAGGACGGTGGCCAAGACCATACATCGGTTTAACAGGACAGTTTCCACTCAGAACAGGCCTCGCCATGGTCGACCAAAGAACTTGAGTGCACATGCTCAGTAGGGTTGGGATTCAAAATTCGATTCCAATTCTGGAATCGGATCCATAAGAAAGCAATCGGATTCTTTTTATAAAATTACTATTTCGATTCCGGACCCCACGGTAATTTTCACGTCATCTGTCAAGACCTGATTCACCTGACCTGACATAGCCTTCCGCTCGAATACGAAAAGTCAGTTCAGACGATGGACGGTGGAAGGCACTCTAAAGTAAAATCGCAAAAAGACAAAGCTAAGTGTAATTATTGTGACAAACTATTATTTTGCAAGACTGGTGTCACCAGCAATGGTTCATCGTATCGAATTACAAGAATGCCCACACTGCCGACTCTGAGTGCTCTTCATTAGCCGCCGATGACACTAGTGCGGGGATAACGCCGGCACATGATGCTACAAGTGAGACCCCCTTCTCCCTCGCTTCGAAAGCAAGGCTTGCACAGGACACTTTTTTGTGTGTTCAGCTGTAAGTAATGGCACAAAATAAATATTTTTGATCTGGCTTTACTTGTATTTCACCGCTTTGGAATCAAAACTAAGAATCTTTAAGAATTGGAATCGATAAATTTGAAACGATGCCCAACCCTAGTGCTCAGCGTCATATCCAGAGGTTTTAAAAAGCCAGCATTGCTGCAGAGGTTGAATGGGTGGGGGGTCAGCCTGTCAGTGCTCAGACCATACGCTGCACACTGCATCAAATTGGTCTGCATTGGTCCCAGAAGGAAGCCTCTTCTAAAGCTGATGCACAAGAAAGCCCACAAAGAGTTTGCTGAAGACAAGCAGACTAAGGACATGGATTACTGGAACCATGTCCTGTGGTCTGATGAGACCAAGATTAATTTATTTGGTTCAGATGGTGTCAAGTGTGTGTGGTGTCAAGCGTGTGTGGCGGCAATCATGTACTGTAGCTCCCCAGGTGAGGAGTACAAAGACAAGTGTGTCTTGCCTACAGTCAAGCATGGTGGTGGGAGTGTCATGGTCTGGGGCTGCATGAGTGCTGCTGGCACTGGGGGCTACAGTTCATTGAGGGAACCATGAATGCCAACATGTACTGTGACTTACTGAAGCAGAGCAGCATTCTCTCCCTTCGGAGACTGGGCCGCAGGGCAGTATTCTAACATGATAACGACCCTAAACACACCTCCAAGATGACCACTGCTTTGCTAAAGAAGCTGAGGGTAAAGGTGAAGACCTACCCTATTGAGCATCTGTGGGGCATCCTCAAACAGAAGGTGGAGGAGCGCAAGGTCTATAACATCCACCAGCTCTGTGATGTCGTTATGGAGGAGTGGAAGAGGACTCCAGTGGCAACCTGTGAATCCTGGTGAACTCCATGCCCAAGAGGGTTAAGGCAGTGCTGGAAAATAGTGGTGGCCACACAAAATATTGACACTTTGTGCCCAATTTGGATTGTAGAAACTACGGCAACACGCAAATGCGGAAGTGGTTATACAGCATATGGGACGCAGCATCTGTTGTTCTGTTATTATGGATCACGATTACTCTTTGGCGAGAAAAGGAAACCAAAAAAGTGTAAACGTAGGCCAAATGAGGCAAGCAGGCTTATGGACAAACACAGAAATGAAACAAGGATTAATATCGGCGTCAGAGTATGTGAGCGGAGCGTGTATATTTTTTTTAATAGCGCAGAGCGGAAATTGATGCCGCTCCACTCCGCTCACATACTCTGATCGGCGTGGCGTTTTCTAAATGGAAAGAGCTTCGTGACCAACTTGGACTCGACAGAGACTCCGATCTCGCATGTGTTTTAATAGACGGGTAAGCACATCTTTTTTATTGAACACAAAATACTCATGCACAGATTATTGGAATAGTTATGAATGCAGTTACCCTATGAAATATGGTCACAAAATGTCACACAAAAATATGTAGCCAAAAACGTTACTTGTAAATACTGTGAGTTCGTTCCAATTTACTTTTTAAACGACGACTGTATGACTGTTTTAAAACTGTGTAGCATTACGCTAACAAATCAATTGACAAAGTCCAATATCCGTCACGGCCCACATTTCTTGCAAGCTAATTCATTACGATGACATAAAATAAAATTCATTCATTACCTCGTCTGTGAACATGATGAGTGATCTCCATATGCCTCTGGATGGTAAAAACGACATGTCCCACAATTCCACTCTCCTACATAACGTCATTAAGCCTAGCCTTTTTTGTTGTTCTGAAAGTGCGCCATCTAGCGGTCCAAATATTCCATATTGTGGCTTTAATGGCTGTTTGTTGAGTTATTTTGAGGGGACAGCAAATTTTCACTGTTATACAAGCTGTACACTCACTACTTTACATTGTAGAAAAGTGTCATTTCTTCAGTGTTGTCACATGGAACTATATAATAAAATACTTACTAAAATGTGTGGGTGGTGTTCTCACATCTGTGAGATATTATACACACACACACGTGCGTGCAAAAACACACGCACGCGCGAAAACACACGCACGCGCACTCACCTTCTATAAATCTCTCCACTCTCTTTCTGTTTCTCTATCATTCTATCACATAAACTCACACGCACACACACACACAATATTATAAGCAGATAGATTTAGATTATTGTATGTCATAATTGCACATGACTCATTCTTATCTAGCAATGCTCTAAACATACGCCCACACAGCCAGACCTTCAGCAGCTGCAGAGAGCCATGTGTGGTTGTATAACACAGGCTTTCCCCCTCTTGATTTGCTTAATGTTAAACACTGCTGAAATCTCTTTAACAATGTGGCCAGTGTCATTCAGAGGAAGATGGACGATAGAAAGTGTGTGTTCATATGTTGTAGTATTTCATTGTGTGTCTGATTTTGTGTTTCAGTCTGTACAGAGTGTAGTATCAGTGCTGTCTGGCAGCGAGCAGCTGATTGGTAGCCTGCCAGAAGTGAAATGGGCAAAGCAGGTGCTAGGTCTGGTCAATGAACTGCAAAAAGAGTGCCTGCACATGATTGTCACACACCTGCCCCGGGTAACACACACCGCTGCCTTCCACAATCTCAGACGGGTACAACCTTTCACAGGCTATCATGGACATGATTAGAAATGAGCTAAGTCAGCTAAGACAGTTAGATGTGGTTTGTTACAGAGAGAAGAGTTTACACGTGACCCCACTCTACTCAGGAAGGTGTGTGTAGCCGTGCGGGAGGGCATTACTGTGGAGAACTGCTGTGACATCTTTACTGCTGTTGATCGGCTATGTGGTGACCCAGCAGAGGTAGACATTATTGCTGATGACAAAGCCAGTCTGGAGGAAGAAGAGGTAAACTAAGAATGCCAACACTTTGATCATTTAGTATGCAAGAGTCTCTGGTAATTCAGGGGTCTTCATCCTTTGGCGATCAAACAGCCCCTATACATTTTGCATTTACATTTGCATTTGTATTTCGCATTTGTGAAAAATCCCAAAAGATTGAATGTCATGAACTGATTTTGTTTACAAATTAATTTCTATTAAAGGAATAGAATATTACTCAAAATTTTTATTTATTTTATTAACAGCATGCCGTCCTGAGTGTATATGACTTTCTCATCAGGTGTATGTGACTTTTCTCAACAGACATTTCAAAGTCCTGTGCCTTCCCTAGAAGCTATACATTACAAAAGTTTTCCTTAATGAACATTACTTAACTTTATTAATGACATTTGTATGCTATTATTACATTTGCATTTGTTACATTACATGGTGCACAGTTATATGCTTACACTTTAAATAATTATTATTATTAAGTAAATTCAATGAATTTCTTGTTGAATGTCTAAACTCATTGAGTTGACTAATGTTTTTAAGTTGAATTAACTCAAAATGTTAAGGCAACCATGTAACTTTTTTACAGTGTAGTAGGTTGGTAAACAGGTGTTTTGCTCCATGTTTGTTACGGTGTCAAATATTTGACATGGCAGGAAAGTTGTATCAGCCTTCAAGAACAGTGTATTATAATGGTCAATGCAGAGTACATTTGCTTTAAAAAATGACATCAAGTTGGCTTAAATAGTTTGGGATATGGATTGAGTTCATTTTGAAATGTCAGATTTCCTGTTAACGTTAATCAGTAAAGTGCAATAGTGTTTCAGTTGTTATTATACTTGCTGTGTAGCTAGTGCCTGCAGCAAAGCTCTGCCAAGCAAAGCCTCTGTGTTTAATGGTACGTGAGTGACAGACATCATTTTATCCTGGCATTTACAATCTTCTAATAATGTATGTGGCCCGGCCTGGATTACAGAAAAGTGACCCAACAAATAGAAATATAATAAAAATAGAAAGGTCATGGTAAAAACATGCTTAGGTACTTTTTCTCTCTCCTAATAACTGCCTCTTCCATCTCTCTTTGTGCATTAATTCACATCCCAGGGGAAGTGGCAGGATGGAAGACCAGAGTTGTGGGTGTGGCCATGTTTAATCTGGTTTTATGTCCATTAGAGGAAGGGAAGGGAGAAATAAAATAAAGGTTGGAAAGGCTAAAGCAGAACAAAAAGCAATTATGAGAGTATTTTAATCAACATTCGGTGCAGAACACAAGCCACAGCTGGTGACATCATTCATTTAGCTGGAGAGGATCCCGTCAAGGGTAGAGGGAACCAATGGTGAACGGTTGCCAAGACAACCAGCCTTTGAAGCAGCTGCTGATTCGCTGCTGTTTTTCTTCTGCTGCTGTACCCACCCTACCTCCTTCTCTCTTGCTCCTTCTGACTGACTCTCTCTTACTCGTTCTCCGTAGCCATTCAGGCATGAGCTGTGTTTGTTACGCACGAGGCTCTGGACCTTTCTGCTTCAATCCTTCTTTGCAGTGCGACACACAAAAGGATGGGACTCTCTGCAACCCAGATATCGGGAAAAATTACTAGCAGGTAAGCAGAGAACGGAGACTTGATAATCATTTAGAAATAAAAAAAGAAATGGGTTATTTACAGGTTTGATCCTGAAAGCTTTCTAAAACAGCTCTATTTAATGGCAGTCAAAATGCGCTTGTGTGTGTACAATAGGGTTCAGTGTTTGTATGGTTAGTATCTGGAGCTGGTCACGCAGGCTATGCTTGATAACCTCCTGTCAATTCATCGGCATTTACATATCGTTTTTATAAGACACTGAAGCTTCGGTGAGCTTAAGCATTCAAAGCCAGAATTCTATGTTCTTTTTCTTTAAGGATTGGTTCCAATCCTTTTTTGGTGCTATGGTTCAGATTTAACACAGAGCTTTGTTGTTCTAGTTAGCATGTGGAAGCATACATGCCAGCACATAAATAATGCATTGCATTGCGTGTCAAGATCATGTCTACATTCTTGTTTGTAAAGTGACCATACATACTGCAAAGCTTGACATATTGTGTAAAAGCATGCAAATGTTTTTTTGTGTTTCAAAGCGTTCTGCATGCGACAGCACACACAAACACTGCAGTCTTTTAGAGGAACTGTTGGTTTATTTGGCATGAAAGCAGTGCTGTTGCGATCAGAGCATGTTATAGCACTGGCAAGGAAGCCTCTTTATTTTTCATATATACAGTATAACTGCGGTAGCATTTCTGCATAGATTGTGGCAGTTCAAGTCCAGTCTATAGAAACATGTACTTAACCTGCGTGCGTGTTTGTGTGTGTTGGTGCGTGCCCGTGTGTTTTATCATCATAAGAAATGGGCCACTTACCCATAACATTACAGTAGTCTGTAATGTTACATCTGACATAACATTTGTTACATAAAGATTTTGTTAATTGAATGCAATCTTAATTTTCACAAATAATATACTTAAATGCAAAAGTTAAATGCTGATGGATCTTTTCATGTACACAGAAACAAATCAGCATCAGAATTGTATTTAAGTGTAAGATAATACTTAAATGAACAAAAAACATTATTGATTATTGACCCTAAAATTGTAACCATAATTATTAGTGTCAGTTCTGTAAATAAAAATAATTATCATAGGCTACACCAATTAAACATAATGAGAAATGTCTATGAATAGTTTTATAGATTTGTTTTGCATTAAGGAAAAAAAACAATCTGTGATTGGTTATGATCAGGGCTGTAAAACAGTAAGGAAAATGTTTTTGGATGCAGCGTGAGCGGAACTAAAGCACGTGCGCACACATTGCAAACAAAACACAGACATATGACTCAGTTTCACTTACCGCGTGCGGTTCATGTTAGGCATCTTTAAGCGCTGGGACCGCTCCATCTATCAGTTTCAAATGATATCCACCGTTTATATAATATCCATCACTGAAATGCTGCGAACAAACAAACACACCTCAACTTCTCTCACTATCGCAAGAGTAACGAGCTGCAGGCCCATAGAGCAGCCAATCTTGACGCAGCGCAGCCAATCTTGATGGAAAGCGGGTCTTACTATCTTTCTTCCAGCTCGTTGGTTAACACGTGGGTGGGCTATTTCTTTTGCCTTGCCGTAGGCGTGCTTTTCCGGGAGAATTGCACAGGACCAAGAAAAGTTGTTACATAACAGTTTTTCATGTCATGCCACTTTTACTCAACTCAAACTTTATTTATAGAGCACTTTCAACGCTATGACTGGAGCCAAAGTGCTGTACAGGGAAAGACAAGAGTAAAATAATATAAAATTAAATGTAAAAAAATAACACAACAAAAATAACTACACAGCTGAGAAGCATTGTCAAAAACTAGAGAAAACAAATCCATTTTAAGTGCACTCTGAAAAACACCTAAAGTTGGAGAAGAGTTAATGAACTGTGGAAGGGCATTCCAGAGCCTAGAAGCTACCACAGAGAAAGCCTGATCACCTTTAAAAAAAATTGACGATATCATGGAACCATGAGGAGTAGTTTCATTCATTTGACAGAGACTAATTAAGTCAGTAACATAGTCTGGTGATAGACCATGCACAGCCTTAAAAACATTTAAAACTTTGTAATGAATTCCGTATCATATGGGTAGCCAATGCAGTTTGATTAACACAAGAGTAATATGCTCTCTCCTCTTTGTACTTGTTAAAAGTCTAGCAGCTGAGTTCGGAACAAGCTACGAACAATAGAGGAAGATTCAAACCCAGATACACCACATTACAAAAGTCCAAATGTCATGAATCAAAAGCATGAACAACCTTCTCCATATCTTCAAAAGAGAGGATAGACTTCAACTTAATATTGACCTTAGATGAAAAAAAGCTATTTTTAACAACAGCATTAATTTGTCGGTCAAATTTAAGCTCAGAGTCAAAGGTGAGTTTTTTTTTTTTACACAGGACAGTTTCTTCACTGGAAACTGCCCAGACAGTCATAAACATCTTCAACACAATCCTTATTACCAAATAAAATCATTTCAGTTCAGCCAACCAGCACTTAACCTCTGTCAGACATTCATGCAGAGATTGCAAAGCAAATTTATTGGCCCATTTCAATGGTCCATAAGGTTGTGAATCATCTACATACAAGTGATAACGAATCCCAATTTTTTTAAAGTAAAACTCAAAAGGCAACATATAGAGGGAGAATTAAATTGGCCCCAGAATAGACGCCTGAGGAACCCCACAGACAAGAGGAGCAGTAGAAGAAGAGTAGTCACCTAAACTGACTGAAAAGGTCCAATCCTTCAAATAAGAAGAGAACCATTTTAGGGCTAAGACCTGAACACCAACGTGGTTCCTGAGATAAGCAATACGTATATTATGATCAGCTTTATCAAATGCTGCAGTAAGATCTAACAAGAGTAGAACAACACCGCTTCCAGAGTCAACGCCTATTAAGACGTCATTGGAGACCCTCAAAAGAGCAGACTCTTTACGGTTGCCGGCTCTTATACCAGACTCAAATCTATCTAAATATTATTCCTCTTTAAAAATAATTGAACTGTTCCAACACAATTTTTCCCAATGCCTTAGATATGAAAGGCAGCTCCGAAATGGGGTAAAGATTACTCATGTTAAAAGGACCTCAAACTTTCTTTTTAAGGGGGGTACCCCGGGAACACAAGATGGCGCTGCGCAACTTTATGCTTCTGACACTCACTTGTCACACAGAAGAAGAATTCATCTTGCTTCCTCTTCGTCATTGTATCCTTCAGCGCCACCAAGTCGTGTTTTACTGTAACTTCAGTAGCTCCAGGCACGTGAACAAATGCGGCATCTCATTGGTCGGCCAGTTTTTAACGCAAACCAAAGAAAACGAGCCCGAGGCGTCTAAAACATATGACGCTTTTACGCATGCCGTTTTTCACGTAGGTGTGCGCACTCACATTAGCGCTCTATGTTTAGTCATGAGGCATTTCGTCACGCGCACAATTATCGTCCCGGTGTTAACAAGCCATTAGACTGATTGCAAGTGTACGAGTACTTGTTTACCTGATTGAGGAAATATTTATGTGGGGATGAAGGTTACTTAAACTGAAGCAGTAATTTATAACCATCTTTTCTTTCAACCCTGCAGCTGCTCTTGATAAGGGCGAATGTAAAAGACCTGGGAAGAAACCTGTGCTCAGCAGCTCTCAGGTACAGCGCTTTCATCTTAGCTAATCTTTTATGATTTATTTCAGTTAAACTTAATGTTACCTGGGTTTATAAAATATTTATATATGAAATTGATATACTTATTTTTATAAACAACTGTGGCTAATAACTCGTTTTTAAATTTTGCATTTTGCAAAGCAGCTTACTAGTGGATCCATATTATTTGGAAATTATTTGCTGATAATTACAGCTATAGTCAATATAAATCTCAAAAGGGTTCACTTGAATGACTGTTTAAGATGAATGTGTCAAATTAAGGTTCTTAAGAGTATCTGGAATGTCTGAGATTCCTGTGTGAAATGGGTTGCTGATATGATTTACTATAAGCAGAGCCATCATAGTCTTTCCCTGTCTCCCTCTCTCTCACTCTTGCAACAGAAGTCTGCAAAATGCCCCTCTGGCTCTTCATCTGCATGTGATAGTCCTACTCCCATTAAGGTATCACAAGGTCCACAGGGTTCCCTAGCAAGACTTGTAGGCGCAGGATCAGGCACCATGAAGTCTGATGCTCTTGGGCTCACAGCTCACACAGCCCCTGGTGGAAAAACAAAAGCTAGCAACAACATCTCAGTCCAAAGCAGGAATGATAAAGTTAAGCCAGTCCATACAGCAGCTAAAACCAGGACTACATCGTCTGTTAAACCAGTTTTGAATGGCACTGGTGGTTCAGGCTCTCAGCGGGAAAATTCTCCTGCTTTAGGTGCTCGTGGTTCACCTATAGGAAAGGGGGTGCTGGACAGGAAGCCCAATCCAGGGGCAAGGCCAAAGTCTTACCCTGCTGGGTCTGATTTTGTGGCAAGCCAGACTAAAGCAGGAAAATCTCAGAACACAACGTCAGTTGAAGATCTGCCTCTGGAACCAGCCATTGACAGCACCAGCAATACCCAGCCTGCCCCGGATAACTCTGGTAGCACTTCACCAGACAACAGCACTGGGACTCCTTGCAACAATGGCCACAGTACAATCACAGGTGTTGTTCACCGTTAACCCAAATTCGTCACTGGCTACACACACAACATAAACTTTAACTAAACTTGCTTCTACTACATAGACAAGATCCCTTGTATGCAGCCCGCTAAACTTTATTTGAGGACATAGGGGCAGTTCTAATTTGAATTGGCAAGCTGTTCCAAATTTTATGAGCAGGTACAATGAATCCCCACTCAACTCTAGATTTTAGCCTGGTATTTAAAATAACCAGTAAGACGTATCATGGCATACAGTATTATTGTGGTATTATATTGCATTTAATAGTCAGAAATATTGATTATCAACAATAGCAGTATGCTCATATGCAACTGGTGCCATGTTATTAATACTCTTCAAATGATTAAAATAAGAATTCTTTATTTTCACAAAGACTGGTAGTTGATAAAACCTAGCATTTTACAATGTGATTAACTTGCCTGTAAAGCTTTAGAGCACTGCCAGTTTTTCACATAAGGCTTAAAACAATTAAAACAAAGGCTTTACCTCTTGTTTTTGTTTCAATCTCAACAATTTCTCTGCTCATTACCAGGTGCTTTCTTTGCACCCTTACATGACCCTATATGACAGAAAATGTCTTAGCTCAGCAGAGTAGGTTTTAATGGAGAGTTAGCTCATCATTAAGCTACTTAGCACTGCTAAAGCTGCCTGTTACCTTTTCCTTGGTCACACTACTTATGGAATGTAGGTGTAGAATGCACAGAGATGCTACAGAACCTGGAAAGTTAGTGAAAGGTACAATTAATATTACAAACATTCATACATTTACAGTGTTTTAAACAGAATTGTGACCATTTTTACTGTGTAATTATATTACTGGGCCATACAGGGAGATACATATCAAATCTTTGGAATTATTTGTTTTTCATAACTACAAGCATCGAATATGTCATATGTAACAATAATGCTTACTGAACCATTATTGTGCTTTTTTCTAGGTCTCAGGTCAAAGCCTCAATCCAGGGTAACATCAAAATCCACTTTAACCAAACCTGCTCAGAAACCAGATATAGCCAAGACTAACAGGTAAGTGTGTATACAGTATCAACACAGTCTGTGGTCTTTACACTTGGACTAATAATTGTGAATTACTTTGTTTGTCTAAGCTCTAAATTGTTTATTATGCACCATTTTCTTCATCGGATTGTCAGTGTTCTTCTTTGTGTCAATACAGCCCCACAAATAAAGCAAATAAGGCAAAACCCTCCACAACCAACCAAGCAGGACCTGGAATATCTGCAGCTCGCTCGGATCCAAAGAGGAGCACAGTCTCAGGGCTTGCAGAGATCCATGGTAAGAAACACTGGAGCTTCAGAATGGATCAGATGGTTATTAGCTGCACCTTTTAATATACTTATATATTAAATATACCTTTTAATGAATAGAAACTACACTTAATCTTTTTGAAGAGTACGAACAGTACCATGTTTAGAAATTATGATTTTGGATTGAAATTGCAATTGCAATTTTGTCTATTGCTTTTTCAAGCAGTTTCATCCAGAGCCAGCTCCGCCGCTAGTTCCAGAAAGCCAGCCGTCCCCAGAAAGGAGGTAGAGAAAGATGTAGCCAAACCATTAACGACTAAGAAGACAACCAAAGCCATCCCTGAATTAAAGTCCAGCCTCAAAACCTCTACTTTAAAGCAGTCAGCCCCAGTACTGAATAAGACAGGATCCAAACCAAAAGCTCCAGAAACGCCTGCAACAAAATCATCTCTAAAATCTTCTGGAGCTGTCAAAAACACAACTACTTCAGCTGGTGCTAAAAAGAAAGATTCAGCATCTAGCCCTAAACTCCCAGAAAATAAAAAGGTTGCTCGGCATCCAACTTCTACTGAAGGCAAAACAAGAAAACAGGGCGTGGCAAGTTCGACAGTTCCTATATCTTTGAAGCATCAGACACATGTCAGCCCAGATGTGTTGGACCAGTCAAAAACAGTGCAGGAAGCTGCCCCTAAGGATGCATCAGCCATATCCACAAAGATTCATGATTTGGGTAAAAGCAGTCATCCACCGAGTATGCTAAGCAGCAAAGAGGTGAAGACTCAGTCAGTGACCCCAGAAATGCAAAACTCTGTGAATACAAATATGTCAGGCCATTTCAATCTCTCTGGGCCCCAAAGGCACCATTCCACGAACTCTTCAAAAGAATCAGACCATCCTCCTGATACACCCTGCAGTCTAGGCAGTGTGGAGACTCCCCTAGAGGAATTGTCGAATGGGCTTCATACTCAGATTAGCCCCGAGTCTGAAACTGGCAGTGCTACCACATCGTCTGATGACATAAAGCCACGGTCAGAAGATTATGATGCAGGTGGCTCGCAAGATGACGACTACTGCTCCCATGAACGTGGCGTTTCGAAATGCGGGACCATACGCTGCACTGATTTCCTGGGTCGTAGCAGTAGTGACACAAGCACACCTGAGGAGCTTAAGATGTATGAGAGCGGGACTGGACTACGTGTGGAGGTGCAGCTCAGAGGACAGGATGCAGAGACTACAAGTGAGGAGGAGGCAGGACGTCAGAGACCGCAATCATGGATAAGAAAGGATGAGGTGCCAGGGGAAGAGAAACTTTGCAAAACGGATGCTACGCTAAAACACATGAAGGATGTGCAGGACCACCAGCTTTTCTCCTCCGAGGAAGAGGAGGAGACTGAAGATGAAAGGTCTGAGATCGAGGTTGTGCCTGGAGAAATGTCTGCCCCACTTTCAGAACCTTTTCCAATTTCAAGGTATAGTCAACCTGGCGTTTGAAGATGCTGTGGACCAGGAGAATAAGCAACCTGACTACCAATCATCTAACTTCCACCGTTCTGTTTTGCTCTCTGTGGATGAATGTGAGGAGCTTAGATGTGAAGAGGGAGGTGCCCTGACTCAACCTCACCAGTCAGGTGACACACACGGTGATGTCTTTGACAGTGGACCACAGAACTCTCAGAATGACTGCTCATCTCAGCATTTCACAAGCACAGCGAAGAGCCATCAAGAAAACGGAAAAGAGTCAAAATCTGCTGTATTACTGACAGAAGTCTGGGATTCTCTACAGGAGGATTGTGCATATAATCAATCATCTGCCCCAGTTCTAGACAGAAACACCTGTGACCTACCTGCACAGGAGCGCCCCAGTCACCTAAACCTGTGGCTGGCAGAACAGTATGGCAGTCCGCAGGCCAAGCATATAGACAGCAAAAAAGCCGACTTGCAGCTAGATTTACCTGAGCCACAGCTGACTGCGAGCTCACTTGCACACTCTCCAGCAGGTAATGTATAATGTTGGAGCCCATACCCCTAAAATATCCACTCACCGTCTGCCATTCTGACCCATTCAATTCAGAAATTCGAACTATTCTAATGGGCCAAATCTTGATAGCTTACTATTTTAGTTAGAAACATGTTACTGTCTCCTTTCCCATTCTATTAATGATTTAAATACGTGTTTTTTGACTGTTTTATCTGAAACATCAAAAAGCTAAACGGACTACCTTTATTCTGAGGCACTTTGCCCAGCTTTACAAGCATTTTCTACAGTTAACCTACCTAGCTGTGTGTTGTAGTATGCTGAGTCAGACCATCTGTTACTGTATGTGGCATGGTTGGGTTGCCTCAGTTCTGTTAATACACTTAATATAAAGACACCAATGTACCTGAGCTTGACCATCTGCTATATGCTGTAGCTGGGCTGTCACAGTTGTACTTATGCACTTAATACACCTGAATACTCATACAGTCATTTTGTTTACATCCTGTCTTTTTGTTTCAATTTTTCATATGTTCTGAGTTGAAGATTCTTCCTACTAGGCCAGGTCATTTATATCTTTTCCATATATTTATGCAAAAGACAAGCACTATGAGACTTGGCCATCAAACTCAATATATGCACAAATACACATTCAGCTAAGCTTCCTTTTTTGTACTACACATCAAGGACCGACATTTACACAAAAGATTAAGACAATTTAAATGTGTTGGATAAGGATGTTTGTTATTATTAGTGTAAATGTTTAGTGTGGTTTACTGTTTCTAAAGATCGTGTGTGTTTATAAGTCCTACATGAGAAAAGCTTGCATGCTACTAGTTTCATTATTAAATTGGTTCATGTTTGAAATCCCATCTGTATCCATGTGTGCCTGTGTCTTTGTTTTGTTTGTGTGTTTTATTTTCTTCATCTCACTCATAATAGATATTGTGATTTGTAGTTCTGATTTCGTGGGTAGCAATTTGATTTGATATTTTTTTCTCTCTGTATTTGAGTAGAATTAGAATTGTTTGAATGTAATGTGTTTCTAGAAAACCTTCGTCCTATTGTGTCTCTCTTTTTCACATGCTTGCAAATCACTGTTGATGCTTTTCCATGAGTTTACAAGATATCTTTGTTTAGCATAGTACAACGATAAGCAGTCTTTTGCAAGTATCTTCTTCACATATGTAGAAGTTTAAAGAAGCATCAACTGCTTGCTTGCTTGCTTGCAAATATGACTGAAAAACAAATGTAGTTATGCTAAATTACAGCATCTGTGAACAAAAGAGACATTTGAAGGGTTTTCTGCGTGAATCACCCTTATGGCAGCTGTCTGTCTTTATACTCGAAAATAGCTTCATGCATAGTTTTTTATTTGCACATCTGCCTCGATGTAATGCATGTGTCATTGAATCAAATACATTTTGATTGACAGTGAAAAAATGGAAACATAGAAAGAATCCAGTTAGGATTTATTTGCATTTTAAGCATGGTCTTAACTGCTCCATGGCGATCGCAGTTGCACTAGGGGTGAATGTGGAGTTATGTCTTCAGAAATACTTGTGCTTAAAAAAGAATGCCAGACATGAGGATAAATCAGTTGGTCATTGTGCAGTATTGTCAATTATTTTTAGGGGACTTAGATGGTTGTGAGACAAAGGATCAAACCTGCACACATGACCGACAGCCGTCTAAAGCCCTGTCCCCTATTTATGAGATGGATGTGGTTGAAGACCTTGAACAAAGCATGGATGTGGACAGGAACAATGACCCGCTGCGGGAGGAATCACATCAGGATGGTAACGATGTAGAAACGGATGACGTTCAAGAGGAAGAAAAGAGCGAAGACAGCGAGTTTGCAGAGAGAGACTGGAGTCTGCTTCGACAGTTGCTGTCTGAACAAGAGTCAAATCTGGGCATCATAAACTCAGTCCCAGAGGATTTAAACCTTGCACAGTATTTGATAAAGCAGACGCTGTCCCTGACTCGAGATTGCTTGAATGAAAAGGACTATTTATATAACGAGAAGGACACGTTTAAGCGCTGGGCTGAGCTTATTTCTCCATTGGAGGACTCAACCACCAGCATCACTGTGACCAGCTTCTCGCCTGAAGATGCTGCTTCTCCACAGGGTGAGTGGACCATTGTGGAGCTGGAGACACATCACTGACAGCAACAGCAGTACAGGGTCTCCTGCTCTGAATTCCATGCAACATCCTGTGGACTGCTTGGATGGGGCAGTATACCTTCTATATGCTTCTTATTTTGAGGGGAGGGGGTTTAACCTAAGTGACTGAAGTTGTCATTTTGTTCTCATGAAACGGTACTATATACGGTACTAAGACTGGACTACAATAACCTCGTGCAGTTGCTTTGCATGTGAGACATTTTCTAAATTCTATTGTTTACTTTGATGCGTGTTGCTTGATCAATTGTAGAAAACCAAAATGCATTTTCTTGTTGCTCTTTATGTCTCTCAGTGATGAAGCTTCTAAAATATTTTGAACAGAATTTAGAGTATGTAAATGGTTTTGATTTATTCAATTACTGTGTTTAAAACAAATAAATGCTGTGTTTATCTATATTAAAGCTCTTTTCAGTGTCACTCTGTCTCAACCTATTCATTGAATTTGGGAAGAAGCTTATCTGCCTGTCTAACTGAGAAGTGCTACAATGATGTACATTTAGTCATTTGGCAGACACTTTTATCCTTGTTATACGTAGGAAAGCATATATCAATGATAGAGTAGAATATACTCCTTTTGCAGAATAATATTAGGCCACATCTGTCTTATTCATTCATTAGAGACCAAAGGTTAGACTATACATTTATTGTGATAAATTATTGTGAATTGTGATCATTCCTGCCTGTCAAGAATTGATTTGGCTTATTTTTTCCTTAGTAATTGTGCAGACATCAGTTCAATGAACATGATAAGATCAGTATTATGAACATCTGAACAGGAGCAGTGATTATACCAGCTGCACATTGTATACAGACGCAATGTATGTACCTTTCTTAAGCTGTAAGACTGATGTTGTGAATGTGCTTTTTCTCAGTCGCTAATTTAGAATCGATGTGAACGTTTTATATCACCTACACTACACTTTGAGCATCTCAAACACTAGAAAACCAATAAAAATACAGAAAAGCTCTATTGCAGGAAGCCCAAGTTTTTCTAACAACTTCATCTAACTGAAGAAGCGTGTTATAACATTTCCTTGTATGATTAATTTCTCAAGTAACCATTCAAGTTAACCTATAGAGAGACATGATGTTTATATCGTGAAATTGATAGCAAAATGTTATTTTATGCAAAAAAAAAAAAAAAAAAAACTTTTGCCCTGTTGTAATATTGTTTCCCTGCCGTATCGAAGCAACGGACCACAGTCAATAGGCTTGTAAGAGAGATCCCAGAGACAACTGATCCAATGTTTTAAAATCTTGCAGTACTGTGATGTAATGCTGCTTGGCTTGTATGGTGCCACATATGAGGTCAAACAAGATGTATGTCTATGCACATCCTCTACAGCAGTTAAATAGATAGTAAGAATGTGTTAAGCAGATTAATATTACATTGTACAGTCGGAAAAGATGAAAGCTAAACATATCAAACCGAGATTTAATTCATGTGGAAAATATAAAAATCATGAATCTGTCTGTGTTTGCTCCAGCATGCGATTTCTTCTCTTCTCTGCAAAGAGAATTTGCATCACTTGCATCATTTCATGTACATGTCTGTAACAAAATGTACATTGAAATGCTTGTTGTACTTTAAAGCTCAGACAACCTACAATATTATAATAGAATGATATTGAATTAAAAGATTAA
Organism: Triplophysa siluroides; assembly: GCA_006030095.1. NCBI lineage: Eukaryota > Metazoa > Chordata > Actinopteri > Cypriniformes > Nemacheilidae > Triplophysa > Triplophysa siluroides. Next base: position 6,106,195 of record VCII01000203.1, on the reverse strand, counting down.
AGTAATACAAATTTAAAGACAATAAAGAAATATACATTAATATTTACTATAAAAAAATAACAGATATGTTACTTTGAGGAGTACAGTAATGTCTGGTAGAAACTGATTTCCTGTAGTCTTATTCTCGTATTTTACTGCAGGGGGCAGTGCAGAGCAATCCACTAAACAATAACAGGGAGAAGAATCAGCGGATATCCGGAAGTGTTGCATTGTGGGCTTTATTTCGTTGATCGTGAAGAGAGTGGGTGAAGTAAAGGAATAGCTTTAGACTCTAAAATAAATACACTCGTGCTTCGGCGGAACGCGTACGCTGGTTGTTCTTATATATGGCATGTTGAGAATGAACAGACGAAGTTAAATCATGCTTATCAACACGAACAGGAATAACAGCAGCATCGATTTGTGGATGTGGAGACTCCGCGTAAACTAATTATCCTAAAGGTATCGACTTCTTTCATCTTCTTTTACTTTTCTTTAACACGTACACTTTCCACTTTAAGTTACATTATGAAATGTATCTAATAGTGTTTTGCTGGTCTGTTCTAAGAAAACCACACCATCTGAATCTCCACACAAAGCAACCGCTGTGGGTGTTTCCCGTTATTAAACTATCAAACCTCCTCGTCCGGTTCCAGTACTACTGAAACTGAAGCACCTCAGCGGCTCATCCCTCATGGCCTCTTCATCGGGCAACGACGATGATCTGACGATCCCTAGGGCGGCGATCAATAAAATGATTAAAGAAACACTTCCCAATGTGCGAGTAGCGAACGATGCCAGAGAGCTGGTGGTGAACTGCTGCACGGAGTTCATCCACCTCATCTCATCGGAGGCCAACGAGATTTGCAATAAATCAGAGAAAAAGACTATATCTCCAGAGCATGTTATAAACGGTGAGGATGTCACTGCCTGAAGGCTCTGTGCTTCTGGTCTTTAAAAAAGCGTTTGCCAAATAGTCTCTGTGGCACCGTGGTGGTGATTTGACAGCTTTTTATTCACTGGCCTAAAAACTATACCGATAATATGCACAAGATTTACTCTCCATTTGTTGTGCATTGCAGTCTGTGAAAATAATGTTCTTGTTTGTTGGACATCTGCTAAGTAATGTTTAATCCAAGCAAATCTTTCCTCGTCTTTCTTTAGCACTTGAAAGTCTAGGTTTTGGGTCATATATCGCAGAGGTAAAAGATGTTCTGCAGGAGTGTAAAACGGTAGCACTTAAACGGAGGAAGGCCAGCTCTCGACTAGAGAACCTTGGTATTCCCGAGGAGGAACTTCTCCGTCAACAGCAGGAATTGTTTGCCAAGGTAAAGATTTATTATTCGTGTATGTTGACCAATTGTGAGGTCAACCATGGAAAAATGAATTTGATGAAGTGTTTGATTAGAGAACTTAAAGTCTGGCCCTCTTTTTTTGTCACAGGCACGGCAGCAGCAGGCTGAATTGGCACAGCAGGAGTGGTTACAGATGCAGCAGGCTGCTCAGCAGGCACAGTTAGCGGCAGCTTCAGCCAGTTCTGCTCAGCAGGCTGGATCTTCCCAGGATGAAGATGAAGAGGACGACATGTGATTCCCGGCGGGCTTTCGTTGAAGCACACAGATTGATTGATATACATTTACAGACACGTATTTTCTCCCACACACATCGTGTCCTCCTGAAACCATAGCAGAGAGGGACCTCTGCAGTGTTGTCTACTATATAAACAATCCAGCTCATCAGTATCGACTCATACTGACTATTCAGGAACAGTCATGGGTGCTATCCTGTGATTCGTTGCTATGTTTGCCTCTCATCACGTGTTAATTATTAGCTCTTCAACATCCTTCTTTCATGTTTTTTTCCTTGTTATTTCTAAGATAATCGAAAGTTTCACCATGTGTATGTGACAAGGATGTTATGTAATGAGTCATGTTAAATCATGTAATGAGGCACACCACATCACTTGTCCTTGGTTAACTTCAAAAGCCAGTGTTTTAACTCACTGCCACCTGTTTTAGACATATTTCTCTTGTAGTTTTTCTTTGTAAAATAGCAGAAGACATATTTAGGGAAGCGTTTTTTGGAAATTAATTTTGAAAGGAGTTTATCTCTGCTTCTCTATTTCTCTTTGTTCTGCTGGGGGAGATAAGAGATGTGATTTGTAATGTAGAGCGTTGCTTTTTTTCACATTTTAGTTGAGTGAGAATAAAGATTATACGTAGATAGGCTTTTACCTGACCTTTTTTCAAAACAGTATTCAAAGAAAAACAACTCCAACTATTTAAGGAATAATATCTGACTTATAGTACCAAAGATGGACAAAACTATGAACTTTAGTCAGTTAGGTGAGCAGAAATCTAGTATTGTTATTTGCTCTTTTTATGAAAGAAGCGTGTCAGTGCTAAACCGCACTGTGGACTTCGTCAACCTGTTGATGGCAAAACTCACTTTGCACAATGTTTTGATAGATTTTTTCCAGGTGCAATGTGTAAAATTTCCATCGTGGATGTGTGGTTTATTCTTATCTTGTGTTGACTGGTAAGGTGTAGGTGAAAAGCGAATTCACATGCCTTTGCAAAAGCTGTATTCTCTAAGCAATAAAGTCACCCCCTTTTATAGACATAGTTGGTTAGTTTATTTGTTTATGAGCATGATTTAATGATGATGTACTAATGCCCAAACACACTTCCAACAAGTTTCTTTTTCCTTCTTGGATTGAAGAAGTTCTGGAAAGCGGACTGAGCCGGGGTTAGATAAATTGTCACCCTGCAAATACGCTCCACCATCTGTTGCAAATCGCAGTTGATAATCTCCTCATCCCTATAGATTCGCTCAGCTGTGAAGTCTATGTGTAATGGAGAGGGGCATGATTAAGCAATAGGTTTGTGGACTTTCATTTTACAATTCAGAATTTAAGGGATAGTTCACCCTGAAATAAGAAATTCTCTCAGGAATTACTCACTCTCTAGTTGTTCCAAACCTGTATACGTTTCTTTGTTTGGTTGAACACAGAGAAATATATTTTGAAGAATGCTTTTTTTTTTCATCAGAACAACAAGAAAAAGTATTTGTTTCTACTATGGTAGTCGATGGGGTCCAAGAACTGTTTGGTTACAATAATTCTTCCAAATATCTTTCTCTGTGCTCATCTGAACAAAGAAATTTGAAACAACTCGAAAGTGAGTAATGGATGATACATTTTTTATTAATTTTATTGCAACGTGAGTTTGTGGTCTGTACTACAGTACCCTGATCAAGAATAGAAAATGTTCTTAAATCACAACACAAAGAACTCAAGACATTCGCCTTCAAGTCGCATTGACAGATACATGCTCAGGTAATCAAAACTTGGAAAGAACCGTGGTACAAATTTTCATCCCAACCTGTTTCCCAGTCCAATAGGGGGCGGCAATGCACGTGTAGGGTGGTTTGCAAAAAACCGAAGAAACGCTCAGACGGCAACTTCCTTCTCACACGTGTGTTAGATTGAGGAGGTGGATAGATTTTAGTTAGGTATAGATTTCCCTATCAAAACTTTCAGGCTTTGATTTTTGTTAAAGAGAGTCTCGAAATGGCTGACATTGTGCAGCAGCGGATAGAAGACAGAATTCCAGCGCTTGAGCAATTGGAAAGGATCGGTTTGTTCACCAATAAAGAAGTCAAGTGAGTATTACTAGTAAGGACACAATATCTAAACACACGTTTACTCTGACAAGTGCCGCAAAATCCCCCTTCTTTTTTGTTTTAGATCCATGCTGAAAAGATCTACTGCGTTGGAATACAAGCTGCACCGACCAGTTCAGAGCAAAGACGACTTTATCGCATTCGTACAGGTTTGTATTTACAAAAAAATGTTTTGCTTGCGTTTACGACACACAAGCATGTGTACGTATTCGTCATTTGCAACCCATAAGGCTTTGCAACTAGTTTTCTTTTAACTGTTTTGCTTGGTAAAAATATATATTTGATTTGTGTGTGTAATTGAGGGCTTTTTTGTGATCTTCAGTATGAAATAAACGTACTGGAGCTGATCAAGAAGAGGAGAGCAGTGAGTATAGCTTCCATAATGTATACAATACATTTAAATATAGTAAAAGTCTGATTATACAGATGTACTGACTTGTATTATATTACAGATACTCCGAATCCTATTTTATCTGTTTATTAGCCATTCGGGCCCTCAGATTCTAAATGTGCAACATGCAGCCAAGCTCTATTATGAACTGTACTTTAATGATGTGATTCCAGAGAATTGGTTACCATTTTAAACGAGAAGAAATCGAGTATCCTATCATTCATGGCATAAACAATGTTTTCAGAAGAGCTATGACAAAATGGCAGGTTGGTCAGCATTCCAAAAATGACAACCCATTTTAGATGCTGTAATGTCATACTAAACCTTAACTGACATTTTATCAATTGCTTTACTTGAAGGAAGATGTCCAGCTTTGGCTTTCTCAGGTCGCCTTTAACAAGAAATGGGTATGTGCAGTTTTTGATTTAACCTTCATTCATTCTTTATATTCAAATTATGTCTGTGGGTTTTAAATGCTTAATACTGTACCTTTCATGTTTCAACCAGGGCACGAAGACTCAGCTTAGCAAAGTTTTGTCATCCATGTTAGCCATCCATCCTGACAAACCAGGTGAACTTGAAATGCATTATATAGATGAAATAAATCGCTGCTGTACTTCTGAAACCTTGTATCTCCATATTTCATTTATATTTTGTTCCATAAATCCTTGTTGTCAGTCGCCTTTTATCTTTATAAATTGGTTTTGCAGATATTTAACCAATAAAACCTATTAAAAAGTGCTTGTTAACTTTGACAACACTGTATGTAATCATTTCAAATATACAGTATTTTTCCTGAAAAACATTGCAAGGTTTTAGAAGGACAGCAACGATAATCATTTATTAAAATATTTATTATAATCATTATTAATCACGTACATAATACTTAATTATTCTTTCAGCTTTGTGGATGATGGCTGCCAAATGTGAGATGGAGGACAGGAACTCGTCAGAAAGTGCCCGACATCTATTCCTCCGTGCCTTGCGCTTTCATCCTGAAAACGAGAAAGTTTATCAGGAGGTTAGTAGACACTGACTGACAGACAGAAAGACATATAAGACATATATAAAACGATAATGGCTGTGAGATAGATATGATAGTTGTACATGTCATGGTTAAGCTTAAAATAATATTCTGCTATTGTGTGTGTCTACACAGTATTTCCGGATGGAGCTCATGCACGCTGAGAAACTGAGGAAACAGCAGCAGGAGTTGGAACAAGCTAAAATAGATGTGGTAGGCTAATATCTTTTTCTGGCCTAAAAGTAATATTTGCTGTTGAAGTAATTGTATTTTTGCATTTTATTATACTCAAATGCTTTATGTAGGGGGAGTATGAGTTTTCTCCGGAGATCATGAGTGGTAAACTGGCTGAGGTGGTGTACAGAGATGCTACACAAAAAATTAAAGGTTGGCGGAATTTCTACTAACCATTTAACTCAACTATTGTGGTTTGCTTTGTATAGACAGAGTGCTAAAACATGCCTGTTGTGTCTGTTTAGGAGTTAAGTTCATCTTGTCCCTGCTAAAGATTGCTACAATCTTTGACTTCACAAAAGAGTTACGGGACATCATTCATCAAGAGTAAGACATCTTTTTCTGTGTACACTCTTTACTGTATTTCTGTACTTCACCTTAAAATAACGCTTGGCTATGATCTTGGTTAGGTTTTCAAGTTCGAGGTTTTAAATGCTGCTTGTGTTCAGTCTGCAGAGAGTCATTATAAGGATGACTGTCTGATGTGGGATTTTATGGCTACGCGTGAGCTGGATGCTACTATTGCCCATGACTTCCAGTCAGCGAGAGGAAGTGCTATTGACACAGAGTGTAGAGAGGAGCGCTGCTGTGTCATTTATGAAGAAGCTCTGAAGAGCCTCAATACAGGTATCGTAATATAACTTATTTACTTTAGATACGTTTCAGTACATTCTAATAGCTCTCAGCTCCAGCGGTAACAAACAAAATATTTCTTTACTGATGGGTCTTTAGAAGCTATGTGGACATGCTACGTCACATTCTGTCTCGATAGATACAAGAGGAAGACGAATGTAATTGAACTCAAGAAACAGGTGATTTAAAATGCTTGTTTTTTATCATTCAGTTTCTTTACAAACCACATTTTTGTCAGCCTGAATATGGTGATCAATATTTAAAGCTTAAAACAATTGTTAAACTTTATTTTGATCAACTTGCCATAAGAGAAACTCAATTGGCATGTGTATCGTGTGGTCGTTTACTTTTTATTCATATTTTTTCAGAGGAAAGAGCGACTACTCCGAGTCTTACAGAGTGCTCATGATGCCATGCTTCTGGAAGAGACATTTTACAAGACATGGGTAATGTATAGACTCGCTACTTATATTTCTATTTACAGCTGGTATGATCTTTACAAACCGTATGCAAGGCTGGATTAAAAACGTTGTCTTAATGTAGGCCACTTTTGTCCTCTTAAAAAACAGCTAAAGGTCCTACTGTCGGAAGGAGAGTCTGTATATGCTGTACAGATTGCCATTGGTGCGACCCAGCGCTTTAGTAAGTCAATAGAAATGTGGTACCTCAGTCTGCAGACATTGGTTGATCTGGAGAGTGCAGAGGCAGGACATTTGTTTCAAGAAGCCCTGAAACATGTGAATTCCAAGGTACGGGTTTTGCACTAGCTACATTTTCTGAATGCTTCAGCTTAAAGTCAACAAAATATAGATTGTAGTAGTAATAATAGGTAATAATAATAGTGGTAGTTAAAAAAAATTCACGTGGTTGCTTTTTCCGAGAGTAACGTGGTTCTGCACCATTCTTATTTATTTCTAATAGAATTTATTGTAATATTTTTCCATTAATGTGTATGCATGCGTGTGTTTGTTGTGGCATCTTAATGGTTCTTCAATATGAATAGTAAAAGTTAAGATGTACTCCATAGGAAAGTCTGCCATTATGGCAATTACAGGCAAATTGGACCATGACTTCAAAAACACCAGAGGAAACGGAGGCCTTTTTTCAGGTAGGACCCAACAATACATATTTGCCTGCTTAAATGGAGATTAGATTGGTATTGATAACTTGCATTATGATTGATTATATGGTCACATACTGTTAAAAGACATGTGGGTCATTCCTATTTGGTTCCATTTTAGATTAGGAACTTCCCATACAGAAATGTTACTAGAATGTTGTAGTATCAGCTCTAAATACCCTACAGATTATTACAGAAACAAGGTGTGTGTGTGCGCGTGTTTAAATGCAAATGAGCTGCTCCTTTCCAGAATAGAGCTATGCCTTTTAGGGGTTGAACGACCTTAGATTTTTTGAGGTCGACTCTTATGTGATAAGTCGCGTCGACTAGTCTATGAGATCTAGGGATTGTTTTGCAAGAAGATTTGATGGGTGTGATCATTATCACTCGTGTCACCGGCCTCGCGCATTCCCTCACGGCCCTCGTCCCGCTCTGCTTGTCACAGGGAACAAGTACAAAAATAGCCTATAATATTAAAAGACCTTAGTGTAGAAGCTAGCGCACTGAAAGGTAAGGCTTTACCTGAGAGCTTTTGCAGCGTCAGAACAAATCGTGAATGTTGCGGACGAAAACAGGACACATTATGAATGATGTGAGCAGAAGCAGGGTAACATAAATTATTGTCGGGAGTGTGACAGAATCCTGTTGGACCGGGTTGGAATGACATCTGTTCTGCGCGCAGGTCCTTGGGACAGTCAGTCATCTTCTTAAAGGTACACTGTCAAAAAATGTACATGTCCCGCGACGAGTCGACATCAAGCTTTAAATGTCGTGCCAGAGCATTAGTCAACTAGTTTGTGCCTTAAAGATTATACTGGAGCACCTATGATGGGATCACACGCCTGACAAGAAGTGACATGTGGCGTCTCGAGACAAAAATGTTTTGCGCACATTAGTTGCAGTCGTCAACATCTGTCGGCAGCTCTCAGCTACTACTCTGGAGGCTGTCTTTAACTGGAAGTTTAACATTAAATTACTTGATATACAGTGGTGTGAAAAAGTATTTTCCCCTTCTGGATTTTTAGTTTTTTGCATATTTGTCATGCTTAAATAATTCCGATCATTAAATAAATTTTAATATTACTCAAAGAAAACCAGAGTAAATACAAAATGCAGTTTTTAAATGATGGTTTTATTTTTTTATGCTTTGGCATGACTTTAAATGCTGTTCATGCTTGAAGACCCTCCAATGTGGCTGAATTAAAACAATTCTGCAAAGAAGAGTGGGCCAAAATTCCTCCACAGTAATGTGAAAGACTTGCTATCCTTGATTGTAGTTGTTGCCGCCAAGGGTGGCACAACTAGTTGTTAGGTTTAGGGGGAAATTACTTTTTCACATTGGGTCAGAAATGTTTGGATAGTTTTTTTTACCCTTAATAAATAAAACCATCATTTAAAAACTGCATTTTGTATTTACTCTTTGTATTTATTTTCTTTGTGTAATATTAAAATTAGTTTGAAGATCTGGATCATTTAAGCATGACAAATATGCAAAAAAACAAAAAATCAGGAAGGGGCAAATACTTTTTCACACCACTGTATGTCCTAAGTAGTTGTTAATGTACAGACGGTGCAGATCCAGTGATGGTCCTTTAGGCAAGCATTAGTTATTGAATCTAATACGGGCTTCAACCGGTAGCCAGTGAAGAGAGATGAAAAGGGGTAAAGTTTCAGATCAAGCTTACCTGATAAAACATTTATCGATTAAAATGCAAAAGCCACCTATTGTTCAATACCAATTAAATCAATTATAAAATAGAAGTTGAAACTGGGCCGCTAGCCCACAAAGCCCCTGTGCCGGAATGGGGCGGGAGCATCAGGTTATTTGCATTTAAAAAGAAACATGAGAACAGCGAGTTTTTTGCTGCCACCTAAAAATGGGTATTTAGGGCTTGTTATATGTATTTTGATTTGAAACTTTGCAGGGACATTCTGTTGACACCTTCTAAAAGTTGCATAATAGGTTAATGCACTTTTTCCTGTACCTGCAGAAAGGGCTTTTGTCCCCAGTGCCTGCGGTGTCAGCTGCCATGAAGGAAAAATACCTTGAATGGTCATACAAAAGTGGTGGCTACAAAAAGGCTAGAAAAACTTTTACAAGGTATGTGCAGTGTCTTTTTTTGTTGATGTTGTCTGTATATCTTGTAATTCTAAATGATCATGCCACTAATACGTTTTTTTGTCAGCTTGCATGAACACAGACCCTTCTCTAAGGCATTCTTCGTGAAGATGATTCATATTGAGAAGGAGCAGGTAATACTGATGTGTAAATATCAACCTGCAGAAATGTGTATAACATTACAAGACATATTGATGTTCTGTTTTTATGCTCTCAGGAGTCTCCTAAAATGAGTAACCTGAGAGATTATTATGAACGAGCAATTCGTGAGTTTGGGTCTTCAGATGAAGGTTATTAGGATTTTTTATATTACTTTTAGCCTTTATGAGACACTTTTTGTTATACCGGTTTTGTAGTACATTTCTCTGATTGCGATTAATTTGATAGATCTCTGGATGAACTACATCATGGAAGAGTTAAGTGGACATGGAAACCCAGAAAACTGTGGAAATCTTCATTGGAGGGCCGTTAAAATATTGGCGGGTGAAAGTGTTGATCGTTTTACAACCAAGTACACACTGCTGCAGACGGGGCACATCTAAATCCAATAAAAAATGATTCTGAACATACTGCTGTGTTGTTTATGAGGAAAGCACAATGTAATTGATGGCTTGACAAATGAATTCACTTGTTTTGACTGTAAGGAGCCTCACGCATGGTATATTTGTGTTATGTTCTAAAACATGCATACACATTTATCCACGTAACAGTTTATGATATTGTTATTGTCTTAAAATTTGAAATAAAGCTTATGGTGTACTTAACATTTACCTGGTTTGTGTTGGTATGCCTAAATAAAACAGTGAATTATAAATGCTATCCAGCATACATCCCAATTTACTTTGATCACACTGCAGTTTTCACAATTTCATAATTGCTGAAGACAACACAAAATTATTCTTATTTGCACAATTAATATATTTCTAAGTAAATCAGACTTGTTAAGTCATGGGGTATGGTTGTTGATGTGCCAATGGTTAGTAACAGTCATAGCACTACCAACTGACAACCGGAAGTATGTAAAAAGAGTAAACAGCAAAATAATCTTATGTCATTCCAACCTTGTGTGACATTCCCTCTTTGAAGAACATTGATAACCAAACCATATTGACTTACATTGTATAGACACAAAACCACTGAGATATTTTCCTAAAGTATTACTTTCATATACAGTCATTTACAGGTTTAGAACGACATGAGGGTGAGTGATGACAGATATTTTTTGGCCCGCCTAAATTATATTCTTGGAGCAATTATGTTCAATCAAAATATGTGCAATTATCTGGTTCCCTCTCTTTAACTACACCACTCATTCCCACCAGCCCTCAGTTCTTCTCATTTTCCTTATAGGACACAGCAAGTGAGGAATCTGTTTGGATGAGTCACACATCAAGGTTTACAGCTGGCTCCAAACACACATAAAGGTTTTTATTATATTATACATGATAACGGTTATTATTAAACGGCACTTTTGGGTTAAACCTGGATGTGTGTATGCTGTGGGCCTGACATGCATAAGGCTATGAGGCTAATAAACTGCCTGAACTGACACACTTTACACAACATACACTATATGGCACGCAATTCAACAATACAATACTGGACCTTACTGTAGCAAACACTGCACTTTGATACAATAATTATCTCATGTCATCAATTTACTCATCCAATATTTATTCATACTGCATTATGTTTATTTAAGGAGTAGTTAACCGTCAAAATTCTGTCATCATTTACACACCCTCGTGTCATTTCAAACCTGTTTATGACTGACGTGAGAGACGTGGGAATAAATATAAAAATATTTATTTATTTATTTAAAATTGTCCTGTAGCTCAGGGGTTAGAGCATGGCGCTGTCACTGCCAAGGTCATGGGTTCGATCCCAGGGATTGCTCATACTCTGATTCAAATGTTGAGTATAATGCAATGTCGGTCCCTTTGATAAAAGTGTCTGCCAAATATGAAAATGTTAATTCTTTTAATTAAATGGGATACTCCGTTACCAATTTGGCTGGTCACATTCACACCACATAAATAATCACACAACAATAATATACTCTGGCAAGTTGAAAAACAAAATTCAAAAAAATGACCAAAACCCCACCAGTCAAGCACGATAGCAGCATAAAGGCAAGCAAGGGCAAAACAGCAACGTAGTGACGGCAAACAGCATTTAGCTCCAAGGGACCATTAAACTCTTATACACTTTCATAAACCAGTGAACACCGCAGCTCACGACATTCAAAACAATTGCTCAAGCGGCATCATTACAAGCTAATGTAAGGAACGGGCTGCCAGGACTCAGCCACACGGAGAAACATACAATGGTTCCTACGACGACACCAAAGTGGCCCAAAACTCACCCATATATACCTGCCAGTGTAAGCCAAGTAAATTAATTCAGTTGGCCCTCCAGACACACGTGATTCACTCTGATACAGTCTACCCCTCAAATACACATCGGTGCCCAACGATAAACTAACAAGCATCAGACTCTAAAGACCACAGGCCCTGTGTTAAACGGTGGGTTTCTAGCTGCAACCATTCCACTCACTGTCCTACCTACTGGTTGCTATTGGTGCTATTGCTATTGTACGGTCTATAGTGAATAGTTCTCTTGTTTCTGGATGTGTTCCAGATGAACTAAAGATTGCTACAGTCCAACCACTCTTGAAGAAGCCTTCACTAGATCCTGCTGTTATTAATAATTATAGACCTATTTGCTAAAATAATAGAAAAGGCAGTAGCAAAGCAATTGTTGAATGTCATTATTGAGAATAATATTTTTGAGAAATTTCAGTCGGGTTTCACTGCTGGTTATAGTATGAAACTGATCTTTTACGAGTGACTAATGATTCATTGATGGTGAAGGATGCAGGTGAATGCTCAGTTTTAGTATTATTAGATTTGACTGCAGCCTTTGAAACAATTGACCACTCTAATACTTAGTCTTATTTGTTAAATAGGACATTTGTAGTGTCATTTAGGGATGAATTATCCCAACGTGCTGAAATTGTATGTGGAGTTTCGCAGGGTTCTCTGTTAGGACCAATTTAAATTTTTTATGCTTCTATTAGGTGCTGTGATCAGAACACATAATATACATTTTCACTGTTATGCAGATGACTTATAGTTGTACTTATCATTGAGTTCCAAGGATCTAACTAATTTGGATGTCTTTCAAGCATGTTTAGTTGATATAAAGAATCGGATGGCTTTAAATTTGTTACAGCTAAACACTGAAAGAACTGAAATTACACTGACCAAAATGATAAACGCACTACTTTTTTTTTGCCCCTATTTTTTATGAGCTGAACTCAAAGATCTAAGACTTTTTCTTTGTACACAAAAGGCCTATTTCTCTCAAATATTGTTTACAATTCTTTCTCAATCTGTGTGAGGGAGCACTTCTCCTTTGCCGAGATAATCCATCCACCTCACAGGTGTGGCAAATAAAAATGCTGATTTGACAGCATGATTATTCCACAGTTGTGCCTTAGGCTGGCCACAATAAAAGGCCACTCTAAAATGTGCAGTTTTATCACACAGCACAACACCACAGATGTCGCAAGTTTTGAGGGAGCGTGCAATTGGCATGATGACTGCAGGAATGTCCACCAGAGCTGTTGAACGTGAATTGAATGTTCATTTCTCTACCATAAACCTTTTCCAAAGGCGCTTCAGAGAATTTGGCAGTACATCCAACCAGTCTCACAACCGCAGACCACGTGTAACCACACCAGCCCAGGACCTCCACATCCAACATCTTCACCTCCAAGATCGTCTGTAAGTGCGTTGTAGCTTGAAAGTGCTATATAAATAACATTTGAATTAATTCAATTTTACTACTGATGTGGTGGATATAAGAGTGTTTACCAGAAGCTGCCCGCCTGGGCCTCTGTGACACCTTACAAACTGGAAGTTGAGACACAGTTGGGGGCTCCAGCACCACAAGGTTGTCCCTGCATTTCCATCGCTCCATGCTTCTGTCGACCAGGCCCGATTGTATCACTGAAGGCCTTTCAGACATTACCCCCCACAAATCCAAATCATCTTCTGTCATGAACAGGGAGGGAAGAACCCAATTGCTGGAAGTGGTACTTTACACAAAAACACTTTATTGAACGGCAAACAAAAGCGCACGATGGGGTAAACAAGAAAGGCACAAATACAAAACAGAAACAAAAATACTACCTACGTGGGGGTAAAAACAAGTTTTCCCTGATGTGCTATTAACAGCTATAACTTGCCGCCATAGCTGTCTGCAGTAAGTGCGTCTTTGATCAATGAAAGCTTTAGCGTAAGTTTAACCTGAAAAACTCTAATGCTACGTCATTAATTCGTAAAGATCTAGTGTTAGGAACGATACAGGTTACCAGGTTTATTAAACAGAAGTATTCACAGACAGATATGGCATGAATTAGTATCCACAAGATGTCAGAAAGGGGTTGGGGACAATTGGCTCGAGCGCTCTGCCATGGCAGCATGGGAAAAGGTGGCAAGGCTGGGAATCGTCTTGAGGGAGAAATGGCAGTCCAAACGTCACAATTGACAGTTCTAAAGTGAATTCTCCTTGAGGGAGAAGTGGCAGTCCAAGCATCTCAATTGACAGTTCTAAAGTGAATTCTCCTTGAGGGAGAAGTGGCAGTCCAAGCGTCACAACTGACGGTTCTGAAATGAATTCTCCTTGAGGGAGAAGTAAGTCCAAACGCCACAATTGAATATTCTGAAGAAACTGTCCGAGGTCCCGTGCCAGGGAGTTGATTCGACAAAAGATTCCGGCAGTAGGTGTCCGACAGCAGTCTATGACTGTTGAGATCTGGGATGACAGTAGAAGACCGCAGGGCAGTCAAGCCGTACTCTGTTCGCCAAGAGCTGGACCCTCGACAGAAGATCACAGCCAGCAACTAGGGAGATTCAAGCCTCCGGTGAAGAGAAGCCAGGCAGTAGAAGGTCTCCCAGTCGGGAGAGAACTCACTCCCAAAGACACAAGAGTAGGTGTAGGGCAAGGTCTAGGAGCCATGAACGCTGGGGCAAACAAGAGCAGACAATGCAGACACTCGGTAGTGCAGACACGCTCTAACGGCACTGGAGCCAGACAGGACAAGGTGCTAAGTACTAGATATCAAGACAAGATGATAGCTGGGATTACAAAACAAGAATAACTAGATATCGAGACTAGAGGGAAACTAGATTACCAGACAAGATAGCGCTAGAGATTCTAGAAGGGGTCTAAAACAGATTAAGCTATAAGGCTAAAACTATCGATCCGACACAAGACAAGAGAAACACGAGGAATAAGAAGGGAAGGTAATCAGAGTGAGGACGAGGAGCAGCTGGGGAGAGAAAGAACCAAGGTGACGTGAGGAAGGCGAAAGTGGTTAATTAATTCGATGACAAGAGGGGCGGGGTCAAGCACAGAGACTTCTGAGCTCATGGTGAACACAGTTTCCCTTTCCCCTCTGTCCGTGTGCTGAAGCTCTCGTATTCAAACACAGGAATGTCCTTGGATACACAGGCCATCAGAAAAAACGCTTCTAGTGTTGTAGTTCTCGTGAACACCGTCTAAAGTCATATTTGTAGTAAACAAATCGAATTAAGAGGTGTGGAGTATTCCTATTTTAGTCGAAGTGCAGCATAGTGCAGCATAGACATGTTCACATCTGAATTGCATTATTACCGGTGTGTAGGACTTTTCGCGGCACTTTGCGACAGGATACACGCAGTGGTCAACCGGTGTACATTCATGTGCCTGTCAAAGATAACCAGCAACAAGGATTAGAAATTGATGCAGTTAACCTAGAATACTTTTACGAATTGAGCGTTTAGTCGATTGTGATGAGTTCCTATTGCAACCTTTTAAAACCTTAGATCAGACGGCTCGTGTTGTTCCCAGAGGGGCCTTAAAAAAAACGCACAGGCACGTCTCCAGGAGATCCTGTAAAGTTCAGCCAATTACATGACAATTTTGAACGTGCCAAAGTGTTCCCAAGAAAGTGTGCCTTGCATCAGATGTTGAGACAACCACGGTCTGCACAGTCAGCTCACTGCCGCTAGCTTAAAGGAACAGATGACGAGAGAACAGCACTCGTGCTGGCAAGCGAGATCAACACTCGCGCACAAGTAGTAGCGATGGTGGAGGTAAACTAATGTAACCCTACGCTTTCGGCTGATCTCCAAAAGCAAGGCTACTGGCAGACTACGCCACTCCAATTTGACAGGAAGGAGAACCTGAATAACTTAAGCACGCAGGTTGTTCAATTCAATTCAAACCAGAGGTCACAGAACACCAACTTGAATCATTTAAATCTTCATAATTTATTATAAAAAGAAAAAAGGTCTAACATTGAAGAGGCAATAGACACGACTGTAGTCCACTAGAGGTTACATCAACAGTCAACATGTAAAAGGGACCAAAAGAAAAATAAATACATCCAATAACCACAGTACAGAAGAACTAATATAAACACGACAAAACCAAGCAAACTTAAATGCACTCAAAAGAAATAATCAACCAAATGAGAACCTCAACCACCTAAGCAAAGAAAACTTCTGTACGTGGAAAAAGAAATATAAAACTATTAATACTTTGGATGATCCCCGCAATGTGACTATACGTTGCTCAGTAAGGTTCTACCTCACAGGACTGATAAAGAAAATAAAGAAACCAACAAAACAAAAACAGTAAAAATAAAGTGGGAAAGAAAACAGTGGCTCTCGGATACGACAATCTATCCAGAGTCTGATGATGCATCACAACATCTTTGATGTACCTCTTGAGAATCTAATTGAATGAACTGTTAGAGCCAGCCACTTCATAGAGAGGAGAAACGTTGTAACAGCCACAAAACGAGCTGCCTCGTGAAGGGGGAGAGACCTTGTGTTGCTGGGCTATGAAAGCCAACCACCTCACTTGATTTATATAATTAATACCACTGGACTTGTAGAGGCCACGCCTTTAATAAAAGAGATGACCGTCGCACACGGCATCTCCTAGAGACCCCAAATATCCTCAACGTACGAAGAGTCGTTCTCAAACAGAAGTCACCTACAGTTCTTCCAATCGCCAATAAAGGGGAGAACAACTGCCGCGTGCGCTCACAGAAACGAGAATAAACGATAGCCTGTCTACTACTACCGCGAGACTAAATACCCCGGACCATTTACTTCCCCCCGCCCCCTTAAAGGAACCGTACGCCGTTCACTATTTCCCGTCACATCCACCCCTCCTTTCAGAAGTCGCCGTCTCGGTGACACCCTGAGCCCAATCAGTCCCACGGTCTAAAATGGGTACCGAGGGCATTTACAGAAACTGAACTGTAAAGGGGACCATCCTGCGAAAGTTGCAACGGCCTAGGGAGATTAAAAGGGTTATGATGCCGCCCAGCGTTTATCCTAGCTGTCCGTCGTAAACTGGTTTCTGGTTCCTGATCTAGCTTTTGTCCCAATGTTTCAGGAAGATTTTGCGCGATAGAATTTGGCTCTGCCTCTGAACTGTCTAACGCACACAGTCTTGATCCTTGAGGGACAGCTTGCTCCGTTATCAGATACTCATCCCTTCTAGGCACCACAGATCTTGGGGGACTCCTCAATTGTGCTCCCGCATAGGGAACTAATAAATTAGCTCCAACAGCTGGAAGTGGCCCTCTCTCTCTGACTACACAAAAAGCTTCCATCTCCTCTTCCGAACCATCTTGTTCATCCGTTAGTGGTAATCTCTGGCTAACATCCGCTTGGGGTTGTATTAAAAGACAATCGTGTTGCTCTGCCCTGCCTGTATTGCCAGGGATGTACCCTTCAGGGAGTACACGCAGCTCTAAACGATGAACAATTTTAACACTGCCTACCTCATTACATAGCTTTACTTTGTAGAGCGTGCCAACGTCATCCACACATTCCACAATTTCGTGTACCCTGGTGCCCCACACGTCTTGGATCTTATGCCGACCCGGAAAATGGTTCTTACACAAAACCAGTGTGCCGATGGGTAAAGCTGGTATGATTCAGGACAATTACGTGCACGATTAGCTGCGGCCAACTCCAACTGTTCTCTAGCTTTGACATAAACCGAAGCCAAGTGTTCCTTGTGACTAGTTACCCAGTCATGTGTAGACTTTGGCACAACTTCCTCATTTAACCCCAAAAGGAAATCCACCGGAAGCCTAGGCTTCTGGCCAAACATAAGTTCATAGGGGGAATAACCAGTAGATTGGTGAACGGTGCTATTATATGCAAAAAGTAACTGTGGCAAGGACTGAGGCCACGCCCTTTTCTTTTCAATGGGCAGGGTCCTAAGGAGATCATGCAATGTGCGATTGAAACGCTCACACTGGCCATTTCCCTCCGGATGATATGGAGTAGTCCTGCTCTTGGTAACCCCATACAATTGACACAAACGCTTAAGTAAGTCTCCTTCAAAATTTCTCCCCTGATCCGAATGGATTCGTGTCGGCACCCCGTACGCATAAAACCATCTTTCCATCAAAATTCGGGCCACAGTGCTGGCTTTCTGGTCCCTAGTCGGGTACGCCTGAGTGAACTTTGAAAAGACATCCGTAACCACCAGGACACTTTCACAGCCATTACTAGCACGCTCTAATAGTGTAAAATCCATGGCCAGAATCTCCAACGGTCTTGACGCCAGCAGATGACCCATGGCGGTATGTACTTTAGGCCGCACTGCCTTTGCGACCACACAACGTGAGCATTTGGTACACCATTGTTCCACGTCTCGACGTAAATTGGGCCAAAAACATCTCTCCCTTACCAAGTTCGTTGTCCTCTCTATACCTTGATGGCCCTGGCCATCATGCAAAGCCTCGAGCACCTCTTTTCTTAAAACAATCGGCAACAAGACCTGAAGTACTCTTAGCCTCCCTGGTGGTAGGAACACTTCCCTATACAACACCCCATCTTTCTGTTTAATGCGTTTCCATTGACGGATCAACTCCAACACTTCCCCAGGCTCCAGGGCTCGTTCCTCTCGCGTCGGGAGATACCCTCTATTCCAATAGCGCATAAATACAGCGATATGTGGATCTGCCGTCTGGAGGGCTTGCATATCAGCCTTATCCCGGAAAGGCACTGCTGCGATCTCAGAGGTCACAGCGACGTCAAAAACGGAGCCATTTCTAGGAGCTGACGAGATTTCCACAGGAACGGTTATGCCTGAGGCAGCCGTACCTATACTATCAAGCCCTGAATGTCCTGGAAGGCGAGACAATGCATCTGCGTTGCGATTCAACACCCCGGGACGATACCTTAGCTCAAAATCAAACAGGGCCAACTGAGATGCCCACCGCTGTTCAACAGCTGCCAACTTTGCTGTTCGAAGATAACTTAAGGGGTTATTGTCAGTGAACACTATGAACTTAGCACCCAACAAATACTCGCGAAACTTCTCGGAAACTGCCCACTTAAGGGCCAAAAGTTCTAGCTTCATTGAGCTATAGTTGGTCATATTTCTCTCTGGAGGGCGCAAGCCTCGGCTAGCATAGGCAATAGGACACCTCTGGCCCTCCTGTTACTGTGACAAAACAGCTCCAAGTCCCACCTGACTAGCATCAATCTCCAAAACAAATGGTTTAGAAAAGTCAGCATAACCCAACACTGGGGCTTCCACCAATTTCCTTTTCAGAGTCACAAAGGCATCTTCCATAGCTCCCGTCCACTTCCCTTCCAGCGAGGCATTGACCCCAGCATTCCGTTTCTTACCCTTTCCCTGGAGTTCTCCCACCAACTTGTGCAATGGGGCAGCATGGTGAGCAAACCCATCCACAAACCGCCGATAATAAGAAGCAAACCCCAAAAAGGAGCGCAATTCGGACAGCTTACTCGGACGGAGGTTCTTCGGACAGCTGGTTTGACAATCGACGCTACCGAACAGATAGATGACCAAGATATCGTACCTCCTTTTGGAAAAAATGGCACTTAGGAAGTCTTAACTTCAAGTTATTCTGTTGGAGTCTCTCCAAGACCATCGCTAACCGCTGAAGATGCTGTTCAAAGGAACTCGAAAAGATGACAATATCATCCAAATACAACAACAGGGACTGGAACCGTTGGTCACCAAAGACCCTTTCCATCAGCCGTTGAAAAGTACTAGGGGCATTGCACAACCCAAATGGCATCCGATTATACTCAAAAAGACCAAAGGGTGTGCAAAAAGCAGTCTTATCTTTGTCTCTCTCTGCCACTGGTACCTGATTGTACCCACTAGTCAAATCAAGAGTAGAAAACCATTTAGCACCTGTTAGTGCATCAAGTGACTCTTCAATTCTTGGTTGGGGATATGCATCTTTCCGTGTTTTCGCGTTAAGTTGACGATAGTCAACACAAAGACGTATGCTACCATCCTTCTTCTGCACTACCACGATAGGTGACAAATAAGGGCTACTACTAGGCCTAACCACTCCCTGTTCCAGTAGCTCGTTAATGTGTGCTTTAACCTGCTCATATTGGGAAGGGGGCAACCGGCGATAGCGTTGCCGAACTGGAACATTATCCATGACAGGGATTTCATGTTCCATCAATGGAGTACATCCCAAGTCGCCTACACTCTTACTAAACACAGCACCAAACCTTGTCAAAAGGGACCCAACCTGCTGAGACTGTTCCGTAGACAACGAGGGCCAGTCGGTAGGGTTAAACGTTGGATCACCACTGGCTTCCGTGACTTGATTACAAATGACAGATTTCAGCCTGGCGCCACTTACCCGGTCCTCATTTCCCAATAATGGCAACCTAACCATATACAAATGTCCGAGGAAAGTTTTTGGTCTAAGCCACTGATCTCGCTCTCCCAGATTTACCACAGGGACACAAACTACACCTCGATATACAGGTAGCAGACATTTAGAAATGAGAACATTAGCAGGTAAGGCACCATCCTCACTTATCGGTGGTTCCAAATAGACTGAAGTAATCGCACGGGCCACACTCTGGCCGCAATTCGTGGGAACCCACTGAAGGGAACCCGCTGGAACTCTTATTGCAGGCCCTGCTCTCACAACTGCTTTACCCACACAACCAGTCCCTGCGGTCAGGGCTAAACTCTGACACTCAGAGAGGGCTTGTCTCCACTCCCTTCCTGCCTGCTGCTGTACTACGAAAGAGGAAAACAAATTCCCTTCGTACTGATAAAGAAGTTCTTGATAACAGGAATTGAGAATGTTCATACCAAGAAGACCTGGAACTAAGAGTTTTTGTTGTCTCGTTAAGGAATCTTGGGGATCTTTCATGATTAGTACCCCCATATTAGGGAGAACTTTACCCAAAACCCTAACCTCAAGCTCCACATATCCACAATACGGTATTCCCAGGCCATTTGCGGCCTTTAACCGCAGCCAATCACAAGGCTGCAGACAATCCTTCACATGGGCAGGGAAGCTAGACTCAAAAAAACTTTCCGTCATCATAGACACCATAGACCCAGTGTCCAGTAGACAAGGGGTTTTTACTCCCCCAAATAAAACTTCCACCACTGGACACTGGCCAATGAGTCGTGGCAGAACGCCATCTTCCACTACACTTGAGCCTAAAACCCTCCCTCCAGGTGCCAGGCTCCCAGCACCGGAGGGGGTTAGTTTTCCTGCTGCCAAGTCTCCTGCCCTACACCTTGACCTTGCGCCTGAGGCGAGGGTCTAGTTTCTGGTTCTCCCCTTAAGCTACCCAGATCTACGCGACACAATCTCGCAATATGTCCTACTTTGTTGCAACGTAGGCAAATTGGTCTACCATCCGCCTGAAAGCGAGCAGTCCTAGGGCGAGGGGCAGCGGCACCGGCACCAGCCGCATTATCTGCGGTGTTCAAACGCAAATGCTTCAAAATTGTGTCTAGTTGTTCCTGTTGCTTACGGAGAGACTCTTTCAACTCTGTCAGTTCGCTGGCAGGTTCGGAAGTCGAATTCTGCGACCGGTACACACTAGCTATTTGAACATCTGCAGCACAGGAATGAGCACGAGGCCTTACACTAGGGGTTTCTCCCTCATCTGCCCATCTGATAGCTTCAGCACGCACTTCCAAAAACGACAGTTCAGCCTGCAATCGCACTTGTCTTTTTAATTCCCTGCGTAGATTACTGTCACGCATATGTTCCACAAACTGGTCACGTAAGGTAAGATCTGAATCGCAAACTCCCAAGGGGTTCTTTCGTTTCATTACCTCCATTAAAGCCATAAGAGCATGTGAATACTGGCGCAGCGACTCCCCTTCTTGTTGCCGACGTTGGAAGAACTGCTTCTGCAAACTAACAAGGGACTGAGAACACCCATACAGATCAAGCAAGATCTTAAAGATTTTCCCAGGATCATCCCTATTGCTTGGAGGCCGAAACTTTATTTCAGCCTTGGCTTCCCCATCTAATAAATCATACACAAACAAGGCCTTTTCGGCCATTGAAACAGGCCGTACCGTCAAAGCACTACGCACTTCTTCCACCCAATCCTCTACAGTCAGCATATCGATGGACCTTTTACCTGAAAATCTAGAACACTTCCTTTCATGTGGAATGTAAATAAACCGATCTGGAGCAGGTGTGCTGACAGGGGCCCTAGGAGGAAGTGCATTACCACCATCACCAGGATGAGCAATCTCTCCCTCCTCAGGCTCAACGTCAACAACCCCTCGCTGCAATTCCTCTCGAAGCTGCCTATTATCTGCCTGTAGTTGTTGTACTAGTTCAGTCAAATTACAGAGTTGCTCTTCCATAATGAAAACAAATATCAACGAGAAAAAAAACTAATATTAATATGAAGACATCCCTGTATTCCTGACACCGGAGCAAAATTGCAGAGTCCTTGGTCCAACGCCCTCACACCGACAGCCACTGTTTTCCTTCCACCACAAAAAAAAATTTTTTGCTCTCTGACTCTCAAAAGGGCACGTTTTTATATAATAGATCCTGCCAACTACGCCAAATGTAACCCTACGCTTTCGGCTGATCTCCAAAAGCAAGGCTACTGGCAGACTACGCCACTCCAATTTGACAGGAAGGAGAACCTGAATAACTTAAGCACGCAGGTTGTTCAATTCAATGAACCAAGAGTCACAGAACACCAACTTGAATCATTTAAATCTTCATAATTTATTATAAAAAGAAAAAAGGTCTAACATTGAAGAGGCAATAGACACGACTGTAGTCCACTAGAGGTTACATCAACAGTCAACATGTAAAAGGGACCAAAAGAAAAATAAATACATCCAATAACCACAGTACAGAAGAACTAATATAAACACGACAAAACCAAGCAAACTTAAATGCACTCAAAAGAAATAATCAACCAAATGAGAACCTCAACCACCTAAGCAAAGAAAACTTCTGTACGTGGAAAAAGAAATATAAAACTATTAAAACTTTGGATGATCCCCGCAATGTGACTATACGTTGCTCAGTAAGGTTCTACCTCACAGGACTGATAAAGAAAATAAAGAAACCAACAAAACAAAAACAGTAAAAATAAAGTGGGAAAGAAAACAGTGGCTCTCGGATACGACAATCTATCCAGAGTCTGCAAATAAACAACATTCAATATTTAAAATGTCCATACATGCATCACAACAATATCTTTGTAACCATTAACATTCACATAAAATGCTTATACCTCTTGAGAATCTAATTGAATGAACTGTTAGAGCCAGCCACTTCATAGAGAGGAGAAACGTTGTAACAGCCACAAAACGAGCTGCCTCGTGAAGGGGGAGAGACCTGTGTTGCTGGGCTATGAAAGCCAACCACCTCACTTGATTTATATAATTAATACCACTGGACTTGTAGAGGCCACGCCTTTAATAAAAGAGATGACCGTCGCACACGGCATCTCCTAGAGACCCCAAATATCCTCAACGTACGAAGAGTCGTTCTCAAACAGAAGTCACCTACAGTTCTTCCAATCGCCAATAAAGGGGAGAACAACTGCCGCGTGCGCTCACAGAAACGAGAATAAACGATAGCCTGTCTACTACCGCGAGACTAAATACCCCGGACCATTTACTTCCCCCCGCCCCCTTAAAGGAACCGTACGCCGTTCACTACTTCCCGTCACACTACGATTATCCAACTATCCATGATTGCAATAGCGCGTTGTATGTTCGAACAACTAGTGAGCGTATAGAGCAAAGTAGTTCGTAAACGAGGACTTAAACCCAAACTGCTTACATACACCTGGATGAGCGGCAACAGCCTGTTGCATATATATCCAAACAACTTCTGCGATGCACGGAACATCGATCGTGGATGCCGATACGAGTTTTAAGTGCAACACGATTAAGCAGATGATAAGGAGCAAAGAAATGCAATTTAAATAGGATGCAGTCTAGTGTGTGTTGTATGACTATTGGTTAACGTTGATTAGCTGCACCTGATGTGATCAGCTGATGCAAGCTGACTCACTTGACCTGCCAGAACTAGCGCTACGCTTGATTAATAATAATAGTGTCTTACTCAGAATAAGGCAAATAATTTGATTACTGATGTCCATGTATACTTGTTCAGTGTTCTCTGGATTTCATTTCAAGACTGGTCTGTTGTAATAAAACTAAATTGCTGGTGCATTGTCAGATTAATGTGTTAACGTCATTATTGTGATTGGCTGTTAAACTTTCTTATTTTAATTATTTTGTTACTTAATAAGACACTTTAAGACACAATTACAAAAAAAGTATTTGTTCTTTTTTGGCTAGTCCCAAACAAATCCAGATCAAATCAGAACATCTCTGCATTTACTGTATGAGCAGCATACATTTTGCTACTAAATAAATACCTTTATTCTCTCGGCCGTTTTCAGCATCCCTCCACCCCCCGACTCCGCAACATTAGCCCGTTTTCTACCTCAGCCCGAATACGGAGGGAGCGCTCTGGGTTCGGGCAAAAAATACAGAACTCTGAGCCCTATTCCCCAGACACCACGCCAAATACGCGTACTATTATTTCCTTTATATTTTATTTGCAAGGGCGAACTCGTGAATCTGCTGTAATTATTCTAAATGTACATATTCGCAAGCTTTTGCAGGAGCCCCCACCCAAGACTCTTCAGACCTGCGTTGCAAGGAAGAGCATCGCTTCCGAAAACGGCCACCCCTCCACCCCAATGAATATATAAAAAACATTATCTATTTACCTTTCCTCTCACCCCGATTCTTCTCTCTTAGATAACCTAATTACTGGGCTTTTTCAAGGGTTTTGGGTCGGTGTTCTTTCCCTCTGTCTACCTCTTACATAGCTAAAAATGTCCAGTCTGCCCTATCTGAACTCAACATGGTTTGTGATTTGCGGTTTGCTAGATAAAGAAATCAATAATCGTTTTGAGTTAACTATATAAGTGTAGCTACACGCAAACATTCAGGAATTTTTTTCTGGGACTCCACATACTATTTCACAGTGAGACTCACGTTCGGCTGTAGAAGTAGTCCGCACATTTTCAACCGTTTTTTTAAGCCTTGTGTTGAATTTTGTTGAACGTTTTCAAACTTCCTTTTGTGCTACATTTACTCGATGACTTTGTAAATCGACTTTCCTTCTTCCCAAAACTTCCCAAAAAGTTTAAACTAGTATTTCACGAATTCAGCATTCACCTTTCAATCGAGAAAGGGCCTTGGGCCTTTCAACATCCTTTGAATTCTTCGGTATCGTTCTCTAAACAGTTATGATGCAAGCCTCTTTCCCGAATGGAAAACACCTCAGACATTAGGTAATTTTTTTTATCTTTTCTCTAGTTTCCAAACACGATATTCTCTTTCTCTTGGGCATCTTAATTTCGCAATGAGAATTATCCCTCAACTTCGTTCTTTTATTTCTCACCTATAACCTCTCCGACATGGTCCACTTAGATGAAGGGTGTAAATCAAAACTCAGATTTTGGTCACACCTGCTCAGTTATTGGAACAGTGTTTCCTTCTTCTACAACGACATTCCTCAATCTCCCAAAACACTAGAGCTGTTCACCGACACAGCTTCTTCCTTCGGTTTTGGGGGTACTTTCAAGGACAGTGGTTTGCAGAAAAATGGCCCTCTGAATTCCCATCCTTAACATCAAATTCTACCTCAACCGCACTTTACGAATTATACCCCATGGCTGTACCCAGTGTTCTATGGGGTTCAACTTGGTCAGGTAAACTCATCACTATGTATTGCGAAAATGAAGCCACTTTCAAAATAATAAGGGTCGATAGCCTAGCAGTGGGATCGATAGATTTACGTTTTTCACCTACCTTATTTACTAATTTTATTAAACACTCTCAGTCAGATTCCTCTGGATCAGGGGTTATCATTTCTATCTCCAAAATCAATAACACATATTGCCATTTTACATCTATGGTACAATATCTTAAAGTATGCTTTAAAATCCCTTGTAACTCGCCCTAATTCATTTTACTTCATGGTCTTTTTATGACTTAGCATTGGTTTAGAACCCATTTAGCGTCAGTCGTAACATTATGTCGTCTTTCCCCAAAAACAAGTAATTGTTTTCGAATTGTTGCCGCCACTACTGCAGCTGAATGTGGTGTGCCAGACTCAAATATTAAAATGCTTGAAGGAAGGAAAATTCCTTCTGCTTGATTCTAATTAGACAGATGTATTGAATATTGCTCCAAATAGGTAACAAAAATGATGGAATACAACATTTCTTTAGATAGTTGCACTGTTGTTTTGTCTTGCACGGTTAAGAACCTGGGTGTGGTGTTCTATAGCAATCTGTCATTCAATAGTCACATTTCCCATGTATGTTGCACAGCATTCTTCTATCTTAGAAATATAAAAAAAATACAGCTCATGCTTTCCATTTAGTCCATACAGTTAGATTATACAATACTATATCTTTGGTTCTGTGACAGCATTGTGATATTATGGCTGCAATCCATCTCTGTTTAAAGCCTGCTATAGACTGTTAATAAGAAGATACCATCTAATAAGCTTGGATATAACATGTATGTAGACTGTATGATAATGACATACAGGCTATGATGCAAGTTAGTAAACATCATCAGTGTGCGCTAGCTAAAAACATTAATAAGGCTTTGGCAGTTGTGCTTTTTATGTGCGCTGGAGTTGGCGACAAAAGAGAGCAATATTATTATTCCTTTTAATAATTTTTGCCTCCATGGCATTTAACTTTTAGTGCCACGTCGCATTTATCATAACACCATTTCATGTTGCATTGGCATGTTGTAAGCAGACGTAGGTTGTAGGATCATGCTTAATTGCTGACACTGCCAGAAAATGACCGCAGGCTGTCTTTGATCGAAATACCGTGATCTTGAAGACCTTCTTAAGAACTTCTGCAATATAAACCAGCTGGAAAACTTCAGTGAATCATCACTCATTCATTGGAGTGAGGGTCTCTTACATTTTCCGAGGCGGCTTTAACAGCATCAACGCAGCACATTTTCACGGTTTCCTGTATATTATATATATATATGACTCCATACGATTTTGTTGACCATATAATATTTATTTCAGACTCTGAAAATGAAATTCACAGAGATGGATTTTTTTACTTTGGACAGTCAAAAGTGCCCATAGTTCCAGAAACACCCTAAAACATCAGTTTATTCCATTCTCAGGGAGTAAAACGCCACCTAAAATATTTAAAGGAAATCAAATTAACAACAGAAATGTTCAGCAACTGGCTCTTGGGTGAGGACATGCAGCTGCAGGGCAATCAATTACCTGCTGGAATGAGTGGGAGGAGCCAGAAGCAGAAAAGAAAAACAAAACAACAAAGCACAGCTTGGACAATGATTCTCAAGATTCCAACAATAAAACATGCCAACAGCAACAAAGGGAATAAGGGACAGTATCTGAAGTGTGTTCGTGTTTTGAACATCTTTGTCATACAGCAAGAATCTAAAAATACTATATTACATCATATGCTCACTTCTGTTTATTAGTCTTAACATTATGTGTTAACAACTTTCCTTCGCTCATTTTAAAACTATCTGATGTCCTGTATTCTTTCGAACCAAAATACTTCATATTTAATTCATTTAAGCAGCTTTCTTATCATTTTGATGTGCAAATGTAATGTACAGTATTACATTTCTATGCTTGTGATGATCTATGCTGGTCAACATTTTGAGTAAATATTTAAAATACATTAAACAGCATACAAAACATAATATATTTAAAGACGTGATACTGTGAATGTTAAACCTTACCATGTCACTTATAGGAACTTATACTTCATGATGTCAATGATGTGTTGTATTGCTGGATATACATAAAATATTTGACAGAAAACTTTTTGTAAAACAAATAAATGAATGTTAACCCTATCTGGATGATGGATTACTTTTTCTCTTGACATTTATAAAGTGCTTGAGACAAAGGCTCCAAATATTCTGAAGCAGAATGACTTATGATTTCATGGTCTGTGTTGAACTTAAGTTTCAAGTAAAAAATATTTGTACCTTTACCCACTTTTGTACACAATTAATACGAATTGCATTTATTTTACACCTAATATTTTAATACACTACATTACAAATTAACCTGTAATGGCTACGCTTTTGTAACGTTAAATCATGTGCATACATGCATCGACCTGCATGTTAAAGGGATAGCTCATAGTTAGTTCAAATTCTGTCATCAAACTCATGTCATGTAATTTCATAGGCTTCCTGTATAAATGACTTGGTTCCGATGAATACAAAGAAAGATATCTGGAAGAATGTTATTCATTTTCAGTTCCGGGACATCATTGACTACCATAGTAGGAAGAATTAGATGGCAGTCTAAGGTGCCCGAGTACTCTTTTTTTCCTAAATACTTCAAAATATCTCATTATGTGTTCAACAGAACAAAAGAAATACAGTCTTATTTTCCTACTATGGTAGTGTGGATGATGTCTCACAACTGTAAATTGCTAACATTCTTCAAAATATCTTTCTCTGTGTTCGTTGGAACAAAGAGATGATACAGGTTTGAAACAACCTAAGGGTGAGTAAATGATGACAGATTTTTCATTTTTGGATGAACTATCCCTTTAAGAGAACTGTTGCAACACGTCACGAACTAAATAAACTCATCTGTTACAATACAACAAATTTCGAACATTTGTGATTAAAGTGATTTATTCATGACCCTGCTTTAAAGACGCACAACATTATCTTTAAAGTAAATGGGCAATAACACTGTTTTATCCTTTCAGCAATGAAAAAGGAGCTTTTAGGCCTAAAAGGAACAGACCCAGAGAAGCAGCCTATGAGGAGTCCCTCATAACATTAACGGAGCGCACGTGTCTAAAGTTTGAGGAGCGTATTAACTTCAACACAGTGGACGGTGGTCCATACAGCTGAGGTAAGTGGGCTATGCATTGTAGACGTCTGTTTTATTTATCCAGCAAACCTTATGTTGTTTGATTCATTTTTGGAACTGTAGACGTTAACTTACAACTCACTGTTACTGTTCAAGTTAGTAATTAAGACACGAATAAAATATAAGTAGTAGTACACGAAATAACAGCTACGTAACCAATTAAAAGTGAATGTGTACAATGTTTAAGATCGGTTAGTGAAGTTTTAAAAGTTAAGTGTAAGTAAGCGGCTTGGGCAAGGATATCGCGTGATGAATCAATCCTTGTGTTCATTTGTATTCGCCTGTACTTTTCCTATTAAATGTTTATTGACTCCACCAGGCCTAATTTATACTATTAATGGCCAAATTGGCTTTTTGTACAAATGTGTTACTCATTATGTTTTCAACACTGTATAATACTGCCATCTGTGGCCAAAACCATAAAGCACACTTACACAAAACACGTGTAAAAAAACAGTTGCTTTTTAAATCTTCACGTTTTTACATTTTTAACCATCTGCGACTTTTGAAATGTTAAAAATCGTAGCTTCATCGAAATGAGATGGCACTTTGAATACTTTGAGCCGATCCTTCCAAGAAGGGTCTCTGCAGGTTGCTTAGGGCCTTTGCACCACCAGGGGGCCCCCTTGAGTATCGAATCAAAAACACTAATGTAAACAAGACGCTATTTTTATAACTTGCGGATTCAACTTTATATGAATACTTTGGAAATGTCCTTTTTAATACTTAATTTAATTAATTACTTTACTCGGTCTCGGACATTATATAGTTGTCGCGGGCAGGTGATGACATGCGCGTGATGTGATGATGCGTCTTTACATGTGGCATGACTTTGAAGGAGCTATCCGTCTGTAGCGGAAAAAACGCCAACAGCGCGAAACAAAAGAACAAAAAGTAATTTGTCATTTAGTTTTGCCAATTTATACAAGTACAGATTTACAAATGCAGTATTTATTCACTTGGCATAAAGTTGGTTTGACGTTGGACGCTCGATAGTCTGAATTTAGGGACGGTCACAAAAAAATTGTCACACTTGGCTCCTTCGCGTTAAAAAATGACCGATTTAGGAAATTAATGGGAAATATGATATTTTGGTGGCACAAACTACAAATCAGCCACCGTGCAGAAAAAAAGTGCACAGCGATCAAGGGGTGACGCTCTTAAATATCAAGAGTGCAAAATAGGCACACACACAAAAAATACTGAACTGGTAAGTCAGCAACAGAGCATATTTTTGAGAACATGTTTAATCAAATCAATTAATGAAATAAACTTTTTACACTTTTTTACGAAATGGCACAAATCTGCTTTTCAGGGATTTGATTTTAACGGCCTGGTATCTGTTTTAACCTGAAATAATGCATTGATTGAAAAATGCTAAATGATAAATATTTGACAAAATTGTTAAAAAATAAATGGAAAAAATATATATTTTCAATGGGGAGAAAAAATTATAATAATTATAGCATAAATATTAGTTAGTACCATAAAGTTCTCTCAAAATGCAAAATAATAACTATTTTGAACAAAAATTTATTACATACATTTTCCTTAAAAAAATGTACAGGAGCCAAGTGTGATCCCTAAATGAAGAGGCCCAGTAAACTGAATGAAATAACAATTAATTGCAAAACGTTTGTATAAAGTGTTTGAATTATCGCTATCCATTCCTTATTTTGTTAGATTTCTTAATTATCAAATACTAAGTAACAAAAAGGCTTTCCATGTGTTCCCTTTACAACAAAAATCCCTATTTGACGTCTGCATTTACATCTGCAAGACATCTACAATACATAGTTTGCTATCTGCAATACGTCTCGGAGATGTCTGCTGTCAGATGTCATAAAGACATGTAGAAGATGTCTGTAAGATGTTGAAGATTTAGAATGGATGTAAAACGGCTCTTTCTAAGATGTTTAGCAGATGTTTTTACGCAGCAGATCTCCAGATCTTTAGCAGACGTATACAAACGTTCAGACGTCTCCGAGACGTATTGCAGATGAGCAAACTATGTATTGCAGATGTCTTGCAGCTGTAAATGCAGACGTCAAAAAGACGTAAGCCAGATGGATTGTGCTATCTCGGGAGGTATATATTTACATTATTTACTAATTGCTTATCTAATGTAAATTTTACTAATACATTTACTATTTAAAATCAAAGTTGTAATGGTCAGTATTAATGGACCAGATCTTACATAAATAGTTAATAAGGAGATTAAAGAGTTTAATACATACTTGAACAAACGTATCATTCATTGCTCATTAATGTTAATAGCCTACATTTATGACAAAAAGAATGATTTGGCTTTACTCACATATAATCATTGATCAGCATAAATATAGACAGAAACGCAAACTTTAAACGCAAGAACTGTTGCAGAGAGTCGCACTGGCCATCTTTCTAATTTTAACAACGTTTAACCGGAGCGACTGAGATGAGTGGATGAAATCATTCGTCAGCGCACATACATAGAGCGTTATGGTAAACACGGAAGTGCAAACGTGTATCACAGGCGAGAACAGTTGCGGGGACTTTACCCGCACCAGCATCATTTCAAACCTCAACTTAAACGGAGCCAATGAGACGAGTGGATGCAATCATTGATGAGCGCACATAAAGACAGAAACGTGTGCACTAAACAGGAGAACTGTTGCGGAGACTCTTACTGGCCATCTTTGTAACATAAACAACGTTTAACCAGGGCAAATGAAACGAGTGGATGAAATTATTGATCAGTGCACATACATAGAGCTCTATGGTAAACATGGGAAACGTAAACGAGCGTGCAATAAGCGGCAGATGTGTTACTGAGACTCTGAACTGGCCATCTTTTCTAACATGAACACTTTTTTACTGCCTAGTGATGTTTCGTTCGTGAACGAATTATTCTTTTTGAGAATCCCGCGGATTCTCGTTCATGAACGAATTGAACGAACTGGTACATGTTGTTCATGAACGAGAGTGGACAGGGTAGGTCGGTCATTTAGCATGCGAGTTTCGTTCAGCAGAAAGCGGATGCAAAGCGCAGTTACATGTAGGCTACTTTGCACGCTTGTTTATTTAAAATACATAAACTTTACGTTTAACATAATCCCATATTTATGAATGTGTAATTGACCAAACAGTTAACTTTTTAATTAAGCAAGAAAACCTTGTGCTTTGGTCATCTAAACCACTTATTCAGACTAACTTTATTTATTAAATGAGTAGATTAGAGACACGCATTTTAAAGCCCGTTATCAGTTTATACGTTCATTTGACAAAGCGTTCGTTGATATAACACAACTCTTTTTCGCCACCTGCTGGCGTATTATAGAAATGGTCACTGAACGAATCAGTGAACGAATCATTTTGGTGAACGAACTGAAAAAGAACGAATCACTCAAGTAAATAATTCCCATCACTATTTCACGCAAACGAGTCAAGTCTTTGAGAGGAGGCGGAGCTCTGTTGTCACTGCGTTCACGTGCAGTGTGTGTCAACTCACTGTCTGAAAAAATAGAGCTCGCAGGAATGCGCAGCTAGTATCGATACGTGGGACATGCGTATTGGAACCGTATTGAAATATCGATATTTTTGACAACACTAATCTTGAGTACCTATAGAGTAGTATTGCATACTTCGTATCTTCGAAGAGTATTTAGGTTGATCACATTTATAAAAGATAGATACAGCTTTACGATTGTTTTTCCGAAAACATAAGCGTGGGGAGGGGTAGGCTGAACCAAAGCACGTGTGCACCCATTGTCAACAAAACACAGACATCAGTTTCACTCACCGCATGCGGTTCATGTCCTGCATCTTTTAGCGCTGGGACGGCTCCATATATCAGTTTCAAACGATCTCCAAATCCAGCGTTATATCCACAGTTTATATAACATTCATCACCCAAATGCAGTAAACAAACAAACACCTGAACTTCGCGAATGTATGCTCTCTCTCTCCTGCTTACAAGTGAAAGTGACGTCTGCGCATGCTCCTTCTCCTGCTCTCCTTGTGGCCCTGTGCTTGTCCGATTGTCCTATAAGGGACTAAGAAAAATTGTACATGCGTTTTATATGTTCGGAAAAAAAATCAGAAACCTGTACGATCGCTGGAGGAGTGTATCGACCACAGAAATACTATCCACAATTCCTAAAGCTCAGTTTATACTTGTGCATTGGACCTACGCCGTAGCCTCTACGCCGCAGGCTACGTGTCCGTTTTCATTTATACTTCTGCGTCGTTGTCCGCGTCGACAGGCAATGACCACTAGACGTCAGTGTCCTCACACGTGTTGCTTGTGTAACCAAGACAAGAGCCGAAGAAGAAGCAGCTTGTTTGAGAATCATTAGCAGTGATAGCGGCAAGTAAACAGTCACTTTTGTTGCCGCTTGAGATGTTAAATACAGGATAACAAATAATTTACTTAAATATTTAATTCGGAAATGCATTTGAGTAAACATGAAGCTATCGCAGAGCTTTTTGACCCGAGGGAGGGGTTCAAACAGACCAATCACAGCGCTTGTGGTCCGCGTTGAGTTGACGCGTTGTTACATTTTTGGAGAGGTGCGCGTCAGGCTACGGCATTGGGGACAACTAGGGAATTCACAGACTACTCTATAGAGGGCTATACTGAAACCTAGCTGTTACTCCATTACAAATGCCACTAAGATAATGCATTAATTGAAAAATTCTTTAATTTTTTTTTTTTTTTTATTGTTTTTAGTGTGTAAAAAATGGATAATAATTATTACATAAATATTAACTAGTACCATCAAATTCTCCAAAAATATGAAATAAAAAAGAAAAAACATTATTAAACAAAAATGTATTACATACATTTTCCTGAAAAAAAGTTAAATTAAGGCTTCGGTCACATTTTTATACTTTTTGTTTTTATACGGTTATACATTAAGGCTTTAATGTATAAATGCCTTTGAGTTCAATTAAGTACATTTATAATAACTAATAGTAAATATTCAATTGTCTTTTAACAATCAAGGAGAAAAAGACGAAATGCATCCAACCCAGTGCCATAAGATGAAACGGAGACACAAGTTAATAAAAAATAAACAATACCCTCGGAGGAATGACAACAATTTCAGATCACAGCATCCTGAAGAGAACGAAAACTGGGAAAAGGAGATAGAGGAGTGTGCACGCACCAATGATTTTAAAGACCAACCCCCTTATGGTAATTTATTTACAGATAAAAAATAAATACATTTATGCATTTATTAATTGTGACCCTGGGCCACAAAACCAGTCATAAGGGTCAATTTTTTTTTAATGAGATTTATACATCATTTGACCCATACAATGTATTGTCGGCTATTACTACACATTGACCAGTGCTACTTATGACTGGTTTTGTGGTGCAAGGTCACAATTAAAGTGATATATTTATAATAAAAGATCAAAACGAGAAACAATGAAGATTTATTTCTACAGCCTTCTTTGCGTGCCAATAATAGAGGAGGGCACTGTATATCTTTATTGGTATTAGTATTGTTTTTACTTTATAGGTGTTTAAAGATGCGTTCTGTTCTGTTTTAGCAGATTCTGGAGATGAACTGAATACAACGGAGATGATTTCGTGTGATGTCAAAAATAGTGCAAACTTAAACCACTACAGCCCAGCAGCTCACCACACACACCCTGTAAAATGGGTCCGCTATATTTATGCCAAAGTGGCTGACCAGTTTTCTGATGCTGAAGAATAAGGCTGTCTACTAGAACATCTTTTGTTCTTACTTGAATATTTTATTTCTTCATTTGAAGATTACAATTTTACTGTATTAAGTTTATAAATGTTTAAAGGTTATAAATACGGAGTTAATGAAAATGTTCATTTAAAGAAGTAGTTCAACCAAATAAAAACTCTCTCATAGTTTACCCACTGTCATTACATCCTAGATGTATATAACTTCCTTTCTTTGGTTAAACACAAATGAATAATTTAATGTTAAAATGTTGGCCGGTTATTTTTACACACAGGGTTCAATGGTTAAACTGCAAAAACATATTAATGTATTTCAAATGACTCGAATAGGTTAATACATTTATTCTAAAGCAAAATCATATGTTTGTGAGAGAAAACTTCAGATTTTATTTGGCGAATAGACAGCACATATTCATGGCAACAAAACGAAAAATAAGACCAGTAATCTCAATCTCAAATATGGCAGCACGTCGATAATGCTGAATCTCATTTATTGTTGCATGTCTTGTGACATTCATCAAGAACCAATGAGATATGACATTATCAACATGCTGCCATATTTGGACTTACTTATAACTCAATTATATGTTTAAAGTCAAATACCTTTTGGATGGCATTGATGGTAGATAAATTATGAGAAAATTTTAATATTTGGATGAACTATTTCTATTAGTATTTTTTTTTTGTGACCTCTCATTGCCTCAAATGAAATTAACAATAGTAAATAAGAATGTTGATCAATTTATTGCTTAACACCATAATACACATATTTACGTTTCAATGTTAGTCAAAGTATAGTTGTGAATTTAAAGCGGTTCCTTTAAAACTCTAAAATAAATTGAATTAAATAATGAGAGGAAATGTTCTTGTGAAGTTAACGGCACAATAAAAATCCTGAAATGGAACGGAAAATGAGTATCTTAATTCTTTATATACTTATAGAAATTGCTTCCAGTGTTGCCAGATGTGGCGGGTTCCCGCGCAATTGGGCTTCTTTTGAACGGATTAGTCCGGAGAAAAATGCATTGGGCGGGTTTACAAAATTTGAGCTGCT
This sequence comes from Triplophysa siluroides, assembly GCA_006030095.1. NCBI lineage: Eukaryota > Metazoa > Chordata > Actinopteri > Cypriniformes > Nemacheilidae > Triplophysa > Triplophysa siluroides. Next base: position 6,070,935 of record VCII01000203.1, on the reverse strand, counting down.
TATGAAATGCCCAAGCAGCTGGCCTTTTCTTTGCTTTTATTTAGTCACATTATGTCAAAACATTCGGAAATAATGTGTAGTGCACTGCAGTCATAAACACATTATTTATTAACATAGCCCTTAAAATTGGTTCAGTTTAACCAATCAGGTCTGGGTCTGGGATAGGGAGACCTGTCAATCATTCTGCCGTTGAGACGTGATGACTTGTGAGTGACGGGGGTTTTGGCGCGATAAAGGAGAAGATTTTGCATTTTGAAGCCATCGCAATGCCAAAGTGGACCAAATATATGTTGCACGGTAATAGGAGAGTAACTGAAATCTCACAACGTGGATTACAGATGTGGTGATAGACGACTCGAAGACTTTGTAAATATAAAGTAAATATAATAAACTGAATTTAGAGCACAGTTGGAACGATTTAATAAAAATAAAACTGAACATGGGATTATGCTACTTCTCTTCATCATCAGCACACATTTAGACTGTGCTCTGGCACACTCGTCCTTGACAGCTGCTGGACTTGCTAAATTTTGCATTATATGTTCAGGAATACTTCACGAAAAATGTTAGGCTTTAGCTATTGTAGTTCTGTCAGATGTTAAGGCAACTCTCAAAGGCAAGCGCATTATTGTTGCTGCTGTTGCTGTATGTATGACTGAATGGCACATGTTTGGCTGCTGTGGTGTGTGCAGTGTAAAATGCCTACTTGTGTTGCTTTCCGATTAATTATAGTGGGCACTTTTTGCACACAAAAAATCGCATAGTGACGCAGGGTTAAAGTTATTGGTTAATTTCTTGATTGTCGCTTTGAAGTGGTTTCTGGACATATTAGTCATATTTTCTAACTCTCTTTAATGCATTTGCTATGTTTGATCCGATCTATATTCCTGGTTTTTATTATATTTTGTCATCTTGTCATACATCGTTTTAAGGAGATAAAATGGTCATTATCATCATTGATTGACTACATTTTTTCACATTATTTTTGCAGTTAAAATTTGGGCTGGTTTTTGTTGGAGTGGGTGGATTTTAGTGAACCTTTGGGCTGGAAATTGTCCACCCAATATGGCAACAATGATTGCTTCCCCTCATTGGAAACGCATGGTGTTAGCCAGTATGGTCTACATAAAATGACTTTTTCCATTCAACAGAGCAAGATACATAGAAAAACTGAGCCGTATTTCGTGACATTTTTTGTTACCTGATTGAGTTTCCAGGCGACAACTGTAATATCAGTATCCCAGGGTAATTCAACAGTCTTTATCCAATGTTTTCATCCAATGTTCATGCTATGATATAAAAGACTAGTATGTCTTAACATGTTACATTTACATTTATTATCCAAAGCGACTTACAAGTAGGAGAGCAAATAAACATTTTGTCAACACAATAAACAGTACCGTTAGTTTACAAGGCCTTGCTACTAGAGGGATTAAAGCTGGGGTAAGCAAAGGTGAGAATGAACAACAAGATTTTTTTTATAGACAAACAGACAGAGTTATTGGTTAATCGAATAAATGTGGAACAGGTATGTTTTGAGCTGTTTTTTGAAAGTAAAATGTAGCTGCGTCAGAATTCGCTGACTTGTTCACTCATTCACTATTCCCTATATAGCGAATGCTAAATAGTCAACTATATGGGGAAGAAGTGAATGAAAATGAGTGAACAATTTCAGTACAGTACTTGGAATGGTGATGACTACATAGTGGTGGTAGATTCGGTGGTTTATGATCGGATTCCACTGTTATGGACGTCCATAAACATATTGATGGAATCTTTTGCTGCCCCAAAGGATTACATTTTACATACATTTACATTTAGCAGACGCTTTTATCCAAAGCGACTTACAAAGAGTTTAGGAGCAATAAGCGATATGTCATACAGGAGCCATAATACATTAAGTGCCAATACAAAGTTACTGGTTTCAACAAAAGCTAGACCACTACCTGTTGAGAGAAAGGGTTAGTGTTTTTTTTTTGGGATAGCAAGCAGCTCTATTTCGATCTGAGTGCAGTTTACTTCTGTGTCTGTGAGCAACTTCAAAGCATTTGCAAGTGGTTTCCCTTCTTGCAGCACCACTGCACCTAATCCATATTTGGATTCATCAACTTGCAGCGTTAGATCTTTGCTTGTGTTTTGGAGTCTGACCTTAGTTTCAGCAGTCATGTCAAAGCAATAAGCAAATCAGCCTACTACCATCTCAGAAACATAGCCAGAATCAGATGTTTTGTCTCAAGCCAAGATCTAGAGAAACTAGTCCATGCTTTCATCACCAGCAGGGTGGATTACTGTAATGGACTCCTTACAGGTCTTCCCAAAAAGACCATCAGACAGCTGCAGCTCATACAGAACGCTGCTGCCAGGATTCTGACCAGAACCAAACAATCTGAGCATATCACTCCAATCCTCAGGTCCTTACACTGGTTACCAGTTACTTTTAGAATCAACTTCAAAGTATTATTAATTGTCTATAAATCACTTAATGGTCAAGGACCTAAATACATCTCAGATATGCTCATTGAATATAAACCAAACAGACTTCTCAGATCATCAGGATCAAATCAGTTAGAGATAACAAGGGTTCACTCAAAACATGGCGAGTCAGCGTTTAGTCATTACGCCACCGTAGCTGGAATCTGCTTCCAGAAGACATCAGACGTTCACCAACAGTAGCTACTTTTAAATCCAGATTAAAAACACACTTGTTTAGCTGTGCATTTACAACCTGAGCACTGTGCTGGTTTACATCAACTGCAGTTTTATTTCTAATTTATTTTTATTTTGCTCTTATTCTTTTTATATATACACTCACATTTTTATTGCTGTTTTATTGTTTCTTAAAATCTGAAGTATTTGTGATCTTAAATCATTTGCACTTTAAAGATAGGTCTTATTTCTTTCTGTCAATCATTTTATGTTAAGCACTTTGAATTGCTCTGTGTATGAAATGTGCTATATAAATAAACTTGCCTTGCCTTGCCTTGCGTCAAAAAATGTTAGCACAGGACCTGGCTCTCTGGTGGTAATGAAGTCTTTCATTTTTGAAAAGCTACATCATGCTGTTTGTCCCATACAAACTAATTTTCATGCTGCAGTAACTGTCTCAGAGGTGCATTGTCATAGGAAAGGCTTGGCGCAAACTTTGACAGATAATTGACCATTCCAAGAATGGTTTCAAGCTCAGCACGATTCGTAGGTGGCGACATTCTTCCTTTGTCTTACCGTAGATCAAGATGTCATCTACAATGGCCACGACTCCAGGCAGGCCTTCATAAATCTCATTGATTTTCTGCTGGAAAGTGTCCTGGGCTGAGACGATGCCGAAAGGTAGGCGGTATCGGTATCTACCAAAGATTGTATTGAAAGTTGTCAGTTTCGAGGCTTGTTCAGAAAGCTTGCCCAGTAGCCAGATCTGGCATCCATCACGCTGAAGTAACAGGGTCCTGTCAACTTTGGTGTGATATCCTCTAAGGTAGGCAGAGGATAGTGTGGACGCTTTATCGCCTTATTCAGATCCCATGGATCCAGACATACTCTCAGCTTGCCAGTTTTGGGCTTCTCTACAACGCAGAGGGCATTAACCCAGTCTGTTGGCTCTGTCTCTTTCACGATGATCCCTTGCTCCTCCATGGAGTCCAGCTCTTCTTTCAGCCGGTCTTGAAGGGCGAAAGGAACTCTCTTGGTGGGTCAACGACAGGTGTGGCTGTTGGGTCCAACTGAATGCTGCATTCTCCAGGAAACAGACCAATGCTTTAACTGACAGTGGCTGTCCACCGTATCCTGTGAGCTTTTTGTGAGTATGCTGCAACTTTGTTGCAAATTTTTTTAAGACTTTCTCTGGTATGACATTAACCTGAGCACCTGTGTCTAGTTTAATTTTCAGTGGTGAGCCATATTCTTTTATTTCAACTTCAGCAAAAGCTTGCTCTGATGAGGTAATTGCGTTTGTGTCATGATTCTGCCTCATCATGTCATGTATTTCTTGAAGCAGAATCAGAGCAGGATCCCTTGTTTTGTGTGTGGGGAGAGACGTTTTGTCCTATTTGGCCTTCCGTACTCTCTCTCCAGGTCTCGTCTTTGTCCCGCCATCTTGTATCCCTCGTTATTGATTGTTAATTAGTTCATGCCCCGCACCTGTCCCTTCTTGATTTTCTCCCCTTTGAATAGTCCTCATGTTTCATTGTCCTGTGCTCGGTCATTGTGTTAAGCTGTGTGTACACACTTGCGTGTGCTTAGTTGATCCAACGGTATCCTGTATTCAGTGTATTCGTATGTATCCAGTGTGCCGTCCTTACCTGTTCCTGTTCCTGGAGATCCCGTCTAGTCTAGTTAGTGTTTAGTTTAGTTCATGTCAAGTGTTGATTAATTCAGTTTAGTGTTAGTTAGTCTTGGTCCTGTTATCATCCTGTTTGTTCTGTTATACCCCATCGTGGGTCTTTTTGTATAATAAATCTCTTTGTTAACCCCTTCATCCCCGCTGCCTGCAATTGGATTCTTCCCTCACGTTTCATGACAGTTTGTGACAGAATCAATAAAGAATTCACTACTCACATCTGGGTATCCGTCTTCAGGTTTGTTTTCACTCACAATGTGCACAGATCTAGATTTTGACTTGCAAACTTTTGCGAAATGGTTCTACTTTCCACATTTGGCACACTGCTTTCCTTTTGCTGGGAACATCTCTTTTCTTTTGTGCTCTGTTCAGCAGTATCCGCAGGTATGGAGGCGTCTATATGCACGCTGTTTGTTTTTGCAGTTTTTTGATAGCTGTGACGCATTTTCGCATGCTTTCCTATTGTGTGCACTTGGTGCTCCTGATTTGGATTTGTGCTACCGGTGGCCATACTTCTCATCTGCGTGACTTCATGCGATCTGGGCGGTGTCAATTGCTTTGTCTAAGGTTAAATCAGCACTGTGATTGAGTAATTTTTCTCTAACGCGTGGAGAATGGATGCCGAAAACGACATGGTCTCTTACCATCTCCTCTGGATTGGTGTAGCCACACTGTCTTTAACGAGCAGTCTGAGCTCGGTGACAAACTGATCAAACGTCTCCGTGGCACACTGCGTTTTCTCGTTGAACTTATATCTAGCAAAAATAGGATTCGCCTTTGGTTCTACGTAAGCTTCAAATTTGTCGTAGTGAGTTTTAAGCAACTTATGTAGCTTAAAGGTAGCTGCATTTCTCCGTCTGCTCTTTGCGGCGAAATGGCCCCGAGAACATCAGTTCCACGTGCTGCTTAAACTTTCTCCATGCATCAGGAAGATTCTGTGATTCCTAGTCCATTCGCGGTGCTGGTTCTCCGGTAGCCTCAATTTTCGCGATTTACTCTGACACCATGTATTATTTTGACGAGAAAATATGACAAACTCACAGATCAGCTTTCAACATGCGTTCTTTTACTTTCTTACTGCCTCAAACCTTTCTTGCTTACCCATGAACCCTCATATTCACTATTGCCCCCTAGTGCCCATATACAGGAATTACTTTCATTTCACAATTATACATTTATATTTAACACTTGAATATTACATTTCCCACGTTTATTTACAATCGCTTTGTATCATGGGAAATATGAGTGAGCGAGTGTACATCGAATGTACAGTCAAAATCAGAATGCTATGTGGGTAAAAAGTAGTGAACAAATGTAGGGAATGAGTTTACTCAGAATTCGGACAACTCTACAAAATGGCGGACACCCTGTATAGTCCACTACATAGGAGATAGTGGGCGAATTCAGACACAACTTGTGTGTGGGCGCGCATGCATGAGCAGATTCACAATTAGCATAATCCTTGCCTATGAAATACAGCTACGCAAATTACATATCTAGGAATCCTGGAATCATCTGGACTTCATTCTCTGGTTTGGCTACATTATATTGCATAAATGCATGAGATACTAATATATGCTTATCAAAAAAAAAATGTATCAATGCAAAAAAAGTTTTTAGCCAGCTAGAATAATAATACCTGGGTGCTCTTCTGAAAACTACCAGCTGGTAGCGCCTGAGAATGCAGAAAGACCGGGCAAAAGAATGCGTGAAATAATATTATGATACATAGTGCATCAAAATACAGTGCCATCAGTTTGTATAAAAGAATACAGAACGTTACGTGTGGTTTTACGCACTATTTACACGTGGTTTGCAGCAGGTATACATTTCTTTCACACCAACTAACATTTTGAAAATACGAACATTTAATGAATACGAAAATCTATGTCAAAACGACTTTACGAACGATTTACACAAAAAAATCGTTCTGGTCCTGTTTCATGAATGAGGCATGTATTTTTACACGGCACGAAATAGCAAAACGAACAAGCACAGGACAGCAAACACAAGGGCATTAAATAGGGAAACTAACAAGGAATATTAACAATGGGCAGATGTGGGGAATCAGACACTGGCGGATGCTAACGAGGGGGCGGGGTCAGGAGACCAGACAGGAGAACACATGATGCGCCAAAACAAACAGTGCCATGTGTCTCACACAAAACACATGGGGCTGTCATGACCATGCCACAAGACCAGAAAAGCATGACAAGGTGAGGCAGGATCATGACACAAGGCCATATAGAGAACGGGGCCAACCTTCTTTGTCATGTTGTTATAAACAGACCCTTCACATTCTTCTTCCATATAGTTTCTATACCTTATTTGGTTATAACAGGTGTCTTATTGTGCGCAATATAAAGACGTGTCTTCCATGTAGTTTCTATACCTTATTTGGTTATAACAGGTGTCTTATTGTGTGCACTAGCCTATATAAAGCCGTGTCTTCCCGAGAATAAATTCCCGACTTTGAACAATTAACCATTTTCATGCTTAAGACATTTGCATTGTAAAAATGTATTGTGATACTTTAAATATGGGGACTGGTAAGTTACTGTTTTATCTTTAATATGTGATAACTCCCTATTAATTTAACGTTTGGGCATACCAACATGACGGCGCGGTAGCTTCAGTGTAATGACGTCATGAGCAATCCAGTCATTTATATTTATCAGTGGTAGTAGAGCATTACAACAGTAAAGCCATTATAGAAACATATTAGTTTTAGCCGTAAAGCAGTAATATAACTCATTACTAATAAAATGTATGGTTACAATCTCAGTAACGCATGTTTATTTTTATTTACCGACACTGCGAGATATTCCATCACCAGAGAAAAATAACTGTGATTAAAATACTGTCTATATCCTGTTGCTGGCATTTGGTGGTCAAGATTACTTCAAAAGATTCTACAAAAAGAACAGAAAAGAAATAAGTAAAGAGGTCTTACTATTTCATTAGGTTGCATTATAATGTAGACATTATCTGATACCAATTTGGTAGACATCATCCAACCATAATTGCAAATACATTAACATTTGTGTAGTACTGTATAACTGTTTCCTGAGGTTGCATAAGTTGTTCAGTTTGAAGTTGGATATAATTTTTCCTGTTCTGCACAGTCATTTGAAAGTCATGTACATTTTTTTACAAATAACAGCAGAATACAGGACCACTGTTATTCAGTGTTTGGTTTGTCATTGTAATGATTGGACCATATTAAAACTTTGTTTTTGCTAGAGGTGCTGAGTTTTTTATTTGAGTGCAGTTTTGCAGATAATAATAGGGTTTTGCATAATTGTTAAAAAACTGTTACATTTGATATTGCATAAACTTGAATAATATATTTGTTGTCAGATTTTGTCATTTTTTTTAAATTACTTTATTGACTTACATGTTTTTAATTAGGATGCAATCAATTCTTTAGAAAATCTTATAACACAAATATTAAGAAACCCATTTTTAAATGCATGGAAGTTTTTAACTTTTAACTTCCAGTGCATCACTAGAGATAATTATATAAAACTGCAAAATAACTAATAAACATTAAACCATGTGGCTTACAACTCTTAAGACTCAAAGTTTATCAAACACTGTGTGTAGATGTAAAATTTTGTCAAACAGAAATGTATTATATTCTGCAGAACTGTTTTTGGCCCAGTGAAGTAGTCAAAACCGTTATAGCTGTAACTCTACTGCAAAAATATGTAGATTCCATATGTTTGTTGATCTATGACATACAACAACACCATAATATACTAACCTGTTGCTTAGTACAGTTTACGCAAAGGTATATTATTTTTGAGTCCTATATCACTTAGGGACCCATCTCACAGTCTTCTGGTATTTTACTATTTACAGTTATAAGAAATTGGTGATTCCTCAGCACTCATTGTATAGAAGTGTTCATCTGAGCATGCTCAAAGCAGTAAACCATAACTTTTTTTATTAATATTAGAACATAATAATTTAGCATATTATATAGTTTGTAAGTCAGTCATTTGGGATTTAGATGCAAGTCTTGTGCCACAAGGGCTAACTTAGGATACATATCCTCTTATTACTTTTATGAAGCTTCAGCATTTAATGAGTCCCGTATAAGATAAAATGACATCATTTTAATATAAAATAATTTGTATGTGTTCCACTTTTTATTTAATAACTTAAAGTAATAAAGATTCTCTTAAATATTTCATTGCACATGCAGCTGGTCATCACTCCATGTCTTACACCGTGTCTACACCGGACGCGAAAAAAGAATGGATTAGAACCCATTATAATTTAAAATGTTGTCCACACCGGATGTGGCACAGTGCGACAATCCAATTTATAACAAGCCGTGTGTCATGTCGCGTTGTCCCAGTCGCGTCAGGTGTAGACACAGTGTTAATGAAAGGGATAAGTTGATCAAGTGCATAATATTTCCATTTATACAACAAATAAACAAGTGTCATTCATAGCAGTTTACTGCCGCAGAAGTTCAAAAAATGCAACAGCCTGTAGAAGAGTATCACACAATTCTTCCCCTCTGTTCTTGCTACTCATCTGAAAGGAGTTTCTGTGCTTTACCACCAAATTGTGGGGAAAAACAACTCGTGGCTCTTGCTTCATTACAGACTCTGTCATCATCTTCCTTACGGTCTCAGCTCCACTTGCCCGACTGTCCCCCACCATCAGGTCAAAATGCCGACCCACAGCTGTACGCATCATGTTAAGTACTTTGGGGGATCTTCCTGGTTCCCTCACTGGGGTAAGCAAAGCAAAAAGCATGGCCTCAACTGTCCGAAGGTGAGCCATGACCGGAAAAAGGGATGTGTTCTGCGGAGAGATACTTGGCTTCTCCACCACAAAGAAGTCAGCGGCAGGAAATTTCGAAATAACAGCCGAGATCTAGGATTGAGAAACGATATCCATTTTAATAGTTTAAAATATGCATTGTGGTTTACATACAATTAACTTAACTCTGAAACACACACCTTCATCAGGGTTAAAAGTTTATTTTTTTATCAAAGTCAATTTGTATCTAATGAGCAGAATAGACAACAATGTGTAGCTGCTATTATTTAAAACACAATAAAAAGTCAGTCTTAAAGAAAATGATCACACACTTTTTTTAATCCTTGGATTTAGATTTTTTTAACAAAAACATGGTTAAAGAAAAAGCGTTGCTAAATCTGTGCACCGTGTCATCCTCATTAGTGGTGGTGTAAAATTACCAATATTAATATATTAACCAATATTTACCAAAAAACACACATTCTATTTGACATGTATTAGTGATGCAAATTTTCATAACGTTTACAAAAACATGCACAACTTACATCCGCCAAATAATCTGATGCCATGTACGTCCCATTCATAAAACTCTTGCACTCTTCCTGCTGCCAGTCTAAGACAGTCTTTGCTCGATCCACATGTGCCCACGCAATTTTATTTGTTCCAAAAACAATAGATATAATAGAGCTTGCTTCCTGCAACACATAAGAGAATGAATCATTGCAGAAATGCTTCAATCATGGTGGTAAATGTGTTTGATTATACAGTTTCTCTTACTTTCAAAAGTGCTCGGTCAACTTCAGGTCTTATAAATTTAGCCAGGTGGATTTTTCCCTTTCTCCTGTCCTTCATGTCATCTGATTTAAGTATTGAGTTAAAGACTACGACAGCACTCTTGTGCTTCAGTAGGGGCACATTGATGACACTTTCCAGACTGTTGAATGGTCCATGCATAGTTCTATAGCTGAGAATGTTGACAGCTTTTCTCCCTCTCAGCAGTTTGACCTGTGCCAGTTCAAACTCTGTGGCAGTATTGAGGCGCTGAAGAATGACAGAACGCTGCTCTGCTGTGTATAACATGAGTCCAGAGGTTTGTTGTCCTCCTGGCAAAACTCTGACGAGTCAGACCCATTCATGGTGTTGACCATGATTCCGCTTCTCCTGCAGCAGGTGCAGTGCAATAATCGAAGATCATTCTCAGGCAGGGATCTCAAAGTATTAGAGAACAGACCATAATGTCCTGCAAAACAAATAAATGCAATTTTTACAAATTCTCCGACTACTGAAAATGATAAATATTTTATAACACACACAAACCCGTGTTATATTTTTATTTATTCGTCAGTCGACTGTCCTGTAAAACTAGGGACTACTCGGTAAATATTCGTCTATTGTAGCATACTTATTCATGCATGTATTTCTTTCACAAGACAAAGTTATGAAAATAAAAAACAGCCGGAGACTTAGAGGACACGGAATGAACCTATGTACTGTACATTGTATGACAAACTGCAGCGTTTATACATTATTAACTCGATACACTTGGTACGTGATATTACCTTTGAGAACAAAAGATGTCGCAAGTCGCTTAGCAAGCCACATATTTGACAGCAAGTGCTTGATGATGTTTGTTACAGATATGACCCATGCGTTTCCCTACTGTCCCTCATTATAATGGCTCGTCTGGGAACAGTGAAAATATACATGGTTCCGCCATAGACACAGAAAATGTGTCGTTTTTTCAAAAGGAACTAGTTAATACATTAAAAACAGTGTTTATTTATAATTTGATTTGAATGTTTTGGAATTATTGGGCATTATGGAACAAATGATGTCAATTGATGAACACTTGGGTCCTATGATTCCTTGTTATCCTTTGTTAGAATATGTCAGTTAGACTTAATAACAATAAGACCCTTATACCTGAGTTTCTCTCTTTTTCAGAGCACAATAAGATATTTGAATAACGTTTGTAACCAACCAACACTATGGACACAAAACTTATACATTGTTACATTTTAAATGTTTTCTTTTGAAAATTGTTTGGTCTTGAAAATCTAACAAAGAAACAAACACAATTATGGTTACATAATAAATAATAATTTATCTTACATTTTTTAGTCATCTGGTAAACACATTTTTGACATCATATCAGTTTGACTTTCTTGAAAACAGGGACCAAAATCTATAAGAATATATTATTTCACTAACATTTAAATGTTTGCATCAACCTCCATCTAGTGTACAAATCAAATGTTAAAAGCGACACTGTTGAAAAAAACAGCATATGCTGAGTTGGTAGGTTTTGAAGAATTGTAGCTGGTTTGTGCTGGTTTAAACTGGTCCTGAGCTGCTTTAGGACCGGCTTTAACCAGCTCAGGACCATCTTAAATCAACACATGAGCAGATTAGGACCAGCACATGACAATCTTAAACCAGCACAAACAAGCTACCATGCTACAAAACCTAACCAGCTTATGCTGTTTTTTCAACAGGGTAGTGCTCAAATGTTATAATCTAGGAGGAAAATACTCAAATGTGACAAGAAACGTGGGTCAGAGAGGGGAAAGGGAGAAGGTTATATCAATCCCAAAGTAAGGGTAAAGGGACAAGGGTGGGAGGTGGTTGCCGGAGAGAAGAAATGGTGATGGCAAGGTAAGGGATGGGACATTGATGGAGATGGAGGCACCAGACAGGATTGTGTGAGGGGTGTCAGGAAGAGTTGTCAGTAGAACACACCCTTCTGATGTGTACAGGGTGTCCAGCATAGGGGTCATTCTCAAAAAAACACTGACTTTCTGACTTCAAAAAGTAAAAAATGTAATTCGGGTTATCTTGCCTAAAATTGATGATTAGTATTCACCGGCATGATAACATTGTTACCAATAATAATGGGCAACTTGAATCTTGTTTTATTTTACTTATTATTTGCATAGAGTTTTCTGTCATTGGTGTATCACCAGTACCAATAACACCAGTGACGAATTCCCACGAAAGGATCATTTTCCAAAATGATGGTCACCTCAAAACTAGCATGATGAGGCACACTAAAATCTATACATTATACCGATAAACATGTTTTTTTTTTTCAATAAAATCCTTTATAATGACACAAATCAAATTAACACCAATGACGCTTTTAAAGAACCACACCAAACACTGACATTTTAAACTAAACCTCTAACTTATATTAAGGAAAGGAACACTCACCATTTTTTAGGCCCTATACTTGTGTTTAATTGGTTAACTTAATAAAAAAACAAATGAAAAATAAATGTTTATACACCATACAGAAGAGTTAAACAAAGGGAGGGGAACATGTGTTTTTTCAAGTAGAAATTAAATTCACATTAATTTAGATTTTTTTTACAACAATCATCATTCTAAAAAGGCGCTGAGTTGCGTATTAATGGCGAAATCGGTGGATGTTTTTCATTATGAAGCCTTTTACATGCCTGTAAAGTGTAAAGACAGATTTGTGACCATATTTTGAAAATGAACCGAGAAGTGATGAGGAATAAAGAAAGAAAAAATCTGCTGTTTGATTCACACTCAGAAGGTGGCGGTAACGTATATTTGAATGGCTGCCAACGGCTTTTAAACATGAAAAAAACCGATAAGTGCTCCTGTCCAGTTGGTGGCGGTAATGTGTAGGTTTGTCAACTGGCAAAAGTCACACAAGGAGCTCAAGCGACCTGTTCGGATTTTAGTTAGATTACATTCAACCGTTTATTTACGTTAAAAATGTCAGAGGACAGAGCTGAACGTTCCGATGGACGGATAGTGAAGATGGAGGTTGACTACACTGCTACTGTAGATCAGCGTCTGCCTGAGTGTGAGAAAATGGCCAAAGTAAGTGTGAATGAGCGGCTGAGTCATGCTGCAAGCTAAAGCTAACGCTCATGAAATGACTATCGGATAACCATTGGACTACTTAATTTAATACAGGAGAAAGTGTTCGGTTATATTAAAAAACAGCGTATCACATACATGTGAGTTGCGTATTTAAATGTGTGTTATCATTTGAGACATACACGGAGAAACCTTAAGTGTCATGTCAAACAGCCGTACGTACAATTCACTGTTTCACGACATAACCTTTGCGACGGATAAAATTGAAACATTTATGATGTTGTTTTTTGTTTTCATTTTCAGGAGGGCCGTCTACAGGAGGCTGTTGAAAGTCTGTTGTCTTTAGAAAAGCAGACGAGAACTGTAAGTGCTTATCATAGTGGTCTTCTATGAAAGTTTTACTTTATTAGCTCTTCAAATGCTGTAATATGTCTGTGTTGTCACTGTTGTCCAGGCCTCAGATATGGTCTCCACTTCCAAAATCTTAGTGGCGATAGCTCGGATGTGCTATGAAGCCAAGGATTGGGATGCATTGAACGAAAACATCATGCTACTGTCTAAGAGGAGGAGCCAGCTTAAACAGGTAGAAAATCTAAATAACTGGTTAAAAAAGATCTCAAATTCATTATGCTGGTTAAAATAATGTAAAAGAATGTCTTATTTTTCCTGCGCAGGCTGTTGCCAAGATGGTGCAGGAATGTTATACCTACGTTGATGCTGTTAGTGACCTGACGATCAAACTCCGACTCATCGACACACTGCGGACCGTCACTGCTGGAAAGGTCTACTGTTTTTAAATGATTTATATACCATTTTTTATGACTTTGATTGTGAGGCTCAACCTTAGTAACAAGCTATTTATGCACGTCAATGATCTTGTAGATTTATGTGGAAATTGAGCGTGCCAGGCTGACTAAAATACTGGCCCACATCAAAGAACAAAGTGGAGATGTGAAAGAGGCTGCATCCATCGTGCAGGAGCTGCAGGTACGTCTCATTCATTCAGCATATTCGACGCATGCTGCACAATACTTTTCTATTTTATATGGCTAGTTGTAGTTATGGTGTCGAATTAGAATATTGGAGCTGGGTGGCGATTTACTCCATTCAAGGGTGGATTAAGTCTGAACTGTCATCTCATATCACGTGAACGGGAGCTGAACATATCAGCATATTAGTCTAGATAATTAATGAAAAAGATTGGAAACTTTCTATTTCCTGGAAGGTGGAGACGTATGGCTCTATGGAAAAAAAGGAGAAGGTGGAGTTCATTCTGGAGCAGATGAGATTGTGCATTGCTGTAAAGGATTATATTCGCACTCAGATCATCAGCAAAAAGATCAACACCAAATTCTTCCAAGACGAAGGCACTGAGGTTCTCAATCTCTTGCTAAGAAAACTCCTTCACTACTGAATTCTCAATTACTATATTTGTATGTTTTTTTTCTCTTAACTTCCTGACTTGCTGTTTTTCTAGGAATTGAAGCTTAAATATTATAATTTGATGATTCAAGTTGACCAGCATGAGGGCTCCTATCTGTCCATATGCAAACACTACCTAGCCATTTATGACACTCCCAGTATCCTGGAAGACAGCCTCAAATGGCAGCAGGTATTTGACATCATAATCCACAGTCCACATTTTGCTTTGTGTGTAAATGATAACCTTTTTTCCTGACCTTAGAACAAAGAAACTGTCACTTCATTTTCCAATTAAGGTGTTTAAAACTAAAAAGACCTTGTGTGTGTTTTAGGCTCTGAAGAGTGTTGTGCTCTATGTGATTTTGGCTCCTTATGACAATGAACAGTCTGATCTAGTTCATAGAATCAGCACTGACAAGAAACTGGAGGAAATCCCTACATACAGGTAAATAAACTAAAACTCACTGACACACTTTCCTTTCGTTCACTCGACAGTGCTTCTTCTAGCAGATGCTATGTGAAACTCATTTCGAACAAAATACTGAATCCTTGTTAAGGACAGTTCAACCAAAAATAAAAATTTTGTCAGCGCTTACTCATCCTCGAGATGTTTCAAATCTTTATACATTTCTTTGTTCCGATGAACACAGTTCATGCTTGTTATAAAGGCACAGAGCGACCGCTTCATTAATTCAGAACATAATTCTGCAAGTTTTCTTTGTAAATGTATCCAGAGAGATTGTGAAAAAATAGACACCAAATACAGCTGTTTTGGTACTCAAAAAACATGTGGTGTCATTTAAATGTCCAAGGACCTCTGGTTCTGTTGAGTCCAACGGCTTTCAATTTCTGCAGAAAATTGTGTGTTTCTGCATTTGCCAGAATTTATTGCCACTCAGTCTGACTGAGGGGGCATGTTCCAGTGAAAATGTGACATCAATGCATACTCTCATATAGCAGCAAAGAAATGTATAAAGCATTTTTTCCTACGATGGTAGTTCCTACATGATTTTAAGTCTGGGAAAATACACAAAGGAAAGTCTTTAGTTCACTTTTTTTTCTAGAAGATAAAACATGGTAATTCAACAAATGGAGTCTTAATAGAATGACATTGCCATTCTGAATCAATTTTCTTGTTAAACTTTCTTGCTGTCTTTTAAATTAAGTTTAATATGAAATATATCTGCTTAGAATGTTAACGATAATGGGAGATTTTTCCCAACACTGCCTATATCTTAAGTTAGAAAATGAGGCACCAAGATAAGATTTTTGTATAAAAAATGTAGGAGAAATATCAGCAGACCACATTTCATAGTCTTTTATTTTATTATCACTTCTGTATTTTTAAGAGCCAGTTGGGGTGTTAGGGGTTCATCGCTCCATTGACTTACTGTTCCATAGCCTTGGTTTTCTTCTGTGGCTCAAGAATTGCTGAGCCATAAGCGTAATAATTCTACGATTCATTCCGGTATACAAGAATTAATCTTTTTGTTCTCCCTGACAGGGATCTCCTGAAGAAGTTTACCACTATGGAGCTAATGAGCTGGTCATGCGTTGTTAAGGATTATGGGAAAGAGCTGAGAGAGAGTTCTATGGAAACCCCTGACACTGATGTATTTACTGACTCAGAAGAGGGAGAGAAAAGATGGAAAAATCTGAAAAACAGAGTGGTAGAACATGTGAGTAATCTTTAGAGTGTATTGTGTCAGCAGTTGTTCAGGGATGGGATTTTTCTGTATAAATACAGATTTACGTATTTTTTTACCTCGTTGGGATTGGATAAATTCCATTTATTTTTATTTGTGACGGGGGTTTTGGGGATGTGCGTGTCATCATCATCCAACTGGCCAACTGGATCCTTTCTATGCTCTCTACTTCAATCACATGCTTGTTATAAAGGCACAGAGCGACCGCTTCAGTAATTCAGAACATAACTCTGCAAGTTTTCTTTGTTTTATGTATTCAGAGAGACTGTGAAAAAATAGACACCAAATACAGCTGTTTTGGTACTCAAAAAACATGTGGTGTCATTTTTATTAACGGTCGTTTTTAAATAAGTGGGGAACTGAACATCGTTTTGTAACGTACACAGAAAAGAGTCTGGGAGTTGGTTCCTCTACAGTGGTTCTCAACCTTTTTTGGGCCAGCGCCCCCTAATCGATTATCCAAGTCCCTTACCCCCCCTATCATAAATAAATGGGCTAAGCATTTTTTCTTAATAATTCGCTTTGGAATTCAAATGAAGTGAAACCGCAACATGCAGCGTTTTGAATTACCTTTATTACATTTGGATTAATGCTGACAGTGTTGTATGAATTACATAGATGCGCTATCTAGTGGCTGTGAATGGAAATCTCTTGAGGCCACAGTATTCTTCATTTTTTGTGTTCAATTATTGTTTAATAATGAATTATTGCGGATGACAATACAATGAAAAGTAATGTTAAGTACTCAAGGGATGACATTTATTAATGCCATCTTAGTTGACATAAGATATTTACACAAAGCATCAACCTATTTGATTAAACATTAAGATCACCGTTGAACTGTTTAACATTTTAACTGATATACCAAAATTGCCTGTCAGAATTGGGTATTTATTATCTTTTTTCTGTCTGTTTTGATTAGTGAAAAATATTTTTGTGTTGTTTTATTTTCTGAGGGGAGGTTGGTGAGGGTGCTACAGTCTTCCTCCTTTTTTGTCGTTGGCTGGTCACATGGCTGGTTATTGCACAGTAGTTGTATTAATATTTTAAAGTCGTTGTCTTATTTTTTATTTATTGCTATACATTCAGTTTTAGTTTTTATTTATTTTCAGTTATTAATATTAGTGCCTCAGCTGAAACTTATTTTAGTTTATTGCAAAGGCAACATTTAAAGTTTTCGAATAATATTTAGGCAAAAACTTTATTTGATTTCAGTTAACAGAAGTGTTCTAATATTTTTTGGTTTTAGTGAACTATATAATAACCTCGTTTGTCATTTCAATTTACTTGCTGTATACTTAATTATAATGATCTGTCTGGTAATTTTCAGAACATCAGAATTATGGCAAAATATTACACAAGGATCACAATGGAGAGGATGGCGGGACTGCTTGACCTCTCTGTTGATGTAAGTTAAATGTCATCTAATATGTCATTCAATAATTTTCTTGTCGTTGAGATTAGTCTGGGAGATTTCTGTCAGTTACGTGACAGAGCTGTGATTATAAAACATTGACAATTAATTGGTGTACATTTAATTGTGATGAAAAAGTGTGATAAGCATCTGAATGAAATGTGACAAGACAAGAAGATGGTCCGAGCAATCAATACCGTAAATATACAAAAAGTTAGCAATTGCCTTGCTTCCAAGGACCAGTAATGTGCGATCCCTAAACTTCGCAAACATTTGTTTTAAAACATTTTTTATTTATTTTCATAGTCTGCATTATTAAAATTATTGCTGGATTATTAAAAAAATACGAAATCCCATTCAAAGCAATAGTGGAAAGTATAGATGTAAAACCTATACACACAGGATTTAATTTATCTTCTGATTTGCACAGTATTTAACTTCATATTTAATGCATTATTTCTGCGCAGACATTTTAAAATGTAAGGGATATTATAACGCCTTTTAATAGCTTTTACATTTTAAAATAAGTGGGATATTTAAAGGAAACAATTAAAATAAAATATGCACATAATTAATATGCAACTTTTTTGTTTGTAGGAGTCTGAGGAGTTCTTATCAAACCTGGTGGTCAATAAGACAATCTATGCGAAAGTGGACCGTCTGGCTGGTGTTATTAATTTTCAGCGGCCCAAAGACCCCAACAATCTTCTGAATGATTGGTCTCACAAACTAAACTCTCTCATGTCTCTTGTCAACAAAACGACTCATCTCATTGCCAAGGAAGAGATGATCCACAACCTCCAGTAAAGCTTGTCATTATTATTTGTATAGTTTAGCTCAAATACTTTTTATTTTACCTTGAAACATCTGATTGTCAATTGTTAAACATTCATGTTCAAAACTTTGATTTTGTAACTGAATTATTTTTTGTATTCAAAAGAAACTGCTCCCAGTGGTTTCAGGTAAATGTTTTTGGCAATGAAGTGACTTGCAGTCTTTGTTTTATGTTCAAGAGATCTGCCTAGGTTGTTTTTACTGTCTAGAGAAACTACTCACTTTAAGCCTGCATGTATTTAAATCAGTTAAAGGTATTTTTAATGACCCTCCTTCAGTAAATTTTAACATCAGTTACTTTAAAACATCGATAGAAAAAAATGTGTTACTCATAGTATTATAGCAGAAGGCATGTAAAAAGGGGTTTCTTCATTTGATCTAACTTAAGATCCTTTCAATGTAGGCAGTAGCTTTGGTGATGTCATTCCTAGTTTCAAACATTAATGCATATTAAAGCTCTTCGTTGGAAGTTACTCCTGGTTCAATAAGGTTCAACAATAACACACAAACAGTTTGAGAGGATGGAGTTTGTCAGGGATGAGATATGTTTAAATC
The DNA here is from genome assembly GCA_006030095.1 of Triplophysa siluroides. NCBI lineage: Eukaryota > Metazoa > Chordata > Actinopteri > Cypriniformes > Nemacheilidae > Triplophysa > Triplophysa siluroides. The sequence continues at coordinate 6,052,040 of VCII01000203.1, read as the reverse complement.
CCTGACATTTGAATCCCTAACGTTTGACATTAAATGTTTTGAGGTTTAAAAGACTGCATTTTGCGACCAAATTAGCGATTCTTATTTATATGGATCAGATTTAATATCGATTAGTTGTCAGTACTTAGATTCAAATGCTAGTTTTGCAGACATGGAGCCCATATTTAAATATATATGCTGGTAAATTAAACCCTTCTACTCCATTATAAGTGAAATACACATTCACATTAACAGTATTGCCCACACAATTATGTTTGGAATTACTTTTTATTTTTACTCTGGTAAATCAACATTTTTAGTTGTACTTTTTATTTTAACAGTTAAATTCACATGAAACCTGTTTATTAAAATAAAACTGATTTCAACATTCAAAACGGGCCCGTAAATATAAGCGTGAATGATGGCGACATCTTAAGGACGAAAGGTGAAATTCAGATATTCACATCCTTGAAGTAAAGCACACGCATTAAGAATCGATTCGGGGATTTCCCAAATCGATATTGTTTCGATAAATTTGAAGATCGATTAAAATCAAAGAATCAATATTTTTTACCCAGCCCCGTCTATACACTACATTAGAACCCTTTATAATTTAAATTTTGTCCACAATGGATGTGGTGCGACGTGACAATCCCATTAGAACTGGCCGCTGGTCGCGTCCGGTGTACACTGTGTAAGTGTGGGAAAATATAAACTCACTATCCAGCACTTTCTAAAATGTTTGCAGTTTTAAGACTGTGTCCCTCAAGATCATAGCGTCTCTGTCATGTCCAGATAGTTATTCCTTAAAGGGGTGGTTCAACTGTGTTTAATGCATTCTGACTACTTAACATTGTTGCATGTGCTGGCTTCTCATGATTGACATGACAACTTGTCAAAAAACGAGTTGGCTGTATGACATGCTCAATACATGAAATTTGAACATGAAATTCTGTATATATGTAACAACTTTTCTTAGTCCTTTATTGGGCAATTCTCCCATAAAAGCATGCCGATCAGTGAGAGAAAGAGCACGCCCACCCGTGTCCGAAAGTGCACTCATTCAATCCACGTGCAAGTGCACGTGCTTTAGTTCCGCCCCCTTCCACACCTCCCCCCTGCACTACTCTATATACTCGAGATTAATATGAGATTGGCAGTAACTGCGTGTACCTCCGCTTTTAATTATTTTTACTATTCATTTGTTCTTATTTGATTATTCTTTCTACAAACTTCAGTTATATTTTCAAATGCGTTTATTCGTTATTTTAAATGTAGACACACGGCAGCCGCGCGGAAATAGGGGGCGATGCGCTCTTTTTTTCAGGAGGTCAGTGCTACACCGAGATGAAAAAATCTCAACTTTTCAGAAAGACGCAAGCGCACCGCATGTCATGTGACAAGAACCATCCAGCCAATGTAGACAAGCTCAAAGAAAATGGAGACACAGATGATCACAGCATAACTAAAACTAGTAGCAGAGTTATTGCAAGGTATTTTCAGTGCATATAATCCATATATCCTTTGTTTATACCTCCTCGTCTCAACTGCTATCGTGGCCCATGATTGCTTAGCGACGACAGACGCCAGGAGAGCGCAGAAAAAAAAAGAGAGAACGCAGTGCAGCTCGCGTTTTCCACGCGGTTATAGACGCGGAATGTGAATCCGGCCTAAAGGTGAATTTCTTTAAATGACTGACAGATTTACACTGCTTATTTCCCATGCAGTGTATATACATTTACCTCACACTGCCATCTTGTGTTACAATTACCACACAGCATTGAGTGAAGGCATGTTACTTTAATCACGTCATATTGTACGCATCAATCAAGAATTTAAACCAGAAAAAACAAATGAGTAGTATTCTAAATTAGTAGTAGTAGGCTATGTCCCAAATCATAGTATGCCGAGATGAGATCCATGGACAATTAAACGGCTGATATTACCCACAGCTCACCGCGAGAGTAGGAGGAATTTGACGCTACACTGCTTTAATATAATTAAAGAAAAGATGCTTCGCTAAATCAATAAATCTAAGCATACAGTAAACATTACATCAAAATAATGAATGAATACTTAAATGCAAAGAAGGACTCTATTGATGATCGTGACTGTTAACAATCACACTGTCATCCAGGCAATAGCCTCTTTTCACAATGACGTCACTTTACTTTCGACTTCTCGCAAAGCAGTGTATCATGACATCCATCTTGCAACAAACAAGAAGAAGAAGAAAAAGAACTTCTGTTTTGCTGTCGCGCTGGAATTAAACAACAGTGACAGAAAAACTGACAGAACACTTATTCAAGTACTTATCCTAGCACCTTCGTTAACATAAAAAGAAAACAAAACACTAACCATCATAATCAAACAGGTACTGTTCAACGAAGTATTTGTATCCTTTATTTAGCCTTGATCTTGTCATAAGCGAAAATTTGTCTGCAAGATGTTGTACATCACCTAGCCGTATTTGTGGCAGCTGTGCAAGGGACTTGGTAAACTCCATTCTGAGGCACTAGCGGAAGTAACGATACACTGCTTCGCGGCAGAACGGAAGATGCGTGACGTCATGTGAAAAGGGCCTAGATGCGTGACGTCGTGTGAAAAGGGCCTATAGCAGCCAATTTCATTGCGCATTAGTATGTCCCAGTTAGTGCATATTGTTTTGCTACCTTGTATACTTTTCCGAATATACTTTAGGTGCATAGTATAAGTAGGCGAACTGGGATGCAGCAATACAAAATATGCAGAGCAGTGAGCCCTCAGGAACAGGTTTTGGAACCTGTATATTGGAACTTAATTAACCTTAATGGCAGCCAGGTGATATGTGTTAAGTGGTCTAAATAAAGAGTGTGTGAGAGGGTGGTTGGCTACCTTGGTGCGGGAGCTCTGATTTGGGGAGAACGCTAAATGGCCGTTCGGGACAAACAGTGTCTCCGGCGGGGAATGCAAATGAGCCCAGTGGGACCGGAACTCAGACAACCAGGTTTCAGCGGCATAGCGAAACATTGTAAGATCCAAAGCTCTCATCGATTTGATAGTGTTTACGTAAATGGTGAAACAATTGTGCCTGGAGTACATGTAACACTAATTCCAGGTATTCTGAAAGGATGGGAAATAAATGTATTTTATTTTTCTAAACCAGCGGTTCTAAACCATGGCACGAAGCAGTGTTTTGCTTCTCTCTCTTGTTTAACACACCTAATTCAAATCACCAGCTCTTTAGAAGAGGGCTCCATGAACAAACTGTGTTTCGATTGACATGGTCCCTACACTGTGTTCACTGCTCTCTACTCCCTGCACACAGGAAATCAGCTGAAGTTTATGAGCACAGATTTGCACTACACGACAGCCTGCAGCGTCTTCACACACAGAGGCCCTTTAAATCTTACAAACACTTCTTTCGAACTGGAATCATGGCAGAATATCCAGTGATGGGCACTGACGGTAGTATTGAACAAACCTCTGAAGGGATCTGAAGAAACATACAAAATATGTAGAGCGGGGACCAGGGTTAAGAACAGCTGTCCTAAACAAACACAAAACAGGACAAAATGTAGGTGCGGTAACATGGTTCCCGGCTCCTGGAGGGCCGGTGTCCTGCAGAGTTTAGTGCCAACCCTAATCAAACACATGACCAAGCTAATCCAAGTATTCAGGACTAGTTAAAAATGATGACCTGGAGGCCCTTTCTCAGTAAGGAGATATTTCCCATATTATTTTGTTGGAACTTCATATTAAATACATATTAAAGCACAGACAGTGCATATGTATATACATAGATGATGCAGGGAATTAATAAAAATGCAGTCTGTCCTGCCATTTGCGTTTTTTCTACCAATAAATATTATACTGTATAAGGGAACTAGAGATTATGCACTCCAATCTTTTTCAAACTAAATCTCAAGTTTTAGGTTCGTGTTCTTTATAATGTCAAGGTCAATGTATTGAAGTTTTGGCTCTTCTTGCATGTATTCAACCTTAAAAAACTTAAAAGTTTATACATGAATGCACCTTGTGCATTTGTGGAGAGAATTCAATAATTCACCATTTCTTTTACAACAAAATCATGTTTTCCTCATCTCTGTACCACTTTTCTGAGCAGACTCAGCAGATGTATGCCTTTCATGATGCAGACTCCTGCAACTGCTGCTGAGTTTAAGAAATGTTATTGAAATGGACAGTCCTCTAGACACTTTCCTTAGTATCCTATGCAGTGAACAATAATGATGAAACACTTTATTTTGTGGGGAAAAACACCATCTCATTGCAATTGACCACAAAAAAAGATAAATTATAACTAAAAGTTAATTTATCAGTTATACAACCTCAGTTTACAATTGCTTTAAAATGCAATAAATATTTGGAAAAGTAATCTGTCTGTGCGTCATTTGAAGTGTTCCTGACATTTTAAAAAGGTTTTAAAATTTGTCATACTCTTCTTAAAAAATATGGACGTAACTTCGTCTTTTGACTTAACAAGCAGCCAATAGCAGCGCTGCTGATCACTAGTTCTTCTATCGATATATGCTGCCTTTCCAAACAGGGCGTAAGCGTGCAATGATCCCAGACAATTTAATCCAGATATACTAATCATCAACAACAGGTGCGTTCGAAGAACCGAATTATCCAGCTCATGATTAGCAGGATTAGGTCATCTCGGATGTTTAATTTGATCGTGGATGTAGTAAGCGACGTGCAAAGAATGGGCCCTAGGTGTGTTGGATTTGGGTTGAAAAAAACTATGCAGAACACTGGTCCTCCTTCTGCTTCGAGAAAGGGTTCACTTTTGGCAGGACACTTCGACTATATGATGTGTCAACCCCCTCTCGAACTCGAGGGTTTGTCAGTAGTTGCACTGTTCTGTTAGCAATTTATACTTGTCTAATTTCTTGATCCTAAACAGGCCCAGATCACGCCCCTTACTTAAGAAGCCTACATTGGACCCCTCTACTATCGACAGTTACAGACCTGTCTCTCTCCTCCCATTTATTGCAAAAACACTTGAAGGGCAGTTTTCAACCAGGTGTCTTCCTACCTATCCGAGAATAAGCTACTGGATGACAAGCAGTCTGGCTTCAAAACGAACCACTGAGACTGCACTGCTATCGGTCACAGAAGCACTGCGGCTAGCCAAGGCGGAGTCTAAATCCTCGGTCCTGATTCTGCTAGACATTTCTGCAGCGCTTGACACTGTCAATCACCAGATACTGCTAGCAACCCTGCCATCTCTAGGAATCTCAGGCACTCCTCTCCACTGGTTCAAATCCTACCTCTCCGGCAGATCCTTCAGGGTGTCATGGAGGGGCTCACTGTCCACTGCTCACCAATTAATCACTAGGGTCCCTCAGTGATCGGTGCTTGGACCGCTGCTTTTTTCCATCTACACGATATCCTTGGGACCAATCATACAGGCACACGGCTTCTCGTATCACTGTTATGCTGACGACACCCAGATCTACATCTCGTTTCACCCAGACGATACCACTGTAGCAGCTCGCATTACAGCCTGCCTAGAAGACATCTCAGCTTGGATTAAAAAGGGCATCACCTCCAGCTGACCCTGCCAAAACAGAACTACTAGTGTTTCCGGCAAACCCCACGATTTCATCATCAAATGCTTTCTGACCCCCAAATTCAACTGATTACTGCAATTTTCCATCTGTGCTCTTTGAAGAGTCTTCGGCCACTCAAATTCTTCTCCTCGCTGTGCATTGAGACAAGACACATCCTGTTTCAAGCTGATTTTCGACATTCCAGTCCATTAAAACTTCTTGATCATTGAACTGATGTTGGAAATTAGATTTTTTATTGTTTTAACTACTAGCTCATCAGAACTGTATTCTTTGGTTTTATCCATTATGATGTACACTCCTGAACAAAATCTTAATGCCGGGGGAAACATCAAAGTATTTGCATTTCTTGCTGATGGATTGTGACCAGGTTATAAGTACTGCTTCAAAATGCCAAAATAAGAAACAGGAGCAAGAGACAAAAACAGAGAGTAGGCAATGTATTGAAAACTTAATTTAAACTCAAACAGGCTGTTCATCAGCTTATCAAAAGTTTAAGACCATAGCCTTAAAAAGTTAAAATCTGCACAAAAAAAGGTTTTCTTGTCATTGTGCTTTAGGCAGTCACACTGTAATGATCTCCTGATGGCAAAGGCAAAAAGGCATTCTGTCTTTGAACGTAGCAGGATTTTTGAGCTGCACAAGCAAGGGCTCTCGCAACGTGCCATCGCTGCCGAGGTTGGAGAAAGTCATTGCAAATTTCTTTAAAGATCCTAAGAGTTACGGGACAAAAAAGTCAAGTGGTAGACCCAAAAAAAATTCACCTGCACTAAGCCGGAGGATCCAACAGCCTATCCGTGAAGACACAGGGCGATCCTCAACCCAAATTGAGGCCCTTTGCTGACTGCAGCCCAATAAATTATGTTTTATTAACAAAGTTTGGGAGGAGCATGTGCAAATAATTAAGCAGCTGCCTGCCATTAGCAATCACGTCACCCGTCCTACCAAATCAGAGCAAGCTTCATAAATAGTTAAATTGCCTTATCTCCTTCACTCGACATTTGCGCAGTATCCCGCCTCCACCCCGACTCCTCACCAACATCCCCTTTTCTACCCGGGGGGGGTGCTCTGGGCTCGGGCAAACACCGAGACGGGAGCCCTCTCCCTGGACAAGGGGGAGTGCTCTGGGTTCGGGAAAGGATACCTACTCAGAGCCCTCTCCCTGGACAGCGGGCCAAATACGCATACTATATTCCTTGCTTACTTAATTGCCGCCTATTCTAATTATTTGCTAAGGTGAACTTGTGAACCATAAGACGGCATCTGCGAGAGAAGGGCTTCAAGAACACAAAACATCTTCAAAAGTCACGTTTCCTTCCACGCCACAAACTTGCCTATTTGGAATTTGCAAGGGAGCACCAAACATGAGACATTGGGAGGTGGAAACAAGTTTTATTCTCTGATGAGAAAAAATGTAACCTGGACTGTCCTGATGGCTTCCGACGTTACTGGCATGACAAGGAGATCCCAATGGAGATGTTTTCTATGCGGCAGTGTTGAAGGCTCCATCATGATCTGGGATGCTTTTTCCTTCAATGGGAAAATGGAGCTTCAGGTTGTGCAGGGCCATCAAATGGCGCCTGGCTATGTGGACATGTTGCAGCAGGAATCCCTCTTGACTGAGGGCCCTCGTCTTGTGCGGTAATGACTGTGTTTTTTAACAGGACAACACTGCAGTTCACAACACCCACCTGAAGAAGGACTTCTTCCAGGAGAATAACGTCACTCTTTTGGACCACCCTGCATGTTCCCCGATCTAAATTCCATTGAGAACGTTTGGGGATGGATGGCAAGGGATGTTTACAAAAACGGACGTCAGTTCCAGAACGTGGATGCCATTCGTGAAGCCATCTTCACCACATGGAGCAACGTCGCCAACAGCCCTCTTAGAAACAGTCGCATCAAGCATGCCGAAACGAGTGTTTGAAGTGATCAACAAGAATGGTGGGGCTACTCACTACTGAGTCCATTTTGTACACTTTTAGTTTTTTTTTTTTTTTGGGGGGCTATGGTCTTAAACTTTTGATCAGCTGATGAACAGCCTGTTCGAGTTTAAATTAAGTTTTCAATAAATTGCCTACCCTCTGTTTTTTGTCTCTTGTTTTTGGTATTTTGAAGCAGTACTTACAACCTGGTTACGATCCACCAGCGAGAAATACAAATACTTGTAATGGTTCCCCCGATTTTGTTCAGGAGTGTATTTTAAAGGGGGGGTTGAGCTTTGTAGACAACATCATGTTTCTAGTCACCTTGGTGTGCTAAGAAAATGGAAATATCAATGGAAATTTCTAAGAATTTCTAAGGGTGCCAATAATTGTGACCAGGTGTATTAGAGAAAACCAAAGCACGTGCACTCATTGTCAACAAAACACAGACATCCGTTTCACTCACCGCATGCAGTACATGTCCGGCATCTTTTAGCGCTGGGACGGCTCCATGTATCAGTTTTTAAACGATCTCCAAATCCAGCATTATATCCACAATTTATATAACATTCATCACCTAAATGTAGTGAACAAACAAACACCTGAACTAAGCGAACGTATGCTCTCTCTCTCTCCTGCACACAAGTGAAAGTGACGTCTGCGCATGCTCCTTCTCCTGCTCTCATTGCAGCCGCGTGCTTTTTCAGGAGAATTATCCAATGAGGGACTAAGAAAAAATTGTTACGAAACAGTTTTATACGTTCGAAAAAAACCTTCCGAAACTTGTACTCGCTGGGGGAGTGTAATGAGCACAGAAATACTTCGTAATACGCCCAACTCGTTCTTTGACAAGTTGACCATGTTAAGCATGAGAAGACAGCACGTTTAACATTGTAAAGAAGTCAGAATGCATGAAACACCGTTGCAGGGCCGCTTTAAACGAAAATTAACCCTAAACCTAAGACTTTAAAAAGCTGAAACTGTTGTGTGTGTGAGAGAGAGAATTGAAAAATGTATCTCACTTTTTTAATATGCAAGCGCTTGGCCAGCGTAAAATTGGCCACCTCCTTTTGTTTATGAACAACACTGTCATTTCATAGCGCAGCAATGCATGAAGTACAGCTTGCATAGCAACAAACGTTTGCATTTGCAAACTTGGAAATGTATTTTGTAATTTGAATAGCATTGTAATCACAACAGAAAAACGAGAAATTTTAACATTCTTAGAAAATGAACACTAAACATACAAATAAACATTTATTAAATAAAACGGTTAGTAGCAGCTAAGAAATGTTTTTGCAACCTTTTAATAACATTAAAATTAATCACAAAAAAAATTTGGACAGTCTAATCTCGCTTTGCCCTATCAAAAAGAAAATGCACAAAGAAGGAGAACACGTTTTATTTCTTTAATTTTGCTTTTAATTTTATGTACATTCTACTCAAATCAATAAAATACCCCAAAGAATGGCCTGTCTCTGTGGTTCCCCCACTGATTTAGAATCAATCACAAAGCAGTCATGATCACGTGTACAGTAATGCACAAATATACATCAACAGCCATTTACACTTGGGAATAAAAATCAATACCGTTTACATTTTAGACAAAAAGAAAAAAGCTAGAAAAATAAAATGATGCTATCATTCAACACAGAATTACTCTTTTCGAAACTAATCATAAACAACAATGAATGTTCATGGCTTTGCGGTCATCCAAGTTTCATAAAATTACTGTAGACAACAGATCTTTGTTATTCAATATAAGCACCCGCACAAAAATTATGTCCAACTACCACATACATTAAGGCAAAACTTGAGTTTCAAGTAAAATAAATCAAAACTGAATCATTACTGTTTTGATAACATTCAACACAACATACAGCGATTCTGTACATTTTGGTTTGAAAGGCAATACAATTAATTACTTGTAAACAAGGCATGTGGCCAGAATGTGTAGTTAATACTAAAACTCCACTTCTAACCTCACAAAAGCATTAAAACGCTGGGGAGGGATTTATCATCGTTTAACAATTTCAGTTGTTTGCTTTGATTGTTTAACTTACAATTAAATGGACAGTTCACAAAGAAATAATGTTATCATTTATTCACCGTCATGTTTTTCAAAACTTATATATGACTCTTAGATAATTTTAGAAATGTTTAGTGTCGATACAGTGTTATTTGGTTATCACCATTTTTCTCTTTTGTGTTCTGCAGAAGTAAGCTTTACGTACAGGTTTGGAATGACATGAGGGTGAATAAATGATGAAAGGTGTTTAATTTTTGGGTGAACTATCCTTTTAATTTTAAAAAGTGGAACAACAACAAATTTGGCAGTTGTCTACTGTTCTTACAGCCCTATAAAACCCTATGAATCCTTCTTCTCTACCATTGGAATGCTTAGCAGAACAAAAAGGGTCAACGTATTCAAAATAGGCAAAAATGGCTATATTTACAATCAGTTTGCGAACATATTTGTGCATTAATTGCATATCTCTATAAATTAACATTTGTTAAATTTAATATTTTACATTCATTGTTAAAAATAACACTCCGTTTACTGTCTATATATTATTTATAATTAAAAAAAACATATTACACACACCTTCATACATACATCTAAATAAAAGTGCAGTACGGTAGAATTATTTCTTTGCAGTATTGTGACTACCGTGACTCACTGTCATGAAGAATAAGTGCAGTGTTACACACTGTACTTTGTAGAGCTGGCTGCAATTCATAAGTTTTTGGTGAAATATTAAAATTGTAAAACAAATCCAAGCTAAGTTATGCAATAGGTAAATAAAATGTTTACATTTAAAGTAATACATAGTGTTTTGTTCTGCAATAAAGCACACCAGTTTTTAACAACTGCCGAATAATAATTGCACAATACTAAAATGATAATGCAAAATAAGATTTGCAACTAAATGAAGACATTAATATATGTTAGCGGATCAATTGCATTTGTAATGGTTATTTTTGTAAAGAGACTGCTAAAGTACGTATTACTAAATATGAAAAGAGGAATATGTATCTTCACTTGCACATTTTGGTCTATGGGTCAAAACTTATCCTATAAACTCTAGTCTATTGAAACCCATGGACAAAATAAATGTCTGTGTTCTAAAACTAGTAAAAAAAGTAAGGCAGCTTCCAAGATAAAAAAGTTGTTGCAAGTGACGTTCTAAAATAAACTTCAATTGACAAAGGTAATAGACAGAGTTTATGGATGAGCTATGATATAGATCAAAACCAATGCAAATCTATGAGTACCATCAGTCGATAACTCAGAGGTGCACAAGTGCTTTAAAACAATTTGCTCTGAAGTTATGTGCCATTGTGGCTGATTTCACCATAATAGTATTTTAATGCATTTTATTATACTGATATAGTGTTAGGATATAGACAAGTTTACAATTACATTAACTCTCCTCAAATCAAATATAACTTCCAAATTTGTAGACTCACTTACGACTTTACTTTTCCCTAAAGTACTTAGAATACTTAAGGTACAGACACAATATAAATGGTAAAAAATAACAAATGATAGCCAGTATATTATTGTGTCAAAAACTGGACCAAGTGGCAGTTTTTATCATTCAAAAGAGTACTGCCCTATTATCATGTGTCAAAGCATTTGATTTTCTTACAATCACGTTTTGGTCCACTTGTAAACATTAACTGTTTCTATTTTGTCCTTCTAGAAAGAGGTGTTTACCTGACTTAATACGATCTGCATTACCAATAACCACATACAGCAGACAAAATAATGGAAAGAATCTTCATAAATCACCTGTTTTTAAATAAATTGACAAGCAGAAATCCTTCATGGCTTTATTATATGTGCATACTGCAAAATAAACCATGGCTGCATTCATAAGACCCACCTTAAGAATGAGAAATTAATTAGAAAGAATAACTGCGATAGGAGAATAACTGCCACCTCCTGATTTTTTAATTGAGCTCCTTCAGGCATCTTCGGATGTGCCTTCGGAAATTTCAGCCTCTGAAGCGCTCTGCCCACTCTTTGCATCTGAAGTACCGGAACGAGTATCAGTTGCTGAATGCATGATATCGAGCCAAATATCATCCATATTAGGCATGACTAGTAGTTTCTGTAAAAAGGCAGAAACAAAACTGAGATCATCCCTATAACTAACCATACAATAGAAGGATATAGACCACTTGTATACCTGAAACTCCTTATCCAGTTTATTTTCTATCCAGTCAGTCACAGGAGCAAGGGTGACCTTTCTTTCCCCCAGCTTTGGCTGAGCCCTCAGCTCCAAGTGTGGAGGACTACGGAAGCCATACCTGAAAACATCACATGTATTCAGAAGCAATCCTTTTGAAATGAAGTGAATTGACATGTTCATGTTAAGTGCAAAATAATGCTAACATAATGTATCAATGTCTACTGTTATTATATCTTCATTGCGTGTCAGAAACATACCATATCCTGTCAGTGGGCGGAGGGGGTATGTTAACAGCCAGAATCCCTCTGCACTCCCGTAACTCTACAGTCAACAACAGTGGCGTGTTGGAAACTTCCTCCATTTTCTTCTTAATGAATTCAGTTTCTGTGGCTTTCTTGAAATACTTGTTTTTGGCTATTTTGTCAACAAAGCGCATTATCTTGCTTGGCTTGTGGATCCCAATGTACCTGTTAGATTGATGAAAATGAACGCCACAGTCTTAAATCTTTTAGCATTCAAACTGAGGCAGGTCATTTTTACATGCATCTAGGCATTATCATATCAACTATTGAGAGATTCTCACAAATGTCTCAGTAAAATATAGGCCTAAAAAATATTGAAATGAGGACAATCTATTATTAATCCAACAAGACACTGAATCTCCCCCCTTATTATTGACAAATGCAACCCTACTCTAATTATAATACAAATCCTGTCATTAAAATGCAATAAAAAAATGGTCTTAATGCAAAAATAACTGTTTTGGGCACATGACCCGCATTTTGTCTTGTTAGAGTGACTTCTATAGAATGATACTCTAAAGCAGGGGCGGTTCTGGGGAGATTGGATGTCTGCAGCTTAGCCCAGAGACATCCACATATGTGTTCGAATATACATTTAGTGTCTAAAAACTCAAAGAAAAAGTGGCACAGAGCACATTTTCCATGTTTCATAGTGCCTGGGAGCTTGAGCTGTCGAGGTGTCTCCCATTGCTTAGCTACCATGAGCCACGCTCGATGTAAAGACAAGTGAAGTGAAAGTGACCTATTTGTCAGATATGGTACCCGAAATGTGACCTCTGCTTTTAACCCATCCAGAGAGTAGTGAACACACACACAGCAAGTGGTGAACACACGTACACCCGGAGCAGTGGGCAGCTATCACTGCAGCTCCCGGGGAGCATGTAGGGGTAAGGTGCCTTGCTCAAGGGCACCTCAGTCGTTACCCGCTGGCCCTGAGAATCAAACCGGCAACCTTCTGGTCACGAGTCCGAACCTCTAACCATTAGGCCACGACTTCCGAAACAAGAAGGTTTCGGCAAAGAATAAATTGATTTTCAGCAGCTCCACGCCTGGAAAAAGCAGCATGTCGCACCACATGCAAGCACGACGGCATAACTCTCTGCTTGAGTGCACCTGCCGCACGTCTACATTTAAAATAACGAACGAAAGATGAAAAATGTAAACTGCCCCTAAGTGATTGGTACATGGCGTGGTAATAAAACATTCATGGTTTTACTAAAAACATTCGTGGCTTCAGCCCCCCAGCTGTAAAGTACAATATCATGCAGACGGTGTCACTGAATCACACTGTATAGAAAGCAGCCATGCACTGCATTATGGAACAACACCAGAATAAGTACGCACCCCTCCGCTCCTAATGGAATGCTTTTATCTGAGACATTTTCTGTCATTTCCTCTTCATCTGATGAACCTGCACTGGACGATTCTTCATCACTGTCCGCCAGGCAGTATGTACGTGGCCTTATCCTGAAAGAGAGACGTTATCACTGTAACTTAGTCATACATATTTGCATGTACTTAATGTTTAATAGTAATATGTGTAAGCTGTGAAACACAAAAAGCAGCGCAGGAACGCACAAGACTGAGCCAAACTAGCAAACATATACAGATTAAATGAAAACTCACCACAAGACAGGAATCAAACAGAGGAAAACAGGAAAAAGAAAGTAAATTAGTAAAAAAGGAAGAATGCAAAGAGTGACAGAAGATGAAGATGAACAGAAGTCATACAAATCATGTTCCATAAAACAATGGTTTAGCAAAGACAGTTATGCTTGGCCTGTTTTTACATATCCTGCACCCTTTACTTGCGAGCCAAAATTCATGTAGGCACACCTATGAACAGATTACAGTATTAACACTGCATACAGGAGAGTGTGGTGCTCAGCGGAAACGTCTACCCTAAGAGCTTATTGTTTTAATTTCACAAAATGAATTAGGCATAAAATGTCCAACCAACCTATTTCTCAAAACAAACTTTTGCAATTTGAAGACTTTTATATGAAATATATTGTACTATGATGGAGCGAGCAAATTACCAATAGTGCACAAAGGTACATCTGTTAGGTTTAAAGCATTTACACTGTATTATTACACTGTAGCACAACACAACATTTTTCTTGAGAACACACATACTAGCGATATCTATACCTTAAAGCTTTAAAGGGGTCATATGGCGCAAATACGTGTTTTTCTGTGTCTTTGGTGTGTTATAAGTTGCCCACGCATGTATTAGACACGTTAAATTGCAAAAATTTAAGTGTCGGAACAAAAGATGCATTCTTTCAAAAAGCGAATGCTCACCCAGACCTGCCTGAAACGCCTCGTGTAACCACATCCCCACAAATCTACGTCAGTTCGTGATATGATTTGACTAAGACCGCCCAAATGTATACGCATGTAAGGTGGGCGTACCTGGCAGTACAATTGCTTTGGAACCTGATGTTCCAAATATGGTAAGATGCGTTTCATTTCCGTCACACGCTTACAGTATTCGACCAATCACTACACACTGGTTAACTGGCCAATCATAGCACACCTTGCTTTTCAGAGCGATGAGCTTTGTAAAAAATCCATGTGTTTCAGAGAGGCCGGACAAATAGGAGATACAAACATGCACGGTATGTGGAAAATACAGCATTTTGGAACCTTACATCGTGTATACACATTGCATTACATCCAAAAATAAGATAATATTAGTTTTAGCCGTGTCATATGACCCCTTTAAAGTCATTTTGCATAAATGTTAAGGTTAAAGAATCTAAAAGAAGCCACCCATCTTCTCGTGTATGTTGTAATGATCAAAATTGTCATATTCCAGTGGAAATGTAAAATTGAAGATCATTTTAAGATCAGCTGATTCTCTAACCCTCTCCTATCTTAACAACAAATATTAAAATGAAATACATTTCATTGGGTATTTTGGAGGAACAAAACAACACTGCATGTGATGGCTCTTTGTGTTTTGTTAACTGGTGACCGTTTGTTTACAGGCAACTCAGGGGTAAAGGGAACCCTGAACTTATGGTGTGAACACTTTATTTATACTGTATGTTAATAAAGTGGTCTGGGGAGACCATCGTGATTCCCCCAGGCAATCTCCTTCCTAAACAGATAACTGCTCCTTAAGAGCACTATTCCACTTTCACTACTGCTATAGTGTGCACTATAGTGCCTTATTATATGTACATTTTATTTCTACATGTATATAACACTACCTCTACTTTATACAACATTATCCATTTGCACAAGTGAACATACAATCTGTTAATATGTATATTCTACTATATACTACCCTGTACAATGTCTCTTATATTTTATTATCCCATTTTCTGTACAATAGTCTTTTATTTTATACATGCATATTATAGAATCTTTTAGACTGTAAATATTATTATATTGTATTGTCATTGTGTTGAATGTCTGTACTAGAAGCTTCCACACCAAAGAAAATTCCTTGGGTGTGCAAGCACACTTGGCATAAAGCTCTTCTGATTCTGATTACGTCAGTAAAGGGCGTGAGATTGCAGGATATGGGATGGATTTACAACTGTCCTTTCATGCTCAGTTGCAACCACTCTTTCATGCTTGGTTGTCACCTGAATGCTTTGTTTTCCATTTGAGGGGACTGCCCCCTCAAATGGCTATGAGTGCAATGTATTTTCTAATGCAAGTCAGACTTGATGACTGCAGTGCCCAAGCGGTATGCGCTGACTCTACCATAAAGACTACTTGCTCAAGGAAATCCAAGTCTCCTGGTCTTCACTGGAAAAAAGTTTACAACACTCCCATAAATACATAGTACCAGAAATCCTTTCTGTATAGAGAAGCAGTTTTGCCATACAGCCGTATAAAAACTCAACACAAACCTGTTGTCGCAGTTATACTACTGATGCTATAGACTGACAAAATGCCACATACATGCACTACAAAAGTGAGACAACACAGAATGCTTGACTCACCCTTCTTTGCCAATCTCGCCAAGACCCTCACCCTCCTTCCCGAGTCTGACAAGATTCATCTTAGTCTCAAGGGTCATGAGAAAAGAGCCCTTGTACGAGATCTCCAAATCAACCCATAGACCTGTAGAAAAAAATACAAGACAATGTACTGCATTACACTGAGAGAACAAATGAACACAGTATTTACGAAACACATTTTGTAGAGCAGTTTGTCTGTTTACAGCTACCGTAGAAACAACATGGCGAAAGGACACGCGGTGTATGTGGATAGCTCATTCTAAGGTAATAAAAACATAACGCTTTATTAAGTAAGGTCTTTTTACACCTCTTAAGACATAGTTAAGTATATTATATTGCAGCAAGGTATTGGCCAAGAACAAAAAAGAAGGAATATAGGCCACGCCCCCACACATTAGCACCGCCCTCCACACAGTGATAGATATACATTTTTACTTGTTTGTCTTACAAACAAATATTGTAAAATGACAATGAAACATGAAAAACAGTTTCTAATGTACATAATAAAATGTGTACATTTCCCAAGTGAACTTTAGTAATGAGGCTAAATACTTGAATCCGGTTGTCCTGAAACAAACATTTCATACTTTGCCACACAATACTCAAACCATTTTAATTACCTGATGCTGATTATCAATATTAGTTTTATCAGTTAAATGTTTAATAGTCCCATAAATAAGGTTTAAACAAATAGGATGATATTTCCAAAGCAGTCTTATGCTGATGTTACATATGATTAAAAAATAGCATGTCTTGAGTCCTTTACAGTACTTTTTATTTTATTTATATTAGCAACAATTAATTTCTCTAATAATTTGTACACATTAAAATAGAACACTGTGAGCTCATAAGAGTTCCAGAAACTGCTAACTCGTGCTGTGGAGTCATCAGCATGAATATCGGTATTTGAAAAACGCAAAATGTAGCTGTTTTTGTACATTTCCATATTTATTAGACCCTTCATTGCAACTTATAAATGAGTAGTAATTAAACCATTATTATAATTTCAAGCCATTACATTTTTAATGGCCATATCGCTATTTCAGTCAACATAGTCAAAATTTTTGCTGTAATAAATATCAGACGACTAAATCCAAAATGTTATGGTTTTACCGCATTTTGTAACTTACACTGTCAAAACACTGTTCAGTTCCCCACTTAAATGAAAACGAATGTTAGTATAAATAATAATATGTGTTTTTATGAAATGAACAAATATTATTTTATTTTTCCTTATAATAAATTAATTAAGTACTTATCCATCTACAGTATATGTGGTGTCTTTTCCACGCACTCTCTGGATGTGTTGGACTTCATGCGGGGCTGCCTAGACCGATAGTTTAACATAAAAGTATCGCGAGAGCATTTAGGAAAATGCAGAACAGTCTGTTCCTACAGTACTTTAAGAGTACTTTCTCTCAACAGGTTGTGGTCTAGCTTTTGCTGAAACTAGTAACTTTGTATTAGCACCTATTGTATTATTACTCCTGTATGACATATCGCTTATTGCTCTGTGAACTCTCTGTAAATCGCTTTGGAAAAAAGCGTCTGCTAAATGACTAAATGTAAATGTACTTTCATGATGTCATGATGTCCAACGATCCATATAAAATCCAACACAACTGATTATTGTGCTCCAAATGAACGCACGTCTCAATAAACGTGCACAATGTAAAAGGCATCAATGACCACATCGCAAACCCCCACCCCCCTTTGTGAAAAAAATTATTGGATTTGCGCATTTTACACGGGTCTTCCAATGAGGTCTTAAAATACGGAAAAATCACATCCCTGTATATTGCAGTTCTGTCGGTAGATCCTCCTAAATTTTACACACGGCACCTTTAATGCTGGACTACAGTACATACATTTTAGTAAAAAAATACAAAATTTGAGTAAAAAAAGTAAAATGAGTAGAAAACAGTTCCTGGTGTCTTACCTTGATGATCCACTGACGGCTTGGAGGCTGTAAGGATTCTGGGAGTACTGTGCCCCATGTCGAGCTCTGTTAGCTTTAGTTCATTCATGAAGTATGGCAACTGTAATAAACAGCAACCGACAATATCAGAATACAGGTATATGATCAGAGGGAGGATATGAAGGGCTACCTTTAACATTTCAAACGCATGGCACAGTAAAACACAGCTAAGATTGTTCAATAAATGGTTAATTTATTGTATCATCCCCCGCCTGCTGTTTTCCCCCTCGATTTCTGTACTTATTGGCTGGTAAAAGTGTTTGTTTAGAGGAAAATGCCGGACCAGCCACAAATAATTTTAACCTAAATATAACCTAAATCTGTACTCTAATGAAAGGATGGGGTGAAGAAGAGGAGATACTTACCCGAATTTTACTTAACTTCATCTGGATCTTTTTGGACACAAAGTCCACCCATTGCTTTTCTCTTAAGAAATCCCAAGCAATGCGACCTACGACAGCATTGAGCCAAGAAACAGAACTGTCCTCATTCACAGGGCTGCTTGGTAACTGAAGATCAAAAACATGCAATTGCTGTAAGTTGCAAAGATAATACATGTACATTAACAAACTCAAACACAACAAGCAATACCTTTTTGCTCAATTCAGGGCTACCATGTTGACTCTGCATAGGGCTGGCAGCTACACTGTTGGCTGTCTGTAGTGACATGTATTTGGCCATATAGGTGTTATAGTCCATGAGGGGTTTATGTTTGGCACTGCCTGTCAACTCATCCAGGCCTCCACTGCTACTGCTGTGTGACAATGGCAGAGCTAGAAAAGAAAAAGTATGCCAATAAAAGCTTTATATGCACTTTTTACTACCATTACACTTTATTTCATATGGCAGAAGGATCCAAATGTACAGCAAAAGTATGACTTTATAGAACTGACTGGATTACTTTTTAAGGTACTTAAACAGACCTTTACATCCACTAGTGATGGTATCATTATAAAAATAGCGGTTTGCGTTTCTTCAGATCAAAACAACATACATGGTTTAAGCTCTATGAACACACATGATCATCATAAAATTGTATATCATTGGGTTAACCATCTTTTAACTCACAGGTCTTGCTTTCTGGGAGACTTGAGACCTTATGTGGTGCCTCAGACTTGTGCTTAGATGCTAATAAGATCCTCCTGAACCATTCTTCTTTTTCTCTGCCTGTTCTTCCAAATAGGTAAAGAGTGACAAAGGGCTCTTCGATTTCTCCTTCCTCTGATATTACAGAATGTTCTCCCTCTGCTTTAGATATAAAGTCCTCCTGTTTTCCCAGCTCAATGCAGATTGGATACTTTTTGTTCCAAATGCGCTTTCTGGCAAGGCTTTGGGGAACCAAGAAAACCTGAAAAAGAAAGTGGTATTGTAACAAGTCAAGAAGAATAAAAAAATAGCATGTCATCTATAATGCACAAACAAATTCAGACAAAAAACATGCAGTTTCCAAACCTTGCTGTCTGTGAGCTTGTAGATTTTCTGACTGATATGCGTTATATCTGGTTTGGGTTCGGCGTAAGAGGCTCGTCGGGGAATATTCTTACTGGGTGTAGAGAGGCGCAGCATCGAGCCCTCCAGACGCACAAACACAGAACGAGTCATAGTTGCATGATAGGTTTCTGCGTCATAGTCCTGAATCTCATTCATCCAGCCCTGCAAAAACATTGTAGAGAAATAAAATTACACCCATTCAAGATCTAAAAGGTTTAAATACTTGCAATGTAAGGGCGGTTTCCCTCAGCTTTGTGCCCATTTCGTAAAGCTTCCCAAAGGTTTTACACAATGCCGAGTTTATCGCACATGGGGATTCACGGTATTAGATGCAAGAATTTCAACATCACCCCTGAAAGTCTGTTGCAATCCCTTCAAAAGTGAAGATGTGATTGAGCCATCAACTATTTGTTGGAACTATTTAGTACTTTGTCCCATTTCAAACATGTCTCTATCCCTTTTATATTACCACTAATTCATAAAGATTTTTGAACCGTCTTCCTCCTAGTAAACAGCAAATACATCTTTGCTTTCTGGAAAACTATTATCCTTTCCTATTATCCAAACCTTGATGTTTTTTATGCTATGGTTTCTCTGACTTAGATGGAATGTGACCATGCTGTAAACACCATTACATATGCTAGATTTGCTAATAGGAAATATACAATTATAATACCTTCAAAATGGTTAGTCTATTGTAAAATTGTATGTTGACAATTAATAAAAAATCTACAAATCAACCGCTAATAACACAGGCTTTCCGAGTGTATATTACTCAATTTGAACACAAATGCATTTGGTATTGATCAGACCGGCAAACTCAGAAGAGGTGAAAAAGGTGACATCCATACCCCCCCATACGTCGGGGGGTTGGGGATTTTTCAAGTTTTTCAAGTACACCACATGACACCTATGGAGCAGCAGCTAATCACATGACAATCATTTTGAGCTACAGGAAAAAGTGAAAAATACGGATTTTGGTCGAATTTGAGATTTTCATAAAACATAAATACATTGCCCTCGTCTCGCGATCTCAATGCTCCAAGTCGTAATTAAACATCTAAAATGATCTTTGTTTGTCTACGTTTTCCAAAGTCTTCCTAATACAAAGGATTGTGTGTTTGTAATTAACCGAAGAAAGGAAGGCATATACATCTGGGATGGCATAAGGACAAATTATCAGAATTTTTGGGTGACCTCTTCCTTTAAACCAGTGGTTCTCAACAGGGGGGCCATGGCCCACAAGGGGGTCCAAGCTGACTTTTAAGGGGGCCTCAAGATGAGTATTATTTAAAAAAAAGACAAAATGAGCATTGAAATACATTGAAAGCGTTTGCGCGTCTGACATTTTGGTTTCGGTTTTAAGACGTGTAGGATTGAGAAAAGAAAGTGCGTTCTGATGTTAAAAGAGTAATTAAGAGAGATAAAGTGCAGGACCTGATTGATGCGAGTTATAAGAGCTCAAAAAGAAAAAAAGAGCTATTAAAGTGATACTTCACCCAAAAATGAAAATTCTGTCATCATTTACTCAACTTCGAGTTGTTCCAAATGTGTATAAATGTCTTTTTTCTGATGAACACATAGAAAGATATTTGGAATAATCCTTATAACCAAACAGATCTCAACCCTCATTGACTCCCATAGTAGGACAATTACTTTATCCTTTTTTTTGTTCTGCTGAACACAAAAGGAGACCTTTTGAAGAATGTAGGACAGCAAACAGTTCTGGGGCACTTTTGACTACCATTGTTTTTTCCTACTATGGGAGTCAATGGGTTTTGAGATCTGTTTGGTCTAAGAAAAGAAATGTATACACATTTGTGAGTAAAGGATGACAGAATTTTCCTTTCGAGTGAAGCATCCCTTTAAGAGCTGAAACTTCAGACGAATATCAATCGCACCCAAGTGCCGTACTCACTTAGAAGGGCAGAGCTCTAGAAGTGGAAATTCGAAAGGGAGACTGGCAACTATCTTTCATAAATGTCACACGGGCGAACTGAATAGTAAATATTGACACCATTTTCTCTTTATCCGAGACGACAGTTTGCGCTCGTCCCCTTCAGCAATGTTTTTCACAGGCGCCAACAAGAACTTAAGAAAGCGTGATTCTGGTTGGCCCAAGGACCAAAAAAGACGATGCGGTTAGCTGTTAACTTGATTCTGGTTTGCCAAACGAATCCAGGTGCTGGACCAAAGACATTTCAGACACTCGAGAGTAGACGCCTTCAGTTCATTGACATCTCTAAGGCTAACTTATTTTTAATAAAAGGAAAAAACTTTTGATTTCATTTTGATTTTAGTGGGGCTTTTGTTTAAATGTTTGTGTAACTGAAACAGGAAGTTCTCCTGGACCAGCATTGAACCAACACTGTGTAAGTCATCCAAAGTGGTCTATTAACAATAGACAATATCTGCATTCAAAAATACTAACCTTGAATATATCTGGCTCCTTGATATCCAGATGTGCCACATTCCAAAATCTCTTCTGAAATCGATTTGTTTTTCCAGTTTGTTTGGGGCCTGATAACCACACAGCACCAATGGTTAACATAAACCCCAGTGCTACCCCCATGAACATACCACAAATATAGGGTGAAAAAGGCAGCACAAAATATCCGTAAATCATTACAGTCAAACCCAGTAACGTTTTGTATGGGATGCTTGAAGTTGGTTCTACATCCAGGTCATCTTCACTGACCATGTCTACACTTTGATTACTTTCTCCATTTATTCCATCACAGTCACCATCTGGTTCTGTATACGAATCAAAGTCATCACTGTAAAGCTCACAAAACTCTTCATACTCTTGTTTAGCCAAAGCTGACATAGAACATTTGTCCAAATCTAGAGATGAGGAGGTTGGTTTCACAGTTCTGGAATCATCTGCTAAAGCCAGCTCAGCTACACCAGAAGTATGCTTGTCTTCCATATTGTCTTCCTCCTCTTTGATACTGTAGTTTTTGTTGCCCTCTAAGTGATCATAAAGTGTGGAAGAACTTCCAAGCTCAGACATACTGGATGAAAGTGCCTTTGGTCTGTAGATATTCGTACCTTCATCCCCAATTAATTTACTGAAAAGATTTAAGGGATCTGAGATGACCTCAGATAGGCGACGCTTAGTGTCCTCAAAACGTGCTTCCACCTCAGATACTTTAAAAGAATAAGTGTTTTTGTCAGTTGAGATTAAGGATGAGATGGGAGCAGTTTTGGAGTCCCAGGCACTTGTGGACCGAGGCTGAGTGAACTGCCTAAATAGTTGTAACGGAGACTCTGGTGAGCGGTTTGACCCTGAAGGGTCCTGATTGGTGTCTGTAGACCATGACTTGACAAGACCTTTCTTCAGCTTGCGATGACGCATGGAAGGAGGAGCTGGAATGCCTTCCCGGGGCTCAACATCAATAGAGAGAGACTTCATGAGGCTGAGAAAGGCTTTATCCATGGAGGGCAAGGACACGGATTTGGAGGGGGAAGATTGGGTTGGGTTTGAAGGAGCAGGTTCTTCTGCAGCCATAGCAGAACCCAACTGAACAGGGATGGATACACTTTCTTCCAAACACAAAGTGTTGTGTTGACTTGAGATGGATGGTAGTGTTTTAGATTCATCTGAAAGTACACCTGAAGCAACATCACCTTCAGAATTAATATCACATTCATAAAAAATATGTTCCTTGGCCTCCAGTGCTGTTACATCCTCTTCACTCTCATTCTCAATTGTGTCATATAATGACTCTTCCTCATCCTCTTTACCAAGGGCAGAAAAATGAATGGTGATGTTATTTTGGGACTGTGTGCGTTGAACTTGCAGTTTACAGGAGGAGTTTGGCTGTGCTGTTGAAAGCATTGGTTGGTCAACTTGGCCCCTCTGTCCAATACTCATGGTGTAGCTACCTGTAAGGAGACAAAGAAATTAAATATCTTTCAATAAAGCTTAATGAACCTCTGGATGATTATAAACCTGTAAGGCTATCTCCAGGGCTGGAAACGGTAGAAATCTACTGGGGGATATTTATTTTGGATGGGGGTGTATTTGAAAAAACATGTTAATATATAATATGTTAATGTTAATAATTTAGCTGTTAAACTCTGGGCCATTTTTTGGATTTCCGCCTGAATTTGGCATACCCAATTTTCAGAATACCCAAAATTCTCCAAATTTCATAAAACATTATTGTGTGCGTTATCAGTCCTATGAAAAAGAAAGAAAAAGAAAGGCGCTTTTTTTCTAAAGTCTGTTTCTGAACGTGTATTTCTCTGAGCCTGAGGGGCCCAGGAACCCGCAGACAATTGTTCTTGATTCCAACAGGTCTCAACAAATAGAGGATTTTTTTTTCTCTATCATGTGGTATTCTATTATTATTCTAAAGCAACTCAAGTGTCATTTTTTCCTAATTTCCATATGAAATTGGCATACCCAATTTTAAGCAGACCCCATAACCACATACAGTGGTATAAAAAATGGATTAGTTTTGTGTAATTTCACAGTAAACCTCTCAAAACTGCATGTAACAAGCGAAACTTGGTGTTGTGTTTGCTCGTTCTGTTTTGATCCGCCTCCCCTGTTGCACATTGCCCTATCTCAGCCTCTGATTCACCTATTTGGACAAATGAGGGGTCTACATAGAGGCCAGAGTATGAGCTTCCGTTTAATCTAATGTGGATGGACAGAGGTTCGGATATTATACTGAATTTTTAACGATCCAAGCTTTTATGTCCGTTGCTGAGACAGCACGTTGATGGGAGACATTGGTACCTGATATTTCACTTTTAAAATAACGAAAAGAGGTAGGAATGGACTTATTTTGTAGAAAATCACCTGATGAAAAAGATTATGTAGCATTTTGTGGCTAAGTGTAATAGTTATTAATTTACACATATTGTAATAGATTCAACTATTCAGCACCTATGACATTTTTTGCCTGAAGAGTTAAAATATGACTGTCTTTCTGTCTCCCTACAATTGTTTTTTAACTGTGATTCATTGGCCAAATAAAATACAAAATAAACTTAATTAATTTTATATTAAATATTATTCATAAAATTATAATTTATTTATTCAAAATGCGTTTCTAGTAAATTATTTGCCCTTGATAACCGTGTAGTGAAAGTGTAATATTGTGACAGCCCAAACCTGAATTAATGTGTTTTATTAATATTACACCGGCTGTAAATACATGAACTTGTGTCAAGTACAATCTATAAATTAATCTTTTAAAATGTCAAACTATCTGGGTAAAATTATGTCCATGGGTTCTATGCACGCGTTACTTCCGCGAGCTGTGTTGCTGTTCAACCATATTTGAATGTTATAATGACATGTAAACCTATAAAAGTATAATAGAACAGGTAGAACAGCACTCCACTGTTGTGCCGCAATGTACAGTATCTGCTAAATTTAACTATTTTTTCCATTTCTCTCTTTCTCTTTACTTTAAGACTCCCCAACCGGAAACTGACTACTTAAATTAGTGATTGCACCTATTACACAAAGCACAACACTTGGTCGCGAGTGTGTTTCCGAAAATATAACTACTGAAAATTAATTTTGTGTGGAAGCTGAACAGCAGCTCGCTTGTACTGCATGACAGGCTGATGGACGTGTCGGTGCGATCACTTGCACTTAAAAACTCTTTAAAATCTTTTCGGTCATACTGACAGGAACAATTTCTTAATTCAAATCTTATAAGCGTCTACATTTTTTTTGGTAAACACTCACAATAACAACAAAATGTTTAGTGCTGTATAATAATGAAACCAGTTCAACTAGAATTTTTTTTCCCTCAGATTATATATATAACTATGAAACGAGTATATTGCGCATCAAACGCATTGATGACGATTAAGCATCATAACTTCATCACTGGGCTATATTAACATACATTTTATTTATATTCTGCCGAAATTAAAAAGATCTGTTTGTTTTGATTATCGAGATTCAAGATCGAACTTCGAAGTCAATAAAATGATCCGAGATTCCCACCACTAGATGTAAATGCCCTACTGTGGTGCACAAGTATTATACAGCATCATAAATAAATAAATATTATATATTATAAATATATAATAGGCCGATTTTCTGTCACAATACTTAGTTACAGCTTTCCTGTAGCTCAGTGGTAAGAGCATTGCGTTAACAACGCTAGGTTGTGGGTTCGATCCCAGGGGATTGCAAATACCTATGTAAAATGTATACAATAATGCAATGTATGTCGCTTTTAAAAGCGTCTGCCAAATGCCTAAATGTAAATGTAAATGTAGTTTATAAGGTTCTTAGCTTGTATAAATGCTTAAATCTTACATTCTGTCAGATACAAGTATTTCCATTTCTGTGTCTATGTAAACATATGAAAATGTGTGACTACTGGAACCACACTTTGAGCACATACAAGTGATCATCACTTAAAATTAATTTATATTTACAATTGATTTCTCTTAATATATGTATATAAGTTCATATTTTCTGCGCAAAAATAAACATGTATCGAAAAACTTTACCTCTGTTTATTTTAGTACTGCGACTTGACTTGAAACTTATCAGGACTCGATTTGACTTCCTTAGGGTGAACCCTTGACTTGACTTGCTTGATTTGTCTAAACTGTGACTTGAGATTTGACTCGAGACTTGATGGTTAACACTTGAGACTTGCTTGGACTTGACCACATGGGACATGTCCCCACCTCTGGTTTTGGGTGAAACACAGCAAAATCGCCAGTGTTTAAAAAGGAAAAATTAACACTCAAAGTGTATATATAATCCACATTATCGAAGTGTGGATTATATATACACTGTGGGAGTTAATTTGACGTTTCTAACACTGGTGATTTTGCCGTGTGCAAATGTGCTCGTTAGCTGCTATGTAGCCAGCACGCTATGCGCTAACGGCTAACAACCAGCTGCTACCTAAAAATCTAGTTTGAGAATACAGAATTTAGTATAACCCAGTAGTATACACCGCAGGAGCCAAACAAGTGCTCAAGTACATGCATGTGGGAAGTGACATGATGAAACAGCGGTTTCAGCTTAATCAACAAACTCACGTGTATTGCGCTGCCCACAGGGAAGCTTAAATAGCGACAGTTTTTACGACACTGATAACCGACAATTGCACTTATCAACCACATGGGGCAACCATAAGCAAAAGTTATTTTGTGTTGCTTTAAAATACATTACATTGGATATGGGTATTAAAAGTACTATGCACGGTTTTCTGGGTGTTCGTCTTTTTATTCTATATTTAATCTTATGCAGTCTTATAATTTGGTCACCAAACTATAATGTAGTGTAACAAACACAAATAATTTAGGGTAATCTACTCATTCTTTAGTTTGAGTAGTAAGAATAATAGTGGATGCATTAAAACTATGGAACAAAGCAAAGGAACAAATGATGTTTTTCCACATATTTAACTGTAATGTCCCCATTTAGGGTGTGTTCATATATGCCATGTTCGGTTTGATTAAAACGAACTTTGGTGCGATTGCTCTGTTAGTGCGACTTTATCACGTTGCGACTTTACATGTAATCTGTTGGGTTCGACATCTTTGGTTCGTTGTTGAAATGCCAATGTGAACGCTAAGCGTACCATGATTTTTTTTTCTTAATTTTTTTGGTCCGAACCAAACGAAACGAACCACAAGTATGAACACGCCCTTATACTGGGCTCTAATTGGCACTTGGTCTTCATTTTTTGGTCATCCAGTTTAGGGCTGGGCGGTATGACAGAATATTCCGTTTCCGCAGAGTAAAATGTCAACCGTAAGAGATTTTTGTATTCTGTGCAATGTAAATAAGTAGGCGTGGTTAACTCGGCGCTCTGCAAATTGAGTGTTATTCTGAAAAAACAATTTAATTAATGGTGTCGTGGTTTTATATCTTCGACTGCAGTATTCTTTAAGAAACTCATTTTCAGTTAAGATGCATTGAGGGTGAGTAAAACATGGGGACATTTTTTTCTTGGTTGAAGTATCCCTTTAAACTGCTCTCTCAGCAGTGGGATGATACACAGATTAGTCTGTGCAGCACCGCATGCAGCCAAACACTCATTCTTTGTAAGTTGATCGCCTGTCACCATGTGTACACACTGATACAAACAATCAGTTTTATCTGAACAGAGAGCAGACCTGAAGCCCCAACACATAATAATAAGCCATGCAGATTAATTACCATGGCACTGCTTGTTCGGAGGTAACTTGCAGGTTTATGATTTAACACCTAGAGAGCTAAAGAGATATAGGCTGCGTCTACACTGTCAGTTTTTAGGTTTGACAACTGCATTTACTCACACGTGCAGTACATTTGCAGCTGAAATAGCTTTTTTTTACCACGTTTTTCTTGTTACGCTATTTTAAGAAGTACTTTATAACACATAACGTACTGAATAATATAAATTAACACTTACTATACGGTTATGGTTTAGGCTTGGATGCTTAACTATGCATCATTTACTGTTATCATAAACAGAGGCAAAATGTAGGCCAGTCATCCTCAATTGGCGGAGCGTGGGCCGGATGCAGACCTTTGCTTCGTTCCATCCGGACCGCGAGACATTGCTTGATAAACCCTTTTAAATGTTTGACTATTTTGGTTGCTTAAATTGAGCCGTGCGTCTACAGAACGTAGAATCACATCACACGCGTTCTCAGGAACATTTATGTAATTGATCTTTAGCCGCTATATCCTCTAATATCTTTATTTAGAGCCAAACACGCTTCAACCCTTTAACCCTTTTCGCTCCGCGCGCGCTGCTTCTCTCCGGCCAAAGATGCGCCGCATGAAGATCAGCAGACATGTGCTTACTTATTTTAACAACACTAGTCCAGACACGCAGATGAGGTAAATGGACACACAACTGTAAACAAAATGCAGCCATATTAAAGAATTTGTATCCGTCAGTCTTTTTACTGTTTGCTATATGTCTCCAACCTTTCAACCAGATTTGTGATATTTTAATAACCATAAAGTTTCCATCTATATTTAGCATTGTTATTGATCAGCATGTAAACAGTTGTGACCTAATTGATTATTAGATAATAAGCATCAAAGATAAATTTCAAGCATTAATTTCACTAAGATTTTGGCATTATTCAGTCAATATTGAAGATATTGTTATATTTTCACAGAATATTCTGTAGGATGATTTTATGAAGGACATTTGCTGGGTTTTCACAAGCAGGTACACATTTTGTAATGAAGAATGTTTTAATTGGGAAATTATTTAAAGATAGAAGTTAGAAGTAGTTCTGGTATGAAAGTGAAAATGGCATAGAAAGGTTAATTTACTTTCTTTTCTGTTTATGATTTTAATTTTACTTGTTATATAGCATTTTAGTTGTTACATTACATTTGCTGTTTGTATGTTCTCACTAGATTTTTTTATTTACAAATATTAGCTATCAGACTTCTACTAGAAGGGCATTCCCCTAAGGCCACAGAGCCTATAAATACATATATCAAAATATAAAAATGAATGCCCTGATAAAAGATCATATCTTTTATACGGTATATCCAACTGAACTAAATTGATCAAATGTTTATTTATTTTCAAAAAACATATGGTTTGGAAGAAAATATAAAGCTTAGCCCTATAACAGGCTTTCCTGTGGCTCAGTGGTTAGTGCATGGCAGTAGCAATGCCAAGGTCATGGGTTCGATCCCAGGGGATTGCACATAGTCAGAACCAAAATGTATAATACAACGCAATTTAAGTCGCTTTGGATAAAAGCGTCTGCCAAATGCGTAAATCTAAATGAAATTTTTTGTCAGTAGCTATCTCTGCCTTATCTTTACTGTTTGGCAATTGCCTACATCCTCCAACAAAGAAAATTTCAAGCAATGTTTGTTTTAAAGTCATGTCCGTACTAGTTAACCTTGCAAGTTAACCTTTGTATGGTGACTTAAAAAATATTTCGGTGGCAGAAAAATCAACTACCACATATGCTGTCAAGGAAGTATAACTTACTGAATCCAGAGCAGAAGTTGCTTGCAAATATGAGAAAACCTACGACTGTCAGAAGCAATACATGTTTTTTCTAATTGTTAAAATGTATTATAATAATTGGTCTAATGATTACATGGGTCTAATGGTGTACTACATTATAAAGCCATATAAAGTCAAAACTATTAACCTAAAAACAATTTTTCACCAATAACAGGTCCTGAACAGGTCTGTCAAGTAAAGCTGCATGCTTACTATCCTGTACAACATCAGGGGCCGGTTGCATAATCAGCTTAAACTAGTTGTACTGGTCGTAACTTATTTTAAGTCGGTTACATAAAAAAGTAGACTGGACTATTTGAAATCTGAAAAGTAAGAATGATTAGTCATAACTCATTGCGAGTCAGTGAGACAAGCTGGTAAGACACATTCTTAGCATAGCGGCTATGTTTACGAAACTGGCCCCAGGTTGAATTGAAATGGAAACATTTAAACTTTGTAACACCATTTCATGAGGGCCATTATATTAGTTATAAAAAATTACAGTAAAGTGATTACTGTTCAAGAAGCAACTCATGTCAATTTAATAGTCTTACATTTTTACAAATACATTTTGGAGGTAAAATCGCATAACCTGACAGTGATTATAAAAAAAAATGTATCTGAACCGGCATTACACTCTAGTGGGTGAATAAATGTTGTGTGAAGCAATCTTTTTGTAAGAAACATTAATACTTTGTAAACCCTAAAAACTGGCTTTCAGTAACGCTTTATGTATACTTTATGCACGCTGCGAGAGAGCAGAGTTCCAAGCATGAATGTGTGACATAGGCAAGTCATGAAGCTCATGGGAGATTAAGTTGGCAAATATATGTCAAAAACTTCTAATTGTTTTTTTATTGTTATTTACAGTCGTGTTCTTTTGCATTTGAATCTGTTTTTTTTTTATATCTGACTAACGGTTTCTGGTTTGAAATAAATGGGCCTAGATTTAAATCTTCTGGAAGTAATTGGATTGATGGAAACTGGACGCCTGGCGACTGGACAGGTAGTGTAGTCCCGCCCTCAGGCCGAGACATATGTCATGCAGAAAAGAGATGTTGTTTGAAGGGGGTGGGGAAGTTTCTGACTCTGATTAAAGTCCCAGTGAAATAAAAAACTACAATGCCTATTTTTTCATGAAATATTGCAGCGTTTATTGTAAATAGTTTATCAATGTGAGCATTTCTCTTTTGAAAAATCGTGTGCCCTCATAACCTTCGGCTAAAATCTGAAAATGTGGAAGTAAAAAGGACCGCAACTTCCGATTCACAGGTCATCAAAGATTATGAGGGTACATGAAAAAAATGACATGCATGGATAGATCAGTTATAAAAAACTTTGCTCTAGTCTAGAAGAGCCACCATATGCTACACGTAACCTTTATAAAAGATCTTTCCTCACAAGCACTTGGTCCTGCTGGCTTCTTTAATATATTACAACCATTCTAGTATATTGGCGAGCCACCAAATTTCAAGAAAAATATATTTTTCAAGAAAATCGAACCATCACTTCTTGTTTTAATCAAGTGACCGCCCTAAAATGTAGGAGCATTGAACACCAGAGACACCTTAGCAGCAATAAGTACTGTAAGACCAGGAAGTAACTGTGTAAATAGTCCATTCCAGTGATGTCAGCATTCTGCTTAGTTGTTTCATGCTTGTCAATAATTTTACTTTCTGAAAAAAGCTAACTTTCAACTAAACCACAAAGCTCCAAGAATATAAAAAGAATGACAATTACACTAGGCAGACAAGTAAATAGCAAACATAAAACATTGTAACTAGGAGTTTCCTAAACTATGTGGTTTCCATGTGTGCCTTTATATGCCTATATAATTTGACATGGTCCATAGATAACAAGGGCATATATTTACATACAAATATGTTTTGTAAATAAATAGCTTGTTTTATTTTAAAAATGACATGCGTTATATTAAAAAGGGGTGGTGATCAACAGGTTAAAATTAGACTACTGCTAGGGAATATCTTTAATTCTTTTTGACAAAAAGTAACAAGGGGATGTGGATAACAGTTCCATACTGTCATAAATCCACAGGCTTCTTCTGACAAACATCAAGACTTAAACCTTACCCTGGGCTTTTCATTTACTTCTTTACAGTTCATTTGATTATTTCTGCGTCTGATATTTGTTGTGCCTGAGCCTCGCGCTATTGAGAAAGCATGTTGCTTCACACCACTACATCGGGATTCTAATCAGATTAATGTTCCTGCCCACACCTACCATGGATCAATAATTATAGATGGCCAAATAATAACGAAACACATTAATAAAGATTTACTGTTAAAATCACGATATACTCATTCATTATTAACTCGTTTATTTTCTCTAAAGTAGACAGATTTATATCTGCTTAGATTTGTATTGTTATCTAACAGACGATTGAAAAAGAGAACATGAGGTTTGGAGTAAAAGCACACGGTTTAATGACATTAAGCGACCTTTAATATCTATTCAAATACAGCCTCAGAGAGTAAATTTATATTTAAAACCTAGCGTCTACGACTACGTAAACGAAACCACTGTTTAACAACACGGAAGACTTATTTTTGTGTTGTGCCCTGCTTCACAATTTGGTTCGAAATCAAAAACTTTCATTTTGAATCCTCAAAATGTCCTACCTTTTGATCTTTAACTTCATCATCTATCTTCTTATTAAACGCCAACCCGCTGTCCAGTTCACGATTCCTCTGTAAACAGAAAATTTGTTCGGTTCAAGTTTTTAATCTGTCACATGTCATGGTCAATCCAGTTCCTGATAAAAGCGACACGGATTGACTCTATCCAGACCTGAGTAATCGAACCCTGCAGCGCCAGATCAGCAAAAGCGATTGATTTGAGAAAGCAACTCATGTAGCAGATCATTTGGGGGGGTTTTAAAGGGATACTTCACCTAAAAATTAAAATTCTGTTATAATTTACTCACCTTCGAGTTGTTCCAAATCTGTTTAAACACAGAGGTGAGATATTTGGAACTGATGAACACAGAGAAAGATATTTGGAAGAATCCATGTAACCAGAAAAAAATTAATCGTAGTCAAAAGTGCCCCAGAACTATTTGCTGTCCTACATTCTTCAAAACGGCTTCTTTTGTGTTCAACAGAAAAAAAATAAAGGCCTATAAAGTAAAAACTTTCTACTGTGGGAGTCAATGGGGGGCAAGATCTGTTTGGTTAAAAGCATTCTTCCAAATATATTTCTCTGTGTTCATCAGAACAAAGACATTTATACAGAATAGGATCAACTCCAATGTGAGTAAATGACAGAATTTTCATTTTTGGGTGAATTATCCCTTTAAGCGCAAAATCCACTGCAAAGCTAAGCGTAATACTAATACTACTAATGATAATAATCAAGTCTGAAAATCAAGCTGAAGTCATTTTTGTGATTTACTGTTTTCTACAGTAAGTCATCCAACATAATGTAAAGAACATTCAGTGAAAATATAATCTTGATATTTTTAATATCGACTGAGTAATACCATGCAGGGCTGCGTGATTGGCATGGTAGCCTACACTTTCTAACATTATCAAGTTTGGACTCAGAGGAGGGACATTTGGGACAGGGCCTGGGTCATATTTTTCAAGTATCCTATAGAAATTGATGATCGGGTTAACTTTGTGGTTACAGTGTGACAAAGAACGTTGATTCACTGTAGCCTGGTGTGGAACAACCTACAATGCTCCAACCTAGTTCTGATAGAAAAACGTACAATTTATCATTCCTGCGTAGTATGACTTGCCTATGAGCTAGCACCCTGTGGTTAGAAAACCTCTTTCACAACTGACAATATTTTAGGTGGTCTTTTATTCATGCTTGAGTTTAAATGATCCCATTTCTTTGCAATTTCCATGTTGGCTTCTCTCTCAAGTGCATACAGAATGTGTACAATAGTCTTTTTTGTTTCTCTTACTTTCAAAGTTAGTCATGGAAACTTATGAGGTGACGCAGTTTGCATACATATGTGTGGGGACAGCGACATTCTTTTGCACAATGGTCTGATTTAATACAACTGTGACACAGTGTGTCTTCTTTGACATAAACCTTCCGTCTTTCCATGAACTTTAGACAATAACAAAGCTGATCAGAACATGTGTGCAGCTTTCACCACTTCTTTCTTGTATTACTTTTATTATTGTTTTGCTTATAAGCTTCTATCATTACATTTTGAGTATTAAAGGGGTGCTATTATGTTTTTCACTTTTTGAACTTTATTAAGTGTGTAATGTTGCCGTTTAAGTATAAAAAAGATATACAAAGTTACAAGGTCCACTCCAAATGGAGATAATGCTTTTTAATAATAACAGCAAACTACTCGTAGGAACTACACTGCAATTTTTCTTGATGTTGTAACTTCACAATGGCACCCATAGAAAACGCAAAACAATTGCAAGGCCTGGTTGAGATGTCTTGATACTAGTGTGTTGCTGCAATGTCATGGAATTTGACTTTTTAAGCCTCTGTTTACCACTCATAGATTCGGCTACACCAGTTCTATGAAATTATAACTAACAATGTGTTTCATTCTATAGCAATAAGCCCTATGCCCTTATCCTGTCCAGGAGTTTATTATGCACTGTGAAAGCTATTCTGTGAAATTGTACTTATGAAATTTATTTATTATTCTGACTGATGGCAAAAGGTCTGATGCTGTTTGATCTACTTTTAGACCAATCGCAGTTCACTTTTTTTCCAGGTAGACTGTTAAAGAACGCAACACAACCATCTTCCGGACATCCTGTAAAATGTAACCAATCAGATGTTGAGTTTGAAACTCCCGAAGTGTTTCCAGTAACAGTGTGCTATGGGCGTTAGACATTCTGCCAACAATTTGTGAGCATGTCATCTGAGACTAGGACTAAATGTGATTAGGATTGATCCAGCATAATACAAGTGAAAGTGGTTGGTAGAGTATGGTAGTTGTGCGTTCTAACAATGAGTGAGGTTTACATACGGCACAGTCACTGGCCTCCAAAGATAATAGATATTAGCAAGATGTGCCACTGCATAACAATAAAGGGGAATAAATGCAATGCTCAATATGAATGCTTACTGAAGGAAGTCCCGCCTTCACACAATGACGCTGTATCGGGGAGGGAGCATGTCCAGCTCAAAATGCATTTTCAAGTCCACACTGAATTTTGCAACACCCAAAGCGCTGTGTGTTTATGAAAATGCAATCCCAAATGTTTAACCTGTTGATGTTAATGCATTTAGGGAAAATAACACTATTATTTTCATTTTGCTACAGTTTTGCTTGACTATCTTAAACGTATATAATCAATCCGGGGAATGCATTTTAATTTTAATTTTGCAACTTAAAGAGCGTTAAAAATATCAATTTAAATAACATATTAAAACTGGTGTAGGAACTGACAAATGTAATTGATATAATTCAATTTTTATTTTCAATTTGCACTTACTGGTGCACATGTTATTTAAAATGTATATGTAAAGCGGCAGTCCGCAAGTTATTTTGAGTAAAAATGAGCTAAAACCAATTATTGAGCAAGTACATGAAAGAACGGTGTTTAAAACTGTGTCATTACCCTTGCTGGATTCACCACAGAAAGCTTGTAATAAATGTTTGTAATTTGCACTGTCGGGTCGTCTTTCCCGGAGATCCTTATATGGTGACTTTCGTCTATGCGTCATTTCGTCACACAGAACGAAGAGGATCCGGCTGCCAGCCTGCGTGTGGATGCTGCGTGACAGGCGGTTTATAGCGTGTACTCACAACTGCTGGGTAACGTTAGGATTTCATACAACGTTGTCGTTTAGTATTATTTATGGCGGCGTTTAGTTAGTACTTTTACTTTTAAAAGCCAAGCAGTGTTGACATTTGGGGATTGTGAAAAACAAGAAAGAACGAACTGATAACTGATTTAATGTAATGTAAGCCCTATTCGCCCAGGATTAGTATTATCTGTGATTTAGAAATGATCCCCCACATCTGTATTTCATGTGGCGCGAAATAGCACGGACAAGTGAAGCCTGTGATTTTACTCAAATTTACGGATTTATATCCCGGATTTGATGGCAAGGCTTTGCATATAGTATATATAGTTGTATGGTGTATAATGATTTATGACCGTGCCTACCAGCATTTGAGACCCGCGTTCGGGGATCTTCTGTCTGGTTCGCGTTACGGGAGTTTCCATGAGAAATAACAAAACTGGAGACTCCCGGACAAAACCTCAGTGTTGGCAGCTCCAATTTGCGCTATTTGTGTCTATTTATGTTCTTATTTGTTTTGTGTTATATCAGCTGTCATGTTATCTGTGTTTATGCGCTACTGATGTACAGTGACCACCAGTGTCAGAGGCCACGACTCAAAACATCAGACTCATCATCGCAGTTGAGCAGTGCCGAATCGCAACTCACGCAAAGATATACCTCCGCACATCACCTGCAGTAGCAATTACAAACTGAGATGGCGACTAAGAGGCCAATCCTACGGACTGCCACTTTAAATATACAATTGCATTGTCATTTTGCGTATAGCACTTCAAATTGAAAATAGCTACCAATATGCTTCCATAGAGCCTAGCCACACAAGAGGTGTTGAGTGTGTTTGATAGCTTTATTTATATACACCATCCTGGACAGCACTGTGGAGACTGTGGAGTCATTCAGGTTCCTGGGCTCCACCACCTCTCAGGACCTGAAGTGGGAATCCCACATAGACTCCACTGTGAAGAACAACAGGTGCTACTGACCCAGTTCTACTCAGCGGTCATCGAATCTGTTCTGTGCACTTCAATAACTGTTTGGGATGGCTTGGCCACCAAATCAGACCTACGAAGACTACAACGGACAGTTCGTAGTGCTGAGAAGATTATTGGTACTCCTTTGCCCACACTTCAGGACCTGTACGATTCCAGAGTGAAAAACAGGGCAAGATAAATCATCATTGACTCCACACACCCCGCACACAAACGTTTTGAACAGTTGCCCTCTGGCCGGCGCTTAGAGCACCAAACACCAGGACTTCCAGACACAGAAGCAGCTTCTTCCCCCAGGCAAAATCCCTCCTAAACAGATATAACTGCTCCTTACGCGCAATATTCCACTTTCACTACTCCTAGAGTGTGCACTATAGTATAAAGTAATTTTCCTGTGTGCGCAATGTTTCTGGCTTGCGAAAAGCTCGCGGTTTTACGGCTAGCTTTGAATGGCCATTTGGCTGATTTTTTACGCAAATCTGGCAACCCTGGGATCTTCCCCGCTAAACTGATGTAAACGTCGGCGCAAATAGACAGCTGAAAGCGGTCTAAAAAGGAAAATAGAACAATAAAAGACGAAAAAAGCACCTTATTATATGTACATTTTATTTCTACATGTATATAACACTACCTCTACTTACAACATTATCCATTTGCACAAGTGAACATACAATCTGTTAATATGCCTATGTATATTCTACTATATACTACCCTGTACAATGTCTCTTATATTTTATTATCCACCATTTTCTGTACAGTAGTCTTTTATTTTATATATGCATATTTTAGAATCGTTTAGACTGTAAATCTTAATATATTGTATTGTCATTATGTTGAATGTCTGTACTAGAAGCTTCCAACACCAAAGAAAATTCCGTGTGTGTGCAAGCACACTTGGCAATAAAGCTCTTCTGATTCTGATATATCAACATCATTAGGATTCCTGGGGTGTTTATTTTTAGTTTATAGTTTATTTATATATCGGGGAGGGAGGGGGAAGACATTTCAATCATAATTTGCTTTATTCGCCAAGTGTGTGCAAACAAACAAGAATTTGTTGTGGTTTTTATAAGCTCTTGGTACATACTCATACATATATACATGACATGAGTACAGGAAGAACAATAAGTCAGTATAAAAGTAATGAAATACTAAGAAAAAATTTGTAGTAGTAATAATAACAATAATATGTTGTAATCAAGTCTAATTAACTGGTTAAACCTCGATGCCAAAAGAACTTTCAGCCAGAGAGGCTTTTTCATTGAACAGTAGGCCTACACAATATAATACCATATAATAAAAACCTATATACTCAATCGATTTTCATTTTCTTCGTTAAACTGCATAATATCCGCATGGAAGGCCTAACGTTACATAGCAGGCATAACAATTCCTGAACGGCAATCGATATTTTTACAATGTCACATAATATTACATCATCACAGCGTAACAAAAATATATTTTTTTCTAGCGGTAATGCCGTAAATGAGTCGTAGATGTCGCAACTTAACATCTTCATACAGTTTCTAATAATAGTATCGTTCAGTGTAAACATGTTGAAGGTTAAGAAACAGTCATCATGATACGCTATTTGCTCGCAAAAGCCGTAGTGAAGCCTGTCCTCCATTGACATCCATTCAAAAGAAACGGTCCCTGGTCTCCTTCCCTGCGTAGTGTACAGCAGTGTGCTAACCTAGAGGCTTTCCCTCAAGCAGCTTTGCTAAGTTTCCTCTTCCCTTGGCTGCTGACTGCAGCAACCTGACCACTTGTTTCCTCGCGAGATTTAAATTTGTGATTTGGTATGAAGATGGCGGCTCCGCCTGAAGAGCACAGCTTACAGTTCCGCATAAGTAAGTCAAATATATTTTGATTACTGGTCTTATCTCTGTCAACGTTATACGTTAACAAAACACAGGAAAGAGATACGAAGGTCGGGACTGATGCTATTTGCGCAGGTTGTTTACATTGTGAAGACTGTTATGGACTGTTGGTAACGTTTCTGTTTGTAGCATGCTAACGCTTATTTAAAGCAGTTTTTTGACATGAGTTTGCTTTTATTGTGTTCGGCAAATATTGTGTGCACATATCTCATGTAGTGGGTGTTTAATAGTAAAGATGCAAAGGCTTATTGTTAATTTGTTATAGGTAAAATAGCTTTATACAGTATTTCTCTGTCTGTCAGAAGGGAGGAGTCTCAGTGAGGAACAGTCACATGATCAAATTAGGTGCTGAATTAAACCTTTTATTGGTAGCAAATGCGTCATTTTTGCCCAATTCCTTACTGGGACTGAGCATGAGAGTCAAGAAAGGATTATGCATATCCTACACTCTTTCTAGTCCAGTTAAAATACTAGTAAAGATTTCTACCAAAATAAGCCATTTTAACTATTTTACCCTCTTTTTGATCCTTAGAAGAAGTAGTCGATTTTTGTTACTTCATTACCATTTCATGTAAATCCCTCTCATCATGAGTGTCTTACCTTCATGTGCTGACAGTTGTTCGCATTTGCATTGATGCTTTTGTTAGAATGTTTTACAATGCAGTTTGTTGGTTCGCATGACAAACCTTACTTGTGTCAATTTAGATCATGTTTAAACATGTCAACATCATAAAATGGGCATTTTCTACATTTTGGATGTGACAATTTCGTTCAAAACTTGAAAAATAAACTACATTTTAAGTGTATATTCATACAGTGACCGGCCAGTGTTTTATTGTCGTTTCATTTTTTTTATTCTACTGTTAAATAGACTTGAAACATGTAATAGTTGTTAAGAATTTAATTGTTTATAATTGTTGTTGTATAAGTCTATATTACCGAAGCATGTGTTGAATTGCCTGCCCTGCATATGGATTTAAGGTGCACCTCAAAATTTGCTCCTGGTCCTAGTAAAAAACGTTAGTTTAGAGCTCTGCTCTTGTGTAGTTGTCATATCTTTGGGAAGTGCTCTTTTTTTTAACCATGGGCATTTATATATACTCAAGATATGTCTGTATTACTTTGACTTGGTCCACCATTTGGCTCAATTGACAGAATCAAGCATTGTGAACAGGTCAGTGTACTAACTGAATGTGATACAATGTCTATGACTTTGAAATGTCCTCAGACTTATTAAACTGTTAAAACTTGCATGCTGATGGATCTGACATTGAATGCTGAGTTAGCCTCAAATGTTAATTACAGATAAAGTAAAGTCGGCTTAATATATAATAAAGATATGTGCCTAGCTGCCTTTTCCTGCAAAAGTCCAAGGAAAATCTGTATTTCACAACAATCATTGTCAGAGGAGCAGGCAATGGGCTATATTGCATTGGTGACTTCCGCGTTCCACGGTCAGAACCCTGGGCAGTTTCCGGTTGGACTTAAAGCAGAGAGAAATGGAAAAATGAGGAAATAGTCAAATTAAACAGATGATGTACATTGCGGCACACAGCAGTGGTATATAGAAGTGCTGATCTACCGTATTTGAATGTTATAACGAAATGTTAACTTAAGAAAATATAATTTCAAATACGGTAGAAGAACAGCACTTCTAAATACCACTGCTGTGTGCCACAATGTACAGCATCAGCTAAATTTAACTATTTTCTCATCTTTAAGTCACACCTACCAAAAACTGCCTAGGGTTCTTCCTGTGAAACGCTGAAGTCACGCATGTATATAGCCCATTATTAACTTCAATCTTTGTTATCCAATGTTTAGATCATTCATAAATTTTGTGGCCAAAAGTAGACTACACAAGTTATTGTTGGCTTGCCTTGTTTAAAGTGAAACGGTTCATTTACGATCTTAAATGACGAATATGATTTGACCAAAAAAGTATTTTTACTCACTTTTTAATTTTGCTTTTGTCTGTTTTGTATCACCTGTAGACAAAGCGACCAACCCTTTAAACCGGGAGAATGACTGGGAGAGTATTCAACTATTCTGTGACCAGCTCAGCAATGAACCTGATGGGTGTGTCTACTTTTATAGTTTGAAAACCTTAAAGGCATAGTTTACTTAAAACTCTTTTTATAATTGTATAAATATTCTCATAACTTACCAGGGTTTTTCCTGGTAAAAGCTCATTCACATCTTGCATTCTCTGTGGTTCACTTAAAATGATTCAGCGATCTCTTATATTTGCTAGTGACTGAAAAGTTCAATAGTTTAAATGAATCGGTTCAAATGAGTAATTCGTGTTCTGAACACAATGGGCCTCATTTATGAAACGACTGTCGTTTCCACGCAAAACTTGGCATTTATCAATATGGACGTGAGCGGTTGCTACGATCATATCTCACGACCGGTCTTAGTTCGTGTACGCAAGTTTTGAAAATAGGGTGAAGGTCTCTGTACACTTTACCCTTTTGATAACTAAAAAGAAATAATGACAAATAGAAGGATTCTTTTTTTTTCGTTAAGCATAACAAATGTAAAAATATATTCCGATGCGATTTCTTATATTCATTACATTAGTAAAGTATTTTCCTTTATAGCCTAATTATATGATCATTTAATTGTTTGAGATTACAAAGTTAACGGGTGCTTTGGTGTAAAAAAGCTTTCATGAGCTTTTAGGCTACTTCTAAGATAATTTACCCCAATTAAAATTAAAACATTTAAAAACCTACAATAATCAATTACAAGCAATGGTGAAGTTTACCTATTTGGAAGATGATAGCTTCTTCATTTGACAAATATGCATTTGAATGAAAACATAAAACACGCATGCTTTGATGGTTTTTTATTCGTGCGATCTGCGATGTTCGATGGGGTGGAAGACGCGCACTGCGTCACAGCTTGAGGTTTTCTGACTTTGTGTGGCAGGTTCCAGGCCGGTTTGTGGGGGCTGAAGACCGCTGCCTGCCTCTGATAGATCTGAAAGAGAAAAAATTAATGAAGCAAACATAAAACTCTGAGTGTTCTTTTAAGCAGCCTAAAATGCAAGATTAGCAGCATTTGATTTTAAACCTTTATCCTGCTTAGAAACATACATCTGTTTCCTCCGCCACAGATAATTTTTTCTTCACCTAAATTAAGAAAACGGTATAAAAACATTTACATGATCAGTCATTTATATCTAAATTAGTTTTACGTTAACTAGGGGTGTGACAATATATCAATGCGCCGTGTTACTACCTGTGTTACCTAATATTTAGTGTATTACCTTGCCTTAGCTATATGTTAGTATTTTAACAAGTTAAATTTTGATTTCTTACATCTGTCAACAAAAATTGTGCTTTATAATATAGTCAAACTTACATTTCATGTATGACCTATTGAAAAAGAATACTATAACAATATAATTAAATGTCTCCTGTAGTCATTTAATTTGAGTTATCTTATAAAATTGGTAATGCTTACTGGTATAACCCGTTTTAATATTTTCAAAACAAATAAAGCAAAACATAAATAAGTTATTTAAATGACATTTTAGAGAGTACATCATATTGTAATTTATAACTTATACTGTTGAAGCCATTTATTACTGCTTATTTTATAACAATTTCATGAAAATTGTTAACAATACACAAGCAATTATAAATACATACCGAACTATTTAATTTTAACTTCCTGTTAAGATGCTAAATATGTAGATCCAAAGCCGAGGGCATACATAACTGTAACCTAAGTTTAAAAACTGAAAAAAGTATTGTGTTATGCCAAATGATGGCGTTTCTGTACATAGGCCAAGATAGAGGTCGGAGACAGTAGGTGAGTGCATGTTAAAAGTGACCAATCAAAGGATCAGAGAAGTCTGCCATTGTCCCGCCTCCAAAGTCTCAGAAGTCAATTCGATGAGAGAGCAAGTGTTGAGCAGTTGTGAGAGCATAGAGAGAATTGCGCGCGCGCTCGTAGAAGCCTCTGCTCGTGGACTGCGTTAAAAGCACACGCGCGAGTGTGGTTTTCATGCGCGCAAGTTTTGGGTGTGAATAAACGCTATAGAAGACACCCGACATAATTATGGCGAGAGTCTGAAGGGGTTCGCAAACCGGGTCTAGGACAAGTCTGCTGTTAATGTGGTAGAATCGAGAGGTTTTCTGTATTATTGTGCTGTTTTTCTGTTATGTTATGTTTTTACTGTTGAACCTAATATTTGGAGCAGTTTGGGAACCGGTAAGGACACAGATTGCATGTCATGTCGCACGTTTCCAACGTTTTTTTTCTTACGGTGACAGCTGAAGCTGAATGAAGAATTTTAAACAGACTCACGACCGTCATGCGTTTAAATCCGTGTCTGTTTCACGGTTGGCAATCAAACTGCGTTCAGTGCCTGAGAAACAAACAAGAAATACTCAACTAAAAAAAAATTCTAAACTAACATAAGAAAGAAACGAAACGAAATGTATCTACCATTGAAAACAAACCAAACTATTTTAATGGCTGCAACAGTTTAAACGGTATCCTTCATGTTGTGCATTTAAATCCGCACTCCAGCACAGTTGGCAATCAAACTTTGCTAGCACCTGAACCACAAACAAAAAATACCCCAAACATTTTTCTAAATTAACTTAATACAGGTACTTAATTCTGAGCGTGTCGCATGTCCATATTGGGCCAAAATGCCACACTGCACTCCCTTGGGTCCGCAGCAACACAGTTGCCATGCATGAAGTGGATTACCGGTTCTATAAACCCAGTGTTTAGTGATGTACAGTGTGAAATATCAGGTTATGAATACCGAAGGTTATCTCTTAAAAGAAAAGTTCACCTCAAAATCTAAATTGTGTTACTGTTTACTCACCCACATGACGTTCAACATGTTTTTAATTCCTCCCGCCATCTCTGGAACACAAATAAA
The DNA here is from genome assembly GCA_006030095.1 of Triplophysa siluroides. NCBI lineage: Eukaryota > Metazoa > Chordata > Actinopteri > Cypriniformes > Nemacheilidae > Triplophysa > Triplophysa siluroides. The sequence goes on along the minus strand of VCII01000203.1, from coordinate 6,009,107 downwards.
GATATCTTAGGTGAAATCCGAGAGATTTCCAGTCCTCCTCATAGACATCATGGTTATAGTTGTTATCAAGGTCCAGAAAAGTACTAAAGACATTGTTAAATTGGTCCATCCGCTCATAGTGGCTGAATTTTTTTTTTTTGAAGCGACAAGAATAATTTATGTGTGAAAAAACAAACCAAAATAATGACTTTAATCGATATATTCTCCTCTATCTTGTCAGTCTATGGTGTGTACACATGAGAGCATTTTGACACATGCGCATTCGGTGGGGGCAGACGCCGTCGTTCTGACTAACAACCAGGAAGCGCAACTCTGTTTACAAGCAGATGCACGCTGTATATAAGCTGGTCTTCGCAACTTGTCTGATGATTTCGATATTGATGAAGACTTTTTTGCCCAACCGAATGCGCATGCGTCGAAGTGCTCTTGTGAACACGCACCATAGACTGAAAAGACAGAGGACAATATATAAAGTCGATATTTTGGTTTGCTTTTCGCACATAAAGTTTTCTCGTTGCTTCAAAAAAAAAAAAAGTGTGCCTCTATGAGCGGATGGACCAATTTAACGATGTCTTTAGTTCTTTTCTGGACCTTGACAACAAGTGTATAACCATGATGTCTATGAGGAGGCCTGGAAATCTCCCGGATGTAACCTTAAATATCTTTATTTGTGTTCCGAAGACCCCGGGAGGTCTTAAAACATGTTGAACATCATGTGGGTGAGTAAAAAATAACACAATTTAGATTTTGAGGTGAACTTTTCCTTAACCCACTGGTAAATTATAAGTAGTGTGAAACAGATAACCCTTACATCACTAAAGACATTGTAAAGCAGGGTACAAACAAAACCAAGGCGACAAACTACAACCGACAAAAAGCAGGCTGTAAGGTTGACGTATTCTCCTATTGGAATGAGAAATGCAAAAAAATTTGAATAATGAATCGCTTGAAAAAAGGGCGACTGAGACTTCAGCCCTATATTGTACAAGGTCTAATAATTAGATGCTTGAAGAGAATGACTAGTATGTCTATTTAAAAAAAAAAGGTGCCCTGTTTAACATTAATTCAATACAACAAAACTACTATTGTGTTCATTTATAAACAAATTTACAATAAACAAACAAAAAAAATTCCTAATTAATTTTCATTTTAAAGGGACTTTTTTGCTTTGTTTTGTAATCTTTGATGGTAGCTGATGAACAGGTTCATCAACATTATTCTCGCTGTCATCATTTCTTGCCTCTATGGCAAAGAAAGCTGTCATTTTTTACTACTGCATTTCATTGCTTAGAGTACAAAAAGCACTTATATCCTATAATCCTTTGCCTTATATAATACTAACTATATTGCTATATTAATCAAATTTCTATCATAGATGTAGCGTAGGGGATTGTAAGAAAGTTTATATTTTCTATTTCTGCCTAGTATTTTAGATTCAGATTCTTTTTACTATTCTAACCACTCTCCTTCACAGAACAAATGCATTGTGACTAATGATTTTGAGTAATTCTTGTAGGTTAATTTACATGTAATTGCTCCGAAATTGCTATGCATGCTTTTGAAACCATGATATAAAGGAATGCTTTTCAGTGTCATACCCAGCAGGAATGAGCTGGCAGGGTAATTTGTCGCTTTAAGCTAGGGAAAGGGCCTCACGATACACTAAAAAAAGTGACAATGAAAAAGAGCAGAAAATACGGCTTGCTGGGGTATTATTTAAGAATAAGTGTAAACGGAGTGACCCTCACATGCTATACATAGACCTCTAGAGCATTTCCCAAACTGTTGGTCGCGCCCCACGAGTGCGTAGTGTTAATGCGTGATTTACGCAAAACCTTTTAGACATCCTGAAGTATTGTGTATTTTGTGTTCTTTTTAATTGTGTTAAATCTGTTACATCTGTTGTGTCTTTAGTCCACAGTTGGCCACCAGGCTTTTGGCTCACAAGATTCAGTCTCCTCAGGAGTGGGAGGCAATGCAGGCACTTATGGTAAAATCCACATCCAAGCTTCTTCTCATAGTCTGTCTGGATCAATGTTGTCTGTTTGGATAGCATTAGTTTTTCTTTTTACTGAGTCGTTGCTTTGTTTATTATTTAAACTAAAATTCACTGTGGCAACAATTTTATAGCTGCACCACAGGTGTTCAGTTATAATAAGGAATGCTACATTATAATTAAATTATTTATCAGCTAAAATCGATTGGAAGATATCAGATATTAGCAAAAATCCAGGATGGTGCATCACAAGGTTGGTGTGATATTTCAATAATTATTTAAAGGGATCTCAGGGTATAGAGAGATTTCCTTTTTTACCTAAGGAGGCCACCATGTTCTTTTTCAATGACGTAAAATGGTTGCACCACAGGCAGCCACACTGAACAAAGACACACTTATCAGTTCTTCATTAAATATAAGGTACTGTAGGATAAAAATAATGCTAAAATAATAAAGAAAATAAAGACGCTATTTGGTGTATTTTCATACATTTTAATATTGTTGGTCAGAAACAATACAAACATGCATTAACCAAACATATTAATAACCAAAATCATTGCGAATTTAAAATAAACACGATGCTTTTAGCCATCATATAATGCTTTTTATCCAGATTTTGACTTTTTGATGTTGATTTATCAACATCAGTAGCGTATTTTCTTCTCTCTCTTAGTCATTAGCTGACAGGGGCTAATATTCACGTGTGCTCTAATACAGAATAAATAACCAAACCGCAAGCATCTTATTATTGTGTTTATCAGTATATTCTCATAATGTATAAAGTATACGATAATGGTGGATGATGATGTCTTAAATAGTCTTAACTGTCTTAAAGACGGTAGTTTAAAGCTATAATTTAATGCAGACGCTTACTGAACTCCTTCTTCTTTTATGGCAGGCAGGCTGGCTGGCTTGTGTCAATAGGACATATCGTCACCTACTGTCCCTGTGTATTTATATATCTTATCTTATGTTTGATGTCATATTTTACTTTTATATATGGAAACCGTGTGTGCTTCGCTGTAGCGTTATGAGAAGAGGTTAGGTTGCAACCATTGACAGTTACACTGTTTCTTAATTTCACATTTTTAAGTCAATTCCATTGTTAATATATTAAGCCAATCATGTTTCTATACCCAAGGTTCCTTTTAAGGCTGTTGTCAACAGCTGAAACACTGTACCATCACACTTTTATCCAGAGCAATTTACAAATTCATACAAATACAGATAAAACAAAAAATAAAAAGGAAGTTACACATTCAGATTCTGTATGTTTTTTATGAATTATATAGCTGAACTACATTATTCTTCCTGTTCAGTAAAAATGGATTGACTCTATTGTTTTTCTATTAAGGTTTTAGAAACCTGCGTGAAGAACTGTGGGAAAAAGTTTCACAATGAAGTGGGGAAGTTCCGTTTCCTGAACGAGCTCATCAAAGTTGTCTCCCCTAAGGTACTGTAGTTCTCTGTGCAGTGCTTAATAAAATCTGTGAAATTGAATCTGGTTTTGGTCTTTAATTTGTAGGAATGACTGAATTAACATATTGAAAGGGAAACCATATGATTACTTTGTGTTAGGAACAAACCAACATTGTATCATGAAACTCATATCAAGGAACAGACAAATGACACCAGCATGAAAGCATACAATAACTTACACAGCATTGAGATCTGAACCGACAGCTTAAATGATAAATTAATATTATAATACTTTTGTGAATCAGGTTAAGGGAACAGTACCGTTCTGCCATCAGGTAAACTCTTCCCCCTAAAAACAACCTTTCTGTACAAACACCCAAATGATCTTTAGGAAGAAGCTTATAGAGTGTTTCACTTTTTTAATTATTGTGTTCAAGCTGTGTTCTGACCTGTGCTGCGTTATACAATATCTGCATCTTATAATTAAGTTAATAAATGAATTCTGTTCACAAAACTACTCTGAACAATTCATGAACTCACTTACTCTGGTTGTAATGTTTTAACATTTCCATCTGTTCCTTACACAAAGCTATCGTATGGTTCAAATAAGATTTGTAATATAGTCATTTGGGCCAGGTTTATCATGCTATTTTGGTGTATGACAACTCCAGCATTTTCATTTTCATTGGCATTGTATGTATTATTTTTTTAAACCGGTAAATAAATGATTATTTCGTTTTTGCTCAGCTATTCCTTTTATTTTATTTCACACATTAATAAGAAATCCATAAAGCATTCTGTACTCTATATCTTTGCAGTATCTTGGTTCTCGAGCCCCGGAACCAGTAAAGAAAAAAGTTTTAGAAATGATGTACAACTGGACTGTGATTTTACCAGAAGAAACGAAGGTATCAGATGCGTATCATATGCTTAAAAAACAAGGTAAGATCATATATAAAGTCCTCATTACTCCTAACTGCTGCTACAACTCGCAGCCTACGCATACCATACCATACACTTACTGCATACTTTACTACAGGCATGGGATATGAGGCTCTGTACTGCCTCTGTTTTACGAAACAGACGTTTGCAAGTTATTTCATAGGGTCTATGCTTGTCTTGTTGGCTTTGTGAGACGTTAAAAACGTGTTATGAACTAAACATTTAACTCGACACCAATCTAACTACATATACTTTACATAAAATACATAGTACAAACACATAGTGGAGACTGTAGTAGTAGAAGACTCTTCAGAAAAGAAACATAATATCCACATTTCTCTCTGCGACTGAAAATTACTGTGACTGTGGAATTTTTTTTCTGTGGACCCAGTTTCACCTCATGATGAATAGCTGCATTTTCAAAATGTATCTCTCCTGTGGAACAGTTAAAGTCCCTGTGAAATAAAAAAGACTATGCCTATTTTTTCAAGACATATAGCTTTTATTGTAAATAGCTTGATGTGGGTCATTCTCTTTTTAAAATTCATGTGCCTCATAATCTTCAGTAAAATAAATGAAAATCCATCCTAAATGACGAATGTTGGACGGAGCATTTGTTAACTGCGCCCCTTCAACCGTCAGTCTGCTGGCAGTTTCATTTCAAAATGCAACAGCTGTTTTTATACATCCAATCTAATCGCAGCGAAAAATGCAAGCCACTCCCACTATTTTTCTCCTTTGAAATTCCATTCACTTGGAAATGGGTCAAAATACGGAAGTAAAAACGATTCCCAAGGACTTTAAGTTTCGCACTGCAGTCGGTGGTTTTCTTACTACGAGGCTAGTGCTACGAACAGTCGTCATAAGCATTATTCTTCCACATTTTTTGTTGTTCTCTTTCCATATTGAGAGCGCTATTAACATTAATGTCTAGCTTCCGTTATGGTCTCAGCTAATGAAGTATGTAAGGGAAACATCATGCTTTCTAAAAATGTAATATATTAATTTTTTAGCTTAATTTGATCCATTAAATAATAGGATAAGGTCTTCAGTTATCCAGTAATGGTGTTCAGCAAAGAAGCTTACAAGTCAGACACAATGTATTTGACTTTCAGATTGCTGCGTAATTCCGTGTGTCAGATAAAAAAAAGCATATGATTTACTGTAAAAATTGTAAAGGCCACTTTTTCATCATTCTATCACTGGGTTTCTGTAGCTAATAGATTTTGTGAAATTCTCATCTTTTTCAAGGTATTGTAAAACAGGACCCTGATTTTCCCGATGACAAACCTCTTGTTCCTCCTTTGCCCAGACCCACGAATGCCATCTTCGAGGATGAAGAGAAATCTAAGGTAGTCAAGATATAGTTGTGCAATTGATAATGTAGTTATCTTACATGCATATTAACTGTGTGTTTACTGGGATTTAAAGCAAAGGGTTAATGTTATTTTTCTGAACCTGAGTTATGTAAGCACTTTTCTGTGGACAGATTGAAGATAGAATTGCCATTTCACATTACATGTAAGCACAATGTGCAAAATCCTTAGACTGTGTGACCAAAAAAGAACAAGAAAATAATTTACATCTAGTGTGTAAATATACTGTACAGTATATACCATTTTCAGATGAGTTCACATTTAATTTCAGGATAAGCCCTGATATAATTGCAATATTCTTAATATCTAAAGCTCTTTTCTCTTCTACTTTTTTGTCTGATTCTATAGACATTGTCTCGTCTCCTGAATAGCACCCACCCCGAAGACCTACGAGCAGCAAACAAACTGATCAAGGAGATGGTTCAGGAGGTGAGTAGAAAAGTGTCTCACTGTGTTTTAGCTATCCGATTAGCTCTTAGTTGTTTCTTATCGTTTGGCTGATATCTTGCTTCTTCACTAAACAGACTCTGATAATATTTGTTCTATGAATGTGTGTTTGTAGGATCAAAAGCGTATGGAGAAGGTGTCGAAGAGGGTGAATGCTATAAAGGAGGTTAAGGAAAGTGTAATGCTTCTCACACAGTTACTGGGAGATTACAGCAAAGAGACAGGCTCACACAGCAATGATGAGCTCATAAAGGTCTGTAAATCGTACACATACAGTATCTCACAGAAGTGAGTAACTCCTCACATTTTTGTAAATATTTTATTATATCTTTTCATGTAACAACACTGAAGAAATGACACTTTGCTACAATGTAAAGTAGTGAGTGTACAGCTTGTATAACAGTTTGAATTTGCTGTCCCCTCAAAATAACTCGACACACAGCCATTAATGTCTAAACCTCTGGCAACAAAAGTGAGTACACCCCTAAGTGAAAATGTCCAGACTATGTACTGCTCACATAGTCTGATTCCAATCCAGTGTCTGTTAAACCTCAGGAGTTACAAGTAATTCAACAGCAATGTGAAGGACTGGCAGCATGACAAGACACATGGAAACTATGATTTGTTTTGTGTGAGGTTTTCATAAATTTTTTCTCACACATTTTTACTGTTGTATTGCTTAAAAGTAAATATGAACTTGTTTTCTTTGCAGTATTTGAGGTGTGAAAAAATGCAGAGCATCTTTTCTGGTCTTTTGACCTGTTTCTCCAGTTTTCATTCTCTGCTAAATAAATGCAAATAGAAACAATCTTTTTATTTGAAATTTGGGAGAAATATTGTTAGTAGTGCACAGAAGGAAACTAAAAAGGTTAATTTTACTTAAACACATACCTATAAATAGTAAATGTAGAAAAACTGAAAATATATTTTTTTCCTGCCGCTGTATATGATAATTGTTTCATGTTTTGTGTATGTTTTAACCATTTGTTACGCTGTAGGATATGTACCAGCGCTGTGAGAAGATGAGACCCACTCTGTTCAGACTGGCCAGTGATACTGAGGACAATGATGAAGCTCTTGGTAAGTCAATTAAGTAAGTCAAGTAATTTTACACATACAGCCTTTTAGCTTTTTAACATGAACAGGCTAATGTGCTGATACTGTGTTGGATGTGTTTGTAGCGGAGATCTTACAGGCAAATGACAGTCTAACGCAGGTGATTAACCTGTACAGGCAGCTGGTAAAGGGGGAGGAGGTGAATGGAGACAGCTTACCAGGTACAGCACCCTAACGCATTTTCCATTTAAACTTATTGTGGTTTTCAGACCTGAAGACGATTTGCTTAAATACATTTTTCTTATTATTAAGTTGTTGCTGATCCGAGCGCAATTGCTGTGTTTATGTTCCTGTGAATTGGAGCTCATTAAAGGGGTCAAAGGACACATCTAAAACGAACATTATCAGGTTTTTTTTAGATGTGATGCAATGTATATGCACGATTTAAGGTTGAAAAACGCATGCATGTTTGTATCTCTTCTTTGCCCCGCCTCTCTGTAACGCACAGATTTTTTACGAGGTGTGCTATGATTGGCCAGTTAACCAGTGCGCAATGATTGGTCGAATACTGCAAGTGCGTGATGGAAATGTAATGCCTCTTACCATATTTGGAACATCAGGTTCCAAAGCAATTGTACTGACAGGAACGGACACCTTACTTGCGTATACATTTGGGCGGTCTTAGTCAACTCATACCACAAACTGATGTAGATTTGTGGGGGTGTGGTTACACAAGGCGTTTTTTATGGAAGCATATGTGGTGCATAATTCAATTTGCAATGTAATATGCAAAATGGTAATGCAGTATGTAAATTGACAATGCAATTGTGTATCTAAATATACATTTCAAATAACGTATGTGCAACATTAAGTGCAAAATGAAAATAAAAATTCATCCATCCATCCATCCATCTTCTTCCGCTTATCCGGGGCCGGGTCGCGGGGGCAACAGTCTAAGCAGGGACGCCCAGACTTCCCTCTCCCTAGACACTTCCTCCAGCTCTTCCGGGGACACACCGAGGCGTTCCCAGGCCAGCCGGGAGACATAGTCCCTCCAGCGTGTCCTAGGTCTTCCCCGGGGTCTCCTCCCGGTGGGACATGCCCGGAACACCTTCCCGGGAAGGCGTCCAGGGGGCATCCGGAAAAGATGCCCGAGCCACCTCAGCTGGCCCCTCTCGATGTGGAGGAGCAGCGGATCTACTCTGAGCTCCTCCCGAGTGACCGAGCTTCTCACCCTATCTCTAAGGGATCGCCCAGCCACCCTGCGGAGAAAGCTCATTTCGGCCGCCTGTATCCGGGATCTTGTCCTTTCGGTCATGACCCACAGCTCATGACCATAGGTGAGAGTAGGAACGTAGATTGACCGGTAAATCGAGAGCTTCGCCTTGCGGCTCAGCTCCTTTTTCACCACGACAGACCGGTACAGCGACCGCATTACTGCAGAAGCTGCACCGATCCGTCTGTCAATCTCCCGTTCCATCCTTCCCTCACTCGTGAACAAGACCCCCAGATACTTGAACTCCTCCACTTGAGGAAGGAACTCTCCACCTACCCGAAGTGAGCAAGCCACCCTTTTCCGACTGAGAACCATGGCCTCAGATTTGGAGGTGCTGATTCTCATCCCAGCCGCTTCACACCGGCTGCAAACCGTCCCAGTGCATGCTGAAGGTCCTGGTCTGATGGGGCCAGCACGACGACATCATCCGCAAAGAGCAGAGATGATATCGTGTGGTCCCCAAACCCGACGCCCTCCGGCCCCTGGCTGCGCCTAGAAATTCTGTCCATAAAAGTTATGAACAGAACCGGCGACAAAGGGCAGCCCTGCCGGAGTCCAACATGCACCGGAAAAAGTCTGACTTACTGCCGGCAATGCGAACCAAGCTCCTGCTCCGGTCGTACAGGGACCGGATAGCCCTTATCAAAGGGTCCCGAATCCCATACTCCCGAGCACCCTCCACAAGATCCCGCGAGGGACACAGTCGAATGCCTTCTCCAAATCCACAAAACACATGTGGATTGGTTGGGCAAACTCCCATGAACCCTCCAGCACCCTGGAGAGGGTATAGAGCTGGTCCAGTGTTTCCACGACCGGGACGGAAACCACACTGTTCCTCCTGAATCCGAGGTTCTACCATCGGCCGGATTCTCCTCTCCAGTACCCTGGCATAGACTTTCCCGGGGAGGCTGAGAAGTGTGATCCCCCGATAGTTGGAGCACACTCTCCGGTCCCCCTTCTTAAAAGAGGGACCACCACCCGGTCTGCCAGTCCAAGGGAACTGTCCCCGACCGCCACGCGATGCTGCAGAGGCGTGTCAGCCAAGACAGCCCACAACATCCAGAGACTTGAGGTACTCAGGGCGGATCTCGTCCACCCCCGGTGCCCTGCCACCGAGGAGTTTCTTGACTACCCTCGGTGACTTCAGCCCGGGTGATGGGCGAGTCCGCCTCCGAGCCCTCGGCCTCTGCTTCCTCAATGGAAGACGTGCCGGCGGGATTGAGGAGATCCTCGAAGTATTCCTTCCACCGCCCGATGATATCCCCGGTCGAGGTCAACAGCCGCCCCCCTCCACTGTAACAGCGTTGGTTGGGCACTGCTTACCCCTCCTGAGGCGCCGGACGGTTTGCCAGAATCTCTTCGAGGCCGACCGATAGTCCTTCTCCATGGCCTCCCCGAACTCCTCCCAGGCCCGAGTTTTTGCCTCCCCAACCACCCGGACTGCAGTCCGCTTGGCCTGTCGGTACCTGTCAGCTGCCTCGGGAGTCCCACAAGCCAGCCAGGCCCGATAGGACTTCTTCTTCAGCTTGACGGCATCCCTTACTTCCGGTGTCCACCACCGGGTTCGAGGATTGCCGCCTCGACAGGCACCGGAGACCTTACGGCCACAGCTCCGAGTGGCCGCGTTGACAATGGAGGTGGAGAACATGGTCCACTCGGACTCAATGTCTCCAGACTCCCTCGGGAATAAAAATTCAATTATATCAATTACATTTGTCAATTCCTACACTAGTTTTAATAAGTTATTTAAATGGATATTTTTAACGCTATTTAAGTTGCAAAATGAAAATGAAAATGCATTCCCCGGATTGATTATATATGTTTAAGATAGTCAAGCAAAACTGTAGCAAAAAGAAAATTCTAATGTCATTTTCCCTTAATGCATTAACATTAACAGGTTAAACATTTGGGATTGCATTTTCATTTACACACAGCGCGTTGAGTGTTGCAAAATTCAATGTGGACTTGAAAATGCATTTCGAGCTGACCACGCCCCCTCCCCGCCACAGCGTCATTGCGTAAAGGCGGAGCCAGCATCGCTAGTTACGTGTATGGATGTGCGGCTGCAAAGCTGATAAAAACATTAAATTGCATGCAGACGAATTGGAGCACAAAGAAAAAATTACTTGGGTTTTTTTTTAAGATTAGTACGTCTCTGTAGACGACAGAACTAGTAGCTACATTGCTAGAATTTTCTGCCTTATCAAGCGGTGAGCTCGCCTGTTGAATGTCTCATAATCACTAAACTTTCTCATACGCGTTTTCATCATGAACACATTCAGTATTTTGATAACTGTCTTTTTTGTCACAATATCTTCATACAATTGTTCAGAAATGGTCGTTTTGTGAGACCACTGTTCAGTAACTGTACAGTACAATCAGAAACGCGATATATCCACGTGAAGGGGAGAGATTATGCGCAAATATACATAAACATTGCCAAAGTGGAGATCTGCCCTTACGAAAATTAATCTTGGTTTCTAATTCATCCGTATGCTGCAGTTTGGACTGTGACAGATCCAAGTATTACTCGATTCCTGAAGTTAAGGAAACGTTGCACCACAAAAACAGTCAATGTCTTAACATAATCATTCAGAAACAAAGACAACAAATACTGAACGTGTTTATGATGAAAACGTGTATGTGCAAGCGATTTAACGCTTTTATTATCTCTGCAGTCGAACATGTTTTCAACGCCTCAAAACAACACACGTAACTAGCGATGCTGGCTCCGCCTTTACGCAATGACGCTGTGGCGGGGAGGGGGCGTGGTCAGCTCGAAATGCATTTTCAAGTCCACATTGAATTTTGCAACACTCAACGCGCTGTGTGTAAATGAAAATGCAATCCCAAATGTTTAACCTGTTAATGTTAATGCATTAAGGGAAAATGACATTAGAATTTTCTTTTTGCTACAGTTTTGCTTGACTATCTTAAACATATATAATCAATCCGGGGAATGCATTTTCATTTTCATTTTGCAACTTAAATAGCGTTAAAAATATCCATTTAAATAACTTATTAAAACTAGTGTAGGAATTGACAAATGTAATTGATATAATTGAATTTTTATTTTCATTTTGCACATAATGTTGCACATACGTTATTTGAAATGTATATTTAGATACACAATTGCATTGTCAATTTACATACTGCATTGCCATTTTGCATATTACATTGCAAATTGAATTTTGCACCACATATGCTTCCATAGTTTTTAGGCAGGTCTTGGTGAGCATTCACTTTTAGATAGAATGCAACTATTGTTTCAACACTTAAATTTTTGCAATTTTACGTGTCTAATACATGCATAGGCAATTTATAACACACCAAAGACACAGAAAAACACATATTCGCGTCTTATGACCCCTTTAATGGTTATTATTTAGGCTAACTGGATTCTTAAGTTTGTTTGCATAATCTTTGTGTTGAAAGGCAGCAGTAATACTCTGTTGGACCTCGTTGGATTGGACACTTCACCTTCGGCTCAGTCTTTTACTGAATTTCCCTCTCAGATGTTACATTTACAGGAGATGGGTGCCAGTCTGCTGGATGATGAGCTCATGTCCCTGGGTGAGAGCTTAAATTTATAACTGAAACTAAGACAAACAACAAATTTTGAATCACCTTGACCTGTAAGAATTTAAAAAAAATCAAGCATGTACAGAACTGTGCAAAACTCTTCAGCACAATAGTATTTTCACCCCAAGAGATGGTTTTAAGCCACATATTTATATCTTTTGATGTATTGTGTCAGTAGGAAATATAAGTTTACATTTCTGTCTATCTGGTCTCACCATCATCGTGTCTGTCTATTATTACTTGAATCAAGAGACAGACTAAATTTAGAAGAACAATGGCAGTGTCTTCAAGACCCTTGAAGAAACATACCTGCAAAGCTGCAGTACTGTAAAGGTTCTTGACAATTACTGAAAATAACCCACACTACAACCAAAGACAAAAAAACAAATATTTTTGCACAACTGCTAAGAAACAAAAGTTATTGATATGATTTAATTGTTGGTCAGAAATATGTTATTTAATATAATTTTGAGTCGTGCCCACTATATGATTTTAGGAATCTTAGATAGTGCAAATTATAATTTGCAGTTGATCTGTTAAGGTATACGTTTGCTGAGCCCTTAATATGATGGAAAGAAAAAGTGACCTGACACTACATTTTTTAAAGGAAGTCCATGCTCATGTTCATTTGTTTCTCTATTAGGCTTGACTGAGGTTAATTCTAATTTGGCGCCTTCTCAATCTGGAGACAGTATGACATGGAATACATTTCAGGTATGCATTTTATGGGCCAGATTTTTGTCTTCTGATCATGTGATGAAGAGCATGTCTGTTTAAGATTTGTGCAGTTGTCTCTGCCCACATTAACCTTTTTTTTTAGTCATCAGAGTCTGTGAACACACCTGTTCCACCGATCCTAGCAACGGCAGTGCCATATGCCGCTAAGACATCCAATAACGCCTTAGATGATTTAGACCTGTTGGGTAAGACCCTGCTGCAGCAGTCTTTACCCCCAGAGAGTCTTCAGGTGAAATGGTAAATGTATAACTAGTTGAGCTATCCAAACTATGTCTTACGGCTGTGACACAATAAACCAATATCAAGAACTAGCAGAATGACCCGCTTTACATTACAAGACTTCTGCAATAGTTCACCCAAACATAAAAACGGACATTATTTATTCACCCTCATGTTTTTAAAAACCTTTATATGACTCTTTCTGTGGAACACAAAATAAGTTATTTTGAGCAATGTCACAGTGGTTTTGTGTCCATGCAGTGGAAGGTCATGGGGGTCAGTGTTGTTAAGGTATCAATGTTCTTAAAATATCTTCTTTTGTGTTCTGCAGAATAAAGTCATACAGAAATGACATGAAGAAGAAGAGACAAATGAGTAAAGAAAAAAAAAATTTCATTTTCATTTTTGGCCGAACTATCCCTTTAACCAGGTTTAGTTAAAACTGACCAGGTCAGGCTAGTGCCAATAGTGCGGATCAACATTGGCCAACTGCTGGTTTGGTGTGTCACGACCATTTTAAATGATTGGAAAATGTTTAAATGATTACCTCTTTCAAGTACATCTAAACTCACTCTTTAATGCAAATAGGCTAGTTAATATTTACATGTTTAAAATATAAGTAATATGTAAACTTGTTCATTTTTCATCAGGGACAAATTTCAGCCTCATACCAAACCCACACTTCGAGACCTTCAGATCAAGTCTGCAACCACTCCTAGCCCAGAGCTGACCTTCTCCTCTGAGCCGGGAGCTCTTCTGAATTTACAGCCCACAGCAGGCGTCGCTACAGCCTCTACCCCTCAGGATGACTTACTAGCAAATATGACTGTTCCCCTGGAAACTATTACACCCAGTAAGAATAAGTAACGTCCTTCGGTTGTGCTGATTGTATGTTAAATAATAATTTTCATGGATTAAACTTGTAATCTCTACACACATTTTGAGTTGAAATATGTGGAGCTAGTTTTTCTTACTTCAAATCTTGTTTCAATTCTTGTTTTCTTTCTGTGACCTTACAGGTAGCATGTTGCCTTTGACAATCTTTGATAAACACAGCCTACGGGTTTTGTTCCATTTTGCAAGAAGCTCTCCATCACCTCGGTCGGATGTTTTGGTGGTGATCCTCTCTATGTTGTCCTCTGCTCCCGTGCCCATCGCAAACATACGATTCCAGGCTGCTGTTCCTAAGGTAACTCCAGCTTATACATTTGTGCGTTCTTGGCGAATCTCTGTTTCATCTTTTATGGAGGCTTTATTGCATGTGTGGTTGCAGACAATGAGAGTGAAGCTCCAGCCACCATCAGGATCAGATTTACCTGCCTTCAATCCTTTACTGCCCCCTGCTGCCATTACACAAGTTCTTCTGTTAGCCAACCCTCACAAGGTAAACAAAACATCAAAACTCAAAGTTCAGGACTAACTGGCATTTTTTGGGAAATTATCAATGTTCTTATTTGATATTTTGGTTTTAGGAGAAGGTGCGGTTGCGATACAAATTGACATTTGAATTAGGAGAAGAATCACACGACGAGAGTGGTGACGTAGAGCAATTCCCGCCACAAGAGTCTTGGATGAACCTTTAGAGGACAAAAAACTGCTTTCCTGCTAGTGACCTGTCTGCTACCCAGTGGCAGTTAACAACCAGACTCGACACTGATTCATCCGTGCATTTGTTTTCTGATCTGTGAAGCCTTTTTGTGGAAGCATTGTGTGTTTGCCTTTAGAGAGAAGGGTTTTCTTATCATTTATGTTATTTCTTTAAGAATATATAATGAAGTGAAGGTTTTAGCCAGATTTAATGAGGGTTTCATGCCTATACATTTTCTGCAATCATTGTTTTCATTTTCAGATGTTGATTAATACTTTTTTCACTTGCACTTTTCTCTTGCCAAGTATGTTCTTTTTGATTTGTTGTATTGTCAGTCTGCATGTGGTTTTGTTAGTAATATACCAAACTAAGAAAATCAATTTCTTAGCAATAAATCCAAATTGAAATGATAAATATTACACTTAAACAGCCCCTTTTATCGTTTATTATGATAGTTGTTAAACTCACAATTCTCAGCCTGTGCACTGTCCTGCTCTTGAACGTCTACCCGGAAGTCTTGTTGAAATGTACCATACGTGCCTAATCAGAAAATTATTTTTTTCATGCTTGTGAATATAGATATTTTGTGTTTTCTGTCGTTTCACACTTTTTTTGGTTTGTTTTGGATGAGAGCTTTTTAAATGTCTCGGGATCCACACTAAATTTCAGATCTTCCTTTCGATCTAGAAACTGTTCTAGAAATGATCTATTTTACCCTTGCTACCCCTAAATGATGTTAGACAATTAGTAAAATGGCATTTTGGTAATGTTCACCACATGCCCCAATACTGAGCAATTTAAGAAAATTTACCAATTTGGGGTACACTTGTGTTGCCCTGTACAGCTTAAGGTCTATATAAACCTTTTTTGCATTCCAAAAAGTATCCCTACAATTGGTTTTCACTTGACAACGTGTAAATGATATCAGTGTTGAAGCTGTACGTTATCCAAAAACAGACTAAACATATGGAGAAGTGAAAGTAGTGCAAATATGTATTTAAATTAAATAAAGTTACTCTTTTTCTCTGGGGTTAACATTTTCAATCTTATTTTTCTTTTATTAGCAGTGGTACATGGTAAGAGAGATTTGACTCAAGTCTTTATTAAAATCTGTGAAACAAAGTAAGTGTATAAAACATTGTTGACAGTGACACCTATTAAAATATTCAGCTCACACTTATTACTTATAACTAAGTGCTAGAAGAATAACTATCATGTAATACACCATTTCTAATTCCCTCATGTAAATTGAATGTAACACATTAAACATTGACGTTTTTAAAATTTACATACACAACGTATTGTCTGTAATCAAACAGAATGTTAACTCCTTTATTCTGGAAAATACAAAAACAATCATATCTATAGATTATTGATGTGGCGAATAAAAATAAAATTATAGAATAAGTAGCATTTATCTCTCTAGATCTATAGCTTGATAAACTGTTAAGCCATAATTAACTACAGCAAGCAACAATGAATAAAAGAGTACAGGATATATTAAGCAACTACTTTCAATTACTCGATTGATAGAAACAAGGTTATTGTTCCAGAAACAATTCTGAAAAGACAGCAATGGATTTTATTTTCGGACATTGGAAGATGGGGGTGGTGGGTGGGAAAATGGATATTGCCCTGGGCCAGTGAAGCCCATCATGGGTTGTGGCAGAGGAGGGAACTGCTGTGCCATGAGTGGTAGTGGACCTGGTCCAGGCTGAGGAGTGGTTGGAGGAGGCTGTACAAATGGTCCCGGAGGAGGTCCAGGTTTATCTTGCCCTCTTCCGCTACTAGGCCCGTCTGACTGGGTGCTGCCCCCTCTGGAGTCATACTGCCCCTCTCCTCTGTAGCCCTGGTATTGGTCACCTCCACCTGCGTTGTAGGAAGATCCCGAGTTGTAGTTGTTTCGCCCATCTCTGCTGTGATCTTTGTAAGACAATGAGCGGTCATTGCGTCCACCTGACCACCCATCGTGACCAAAGCTATTTTTGCCGTTTCCTTGTTGGAACCGGGTGCAGGGCACAAGCGGCGATCGCATTCATCCTGGTACAATACGTTGGGGTTGTTTGAGCTTGAGTTGCGGTAACGTGTCCGTCCACCTATGAATGAAACAAAGTTGTGTATCTACCTTCATGTAATCTTACATTCTGTTTACTGAATTATTGGTATTAAAACAATACAGCCATGTCTCTGATATGTGTTCGACCACTTTCTCTTCGACTCCCAAGGCACATCTCTCCAATCCTGAAGATGAGGTGCATTATGGCTACAGATGATCATAAAACTCTCACCTCCACTCTCACGGCTCGTGTCCACCAGCTGCAGTAGTTTGGGGTTGATGGCTTGCCTGGCCTCTTCTAGAACCCGCACCAGGTCTCGAGCCTGCCGCAGGTTTCCAGGCGTGAAAAAGGTGTAGGCTGTGCCTTTGTTTGTACTGCGGGCCGTGCGCCCAATGCGATGAACGTAATTCTCTGATGAATTTGGATAGTCGTAGTTGATGACAAACTTGACATCCTCCACATCTTCATGGTGCAGCCATATAGAGATGGAGCAAAAAGAAATACTAATTAAAGAACTAATAGAATTGCGTTAACTAGTTGACTTAGACAGCAACTGAAACTTTAAACACCCTGTGTCCTAGATTAGCACAATTTCAAGGATTTTACATTCCTGGCTATCTGTCCACCATAGGCTGAGAGCCAAAGCTTACTACACAGAACATTAAAAAATAAATAAATAAGTTTTGGAGTGGCATTCCCCAGAAATGGCCAGGAACTTGTACTGTAAATGCATCAGAGCAACAAAGTTTGAAGCTGGTGTAGTCCATAAGGACATGCACAGCTGGAGGCCACACCAGATATTGACTCTTACTTTTCTGTGCTGTTCGGTTTTTTACAGTAGTGGTAGACTTGCTCTACTATTGTGTGTGTAAGACAATTTTACCAGTGACAGAAACGGATCATACCAGACATCAATAGTGTTACCACAAAACATATTGTAGGATAGTAGATTTCATTCATGTTGGTGGTTTTCATTTTGATGCAGCGGACTGGCATCAGGGTTTATTCAAGCCTCTAGCAGGTCCATTGGCTCACTGTGACATGGAAAATCAATCAGAGCCAATCGATAAAAAATTTCATATAAGGTCAGGGTATCAGACCCGGTGGAGACATGCAATGCAGGCTCTATGGTCTACATCAGGGTTGCTCAATCCTGCTCCTGGAAGGTCAGTGTGTTACAAAGTTTAGCCCCCAATCATACACAACTGTATTCCGGATTACTTGGAAAAAATAATAGGTGAGTTTGATTAGGGTTGGAGCCAGAACCAGTACGGGGCCACCAGTATGACAGACACCCGCTCCGTTTGGATGTTGCTCAGAACCAAAGGTAAGATGGCTGAGTAAGCGTGTAAGACCCCACTTCCCATGGGGAAATTCCTTCCCTTGACAGGATATCCACGCCACAGCTGAGGTGGCCAGGTACACATACTGCTCTGATCAAGAAGGCAAAAGAGCAGCAACATGTACAGAGTAGAGGGGCTTAAACAAAGCATGTTTGCCACTAGATAAGGATATGTTATGTACAGCTCTGATGTGCTAATGCGCTTCTTATTTTAAGCAGTTAAATGCAATGGTTCATTTTTGTCTCGCAGTACAGATGGAATGAATTCGAGGTAATGTGGCCAGATCCACGAAACTGTTCTTAAGACAAAATATGATATTGTTCTTAAGATAAATTATAAAAAAAATCATTTTTTAGAAGTTCTTAAATATTTTCTTAAGAACATTCATCTTCATTTTTTCATAAGAATAAAACGACATATGCTTTGAAAATCCATCTTGAGAAAAACAATTCTTAGTTCACCCAATTTAAATTCTGTCATCATTTACTCAACTTCGAGTCGTTCCAAATCTGTATACATTTCTTTGTTCTGATAAACACAGAGAAAGACATTTGGAAGAATGCTCGTCACCAAACAGTTCTTGGACCCCGTTGACTACCATAGTGGGAAAAATTACTTTAAAATGTTTTGTTTTGTTGAACAGTTCTGGGGCACTTTTGACTACCATTGTAATTTTTTCATTTTCTATGGTAGTTGAAACTTATACAGGTAGAGAGACACCGTTTCTACACCGGATGCGGCGGGATGCGACAAGAGACAATAGAACGAATTAGAACCCATAATAATTGTAAAATTTGTCCACACCGTACAAGGTGCGATGCGGCCCCCGTTTATTTCCACCGTATAAAAATGAAGCCAAAATGTCAGAGAAATGGCCGCTGACAAAGACGTCATTCAAAGCCAGAGTCTCGCAGTAGTGACTGCGAGGTCCACCCATATTCCCCGATGATTGTAAATGAAGAAATCAGTTCATACAGTATATACATGTATACATTATCCCGCAGCCACAAATATAGAAATTTAACCGGTTTACCAAATTTACCAACATAAATATGATTACATTTGCCATGCTGATGTGAAACTCAAGCTAAACGTCCAAAAGTTTTAAAATGTCATTTTTTTTATAAAACTATTACTTACCTGTCATGAAGACACATTACATGTACAGTACACTAAACACAATATAAAGCTATATAAAGTTAGAAATATAAAGTTTCCCCAACAAAGTCCTGTAACTAGCTGTCAATGAGTATCAACAACATGATTCTGTAAACCGCGCCTGAGTGTTGTTTGGGAGTGTTATTGAGCATTGGGATATTTGTTGGTCCGTCTCCTTTTGGATAATTACAGTCAATTTTATTCTATAAACCTAAAGAGAGGTGCAGTGTGCTAACAATAAAGCAGTCATAATGTATATGATAGTAAACAAATATTCCACAGCACTTACCACACAAGTTCAATCATGATTAAAGGGGTCAAGACATGAAAAATAACTTTTTAGTTTCAGAATTCAAAACTTCTCAAACGTTATGAGCATTTGATTGAGATGATGATGTACCATTTAACTCACCAACATCAATTCTTTACTGGCTGTGGAAACCCACACCACTCTACTTATGAATGATTTCAACATAAGGAAAGCATTTGGAATTATTTTTTCATAATTTCCTGTAGCTCAGTGGTAAGAGCATTGCGTTAAAGGTTGTCTGTTCGATCCCAGGGGATTGCACATACTTAGAAACAAGTGTATAGGATAATGCAATGTAAGTCGCTTTGGATAAAAGCGTCTGCCAAATGCATAAATGTAAATTTTTGTGCCAAAAAAAAATGAATGAAAACCCATATTAAGCAAACTTAAAATGAAAAAAATAAACTCCATGGCAAAAATGTAACAAACTAATACGTTTTTTTCTTAACAGACTTTCTAAGACTTTGCAGACTTCTGGGAGCAAGTTTATTCTCCTCTGCAAATAAGAATTAACCAATAGCAACCTTAAATTGACAGTTGTCACACTACGGAAATTGTATTTGTGAAATGGGCAGCAACTAGGGCATGGCAATGTACTTACCCTAGATTAGGTTACTCTTGGCTGGGATCAGTCCTGGGTCCAGTGGAGCGGCCCAAGAGGAAGAGGTTAATGTGGGCTCACGCGATGAGATGCCCTCCCCTTCACCCTCGGCCCTGTCCCGGCAACGCCAGACGGGAGCAGAACCGGTTCTCTCTCTCTCGCTGGGTTGCAGGGCCTCCACAAACCGGACCAGACTGTATCCAGCACTTCTAACTGTTTATCTTTATTGTTCCTTGGGGGGATGCCCTGGCTCTATCTCACTGGAGTACTTGAGTCTTTACGTTCAACTGACAACATCCAGCACTTTAGCTTAGGTGATACTGCTACCCCTTAAAACAAAATAAACAGTTTTTCTCTTAGGGTAGAGGAGCAGCTGATGGATTCTATCCATATCAAGCCCTACGCTAACGTGTCATAGAGCTCTGGTTACATGGTAGAGTGAGGGCGCTGTACAAAATTAGCACAGCATGCCTGGGTTGCCAGTTAGGAAGTCAAAAATCCTGAAGGGGAAAAAAAGAAGAATCATAGTTTAAGACACTGGCATAACTAGCATAAAGGCTTTTTCCTCTCCATGTTACCACAGCTAATTAAAAAGGCACAATAAAACCTGACAAAAATATAAAAAAGCTAAATTACAGCTGCAAAAAGCAATTATGGGGTCAAGCACACCAACAGCAAAACATTTTGATGATGTTTTTTTTCTGGTCTTTTGGCACTATTAACTATTTATATTCCTAGTCATTGTATTGTCTGTCAACCATTTTGCTGTGGTGTCAAAAACCTGCTTTACAATTTTTTAGAAAGTAATTTTTTACCATTTAAAAAGTTCTGAAAAACCTTCTATTTTAATAAGCTATTATTGTGCCTTTTGTCTGATTTGCATACATATTTGCATATACTGTATCATTCAGAGACAAAAAGTGCTTACAGAAAGCTGATTAACATACGAGCCAACATAATATGGGTGGGCAAATAATGACACATTATTCTGTATCTTGTGAGCATCAAACATGAGAAACACCAAAACAACTATCCAAATCATTCACAACGTCTATTCTTTCAAATTTTACACTTGAGGAACTTTTCCCGATTTGTCTGAACCTGCTTGGACCCCAATAATTGCCACTTGCAGCTTTATTTATTTTTGGATATAAACATTTGAAGTGTGTTTTAGTTTAGCCTTTGTTGTTGAATCACAACAAATAACCTATGTGTACCTTTTATAAATGCAATTTTAGCAAAATGACAGAATAACCAGAAGTGCCAACATAAATGTAATAAACATAACCTATGCGTTTATAAAAAAGTAAAAGGATAAACTAGTTCTTTTTACACTAGTACTTTTAACAAGGCCTAAAGTACTTCACATGAAAAGCGTTCTCTTATAATAATTTTCTGTGGGAGGATAACGGTGTAAATATGTTGCACTTGCTGCTGTGTCTTTCAATATCACTGTCCCAATGCAATAAATTATGTTTAGTGTTTTGATGCACTTACTGCCTCAGATGTTGTTGTTTTAATGATGGACAAAACACAAATAGCCTACCTTTGCTGGTCAAAAACCTCCTAAATCCATCTGAACCATATGTTTTCTTAAAATCTTAATAATATAATGACACATGTCTGGCCATATTTACAAAATTTGATGAAACACTTTTAAAATAGTGTGTTTTTCTATTTCCTGAAAAGTAGCTTGGAGATAAGGGGTCTCTGCCTGACAGCAACAATATTTATCACGTCAGCAAAAATGTCCTGGACTACAAAAGATTCTGGGTTGTTTCAACCCTTGATTGGGTCAAATATAGAACTTTCTAGGTTAATTTATTCCAACAGTTAGGTTTGTCCATATCTGACCCCACCATGGGTTGAAACAACCCAGCACTTTTAGAGCGTGGAAAAGGTAACCCTCTATGGTATGGCCTGCAGGCAACATGACCAAGTCAGTTGGGTGTAACACAAAATGTATTAATAAAATTGTGACTTCATGATGAGAGAGGAACCAGCCAATAAGTCCCTAAAACACTGTATATTCTCTATAATGTTTTACTAGTAGTTGTTTTCAAGACTTTCATGAGTCACACACTTTTGCTGTGTGCAACATTTTGCTGTGTGAACACAAACCATTAGCCCATATTTCATGCATTTTGAATTAAAATAAAAGTAACACATCATAACACCTTAAGATATATTATAAGAATGTGCAAGTTACCCCCAAAGCAACATGGATCACACTAGGCTGAAACAAAGGTATTTGGTAGTGTAATTGTATTATATATACAATTATAATTTAATAATTTACAGTGGGCAGTATCAGTTCTAGGTCCATTTAAAGTGGCTGTTATTAAAAAATGAGACTTTAAGCTGTAAGTCTTATGTAAGCTGCTGGTTACTTTTAAGTGATTCTGGTTGACTAATTCAATGAAAACAGGGATTCAAGCTGATGAATAAATTTAGGATTGATTTATAATGAAAAGTTCACCCAAAATTGACTCCAGCCATCCTACAGAAGGTGTATGTACATGAAATATCTAATTGCGATATTGTTGACAGACATTGCGATTGGATTTGCGATTTAATGTTTCTAAATCAAGCTTCAACTCAATATTGTCAATAGTGTGCCGCACAGAATGGGTATAGTTACCCTGCTGAAAAAAACAATCAAAACCATTAGAGAAATTCTAATTGTTGCCATTAAAACCATTACAAAATTCATTTTTGCAGTTTTGGGTATTATTGATATAGGAATTACTGTTGTTCTATAGGTTACCAACTGTCAGATTGCACCACACCAATAGAATCCAAATACCAGTGTACACTATTATAGTTTTCATTTAAACAAATACAACGCCCATTATAACCCTTAAATCCATAAAATGTGCTATTGTATTAGTGAATTATTAAAATGGTAAACAGGTCACACAGTTTGATTTATTCCATTTTAAGTAGGCCAATTTGGGATTTTAAAAACAAGTACAAAATTTGCTGAATGTTTCATCTCATCCAAGTGAATTTAGTAAAGCAGTTAGATAGAATTTACATTTGTTTGAAATTTACGAATTGTTTGTCAAATTTAAAGGGCGAGACGCGGAAGACACGCCGCACAGGGCAGAGACCCCGAGGATGACAGCCTGTGTGTCCGCATGTCAAGTTTAAACGGGAGACGCCCAACCCAGGGCAGAGACTCACGAGTATCAGACTATCTCTCTTTCCCGCTTTCTGTTTTTTTATGACTACCGTTTACGCAGTTCGCAAGGGTAGTAACAGAGGTGCGCTCACTCAGTTGGTTAGCAAGAATGCCACTCAAAGCGGGCTTGGAAAAGACGCCTTTCTTTTTTTTTCACATCCCGTCCACATCGCAGGTTCTTGCGAGTAGCAAATCACAATGTCTCACATCGCTATTGCGATTCGATTTCGATTAATTGTAAAGCCCTACTTCCTTTTTTCAGATGGCATGAGGATGAGTAAATGATGGCTTTTATTTCTTTAAAACTGATTCACTGGTTCAAAGGCTTATGAGAGTGACTAATTCCTGATTCTGGCTACACTGATAATGCTGTTGAATGATGTTTGATAGATGTCCAACTAAAACACTACTACTTTTGCCTTGGCACAAAAAATTCAACAACACTCTAAATAAATTTGACTGTTTCCTAAATATGTTTCAGAGTAACTATATGCACATGTAAAATGTCAAAATATAAGAACATACCCAGTCCCCGTGAAGCAACATCAGTTGCGATCAGAATAGGCGCCTTTCCACTGCGGAACTCTGGAAACACACATAACACAACACACTATGATTTATCCAAAAATACCATGACAGCTTTCGATAAGACATGTCCCTGTATAGGTTTACCTGATAGTACCCAGTCTCTCTCTGGCTGGCTCTTGTCACCATGAATGCACATTGCAGGCCACCTGGATGAATTCAGAACACACGTTACAACAGGAATATATCTTAACATATATCATCTTAAAAGATTCTTTGAATAACAAACTTGATCACAAGCACTTACCAATCAGATTTATAAATATTTATATAGCTCTACATATACATACAGATTTGTCTCACCCGTCTCTTCGCATCCTGTGAGTTAGTTCATCACAACGTTTTTTCGTCTCAACAAAAATGATTGTTTTATTCTCTTTTTCAGCCATGATTTCCTCCATTAACTGAATCAACCTGGGAACACAAAAAGAGTAGCTTCTGATTATATATAGTAAAAGCGGTACAGTCATTTAAACTCGATACGACCACATTTTATGTTTATACATATAACTAGATTTTACAACATTAAAACCATTTGTGAAATTTATAGTTTTGTGTTTCATACTGAGAAGAAGGCTATACCCAGCCATATTACCCATACAGACAAAAAATCCCATTGGACTGTGTATATTGACCTAGCCACACCAACACAAACTATCGCACAGACCACTGCAAAACCTACAGCACACTGTGCTTGTATAAAACATTGAAACACTATTCATAGCTATTGTTATTCTTATTATCATAGAAATTAATTATCCACAGACACTGTAAAAAAAGACTAAAACCCATCAACCTGTCAATACCGATACATTCATATTCAAATTCACATTGGAGATGAGACTATGGAAAAACCAGCTCACTTGGTATCTTTTTCATTTTCCATGCAGACGTCCACTATCTGCAGGATGTTGTGGTTCGCGCTCAGTTCTAGAGCTCCTATGTTAATCTGGACATATTCGCGAAGAAAATCTTCAGCCAACTGACGCACCTCTTTAGGCCAGGTAGCACTCCACATCAGTGTCTGTCTGTCAGGCTGAAAAAAACCCAAACAGCTCCAAATTGAAATCATTTACCTTAATGAACAATTGAACAGTCATTCAGAATAACTTATTTCTAGTTTGGGGTCTAAATGTACCAGAAATAGTTCAATCAAAAATTCTCAGTTGTATTTGATGTTTTAAACATGTACAACAGTTCTGTCTGGTTCTCGAATCTGATGAGCTGAAAACTAGGGCTGGGGATCGATTCTGATGTTCCGATTCCATTCGGATTCACAAGCTCTCGATTTGATTTGATTCTCGATTCAAGACAATGATTACAGATTTAATACAAATCCTATAGATATTTCGAAAAAAGATCAGTAAACATCAGATTTTTTTCTATTTCTCGTTATTCTTTTCAGGCAGGATATCAAAAATGTTAAACACGAATCTCCACACAAACTCCCAAACTTCCTTCCAAGAGATGGAACTGATGTGAGATTTGACACTCTTCAGGCCTGTTGTGTTCATGTGATGTACACATACACATGAACTATCAGATATTGTGCTCAGGTAGAACATTACTCACTCTGATCTGTTCAAGTATTTTGCGAATTTGAGGTTCAAATCCCATGTCCAACATACGATCAGCCTCATCCAGGACCAGGTACGTGCAACGACGCAGGCTAGTTTTTCCTGCCTCCAGGAAGTCGATTAAACGACCAGGTGTGGCTATGCAAATTTCAACACCTGTATAAGATTAAGCAGACGTGTTTTAAATTGCAAACTTAAAGTGTTCTGTGCATGTAGAAAAGAACATGACCAAATACAATATACATTGTTGTTAGTGTTTGTAAACTCCCACCTCTTTCTAAATCTCTGATCTGTGGACCCTTTGGGGCTCCACCATACACACAGGTGCTTTTGATCTGAGATGTTTTGCCATATTCATAGGCCACCTGTTGCACCTGCTGGGCCAATTCACGTGTGGGTGCCAGCACAAGACACTAAACAAAACAGGGAACAGGAAAATCGAAGAATTAAAAGAATATACAAAATACTTTGGATTTATTCCGTTCCTAGAATGCATTGAAAAAAATACATAATGCTGAAAAAAGTACCACAAAACAAAGTGGCACTTCTTCATGTAAAAAAACATGGACAAACTTGTCAATCTTTCTTTAGTAATCCTAGTAGACTGGATTTCCTAACTTTAAAAAGCGACTGATCTTTTGGAGCTATTCCTGAACCTTTTTCAGGTGTGAGAAACCAATGCTAAATTAGTTGTATGACACCATAATTCTAATTGTGGTATAAGTAGTGCAGTTACTTACAATGGGACCATCGCCTCTCTCCAGGTAGGGTTGATGGTTAATGTGTACTATGGCAGGAAGGAGATACTGCAGACGAGAATGAGACACAGTAAACTTAAGACTTGTTATTTATGTTGGTTGTTATCTCTAGTTGTAGGTGCTGGGTCTCTTACAGCCAGCGTTTTTCCAGAGCCGGTTTGAGCAATGCCCACCATGTCTCTGCCACTGAGAGCTAGAGGAAAACCTTGAGCCTGGATAGCAGTGGGCTCCTTAAAATTCTGCTGCAACAGTCCGTCCATGACGTGTTCTTAAAAAACACCAGAAAATGTTCCATCAAGGGATTCAATTAATTTCATACAGATTTGTATTTACCACACAATTATTCCATAATACACATTTTTTGTGTGCTTTTTTGTAGTAACCAGTCTGGGCAGCTGGCATTCTTTTACAACACTAATTTGATCAATTTCATAGGCTGGCTTTATTTAACATTCAACATCTGCTATGTTACATTCATGCCAATACAACTCCTCAATGAAGTTCATCTATGCCAGTCATGAAGCTATTCATTATTAATGATGCTGCATGGTTTTATATTATGAAACATCCTAAGATATTTCAATTAAAGGGATAGTTCACCCAAAAAAATTATTATGTCATCATTTACTCACCTTCTAGCTATTCTAAATCTATATAAAGCTTATATGCAAACAGTTTTAGACCCCATTGACTACCGTAATGGCAAAAATTACCTTATAATTTCTTTGTTCTGTTGTACACAAATGAAGATATTTTGAAGAATGTAAGACAGCAAACAGTTCTGGGGCACTTTTGACTACCATTGTCATTTTTTCTACTATGGTAGTCGATGGGGTCCAAGTACTGTTTGGTTACAAACAATTATCTTTCTCTGTGTTCAACCAAATAAAGAAATGTATACAGAAACAACAACTCGAAGATGAATAATTCATGACAATTTTCATTTTGGGGTGAACAATCCCTTTAACGAAGGCATGTGGTTCCATTCATGACTGCAAGATCACCCAGTAGTTAAGAGAGGCTGAAGTGGTCACCGGTCACTAAAGTGTTTGTATCTGTGTTGTACAATTTTGAGGGAGGACATGGGTTGTGAGCTTTTGTAAATTTTTGAGAGCCTTCATGTGCCTCTATGCGGCTTTAACAGTCTGTTAATATATGTAAAGGCCACTACAGATTCCCTTCTGTTTATTTGGATTAGTAATGCCTTGTGTCTATTATTCTCAATTATTATATTATTTGAAGTGTAATTTCTGATCTGAAGAAATTGACATGAACAAGTGATAAAATGAAATAAGGGAAATAAGGAAATAAATATTGAAGATATACAAAATTAATGTATGTAACCCTTTTTTAAACAGACATGAATTAAAAACACTCACGAGGGAACTGAGCTTGACGGAAGCTGGTGACGGGCTTTGGGCAGCCCTTGCCTCTGACTGTGATCTCATTCCTCTTGCAAAATTCTTCAACATCATACTTTCAAATATAAAAAGATACATACAGTGCTATGGCTAAAGAATATTTTAGGAGTTTACAAACAATATGTGCACATGAAAGTTTAGCAAACAGACCCACAAAAGCAGTGTAAAACAGTTAAAAAGCATTACTGTACCCTTATGAAAGATATTATTATTTTGTTCTAATTGTTATAACAACATTTTTCTTTGTTTTTACAAATGATTATATAAATTGATTTGACAAAAATGGTGACGACAGAATAATAGAAAGATGTAAAGGTAGGTTATCACCTGACTCATGCGATGAACTTCTGGGTGTTCACTGTAGAAGTTCTTCTCAAACTTGGGCAGCTGGTCCAGGTCCCATTTCTTTTTTCTTAGCCGGTCTCCAAGATTCCCAAACTTCTTGGCAGGCGGTGGAACAGCTCGGGTGGAACCAAAGCGAGGCCTGTTAAAAAAATGACGGTCTCTAAGTTAACTGAGCTTTCTGCCAGTAGTGAGCAGTGTTCCATGAGAAATGTGTATGAACAACTAAAACTGAACCAATTACAAATATCTTATGTTGTCATATCTTACCCATATATTTGGGAGAAGGAGACTGTGTCCCCCCCAAATGTTTGAAGGTAATTTTGCACCCCGCAATGAAAATGATCCATGGTTTCATTATTGTTAAAGTGTAGTAACCATGATTTTTGACTTGTAAAACTATGGTTTTAATACATATACTATGATTATTGTAGCAAAAACAGGGTTAATTCGGGGTTACCATGTCTTTACTATTGAAACATTTTTTTAAATATTGGTAAAGGCCAATTACGTTTTCTAGCACAAATTAAAACAATCACACTTGTGTTATCTCCTATTTCTTCAAAAGTCTATGCACATGACAGTCAAGATGAAACTGCTTCAGTCTATCACTTAAAATGCTTCCACTGTAACTGAAATGATTAAAACTTAAAAAATAAAAGAGTGCCCACCCTCTGTCCCGTCCGCGGTCTCTCTCTCCATATGAAGATCTTCCTCTCATCTTCTTAACCTTGCACAAAAGAACGCTAAAAGTTTTGCAAAAACACTATAAGTCTACTCTGACAATCGTGGTAAAATGTTTATTACAATACTTTAAAAAGGATGCAGCTTTTATACAGCCCCAGGAAATCAGGCTCGACAATAAAACCTAAATAAACACGAGCTCTGTGTTGAAATAAATATTATGGTCAAGGCTTCTGGGTCCACCCTGAAAATGTCGTAGTATTTTGTACACAAAGTACGCAACGCAGAAAAAATATAGTGATTAATTCGCGGAAAAACGGAGGTTGTAGAAAAAGAAAATGAAGCAAACTGAACATGAAATATTTCATTTAGCTCAGGTTAAACATTATTGCGTAGCCTACTGGAAATATCGGTCCGTTCCAAAACAGTCCCAGCAAAACATCGTTTACCCACAATCGATTGTGATTGGTCAACAGCCAGCAGCAGTAAGAAAAGTATCACCTTCCACGTGACAGCGCAGTTCCGGATACGTAGTTGACGTTCCTGTAAACAAGTGACGTCTACGTGAAGTATGCGCGTTTTTGAAATTCTTATAAACTTCAAATGTAAATTTTCTAATAGCAAACCTATTTTTATAGTCTTTCAACAAGAGATAAAACTGTGTTTAAAAACAATTATGTTTTCTTCCAATATGAAAGCACAAAGAATTTGTAAAATATAAAAAATATAAAATATTATAAGCTTTTCAACCTATTTAATTAGTATTTTTTTTATTATTTGTGTAACTCCCTCTCCTGTTTTTGTCTTGTTTTATTATTATTCTTAATTTTTTTGTCTTGTCTTGTCTGTTTCGAGCCATGGTAATGTTTTATTTTCTCTCTTTTCATTAATCTAAGTGTTTCTTAATGTTAATTTCTGTTGTAACATTGTTTTGTTATAACAAAATGCTCAATAAAGCATTTAAAAATTAAAAAAAGTGCAGATGAAGAGCAGTTTATGAAAAAAAAAATCTTATAAACTTCTGGTTTTGAGGCCAAGGAACATAAGCCTTATTTTGATTATATTCTTATGATAGACCTATAAAGATGTGGGCTATTTAAGCTACACTAAATCATTAACATTATTGTCTTTCTTCTGCCTTCACGTTAAAGCCCCCTTTGTAAAGAATTTATAAGGGTGTTCATTAGGGACTATTCATTAATTTACAAATGAATTATTAAAAGGCAGTTTATAAATATAGCCTAGACGTCCATTTCGGGTCTGTTAAGTTATAAAAACTAAATATATACTCATCCTAATTCATATTCATATTATATTATATTTAATTTCATTTAAAACTACTCGAATGTTATTGATTCGTTTCAGAGATCTACCAGAAGTAAGTTTGGGCCACATACAGTAACGTTTGTTTACGCTGGATTTCCACTGAAGCAGTCTATATAATTAATACTAAAATAAAAAGCTGACGTAAATTAGTATGCTATTACTATTTATTAATGCCTAATAAAGATGCTAATTTATTATTGTGAGTGTAAAGTTTTAACAAACTGAAGTAGGAGGCACATTTGTCTAAAATCTAGTTACTGGACTTTTCTAAAAAAAAAAGGTAATGACTTGGATTAATTTTAAGGTAAATAATAATGTATTATGTCATAAAAGTAAAATCTTTGTATTTATCAAAAGAATGACTATGCATTTTAGGTCAATTAGGTTTAATTTAACATGCAAAAAGGAACTAAATATGTGCTTTATCAACAAATAGTCTTTACAGTGTATGCCACAATGATAAGTGAACTAATAATTAACAGGGTAACTAATGAGTTGAGCATGAATGATGAACTCTATCTTTTTATGAAAGGACATCAAACCCCATTTATAACTGTATTTTCTTCAGAACATGAACAGCCAAATCTTTATAAGGAAAATATAGTCAGAGACCAACAAATTAAATACAAAATGACTTGAGGCCTAATGACATTAGGAAGAACATTACATTTCTCCAAATAAACACATTTGCTGCAACTTGTCTTTCAGCCCTTTCACAGACTTTTGTCCTCCATATCCTCTTTTTTGGATTCAGTTTCTTTGTGAGGCTTTTTCACATCTCCAGTAGTGGTGCCAAAAATTAACCCTGTGCGCTGGAGCACAAAAACACCTGCACGCAAGCCGCCCACATTCACCCATGTGTGTGGCATCTCCGCCACAGCTCACCCATCTGCATGATTGCCTGCAAAAGAAAGAAAGTTAGAATAGAATGTATGTATATTACATATATTTGGAAACTATAAATGTCAATATATGTTGTAACTTCATACAAGGCACGACTTAAAAAAAGAAAATTCTTTCTTCATTTGTTCACCCACAGATTGTTTCAAACCTATATAAATCTCTTTGTTCTGCTAAACAGGAAAAATGTCAGTTACCGAGCAGATCTCATCCCCCATTTACTGCCATAGTAGGGAAAATAAATACTATGGGAGTCAACTGGGGACGAGATCTGCTCGGTTGCTGACATTCTTCCAAATATCTTCCTTTATGTTTAGCAGAACAAAGAAATGTATGCAGGTTTGGAACAATCTGAGGGTGAGTAAATGATGACAGAATTTTCCTTTTTTGATGAAGTGTTTAAAGAACTGTGAATGAAAATGAAGTCACCTTTGTGAAACACTTTTTGTCCTGGGTCAGTAGAACAGCTCTCCCTGTATCAGGTTTACAAACTCGAGCCATTTCCCGAAGACATAAAGGGTATAAATCCCAGTTCTTCTTCCTGGAACCCATTCTTTAAAGCACATGCACACATATCACAAACTGTTTAATATATAAACACCAAATCTAAAAAACTGTAAAGAAAAAGGCTATCTTAATTTCACACAATACCTCTTTCCAAATGGCATGTCAGTAATGATGATATCCACTGAACTGTTCCTCACGGACAGATTGCACAAGTCCCACTGAATTATGTCTATGGGCAAGCCTGAAGAGCTAATGGAAAAAAAACTGTGTAAACTGTCATGTTTATATACACTACTAAAATGATTTTTAGACTAGTATAAGGTGTTTATACATTTTAAAGTAGTGTCTAGAAGTGGTTCTCAAACTTTTTCACATGACATCAAAACCACCAATACTGTATGTGAACCACTGGTATACAGAGTATACACTTTCTCTACACTTTGTTATTGGCTACAGCACCTTTAGAAATGTTTAGCATCTTATATTCAACTTTTTTTTAGTCTTTAATTAACCCTTGAGGAATGTGCACAGTTATTGCCTTTCAAATTACACAAAACATTAAATTCTTTGACTGACATCCATGTTAGACAAGAGCCTCACCTTCTTTCAACGGGTCGATTCTTTAGAAGATGCTTGACATTATTGACTGTTCTGTTGATTGCAATGCCATTGTTATCCCCTGCTAAAAAGAATGAATTTTGCCACTCCAAGGCACCCTGATCAAACAAATATAAAAAAAACAATGCACCAACTACAGTACATATATTCAAAATTCAAACAATAATTCTACTAACCTCTAAAGGTATAGCTCCAGAGCCGCACATGGGATCTAAGATCACGTCTGATGGTTGTGGCTTGCAAAGTCTATAATGAATACAGTTATCATATTAGTCCTAAATATTATTTCAATTTTCCTAAATGAATTGTCCTTTGTGATTCATAAATGTGTATAAATCTTCAGGTGCCGGTGTTGTAACTTAAAGGACCAGTGTGTAATTTTTGGAGGGTCTATTGACGGAAATGCTATTTAATATATAGTACATAACTGTGTTCGTGTATAAACTATAAAGAGCAACATAATGAAGCGTTAAGTTTTTATGACCTCAGAATGAGCTATTTCTATCTACATACACCGCAGGTCCCTTGCATGGAATTTGCCATTTTGTGTCTGCCTCTGTAGTGTTGGAAAGGGAGGTGTGGAGTGAGCCGTTGGTTGCAATTCGCAACCTCAGCGCTAGATGCCGCTAGATTTTACTGACTGGCAGATACAGTCAACACAACAACAATCTCTGCGGCTCCCAACAATATATTGAGGTCTTATGAAGCTAACTGATTGATTGGTCCTAAATATTTCATCTACTTTGACATACAGTAGCATTAGCTTATGTACGTGCATCAAACAGTTTAGTCTTGTTTGTGTGACATTCACATCTTAAAGGGGTCATATGACGCGATTTAGTGTTTTCCTGTATATTTGGTGTGTTGGAAGTTGTTCATGTATATAATATACATGTAAAATTGCAAAAATTGAAGTCCCAAACCAAAAGATATGTTCTACTTAAAAGCGGAGGCTCATCCAGACCTGCCTAAAATGCCTCATTTAAACACACCCCCACAAATCTACGTCAGTGTGTGGGAAGCTTTGCTTAACATCGCCCAAATGTAATTTTATTCAGACACTAATAGAAAAGTAGCTGCTTTTGGATCAGTAGATGCTGTACATTTACAGAAGATGGGTAACAGCACCTCCAAATGTATAACAGTGAAAACATAGATTGACCAAATTTTTGTGTCAATCGTTCGTTAAGTCGTTCTGGCGTTAATGTTCAGATTCATAAAAAATTTGTATTTTCATTATGTTAGTTGGTACCAGAAAAATTTACACCTGCTCCCTACCACATGTAAATGGTGCATAAAACATTCAAATGTTCTGTGTTCTTTTTGACAAATTGCTTACGCTGCATTTTGATGCACTGTGTATCATAATGATATTTCACGAGTTCCTTTGCCCTGCCATTTTTTTTTCTTTATTTTTTACTCTTTAACTTCGGGTAAAATGCAGACCTCATCACTGTCCCTTTTAACACAGCTGTCCAATCACAGTGGAGGAGAGGCGGGACAAACAGTACATTGACCAACCATCACTTTGTTTAACACAACAAAGGAGAAGTTAACATAGCTGATTATTGCATTTTATTTTCATTAATAATCTTCAAAATAAGATACTTGTAACGTGTCGTGGATTTTCCTAATCATGGCAACGCGCAGTGCATCCAATGCGCTCTCAAGCACCACCAGCTGGTCATTTTCATAAGGTATTATTTCAGCTGGCTAAAAACGCTTTGTTGGACATACGTTTAATGTTAGGCATATAGCCTATTCATCTTTTATGCATTTATGCAATATAACGTGCAGAGGATTCCACCGCATTCCTAGATATGTAATTTGCGTAGCTGTAATTCATAGGGGATTATGCTAATTATGAATGAGCGTGCATTTACGAATGATGCAATTCATTAACATTCACATGTTTTAATATCAAATCTGATGTTTACGAAGTATTTGTGAATCCAGAGGAGAGTTTTCAGGAAGGTCCGTTTTACGCACAAATCACTCATATATTTACGAATGTTTCATGAACGAGACCCACTGTGTGTAGAATTTTGTAAAAACACCATAAGAACGGTAACTTTTTCCATTGAACATGTTCTGTGTCAAACATAGTTTCCAATCGATCCAGTAAAACTTACCTAAGCATGCCATAAGCCAGCGTAGGCCGTAGTGTGGTGGGGCCAAAGTGAGTGATGTGTCTCCTGTGCAGACTCACTTCTGTGAGGGCAATACCAATTACAACCTCCTCATTATGAATGTTTAACAACACCTGAAAAAAAAAACACATTTGTTATAAGAACTTTATTCGAGAATTGAGAAAATTTCCAACCCTGCTCCTGGGGCAACTTCAAATGTGATCATGCTACAACAAAGAAAAAGGTCTAAATTTTGTTGCACATCCTTACCTCAATATCAAATTTAGTCATATCTGCTTTCCAATGAAAGAGATCTTGTACTCCTCCTCCAAAGTCTCGTGCAGCATCATTTGAGGAGAAGCAATGGTTGTCTCCAGCTCTGTTGCATGTTACTCGAAACTTTAAAGGCAATGGCTCCTGATCTTCAGATAGCTTTTCTGTCTGTGGGCCAGTTTCTGGATGAGAAACATCTGTTTGGCTCTTCACCTGTAAAGCTTCAAGATCTTCCGACAGACTTGTTGGATCTGATGGGACCGTCTCAGTACTACTTTTGGTGCTAACGTTGCCAGAATGATCAGATTTTTTGGAGTTGGTTCCTTTACGACGACCTTTCTTTTTCTTCAAAGAGTTGTTCATCTTCCAGACTTCTAAGGCACTGGTCCAAGACAGCTTGGCGGCCAACTCTTGCAGGTCTAACTGCGCTTCTTCCTGTTAAACAGAAAGATGTCCAGTATACACACTTCAATTTGCATTTGGAAACTGCTTATTTCTTCTCGTTAACTGTATAATGTACACTTATTGGGGCGGTTTCCTGTACAGGGCTTACTAAATAATAAAAACATAAAAAAATATATATATTATAAGCAAAAAAAACAATTAAAAACACTGGCAAAATCTCCCACATACCTTTGTGACTTTGAATTGGTAGTTGTCATAATGCTTAACCACAACACACAGATGGTCTACAGACCTTAGGTTGTGGACCTTCAGATATGCGAGAAAATGAAATTCACGTCAATTTATAGGCTTGGAAATAACAATTTTCTGTTGAAACATACCATTTCATCACATTATGGTTAAAAACCAGGAAATACGCCTGAATTGAATCAAACATCATTTATTATTTTAATGGCTAGCAAATAATAACTTTCAAACTGCTAGCTTTACATTAACGCATTTGGCAGACACTTTTAGTATATAGTATAATACAGAATTCTGTTTCTGTCCTACACATATATTTTCACACAGTACATCAAATAAATTGTTTTAACAGCCTCATAGATGACTGACCTTAGAAAGCTTGTCTGTAGTTATGTCAAAATATATTTTGCCTCTGCCTTTGTTAACTCTGGCAGTGGCCTCTAGCTTTTCCTGGATCTCCTCAGCTGAAGTCAGCTCGAATCCAGTTGGGACAGTCGCTCCAATAGTTATGATTTCATTTAGCTCCTGCATCATCAACCCCAGGTGAACTACAATAAAGAAAATTCATGAATAACATACCTCATGCCACCAAACAAATGTTTGATGTTGATATTTTGATTCCTATTATCGATTTCTTTTAAGAAAAAGTCAAACCCAGCCCAGGTGGGCCACGGAAAAACACTATTTTGCAAAGTAATTAAAGCTATCATAAATTTTGTGTTTTATGCATGTTTTGGATCATTATAACAACATAATTCACATATAATTATTGTTATTTTCGATTATTACAGTAATTGTAAAAATCTGTACTCCTAATTATCACAATATCTGTAAAACTGAAATAATATATGCATGTTTATTTATATATATATATATATATATATAATATACACTCATGAACAAATCTTAAGACCGGGGGAAACATTACAAGTATTCGCATTTCTTGCTGGTGGATCGTAACCAGGTTATAAGTACTGCTTCAAAATGCCAATACAAGAAACAGGAGCAAGAGACAAAAAACAGAGAGTAGGTAATTTATTGAAAACTTAATTTAAACTCAAACAGGCTGTTCATCATCTGATCAAACGAAGTGATCTTACAGGTTTCGGAAACTTTGTTTTCGAACATATAAAACTGTTTCGTAACAATTTTTTCTTAGTCCCTTATTGGACATTTCTCCCGGAAAAGCACACGACCGCAAGGAGAGCAGGAGAAGGAGCATGCGCAGATGTCACTTTCACTTGTAAGCAGGAGAGAGAGAGCATACGTTCGCGAAGTTCAGGTGTTTGTTTGTTCACTACATTTGGGTGATGAATGTTATATAAACTGTGGATATAATGCTGGATTTGGAATTTGTTTGAAACTAATATATGGAGCCGTCCCAGCGCTAAAAGATGCCGGACACGAACCGCATGCGGTGAGTGAAACTGATGTCTGTGTTTTGTTGACAATGTGCGCACGTGATTTGGATCAGCCTACCCCTCCCCCCCGCATGTTTTCGGAAACAATCGTAAAGCTGTGTCTATCTTTTATAAATGTGATCAAACTAAATACTCTTCGAAGATCCGAAGTATGCAATACTACTCTATAGATACTCAAGATTAATATGAGATTGGCAGAAACCCTGTGTGTTAGGGCCGCTTTAAGATTTTGTTCAGGAGTGTATATATAATATGTATTTGGAGAGAGAGAGAGAGAGAGAGAGAGAATAAACGTATATTTGAGACATATTGCTGTACAACACTTATAGCATTTCAGAAAAACATTGAACATTAAAGACTGCAGAATTCACAGAAAGATAACTTTCAAGACATTGTAAAACGTACTTTAAAAAAATCTAAAACTCGAAATAATAATGCCATGGCAATATCAAGGGAATAAATTATCAATCATACAATATACACATTATGTCTTTTGAGTGGTTAAAAACATAATACAATTAAATGCATACAATAAATACATGAGTTTGACTCTTTTTACTCATTCATTCCACGTGCACTTAGCGAACACGAATAACTAAGAAACGAAGATGCCTGCCTTTTTTACGCAGATTGTGCACAACGAGAGGTGAGAACAGTCCGAGTCTGATTTATCTGCCAGCGGCCTCTGCTTCGTTTAATGTACTGGCAAGTCGTTGACATTAAATCCAACAAGCACGGGCAACGTGCATTGTACACATGAACCCAGAAGTGAAATCAACCAGTTTCTACTTCTTATTTCATTTCCGTTCACTCTTTTGGAGCACTACCGCCACCTACTGTATGTTATGACAAATGCTGAGCCCTAGTCACTGGCGGACTCTAGTCGGGGGCAGAATAATACTGTACAGAAACTCCTACTGTATTTGTCTATGAAATACTTTACTGATGCTAATTCATCTACAAAAAATGCCTAAATATAAGTGTCTTTACAGTTACCAAGCAACGCTTTACAATTTTTAAGATTTTTGTTAAAAGGAAATAGCTGTTAAAAAAATCCTTTCCCCCATCGTCAATGCTCTGTCTCAATCCCAGTAGGGGGCGGAAATCTACCAAACTTGTTTTGCCAACCGCCAGCTGACACTAAAGAAGAAGAGAATGATTTGCTGTTTATGAATTTGCTACTGAATATGGAAACACATCAGGGAATCGAATGTATATTTTTTAGTGAATTTCATCCAACCTTGGGACCAAAGATCACATATCAGGTAACGACGTAGAAGAACGTTTGGAAGCTAAATGGAGGAATTTAGAATTACATGACAATCTGGAAACATAAGGCTGCATGATCACTGATACAAATTCAAATATTATATTATTTAATTAAAACATTTTATTTAACATTAAATATTATCAAGAGTATGACTGTGAATGTTTTTTTTACAGATGGGGATTCAAATTTAAAGTCTTAAATAGCGTTTTATTATATTCTTGTGACTACACTTTTGACGACCACTTTACTAAAGTTACAGTTTATAAAATATCTCACACCACTATTTAAAAACTCAAAAAAACTCTTTATTTATATTATAGTCTATTCATTGACATTCAATTACTAGCAGCTCTGCAGTGTGATGTGGAAT
This sequence comes from Triplophysa siluroides, assembly GCA_006030095.1. Lineage (NCBI taxonomy): Eukaryota > Metazoa > Chordata > Actinopteri > Cypriniformes > Nemacheilidae > Triplophysa > Triplophysa siluroides. Next base: position 5,970,986 of record VCII01000203.1, on the reverse strand, counting down.
TTACAGTTTTAGCTGTAGCATTTCTCTATCAGCAGTAAAAAGTTTTGAAGATATTTTGAAAATAAATGAGGAACCAAGGAAGGAGGACTTGTATGAAATCCAAAAGAATAGCTGATCATAAACAATGTTGTGTAAAAAAAAAAATTGTAGAAATAATTAAGGGTGATGTTGACCCTTATTTCAATTTTATTCAAGCATAATTTTTTTTGATTGAAGGTTCCAGAAGAATATATTTCGAGGGAGCTGTTTGATACCGTGCAGGTGTACATTATCACCAAACCAGAACTACAGAACAAGCTCATAACAGTGTATGTACAGAACTTTACCTCATACATATTACATACAATAATGCACATTACATACGTATATGTATACAACATGCAGAAATAGTGCATAGACAGATATTTACAAGACTGTCAGCACACTTTGATTATTATGGTTTTATTTCATTATTTACATAATTGCAATGTGTCTTGATCTTGGCCGTTTCTCAATTCCAACAACGCAAAGAAGGGACTTGTGTTCTCGTGGAGACTGGTCTTGCGAGGCAGCATCGGAAGAACCAACTCTGTTGGATGGAAGCACCACAGTGACTTTTGGGACTTCAAGCGGGTTCCTTTTGCATTCGATGCATCCTTGATATCAAGAACTTATCCGGGTACTTTCATGCGTTCTATGTTCTTGAGTATTGGAACTGGACTTTGACGGTTTTTGATGACATAGAGCGAGAACACGAGGACACAAGACCGTTGAAAAACGCATATTGAGAAACGGCCCTTTCTTTCTTGAACTTTAATTGAGTTGCCGGCCAATGCCAGTCACAGTTGAAATGATCACTTGTTAATAAGACTTATCTGTGTGATTGATTCAGGACTGCCATGGGCAAGAAGTTGATCGGCTGTCCAGTATGCATCGAGCATAAGAAATACAGCCGGAATGCCTTACTCTTCAACCTAGGTTTAGTATGTGATGCCAGGACAAAAACATGTGCTTTAGAGCCTATTGTCAAAAAGCTATCCGGCTACCTAACAACTCTGGAGGTAAGTGATCCTCTGTTTTGCTATTCATTTGCTATTTTTTTTCAATGTTAAAATGTTCTTTTATATGTGTTCAACAGCTTGAAAGTGGATTCATTTCAAAGGAGGAGAGTAAACAGAAGCTGCTTCCTATCCTCTCCACACTTATGGAGGAACTTAATGTTAAAGGAGCCTGCACCCTACCTATTGGTGTGTGTGTGTGTGTTTAATCCTCTCAATGGTTACCGCTGTCAGTGTTTCTCACTGTATTTAAAATGAACCTCTCTCACGGTTTCCTGACAGATGACTCCAACACCATCCACCTGAAGCTGATTAAACAAAGAAAGGATCCTCTGGTTGTTCAGGAGTATGATGTGCCAGTGTGTTTACTAAGAATAAGGACTACTTCATAAAGTCACAGTGGGATCTCACCACTCAACAGGTTGTATAAATTGCATATATTTACATCTGAAAAACGACCTTTAAATGTCCATCATGAACCATATACCAATATACTATTACCTAAACTATCATATTTAAGGGATAATGTACAGGCATCCGTTTGTTATCGCAGAATAAGCCCCGACAGTGTGATCACTGTCTTGTATCACACTGAAGGGGCTTATTTCGCGATAATAGCTGGTTGCTTGTACATTATCCCGCTTATTACGCGGCTACTTGCCACATGAGAAAAAATAGACATGAAATGTGAATTTGAAAAATGTTATTGGCTCGTTTTTTACCGAATGCTGGCCTTCTGCGAGGAAAAGCCGTTTACTTTCGGTTTTAAAGTTAGAAACGACGTTCTAATGTCACAAACAGGCAATTTGGTTTAATCATTTGTAAATATAATGTCAAATATGTAATTAAAAGACATATTTATATTTCATTTCTCAAAAGACTGTCAAATGATTTGCTGCATCTGAGCTACTGTGTTTTTAGTTTTGATAGGTTGTTATCAGGGAATAACGAACCTGCAAATGTCGCGACTGGCCAATCAGAATCAAGCATTCCAATGAGCCGTGTAATAAAAACAAATACCACATAGTAAAAACAATATATTTTTTTACAGAAAACCTAAATCATATTTTGCCATCATAAGCACAGGGGCATTCATTCTGACATTGTTCTGTAAATGGTGTCATGCAAAAGATAATATTTTTCTGTTATCAGATTTTACCAAATTTATTCAGATTTTTGAGGCACCAAACAATTTTCTCTGCAAGACTTGATTAAGTTAAATGTCTACATGCCAAACATGTCCAGAGACTACATTCTAGAAACATTTCGGTGTAGGGCAAATCCAGTTAACTCTCAGAGAATGTATTTATTACCAATATATTAAATAATCTGTTTATATTTTACTAAACCCAACAAATAGGGATTAATCTTCATAGTCCAGAGAAAGTTATTTTCATTTGCCCATTTATGAGGAATATAGACCCTTATGGATCTGACAGCTCCGTTTTTGAACTAACTAAGTCACTAACCAGACTATGGAAAAATAGGCTTTAAAAACCAAAAATGCTTTAAAAACTTCACAAGGGTATTTAATCCACCAAATATAGACATCTGGCCTACCTGTATCAGTATGGTAAAAAAGCTTTGGTAAAAACAAACAAAAACACTTTTTTGCACAATTTATTTTAATTGTAGCATGTTTCTTAAAATCTTCACATCGATATTGCTCTTAATTGTTTATTGTTTTATTATTATACAGTATTTATGATGAAGACTACTAGATGATTTTGTTTAGAAAAGTAGTACAGTGTATAATCTCATACTGTAGAGAATCAGTATAAACTTTAAATGTTATCATAAGAAGTTGACATCTAAGAAATAATATAAAAGTAGTTGTTCTCATGTTTTGCAGATCCTGCGTTTTGTAGATGGCTACCGGCATATTCAGAAGATCTCTGCTGAGGCTGACGTTGAGCTTAATTTGGTGCGGATTGCTGTTCAGAATTTATTGTAAGTATGGTTTGTTCCTAAACTACTATACTTATGTCAGAATAATTTTTATTTCGGCCACTTTTGCCAATATTTACAGTTTGGATTAGTGACACTGGACTGTAGAAATGACACGGGTAGTACAAAGAATAGAATGAAAAGAGTCATGGCAACTGGATTAACAAAACTTTTCTTTTACAGATATTATGAAGTTGTAACACTGGTATCAATATTTCAGGTAAAACAGTGTATTCTTATTTTGTGTGCCTTATACATTCCTTAAATTGTATTCTATATTCTTTTTCTTACATTCTTGTTTCTGGTTTCCATGTTCCGCAGTACTCAAATGTTTACTGTACAACACCTAAAGTTCACAACTTAATAGATGATAAAGACCTTCAGGAAGAGTGTCTATCTTACGTCAGTAAGCCAGGTAAGCAAGCAAACAGAGATCACAATCCTTTTCTTGTTAGAATTTCAATTCAGTTTAAATGGATAGATCAATAGAGTATATTCATATGAGGATGTTTAAATGTTTACAACATTTATTGTATGTTTACAATAGACACTTTACTGTTTTGTATTCATGTGTCAACAGGCCACAGGACAAGTCTGAGGGATGTGTTCCTGTTGTATTGTGGTTTAACCCCGGGTACAACTGTGCGTGATCTGTGTTCCCGCTATTCTCACCAGCTACAGAGGGTGGATGAAAGGCAAGGCTGTCTATATATATATACAGTTTATATATATTTATAGGTAAAGAAGATGATGAATATTGTTTTTATATTTCATTATGTCTGTTGATGTAGGAAGTTAATACAGTTTGGCTTGATGAAAAATCTAATTCGCCGGCTGCAGAAGTATCCAGTCAAGGTTGTTAGAGATGATAGGAGCCGTCCACCCAGACTTTATACTGGCTGCCATAGTTACGATGAAATCTGCTGCAAAACCGGCAAGTATTGTAGATGTTACTCATGTGTATATTGCTTCACTTAAATCATTTTTTTTTAAACAATATTTCTTGTGTTTGTTTGCAGGAATGAGCTACAGGGAGTTAGATGAACGCTTGGAGAATGACCTTAACATTGTTGTTTGCTGGAAATAACGTAGTATAAATAAGACAGGAGTATGTCATGTGATTTACAATAGTAAATTAATACATTTAAGAAAAGCTAAAAACAGATTGGTTCTTGCTGTTAAGCGCTTTGTTTTGTTCTGTACCTCGATTTATTTAATCATCTGCCCCAGTTAATATTGGATGTTATCTTTGATTAAAATTAGATCATGCTGTTGTTAATTGTAATTATATGCTTGAATAACTTAAGTGCTCAAAGTTCTTTATGAGAAAGTAATTTTATGAAGAAATGTATATGTCCTTGTTACTTGTTGTGGCAACACGTTGCAATAAGGTTCTTTTGGTTAACATGAATACATTTATATGAACAAAGACTAATAAATACTGTTGTTCATTGTTAACTTAAGCTTATGCATCTACTAATGTTTATAAATGGAAACTTGTAAAGTTTTACCCAGAATTATAATTTAAAAACACATTTTAACACATTAAAGAAAACACTAGTGTCACTGCTTACATTTGAAAGCTGCTGCTTACTGTTCTTTAGAAAATCCTCCATTTGTCTTTGGTTTTCCAGTTGCGGCTGTATGATGCCGAGATCTTTCTGAGAAATTTGTACATTCAATTTAATTTGGAAGCATTGTATACCCCTAACAGGTTGATGAACAATTGTTCTTTTTCACACTGAAATACTTTTGTTTTACTTTTTTCATGCGTTTCTTTGTATTGCCAATACCTTTGTCATGTACTACTGTATGCCAGAGTGAAACTCAATACAAGATGTATAAGATTTGCTAGTTAAAACAAAGAACTACAAAACACCTGATGTGTTTTAAGTTTTTATTTTTTTGAAGTCTTCCATCCTAAAAGCCCTGGGATTATTTTAGACAACAAGCATTCTATATTTGTTCAACAACAAAGACAAAAACCATACTCTCTTATAGACAAAAAAAATGGTTACGTGTGATGTACAGTATACACCCAATATGCACAGATGAGACACATAATGAGATGGCAACAAAATATTTTCAGACACTGAATGTCCAATTGATGACACACATCCATAAATTAAACAGATTCGAGGCACTCCTTTAGAAGTAAAGTCCATGTTAATAGAGAGAATACAACCCAGCACACAATGGCTCACGGACATTCTTTGCGTTTAAAGTCTTAATAAATGTATTATTGCATAATCACACGTTTCAAGGGCCTTGAAAGCCTGAGGAAGACCTGTTATTGCTAAATACTTAAAACACACATACAGTTAACATGGGTTTTCTTGTTCATTGGCAACATTTCAAAATGTCTGGCTGCTCTGATTCACTCTACAAACAACATGCATGAACACGGCATTTGATTCATTCACAGGTTTGATGGTTTCTCACACTATAGTGGAGCAGCTCCATTCCAATGTCATTTTCACAGAAACTTAAAACGTTGTTTAGAACATTAAATATCACATTTTCAGCTGTAGTATTTTAAAAGAGTTTAATAAAAAACATGATTTTTGAAAAAATTTAAAACGTTATCTCATTTTGGAACCAAACTCTACGTATAGAGATTTCTATGGTGTCAAATTAAGTAGTTTGAGCTGTAAATCCAAACTAAATTTGTCATAACCATCAACACATAAGTGAACCCATTCATTTATATTTCTATTAAGGGGGTTCCAAGGACTTTATCATCTGCTGTTTTGACTATTTTGTGTATTTAAAGAGACACGTAAGTGTATGTTAGCAGACTAAATGCTTAATTTAAGTTTTTTGAATAACTTAAAATATCAAGACTTTGTAAACTTTCATAACAGAACCCATTTTAACAGATGTCCAAATCCCCTTTGAAGTAGTAGCAGTAAAGCTGATATATGTTAAACAGTATTACCAGTGACTTGCTCTATTTTACAGTAATATAAACATAATAAGTGGGAATTTGGGGTGTTGTCAATCAAATACAGTGATTAATGATACTGTGTTAATACTGATATTGTAGTAAATGATGGTGAGCCAGTATCTGGTTAACATCTTTACATTATTGTACCCGTTTAACATTTAGCCTTGAGAGCCACAATGGTTACCAATTCTCTCAATGCCTCCCTATACGCATATTTTCATTATGAATCCTGGGCAAACAAAATAAAAGATGAATTTCACTGATTATTGATCATTATTTTGGCCATTGTAATCATCTAGAGAGAAAAAATCTGATATTGTGACAACCATTCTGGGAGATAAGAATTAGTTATCAAGTTATATATTATACATTTCTCTCGCTCTCATCTGTTCTCTTTTTTGGCAATGTTGCCCTTCAGTCCTTCACTCTTGGTGCTCAACCTCCTCAGAACCTTCATGGGTTTAAACTTTCCTGCTTTCTTCTTCTGCTCACCTTCTCCACGAAACTCTAACAAAAAAGAAGTAATCAAACAGGTATGTTCAGGTATGAATAAGTGAGTAATCGGGGTGTAAACCGAGAAAATATTACTCACCTTTTTTCTTAAGCATAGCTGCTACTAGTTTGTCTTCCTCCTCCTCCCTAAAGGAGATATTAAAGAGCATAAAAACCTCACAATAATAATAATAACAAACCTACATCCTATTTCAAACCCACCATGTTTACAGAAAAATAACAGGCTTTTCAAATAAATGTACAATGCTTCATTACCTCTGTCTATCCTGATCCATGCTGTTAATGATCTGGTTCCTCTGCTCAATAATAGTGACAAGTTCTGACATCAACTGCTGCTCCCTGGCTTTGTCATCTGACATCCATTCTTTCTCTGTCAAAGTCAAATGCGATAAAGAGAAAGGGAAGAAGAAAGGAGGGATTAAATAATGGCTGAATGCTGCAATTTAGAGGGTAAATCAATAAACACCCTTTGTGTTGGGATAGGTTTGCTTACTGTACCTGGCTTGTTCAGCAAACATCTAAGCTCATATTCCACATCTGCCTGCCTTTCCTCCAGGTTCTGCTGCTTAGCTCTGATAAACCAGACACATTCATGTAACATATTTGGTTGTAACTAAACAGCCTTTTATTTTAGTTTGTGCAGTAAAAATGTCAGCAGGCATACACAGATACATTGGCACTTACGTGTAGACCAGCTCAGCTTCTCGTCGCACCAGTAAGTGTTTCTCATGAATCAGAGTAAACCAGTCAACAAGCAGATGTTCTTCTGCATCATCTGAATTGATAGAACATTAAAGCACTTAATCTAGGCAATAATAACGTAGCCCTGCCGAAGATTTCTCATGGGTTGGGCTATTCCAATAAGGACTAAGGTAAAGAAGTAGATTAAATCAAGAAAGATATTTGAAAGAATGTTAGCAACCGACAAACAACAGTTCTGGGCACCTTTGACTACCATTGTCATTTTTCCTACTATGGTGGTTGGTTTGAATAGTCAATGGTGCCTTAGAACTGTCGGTTGCTAACATTCTATCAAATATCTTTGTGTTTAACAGAACAACAAAATTGATACGGGTTTGGAGCAACTAGAGTGAGTAATTCATGGCAGAATTTTCATTTTTGGGTGAACTATCCCTTTAATAATCCAGCCATTTTCACTGCCCGTCCTCAGCCCTAAACTGGGAAGAATATAATTCAAGCCAATAAAATCAATTATGCTGAATCATGTGATTCTCATACCATTGGAACAGTCCCGTAACCTCTTTTCCAGATCAACACCTCTCTTCTCCAGTTCATCCAACTGTTTCTCCAGATCACTTATTTCACTATGAACATCTTCTACAGGGATATACTGGTCGGACTGGACCTACCAGACAAGATCATAGGATGAGTACTTATAACCATAAAATAACAGACAAACATCTGAGGATAAGTTCACCCTTCCAACTTACATCTTGGCCATGTACATCAATCATTTCTACACATTTTTCATCAGCAAAAGAAGATGTCTTTGTGCCTCACCTTACGTTTAATGAGAGGAAATCCATGTCCAGGAGCAGGGGGTCGTGCAGGGCGAGGGCCTTTTGGGCGTCCGGATATAGGAGCGCTGAAAGAGGTGGTGGTCTTCCGATTAAATGGATTCTCTTTACAGGTGTGCTAACCGTGACCGTGATACAGTAGGAAATAAGACACAACAAGACATTAATCAATACAGGAGCATCTAAACAGGAGAAAAACCTGCCTCTGATTTACTTTTAGAGACAAAGACCGCATATGGATAAACTAGATCTGGAGAGGAATTCTAACCTTGGCTGGAGTGCTGGGTGTCTGTGAAGAGGGCAGAGGCGGGGGCTGTCTCATACTACGACTGGTCTCTGGAGTGCTTGGCATCGAGCTGGTATTGGTAGATGGTGGTTCCAGAGACCGGCTCGGAGAACAATAAGGCTGGGGGTTTGGGGCGGTCGAAGTGTTGATTGATGGTTCAGACACACTCTTCATAAACAAGTGGTCCTGTTTGTAAGCAAGTGGCCGATGGGGAACTGCACTGCAGTCTGAGAACGAGGAGGAGATGCTCTCTTTTCTCAGAGCTAGAGAAGATAAAAAGTCCAGAAGGTAAGACCAGTACAAACCATTAGACATTCTAGTTTAGTATAGTACATGTAACAAGTGTATTTAGTCAACAACATACCTGATGATGTTGATTTTGGAGCTAGGGGTGCCGGTCGCTTCTTTCTTCCAACACTTACGGGACTTTTTCCACTGGCGTCTCCATCTGTGTCTTTAGCAGCTTCAGTGATCCTATACCAAGGATGGTTGGACACCATTGGACCTAAGGGAGGTTCAGCACTGGTTTCTGGCTCTCCATCTTCATCATCATCATCCTCCTCATCGTCATCATCAAAGGGATTGAGAGCAGCGACTGGTTCTGATCTCTCCTCTTTTACAGAAGAAGCTGAGCCAGAAGAGGCTAGACTGGGAATACCGGGTGGGAGAGGTGCTGTTTTTTTCTTGGATTCTGACTGGACAAGAGCCAGCCAGGGTGGGTTTTTTGGTTTAGGAGTGTCAGCTGCTTTGCTACGTACATCAAAAGAGGATGTTAAGGTAAATGGAAATACAACAAACGGCAGACATTCAAATTTATAAGAGATAAAGCGGTGACATTACCCAGCAGGTGAGTGTGATCTCTCTCTTGGTACAGGAACTGATCCACTACGAGTGTCTCCTAAAGTCACAATGAGGACACTTTTCACATAAATTGCATTAAAAGCTATTTGAAATCGACCAGATCAGCATTATTGCTCACCATTCACCGTCAAGCTCTCAGTGGGTCTGTGTGGGCGTGGTTTTGGGACAGGACGAGGGGCGGGAGAGTGTTCCAACACCCGTCTAGGCTTTGGTACTGGCGGACCCTCTGCTGCGGTACTTCTCACTGGCGTTGAAGGAAGGACACTATTACTTTCATCAGCAGCTGGCTTGTTTCCTGCTTCATCTTCTTGATGGGGGTCCTGTTCCTCCTCTTCAGTTTCATCAAAAGGATTTTGGTGAACTTGCTCTGACTTCTCCTCTGAGCTGCTATCCGGGTGATTTTCTCTTGACGTTTCATGTCTGTTCGCATCCTCTCTCTCTGGAGCATTATCATCACTTTGTGATTCTGTAGACTCCTGTATACTCCTATTGGGTGGGTCTTTGGGGCTTGAGCTTGTAGGCACTAGTTGATTACTCAGATCGGGGTGACAGTTTTGACTGGTGGACCTGGTAAAGTGATTTGTGCAAACTAGCGATCCAGCATCCTCTGTGAACTTGTAGGAGCCAGGAAGTAACGTGTTGCTACATTCTCTGCATCTGAAATTAGAGCAGATACTCTTAAACAGTGCAGATGGAAAATTGAGGATTATCTATAATATTATCACATCCCATTAAAAATTGTAGGGTTCTTTCATGCTCAGAACAAAGTAATTATGCATTCAAATCAACAGACAGGTGAAACTATCCATTGACGTAGGTATTAAACCAGGCAGTGTATAGATCACCTGAAGCAGTTCCGATGATAAAGTTTGCCGTCAACGAGGATCCTCTGAACCAGGTGAACGTGCTTTCCACAGACTAGGCAGCTGCTGCTCAGAGTGCTGCTTTTTGGTTGGCTATCTGCACCCAACTACGCAGGAAACCAGAAACCAGGACAACGACAGAAGGTAGAAAATAGACAGAGAAAGGACAGAGGCTCATAAGATCAAACAAGTTTGTTTTTTCTTACTTTGGAGATGTTGTGTTGTTATTATATAGGGTTAATTCCAAGGTCATCTTGTGAGTTTCAACGATAAATTCCACTATTCCTATAAACCCATTATTTCATGAAAATCTTGGCCTGTGACCATTTCTTTGAGGACACATTCTATTCTAAAAAATGGGCTATTCCATTCACTGCCACTGTAAGGACAAAATCCAGGACTTCTTTGTTAAATTATTTGTTTTGGTTTCGAAGAACAAAGAAAGGAACAAAAAATATACGATTGTAATAGAAAATATGGGTTTTGTTGGATCTTAACCAAGGATTCCAATGGTATACACCACTACATATAGCACACCATGCTTCAACTCTAATGAATACAATATGAAACTAACAATTTTCTAATAATATATATATTTTTTATCCTTACTTCTGTCTTAGTGGCCTGTTCCTCTGGAGATGATGGTTTCTTTATGACTGGTTCATCGAAGCCTGGAAAAGCGGGTCTCTTCATGCACGTGGAGTTATCTAAAAATAGATTATTTAAATATGCATTAATATGTTCAGCCATTTCTAAATCTATTTTTATTGATCCATTTGGCAAATAAGTAAGACATACCAAAAGTTAGCTACCTAGAAATGGATAATTGAAAACAACGGTTCTCCAACGTGGCCTTGTCCACACCCATTGGCCAAAAAAGGAATATAATGGTGTGAGGAGGGGATACTGTACCTCGCATTTCAATTTTTTTATTGCCGACTTGGTTATGAATTTAAACTGACTACAAATTAAAATGTGACAATTTAGTCAAAATTTTGAATTTTTCATACTTTAATATTTATTACATTAATGCCCGGGACAATGGAGGCAGACAGGAGCATGACGGGTTGCCAGATTAAAAGGCGATTATAGGTTCAGATAAAATTGGTCATAATTTATTTACACCTCATGTCATTTAAAACCCGTATTAAACTTATGTGGAACAAAAGAATTGTCTCTGTGATCCGATAAGGGACAAAGCACAAACTGGCGAGTTGGGAGGGCACTAGAGCAACAAAGGCTATCTTGTTTGGTCCGAGCCAACAAAAGGTCTACTGTGCTGTAAGTCACAAAAAAACTGTAATTCTAGTTACTAGAGCAATGTATCATGACACACACACATGGTGCACGAGTGGGGACACTGTAAAATGCTGACAAATAATGAGCTTTGTAACACCACTGAACCGGACCAGGATTATATCATTCTAACAAAGGAAAAACGTTGATGCTGCCTTGCTGCAGGGGACATATTTTAGACAGGAATATGCACCAAGATTATAAATTGGTCATTGTTTTAAGGTATATTTAGAGTCTCAAACACCCTTCTTATTATATATACATGAAGAAGAGCTCAGCAAACCGCATTTGCTTTACACATTTGATTAAAACTGGTTTTCAAGACTGAGCCCAAATAATCCAAATTATAGTCTAATCAAGGTCAATAGTTTAAATGTTTCATGTAAGAGACTAAAGAGTGATATAAATGCAAGTATATAGCTAGCTAGCTTTGTATTTACATATTGTTGATTATTACGATGGTACCGACTCTGCCTCATCCTCTGGTGCTTTGTCCGTACAGGCACATTATGAAAGATTTAGACAAGTACAGTTTTTTAAACACATACTGTACCTTGGTATTTGTTGGTGAAGTAGTTATAATACTGAGAGACGTAGGTGATAATACTCAATCTGTCAGGCACGCTCATGGACACCATGTCTTCTGGATCCAGCAGGGCTGGAATATTTAACTCGCTTTCTGCAACCTCAAACGCCTTTGAAAAGAGAAAGTTGACATCACAGTATCAGTATATTCAGTATATATTTTTTATATTATATATACAAAACTGTTTCAACACCAGACCTCGTGTCTTTCCAAACTCTGTGTGTTGAATTTCAACAAAAACAAGTTTATGCGGACAGCAATGTGAAAGACTGAGAGAATGCATAGACGCATTAAAGTTGTAAAACATCTGGCATATTCCACCATATATTCATTTTTGATATGATCCTAAAATACACGTGAAAACATTAGCTGTTCAAACATGAATATAAACTATTCATCTGGAAGTGATCAAGGTGCCACTTCCCTAATAATAACAGGATCTATTTAGCAGTCAAACATCCAAAGCCTGATCACATGATTTAAAAAAGCAAAGATGCCAGATGCTGAAGCTACAAGTTATAATTTTTTTAATTTTGTTATAAGAGAAAAACGGCATCATGGTTCCAACCGAAGTTAACACTTTTGTTAGACATATGTGACCCTGCGTGTCAAAATCAGGCTCGAGTCTCATATACTACTTCTCAGACAACGAGCACCAAAGTTTCAACCATTCATTTTACTATGATTTCAATCTTTGACACGACCTTCATCAGTCAACATTAAAGATTTCAAGGTTATATTTTCACAGAATGTTCTGTACAGAATACATGTTGTAAAACTAAGAGGCAATTAAGCTAGATATAGTAATAATATAATTGATAATAATGTAGAAATAGGGAAAAATGTGAACACATGAAATTGATATAATATATTGCATACAGAACACATGTACATCACATGCAAAATACTGTACCCGACACCTTAGCAAATATTTATATTTATATATTAGCAACATTTATGTATGAATTGTCCGTAGGTTTCTAATTGGACTGTGACAGCTGTGTGTCAATTTACATGTAGGTGTTTTTCTGCAACCACTTCCTCTTAAAACCAAACCAAAAGTGTAAGATTTGTTAGTGGCGACGATTTTGCTTCTGACTACACATGCTGTTGGTGTGATACTCACCAGTTGATTGTTCTCATAGACATTTTCTTTTGAAAGGGAGTCAAAGTCTCTAAGGAACAAAAGAACAAAAACATGGTTAGCAACAGAAGATGGATATGCAATGTCTGTGTGCTGAAAGTGATACTTCACCCATTAAAATTTTCATCGAGTTGTTCCAAATCTGTATACATTTCTTTGTTCTGATGAACGCAGAGAAAGATCTTTGGAATCTGTCTGTTATAAGCATTGTTCAAATATATATTTCTCTGTGTTCATCAGAACAAAAGAAATTCATACAGATTACAACTCGAGCACTCCTGAGCTATAGTATCAATTTAGTAAATGTGTTGCTGTCCAGGATATGTAAAACCTGAATCAAAAGAGCACACCCACTTGTTTCCACAATGTTCTGTTCCAAAGATATCCCTCTAATCTTTTTACTTTTCGTTAAGATTAGATTACAGGTATTTACTAGGTTGAAAAGACTTCTTTCTTCGACTGTAGAAGAATGAACTCCAGCCAGCAACCAGATGTCGAATTGTGCAGCACAGTATTATCTATGATCTCTATGGAGACACAATCTCATTGATCCCTCTGTGGGCAGGCCCTTTAAATAACCTTTGGCAAAGTCTACACATACATGAACAACTTTCACACTGAGTGAGCAGCACTGCCGTAAGCCAACTTTGTCCATTTAAAATATTTTGTCAAACAGCTTGTCATTTCCTGTTTATTTCAGTCACACCTAACAATAGCACAGATCATCTTAAGTCATGTGGGAAGCGTGTCCTGACTCCTGGCTAAATATTTATCCCATGACGACATGAAGAGGTCTGTCCTTTAAAGAGCAGTGGAAATGCCAACAAATACAAGAAATAAATGTAAAAGATGCTTACATGAGGTCCGCCCTGTGTCTGTGGATGATGGCACAGAAGGCCAATCCATCTCTAAAGGATGAGGACATGTTTTTAATGTCCACATCAGGGTAACTCTCACACTGGACCCTGCACCAGTCCTGCAAAGCTTTCAGAGAGCCCATGCCTCTATACGGTACAGTCCAAAACCAACGTCACAACAACCCCATTAGATGAAAGAATAATAAGGAAAAACTTATTCGTTTTTGTCCAGAAATCCCACATAATCGTCCGACTCCAGCTTGAGTTACAGGCTAGACAGCCCGTTGACTTGTTATAGTCCTTCCTACAGAATGATGTTTAACGATTTATCAGCAATGTTTCGTTCTTAGCGGTGTTTTTAAACCGCTACGTCCAAAAAACGGAAAAATTCTCCGTAGATAACACAGAGGTAGAAATGTAACAACAAGGCACGTCCGAATCAAATGACTGCGTCAGATCCTGTCTACGGATGAGCGCCCGCCTGAAACCGGATGTCGGCTGCTAAAAAAGCAGAGATGTTCTAAAAGTAGAGAGATGTCAAGCACAGCTAGTGTGACAACTATAAATAACGTTACATAGACCGCGCAAATATGGCTTTGGTCCGCATCCTGGCAAGTTACGTTAACGTTACGAATAAACACATGCAATTGAACGGCGTAGCTGCGCTATTTCGGCATTAAATACAAAGCAACGTCTACATTTTTAACACATTTCAATGCTTTACAACTTACAACACAAATGTCTATAGTTACTTAAGAAAAATGGCTAGAATTGTAGAAAAACAACCATAAGAAATGACATCCATTAATTGTGCCTGTAACTCGTGGAGAATCCACTAGATGGCACGGTGTTGATCTGTGATTTGCACCGCCGCACGTAATAGTATGAAATAAATGTACAGTATACTTTAGCGAACTATTTCGATTTTTCTTTTTCAAAGTGAGCGAGAATGTGCATTTGATCTATGTTACCTTAAATTATATCACGTTAGGGATGTCTGCACAATTATGAAGAAAAAATGAAACAGATGAATTCTTGATAAACATTGATTTTTTTAATTTGATTGTGTCTGCACAATTATGAAGAAATTATGTTCTGTGATCTCATAATTATAAGCGTCATTCTTGCATTTTTTGGTAACGCTTTACAGTACATATCTGTAGGTAAAGCCGAACAGTGGAGTTTGGGGAAAAAAGAGGTAAAAGTCAGAAAAATGTAAAGAAATAAATACCCTACTGTTAGTATTTTAATACTAGGGTATGCTAAACTCTATTGGGAGAGTTAGCGTGAACACACACAACATTTGACATGAAGTTGACATGCAGTGGCCTCACAGAAAGTTATAAAACATGGGGACAAATGTGTGTTTTCCCCTTTTTTCTATTAAAAACAGTGGCTCTTGAGAGATTATACCTGTCTAGGGGGGTCCTGGAAGGAAAACGTTTTGCTGTATGGAAGGTCATGGATTAGTAAAATTACTTTTAAACACTAAAGCCCGGTTTCACAGACAAGGCTAAGTTTAAAACAGAACTATGCCTTAGTTGGATTAGGATATTTTAGTCACTTTTATAAAAATGCTTTAGAAGAATACATTACTTGTGTGCATCTCGAGATAAATCAATGTCACGGATACATTTTAAGATATTTCTGGGCAAGTTATATTCAGTTAAGACAGGGCAAACATTCATTTTAGCCTGGGACAAGCCTTCACCTTGTCTGTGAAACCGGGCCTATATTGATTAAAATGAATGGCACCTTCGTCAGGTAAGTGGTATATAGAGAATGTGAAGCTGACGTCACGCCCTACGTTGCATGTTGCGGTGGCGCCGCCATCTTGGGAGGATAATACTCCACCGCTATTATTGTTTTGATTTGTACCGTTACTTGTTTTGTTTGATATATGGAGAAATCGAAAGTGAAAGAACCACAGGCTTTGCCTGAACGACTCTGCGTAATGCTATTGCAGTTATTTAACACAGCAAGACCGACCTACCATGGTTATATTTCCTAATTAAACTAGAAAAACAAAACACTGCATTGAACGCACTAGCAGCCATCCTCCCAAGATGGCGAAAAATCAACGCGGCATGACATCGATTTACAAGCTCAATAGGCTAATGTTAAAATTACAAATAAAACAAAGCAGAATCACATATAGTTTCCTCATATTTCCAGTGTGCTATTAGTAATATACACCGTGTTTGCTGTAACAATAAACGTGTACGCAGTGTTTGTTTGCACCAATTTTTTCTCCCAATCATAAATGGTGTCTAGAATAGTAGGTCTTACCAACCTCAACATTTTAAAATAGTTCCTTCTTAGTTTTAAAACTAAAACGTTTTTCCCCCAAACGTTGCATATCGTTCCCCTTTACCTACAGATATGTACTGTAAAGGTACATTATTGTTACAATTAGTTGTACATTCTGTTTAATTATGTGGTACATTGCAGGCTAAATGTCTAAAGCGTTACCAAGTTTTTATGTCAGAAATTCCTCCAGGGTTCGTATAAGTTTCGGAGAGTTTTTTTTTTCCAAGTATGGCCCTGTATGACGTCATACATGGCGGAATTCCTTATACGGGTATTTTTCCCAGAAAAGCGCACGCAGACACATAAACAAAAGCAAGAGCGAAGTTTAAATTAAGGTTTAAGTTATGTACCAACTTACATAATGGGGGCAGTTCTATAGCTTATACTTTTGGCAGCATTTTTCAGAGTTAAAAATCTAAAGATTCTTAGAACACTTACTTGTAGAAGCTAGCTAGAAGCTGTCTGCTTCCCTGTTGCTTCCAGTCCCTCTCTACTGTCCTGTTAAAAAATAAAGGCTAAAGCCCAAACAATATTGCTTTAAAACGGTTCATGGGTTAGCTCTAAATAAATTCTATAGAGACACGTTTTTACCTCTTTCGAATGGGTATTGCGTGTTTAGTCCCGGCGCTTTTTTGAAATTGTGCTCACGTGATATTTTGCCCTGTGTAGTAAATCTCGCCCGTAGACTTCTAGCCGGTGAACATATGAAAGGAAGAGAAGGTGCGAAATAAAAATGAGTGATGTAAAAGAAGCTTTCGTTTGAAGCACTAGTTGTCTAGAAAATTAGAAGCAACGAAAGTGATAAGATAACAAAGCCTGAAGCATTACGGAATCTAAATTAATGCCGAGAAATAAATGCCATTAAATTAATTTGACCTTTGGGATCAGAATCCAGAGTTCTTCGAACACTCTTTACTTGGACTCGTCGAGCAGATGGAGAAAGTGCTTGGAGAAAGAGAATGAATGATTGTTTGACAAAATCTGAGAGACTTCTTCGAAATTTTGGGACAACTTTTGCCTCCGAAGATTAAAGGTACGGTTCCGCTGGCGGACACTACAGTAAATGCCATGCATCTTGGTAATGGTCATTGCTTTTAAGGCTTATGTGACATCTATTTTTCCCAACCATGCACCGCGGCCAACGATTAGATTAGGGTTGTGATTGTTGGAGTAATGAAGAAAGTTGTCTTCAAGGGGGATCAGACTATTAATGCTCGTAAACGGAGAGCTGCGTCAAGTGTTTCTTCCCTGATCATTTTGAAGAAGTCACTATCCACTGCCCCTGCAATTGGTGAAGAAAGAGGATCTTTCCTGGTGGTGGGGGACTGTGGCTCGTAGCTGTTATAGATTAAATCGGGTTTAAGTGGGGACAGGGAGAGATGGAGGGCAGGGGTATTGGCTGAAGAGGGTGTGCATTCCACTGGCGAGGAAATGAATTGTGCAAGAGCATGTGCAAGACAGATTGAGTAAGCCGGCGCCCCCGAGATGAAGATGGTGGTTCAGGGGGGGAGGCTGCATGAGACGGCAAAAGATTATTCGATGGGCGGGGAGTGTTTGATTTCAGAAATGGCGGTACTTGGGCGGGACCAGAAGCTTCAAAGACTGTCATGGAACAGAGGCGATGGATGGCTTAATATAGCGTTAACTCCGCACTGATTGGTTGCATTACATTATCATGCTCCTTCTGAACTTATATAAAAATAACTTTTGGCTTAAAACTGGTTATGTGTATGTGCACAGGCACATTGTGTTTCTTTACAAAGTAACATTGCCATCCACTGGCCTGGCATGCATATATTTATTTGTTTTCCCACATCCGTGTGAATGCAGATTTCGACAACGCTGTTGTGTTATTTTCAAACGCAAATGAAAAATGTTTCAGTTTTTTATTGTGAAATAATGTGGTATTAGAATCTGGCCCTCATAAACTTGTGGTCACGTGGGTGGAGCTTTGGGCGACCCGAGTTCCGGCTCATGTCCTATCCCAGTCCTATTGCTTCCGGCCCCTCTAAAGACTACTTTGCAAGATGTAAACTCCAAGTGCTCCTGACCAACATTAGACCACAGCGTTGTTTATGTCTTAAGAAGAGGTCTATAGTGTCCTATTGAAAATAAGGCAATAGTCCAAATAATATACAGTAAATAAAAAACATCCTCAAAGGCTAGCTCTAAATAAAGTCTATGATGACACTAAGAAGCTAGCTCTGAGTAAAGCCAATGGCTGTGAGGAGATTGCTTTGGCGACCTGAGTTTGAGTCCGGCTTGTGTCTTTTCCCATTGTCCTACTGCCCTTTCTCCTCCCCTATTGCTTGCTGTCCTTTCCTAGTGACCTAACTTGCTCAGAGGCTAGCTCTAAATAAAGTCTATAAAAACAAAGAAACTAGCTCTGAGTACAATCTTTTGAGACACTTAAAATCTGGCCCTCAGTAAAGTCTAGTGAATTGCATAGGAAAAAATACTGTCAAAAATATGTCAGAACCTATGGTAGACAACCAAGTAGACAACACTTCAGACATATAGTGTAACTGCGTTTTGGGTGACCTGAGTTTCGAGACGTGGCTCATGGTCCTTTCCCGACAGGGTAGCCACAGTAACAAGATCGTAAATTGGCAAAGTTATCCAGATGCTATATATCTGTATTAAGATTCTATGTAATGGGTCTAAATTGTATTGTTTTCGTTGCAGATCTCTCATAAGCAGTTAATATTTGTTTTCCCAACCTGAATCTATTCTAGTCATACATAGACTAGACATATGTCTGCCTTTGTATGGATGTGTGTTTACTGGCATGTTCTCTCATGTAAATATAACTCTGAGACATAAAATAGCTGTTCACAAGTTTATTTGCTCATAAATTCTTTTTAGGGGACTTATCAAAGGATGACGGGTAACGATAAGACATGGAAAGACTGCAACTGGAGGGCGAAAAC
This sequence comes from Triplophysa siluroides, assembly GCA_006030095.1. NCBI lineage: Eukaryota > Metazoa > Chordata > Actinopteri > Cypriniformes > Nemacheilidae > Triplophysa > Triplophysa siluroides. The sequence goes on along the minus strand of VCII01000203.1, from coordinate 5,951,871 downwards.
ACTTCTGCTGGGCTTCATTGTACTGTCAGCAACCTGGACATAAGACAGCTCTTTGTCTATATAAAAAAAAGGTAACTAATTTGTTATGTTGCAAGAGGAGATGCCAAATGAACTATCTGAGCTCCTAGAAAGGCATAGATATACAGCACTATACCAATTATGGTCATTGACCAAGCTCCTTAAGCTTTAATGGAGACAGACTGACTTATTATTAAATAATATAATTATAATGAAATTAATCTCATGACGAAATTAAACTAGGCATGTTTGGGCAACAAATCTATTTGTGCCAAGCCACTCACACTCAAAGTTGTAGTACATTGTTTATAATCAAAATAAACCAAGGTAAAGAGGATGCCACTGAACCTGGGTAGGTGTCTGGAGAACTGGATCTCGTAAAGCGTGGTGGATGGTATCTGCATTCTAAAGAGGTCTGTTGTGGTGCGCAACTCTGGTGTAAACCCCAGGTTGTTCCCACCCTTGTGCAGTTCTTTAAGTGCCTTGGCATGGTGGATTTGCAGGATGGCCATGGCATGCAGGGTGGAAACGCCATGACCAGCACCATTGTAGGTCTTCAACAGTAATAATGTAGAAATTTACAGAGGAAATAGCACTCGTAAGACTGGCCGCTGAATCGCTTAGGGAAAACCAAAGAATTCTAGGATAATGCAAACATTTAGCTCCAAAAGAACTAGCCTAAATTAGTGGTGCAAATTTGTTTTATAATCCTATGTCTGAGTTATAGTGAGTAGATTCCAATGGGCAAGTTTGAATGACCTTATCTGAACAATTGTAACTTAAGTAAAGTGCCTAAACTCCCTAAAGTAACTACATTGACACAACGTTGAGTGACTGACAGAGAGGGATTAATCTATTACCCCATGCCTGGGATACATTCTTGTATTGGTCATATTTGCGTTTGATTATTTCATGATGTTCAGTTCTTCAGTGCCAACATCACTTTGGACTTTAACCGATTTACGATTGCACTTGAAAGACAAAAAATGTTGATGAGTGCAGTGTTGGGTGTAACTAGATACTAAGTAACTAGTTACTGTAATTAAATTACTTTTCCTTTGAAAAAGTAAAGTAAGGGATTACTCTATGTTTTCCTGTAATTTAATTACACAGTTACTTCTGATGCAATTAAACTAAATACTTTGTGTAATATTTGTGTGTGCAAACATGGAATTGACATCAAAATTCAAAGTCTAACTTAAAAATCCATGCTTTAATGTATTATTCTCACATTTGTAATAATTTGGTCAGTTAATAATACTACTTTATGTAGTTTTATATTATTTACTTGAATGAATTAAAAGAGCCGTTTCATGTCTATCCTTGAATCACTGAACTAATCAAGGTTGATGTAGGATATAGAAAGTAATTAGTAATAAGTAATTAAATACTTTTTGGACAGAGTAATTTGTAAAGTAATCTAATTACACTATTGAATATGTAACTAGTAACTAGTAATTAATTACTTTTTCAGAGTAACTTACCCAACACTGGATGAGTGTATGGTGTCATCATGGTACCAAAAAGTCTGATTGCATTGGTTTGGTTTTGTAAACTAATCCCAGAATCCCATTTGTTTAACTACCTTCATGTTACAGGAACCAGGGGCCCGTTCTTCGTACCGCGCTAACTCTTTTTCCCAGGATTTGATTGTTGATGATTTCGCATGATCTTTGATTACTTGGTTCTTCAACGCTCATCCAGGACTTGCTGTCATAGCAACAAGTCCGTAAACTTAAACCTGCTCGGGAGCAGGCTTACTTCATGTATACAAGATTAGATCGCGGCATTATAAGCGGATGTGATATGGGAAGTTTGTCGCAGCCATGTCCTGTCTGTTTTTACAAGAGCAACCCATTGCTGAAGGTGCAAGGATAATTCGGAGAGGTTTCAGGATTAATCGCATATTGCGGGATAGACAGGATCATTTAGCACAGCGCGATAGAATATTGTTTGAAAGATATGGTTTTTTCGTGAGGGTATCATTTATGTAGTTAATTTGTTGGATCCTTATGTTAAAATTTCAAAAAATTTCAAAAAATTTCGAAAAAACGAATTTTAACAACAGCACAAACTGTGTGCATTGCCTTGCGCTTCTTTGCGAGTGGCACGTTCCTTTACACTGTTGGAGACGCGGAGAAAATAGTGAAAAGTGCTGTCTGCCGTGCCTTTCGCAAAGTTTACCTGGCTACCTATTTCATGACACCATTTCCTGACCCCAACCCTGGGCCACAAACCCGTTAAAATGCAGCTCCAGCCAGGACAAGAGCACGCATTGAAATGACCTTTGGGCAACTGAAGGGAAGATTTCAGTGTCTGAAAAGTCTGAGGTTTGCACCTGACAGGGCATGCGACATTATTGTTGCATGTGCAATGTTGCACAATATTGCACAACATTGCCACCAGGACCCCTGGGGTGGAGGTGCAGCCTGATGATGACCTCCAGCCAGTGCACTTGGAGCAACCGAGTGGCAGAGCTGCACAGGACAGAATTGTCCAACACTATTTTTGAGAAGAATGAATAATTGAGAAAAACTTTGATTCAATTAGTTTATTCGGTGCTTTTTGTTTTTAAGAAAGCACCAGCTCATCAACAGTCATCGTTTGCCTGCAAAAAAATGAAATTATAAATATATAAAGTTTGCAAGGTCATCAATAGTGCTCTTTGTGAATTAGTATATTTTTACTTACTCTGAAGCTCCTTTTGAACATTTAGGTAAGGGAAACAACCAAGTATTTTACATTGTACAAAGGCACAATTATGAGATCACTTACCAGTAATGAAGGTGCTGCTGCTACTGGACCCTGGCTGTGGGTCAAAGGAAGAGCTGCCCCCAGGGTGCCCTCAACAATAGGTCGGTTTGCATTCAACCCGAGGGCCAGCTCTTCTGCCGGCGTGTGATGTGGGGGTTCAGGACCACCACCTGTTTTTTTTGCTCTGCCTTTTTCTTGGTTGCTGTTATAAACAGACAAACATTATATCATGGTGTTTTCAAGAGACTACAGAACAGTGTAAGCGGTAAAGATCATCATTTTTTGTAGAATATTCTTGTATTTAACTTTTACTTGTTCCCAAGTTCTAGTGGATGCCGTGGTGGCTCTAATATAAAAGAGGATAACATAATATATATGACACACGTAATATATGTATGTATATGATCACTACTTATAAATTTAATTTGTCAGAAACGTTTTGCCAGCCGTCTCTCCTGGCTTTTGCAGCTTTTGAAGTGTTCCCTGGAGTTTTTATTAAAGACTGAAATTCGGTGAAGCCCTCAAGCAAGAGTTCTTGCTCTGCCGCTGAGAAATACTGATCGCGCTCCTTTGCCATGCTCACATACCAATCAAAGCGTTGCTGATCAATGTTTCTATTATCGATACATTTCCCCTTTTAAGCCAACCCAAGAACGCACAATGAACTCAATCCAGCCATACTAACCATCAACAACAGGTGCGTTCATCAGCAAGATCATGATAAACAGGATGAGGTCATCTCGGATGTTTCATTTGATCTTGGATGTAGTAAGCAAGGTACGAAGCACGGGCCCCAGATCTCAAATCAATTGAGCATCTGTAGGATGTGCTGGACCAACAAGTTCAATCCAAGATGGCTCCACCACTCCACCACTACAAGGTCTTACAAGAATTACCTGCTTTCTGTGCCAATGGCCTTGTGGGCAGTACTTCAATATATGTGCCACGGGTGCACTTCAGGCGACCCGAGTCCAAGTCCTCCATATCTCCCCTACTTAGCTACCTTTGCTTTCTCCTACTGTACTATGTAATTAAAGATGTACAAAATACATCTAACAGAAAATGTTGTAGATAGAGATGATAAGATGTAAATATGTATAAGTGCCACCTAGAGTTGGATTGATGTTACTTGACTGCGCTTTCCTGAATTGCGGAGATGGATTCCGGACCGGACCGGACCGGACCGTCCTGTCAAGTCTGGTTCTCTATAATGTCTGACTGCCAAAAACCTTTAGCACTGAAACTTCTCATTTCCCATCTCAAGCTTTATTCTGTTTTAAAGATGCTATTAAATGAAAAGGCACATACTAGTTTACGACACAAAGAACATGATCTGTCTGCTCTAGGACATTAGAGTCACGACAAACATTTTTAATAGCCTAACTCAACCCCCACTGGCATGAGGTTTGACAAGCCTCCATGGCATCAAGTTAACTGATGAACCCCAACAGCTGCAGCTTGGGTCTGGAGCCATAACACTGCCATTTGTCCTCTTTCATCCACACAGAGGTACAGGCTAGACCAGGCCTCTATTTCATACTCTTCAGTTTTTTTATCGAAAAATTATCTATTACTTTTGGACAGTGGCAAAGCGAAGATGGAAACAAAAGCAAAAATCATCATCTTCATGATCATGGTGGGCTCAGTGTCAATGTTAACAGCAGTGGTGACAGATCACTGGGCTGTGTTGAGTCCTCAAGTAGAGAACGTAAACACAACATGTGAGGCAGCTCATTTTGGCCTGTGGAGACTCTGTAAGAAGCAAATCTACATCGATGAAGAGAAATTCATTGGTAAAAGCTGCGGACCTATTAGCTCGCCGGGGGGTGAGTAATGGAGAAATATTTCTGTCAGTCGGTAAAGCTTAAGTTTTATGGCTTCAGTGTTTTGTGTGATTCATGTTCGCGGCCCTTTTCAACAGTTCAAATAAAATAATTTCTGAATCAACTCAAACCAAAACTGTCTTACTGTGACGGTGAGATCATTTGTATCATTATTGTACATACCAATTTTACAACTTGGTCACATTTAACAGTTAGTGATTATATCCGAAGGAAGGGTGAGTCTAACACGATTGTTACATATTATTTAAAAATATATATTTATCTGTTTTTTTAGTTCCCCACATGCAGAAAGTGTAATGCTTTACTGGATCTCTCTAGCCACTGGCAAAACATCAACATTAAAGGAGTAGTTCACCTTTAAAATGAAAATTCTGTCATCCTTTTCACGCCCTCTTGTCACTTTAAACCTGTTTGACTTTCTTTCTTCTGCAGAACACAAAAGAAGATATTTTGAAAAATGTTGGTAACAGAACAGCACACCCCCATTCACTTATATTGTAACCAATGCAAGTGAATGGAAGGCTGTTAACAACATTCTTCAAAATATCTTCTTTTGTGTTCTGCGGAAGAAAGTCATACAGGTTTGAAATGACAAGAGGGTGAGTAAATGATCACAGAATTTTCATTTTTAAAGTTGAACTACTCCTTTAATGTGCTACCCATGTTTTCTTAAAGTGATTTACAACTGAATACATAATTGCAATGACAAGTTATATTTGTTCAACAGCAACGTTTAGTGAGATGTTCAGTGGACTGTGCATTAACATGTTGCATGACAGTGCTAGACAAAGGCTACATTTGTAAATAGAGGCTATGCGTTGACGTCACCTTCCCACGTGAACATGCCGGGACACGGTCCCTTGTGTGGTAAAACACTCAGCAAAATGGCTGGTTTCAATCGAAGAAACAAAGAAACCTGGACTAAAACATGCAATTATTTGCTAAATTACAAGCATCTGGACTCGACGGTGATCCTTATGATTTACATAAGAGTCAGGTGTTCTTGGACACTCAAATGTTGCGTTTCCTGATATTGTAACCATTCGTTTTGCTGAGTGCTTTACCACTCAAGCGGGCGCATACCGGCATGTTCACGTGGGAAAGTGACGACATGTGCATACACTCCATACTCTGTTTCATGATGTGATTTTCCCAGACAGGGTTTAAAATAATCCAGGAGTAGGTTATAATCTTTACAGAGTGTCTATTTACACTGAGTACAAATAGCCCACCTTGTCGGCAGAGACTATTAGCTCCGCCCACCAATATGTGATTAAAATAGAGAAAGTGTAAGAATGAGGCTATTTCAAACAGTGACTCCAATGGCTAAGGTGTAAAGTCTGTGTAGCTTGGCACGGGAGACCGGGTTTTCCTTTATCTTGGAGATCATAAAGGCATTTGTTTTTAATAAAATTGATTTAAGACTTAAAATAAAAATAAAAACATTCATAAAGGGTAAGGTTAATGGTAGGTGTGGGGCTTTAATATCTCGATAGTTCCCATCACCAATATTTTTTATAAATATAATGATTAACACTATTATTGCATAATGTTTAATGCACAACAATACTGAGATGCAAATAGTAACGTTATCTGCCACTATTTTTAAGTAAACAGCATTTTACTACTTAATCCAAAGAAAATACAGCTATTTGGTTGGCGTAAATAGCATATCGGTAAGAAATGCTGCTATTTTCACTTAGTGTAAACAGAACCTACTGCTATTTAAACTTAGTGCAAAAAGCATCTGTCGCTATTTTCACTTGGTATAAATAGCGCCTAATGCTATTTACACTTAGTGCAAATAGCCGCTGCCTAATCTTTATTATTAATCACGTTTTACTAACACCTGGACTATGAAGATCCCAACTAATAAAATTAGTTTAAACCGATGCTCTGTAAAGCTCTTGATCCCAGTCTTTTTTCAGCTGCCAGTGATATTATTTGCTTCTCAGTTCTGTAAAACTGAAACCTTTTCTTGGTTGCAGGCAAGCTTGATCCAGCTAATTCTGGATAAACTGCCCAGGTGCTTCTAAATGAATCCTGTTCATTCTTGTTGCCCATAGTCCGGTACTTAATCATTGCAAGCGTTTACATTTGGCATTAGCACGCGACCTGTATCTGGATGTCGTACACATACACATTGGAAAGACAAGTGGACACACGCTTCTGATCAGAATGTTATCCGATCAGCGTGTCCAGATGTAGTCGAGGACCATCACATCATTATCAGAATAGCAATGTTTTTCATTTGATAAAGATGATAACTTGATTCTGGTTTACAGTGACAGAGGGACTAGTGGAACCAGACCATGCCAGCATAATCCCCCACCAACAGTTTTGCCTTTACCAGTTTCAAAAATCCAAATAATTTAATGTAAATTAATTTGATCCTGTTATTTATCCTTTGCCCTCTGTCAGTGTGACCATTGTGTGAGTATTTATATAGCATCTCAAAATTGTGTGTGTGTGTGTTAACAGAAATCAACTGTTCATACTTCAGACATTTCACACCAGGAGAAGACTCTGAGATCTTTGAAGTTAAAACTCAGAGAGGTGAGTTATAGTCAAACAACAGAAGGCCCCTGTGCTGTGCTGAAACAATTTTATTGTGCAGAACATGTGAAATGCTCAAGATTTAAAGACATGAAATGATTCAAATTGTTAAAAAAAATATTTGGACAATTCTGCTATAGTTCTTTATATGCCTGTAGATGCTAGCATTCAAACATCAAATGAGACCTAAATCCCCTGATGATTAACTGAAATATCTTTAGATTGCACCATGCTGTCCTCCCAGTTTTTTCCCTGGTATTGTGTATGAAGATTGCAATATCGATATACAGGTTTTTCTCATTTCTTTTTGTTTTAGAGTACAACATCTCAGCAGCTGCCATTGCTATCTTCAGCCTGGCCTTTATAATTCTGGGTACTTTGTGTGTGTTGGGTTCTCTCAGGAAAGGAAAGGACTACCTATACAAGCCTGCAGGCATGTTCTTCGCTTTCGCAGGTACGACAAACCCTGTCATTCATTCTCTCTGTGTGACTTACTACACGGGCTTCTAACAAATCATGTGAATCACATAGATCTGTGGAGCTATTTTTATACAGAAATGATATCATATTATATATTTAAGGAATGATATATCGCTCAGCTTTGCGCTGGGGACTTGATGTTTACACCGCTACACTTATCACATGAGAAAATAGTTACTTTAAGTACATTTTATTACTTATTTTGATTGTTTTTATTAGCAATTCCAAACCTTCTGTACACTACTAGCAGCTTGCATTAATTGTGACATTGCGACATTGGTGCATCAGTCTCATCCGAAAATGCTGGATACTGAACTCATACTGAAGCATGTGTCTCATACTGAAATAAACTTATTAATAATATACTTACTTGAGATAAGAAACAGATGTCATCACAGATGTTTCAAATGTACAAATACTCACAAAAAGAATATGAACATTTAACACAGGGGTTCTCAACCTTTTTGACTCCCACTTTATTCAACAATATTTAAAGGCCCCCTCCCACTCACAATAAAATATTTTAGAGCTTGACATTAACTGGAAAAGCATTTATTTATTATACAAATATCCAAATAATAATAATCCTTGGTTTTTAGTTTTAAATGTATTTCAAAGCTTGTTTTGTCTTATTTTAAATTATTTGTCATCTCAAAGCCCCTTTGGAAGTCAGCTGGGGCCCCCTTGTGGGCCACGGTCCCCCTGCTGTGAACCCCTATCACAGATACATCACACTGTAAACCACAGTTTAAATAATCAAAAACGTCTTTTTGGTCTAAGACGTCCTGATAGTAAGAGGTACTGAGATTGAAAAGATGAATCTATACTCAGATTAATTTGTGACCAGTAGGTAAAAAAAGGTTTTGCATTAGAATCCATAGTTACTCCTATGGATCCATACTTCCGAAGCTCGCTGTACATTTATGGTATATTTTCTGTCCTCAGGTTTGTGTGCCATTATCTCAGTGGAGGTGATGCGTCAGTCAGTCAAGAGAATGATAGAAAGTGAGGACACTATCTGGATTGAGTATTACTACTCCTGGTCTTTTGCATGTGCGTGCACAGGCTTTGTACTGCTTTTTCTTTGTGGAATCGGCCTACTGCTCATCTCCATGCCACATATACCCAGAAACCCCTGGGAATCCTGCATGGATGCTGAGCATGACCAGATGTAGGACAGGTCTACCATACCACAGAGGGTAAACTTGTACTTCATAAAAACTCTAGACCTCTTTTATGCAAAAGAGGTCATTTATTGAACCTTATTGTTATTATTCTGGAGCAGGTACTGTGAGGATTTATAACATGATCTTGTGGGAATTCATAATGGTTGGTTCTATTCATTTATGCACCTATGCTGTGCAAGCTAAAGTGGCGTGTAGAATGTGGTGTAATTACTACTTATGCAAAGGCACACGTTCAATAGTAGTTACAGATTTGCCACTGGGGTCATACATTTAGAGAGTATAGACCTATTTCAGCAGTGCAATACACCCCTTTACAATAGCCTAGCTTTTAAAATGTATATTATTATATGCATTTAACATCTTAAGATTTGAAATGTAAAAAGAATAATTGGGTAGATAACTGAATATTTTGTGTAATAATGCTGCATATAAACCATCCCTATGTTTAGATGGATTACCATGGTCATGTTTATGATACTGGGATGGTCTGAAAGGAGAAGGGTTGCAGAACAACCCTGTGATTACCAGTGTATTGAAGGAAGTGATACATTGTTAGTTAACACCTGGCTGACATATTTTCAGGATGATCTGTACTGTATAAATATGCAGAGAGTGAATTTTAAATAAATGGATTGTCATACACAGTGGTGTCTTCTCTTAGTGTAATGTTATTTCTTTATGTTTCCTTTTATCTGTAGAGCACATTTCAAACAAGGTTTGTTGACTTCGGTTTGATAAAAAAGAAAACCATTTTAAAACAGCTCCGTGACTTCGAAAATCAAGATATTGTGATGCACCATATGATAAGCAGAGCTTAAATCTAAAAGCGCCAGAACAACAGCATTCTCTTTGTCAGTTTCCAAGACACATTTAAAATTTCTAAAAGGGCTCATTTAATTCCGTGATGTGATTTAATACCCGGAATATCAAATATCTGTAATTTGGGAAAAATGAATTAGACCTCAATGAGTAGGCTATTGCAGCTGGGTAAGCGTGTTTTCCGAGTTTGAAAAGAAATGTTAAGTTGGATATAGGTCTGAAATTCACAAAATCTTTGTAGTCAGAATTGGGACCATCTACCATCGCTGGGGTGGTACAGGTAAACTGTACAAAACATTAAATAATGTACTTTTGAGTACATAATTGTACCCACCAAGGAACTATAGTGTACCTTTAAAAGTACATTTAACCGTTTTTTACTCCTAACATTTACCTTTAAAGGTACACAAGGGCACTTTCTCAGTTATCGGCTTGGTAAAAATGCCATCATATGCTCAGGTATACATTGTTGACATATAACACAGCACTCAGCAATGTTTTGGATGTCCAGTCAATTCTTTAACTAAATAAACATCATGCTGTCACATTGTGACTTTATAGAAGTCGTCAGATTTGGTATCTTTAGGTTTGCTGTTAAAATGGCAGTGTGAACAACAAAAGAACCCATTTAAGAATATGAACATACCCTATAAGAACCAAACTCTGACCCATTTAAGGCTGTTCTTACATTCGGCATGCTTGGTTTGATTAAAATGAACTCTGGTGCGACAGGGTGGTTTAAGTAAATGTGAACGAACCAAAAACAGTGATACACACAGCCTTGAAAATCAAGTGATTTGGTAATATAAACAGACTTTATTAGATCTGCGTTTGGTATTTTAATTTAGTTGGACAACAAATACAGTAGCATAATGAACCATTGTTGCAGCTGCTGTGGTCTTTGGAGAGACACCAATCCTCTGCATCCGACAGAACAATGACAGCCTAACTGCACTCTTTCTGCCCAGTTGTCTATATTGATTTCTTTTAATCACTAATCTGCTCTTTTGACTGAGCCTGTAAATATCTTATCACAGATGCTATTTGTAGGACACTTCTCATTAATGACACAAGTCATTTATTGGGTTTCCCTTTTCAATATCTGTGTTGTGATCATACAGCAATCAAGTAAAGCCAAACATGATTTGACAATGTTTTATGTGCAGCTGGTATATATACAAAATAGACAAAATAAAACATCACATCAATTCATGAATTGCTCCATGTCTTAAATTATGGATGGAAATGGATTTCTCTCTCCTTCCCCATCTGTGGTGGTGATGAAGAGAAAAAATAACATGGCGAGAGAACAGGAGCCAGAAAGAGAGAGCACAACAGTGAGGGCTGAAAATGCAGGGAACATTAGAATCTGAGCCAGTACATAGCACTTCTCACTCTGTTGTAGTCAGGAAGCTGCTCTACTGGCCCTGCAAAAAGAACAAAAAACTAAATAAGGTAACTCTTGCTGGTACACAATGGGCCTCATTCATGAAACATTTGTAAATATACGTGTACATTTTGAGTCATTTGCACGTAAAACGGACCTTCCCAGATTTCTTTCGGGATTGACCTTTCTTCCGGATTCACAAATACTTCGTAAACATTAGATTTGATAGTGAAATGTGTTTATACAGCTAGGAAAACGATGCATCTAGGAATGCTGGAATCCTCTGGACTTCATTCTCTGGTTTGGCAACATTATTGCATAAATGCATAATAGGCTATATGTTTACCAATAAATTAATCAATGAAACCGTGTCCACCTAAACGTTTTTAACTGCTGAAATAATACCTGGTGCTCTTCTAAAAATGACCAGCTGGTGGCGCCTAAAAGCGTTTTGGCAGCACTTGGCATATCCATGACAGTTACATATTGCTAGTGTGTAGTGTCTTATTTTAAAGAACATTACGAATTTAGAAATTACCTCTCCACATTTATTGAGTGAAGAAACAGACATAATAAAAAATAATTGCCTTCCGACAACCTGCCAAAATAAAAGTTAACTAAAAGTTAACCGGTTAACTATATTTTATTTGGACAAATATATTACCATTTTATAGTAAAAAGAAACAAACTAATTTAGATATACTAAATGCATCATGCATAAACTGAAGTTAGTTGTTTACGTTTGAAATTATTCTTTATTTTTTATTAGTGTTTCTTAGTTATACATTTGTATTATGTTGCATTTTGAATGTAATATGGCAATGTAATGTATTAAATGGGTTAACTTTTGACAGATATTAATGTATGCAATTTCAGCAATAAAAAAAAATATTTTTTCTAAAAAGGAAACAAATGAGTTGTTCATTTTAAGAGACCTGTCTTATTTTCTCTTGTATATTTAGTATTGCTCTTTAATAAACAAAAGTATTTATTATCCGAATACCCAATTAATCGATGGAAAAATCAGTAGAATATTCAATTACTAAAATAATGGATAGCTGCAGCCCTATTGAAGAGTAAAAAATGAAAAAGACAGGGCAAATATCATTATGATACACTGCATCAAAATGCAGTGTCATCGGTTTGTTTAAAAGAATACAGAACGTTTGGATATTTTACGGACCATTTACACGTGGTAAGGTTAATTTCTTTCGTACCAACTAAAATTTTGAAAAAACGAACATCTTCATGAATCCGAAAGTTTACATCAAAATGACTTTGCCAACGATTTACACAAAAATGGTTCTAGTCGTGTTTCATGAATGAGGGCCGATGACTACAGACAGTAAAAGATAGTTCACTAAAAATTTAAATCCACTTATGTTATTTGAAACATGAGATTGATTGACTGATTTGTTTAGGGACACTACAAGGAGATTTTCTACAATCAAAAATAAATTTGCTTTGTAAAGCAAGATTTTAAAATGCAGTTCTTAGTACAATAGAAGTAAAAATATTATTCAAAAGACCAGAGCTGACAAAATGACAGCTATTCACAGAGAACTATAGCATATTTATTTACATAAATGCTTTACATCAACATTATTTTACAGTAATTATTTTACACTGAAAAAAAAAAAAAGTACTAACCAACAGCAGACACAGCTGGGCATTTGTCATAGATGTATTTGGAGCAGACATCACGGACCACTCTGGGAGTCACAGCCTGGTAAGAGAAAAAGTTTGGTTTAAAATGCTCAGAACAAAACGAGACCAATCAAATCGTTCACACCAATGTCATGAATCGCACCAATTAAAACACATCAAAACACACGCATAACCTCTTTCCTACAAAGATAAAAAGCCTGAGCTGCACAACCCAAATTAAAAATGTCTCAGTGCGGAGAAAATCTGCAAGGCGTGGTGGTGTCGCAAATGCAGGTTAATGCCTTTGTGAAACTATGACACGGCAAATTGACTGTAATATTATAATACAATACCGCTCGAGTAGGAGTGTTACAGTGCTCTATATCAGCATGACTGTGATCAGGCCAGAGACATGAGGCCTAATTTGTTTTTTAATGTAAACATGCACTTGTTTACAGTAGCAATTTCTTACTCCCTCAGTTTATATCGCAACCAACTTGTTCGGATGCATCCCGCCACATACTTTGACAGCTGTGAAATGTTCTAAGAGCCACATGTGCGTGTTTTACTAAGTTTCATAAGTGATTTAGCTTAGTGGCGGAGTGATAAAAACAGTGAAGGGGTTTCCATGGTGATATTGGTGAAATATCATATGGCTCTCAGCCAATCAGAAAACCAAGAACAAAAAATAACTGTTCTATACATTTTTAATAACAACAATAGCATAATAATAATGAACAATTATACGAAAACAAGACAACTATTGACAAAGACATCAGCCCTCGGCAATGTATTTGACTATTACAGATCCACGATACTATTGTCTATATTCAGTTCAACTTAATTCATTCAGTTTTTTCAACAGACTCAAATTTACCTCAATCCTGGCATCCCACTCAGCCAATGGGATACGGCGACCATAGTTAAGGATATGCCTGCCAATGTCATCACAGACGGGTGTAGTTCCTAAAAACAGAGAAAAGAAACATGTTAAAAAGTAAGCATGCGTCTTTCCTTCCCCAAGATTATTACTACAACTTAAGTTTTGCACTGCGCATAAGTGAGTTTGTGTTTATTACCGTTGAGCTGTCCTACTAAGCTAGCCTTCAAAGCATTCTTGGCACGGGCCACATCACTCTCAGTCACTGTGGTGCACAAATTCATCCTGTGATACAGGAAAAAATTATACTGTATGCAAAGCCTCATATAGGACAAGACAAGCATACATAAGCAGAGGGCCATCATTTTATATGTAACAGACAGTGTAACCAACACGCTAAGACCATTGGCCAATGACTTACCAGGAATTCTGAGCCCAGTGCATCATGTCCTCGATATTATGTCCGTCTGTAACAAAATAAATTCCCAGCAGTCCGGTGTCACTGTATGATGAGAGGAAAGCTTGGAAACTGTGACACAGGTTCAGCTCTGAAGCCTGCCGAGCCAGACGACTGCTCAGGTGCTGCATAAACACAAAGTTGAAAATGATTTGGTGTAATGATGTTTTAATCATATTGTGACTAATAGATAAGTAGAATAGTTCCTATCCATGCATTGGGGTATTACTTTTATGTTAGGGGTTGGAGAGAACAAATCAGCAATTTAACACTGAGTCACATATTGTTATGATCAGACTAAAATGAAGGTGTGCAACATTATGCAAAAATATATGTAATGTTTATATATGACAGAATTTAAAATTAAATCACGTGTTACACATGGGTTACCACCTCTAAGTCAAACAATGTACAAGACATGGAAATTTCACCTAAAAATCGCAAACCAACCTTGCCACCTCCGAATGTGATGTCATAGCTTCCGATGATAGAATTAGCGACCATGAGCGGCACAATATCAGGACTTGCAGCTCCGGCTCCCTCTACAGCAATAGCGACGTGAGCTAGGGGCAATGCGTCATCACGCATTCGAATCTGATAGCAGGACAAGATCAGACAAGGTCAATGGATCAGCATAAGAGACCCCCCAACACCAACACACAAATACACAACTCAGACCTCACTTCCAGTGAAACGGCATGGCGATGGAATTGGCACAGCATCCCCCTCATATTCAAAAGAAACATCACTAAAATGCTGCTTAGCAAGAGTCACAAGTTCATCATGATTCACTCCTACAAGAGAAACATTGTTTTAGTATTTCAATCTGCTTTGTGTGGCTTAACTAGTAAAAATAGAGGTCAACCGATAATAGACCTATAACAAAATGGGGATTAGTCGATTATCAAATTGGTTGTCCAATAGGTCGGTGTCTGGCTACACAACAATAAACGCAAATTGGATGACCTCTTTTTTTAAACTTTACTGCATGACATGTTTGATGAACGAAAAAAATGAAGTACCTCCAGCTGCAGCTAACACGATGCGAGGAGCTTTATAATGGCTATTGATGTATTCCACCAAATCCTGGCGAGTCAGGGTCCTTCATATTGCAGACACCAAAAACACAAACCAAAAAAGATTTAATTATCATCTATAGTTGCATGTTTCTTTACATCATACACATACAAAAACTGGTTGTACACCTAAATGAAAATTACTTTGAATTATCTTTCATAAAGAAAAAACAGCAAAAGACAATGTGAACAAAAGGCATGGCGCACATGAAATGATTCAAGATGAAATATATTTATTGCAAATCAATGTTTCTGCTGCAAGTTTACATTTGACGACACATGCACCCTCTTTGTTGTTTTGTTAGAAAAGTGCCTAATGCATTTAAATAAAACTTTATTTAACATACAAAAATACAAACTAGGTACAAAAACAAAAAAAGAATTAAGATTTTTCCTGCTCTCTTTTTGCTGACCAGAAAGTGATTCGCCGAAGTTATTGATAGCATTTCTAAAGCTCCTGTTTGTACTTCATTTCGCCTCTCTCTTCCACAAAAATACAGGTTTCTTTATACAGTTGTATGATACATTATTGTATAAAATATCGTAATTTCAATAAAACATTCTATTTAGCACCCAGTCTTAGCAGCTGTTCTTACCTGGCATTGGAAGAGGGACCAAGAACGCTATGGCCCAGGGAAGTACCCTGAAATGCTGTAGCATGGAGAAGATCCAGACAAACATCCTGCAAGTTACTTTCCACCTCCTCCAGCTCTCTAAGCACAACCCCCCTCTGAGGCTCCATTTCAGCCTCACTTAAAGATGAACTATGCACCACCTCTGACAGCAGCTCAACCGCTAGGGAGACAATAACGTTACATAACGACACTTTTTAAAATGAAAGATCTTA
This sequence comes from Triplophysa siluroides, assembly GCA_006030095.1. Taxonomy (NCBI): domain Eukaryota; kingdom Metazoa; phylum Chordata; class Actinopteri; order Cypriniformes; family Nemacheilidae; genus Triplophysa; species Triplophysa siluroides. The sequence goes on along the minus strand of VCII01000203.1, from coordinate 5,935,919 downwards.
AACTACCTTTTGAAGTCAAAATAAATAGGAACCAATTAGAGCTGCACGATTAATCGTGATTCTCAATTTACCCAGAAACGTGCAGCTCTAGAACCAATGCTTCTTACACATAGTGCAAGAAGACTAATAATGCAGAAACTCTTTTTAAGCTCATTATTTTACACTTTTAACTATAAATTAATATAACTAAAAATATTGTTCTCTAACCTTTGGGCAAATCCTTGGCAAGGGTCTTCATGTAGTAAGCAGTATGCTCACGAGATGAGTATGCACTCAAGTGAGCCCCCATAGACTCCACTGCCTGTTCAAGAGCAGACTGTGTGTGCTTCTTTGTACCCTAGATGGGAGAAACATTTAAGACAAGGATATAAATATTTTTCTAGCATTCAAGTCTATAGGTTTCAGAAAATGTCTAAGAAATAACCTGTAGTAAGAATCAGTTAGAAAAGAGAAGAAAGGTGCACTATATGGACAAGAATTTGGACGACGGAAAACTAAACCAACAGAGACATGTTCCTAAACACCAGAGATGAAATTTCCCAAACTGACAACATCCTATCACTGTAATATTCCTCAATTCACTGAACTTTTCACCCATGGGTCTTATCAAACACTTGAATTCAATAATTAAGAGATTTGCCGCCATACTTTTATCCATAAATATGTAGTATACTAGATACCTTGAAAGCCATGTGTTCGAGGAAAAATCCAGCACCATTATTCTTCTCAGACTCCCAACGACTCCCAGAGTTTATCCAAAGGCCAACCTGAACAATCCAGGGAAAAAATGGTGCAAAAACGTTTGAAAACATTTTGAATCTACTGTTTAAAAATGTCAAGCCAATAAGCAGATATTTACTGTGCATGTCTCCCGGTTGGTCTGCTCAGAGGCAACCCTCAAGCCATTGCCTAGGGTGGTAAGATGTGTTTCTGGAGCTCCCAGCAGGCTTTGAGCATATGTCACAGAGGACTGTCCTCTTCTCAAAGACAGCAGAAATGGCTAAAACAAAGAGGAAAATTAAAATAACCTATAGATTATGTGTATAATTTTAAGAAGCCAAGACCAACACTATTCTGTCCCTTACAACCGTCACAAACATTTGACTTGGTAAAACCCGAGCTTCTCAACAGATGTATTCAGGAGACCAGAACTGTTTAATGTCAAGAATGCTCTAAGGATCCCTTTGCAAGGAACCTCTTTACACAACTCATGAATGCTTCATGAAGAGAAAGCAAGCATGATAAAAACATGCTTCCAAAGATTTATTAGTATCAGAGGAAGGGTTTTTCCATAAAGAATCTAAAGTATACAGCGTCTTGAAAAGGTGCACTAGTGTTGTAATGATGTTTTTAAATTAGAGGCATACATTTTGATAAGATCGTTTATCACATTTCTCTGTGACAATATACCGTCCAAAAAAGCAGGTATAACATCTTCCAACCACTGCTCACGTGACCTGCAATCCCATTTATCGGTCAAGTGAAACACGGCGAATCAAAACATATTTCAAAGTGAGTTTAACGTTAAAACTGAACTACCGTTATGTATTCTGTAGAAGACAATAAAGTATTAGTTACGTGAAAATGCTAAAAGGTAAAGACTTAATATGCATGGCCCAGTATCAGATTCTATATTGTTGTTTTGCCTTCTCATTCTAACTTGTATTTTATTCCAAACATGGAAATGAAACGTCACAAAACGAGATGTCTAGGTTGGTGAAATATGGGGAATTATGTAGCAACATAGAGTACGAAGCGAACATTGTAATCTATATATGACAGGAGGAGCGGAGCATTCAATGACCTTGTCAGAAGTAGGTACCGGGGTAACGTAACTTTACGAAAAAACCAAACCACAGTACTTCAATGACAAAGGCTACAGAGTGACCCGTTTACAGATTTTCCATTGCTTGTCTGCGGATTATCAACCTTCACATACACGCAAAATGTAACCTTCAGTGTATTTGAGCTATCAGCTAACACTCCAGCACTATCCAAGGCCGACGATGGACTCTTGCCATGATGTCAATCGACTTGTTACAATCCAAGTACGTCAATGAAAAGGTCTGTATCTGTTAAAGGCCACAGGATATTTTCAAGGCATTTGTAAGTTATATACTTACATTACGAACTTTAGAAACGACTGCCTCACCGACTCGCCAAAAAGATGCAGCCATCTTGGATGCTCAATGAATGTGCACTGAAATGCGTCACCATACGTCAGGATCACTCTATTCTTCTTGAGATATTTTGGGCGTTTGACAAGCCAGTTCTTGGTGCATTACCGCTCCCTAGTGGTGTGGAAGTTCACGCAAAAGGAAATTGCATAAAACTATAGTTGAAAAATACAAGAATCTATGAATGACATTTGTTAATATAGTCCTACATCTAAACATACGTTACAGATCATAATACTATTTAGATTTATACATATTACTAATAGACAGAAATGATGGTCAAAAGATTTATGGGTAGTCGATACATAGAGTAGGACATTTTAAAATAAAAGATGCCCCAGAACTGTTTTCTTTCCTTAATTCTGCTAAATGTCTCATCCTTTGTTCAGCAAAACAAAAAATATATACAATAGTTTTTCTACTATGGTAGGGGATGTCACAGAAAGGAAAATTGCTAACATTCTTCCAAATATCTCTTTGTGTTCAAAAGAACAAAGACATTTATACAGGTTTAAAACAACTAATCATCAAGTCACCAGTAAATGATGAAATAAACTATCCCTTTAATATCCTAATTTAAGATGTAGGCTATTAAGGCTATAAAAACTGCGGTGTTTAAATACATTTTGTTCTTTTGTTGGTTGTATTAGTTATATAGCATTCAAGAGTGTCAATGAGAATACATGCAGTTTACATGCTATTTTAAAGGTTTTGGTACAACAATAGCCCATATTATTTAAGAAATTCTTTGCAGCCCCTATTGCATTATGCATCCTATTTTCACCTAGATTTCCCTCATCTAAGTCCAATAAAGATGCACATGACTAACCTGTTGATCTGACATGTGTGGCTAAAAAATCCCAGTTACCATGATATTGTGTGATACCGATTCATCCTGGAAGACCAAATACTCATCCTTAAAAATAATCTGATGAAGTGTGAAAGATCACATCTTGCTTGACAACATTTTAAAATAATCTTAAAATAAAACAATCATTTTAAATTGTCTGTTTGTCAAGAAAAAGTGATATTTTAGATTTTGTTTTGGACTTGAACACAGAAAGTGTAGATGCGTACATTAAAGCACAAAGAAAAATAAAATTTGCCTCTTTGATAGTATTGTGTAATTTCTGAGTGATTTGGGCACAGACAACACATATTTAGATATATTTTAGATATATTTTACATGCACTGGGCACTGTTGGGGCACTGTTATTCACCCCGGTTATAAAGAAGTATTCATAGGAATGTTTGTAACATAGTTGTGTTAGTAGATCAGACATCATATTAGAATCAAGATTGTTTGAATGACAGAATCAACATTTTTATGCATGCAGTAATTGTTTTTATAAGAATACCTTTAATCATTTTCAGCAATATAAAATCCAGTGATGTGTTAAAGGCCTGACCCAAATATGTCAAAGCCAGCAATACAAAATCCAGTGATGTTTTAAAGGCCTGAACCAAATAAGTCTCAGTCAGCAAAATCCAGTGAAGTGTAAAGCCTGATCCAAAAAATGTCAAGTTGACCTTCCACTATTAGACCAAAAACCTTGTAGCTCAGCTTATTTAAAAAAAATGAATCAATGTTGACATTCCACCATTAAATCAAAAGTATTGTTGCTTTGAAATAATGGTGGCAGGCAAAAACAGTTGGATATTAAAAAATAAGAGATAACGGGAATCTACCTGATTGGTTTTGAAAGGAAACACCTCTGAGTAGTTTCAGTATAACTAGAGGTTGGAAAACACCCGATTTTTAGATACTTTTTGGGAACATCTCACTTTGTTTGACTTGAGCAAATAAAGTTAATTCTTTGACACCTGGACCTTCTTTGTCTGAGCAATTTTTTAAACTACAAGATCAGCATTGTTCTCCTCATCAATAGCCATTTGTTTTTAATTGTGGGTAATCTTAAAAAAGTCGTTAAACATATACTCACCCTCATGTCAATCCAAATCTGTGTGACTTTCTTTGGCAGAACAAAAAATATATTTTAAACAATGTCGGTAACCAAACAACACTGCCCTCCATTGACTTCTATTTTATGGACACAAAAACATTTCTCACAAGATCTATTGTGTTCCACAGAAGAAAGTGTCACATGGGATTGGAACAACATGAAGTTTTTTTGGGGGGTGACCTTTCTTTAGCTAACAAACTCTAATGTTGCTGTTGAGTGTATATAAGTGTCTTGTGTGCATTTTATTTTTACATGTAAACACATACGTAGCTTTCTTCTACGATGATCACCTATATGGAATTTATTCACTTTTACCTATATAATTTAATTTCCATTTTAGGCCTTGAAGTCAATAAAACAAGAAAAATCAAAATGCAGACAAAGCTCTGGAGAAATTTAATGTTCGTTACACAATCCGATTCTACAACAAGCAGAGAACCCAAAATGCATTTTTAGAACGCAGTATAAAAAAAAAAGAGTGGCAAGTAGAGAAGACCTTCATTAAGAAAACATTTAACTACACCAAGAATACTGAAGCATGCCTCAAAAGCCACTGCTCACATCACCATTGCTTATAAGCAGTTGGCCCCTTCTGATTGGTCCGTAAAAATAGCATTGGCACACCATTGGTCCAGGTGCAAGCCAAATGGGGGTCTCTCGCCCATATTTACACAATAATGCAGGTCTTCCGAGTGATGAAGCTTGACGGATCTAAAGACAGGAGGGGCAGATGTCAGTCAATATTGCATTCTTTCAAATACATTGGTGTACACGATTCAAAGAGGCATGAAACTTAACATTTAGAAAATCTTTATTTTCTGAGATTATTCTGTGGCCAATTCCAGTTCTTCCACATTTTGGAAGTATCAATTCTCCTCTATTGAGAAATTAACTGAATAAATACTGATGAACATCACTAGTAAAGCACTGCAAACAGAAATATTCATTTCTGGCAAGAAGTGTTTAAAGTTACCTTTTCATAACATAATGACTTTTCATCAGAAAACAAATGACTCGCCATTTCAGTTAATGTATTCACTCACGAGCTTAACATTTAATTTTAACTGAAAAAATTATTCTATACACCATTTGATATTAAAGCTTATATAAAACAATATTTGTTCTAATTGTGATCTCTGTTATTAGAAGCAAACACAACCAGCCTTCCTCGATAATTAAATCATTTTATATGCCAAATGCCTCAGAAAGAGACCAAATGCACAAAAAGGAAGGTGCAACGCAAGGAAGGCAGCGAGCCTGTCCCCAACCCTTGCCCGGTGAAAGACACTGTCCCCATGGTAATGGATATTCCGCTCTCACCATTTCTTGTTCCGAGGTTTCAGCTCCTCAGCAGCATTCCTCAAGAAGATGTAATTTTTTTTCTGGGGATTGTAGTATTCGTGTCCCTGTTACACAGCCGGAAAAAAACAAAGGTGAGCAGGGATCACACTGACTATTAAGGAATTAGCAAGACAGAAAAATACTTGTTTCATTAAATAAGGGGTCGTCTTTCTGTAACTTGGATAATACTAAAATCACAAAAAAAAACAATGCTAGAAAGGCAGAACAGATGCAAGAACTTCAAACAAGCAATTTTGTGTAAAAATTGAAAAAATGTATTTGGATTATTTACTTTCTGTCCGCCCTCACTGCAGAAAGAGTTCTAATGATATTGATTAAGTGTCACAATTTTAAGGATTATTAGATTTGTGTGTAATGCGACAAACTTTTCCCGTAACAGGGATATGCGCGAGGGACACATCAGGGCTTATGTGTATACAAAAATAAGTAACTTATAAACTTAAATTTAGGATAATTACAATTCACAGCGTGTAATTTTCGCCACTAAAAATTGGAATTATGGGAATAAGCTTGTTACTTTATAATGCAAGCACAACAATTTAGACTAAAATATATATTTTACTAAAATATTTAAATTTTTGTTGTCATATGTAGATGGATGTGTGTGTGTGTGTATTACGTTCCAATTATCATACATATACATCACTTATTCTACAGGGTTAACGGTAGCTTTTGAATGACTTATGCACGTTAAATTAAACATTTCTAAAAAGACCTAGGCCAATTTAAAGGTGGACAAATTATTGATAAATGTACTGAAATTTTACCTTAGACCAGTCATAGCTGGAAGCGTATGCAAATATGTTTCCATTGCTATTGAAGCAACAAGCTGTTATTGGTTGATCTAACTGCTCAGAGGTCTTAAGTTTAGTACGAGCATCTTTATCCCAGAAACTGAAGCGCCCATCAGAACCTACTGTCGCCAGAGTACCATGGACAGGGTGAAATGAGATAGCATTCACCTGAAACAGAAAGAACTCAATCTTAGATAGAACAAGGGGCAAAGTAGGGACCGAATAATCTCTTCCAGTAACTTCAGAGTACAATAACATTACTGAATACAGGCTTTGGGAGAGCAACACTGGTCCACGTTAGACTACACTAAATGTCCCCCCAAAAAAAAGAATACTCACAGCGTAAATATCTTGGGGTGTGGCGGTGTTAGTTCCATTTGACCTGTGGCACTTAAAGGTAAAATTGTCCTTGGCTCTGAGTGAGAAAGTACACAAACAAGACATGTTACTTCATATTTTGATGAAAAACTGTACAAAAATTATAAGATTAGACACAGACTCACGGGTTGGGTGGGCTTATGTAGTGAATGGCAACGCGCCCTTCGATGCTGCCCAGTGCAAAACCAGTAGGCTTATTCTGCTTGTCTTTAAAGATAGCCACACAACGATGCTGTTTAACAAAACGCACAAGATAAAACACATCAGAAATGTCTACGGTACACCAGTATTTTCAGAGGTTCGGAACTGGTTAAGATAAAAAGTAAAACGGACCACTCAACATTCCAAGAATCAGCATAAAAAGGAAAAAAAATTATGCAGGGCATGCATGAGAGCAAATTTAAGCAACAGTTTGAAAAAAAAATCTGCTTATTCAACAAAATTTTTACAGAATGCACCAACGCTAAAGTCAAATATTACACCGGTAACTTCAAATCTCATTACTACTTGAGCATTTTGTGTGGAAATATAACATTACAACTTGTGATAACACATGCAAGAACAAATGAGAAAAATAACTGTCAATTCTCTTTAGTGTTTACTACAGGAATGAACTGACACTTACCTGATGCTTCAGAGGGGAATCTATACGTCGAAACTCTGAGGGCTGATTTTCCAACTGGTATACAATAAGACCACGTTCTGCAGTGGCCACTACCGCCATAGGATATACCTATAAAACAAAAGCCCTTGAGTGCTTTGTCATTTAAAAAATCTTTCCATACATTTTTGATTGAGATGTATATTCAGCTTATACTTCTTTGACTAAATTGTCAAATAAAGAGAACTTGTAGGTTTAAATAAGATTACATTACCACATCGGCACAGTAAGATCTCTCTGGCATCTGCAGAGACATCATTGGATTTGGGGAACGCGTATCCCAAAACTGCCGCACCAAAAAAACAAAAATAAGGAGTATACTTTAGTGTTTATCTCAAGACTGTCTAACACATCATACGTGAAACGCAGCTCTGTATAGTCACTAAGGTAAAGAGGATGGCTTTGTCAGCACCTTCAGTGTTTTGTCCCAGCTACCAGTCATGGCACAGCTATAGTTTGGGGCTGTTATCCAATGAATTGTCCTGATTGGGCCATCATGCTGAGCAAAGGAAGGAATTTAACACCTGTTAATCACACTGTATAATCCAACACTGAAAACTAATGTTATATAAAATCTGTTTGACCTTCTCTCTTCTGCAGAACACCAAAGAAGAGATTTTGAAATACATTGTAACCAAACAACACTAGCCTCCTCTGACTTCCATCGTATGGACACAAAACCATTGATTCTTTCTTAAAATATCTCCTTTTGTGTTCCACAGAACGAAGTCATATACAGGTTTTGGAAAAATTATTTTTCACTTTTGGGTGAATTTAAGTTTGCTTACTTGCGCTATCTGGGTGGCCTGATTGGTGTTCAGATCCCACATCTTAGCGGTTTTGTCACAGGAGGCTGTGAAAACTTTACTACCATCCTGTTTGGAAACAAAAACATCACAGCAAAGCCAGACAAGAGGATGTATCACAACACAAGTCACAAGTCATATGTATTACTGCATTAGCACAATATCACAATCTCAATATTCATTGGGGCGAACATCTTTGGGATTCAATGTTTCGATACACTGCCAATTCATTCATATCTTTCAGTAACTGTGCACAAGGGGACTATTTATTATTGGAAATTATTATTTTATTTTTTTAGCATAAAGGATCTCTTAAATGTTAATAGCATTTGCCCCTTGCTTGAGATGGTTTACAACAAACAGACACTACAGTACAGCATTATGATCTTACATCACTCCAGCACACATCCAGCACTGGGCCTGTGTGCATCTGCTGGGCTTTAGGGACGGTTTGACCATTATCTTGAACCTCCCAACATCGCACCTGAGGTTATAAGAAAAACAAATGCAGATCAAAATGCAAACACGTCTTCCGACAAAAATCTAAGTTTTCATATGAAACCAAAGGCTTACATCATTGGCCCACGAGCCGCCAATTAGAAAGTTTCCAGGCATTGTAGGGGGACTGAAAGCCAAACAACTTATGCTGTCGTCGGGCGGAGATGTCACCTCAACATCCTATTATCAACGATAATCTTATAATCAATATCATTAGCTTCTATTATCTGGTTATTATATTAGTATTCATTGTACCTTCATTGGATTATGGCTATCTGTGGTGGCGCTACCAAATACGCCTGTTGTCCCTGCCCCAAAGCCCGTGTTCGTCCCGAATAAACTCATTTCAGTCAGTGACCAGCTGATAAAACAAGAATGCATAGCATAATTACATACATCGCTTTTACAACATGTCAATAACATCAACAAAACGGACTTGAGTAAACTTATATTTATCCTAACAACACGTATAATAAATCAAATTGAAATCGTTCAATATCAATCAGTTAGTCTGTAAATCCCGTTTAAGAAATAGAGATGCACAACCCCAAACACCACATTCGCGCCAAACAAATGTCCTCAAGAATTTCGGTGAACCCCCCCAACAGTATCTACATTAAAGACTACGACATAAAAAATCTAACAGCCAAATACACTTGAAAGATTGAATCATTTTGTTATATAAACGCGGTTTCCACTGCGAAAAGGCAACTCACGTCGTGCTTGCTTCTTCTTCTTGAGTTTTAAGGTTTTTGGTACATCGATGTAGAATTCGCATTACCGCCACCTACTGAAATGGAGTGTGGTAGGGCTAACTTGCATGGTTCACCCAAAAATGAATTTTCTGTCATAATTTACTCATAAAACCTTTATGACATTCATTCTTCTGCTGAATGAAAAGAAGATATTCTAAAATCATTTGGAAACTACACAATGGCGGTACCTATATAAATTATTAAATTAAAAATCGCCAGTCAGATAATCTGGAATGCGTTTATCTTTATTGTGGATAGGATTTGATTTTGTTAGTTAAATTAAGCAATAAGACAGATCTGTGTTATCAATATTGCAGGCAAATGTTAAGTTATATCATTGAGGACTGAATAAGAAAACATATAATGTTATATAATGCACAAGAGTTGTCATAGCTGATTGTTTTAAATAAAATGTTTAAAAATGGGTAAAAGAGGTATTGTGACTATTTGATCAGAATCACAGGCTTTTATTTGACAGATTTTGAATTGATTTCTAAATGTCACCAGCCCTGATATGTTTTATGGTTAATGGAGCATGTTGACATTGCCAAGGGTTTCAGTTCAGTTGTTCAGTTGTTTCAATGTAAAGTTTATTCAACATGTTAAGATTTGAATGCAGACAAATTTATGAACTGCAAGTCGTATCAACACAAATGAAATTACACTAAACTAACTGTACACTTAGTACTGTGAACTGTAAAGCAATTTTATAACAATGAAGAATGATTCATGAACTAGCAGATTTTTTAATAAACATGTTGAGTCAGTCTGAGTCTGTTCTAAATCACTGATTGGATGTTTATGTTTGATCCTCGAAGCTTTCATAGGTAAACGTTTTATTACCTATTAACATTGCGTTTATACCAAATTCTGGCTCAGATAAAGTAGCAGCAGATTCCAGATGGTTGACTATGGTAACGAGATGTACAAGGGTTAGGAACAGCTGGGCGGAATGGGCCGGAATGGTGATCAAGTAAAACTTCATCCTGTGAGTCTACTTCTATGCCCGAATAGCAACAGAGACAATGTGTAATTCCACACCATGCTTTCTGGAGGATGCCTAAAAAATATGCACTGTTAAAATGTTTTTGCTTTGACATACATATGTAATTAGTTCATAAAAATTAATATGTAATGAAAAAACCTGCAACATTTTTAAACACAAATTTTAAAACACAAAAAAAATTGCAGACAATAGTTATTTCATTAACATTTAATAAAAAAAACGACTTAATAAAATGTAAAACAATTTAAGACGGCGAATTTACTTTCATTTCACTAGCTTTTTTATATTGCCGACACAAAATCTTTGACATTAACATTTTATTAACATTTATTCATTTGGCAGACGCTTTTATCCAAAACGACTTACAAGTAGGAGAGCATATAAACATTTTGTCAACACGCTAAACAGTACCGTTAGTTTACAAGGGAACACTATAAAAATGTCACACATCTTGCAAAACAATCCTTCTTTCAAAACTATTTTAACACGTCTAAATTTGTTTTTGTATAACAACTCTAGTAGGTATGTTTTCACTTTTAACAGAAATGCAGGGAAATATTAATTAAATATTATAAGATTAATGTTTAAAAAACATAAAAAAAGTAGGCCTTCATTTGAATACACTGTGAACAAAAAGCCCTGTTATTGTAATAAAAAAACAGTAATGTGCATTCTCAATTTTAAACAAAATAATCTTAAATACATGGCAATGAATAATATTATTTAAATAATAAGAGCATTTTTCAAATTCTTGATAATTTTAATATAAACATCAATATGGCACTACGAAAGGAAAAACAATCCGCTTTTACTATTTTTAAGTCTAGTTAGGCCACAGATTTTCACTATTTTTCAGATTGTGAAATATATTATTATATATTATTAAATATCACTATGCCTATTTTTCATTGAATATTGCAGCGTTAATTGAAAATAGTTTGTCATTGTGGGCCATTCTCTTTTTAAAATTCGTGTGCCCTCATAATCTTAAATTAAAATCTGAAAATGCACTTCCTTCCTGTAATGACTACACATCTTAAATTACATATGTAATTCGTTTACTCCTCCCCTTCAACTGTCAGTCTGCTGCCAGTTCCATTTAAAAAAGATAGCGCTGTTTTTATACATCAAATCGCAGTGAAGGACAAAAGCCACGCCCACTTATTTTTCGTTAGAAATTCCATTTCACTTGGAAATGCGTCAAAATATGGAAGTAAAAACTAACCCAACCTCCGGTTCACGGGGACTTTAACACTGTATCATTTTTTTCGACGTCATTCCAATGTGGTCACTAACCTCTAGGGTGGTTTTCTCCAGCAATTTCCACTCCATCAGCCTGCGGCGACATGCTCAACTCAATATGAGTATCTGCAAATAGCTGCCCGTTGGTGAAGATCACTGTTGCCTCCAGCCCTGGACATACACATGTTTACAGTCAATGTTCAGGTGACTATCTTTGCTTGCGCTCATCTTGGGTGACCACCACCCAACAAACCAAATGTGGGACAGGTAATCTGTTTGTGTGAGACAATGTGGGACAACATTGAAAATGAGTAAAACTGTGATATGATAACAGAATGAAAACATTTCAATATAATTTATTAGCTCATACAAATATTTTTTAATTTGGTCCATTCCAACTACAACATAATTAAGGCATATATAAAATGTTACATAACATAAAACTATTTTATTGGCGATTTCAATTTAAGGTTCACTGTCTCTAAGATCATACGAGGAGTTGTCATGTTGTACACTTTGAAGATCTTAAAAGAGAAAACGTCTCTGGTTACTGTCGTAACCTCGTTTCCCTGAGAAGCGGGAACGAGACATTGCGGAAGCTTCCGCTATGGGAACTCCTCCCTTCTCACCTCTCCTGAAGTCTTATTGGATAACAATAGTGAAACTGGCCAATTGTCGCGCTCGCAACCAAATGTAATTACTGGCGACCCGAGACAGTATAAATTCAGTGCACAGCGACAATACCTCAGAATCTGTGAAAGAACGCCTCCAAGGCTGACACGCAACGAACACGCCGGCTAGCGCAATATAGCCAAACGGAAGCTTTCGTTATGGGAACTGTATACAATCCCGCCGTGAGAGTAGCAAGACAGCCGTACACCGACCGCATACAATCACCAGTGTTATGCACACAGATGAACCAATCGCTAAGTCGCCTTGAAGGGCCCCCAGCTGATTGGCTGAGACAGACCAATGAGCTGCAAGAACGGTCTTCTACAAATTTGAATATCTCAGCCAAAGAAATGAGCGGACTGCACTGAGACAGGGCAGACACCACAACAGTAAATGAAACAAATGAAATCCGCGCCGATAGAAAGCGCACATAGATCCCCTATGCGTTTTGCCGAAGCAAGATCGAAAAGGAGAACGGCTTTAAGAGAGAGCTTCCTTATAAAAACAGTTTCCAACGGCTCGAACGGGGGCAGAGAGAGAGAGCTCTCAGCACCAGAGACAAATCCCACAGAGGTACTGAAGGAGATCACGGGGGAAACAGCCTCCGAGCTCCTCTCAAAAATCTGACCACCAATGCATGCCTACCGATCGATTGCCCGTCAACCGGTGAACGAAACGAGGCGATAGCAGCCACATAAACCTTCAGCGTGGATGGGAGGCCACCATTATCCATCCTGTATTGTAGAAAGCGTAAAACATCAGACACGGGACATGACACCGGGTCTATACCGCACTTAATGCACCATTTTTAAATACATCCCATTTCAGAGCATATAAGTGTCTAGTGGAAGGCGCCCGAGACTCCGCAATAGTGTCAAGCACTCTCTGAGGGAGGGGTTCTAAGACCCCTGAAGCGGCCAGGCATGGAGGCTCCACAAATCCGGGTTGGGGTGCCAAATTGAGCCGTTCGCCTGAGATAACATGTCGCCCCTGAGGGGAATCCGCCACAGAGAGGACACCATTAACTCTCTCAGGTCCGGGAACCACGGCTGATTCGGCCAAAACGGAGCAACGAGGATCACCGACGCTCGTCCGGCCAGCGCGTCGTCAGAGCGTCCGTCTCCCTGGGGGAGCGCGGCAGCGAGAAGAACACCGGACAGTGTGCGTTGGACAAATCCACCTCCGCCTTCCCGAAGCGATCCCAGATAATCCCTACTGAGTCGGGGTGAAGTCTCCATTCCCCTTGGGAAAGTCCTCCCCTCGAGAGCATATCCGCACCGCAGTTCAAATGACCGGGGATATGCGCTGCCCTGATGGAAAGCAGGTGCTGGTCTGCCCACAGCAGCAGCCTCGCAGCCAACTCGAAAAGGGCTCTGGAGTGGACCCCTCCTTGGCGATTGATGTACGAAACCACGGCGGTGTTGTCGGTGCGAATCAGTACATGACGCTGCATCAGCTGAGGCCGAAAAGTCTGCAGAGCTAAGAACACCGCCATCAGCTCAGAGACGGCAATCACAGACCCGACGCCGGCCTGCCTTCGCACACTGCACCCCAGCCCGAGGAAGACGCATCCGTCGTTACCACCGTGAGCGTTGTTACAAGCCCCAGGGGAACGCCCTGGCTGAACATGCTCAAGTCGCGCCACTGTTCCAAAGTGCTGAGGCATCTGTGAGTTTTGAGAACTTGAGTCTTTAGCCACAGCTGCAAAGGACGCATGTGCAAAAGACCCAGGTGACAGACTGGTGATGCTGATGCAATTAGTTCCAGAAGTCTCTGAAATACCCTCAGCGGAACGGTCCAGTCTGAAGGGGCGCAGTGCGGCGGAGATGGACTCCAAGTGCTCCTGAGAGAAGCGGGCGCGCATCTCCACTGAGTTGAAACATACCCCTAGATATGTTATGGACCGACTCGGCAGAAGCTTGCTCTCGGCACGTTCACCCGCCCCAGGGATGACAAGTGACGAAGCAGTATGACTTCTCGAGAATGGGCTAGGAGCAGCCAGTCGTCCAGATAGTTCAGAATGCGCATACCACTCGCTCTGAGAGGGGAAAATGCTGCGTCCATGCATTTTGAGAACGTGCATCCCAGTTACTGGTTCTCCGTCGAACGCGAACCGCAGTAAGTGCTGGTGGCTCTGGGCTATCAGAAGGTGAAAATATGCATCCTTCAGATACCAGTTCTCGGGACGAACTTGTGCCAAGATCTGTTTTAGCGTAATCATTATGAAGAAGCTCGGTTGACGGGTCTCAAATCTAAAAAAGTATTGAGTCCACCATCTCTCTTGGGCACCACAAAATACCGGCTGTAGAAACCGCACTCTACCTTGCCTGGAGGAACCCGCTCTATCGCTCTTTTTCCGAGCAGGCTGTGAATCTCCTTTCTCAGCACCGGAGAGTTGCACGGCAATGTGAGTGACGGGACAACGCCGCTGAAGCGAGGGGGCCTGTGTCTGAACTGAAGGGAATACCCGTGTTCTGTCACATTTAGCAGCCACGGAGAGATATCCGGAATGGCTTTCCACGCACTCAGAAACATGCATAGCGGCCGAATTACCTCGGGCGATACAGCTTGCTGATATTCCGGAGATTCGCTCTGCCCTCGCAAGGCTAATTGCACTGGCGGGGGAATGTGAAGCGTGTGAGGCTCCGGCCGCCGTTCGCCCACGGGAGCAACCGTGGGTGAGGGGATGCCGGTTATAGCATTTTCTAACTGTGGCTTCGCGCTGCACCGTGGCAGGGCAGGGGACACAGTGTGGTGTGAGTGAAAGGGAGAGAGCTCCTTTTGAGGGGAGGTAAGTGCTTTTAATTCATTTACACACACAACATTTTGAGCATTGCAACAATCGCCCGCAACAGCGGGGGAAACAAGATGCAAACGGCGCCACTTGAGCACCGGTCTGCTCACAAACTCACCCCTCCTCTCTGTGGACCCATCAGGAAGGCGGCTTGGCAGCCGAAGACGATCCGCTATCGCCTTGATGGCCTCTCTTCTGCCCATACTTCTTCCTAGCTGGGGCAGACCACTGCTTAGGCCGGACGTCCGGCCCAGGGTCTCGGGGAGCTGAAGCCGCGGACTGCTTAGCCGGCCTGTGGGAAGAGCGCGAAGCAGATGAGGATCTCACTCACGGCGCCGGCTGCAACGAACGGCGAGGTAGCACGTGGCTCATGGCTTTTGCACGCTTCTGCGCCTCCGCGAAGCGTTCCAACACTGACTCCACGACATCCCCGAAGAGACCAGAGGGAGTAATGGGAGCGTTGAGCAGCGACTTCCGGTCAGCGTCCTTGAGGTCCGCCAGCGTCAGCCACAAATGGCAGTGAAGGACGACCATGAAGCCCATCAACCTGCCGATAGCCTGTGCGGTGCGCTTTGTCGCCATCAGTGCGAAGTCTGTCGCCGCCCTCAGGTCCTTCACAGAGTCCGTATGCAAGGCGCCCCCATCCAGCGCCTGCAGGATCTTCGCCTGAAAGACCTGTAGAACCACCGTCGAGTACAGCGTGGAGGCTGCTTCCCCGGCGGAGGTGTACGCCTTGTCGGCGAGGTGGGCGGTAAACCTGCACTGCTTCGACGGCAGACATTGTCCTGCGCTCAGCGAAGAGGGGCACAGATGTACAGTGAGGGTCTCCTCCACGGGCGGCATGCGGGTATAACCGTGGGCCTCCGCCCAGTCCACGTGGGCGAATAGAGCCTGTGTGGCAGCGTGGACTCGCGCCGATTGAGGGGCCGTCCAAGACTTAACCACGTGCTCGTGCACATCAGGGAAAAAATGAGTACTCCTCTTCGGTGCAGCCTGGCGGCGGCCCGCATTGAAAATACCAGGAATCGAGCTTACTTTCAGCTGGCTCCTCCGAGGCGCTCCAGCTAAGGTCGAGCACCTTAATGGCCTTTTCCAGCATCCCCACAAACTCCTCCTGGAGGTCTGGGGTGCTCTCCAAGTCAGTGCTGTCCTGCTCCGACTCTGCCCAGTCCGTCACCGAGGCGGACATAGAGTCGTCACCTTCCTCGTCGAGGCCAAAGGAAATGGCATTTCCAGTAGCTCAGTTATTTAAAAGAAACATATATCTCATTTAAAATATATTCCGTTTGTCTTTTTAACAAACCTGTGGCGCTGCGTAGCATTCTCATTACGAAATTAAATTGTCTGTTACCGCCATCTATTGTTGTAGTTATGTATTGCAGACTACGAACACAGAAGATCGTGTGAAGGTTACGTAAAGAACGTACAGTTCAGGAGTGAGTAATATTTCAAGATGGACACATTAGTCCTTCTAGGTTAAAATAAAACAATATTTTTGAAAAAAAAAATCTTAAAACATTTCTCGTAATCATTTATTTTTCATTAACCAATGCAATTTGCAGTGAACTGTACTATAGTATATTACAATAACCACAATACTTTGTTCATACTAATACAGTATTCTGCAGTGTGAATTATACTATAAAATTACTGTAATATACTAATCTACTATGGTAAGATTCACATATGCCATATAGTAAATATTAAACTATACTTGTATTTACTAATGTATTTTCTCTTTCAAAAGCAACACAGTTTAAAAGTAATTGCTTTACAGTTTCTGGGTTTCTTTTTATAGAAAAATCAAATGGAGAAAATAATGCGTCTATAAAAGATTGTTTGAGTGACTAAAATGTTCATGATTATAAGCCACTGCAGTAACATTGCATATTTTTAAAACATCACAAATGTTTGGAGAAATAATTGTGTGTGATATAATAATTTAGTCCTCATCATCATAAAAAAAAAAACAGGCAATGTAAATACGACACCACAAACCATTTCAATGTAAAACTTTATTAACTTGTTTCAAAGTAAACCAAACCCAATAAATAAGTTTCGATATCATGATTTTATAAAAAAAAAGTAGAACAAACCTTATTTTTACATATATGAACCATAGCATCTCACTTTACAAAATCATACAAAAATAGACACTGAAACATCAGAATTTGCTCCATAGCTGTCAATCAAGATTTAAGGCAAATTTTTATGAACACTGTAATTTTTTATTGGTATCTACAGTATCAGAAACTTTAGGAATAAGACCCATGCCGGGATAGAACCTGGGGCTTCCATCAGCACAACATCTCAACAATTCTGCGACCATACATACCACTGCTCTGATGACCTAAGGCAAATAAATATTCACCTTCAGTCGACAAAAGGTAAATACAGTTAAAGACCATGATTAGTTGTTAGTTTGTAGGAGGGGTCACAGATGATTGTTAAGTAGCACTTCTATTGTTACTCCAAATCTTGTAGGTTGATGGTGCTGCCAGTGAACTGGGAGTTATCAGAGCCATTTTCATCTTCAGTCATAGCTGTGGGTTCCTGTAAGTAAACATATCTAATACATAAAAATGGTTTAAAAATATGTTTTTACACATTTTAAACATATTACATATAGCATAGTACACAACTCTAGCTCACAACAAGCAGTCATGTACAGATAAGAGAAGTATGGCAGCACACCGGCTCCTAGCGTTGAATCTCATTGGTTCTCATATCAGGGTTGTGGAATTGAGTCTCATGACTTGCGACTCGACAAAATCAAAAAGACTTTCGACTTGACTTAGACACCAGTGACTTGACTTAGACCTGAACACTATGACTCGGCAAATCTTTATATATTTTAAAACCAAACATCGAAGTTGTGATCACGGTCGGCTGTTCTCTGGAGCGGATCACAAAGGTACAAGCTGCACGCTTTTATCAAAACACTTGTCATTTATCAAAAATGTTTAGTGTTTTAAACCACATAATGTTTATTTCATATTTCGGACAATAAGTCCGTAAATTAGACACAACTGCTAGTAAACTGTTAATAATAATTTTACAATATTTTAACTATTGCAGGCAGCAATTATAAACCTTCCAACCTTAATTTTAGGGCGTTTTTTTATATCAAACGAGTCCAATTGTGTAGGAAATTATAATGCTCACTATTCTTCCTGGTCTGTCTCACGCTCCTGTCCAAGCCATTCGTTTTCATGTTGGGAGAAATGGGTGAGTTTGCATGTTATAAATCCGACCGACTTGAACTGCATTGCAGCGCATAGCACTAATAACTTGGCATCAAATGCTCATTATCTACGTTAAAAAGCAAAATAGACGTACATATGTTTAAACATAAATATCAGAAAATCCACACTTCTGTGCATGCGTGGTAGCTCTTCGTAAGCATGAGGTGGCAAACTTAAAGGGCCGGTTTCTCGAACAGGGCTTATATCTAGTCCCAGACTAACTTCAATGTTAGAGGCGTCTTGATCGAAAACAACTTACACTGACATAACATATCTTAAAATATAGTGTTGTCTCACGATGCACACCAATAACGTTTTTTTTGTAAAGTTTTTTGTAAATATCCTAATTTAACTAAACCCAGTTTAAAACCTAGTCGGGGTTTTACATTTCAAAATCTGTTTAGAAGCTCGTAGAAGGTATTTTGGGATGATTTCAACTTGTTTGCTAGCCTCACTACATGCATTCAATGTACACAATATCTAAGGTAATTGTTTAATCAAACTAGCTAACTGTTGCTATCATGATCGCTTGTATAACTTAATTTGTACCTAAATACCATCTTCTACAGTATATTATAATAAGAACGGAGAATATTACAGGTATAGGGGTCAGACCAAAAATCAGCATGCTTACAATAGCTGGTGTGTCCCATAAGCTATTATCTATAAGCAATATCTTTAGTCAGGTGTGTGAAGTAAATTTCTACCAAATAGTCTGAACTTTTTATCTCATATAAAACATTGTGAAGCCTTTCTGACGTAAATGAATATGAATTTACTGTACTATTTAATACAGTGAAACTGATTTGGGGAAAGAGAACTAATGACTTGTTAAAGACTTGAAGTTTAAACTTGAGGACTTGGACTCGATTGTCTTGACTCGGGACTTGCATGCAAAGACTTGGTCCCACCTGTCTCAAATTCTCCCGATACTGGATATACCGAACGTATTGGATGCAGTTCTCTTATCTATATCAAATTGTAAGGCAACCTATCTCGGCTATAAGCTCACAATATTATTGGTTTTCTCTCACAAATGTAGTTCCACTTCGAAAGACATGTTTTGACAGTCTAATGGATGACTTTATCATGGATATTTGCACTTTTTGGAACAATTAAATTGCTTTTCAAGCTAGAAAGTGCCAGGGCATTATCTAAAATATTTTTTTTCTACTAAAGTAAGGAAGTCATATGCACCTATGATGGCAAGAGGGTAAGTAAATTAACAATTCATACTTAGGTGAACTATTCTTAAAATATGATATTTTACTAGATGGTTATATACATTTAAAAAGTCACAGAGCTTTTCATTTGTGGAATGTTTTTAAAAAGTGGTTTAAACTTTTAATTCAGATAAAGCTCTTGTTTACTTGAATGTTTAAGGCAGTCTCGCCCTGTCCAATATGGAGACGATGTTGGCATATGATTCAGTAGTCAATGCGGTATCTATGTACGGCCTTGTCTATTGCTTGTACTGCTTCTTCTGAAGTAAAGAACTCTGAAGTATATTGCTCACTGTTTAGTAGGGTTAATAAACACAATAAAGTTTGAGCACATTCTTGCCACTGAAACAAATCCTTTTGTGATGCAATGGCTATGAGTAATGCAGTATGAACCTGTAAGATGTTGACTGGCAGATCTACGGTGAGCTGAGAGTGCGAACATGAGGTCTGGGAAGTCAGCTGGAACGCCAAGGCTCCATCAGCGGCAGGGTCATCCTGAAACAAAAACACACAAATCACTGTACTGAACTCTGGTGTCTGAATTGCATCAGTTAGAATTGCATCTGACTTAGGAAGAAATATCTGATCTTGTGGAAGATTTGTGCAAATTTGCCAGCGCATATCATTTTATCCAAGCCTATTATTTTGCATAAAGGCTCAAAAATGACAACAAGAAAAAAAAAGCTTTCCATCTTCTCACCTGCAGCAGCTGGATCTGGACAAATTGCGCACCAGTCACCGGATCCCGTATGGGTATGTCACCATTTCCTGTAGCCGTTCCCTCTCTAAAATGAGCACTTGAAGTGGTAGGCAGAGCAGAGCTGGTGCTCTTGGCGATTTTCGTCTTTCTTTGGCCAGTCTGTGACGTACATGTGGAAGAATCTGGGGCTTTCTGTTTCCTCCTCTTGGCAAGCTGAATGGCCCTGTAGTCTGTGCGTGCTGATCCACTGCTCTCCTAATACCATAACAATAATCACAATTAAATTCATTTTCACACTTCCAGGTCACGAAATTGGTAAAGAACTAAAAGCGCTAAAAAAGGTAAGTTCCTACAATAACTAACCATAACCAGGCAGGGGGTGACGGCAGACATCTCTGTGGTCTTCTGCCCACTGTACGATCCATTGTGGCTGGGGAACACAAACGAACACATCCCCTTACTGCCTTCTGATTGGGCCATGACCTCCACCCTGTTCAACAACGGGTCGACTGCCGTCTCGCTGCCTGCTAGGTCAGCCTTGGTCTGAAGCGAAAGCAACTCTGGTACCTGGGACCCTGCCAGAGCCATCGAAGAGAGAGAAGAGGCAAGAGGGGTAGAAAAAGAAGGTACAAGAGAAGAATTGAGCGCGGGAGGGAGAGCCGATGTCAGGGAGGAAAGAGACGGAGTGAGTGAAGAGGAGAGGGATGGAGCTAGAGTTGACGGTGATTCTGCAGTCAAGGCATTGCAGGAGCTCAGAGCGTGGAGCTGTTCTGATGATGAAGTACTTTGGATAGCCAGAGCTGTCAGTGTTCCCAGCTCTTCAGGGTTGACTGTTTGAACATCATCCAAATGCAACATAGCATGGGGCAAAACCCCTCCGCCTCCCCCATTGGCCAACCCTGCGTCTAATACATGTACCCCCATATCTTGCCCGGTTGCTAAAATCAGGGGATCCACAGTCTTTGCGTTGGTAACAGCTTGTCCAACTGAGGCTGAATCTATTGTAAGGATTCCAGTGTTGATCAGAGCCATGTCCATGGAAAAGGACGTGGGCCCAGAGTTGCTTCCAGGCCCCACAGATATAGCTGTGGTTGCTGGACATGCAGGGACACTGGAGAAGAGAGAGGACAAGTCCAGACTGCTAAGTTCTGCTCCTGTGGGGCCTGGAGAGGCACTGACCATCTGTGAAGTGCTTGTAAGCTCACTGCTGGGGGTGAGAGTAGCAGCGCTGTCCAACTGATTCAAAACATCTGAGGGAAGAGATACAGTAAACAATCAACGTTACCAAACGTCATGATTTTAACCCTTAATAATGCTCCACGGTGCTGATGTGTATACCTGGACTGAGACTGTGGTGTTTAAGCATGTGCGTCTTGAGGCTGCTGCGTGACGAAAAGTGTTTGGTGCACCCGGACACAGGACAGCGACTCCTCAGAGTCACTCCATCCTGCCTGTGCTTCTTAGAATGGATGTAGAGACTACTGCGAGCTGAAAATTTTGCATCACAACCTGTACATTTACAAAGAAAACATGATCAATTGGTTTAATTCAAAGCTGGTGTAGTGGAGAAAAACAGACCATGGTTTTATCAAGAAAATGTTGTAGCAGTGAGAGGGAAATCGATACAGCTTGATGGGGACTCCACCGGAATGTGATCACGAGTGGCCAGAGAGGGACGCCACATCCAGAATGCGATCGGAAATTAATATAATTATGACTGTTTCTTCTGTGTTTACAGGTTTCACATGATGCTTTAAAAAAAATTTAGATCATCAATTGGAATGGATTTTTTGTTTTAATGCATCAATGCAGTAATCCTTCACACCAGTATATGCAAAGCATAGCCAATTAAAGCTGTTTTTTTAAAGCAAAGTTATCTATACTTATTATTTAGATTTACTCATGTTTCTTTCATTGTAATATGATAAAGTAACACACTATTAGATAATTACAGCATTCCAGTTGTTGAGGTAATCGACATCTAAGATGCTGACCTTCAACCGGGCATTCAAATGGCTTGGTGCCAAGGTGTGTAATACTGTGGCCCTTCAGGTGTTCAGCCCGTGTGAAAGATTTCCCACAACCTTCCTCTGGACATGCAAATCGCCTGTCGTCATTGTGCTTCCTGAAAAACAGTTGGATAGAAACCTCTTAAAGGGACAATTCACCCAAAAACGAGATTTCTGTCTACATTTACTCCCCATAAAGTTCCAAATCTGTATAAAGTTCTGATGAACACAGAGAAAGATATTTGGAAGAAGGCTTGTAACCAAACATAATTTTGATTTACAATATTGACTATCATAGTATGGAAAATTCCTTTATAAATGTCTGTTCTGTTGAACACATTAGAAGATATTTGGAAGAATGTAGGACAGCAAACAGTTTTGACTACCACTGTCAATTTTCCTACTATGGTAGTCAGTGTTGGCCAAAAACGCAAATTCAGAATTAATATCTGGATGAACTGTCCCTTTTAAATCCTACTGAAACACTCAAAATGTCACACATACCTACAGACCTTTAAACTCTAAAGGGATAGGTCACCCAAAAATGATAATTCGGTATAAATCTACACATCTTTGTCATGTTTTACTCAGTCAAAAGATATTTTGTAGAATGAGGAAAACCAGACAGGTCTGGGGCATCACTGACTACCATAGGAGTGCTCAGTAGCGTTTCGTGGGTATAAATTTAGGGGGGCAGATTCTGGATCATATCGTAGGATGTCTAGTGTCTTTGCGTAATTCAGCCTGATAGAGGTGCTCGAATGTTGATTGGCAGGCTCCACCATCACATGTTGAATGAAGTCTTAAAATACACATACAGGTACATCTCAAAAAATGTGAATATCATGACAAAGGTCAATATTGTTTGTCACTCATTTCAGAAAGTGAAACCCATACATTATATAGATTCATTACACAAAGTAAAGTGTATATCCATTTTTATTGATCTTATGTAATATTCCAATTTTCTGAGAGACTGAGTTTTGGATTTTCGCTATCTTTAAGCCATAATCATAAAAATTTCAAGAAATAAAGGCTTGAAATATTTCACTCTGTGTGTAATGAATCTATATAATGTATGGGTTTCACTTTCTGAAATGAGTGACAAAAGATATTGACCGTTTTCATGATATTATAATTTTTTGAGATGTATCTGTAACTATGTTTTTTTTATTGTGTTTGACACAAAGTTCTCTGAACTGCATTGGGGTTTGGGTTAATAAAACACAAACTAGCCATTTACAGGTATTTACAAAAACATTTAATATAAAAATTTTGTTTTTGTTATATTTTGTAATTATCTTTTAATGTTTATTCATTTGAAATGGTTTCGCTTTCTAGAATGTAGAGCTTCTATATATTTACTGCAGGCTTATACACTCACCTAAAGGATTATAAAGAACACCATACTAATACTGTGTTTGACCCCCTTTCGCCTTCAGAACTGCCTTAATTCTACGTGGCATTGATTCAACAAGGTGCTGAAAGCATTCTTTAGAAATGTTAGCCCATATTGATAGGATAGCATCTTGCAGTTGATGGAGATTTGTGGGATGCACGAAGCTCCCGTTCCACCACATCCCAAAGATGCTCTATTGGGTTGAGATCTGGTGACTGTGGGGGCCATTTTAGTACAGTGAACTCATGTCATGTTCAAGAAACCAATTTGAAATGATTCGAGCTTTGTGACATGCAGCATTATCCTGCTGGAAGTAGCCATCAGAGGATGGTACATGGTGGTCATAAAGGGATGGACATGGTCAGAAACAATGCTCAGGTAGGCCGTGGCATTTTGATGCCCAATTGGCACTAAGGGGCCTAAAGTGTGCCAAGAAAACATCCCCCACACCATTACACCACCACCATAATTGCATTCATGAGAAATTGAACAGGTGTTCCTAATAATCCTTTAGGTGAGTGTATTTATTTACAAGGTTTTCACAAGGACTTTCAGGAAGAACAACATATAATTGTATAAATTAGTCTGCAGATGTGTTATTTACAGGTTTAACCTATTGTTTCTTACAATGTACCGTGCAATGTGATGGACAGTGTGTAGTAAGAGCTTTTAATTGTTCAGGTTGAGTACAGCCTGCGGGAAAAAAAATGTTGCTTCATGTTAGCAGATTAAGATTACTGCATTTTGCTACAGAAAGCATAGTTTAAACATAGTATGTGTAGTTAAACTGTGTATTAATGGCAATCAGTCTGCCAAAAACAGGGTTAATGCACTTTTACTATAATAAAACCATGGATACATTCAAGAAAACTTGCATCACAAGCCATGTCGATCTGTTTCAATTTGCTGAACTCCTGCCCTCTTGCAGACACATACACTTACATAAACCTAACGTAAAACCAGAGGGGTTGCCTCAATTCCTCCCATATGGCCTGTCCATCAGATCAGGCTGCACTTCTATTTCTCGCCACAGATTTACGTTGAAAAACATGGGGCGCTGTTGAGCTCGAGAGGGCTGAGGGTTTATCTGCCCTGCTTAAAGTTCATTACATCGCTGCAGCACTTAAAATAACAAAGAAGCCCCAAAAATATTGTTGAATAATTCAGAACACATTTTCGAGTGAAAAGTCTTGCTAGATTCAGTTTATATACAGTTCTATATTTCTGTGCATGAATATTTTGGAGGGACACTGCCCCACCTGCCCATAAGACGAGCCGCGGCTGGTAGAGCTCCAACTTTTTGGTTACAAACATTCTTCAACATATCTTTATTGTGTTCAGTAGAACAAATATATTTATAAAGGTTTGGGAATAACTTGAGGGTGTTTACATTTTGGGGTGAACTATCACTTTCATTTTCTGCTTCTCACCTTTTGTGCCGGAGTAGTTTTGACATGCTGGTGAAGGTCCACCCACAGGAATCAGAATCACAAACAAAAGGTCTCTCCCCTAAATAAAATAAAAAAAATCACATGAGAATATTGAAGAAAATAGGTGTGACGAAACTTTATATGCGGTCTCTGGATGCGTTTTTGTACCTGTATGACTACGTAGGTGTATTTTAAGGCGACAGGCCTTGTCATACCGCTTATCACAGCCAGGATAAGTGCAGGAAAACTGGCCCATTTCTCTGAAGTGGGTTCGGTTATGGGAGAACAGGCCGCTGAAGGTGATGAAGGTCTTCTCACACCCTGAGAGGGCACAAAAACAGACATGTAATATTGCATTACATTCGCCTCATTCTGTTACTGATAGCAAACCCCATACAAACTCACCTGGGAATTCACACTTATGTGGTCTCTCGGGTTCAAAGTGTGTCCTCTGATGATTAGCCAGTCGTGTGGCGGTACGAAACCTCTCGCTACATACTTCACAGGCAAATGCATTTTCCTGCTCGTGTGCTTTAACATGAGCTTTTAGATTGTAGACCGTAGTGAAAGAGCGACCACAATTTACCCATTCACATTTAAAAGGGCGCACTTTGTCGTGAGACTGCAGGTGCCGTTTGAGTTTGTAAGACGTTGTGAAGGACCACCCACATCCCTCCAGTGTGCACTTAAAGGGACGCTGGTCATCCGTGTGCAAGACCAAGTGAATTTTGAGGCTTTGCCGGGTGTCAAAAGTGCTAGAGCAATCCGGTTGGGGACAT
Organism: Triplophysa siluroides; assembly: GCA_006030095.1. Classification (NCBI taxonomy): domain Eukaryota; kingdom Metazoa; phylum Chordata; class Actinopteri; order Cypriniformes; family Nemacheilidae; genus Triplophysa; species Triplophysa siluroides. The sequence goes on along the minus strand of VCII01000203.1, from coordinate 5,910,025 downwards.
TGATACTTTACAACTGAACCTTTCTTGGCCAAACTTGTGGCCGCTAAAAGGTTTATAGGCTGTAGCTCTTCTTCAGATGTAACCGTTTTGCCTTGTGTACTCTGACATATAATACTTCCATCATCTATCGTACAAACCGCTCTTGCCTCTTGCTTGACTGATGGACACGAGTCAAGAGTAACACCTATTTCAGAGAGCGAACAGTCATCCGCTAAAGACAACTCTAAGTCACTGCTGACCAGTCCGGCTTTCGGATCACCTTGCTGACCGGAGACAACATTGCTGATTTTACCGATGGATTTACTTCCCCCATCGTAGTTGAGCAGCACCAGGTCCTCATTGTCTTTCATCCCCAAATGTTCTTTTAGGCTTAGAATTTTATCCTCCTTGTACGCAAAGCCTTCCGGTGGGGCGGCTAAGGTCAATATTCCATTTTCAATAGTTACAATGATGCTTTGATTGTTGATCATGATTGTCCCAGAATACGTTTCATGCACCGGCTCTGAAGCACCGTCAATGTCCCCATTACTGATGGGCTCCTGACCTGTCAAATTGATGAAATCCATTTCAGTTGCGTCCGTAGCAACCCTGTTCTCTAGTACAAAAGTAGTGCCGGTCATTTTTGCAGGGGACGCGGATTGATCGCTCCCGGATTCCTCTGATAGTATCTGATATTGATTCTCTGATTCAAGACATGCCCTTACAGTTTGGTTTATTCTTTCAGACGTGTTACTGCTATCGCTGGACAAATGCATAGAATTCGATGACGTTTTGGTCACGCTCTCGTCCGTATCCGATAGGAACTCGAACGTCTTTGATGTAGACATGGAAAATCCATTCTCTTCTACTTTACAAGGCAAGGTCACATCTCGCTCCTTATTGTCGTTTTCTTTATGCAGTATGTTGAAAACTGCGTAGAGTTCCTCCAAGTTCTTGCTAGACAAAGATGCGGTTTTGTTAAGAGTCCTCTCGGGAGTGTGGCTTTGTTCACAGCTCTCCGGGTCTAGGAGGGGATGCGCCATTTGCAGATCGCCGTCCTCACGTTCAACGGCCCTCTCGAAGTCTGAGGGTAGTAGTTCTAGTTCGTTAAACGCCTTCTGCTTGTTCGCAATCACGTCACTGAGCTCGGCATCTGCGGATTGAAAATCACCGTTCTTTCCGCGGCTGTTTTGAAGAGACAGACTGCCATTTTCCATCAACTGAAGCGGAGACCTGGCCCGGTTGTTGTTGTCGTCGCTTTCCAAGCCGATTGATTCGGAGAGATCTGAGATCGCATTTTCAGTTTGACGTGCGCGTGAAAAAGTCTCCGAAGCTGTTCCCTGCCGAGAAAATAACGCGTGAAGCGGGGCGCCATGTTGGTAGTTAGTGTTTTGGCTGTCAGTAAGCCCCTGGATTTCCATCTTTGTGCCCCTGTAGCAGCAGTACATTAAGGCCCGCCCATCACATAAGAGTGCCTCTTCCTGATAGGCCGGTATAACATTACGTCTACCCAAGTACATTTTTTTCTCAATGTTCAGGAATGTTTATCACTCTCGTGACTCGTTGTCCAGTTCACTTACTTATACTATGGATTTATACTAATATGATGTAGTTTTTGTGATGATCATTACTCTTCATTCATACATGCTAAATATCCGGTACGCCACACATTGAAAATACGTTTCCGGGTTCTTCAGGCAAATGTCATTTCACATACCACAACACTTTAGTACATATAAACGTTCAGAGAATGTATTTGTTACCAATATATTGAACCTTGAATTGGATCTGTGTATAAAAAAAGGAAATAAACATGCGTTATGGATTTGGCAAAAAAGACACCTGCATTTGTAGAATTTCTGTGAAGTGAAATGCACACCTGAAGCACTAACAAATGGAGAAGGGATGGCTCTTGGTATGGCAAAAAATATTAAATTATATTAAATTATTTTAATTTTCATGTGTCAAATTATGAGGAGGAATATGTACCGTTATGGATGTGACAATCCTGGCACTAATCTGACTATGGAAAATCATGCACTAAAAACTTTGAGACCTCACATGGGTATTTGAACCACCAAATGTTGACACGGGTCACATGACTGTGCTATCAGTATAGTAAACACTTTTACCTTTAATCTTTTCGTGGTAAGGTTGACATTTGCATCGAATTTCACATACATAGACATAAGAAATATAGCCTAGAAGCATTTTAGTTCTATGTCCGCTAGGAGGCAGCAACTCATCACAAATCTGCTTGAGCCAATTGGCGACACAAAATGTCGAATTTGACCCACTATGGTGTAAACCTTTAATTAAAACGTCTGGTTAAAACGTTTCATCTTATATTGCATTTGCATGGCATTTCCACAGTGGAGGCTTGTGCTTGAGAAAATTATTGTCAACGCCCTTATCTTAAATTCTGGCATATATGGGAAATGTTCCTTGTGAGTTCCAGCTGCTGAAGTAAGATGCGATCAGTTAATCTTTAACATTGATATGTAGGCCTAACATAATTGAGAATGTTAGGAAAGCTAGGTTGCTGCTGGAAGAGGTGTTAGTGAGGCCAGCAGGGGGCGCTCACCCTGTGGTCTGTGTGGGTCCTAATGCCCCAGTATAGTGTTGGGGACCTATACTGTAAAAAAGCGCCGTCCATCGGATGAGACGTTAAACCGAGGTCCTGACTCCCTGTGGTCATTAAAGATCCCATGGCACTTCTCGTAAAGAGTAGGGGTGTAACCCCAGTGTCCTGGCCAGATTCCCTCCAATGGCCCTTGTCAATCATGGCCTTCTAATATTCCCCACCCTCTGAATTGACTGTGTCTCTCTCTCCTCTCCACCGATAGCTGGTGTGTGGTGAGCGCACTGGTGCCGTTGTACTGTGGCTGCCGTCTCATCATCCAAGTGGATGCTGCACACTGGTGGTGGGTGAGGAGAGACCCCCCTCATATGATTGTAAAGTGCTTTAGGTTGACAGCAATACACAATAAAGCGTTATATAAATGCCTCATTAATTCATTCATTCATTCATTCAATGTTTTAATAGGCTACACTTACAGGAGTAGTTCACCTTTAAAATGAAAATTGTCAACATTTCCATGCCCTCTTGTCATTTCAAAGCCGTATGAATTTCTTTCTTCTGCAGAACACAAAAGGAGGTATTTTGAAAAATGTTGGTAACAGAACAGCACAGCCCCCCATTCACTTCTACTGTAACCAAAGCAAGTGAATGGAAGGCTGTTAACAACATTCTTCAAAATATCTTCTTTTGTGTTCTGCAGAAGAAAAAGTCATACAGGTTTGAAATGACAAGAGGGTGAGTAAATGATGACAGAATTTTAATTCGGTCAGTTCTGGTCCTAGATTCTGATTGGCTGAGACAAGTTCTTAGCTGTTATAAAATAACCCGATTTATAACGCCTGACCGCATTACTTAGCCTAGACATAATTTTATTTACTTTATTTTATAAAACCTTGCTACGCATATGGAATAACTGTTTTTAAAAGCAATAAGCCCGTGAAGCAGTGGGTTACAGTGCATTTTATAACAGCTAACGGGGTTTTAGGTTTCACAACGTAACCCATTCACTATAACCCACTGTAACACACACGCTTCTTGGGGCTTATTGCTTTATTATTGGTTCCCAGAGGATCATTTGCTGATAGGCTCTCTTAAAAACAATTTCTTCCTTACATTTTTATGATCTAAAGAATCTTTTTCCAGAAAGGTTACTGGTGTTCTTTATGGAACCATTTAACCAAACATTTTGTTCTACGACCGTAAAGCACCTTTTTGTATCCAGTATCATGCAATGATCAATCTATAAGAATTTAATCTCCCAAAATAAAGACTCCTCTAGCTGATCAAGCACTTTAGAGGAAATGGTCTGTTAAACACTATTTAGTTTAATGTCACGTTTATTTATATAGCACTATTTAATTCAACCGAAGTTGACCAATGTGCTGCACAATTTAAACAGATTTAAAATTAATATAAAAAAAAGAACAACAAAAGAAAAGACAGCATACATAAAAGTCATACACAAGATCAATTGCAGGAAGCCAGGTCAAAGAAGTGTTTCACCCCTAAATCTTAACCTAGACTTTGGGATAAACAGTAATCTCTGGTTTGATGACTGAAGGAAACGGTTGGCCTATATTCAGTTAAAAGGCCTGATATATAAGAGGGAGCCAGACCATTTAATGCTTTAAAAGCTAGGAAAACTTTTATTTAGTTTACAGAGCTAAAAAAATGTGTTACACAACCCAAGCTACTATTGGCTTGTAACTAAAACGCTCTCTGCTTGTGTCGGGCAATGCTCATATCTCAGAAAATCTGATAAGAATCTGCTCCACGAATGGAAAATTTTCAAACTCATATTACTGCTTATTTGAGTATTTTTTATCTCCATGGTCTTTTCTATCAGCTCTGGGTTATAATGCTGGTGTGTTTGTCAAGGTTACTGAGACAAAAGGGCCTCTGTAAACTATTGATATTAAATGTATTAATGCATTTTACAGATATTTTAATTCCATGTGCAAACATGCTTCAGTTTCAGGTGACAGAGTTTATTTTATGAAACAAGAAAACCACAAATAAAAAAACTAAGGACATGATATCACAACCAAACAATGACTGACAAAGGACAAACAAACACTAGGGCTTATATACATTGGAGAAAACGAGATAACAACACACCTGCTGCTGGGGAAACAATCATCAAGGGACCAACAGAACTACAAAGGACTACAAAATAAAACAGAAAACAGGAAGTAACATAAAAGTCCACAATAACAAGGGACCAGATCACGACAGTAACCAATGGGTGTCAATTTTTTTACAATATTATCATATGTGCAGTAATCATGGTCTGGTCGACGCAGATCAGCCATGTGGGGCAAATGTCAGTCATGTTTCATTGTGCCAACACTGTAACTGTTCTTGTGACTCCTCAATGTCTCTGCATGTCTGCATTAGTTAGTTACTTTTTCAACATTGTGGCTTAAATTTCATTAAACATTGACAATGTTTGAAGTGTTCTTTATCAATGCTTTCCTACTGACCCAGACATCATTGTTATATCTCCTAAAGAACCCGAAATAGAGAGAAATGTTGATAAAAGGAAGTAATCCCACTGGATAGATTTTATGTCAGGTGTTTATGGAGATGAACTGTGGATTAAAAGGGAGATTATGTATCACAGGCTGTTTGAAGCATGTGTGTGCCATAAACTAAATCTCCCTTGGGCAGTCTATAGTAGGTACATCTTTTAAATGTAAATAATGTTGTTCATTATATGATCATGCAAGGTACAGTACCTCTCTGACCACAATGAACAGGTCATTATAAACTCTGTTTAGGTATTTACACTGTTAAAAATTGTTTTGTGACATTCAAATCCACAACAGAGGACAACCGTTCATCTTCAATGCAAATTGAGATTAGGATAACTAACATTCTGTGCTTTAAGAGTCAGTTATGTTGCTGTCTATGGGTGGGAGTCAGTGTAACCACAGTTTCACAATGGTTCACCTATGAATACTGTAGTAAACCAGGGTTAATTTGTGGTTGCTATGGTTTAAATGCAGTGAACTTTTGATTTTCTTAAGGGGATGTCCCAGGAATGTCTGGAGTACTCTCAGTTACTCCAGACATTCCATAACACAAGATCCATGAGTTCAAATACATAAGGAGTCATAACCTTTAACTAATGGTAGCAATATGTTAATTATGTATAATGTTAACAAATACTTTATTGTAATGTGTTACCAATAAAGCAAGATATGTACACACATATTTGAGAGACAACATACTTGTAAGATTTCTGTGAACATTCATAAACCAGTAACAATACCCAACAAATAGAGAATCATGCTTTTAAAACTTTGATAGAATTAAAAAAATCAAATCGTCACATCTGGGCTAGCAGTGGTGAAATCCTTTGGTGAAAAAAATAAAAAAAACTTGAAAAATAAAAATAAAGCTTTACCTATGGAATTGCCCTTGAATATTCCTCAAATAAAATAAATATTAATATTTTTACATTAGGCAAAAGTCCACTTAAAAGAATGCTTCTGAGAACATTTTGCCGTTATCACTCGATTACAGTTAGCTTTTTAACCTCTTCTTTATGGCTTTTTTTCATCTGATGATTCAGTAAATTTATTCCAGACATTTACAAATTTGCTTAAACCGACTTGACACATAATAGACAAGTAATTCAATACACCATGTGGCCTTGCAAGGAAATACATTTACATTTGGCAGACGCTTTTATCCAAAGCGACTTACATTGCATTATCCTATACATTTTTACATAGGTATGTGCAATCCCCTGTGATCGAACCCACAACCTTGCCTTGTTAACACAATGCTCTTACCACTGAGCTGCAGGAAAGCTTTTAAATTAATTTCTTATTGGAGACTTCAGTAATACAAACATCTGTACCTTATCAAATTTACAATTTGATTAGGTTGACATTTTCCCACTCTGCAGGTATTGAATCATCATGGCGACAGTGCACATGTATTTTCTCTGCAGTATCCTGGCAACAGCATTTTGTGTATTCTGGTATGGAAATAGCTCAAACTCCAAGGGAGCCTAGATTTTGGGTAAGGTGAAAAGGGACACAAAGGACAGTCTAGGTTATTACTTTGAGTTTTATTAACCACATGTAACCTAAATACCTCAACACACACATAGCTGAACAAGGTAATAATTAACTCCAACTGTAAGTGAGTCTATGTTTCTTATTATATTTCACTGTACCAAAATATACGAATGTCTGTAAACATTTCTTAACCACACTGATTAAATACATTTAAATAAATCGATGTGTTTGACCTGTTTGTGATTAACCTACATAAAGCACTTGTGAACTTGAAAGCTGTCTTGTTTTTTTAGTCAAACCCAATTGGATTTATAAGTCATCTAAGGAATAACTGACGACAGGCCATTTGCAGTTGGCAGATCTCAAAGTACTTCATAGGTGTGAGTTTCCTGAAAAATAATGCACACCTTGAGAACGTTCGTCAGCCAATCAGAATGAAGCACTCAACAGCCCCGTGGTATAATAAAATAAATATATTGTGTATTTCTAAGGCAGCGTTATACTGCCAATGAACATTAGAGCGCCACCCTCAGATTCAATGACGTCAGTACACGAGACCCTAGCCAAAGGTCTTCTGAATGTTCAGTCGTTGAAATCATCTTGCTTTGGTGATGTCCTGCACTTATTTGATCTACTTTCGGTTTCTATGTTGCTTTATTTGTAAGACTGCACCAAATTCACGAATGCACCGCATCACTTCAGGATCCGCCCAAGATCCGCAGCACCTATAAATGAAGTGCAGTCTCCTTCACCACAGTTCACGTAGGCAGCGATTAACAGAAGCTCTCGTACGGAAATATTCTTCGCTTATTGCACTGAAACATCTGATATTATATTGAATATAGGGTCAAACAGGTATTTCGTATAGGTCTGTTGTTCTCCTCTGGTTTCTACTGATCCAGTTGCATCTCAGGACATAGGCTATAGATGACAGCATTCTGTGCATCACTGGATTGAATTTAGTGGTGAGAGAACAGGAGAGCATTTGACATTTTAACAACGAACTTCTTTGCTTTGACCAGGCGCTACATCATCTTTTTTTAAATAAAGGCAGGCTGAATAGACACTTTACCTGACGACCATGCTGCTAAGTTTTTGCGCTTTGATGACATTGGTATGGGGACTGCTCAGCTGCTCCGCTTCTTACGTGCCCTGTGAGCCGTGCGATAAGAAGACGATGTCCATGTGTCCTCCCGTACCGGCTGGGTGTCAGGTGGTGAAGGAGCCCGGCTGCGGCTGCTGCTTGACCTGCGCGCTGACCAAAGGGCACGCGTGTGGAGTCTACACGGGCACATGCGGACAGGGATTGCGCTGCCTGCCTCGGAACGGGGAGGAAAAACCACTTCACGCTCTGCTTAACGGCAAAGGGGTTTGCATGAACGAGAAAACATATAAACCACCTGCTATTCTAAAACGTACGTTTTGTAGATTCTCGGATGTAGGAAAAAGTTGACAATACGAGTCAGGATATTTGTTCCTTTATTGACATTTGTACAATACGTCAACGTAGGCTACAAGAACAAGAAAGATAAATAGAGTTTACATCTCTCGAATATGCCATTTTAGACGGTGTTAGGCTATATATCAACTTTATATAACATTTAAAGTGATCCTTACTCTACAATTTGCAATATGTGCAGATTTAGTACTGGCAATTTTAGTTTGGAAATCTGTCTAATCTACAGATTTTTTGTATAGCGTAAAATTAAATAAATGATCATAGTAAACAATTTATGCAGACAGGTATGTTTCAAAATAAGGCAAGTATTGGTATGCCTATGATTATTATAACATTTCTATTTTCAGGATTTACAAAGTCTGACATTTTAACTAAGAGAGTTCTTATGTGTAACATACTCAGCTCTTGGCGTGGTATTGTACTCAGTTGTGGTTTCTGTTTAGATGGTGAGTCAAAGGACGACCTGGTTTCAGCGGTAACAGAGGATTTGCTTACCCACACCAAGGTTCCAGTTTTCCCAAGAGCCCACATTAACAGCAAAAAAGCTCAGGCCATGCAAAAGGACAAGACGAGACAGCAGTCTAAACTGAAGACCATGGGCCGCATGAAATATTCCCCTTTTGCGATGGACAATCACCAGTCTGCGATTGTAAGTTTGTTTAAAGCTTGATGTCAGTGAAATAGTACGAATGTAATGTTTTATTGAGTTATCCACTGCTTTAAAGCTCAGCAACAGGCAAACAGGGCAAACTGGCTTTTCACATCATGCTTGAGCCTTTCAAAGTCTTTTTTGCATCCAAAGAGTTCATATTCAAAAGAGATGTAAAATGTTCCATAAATGGCATAGATTCTTTTCAAATCACGTATACTTAGATATATTGAAAACAAATCCTTTTTATAAGTTGTCGCATATATTGCACATTTAAAATGACTGAAATACAGCATGTTAAATAAGTTTGAAAAGTCATTCATTATATTGACAGCAGATTTGCTTTCCATCGTGTTGGAAATCAACATGCTCAGCAACTCCTGTATCATCTAATTCAGAGTTACCCACTTGTACTGTAAATACAGATTTGGTTGTTCATGTGCTCAGAATTCATAATTATAATATTTTTAACTCTGTTTTCATACTGCACCCACACATAATATATGGAACATATATAATATAATACAATTAAAATAGCTGAGTCAACATTTAGATGACAGGCACATGTCTCTCTTGCATTATGCTTTTGCATCATTGAACATAAACACAACATAGGCTGAAACATACAGAAGAATAATGGAGACAATCATCTGTATTTTGTGCGTCTAAGATAGTTTAGGAGGATGCTATATAAAACCAATTGAAGAAAAGGCATTTTAATACCCTTTCTAGTGAATTATGATGCTGGATCTATTCCAGAATGTTCTTTGGCAAACTGAATTGCCAAATTTGGGTAAATGTGAAGATTTTGCTGCCATAATTTGCTGAAACACAGTTTTATTAGATACTGAATCCCAAATTTAACACTTCAGAAAAGTGGAATTAAATCTTTATATTAATTCTAATTGTCCTTTGTCTTGTTCCTATGAAATTGCAGTGAAAATCATTTGGGGTAGTCAGTTTTTCTTGTTGTCACATTTCTGTGGTTGCTGTAGGGTCCATGCCGAAGGAAGCTAGATGAAATTGTCCAAAGGATGAAGGACACCTCCAGAGTCATGGCTCTTTCACTCTACCTGCCCAACTGTGACAAAAAAGGCTTTTTCAAGCAAACAGGTTAGTTCTGCACTTCAGCACTTTTATAATATGCTTAGCTATCGGAAAGTATTCTTTGCTATAAACATCTTGGCTGAGGGCAAGATCAGTTTACATTTCTTTGTCCGTACCTTTCACAGTGTAAACCATCCAGGGGGCGTAGACGGGGCATCTGCTGGTGTGTGGATAAGAATGGAGTTCAAATGCCAGGGACTGACTACAGTGGAGGTTACATCCAGTGCAAAGATCTCGAGAACAACAGAAGCAACGAGTGAGACAATTTGTTCACATATGACAGGGCCCTACACCTTGTCTGCCACATTAGGTCAATTGCGTGTCATCGCTTACTTTTAAATATATGTCCTAATGACAGAATCCCTCTAGACACTACCATTCACAAGTGTGGAATCATTGCAAAGGTTGATTGTTTTTAAAATAAATGAGGATAGTAATGATACATTAAACTGATCAAGAATTGCAGTCAAGACATTATGTTACAAATTACTATTTATATAAGATACTGTATAATGGTGGGACTTTATTTAATAAATTGTAAATATAATCTCATGAATTATTAATATTTAATTTATCTGTAAATATCGGAATGAAGTATTCCAGAGCACTGTGTAATATAGAACTGTAATGTGTTCAACAAACTTGGAACTACTTCATTCATTATTAGGAAATAATTAAAACTTCGGAACATCAGTCAGCCAATCAAATTCAAGCATTTAACAACGCTGTGGTATACATGTAAAATGAACAAACAGCATTCTTGCTGGTTAATATTTTGTTCATCTAAGAATCTTTAAGAAGCTGTGCAGACCTTTCCAACTGTTTATTGAGATATTCTCTTCTATTTTATTCTATGTCACTTCTCTGGTGTGGTTGGCTTGTGGATCTTTTTTTTTTAAACTTATCAAACTGTTTTCACATGCAACAAAATGAATGAAATAACAATCAGCGACATGTGCGGTACAGTTATACAAACAGTAGCTCAGTGATAAGGCCATTGCAATGCTTTATTGTAAATGAACTTTGACCATTGACCAATCAGCATCAAGGACAGTAAATAATAATAATTAGAGATCCATCGATACAAAATTTCTCCACCGATAGCAAATTATTCAGAGTGATATCTGCAGATGCCAATAGCCTTTTGAAGATTAAGTTAATATTTCTTAACTTTCTGAATGTTATTAATTCAAATAATGATCGGATCATCAAAATAGCTTTTATCGGCAGATACTGATTATTGGCTGATATATCGGTGAACCTCTAATAATAATGTACTTGACTGCCTTAGTTTTGTTAGTTAACTTGGTAAACGGAAACATCAGTTTAATTGAAAAACTCGATAATGTTTTGCAAAGTGATTCCAAACGTCTGAAAAGTAGTGTATGTATCCTGCACTTTTGAACACCTCAGACAATATAAGCACCAGTTATCAAATCCTGTAGTTATATTCAAAATCACCTGTCACATTAAAACATATTGTGATTTACTGTATATCTCAAAATCAATGTGTATTTCTTGGTATGATTTTATCATTAAGGTTGTAATGTATTTGAAGATTTTTTTCACTCTATCATAAGCATATTACTACTCTTACAAAAAGGCTAGATGCTTTTGTCCCTACAATTTCTCATACACTTTCTGATTTAAGTTATTTTGCACCCAAGGGTTCAATTTGAATGAGTTGCTTGCATGGATTCCACTTCTTTACTCCAGATATTAGGTTATAAGCTTACTGTCCTGCAATATCACCCATCCGATAAGAATAAAACTCAGTTCATATTATAACAGTACATTTGAAATGCAAGAAATCTAGAAGAATCCGCTTTTCCTCTGCAGAAATGTTGGGGGGGGGCGTCTAGATAACTTTCCATGAAGTATGGGAGATGCATTATTTACATACATTAACCAACCAGCCATCTTCCCTTCTCATACCCTGTCGTTATCTCTTCAGGGTCTTTTTATCTCAGTATTCTATTTTGTATCTTTACATTGGGTTTTCAAAAAAGGCACAAACACTAAGATGTGACCTGTAGTATTCAGAAGTATAGATTTAAACTTCAAGCTCCTGCTTGTAGAATTGTGGGAATCGGAACTGTAGAGCTACATAAGCATATGTGTTTAATATAAATAATACCTCAGATTGACCCGTACTTTTATTTCAGCCCTAATCCCAAAACATCTGATTTCTTCTGATAAAACTCTACGCTTAGCTGGGCTTGATCTCGTGTGAAACATCATTGCGAACTGCGAAGCATACCAGTGTGACAAGCTTTGCAGGGCAGGGCCAAATCTGACTTAAAATATAAGAACTATGGTATATTTTTCATTTAGAATATCTTATTCTACTCAATTCAATACCTTTCAAATCAAGTTGAATAAGGAGAGCCAAAGTGCGTTGTATGACATATCAGTGTGTAATATTTAATTGTGTCTCTTATTCTTTCTGTTTTGTAAAGACAAAGCATTTGTTTAATAAATATTATGCTATACAAATAAATGGGAAATTTATTGTATCAGAACACAGTCTGTGTATAATTTTTTTCTTAGATGACCCATTTAGAATTTTGATTGAATACTGGTGCATTCACTGGCACAGTGCAGAACGTCTCGGTTACGTATGTAACCTCGGTTCCCTGATGGAGGGAACGAGACGTTGTGTTGAGAGACGACTGGGGTTTGATTTTGAGAACCTATCATCTCCGAGAGGAATTTCTAAACGCCAATAGGATTGGCGAATGGCCCGCCCAGATGGAAGCCTATACTTCACCCTAAGGGGGGGAATAGTAGGGAGGCTGATAGCGCACGCTACTCACCTGAAGAGGGGAGAAGGCGCTTTCGCAGGCGTACGTCCAGGCCAGATGCCGGCCCCTATCCTTGCCGGACGCGGGCTGACACCTGTTCCACTCAGAGGTTGCAAAACCTCATGAAGGTACTGGGCATAGCCCAACCCGCAGCACTGCATATGTCTGCCAGAGTGGCGCCCCTGGTCAATGTCCACGAGGAGGCCACACCGTGAGGAGTGGCTCTCACTACAAGTAGCCTTGACCGGAGGATTGGTACGCCAAATGGCATTCGCAATCCAGCGCGCCAACTCTGTTGGAGACAGTCCTCCCCTGGGCTGTCTCTAGAACAGACAACGGCTGCTCAGAGCTCTAAGGGCTCTGTGTGCGGTCATGAACCACGCGGAATGCGCGTAGGACACAGCACGTAGAGGTTGGGTCTTTCTCCCGGAGGGGAGCGCCTGCAGGCTCACCATCTGACGGAATAATGATGGGAACCTTGGGCACGTAACTGGGCCTGGGTCTCAGGATCACGTGAGAGTACCAGGGCCAATTCTAGGCACCCCGAGGACACGGAAGCCTGGAGGTTCCCCATCCTCTTGATGGAGCGAGCGCCGTCAGAAGCGCAGTCTTCATCGTACCCGAGGAAGAGAGGCGTCTCCGAGGGGCTCGAACGCTCAAGTGGGTGTGCGAGGTGGATTTACCCTCCTCGCACCTAGAGGAACCTAGTGACCAGGTCGAGCTGACCGAGAAACTTACCCTCCACATGATAGTGCTGAGCGGCTAAGCGGCTACACACACTTCAATGTGGACGAGGAGAGGTTACTCTCTAGTCTCTGTTGTAAAAATGTCAACACTAACCTGATCGGCAACTCCGTGGGTTCTCTCCTTGGGAGGAACACCCGGATGAGAAGAGACGCCACTCGTAAGCCCTAAGCTGCATGGCGGGGGCTCTAGCCAGCTGGATGGTCTTATGGACCATCGGCGGCAAGCCGCTCAAACTCTCCTCGTCCCGTCCAAGGACCAGGCATGGAGGATCCAGAGGCCTGGAAAGGGGGCCACACCGTGCCCTTCCCCTGCGGACGATCGTCAGGGGAATCGGTCAGGGGGGGGGTCATATCCTGTCTCGGGGGGGTTGGGGGGGGACGGCGCAACTCGTAGGACTTGGTGCCACTCCTCCCTGACCCTGAGTGAGGATGGGTGGGGTTCAGGCAGTGTCCTGCCGAACCGCTCCCATCAAGCCGAACTGCGCGGAGATGGAGTCGCCATTCTCCACGGGGAGTTTCCTGCCGAGAGAGCGCATAGGCTGTCCGGTACAGGTTCTCCAGCATGAATGCGCTTGCAGAGACTTGTTGACTCCACAGGGGGAGGCGTCGGGCGGGTTGCGACTTTCGCCGTGAGCGTGTGCCGCCCTCGAATGAGTACGCCACGGCAAAAAATGTGCTGTCCGACCGGACTAGCACGTATGTCCTGCACTAGGGGCAAAGCCTCCTCAGTGCCAGAGGACAGTCGACAACTCCAGGCACTATGTGCCGTCACAGTTGGGACCCGTCCCAGTCCGCTACTGCGTGCCCGTTGCACACTGCCCCTCATCCCTTCAGGGAGGCGTCAGCCGTACCACGACGCGCCTCGACCTGCCCGAGCGGAACCCCTGCTCGGAAGGGTCAAATCTGACCAGGAATGAGGGTACACCAGCACTGAGGCGTAACCGTCATCCGCCTAGCGTTGGGGTGCTACGCCGTTCCCGGAACCCGACTCTGAAGCCAGTGCTGAAGCGGTCATATAGACATCAACCCGAGCGGGATACCCCTGCCGAGGATGTCACATGCCCCAGGAGCCTCCGAAGTGTTTTCGGTGAGACCGCTGGACCCTACCTGATCCGTGCCAGGTAGTGCAGCACTAACTGTGCGCGCTCGCAGTGAGCCGCTGGTATCCAAACAGAGTCTAGTTCCATACCGAGAGAAGAGGTGCTCAGCGTTGGGTGAGCAGGCTCTTATCCCAGTTGACCTGAGGCCCGAGACGGTCTAGGTGCCGAAGCACGAGGTCCCTCGCGTACCCAACATCTCACGAGTGTGCCCAAGACAACAGTCGCCGAGACAGCTGAGAATTCGCACGCCTGTACCCAGAGGGGACAAGGCGGCCTCACTGAGTTTATACAAACCCGAGGAGGCAGGGCCAGACCGAAGGGTTGGATGCTGTATTGCCACGCTCTTCCCTCGAGCACGAACCGCATAACGGCCGGTGTCGAGGGAGGATGACATACGCATCCTTCAGGTCGATTGCCACGAACCAATCCTGGTGACGAATTGAAGCCAAGATGTGCACCTGCGTCAAGATCCTAAACTGCAGCCGGAGGTGCCTGTTAGGAGATGCAGATCCATGATGGGGCGCTGCCCCCCCCCCCTTTTTTCAGGCACTATGAAGTATGGGTGTAACCCCAAGGACATCTCGGTTATCAGGACGGAATCGACCATATGTTCGCCGCGGGGCGGCGACCTCCTCCCGAAGTGCGGGGGCAGAGACTTCGGTGGGCGCATGGCGAACTGGATCGTATAACCGAGATGGATCGTCCTCTCCAGCCACCGAGACGGGCTGATGCACCGTGACAACGGGGTCAGAGAGGCGATCTCCTTCACCATACCTGGGAGGGCTGGTTCGATGGCTGACAGAACGGTCACCTCGCACCATGGGGGAGGTTGACGGTTCTGTTGACTTACCTGCTTTGTGGCGCTGGTCGACCAACGTCACGTGGAGGTTGTGTTCGGCCGCGCTATCCATCCTCACCACCGTCTGCTTGAGGGTGCTGTGGAGGAAGGGAACCCAGGGAAGACAACTCTCTTAATGAGGAGGTGGGTGCTGGGCCTTGGAAAAGGCCCGGACTTGATGGAGACGCAGCAGGTAGCGTCTCGTCCCGACCCCGCGAAGAATGGCAGAGTCGGACCCGATGTTTCCCCCGGGTTCGTCCCGTCAGGGCCGCTTGGGGTCCTCCCTTGCGGGCTGCTGACGGGGGGGGGGTCGCTCTCCTCCGCGTTGGTCTGCATCTCGGGCGGGCTGCCCTCTGGGAGAGCCCTGCGCCGGAGGCACCACTGCGGAGGGGCGGGGCTGTCGGGAAGCAGGCTGCGCTCGGGGACGTGACGACCTGTGGGTGGTCATGCCGCGGCGAGGCAATATCTGCGGTATTGCCCTAGTCTGCTTCTGCACCGCGGAGAACTAATGACGTCCTCCACGGTGTCTCCAAACAGCCCGGCTTGCGAGATAGGCGTGTCCAGAAGGCGGGCCCGAAAGACATGGAGGATCGCAATGGCGCGGAGGGCGGAAGCAGCCTGTCCAGCAGCGTTATAAGCCCTCGACCCGAATATCGAGGAGAGCCTACACGCTCTGGACGGGAGTCTAGGTCGACACCCCCAGGTGGCAGCCGTCTGCGGGCACAGGTGCACCGCTACAGCACGCTCCACCTGGGGGACGTCAACATAGGCTCGGGCCGCTCCGCCCTCCAGGGAAGTCACAGCTGTAGAGCTCACAAGTGTGGAACGCACCGAAAGGGGCGCATTCCACGACCTCGTGAGTTCCTCATGCACCTCCGGGAGAACGTCACCTGGGTGGTTCGCGGTTTTTCACCACGCCCCGCCCCCAGAAACCGTTCGTTCAGCCGCGAGCGCTTCAGGGAGGGCGTGACGCACCTCAACCCGATGCTCGCGGCCGCCCGGGTTAGCACGGCCGAAATCTCCGCGTCGGTTCCCATCACGAGGTCTACCGCTTGTGGGCGGGAGCTCGGAGAGATCGTCCGCGTCAGATGCCAGTAGGCAGCTGTCCGATGCCGCGACAGAGATTTTCGTCCTCCCCGTTTACGAGCCTTCCCGCTATGGAACGGTCAACCGCCGCCCATCGGGACGCACCAGGTGCGCGAACTGGGGTATGGGCGGTCCGCCGAGCCGGAGCTGGCGGAGCGACATCCATAGAGATCCCCATATCACCCCCGCTGCTCGTCGAGGCGGTCGACTTCGCCGAAGCGGCAGTCAGACTCGCCTGACAAGCGAGCGAGTTGCCGGCAACAGTCCCGAAGAACGTCGCCAGCCGTGACCGCAACACCTTGATAGACATGTCCTCGCAGACAGAACATATCATATCAACGAAACCGGCTTCAGCATGCTTGATGCCCAAACATGTGACGCGGGTTTCATGGCCGTCTGACTCGGGGATGAGTCTGCCGCACCTAAGGACACAGCTGCGAGACATGCTCAGCAGCTGGAGAAATATGCTCTTTTACAATAGGCTCTGTGGTAAACTGCCGAATGTCGAGTGGAAGGCCGTCACGAGAAGGGATCCGCTGCTTCCGCGTCGCACCGGCAGGAGAAGAAACACTCTCGAAGAAAATAACATGCAACATAAATTGCACTAGTTCCGAAGAACAAAAGGTGAGTGAATGACCGCCGCCATCTTCCTTTTATACCCGTATGCACGGGGCGGAGACTGGCGTGGGCGGGCCATTCGCCAATCCTATTGGCGTTTAGAAATTCCTCTCGGAGATGATAGGTTCTCAAAATCAAACCCCAGTCGTCTCTCAACACAACGTCGAGAGACCGACTGAAGGGGAACTCTAAATCTGACCTCATGTAAGGAGGCCAGCGAGAGAGAGCTGTGCAAGATAAACTCACTCCGCGACCTACAGAGACGACAGACAATAGAGGCAGAGGTCTTTAGCCTCCTCTTTAGATGTTCGTGTTTCTAATTTTAAAAAACCCTTTATATTTTACATATTTCAAGTCTATTGTTCACCGCTGTCCCTCTTCTCACAAAACGACTGGATTTCTTCCGGTCTATATAAAGTCCCTCATTCCGAAACGCTCTGATTGGTAAAGCTGACCAGGTCTGTCGTGATTGGTTCGCCGCTTAAAGTGTGTGGGTTTGTGAAGATGTCCCACACATACCATATCAGCGAGCTTCCGCTTCTCAGTCTGTTTATATGAATTAACACTAATAACAGAAGCGTTAGTTTTGCCTTTTTATATCGGACCCGAGTTTGATAATAAAACAAGCAGATTGACTAGGAGACATTTGCAAGCAGGACTTCAAAGGACGTTTCATAGAAGTGTTTTAGAGGCAGGCTATGCGCACGCACGCACACACACACACACACTATCAGTGTATTACACAGAACAGCTTTCACAGCCGATGTTTAAGTCATGGAAGCTGTTATTTGACCGTTGGTTACCAGAATGTGTGTAGCTGAATTCTTATTACCAGCTGTAGGACTGTGATAAAGTGAAAGTAGTTTAGCACGCAGCTCAGTCAAATGTTTACAATCTCTGATAACCAAACACTACTCCAGCGGCTCTTCCTCTTCTCTAAGGAAGACATCGCTCATTTATTGGCGTATTCCTTTTGGCGGAGGTTATTAAAAGCATTTGGAATAGTGACATCATGTACCCAAGAAGTAGAGGGCTGTAGTCCGATTCCAGCCATTCTCTGTAGTCCTTGAAAAGCGAATTCTGTTAAAGACAATATCTCGCTTGGCACTGAACTTTGAGCTCTATCATTTTGCAGGTATTGATTATGCTTTAACAGCAACATTACACACTAACTAAAGGTTGAAAAATGTGATCGCGGGGAATGTGGCCTTTAAGATTGCTTTAAGATTTGTGGTATCTTGTTTCATACAGTATTACACTGTGGTGCCCACCTATTATAGTTGTTCTGATTTGTAGGTGTTACTTGCTCTTTAAAGAGGATCATTGCATTTTTTTACTGCAAATAAATCCAAAACCTTAATACTTGTTTATTGTAAGTATACAATTAAAACATGGTCCGTAGGTAAGTAACAATGACTTATAGCTGAAATGTGAAGTGTGCATAAAAGTGCACAAGGTAAATCACATTATAACAGTTAGTGCATAACTGTGATGTATTGAGCAAATCTTCACTGTCCATGAGTTATATTTTCAGTTTCTTACTGTAACCACCAGATGTCAGTAGCTCTATGCAATTTGTACATCAGATGAATTTGTGTAAACACAGTGCTGTTTCTGATTGGTCCTAGTCCTTTGTGTATGCATTTGTATAGCCCAGATGCATTCTCAGCAAATGAAATTAACAACATATGTTTGCGTACATAATTGCCAAAATAATTTTAAGACTACGATACACAGCTCGATTTACTACCCTCTAAATTATCTAAAGTAAGGCACTTGCTCACCAACTTGTCAGTACTTAAAGTGTAACAATGCTATTTTTAGTGTAGTTTCAAAGAATGGCTGATCTTCAAAAATGTATAAACACACAAGGTTAACGTGTTTAAAGAGTATAAAACGCAGACTCCTCAGAGGTCATGGGTGAGGGTTGGTTGGGTTGAAGATCAAGAAAGGTGAGGGCTCAAGGCTTTGTTAGTTTTGAGGTTCCACAGGGGGATCCATCTCTAGGTCATCGAAGTACTGGTTGCAGTTGGGGTCGCCACGTATCAATGGAGAAGTTGGTATTGGTCTTCCTGTGTGGGGATTCACGCACCAGCACTCACCACGATGTCCATTCACTGACATCTTACACTGGAAGAGATGAACAAGACATATTTCTAAATGTCTAAATTTAAAACTTTTAAGACTTAAAGGCATATAATGGATTTGTTTGATTTTATTCTCGATTTATATATAAATAAATACAACCGCGGAAAAAAATAATTAAGAGACCATTCAAAATGTTCGTTTCAAATCAGCATTTCTAGATGTATTGTGGCCATTCCAGTCCAGTGTCTGTTGAATTTAAACAAAATCAAACCACAGGAGTGACATAAAGTGTTCAGGACTGCGAGTTCTTCCTTTACCCATTCAAACCAGCATGAATTTGGAGCATCCATGCTGTTATATCCTCATGGTAGATATAAAAGTAATGGAAATGGACAAGATAAAAATCAAGGTCATCACATTAAAAAACTTTATGTTTGGAACTTTTCCTAAATATGTACAAATATGATGTTTTATTGCTTAAAAGTAAATATAAACTTGTTTTCTTTGCAGTGTTTGAGTTCTAAAAAAATACAGAGCATCTTTTCTTTTCTTTTGACCTGTTTCTCCACAGTTTTCATTTTCTGCAAATAAATGCAAATAGAAACAATCTTTTTATTTGAAATTTGGGAGAAATATTGTTAGTAGTTCACAGAATGAAAGTGATTATTTTACCTAAACATACCTATAAATACTACATTTTAAAATCAGAAAAACGGTCTCGGAAATGGTCTCTTAATTTGTTCCACGGCTGTATATATAAAGTATAACATCATTATGACAAATTTGGCAGAAAGCTAACATTTAAATGTTAAGATGTAAACTTACCAAAAGTATTTTATACAAACTATTGAGAGAGATTAATATACCTAATATACCCCACGCTTGTTACGTTGTTTCTGACGTATTGAAAAGAATACCTGTTTCAAGTTGTACTGGCCTTTCTTGTCACAGTTGGGTATGTGGATTGAATAAAGGTCTTCCAGAGGACCCCTGTTATCACTGAAGGGCATTTTTGAGATCCTTTCCAGCACCTGGTCCAGCTCCTGCTGACACTGACTCTAAAATACATAAATAAATGTACTTAAAGTTTTGCTAAAAGCCTGTATAGCTGATACAATGACAATATCATTTATCATGAGACATGCATTATGCTATGAGACACACTAAACTGTTACACCTGATGCAGAAATGATTTCACAGGCAAATATGGAGTATGGAACATGTTGTATGGTTACATTTAACAACTAAAGATTTTATTTTTAGGTGAACAATTTTTTAACCAGTCAGAATGGTAGCATTCAGCACTTTATTTAGTCAGGGACATAGTTTAGGGTTCTTAGTTAATGTTTGATTATGCAAATAATGTAAATATGTATTAGAATGACCACTAGGGAGTGCTGTTTGATACCATTTGAAAGGTTACACTGTGACTGTACAAAAGGGGCAATAACACAATAACCTGTTATGAATGTTGTTAATGCATTCATAGAAATTATTGTTAAATTCATGACTGATTTTCATCACCTACCAATTTTGCACGTAGCACTTTAGGGTCCTCCACTTTGTGGAACCTCATCTTGGTCTTAAGCTGCTGGTGGTGTTGTAGAACAGCACTCTCCTTCCATGGGCTATCTTTGGTGGGCTTCCTTACTGGAGGAATCTCAGTCAGACCAATGTCCAAAGGGTCCTGCACCTCACCTGATGATAAGACACAGACGAATATTATAAGTCGACGCTTGTGAAAAGTAAATCAAACTAGCAACACCATTTGATCTGTTATTTCTCTCTCCCTCTTATAGTGGAGCAATACAGACAAATAGAAAAGATCACTGGAGCTGTTGTTCCTCTCACAAGAAAGCCAGGCTGGTTTGCAGGGAATGAAAAAAGCACAAGAGGTGGCAAAGGAGAAAATGTTGCTCTAAAATCCTGTTTTGAAACACTTTTCCTTCGTTCTGCACCAATATAAACCACATAGTTTAACATCCGTATAAACAGAAGACAACAATGCTTCTGATGCTAGTGTATTATGTGGAGGAAGTGGTGAAAGGAAGCTATTGCAAATGTCAAATAGAATCCTAGAAAATGTATTATCGTATAGTACGATAATGTGACCAGTGCACCCTGCAGGGAAGCGTAGACATTTTATGAAGGATGTATTCTAGTATGAAACCTGAGCAGTGTAATGTATTTACACTGTGGTACTTCAAGTCTCCCGTGTCTAATCTTTTTTCATCTGCATTACACAAAGAGGATGTGGTTTTTAATTATTTATAATCCTGAGGATTTTATTAGATTGGATTTGAGGGCACTAGGGTTCCCACTTCTCATGTATTTCAATAAACAGCATTTGCCAAACAAATAAATCATATTCAAGGAAATACTATTATAAATAATATTAAAAAATGACAACTTTAAAAGCTTTGAAGTCATCATGTCATCTGTTTAAAGGGATAGTTCACCCAAGAATTCTCACATTTACGCACCCTCTTGTCATTTCAAAGCTGTATGACTTTCTTTCTTATGTAAAACATAAAAGACAATATTTAGAAGAATGGTGTTAACTGAACAACGGCCGTACCCATTGACATATACTGTTTGGACACAAAACCAATGCAAGTCAATGGGTAACATCAATGTTTACCAACATTTATGAAAATATCTTCTTTTGTGTTCCGCAGGAAAAAGGTCATACAGGTTTTATATTTTCATTTTTTTAATCGAACTATCCCTTTAAAAACCAGTGTTGGGTAAGTTACCCTGAAAAAGTAATTTATTACTAGTTACCAATTACATATTCAATAATGTAATAAGATTACTGTACAAATGACTCTCTCCAAAAAGTATTTAATCACTTATTACTTTTATATCCTATTTCAACCTTGATCAGTTAAGTGATTCAAGGATAGACATAAAATGACTCTTAATTAATCTTATTAAATGACTAGTATTACAAATGTGAGAAAGATACATTAAAGCATGCATTTTAAAGTTAGACTTTTAATTTTAATGTCAATTCCACTACTATATACATTACACGGTATGTAGTTCAATTACAGAAATGACCAATTACATTAGTTCAATTAAATCCAAAGTAACTGTAATTCAATAACAGAAAAAATAAGAGTAATCCCTTGCTTTACTTTTTAAGAGAAAAGGAATTAAATTACAGTAACTAATTACTTAGTAACTAGTTACACCCAACAATGCTGTTGACATGAATGCTGGTATTGATATATTTGTAATTTAGCATTGTTTGTTTTCTAGTTTCAATTCTTGGACTTTTACATCAGCCTGCAAATAGAAAAGTTTACTCTCCTAAACCGTTTTTGATTTGGTCCTAATCATTAAACGCAATAACCCCTCCAAAATCATAGCCAAGCTCTCAAAATACACAGTACACGGCAACCACAAGCATGGCCGAACAGCAGGTTTCAACAAAAACAGTCTTAATTTCAGCAATGTTTTCAGGTCATCAGCACTTTTGAAGTTCTTCAAACCTCGCTGCGTAACCCTAAGTGGTGCCCTTTAGGGGTGGGGTGATCTCTTTGAAGCTAGTGTCTCAGCAGGTTCTGCATAAGTGGAATGATATCAGGTGTGTGTGTGTGGAAGTCTATGGAGCTTTTACACGCCGGGGGTGAAACATTCCTGCTTCTCTTGCGAAACTTCAGACAAAGCCTGTCTTGGCATAAAGGAGGATAACCCCCACTAAGCGAAAGGGCACTGGTCCTGCACGCTGTGCCCCTTCTTATCTAAACACTGCAGGGAGAGGAGTTAGGGCACTAGTCTACACCGCCTGATGATCCGGCTGACTTTGCAAGAGGGATCAGTGCCAGTTATGACTCTGCTGGTGCCGTAGGCAAAATTTGAGATGAAATTATAAAAGCTTAAGAAAAGAAAAATGAATGCATCCAAATTTCAATAATACATAAACATCAATGAGCAGTTTTTTTGTGTGTGTTTTAAAGCATAGTTTTAGTCAGGTAAGAGAATTGTCACATCAATATTGGAACTGTCACATTCATAATGGTCCATATTCCTTGTAAATGGGCAATTATTTTATGTTCTATAAAGAGCACTTATAGAACATAAAATGGATGTGACATTTTCAAGTTTTGACTGAAAATGTCACATCCATAACACTGGAATTGCCAGTCTTTCCTCCGAGTAAAAACGACTCAAAGGGTTGTTTGTGCACGTAGCTTATTACGACAAAAGTTCCCCCCAAATGCCGTTTTGTGCAGATAAAGATGCATTTATTTTTGCATTTGTAAAAGTATTAATGGTTTAATAAAATCGTATTTATCTATATTTCAACGTCTACTGTCAGTGTTTAATGTTTAATGTTATTTGTATGCACCAAGGGTCTGAGAGTAACGCAATTTCGATTCTCTGTATGTATGTACTGTACATGTGGAAGAATTGACAATAAAGCACACTTGAACTTGAACGTGAACTTGAATAAATGTTTATGGATTCAAAGATATTTTAAGAGCACCTAGCCCCCCCACCCCTAACCATTTGAAAGAACACACGAGTAAAAGTACAGTCACATGTATTCATAAAATGATCAAAACAGTATAAACGTATTACAAACAAGTTGCGTTGCCTTCTGAACTGAAGCCATACAATAACTTTATACGTACGATCAAACAAATCGACCGTTTGACCTGGGTACACTTGGAATATTTGTACTTTTTAAACATTTGAACTGTTTTGTATCTGAATCGTGTGTTTTATGTTATTTAAGAAATAAATGTGTTACGTTGATTGCTTAAAATGCCTGAATTTGTGTGTATGTGTAATGTTAATACAGTTATCACGACATTTTGAAGTAAAAAATCATACCACAACACGTGCTTTTATTGTAAAATAAACCCCCAAAATGCACATTTTATAATGACGGTAGGTTTTGCCTGCAGCCGGGAGAGGCGCTAATTTAGTAAACGCTTGTGTTTGTCATATTTGAGGAAGGGACAAACGACATACACAGTCGTATGGGTTGGATGATATGTTGGGAATTGCCCAATTGATTTATGAAGTTTACATGAACAAACCTCCTTACAAGCATCCGTGCCCCATAGGAAGCCTGCTCCTCAGCCCACTGCTCTAGTCTACACATGCGACTGCGTCATCATCGCATTTGCTGTTGACACTACAATGACAGGCCTATTCACAGATAACAATGTGACTATATAGAGATTCACCCTGACACTGGTATCAGGACCACAAATGCTCTCTGAATGTCAGAAAAACCAAGGAGCTTGTGGTGGACTTCAGCGGACAGGAGAGAGCTTACTTTAGCCATCCCTATATCCTTGTGTCTGCAAAGCTACAACCTTATTAGCTGTACCAGACTTTTTAGAAGTTCCTCAAGCACACACATGTAGTGGAAGGAACTGTTTTAATCTGTCCAAGTCCTTCAGGAAAAAATGAGGGGGAGGGCTTTTCGCATCTACAAATGGCTATCCTTTGGAGTAAAATGATCCACATGGAGAGCCAATCATCATTGTTAATGATCACAATTAACATGATTCATTTTGGGAACTAGGAGAAAGAGTGCTTTTATTAGGTTATTTCCATTACTTTTATATCTACCATGAGGATATAACAGCATGGATGCTCCAAATTCATGCTGGTTTGAATGGGTAAAGGAAGAACTCGCAGTCCTGAACAGTTTGTTGCCATAATGTCATGCCAGCAACCTTAATCACAACCACCTTATCTGGCATCATCCTGTGCAAACTCTCCACTGGAACCCTGGCATGGTAGTTTGCACTGATGGTGAATGAGAACTACACGGACCTTGTCTTAATAGAGAAGACAATGAACAAATGTTTCTGCTCTCCATCTGTTTAGGATCAAAAATACAATCTCTGTTCTACTGGCCACTGAAAGGATGGCGGTGGAAACAATACGATAGAGATCTCCTCTACTGGTTCAAGGCTAATTCAGTATACTTTCTTTTTTAGTTTCCTTTCCCAGTGGAAGAATAAAGTAAGATAAAGTTGATAAAGTGATAGTTCACCCAAAAATGAAAATACTGTCATCATTTATTCAAACCTGTATGACTTTTTCACTTCTGTGGAACACATAAGAAGATATTCTGTATGGTGTCTATTGACTTTTTGATTACCAACATTCTTCAAAATATCTTCGGAACAAATAAGGGTTTATGACAAACTTTCACAAATCTGATTCTGTGATGTTTTACAGTAGCATACAGTAAATTATGGATCTGACCACATCTGCCCAAGCACTTGTCATGAGACCAAAACAAACATGTATCGAGTGAATGTTCACAAAAACTTGTGCTGAACATAAGCAGCGATCTTGCTAACCATGTCATAACAACAGGAGATCAAGAGCACTTATTAGAGACACATGGCTTTGATTTAAAGCAAACAGACAAGACACCGCAAGGCTGACTAACAAGGTTCACTAAAGTAACATTATGAACATTGTCTTCAAACCATAAATCTAGACTATGGGGAGACTTACATTTTACCCTGGTAGCTTGTATGCGAAGGAACGTGTACAAAAAGGACCAAATCGGCAAATTCCAATGAGGTCCTTAGGATGAATGCCTGTAACACCCACCTCACACCATGTGCACTCGCCTCAATAACATTTCTCACATTGTTTGTGTTATCTCCAAGCTGCTGCAGGGAGCTGAAAAGTTTACTCTGGACCCTGACATGGTAAGATTCTTGGCATTCGAGTTGCCGAGTCGCCCTAAGGGGGTGGCAGCCGTACTCACTCTCGCCGAAAGCAGGGGGATTAGTTGGCTCTATTTTTGTCCAGCGGGTACCTCATCCCTGTAGGTACAGTCCGTAAGCCGTTTATTTACAGGCCCCTCTGGGCTTTGTGAGGTCTACCTTTTTTGGATCACTATGAATGGGGCGAGATAACAAGCATATCCCTGTTGGTTTCCTTCTTGGTGAAGATTCTGTACAATAATTGGACAAACCACGTTTTTTATATCATGAAGCCTTGTATCTTTAACTGAGCACCGTGTACAGAGTTAGTCAAATTCAATGAAAGGCACAAAGCAGGTGAAGGAACAGAAGGATGTGACATGCACAATGTGACAATGACAAGATGATCACTAATTCCAAAACGACTTGAGTAAAAAAGTCTTAGATTATCTGATTTGAACTTGAGTATTTTACTCATACTGAATGTAGGCTCAAAGCGGCATTAGTCCTCAACACTTGAGAGACATGTCAGTGAAAAAGAAGAAACAGTTGATTCGTGAGGAGAGCAATCGCATTAAAATGAACACCTCAAAATTGCAACAAATCAAGGTCGACACCATAGCCTACGTCTATTACAAACACCCAAGTCTCAGTTAAGCTCAAGTGCTTATTAAGAAAACAATATCCTTCAAAAAGCTCTCTTCAGTAAAACGGATATATAAAATAATGCTAAGTAACATTACAGAAGTCAAAGCCTTTTTGCAGTGGTTTTGGCCTTATCGGCGGCTGCAGTCATGTCCTCTTCCCACATAAAACACCAGCGATGTCAACTACCTGATAATGCACCCGATTCGCATAAAGAAGCCATGTTGACAAGTTTCAGTAAGTAAGGGCAAAATGCACAAGATCAAGTTCCTTCAATGCCCTGTAAATGGCAATATTGGTTCTTCTGTAGAGTAAAATAAACTGCTGCAGAAAACATTAGGTGCCATGCAAAATGTAATGTGTAATTGCATTAGTCCTTACAAATGTAATGGAGTAAAGAGTACATATATTTATAAAAAAAATTAGTCAAGAGTAAAAGTTGCTTATATCTTTAATACTCAGTACAACTACAAAGTAGCCAAAAAGAGAAAAGAAAGTACAGTAACTTATTACATTTAGGCTATTCCAATACTTTACACCACTGCCTGGATGGAAATGCCATACTTTCTACACATCGTGTTTTAACAAGGCTGTTCACAGATCAGGATGTTTTTGTTTTAGATGCCTTGAATATGTTTTTACATATCAATTACCTACTTTCCTCTGTTCAAAAGCATTTCCTTGTTGTTGTTTCAATGTTTATTGATTCTGCAGTCTGCCACAGCCGTGAGTGAACAATTCACAGTCTGGACACAAGAACAACTGAAAATCAGGTCTTCTTTTGTGTGTAACTGGAGAAATATTTTGTAAAAAGAGCAAAACACAGAACAGATGGCTCCTGAGAACGTACCAACTTAAACAACAGGTTATATGAGATCTTTCAACATCAGTGGCAACACTTAAGAAATTATGGCAAAAGAATAGAAGTTGGTGCGCTGTAAAAACATTGTGAAAATAGGATTTCTAAAGTACAAAGAGCAGTGACAGTCCACATCTGATAGCAATCACCCATTAGACTGATCAAATATCAAATATGTAATAAGACATTTCTTGACTTTTTTCCAGGAAACACAAAAGTTTTTAAAGGAATAGTTCACCTTCAGAATGAAAATTCTGTCATCATTTACTCACCCTGTTGTCATTTTAAACCTGTGTGAATTTACAAAAGAAGATATTTTTTAAATGTTGGTAACCAAAAACCGTTGGTCCCGACTTCTATTGTACGGACACAAAACCCGTGCAAGTCAATGAGGACCAACAGTTTTCTGTTACCAACATTTTTCAAAATAACTTCTGTTGTGTTCTGCGGAAGAAAGTCATACAGGTTTGAAATGACAAGAGGGTGTGTAAATAAGGACAGAATTTTCTTTTTGAAGTTGAACTATCCTATAATGAAATGGCTGCATTTTGTCCATGCACAATGAATGTGGACTAAGGTTTTGGCATAAAAATAATGAATAACAAACAAAATCATGACAATTCGGTTAATACATGATAGATTCTTCTGAAGTGGAAATAGACTAAAAAGTTGTTATGTACTGAAAATCGTTTCTGTTAAAGAGCTGTTAACATGGATAAGAGTGAGACAATAATGAGACAATACCATATTTTTATGAAACAAAATATGTAGTGCATTAATTGCAGTTCTTAAAAGGTTTCACTATACAATGTTAAATTATGCACTCCAGTGCTGAACCCAAAAATAACAATTCCTGTAATTAGAAAAAGTGGGAACTCTTTTTCCAGAGCCCTCCACCCAACAGAAGCTCTCTTTGACACACACAAACATAGGCTACACGATAAATGTACTGCAGGAAAGGGTCAAAGCACGAAGTCCATCTTGCTATCATTGTTATCATTCCATTTACCCACCAGTTTATTTTTTACCCAAACTCCTATTTTCTCAAATCTGAACTACCATTGGAGATAAAAAAAACTTCAGAAGACATGGGATTCGCACAGCACGTGCATGTAATTAAAAGCTTAGGAATGTGGGAGAATGAGCAACTTGAATTATTTATCGATGAAGGCAAATAAACTTAATACTCTGCGTGATTAAAACATTGAAGCTTTTTTTTAATGTTAAGCTTTTATGACATCTATTCACATTCCATAATCACATCCGTTTATTTCAGAATTGAGCGTGAAAAAACACAAAACACCTAATGGCCTAATTTCAGTATTTCACTGCAAAAGAAATATAGCCTAGCAGCTTTATTTAGGTATAGGCTTTTAACAGCTTAATATTGAAATCGGCCGAATTGTGCAAATTATGCATTCTGCAAATATTACATTTCGTATATATCTATTCGGTTTACACATTATAAAATGTCAACCCTTAAATAACTTACCGCTGACTTCCCGTGGCTCAGCGCTTCCTGCGGGGTCATTGTCCACTTTACGTCCACATCTCCCGAGCCCTTGAATCAGCAGCTCCAGCGGCAGATCCGAATCCGGCTTGGGATAACATCTCAAACCACTGGAGCATCTCGGTGTGTAAACGCCGCACAGCTCGCCCTCTTGGCGGGCGCACACCGGACAGCAGCCGCAGCCCGGCTCGCGCACGATCTCCGAGCACGTCTCCGTAGGCATTGGACAAGCCGCTTGGCGCTCCGCTGTGCAGCTCGGACAACGGAACACCATTTCTGAACGAGCGGCACCGGAAAAAGTCAATAATGCCAGCAGCAAGCTGCAACTCACGTAGAACAGCATCATGACCACGAATCCGAGTGGTTGTGCACGCAAACAGGTGAAGGCTGACTAGGGCTCTCTCTTATCAGCGCTCATATACCGCTGACATCATAGGCGATGACTGGCGCGCCGCTGTTTTGTCAAACAAAACATCAAAGGAGCTGGAGTGCCAGTGCCTTGAGTTTGTCTTATGCGGGGTCCTGTCTCACATTTTTGCTCGACATGTTTTGTTTAATTAAAGAATGTTAAATATCAAAGCAAACACAATTTACAATAAACTTACCCTAAGTGGGCTTCACGTTAAAATGTCGACCTATGTTACTTTTAACGGTGGCTACAACAGTGTGCAGGAGGCAGATGTGAACGACATAATACTTTTCAGTGGTGGCTATGCCAAACATGTAGTAGCTAGTAGGCTATAGCAGGTTTTTTATTTTTTTATTTTAAGAACCGTCTAATACTCTATGAATGCGTTTTTAAAAGAGAACAAAGGTCTCTAGATGTGTAAACAAATACTGTGACGGATGATGTTTCGTTAATGTAAACGTTTGCTGGGTCAATGAGGTAAACGTTTGTGCTGTCAATAAATTCCCAAAACTCTTCTACAAGTTACAGTATGCTTTTTATGGGCTTTTTTTGCTCAAAAGCTTCAAACACCTCTGGTTAAATGATCCATTTTATAAATTTGCTTTGAATTGCGGCTGGAGCAAGAAAGTCATGCTTAAGAGAAGAACTGAATTAAGCTACAGGAGCACAACATTTGTCAGTGGATGTAGTTTATGTCAAGATTATTTATAAAAAAGCCACAAATTGTTTGCTACGCTGAGAGGAACACTTTTTTAAAAACACATTGTTTTAGCAGCCTTATAGAAGATGTGTATTATAAAGTGCATTAACAGCCACTGTAAACAGGGCAATGAGTTTGTGGCAAGACAAACTCTCTAATTTCAGGGGAAGAGGGAGAAAAAAGAGGACTTCCTCCTGCGACAGGGTATACTTGCAATATATTTCAAATATACTGTATGTAATCTATTTCGTTGCATAATACAGAACATGCTGGTTTGTTGAATAAATTATTATATGAAGTATAGTTTTAGTTAGAAAATGATTCAATTACTGTATCATTGTAGCAATGATTACACTAAAGATAATGATGATTTAAAGTCTATACAAAATTATTGGAGTGATGCAGGAGTTGTCAGTGAAACGTCCCAAGCTGACATCAACAAGTAACACATTACAGGCAATAAAAAAGAAGGCCTTTGTGCTGTTGTGATCTTTCGTACAGCCCTTCATCTATATAAATTAGAGGAGCCAAAAGCCACTATGCTTACCGAAGAAAACAATGTGAGACAATGAAGATTTATATATACCTTCTGATGTTATGCCATTTCTGCCAATACTCCCAATACTGATTTGGTAAAATTTTCCACACTGAGTAAATAAATAAATAAACATTGTGATGATGTGTGTTTGTGTATGCACTCAGGATGTTTTTCAGATAAGAACAAAATATCAAACCTTTTGTATTAGTGTGATTTAATTTAACCCCGTCCTGTGCCAAACTTCTTGACCATGTTTTTGCATAGAAACATTTTCAAAGCTTTCAAATCAGTTCATCCACACTAGAGCACTGACAATCTGATAACATAATGGTATTTACAATATATTATGGTTTTGCTCTTATTATCAACGAGACATGTTATTTCTACAATGCGCAACATGAACGCACGAGGGCGTGCTTAGTTACGTTTTTCACTTGTTTGGCGTCTTGAGGCCGCCGTATCTTTATTTTAAGAAACCCGATCATATGACGGCCACTCTGTCAACAAACGTGAATGGGACAGAAATGAGCTGATGCCATGAATTTGAATATCATTTATATCGTTTGTTGTGCCTATGGATTGCGTTTCTTCTGAAACATAAGGTATGTTTTAAGACATTTTATTTGAACACTAATACTAATGTTGCTGGTTGCACCAGGAACAGTTGCTTGTGTTGTGTAACAAACAAAAAACAGTCGTTTTACATTTAGGGAGAAACAGTTATTTGGTGATTGTCACGAGCAGTACGTTTATAAGCATTATGTGACAGTTTGTCTATAAACACAAATACAAGCAAAGCATAGTCGGCAATAAAGCTTAGTGCGTGTGCTGTGAGGATGTTAAACTTGGGGAAACTCTCCCTCTTTTGAAGACTACAATAGTTTTTTATAAGAATAATTCCCCTTTTGTAAACACATAGATTATATATGTTGTGCTATATTTCTCTACTTATCCTCAACCTTTGCAAAGTAGTCTATGCACAAAGTTTGTAAGTAGTACAAACAGAACCACACCATGAATTACGTACAAAATCTTCTAATCACTCGTTCATCGATATTCATGATAGTGCTACACGATGACCTTGTGTCATTGTTCAGGAACATGATAATTCGCCATGTTTTCAGTTTAATACGTAAACTGTGATGGGCATTTCCTGGTGATATAGCTACTCTTTTAATGACAAATGCACCAATATGCATATATGATGTATTTCTATTTCAACAGAAGAAAGTTTCATTTTACAGTAAGTTATGTCTTAAATGATTTGCAAGACTTTGGACAGGATTCATATGTACTGGTCTATCAACAAATAACAGCACATAACTGTTCATCACACCCTGTAGTGTTGGAATATCTTTTCTTGTAATACTGCTGGAAAGTTTATTTTAGAATGTCTTACCAGGCATCGGCTGTCAGATCCTCAAATGCTGCAGTCATCTGAGTATGAGGCATGATGTTTATAGATCTCTTCAGACAAACACTGCACAAACATTTGAACAAAATACAAACAAAACAGAACCTTTATAAACAAATCAAAATGTTAACGAATATTTTTAAGATCTGAGTTTTAAAAATAACATCAATATACATGAAACCGGATGTGCTTCATGGACCAGTGGTTATCTTGCGAGGTAGTCTATACACCTTCATCCTTAATTCTGAGTAGAACTTCTCAGTCGGATTAAGGAATGCACACTGCTTGGGGTCATTGAAACCGTCAGGCAATGGTTAGAGCGATATAAACTCACATTAGCCTATATTATTACAAGATTTGGTAAATCATCTTGAAACAGACACTTCTTATCATCAGGGGTGATGATATCCTTGTGGAGGGTATCTTAGAGAGGTGTTGCTGTGTGTTTCATGCCTGAAGGATCTGAGTGTCTTATAGAAAAAACATTCATAGTTAGATCTGACTCTATAAAAGTCTAAAATGTAAAGAAAATATGCATACAGACTAATGCGATGAACTAATGCCTAGATGTGGGAAAAGATAAGAATTGCTTTTATGGTGTACACAAGTGACTACAAGTAGATGTTTCATTTTTAAACAATGTAGTTTATCATTTTCAGGATGTTATCCGCCCAGGCTGGTCAGTCATCGCTTGTGCACAGACTTGCCACATTACTGCGAAATAATGGTATGGCGCCAATATTTCAGTTCAACACATTATCATTCAGTCATTCGAGATATTCTATTGTTAAATTTCCTTTGTGATGATTTTGGTTCTTCATTTAAAGCAGTGTTTTAACGCAGACACCATATCTGCATGAACTTTCTGTAGCATGTTGTCCGGGAACCACCATTCCACCATAGTATTCCCCTATACAATTGTTAGCAAAAACATTTTTTATAACTAGATGCCAGGCTGTAAATATTAAACATTCTGTATATATCCTTTTCAGAAATTAGCCCCTTTATTTTAATTGCTCATGGTCATGAAATAGAGACCTTAGAATGGGTTTAACTTTTTAAACCTACCAGTTAGATTTCATGTTTGATTTAACAGTAATATTCTTGTCGCTTTATCTCAAGGTGATTCAGTGCTGGATGGTTCTAGTACTCTCACCCTGCAGGTGGGATGTTTACAGCACCTGACACGACTTTTCGAGCAGCACCTTCACTCACGCACTCATCAGCATGGTTTCCTGGCTCTGCCGTCCCACCCAGCAGACACCGCCTCCCTGCTGGAGGTCCAATTCCTTTTTGACATGCTGCAGAAGACAGTGTCACTGAAGGTACAGCTCTAACATCCCAGTTTGCCTGTTTGATACAGTGAGCTGTCTTTGCAATGAGCTAGTCATGTTTTTCTGTTAAACAGCTTGTCAATCCACCTGGTGTCAAACTGCAGTCTGTTGTGAAAATCTTCCCCTTTAAGTCCCTCAAGCACTTAGAGGTATTTCAGAACAAGTTATTACCACAAATATTCTATCCTTCAAAAGTTTAAAGTCGAAGATGCTAAAAGTTTTTTTTTTTACTGTGTTCAGCTTAAGCGTATTCCCCCCCATTGTCTGGAGGGTCTGAGGGGAGTGTATTCTCATCTTGAAGTCTTAACTTGCTCAAAAAGTCTCAACTCACTAGAGGTACTTTTCATCTATAAGCACTGATGCAGTAATTTAAGTGTGAAATCAAACACGCGCATGTGCAAAAAATATGTTTGTTTGTGTAACAGGAGCTTCTCTCTCTTTGTGGAGGAGATCTCAGTCCTGCATTACCCTGGTTAGAACTTCATACCCTCAGTTTCAGTTACAATTCTATTTCCTGCCTCGACAAGTCACTAGTAAGACATCCTTTCAATTTAAAACTGGTGCTGTCAAATCTATCCATCCGTTCAAAAATAAATGTTTGTGTTTATATAATATATATGTGTGTGGGGTTAATTTACTGTATATGTATATATAAATTCACACAAGTGCATGTGTATTTATAATAAATATTGACCTAAATATATCTACATTTATATTAAAAAAATAATGTGCATTATGGTTAAATATACATTACTCATATAACTTGCTACATGTATGTTTATATGTGTATATATAAATTTACGCCCCACACACATTATATATACACAAACATCCATTTTTGAATCGATTAATTAATTGATTTAACTATTGATAATTTATACTGGAGTCCACATGTAATGAATTTCTGACTGATTTAGAGTCTGATGAACGTCCTGAAGTGGCTTGATTTAAGCCACAACAAGATCCAAGACTGTGCTGAGTTCTTAAAGGTTGGCTGTCTGTGTACTTTATATTAGTCTTGACCATTTATTTTTAAAGCTTCATAATTATATTGTTGAGTAAATTATATGCAAACTGATTTTTATTTCCCTTTCTGTCTTCATCAAGCCTCTTACTGAACTCGAGCATCTGAATTTGGCCTATAATAACCTCCAGAAAACACCAGTGCTGGGCCTGAGAGCCCAAGCCAAACTCACCACCTTGATCATTAGAAACAATGAATTGGAAACTATTAATGGTGAGTTTTATGACCATTAAACTTTATGCTTCCTATAGCCTGCAGAGTGTGTTCTTGTGCTGAGCTTCAATTGTAAAGTAAATCAGCTTATTTGCATCATTTCTTTATTGTCTCTTTTATAAATACTTTGTTGTCTATTTTTTCGGTCACATGTTTGTCACTCTTGATTGTTTAATGTTAAAATTTGACATGTATTCATTTTCATAAAATCATTTTAGTGCTTGAGTTTTCTCAGTGTGCTGGTGGCCATAGCGTTCATCACACTGTGTGCATTTCTTTTATAAATATTTTAAGAGAAAGTACATAAAACTAACCGGAAAAATGTAGTGGCCATATGAGAGCATGACGTTTATTGGTGTTTATCTGTAGCAGTTTGTCAAAGCAGTCACTACATTCACACATTCTTTAACACATTTTGCTGTCTTTTAACACCTCAAAGCTCCTGATGCAAATGATGCAGCTCTAGCCTGTTGCTGTCAGAAGTAACACTTGTCACATAGTTGCTACATACATTGGCTAAGAAATAGTTTAATAAACTTTTTACCAATGATGCATTTTTGATTAATTGCAGGAGTGGAACAGTTGTCATCTCTTCAATTTCTTGACTTGGCTTATAATCTTTTTATGGAGCATTCTCAGTTGGCACCTCTATCTCTCCTTCATAATCTTAATAAAGTAAGATACTGAACACAGTGACTTGATCTGCACTAAAAATACAGCTGAAGTTTTTTCGATGATGATCAATCAACATGTCATGTTTTCAGACATTTGTAAATCTTCTTTTTCAGTTAAATTTGGAAGGAAACCCTTTGTATTTTCAGAAGACACACAGGACATCTACTGT
Organism: Triplophysa siluroides; assembly: GCA_006030095.1. Lineage (NCBI taxonomy): Eukaryota > Metazoa > Chordata > Actinopteri > Cypriniformes > Nemacheilidae > Triplophysa > Triplophysa siluroides. Next base: position 5,874,754 of record VCII01000203.1, on the reverse strand, counting down.
CTGCCACCTCTCTCCACGAGCTAATTTGAAACAAGTGAGTCTTTGAAAGAAGTGTGGGGCTTTGAAGCAGGCCCGGTATTAGGCAGGCTCGACTGGGGGGAAATTATATATTCTGGTTGGGCAGATATATATTCATATTCCATTGCATGCATGCATCAATTTTTTCATTTTTCTGTGAATAAACTGACAGATTATTTTTTAATCTTACAAATAAGTATTTCATATAAAGTATTACATTTTTTATTATTTTAATTGTACATTTTTGGAGGGGCCCAAAATAAAGCGGGGGGGTGGGGGGGCCTGCTTAAACCCAGCCCTGCTTTAAAGTTAGTCTAGTCCTGCTGACACAACAAAGCATAAAATGAACCAATGATTGTGAATTGTTTTGGGACATATATTTTACAAATGCACTATATGATCAGAGTCTCTAAACTAGTTCAGTAAATTTGATGTTTTTTTTAAATCATCCAAATATCAGAGTATTGTGTTTTTAGTCCATTATTCAGTTTTTGTGTCTGGAATACACTACCCAACATATATAAAATCGGAACATAATTTAAAACACTACACTCCAAAGAATTGATGTGTTAAAACAACACATTTGTGTTTAATTCTGGAGAACAGACAAAATATGGAATATGCAGAGTGGCGCAGACTTTGTTCAGCTATTGTCGCAGCAAATCAGGGCGAAAAACGTAAAAGTTGTGTCGTGTATTCCAGTGTTAGGTGCAGGTTTGCAGTCAAGCTTGCTTTAAGTAATTTTTGCTCTTCTGCTTATAATATTCGTTGAAAAATTGTATGCTGAACTTTATTAATTTCTGTCTCAGCTCCAGCTAGACGGCACCCCTCTTTCATCTTCTGAGCTGGCGGTGGGTATTACATTTTTGTTATTGTGGCATTTAAAGTGTTCAGCCCTCTTTGTTTTACATTTGATTCATTCTTTATTGAGGCTCTCAATCTACTGTTATTATTCAGAAAAGCCTCAATATGGAGTGATTTGATTTAAATAATCCAATATTAATATACATGAGAGATGGGACTCATTTTAAACATCTCTTCACCTTATTTTTTATTTTCTTATTTGATACCTTAGTCACACTTAAAAAATGCGTTTCACTTATCACTTGTTTTTTAGGTCTTACCTAAATCTAGACAATTGGTTGGTCAGATTTCCTTCACTTCTCAACAACATGGTATGGCACCTGATCAGGGCGGTTTGGAAGTGTCCAGTGGAGGCGGAGACATTACTGACAGTGTGACTGGAAGCATATCAGGAGTGACCCAAGGCCGAAAGAGAAAACACAAAGCAAGTTTGTTTCAGTTTTGAAGGCTATTTGATCTGATAGTAAAATGTTGTATAAGTAGCAGGTTTTGTAGTGTTGTTAATTCGTCATAGTTAAATTAACAGTTCATTTTGGATGTAAAGTGTTTTTTTTTGCATTTGCAGAACAAAGTGAAAGTAAGGCGAGCCAGCATTTCAGAGCCTAGTGACACGGACCGTGAGCTTACAGGACGGTCTGCTGTACAGGGTGGGTGCTGAATAAACTGTTACATAAAAGCTCTGTCAGAAATAAATAAAATGGTGTGCTGTGAATATCATGTATACTGTATGTAATTTGGGTGTCCCATACGTTGTTTGGTTCTTTGTAGATATCATCCTTCCCCATCAGAAGGACATTGAGAGAATGGACAGCTTTCGAGAACAGCTGGGAGAGGACTGGCTACGTTACCAGCATCACCTTGATGATACTCCAATCCACCCAGCTTTCCCAAAAGTAGACAAAGTTACCATTCAAGTGAATGCCAACGGCTGTATCCCACCAACTAACACACAGCCAACAAATCTGGAGTTTCTCCCCCCTCCACTGCTGTCCTCCGAACTGAAAGAGCAAGAGGACAATAAAGAGATGGAGAGCACAGACCTGCAGCCTGACACCGAGTCCACCCTGCAATGGACTGGCCAAAGTCCCCCGAACACCGAATCGACTCTGGAGACAAGTCTAGGAAATACTCAGACTCCAACTGAGGCCTGCACTGACCCTCAACCTCCACAAGATCAGGAAGACGACGACAGGGGAGGTCTGTCTACTCCTTTCTAAGTTTAAAGAAATTGTGTCTTTTTATGCTGTGATGCAATACATCAACATTGTGTTCAGGTACTGATATACATTTTCTTGTAAATGCTCCGGTACTATTTAAAACAAGTTCAGAGTGGCTCGATGTTGATGTGTATTTGTTGTAAACCAACCAATGTACCCAATCTAAGGTTTTATACAGTTTACACAATATATAAGAATGGAAAGAATTGTCGTTTTTTTCAACAGTGGATTTGTGTAGGCCGGTGCTGGTTGGGCTACTGTTAGAGGATGTGGAGACAGATGAGAAAATGGTCTCTGAGCCGCTATTCCTGCGAGTGCGCCAGTGCCACCTGCTGGAGGTAGACATGCACCAGGGGTGTGTTAAAACACGAGTGGAGCTAGACAGCTTGCAAAAAGGTCATGGCCACTCAGGTCACCTGCAATGTGAAGGTATTGTCTGTTCATAAGGAGCTGTAAGATGGTTATTAACAGTATGGAGCATCATTGTTTCAAATCTGTCTCTTTGACTCTCTTAGAATGAGAAGATGACTCACCCAGGCTTGGAGCTCCACTTCCGGTACATCAGTCGTGAGAGACAAAAACGTTGCTACATAATGCTGGACGACAAGCCACAGGAGGAATTAAAGGTTTGCAGGAATACTTATCATGTGACATTCAGGGAATGTTTTGAGACTTTTTCCTAATGCAGCAGTTTTTAAAGTAAGGGTGGTGATGTGTTTTAATATAATTTCTTAATGTCCATTTTCTTAATAAATATATTTCATTTCATTTATGTAATCCGAGACGATGCACATTAATAACATATACAGTATGTAAAATCCATCAGATTTAGCCAACACTCGCTAATTTTCAAATTTTCATATTTTGTTAAAATTTGTTCAGTCTAGTGTAGTTGTGTTGTTGTTTTCTGTTCAGTAATATCATATGTGATTATTATTATTTTTATAAATGTAATTCCTGAATATGTAGTTATAAATCCCGAACATATGAATGTAAATCTGAATATATATTAATCAAATCTTCAATGCTTGTGATTGGAGACCATTGAAGATTTGATTAATGTGCTGGACAGTTTCTAATCAGATTTACATTTATATATTCAGGATTTATAACTATATATTCAGATTTACATTTATATATCCTGACTTATAACTATATATTCAGATTTTCATGTATATATTCAGGATTTATGACTATATATTCAGACTTACATTTATTTATTCAGACATACATTTATTTATTCAGACTTATAACTTTATATTCAGATTTTATGCCATATATATATATATATATATATATATATATATATATATATAAATAAATAAATAGTTATTTCTCATTCACAGTCTTGCAAAACATATATTACATGTACACTAACATGCATCGCTAAATTAAATATCTCTCTTTCTCTGCAATCAGTAAGAAAAATATACTGTATCTAGTTTAGACTTGACTAAAGTATCACATGATTCCTGTTTTTGTAACCCTTACAAACATCTGTTATGGTAACCAATGTTTCTGCAAAAAACAGTTACTGCAGTTGTTGTAGCACTAAAACTTGCCATCTTGTAAATGGAAAATGATTTAAAGGAGATAACAGCAGTTCGGGAAAACACTCCTCAGCACAAACTCATTGCTAAATGTGTCATTTTTCTGTTGCTTTGCCTGCTGTGCTCGATTCAAGCAGCATGTGGGAGCGAGAATTACTGAGTAGAAAATAAAGGCACTTTTATCAAAACATGCAACCCACCTCCTATGACTAAATATTACCAAATGGACATTGTAATCCTGTTGTTGGACTGGTTTTGCTTAATTCAGAGTACTGACTCCTCAGGTATTAGCCGAGGTTCTCTCGAAAGTCACGGAGGAGAACAACCAGCAGGCTTACGACGAAATGCCAGAGACGGTTCGGCTGCAGTGCCTGAAGTGTCAGACAGAGTTCTGCCAGGCCGCCACTGAGTTAGAAGGCAGTTTGCACCACCTGGATGAACCAAGAAATGACAGTAAGGACTTAAAGCTGTAAAGATAATGAGCAGGGAATTTTTTTTTTTTGGCCATAGGAGAATAGGCGGATCTTGCTCCAGACTCAACATTTCAGGGAGCAGTACAGGCCGCTCCCTATGGTTACAGAAATTGCTGCATTTCTGTGGTTACCTCCAGCAACCTTTGCAGTTTTTACATAGCTCTCCGATGTGCAGTGATAATGGAGTGATAATCACTATTAGCGTGCGATCGTCTAGTTGGAACATGACAAAACCTGGATTAAATGCGCGATCAAAGAATACCATGAGTAGTTGCCAGAAACTGGGTGTGAGGGATTTTGATAGATTTTTATTGATGCGTGATTAATGTATCATATGATGCATTTTCGGCATAACCCATTGAAGTTTCAGTTTTTACTTTCATCTCCTTCTGACCTTTTAATCATTGGTTTGTTACTGAATTCATCCTTCTGCTCTGCAGCACTGAAAACTGTTTTAAAACATGCTTTGACACGCAAGCTGGAGGTTCTGGGACGTTTGTTCAGCTGCTTTTAGTCTGTTTGCTTGGTTTCCTGCCGATCATTTGGCCCAAACACATAGCTTGTTCTGCATGGGGGCAGAGATGAGTGAAGGTGTTTATTTTAAAAGCACTAGAGGGCTTCAAATAAATCTAGAGCAAAGAAAATATGTAAAACACTTGCTCTTCTGAGGGTTTTCTTTTTAGTTGTTATTTGGCACATTTTTTGAAACCTAAATTGTATTAGATTGTCCCAAAAGTGGGATTATTTCGGTGTCACATTTAGTATTATGATCATTTCGTTTTGAATCTACAGGTAGTACCTTTATTTGCTCCGAGTGCAAAAGCGATCACGTGGTTCAGTTGGCCATCCAATCAGCAGCTCCCTCCACCAGTACACCAGTTCACTGTCCACTTGACCAGAATGGTGGGCAATACTTCATTTTTGATGATAAAGACACACCTGTCTGTCCTCGGCACAATGAGGTCTGTGTTTTTTATAACAAACTAGTTACTCTGTTTGATTTGAAATGTTCATGACTGATTTTATAACACATTATTCATTCATATCCGTATCCCTCCAGTTACTGGACCCAGGACAGACTATACTATCCCGTGCCAGCCCTCTCCATTTGACCCAGTCTTCAGGGGTCTCTGAAAGGGAGACGCAGGGAGATGGAGATTTCTTCTACACCGCTCAAAACCTCATGTCCAGTTCTTTGACCAATCAGAGTGAGGCATGGGCTGACCAGAGCACCTCTCTACCAATCAGCTTCAACAGAACCGATGGACTGGTACAGGGCACTTCAGAAGGGCCTAATGAGGGGGTGGCTGACAGATCTTGTCACAACAGCTATCAGAAAGATCAGGACCAACATTCGTCAAAGCATACAGAAGGATCCAATCATGGTGAGTGGCCTACCTTGATTCTATGTGTTCTTACTGATACTGTATGTTGGTAAAAGAAAGCAATTCATATTTCAAGCTTATTTAGTTATCAATGTGAACAAACAAATCAGAGAACTTTTGATTCTCAGACTCTTGCATGTCTCATGACTAGCTGTCATATTCATTCATCACGAGACAAGCGAGAATCAATAAGATTCGAAGTGACAGACATGCCCCCATATTTGAATTGACTGTATTAACTCTGTATCGGTTTCTAAATAAGCTCAAAATATTATTTGATTAATGTAACAAGGGAAGTCATATACATCTGGGATAGCATAAGGGTGAGTAAAATATGAGACATTTTTCTTGTTTGCGTAAAGTGTTAGGGATAGTTCACCCAAAAATGAAATTCTGTCATCATTTATATCTGCTGAACACAAAGGACGCTATTTGGAAGAATGTCAGTAACCAAACAAATCTCATCCCCCATTGACTCGCATAGTATTTGTTTTTCCTACTATGGCTGTAAATGGGACATGAGATCTATTTGGTAACTGACATTCTTCCAAATATCTTCCTTTGTGTTCAGCAGAACAGAAATGTATACAGTAAATGATGGCAGAATTTTATTTTTTGGGTGAACTATCACTTTAGGAGCCTCTTACAGCAAAAGACTGTTTTCTCATGGATAGGGCTTGTTTGATAAAGATGGCATTTATGTAAAATGTCATTTAAAATGAGGGAAAGGTGGTTTAGAATTTTTTTGGAAAAGTGTTTATTTTTAATAAAGTAACTAATTGAAAGTCATTGTCCTTACAGTTCTTTGAAAATAAGCAAGTCTGAGGAGTTCACTTCTCCCCTCTACTTATTTATAGAACACTAAGTTGTGTCAGAAAATGAAGCATGTTAGTTTGGTTTGTGGTTCATTTTTTGGGGAGTATGGTTGCCTCAACTTTTGTCACAGAGCTTTTTGACTGTATCTGACTTCATTTCAGCTCTGTTTGACATGTCAGAGGCAGTGGACCATCGGCTCCAGCTTTTTCTGGATGTTGAAGTGTTTGAGGGAGAAGAGGAGCTTCGCTGCTTTTTAAAGGCAAGAGCACATGTTCTTAAACATTTACTGTGAAAAAATGAGATCCATATGAAGAGGATGTCTACCTGGAAAAAGCATAGTCAAAAGTCTAAAGCAGTGGACCTCAAACTGGGTGCCCCAAGATGGAATATAGAAATTTAGCACACAGCAGAATAGTTGTTTTAATGCATTCCCCAACAGTTTTTGTTTGTTTGTTTTGTTAAAGTTTTGGTAAAGGGCTCAATTCAAAGACTCAAATTCAGCCTTTAATGAACCCCAGCAAACTTTACATTGTGTTATTTTGTATTTTTTCCAAACATGGTGAAGTGGTATCACCCCAAAATGAAAATTCTGTCATCTTTTTGTGATTTCAAACCTTAATGACTTTCTACCGCAGAACACAAAAGAAGATACTTTAAAGAAAGTTGGTAACCGAACAGCACTGGCCCCCATTCGCTTCCATTGTATGGACACAAAACCAATGCAAGTGAATCGGGCCAGTTAACAACATTCTTCAAAATATCTTATTTTGTGTTCTGCGGAAGAAAGAAAGTCATACAGGTTGAAATGCTAAGAGGGTGAGTAAATGTTGAGAGAGTTTTTTTTAATACATTTTTCTTTTTTTTACTGTCGTGTTAAAGTCTTTTTAGTCATGATTAAAGTGTTTGAAGCAGTGCAATTCTAAGTGTTTAACTTGCCATCTTTGAGATGCCGGAATTGGTTTTATAAGCTAAGTGTGTTTTTACCTGGTTTTAGATGTCCATCGTGAAGTTTGGAGATCCAGCTGAGTTCCAGTCTCTCATGGTTGTGTCTGACCAGTACATCTACATCTTAGAAATCACCTCAAAGTCCCAGTAAGTTATTTGCTCAATTCTTTAAGTTAAAACACACATTTTAAAACATGTTAATTTTTTATCAGGATCAGTTATTGGGTTTGATGTGTTAGCAGACTATTAGTGGTCAGGGGCGATTCTGGGGGGGGCAGAAGGGGCCAGTGCCCCCGTGTCAGCACACTTGGCTGGAATGGAATGATATTTCACCAAAACAGCAATTTTGAGCTGAACTTGTTTTCAAATGAAAAATGACAGAAAAATAATCATGACAACAAATGTTAGTGTGCCCCCTAAAAGCATAAGTGGCCCCTACCTGGCCCCCCCCAGTTACAGTAGTCTAGAACCGCCACTGTTAGTGGTATAATCTCATGCATTTAGCACTCTTATAATACATTATTTATATAAGCTGTCAGTGCTAAATTGAACTAAAACACAAAACATTTGCTTGTCTGTTCAAAGGTCACGTGAACGCGCAGTTTCTGCCAATCTCATATTAATCTTGAATACCTATAGAGTAGTATCGCTTACTTCGTATCTTCGAAGAGTGTTTATTTTGATCACATTTAAAAAAGATGGATACAGCTGTACGATTATTTCCAGAAAAAACAACCTCCTGGGGGTGTGCGGCGGGATGGGAAACAAAATCACGAGCGACAACACATCATTGCATTGATTCAGTTTGTGTTGTTTGGGCGGGCTATTTCTTTTGCCTTGCCGTGGGCGTGCTTCTCCGGGAGAATTGCCCAATAAGGGACAATTTGAAGAAAAGTTGTTACGAAATGGATTTTCATGTTCAAAAAAAAACTTTCTGAAACCTATACGACCTGGGGGAGTGTATCGAGCACAGATATACTACGTCATCCGTCCAACTCGTCTTTTGACAAGTTGATGATGTCAAGCTTGAGAAGACAGCACGTTTAACATTGTAAATAAGTCAGATGGCATGAAACACCGTTAACTCAACCCTTTAAACGCATTAAATGATAGTAAAATGGGTCCTAGCAGAGATGAGAGCTCCTTCAATACTATCTGAAAAGCATCGCAAGTTGAGACCTATGCCAAAATGGGGTTTAATAGATTGAATGAAATGAAAGCATTTAACGTCATGCAGTGTTTTGAGACCAACAAATATTTTCAAAAGACCAGATCGGTTCAGTATACCCAGGCGTATTACTTTTTAAAAATCCACTCATCTAATCCAGTGTAGTCCTAGAGCATTTCATTGGCATGATATGTTTACTAGAATATCCTGTTCCTATCCCTGGTGTCACGGTTTATGTCAGAATAAAGTCTCTAAACTCAAACCCTCCTGCCAAAGCACAGAACTTAAATGCAAATTCTTCTGCAAGAGGTTTGAGGAAAAAAAACTCATTTGGGATGGGTGATCACCTCAAATATATTCAACTTTAAAGCTTTTGTTAAATTCACAGTTGTATGCAAACCCTGGGCTCATGATTCACTAACATCTTTTGTCTTTCTCTCCTTATCTCACATACATACACTGTCACTTATTTCTGTTGCAGAGGGCAGCCCTCAGACTGGCTGCGGAAAAGAGAAAGCCATCGATTGTGTGAGCTCAGTTATTTGGAGGTTGGTCTTGGCTCTCAGAGCATCCACCTGGAGTTTGATGAGGGGGCAGCAGCATACACACTGCTGGTACGGAACAGTGCCCGATGCAAATATTTTTTCAACAAGCTTACAGGCAAGTTCTGTAAATCTTTAGAAGGTGATAAAGTATTCATTTAAAGATACATTAGCCATAACGCAAAATATTTTTGTCAATATGTCCTACCACATGGATGAACTTTCATACATAAGTTGTTTTAGTCTTATGGGTTACAAACATAATTATTTTACTCGAGTGTTTTCACTTGGACATGTGTTTTTCACATTCACTTGAAATGCTGCTTCTTTTTATGTTGGTTTGTGATGGTTTCAAGATTCGTCTGAAATCAATCTGTATGTTGTTTTGTTTCACCACATACAGCGACAAAACAGAGGATCATGTTTCACAAAAGTATACAACAGGAGCAAAACAAACATTGACCTGAATTTTTGCAAAGATTGGAAAAAGTCTCCAGGGAAATTTGCATAACTTGAACAATAAAATGAAAACTATTATCCATAAAATAACTTCTAACATTAAACACATTTTTTCTTAATGTTTGAATGCATTAAGATTTTTTCTTTCATAATAAATTGTTACATAATAGTACACAGTTCACCTAAAAATGAACACTCTTTCATCATTTACTCGCGCTCTTGTCATTTCAAACCTGTATGACTTTCTTCCACAGAACACAAAAGAAGGTATTTTGAAGAACGTTGTTAACTGGCCCCATTCACTTGCTGTGGTTTTGTGTCCATAGTCCATACTACAGAAGTGAATGGGGGCCTGTGCTGTTCGGTTACCAACTTTCTTCGAAATATCTTCTTTTGTTTTCTGCAGAAGAAAGTCATACAGGTTTGAAATTAATGGGGGTGAGTCAATTATGACAGAATTTTCATTTTTGGATGATCCATCCCTTTATCACAGAACACAGCACCATTCTTTTGTTTGCTGTCCCTGTAACTTGTAAAGCCCTTCATGTTTATGAAAATAACCACGTCTCATTGCCAGGTGTCATTCTTTGTGAACTTCTACAGTACCTTGTGATCAGTGGCGGCTGCTGATCTTTTAAAGAGGGGAAGCTCTTTCGGCCTAAATCATAAACATTTTCCATTTATTTATATGTAAATTCTGCCCTACGTTCCTTTTCAAGAAAATGCTCTAATATATCTAATATATATATATATATATTTAACTCAACGGGAGGAAATGTGGGAATTATGTTAAACTGAAACAATGAATGTGGTGTGAAATTGTGTGAAATATACGATGAAGGTTGCAGCAGTTTGTCTTTCGACTACACATGCAAAATCCGCGATGGGACTGAGTTGGAAATGGAGACACAGAGTGATACGCGTCATAATCTGAAGACCACGCCCCGACACCAACCGTCTCTTTGCATTGCGAGAAGCTGCCGCCTCCTTGTCATTTATGATTTATAAAAAAAAAAAAATGTCTAAAAGCTGATATGTGACAATGTGTATAGCAAACAAGCTAAAAAAAAAACAAGAAATACGTTTTTATAAGCTGTCGACCCCAAAAAACGTAACATAAAAGTGGATTAAAAAGAGATGACAGACCCTCCAATCATCACGCAGACGCTCGGAGTCCGGGCCAGCCCACTCCTCCATTCATCCCAGAGACGCTGAGCGTCCGTGGGCGGGACATAATCGCAGCATTATCCAATGACCGTCTTGTTTCTAAGCACTGAAAAAAACTGTTTAAAGCAGCCCCATTGAAGTCAATGGACGCTGGGCTTCAACAGAGTAATGCACTGTACGCTACGGGAATGAATGAGAAGGAAATCGAGTCAGCCGACCTAAGTAGCTGATTCTGAACGAAATTGTTTTCGTTCGAGATGAACGTGTTTAACGCATTTTTAGTCAATAAAATGTTAACATAATAGTACATATATTTGACCATTCATTTTTTGACAATTATAGGGGAAGCTGAGCTTCCCTTGCAGTCTTAAAGAAATCGCGACTGCTTGTGATAGGTCCTCGGCTGTCTCCATGAAAGCGAATTCATGACTCATTACCTTGTTGTTTTTTTCTACTTTCCTTTTTACTCCCTAACGCACTTAATGAGATTCTCATACATTTAATTGTTATAAAGTCTTTAATTAGTTGGGCGGTCCAGTCAATACTGGGAATAATATTGCAAAACATAATGTAATGAGTAATCGCATTAAGGTGGAGAAATTCTGCAAATCACTCATTGCTCATTTCTTTTGTGCAGACGTTGCTAGGGAAATGGCTCCAAAGTCTGACAGCAAACTGAAGGGCATCTCAACCACCCGGCTCAACCCACAGCATCGCCTCTGGTATGTCTCGCATTCTTTCTCTTGCTCTTTCTCCCTTAGGATATGAAAGAACCAATGAGATTAGTTATCAATGTGCCGCTATATTTGATTGTTGTTATGGATATGCGCATCAACCCAATTTTACAACCTTATTATTACTGCTATTTGTCTTGTTTCTACATTGTATCCTCCTCTCTGTCCATCCTGTAGGCATCTAGTCTGTGAGGAAGCCCAACCGTGTGATGAAGAAGACAGCCATCCTCCTTTCCGGTATCTCCTAGCATTCCTTCAACAAGGTAGGAGTTCAGGGTTCTTGGATTGAGATGACCTGTTACACCCAAGATGGCGCCAGCAAGTGACTACAGCATGTGATAACTTGCCAATGTTTGGAAATTGCACAGCATGTTATACTAGATTGACTAAACAAGTAAAACCTGATTCATTAAGACATACTTAGATGTATTAGAAGGAATAAGCTGTGAGAGCAAAGGTGGGACATTCACCTTCAGGAAATATCAGCTTCCTTAAGATGATTGTAAAAAATACTGCTGACGAAGTTTAGATGCACCCTTGCATGTATTAGGCTAAGGGCTTGCTTATGTTAGGGCAGTGATTCTAAAGCTGTTTTGTTGTAAGGCTCCCTTTGTTTAGAGTGCATTGCTTTGCACTCCCCCCAAATAAAAACAGATAATCTTAAACTGAATATGTTTTGGTTTAATTAAAATTCCTAGTTATACAGTGCTGGAACATCAATACTTTTGGTTGGTGGTCTTATTTTTCTCATGTTTGATTGCATAAAGTCTATGGTAAATTTCATCAAATCTGTGGCCCCCTCGATCCTTCTTGGGCTCCCCCAGGGGGCCACGGCCCCCAGTTTGAAAACCACTGTGGGTCTTTTTGTTATTACTAGACCAAAACTCACCGAAAAAAAGTGTGATCCAACTGTGAATGGCTGGTTTGACTTTAAAGAGCCCCAGCTGGCAGCCTCACGTGCCCCGTATTTTCCCCTCAGTTTCTTAAGAGTTATGCCTTGTGTTTTAATGAACTACTGGTGTTGTCCTTTAGAAACAAGGTATTAAAACGTATTTCACAAAGCAATGTGTTTTGTTTTTCTCAGATAGCTCTTTGGCCTCTGTTAGTGTACTAGCCACCAAGGAAATGCTCTTTCTCCTCGATGAAGACCACCAGTGGAGCAAAAGCCAACCAGAAGGACAAACAAGTAGTGGACAGGTGACCGTTCGGGAAGCTCAGCCAATCAGCTGCGTCAGTTCCGTTCATCTGTTCTCGTCAGATCCGCGCCGACTGGACCTCAAACTTTATGATGAGGTGTGTGGATGCATCTTTCCAACACATGATCACGGGTCTCAAATAAAAAACTTTTCGTAGATTTTGCGGTGGCACAAAAGTTTTCAGATTTATAAAACCATGCGTACGCATAATTTGCTTTATAAATTCCTGACAGGAGAAGACTGTGTGTACGTGTATCTCCACCCCATCTCCTCCCCAATATAACCATATATGGAGCTTACAACGCCTAGTTTAACTATGCATAATGACGGTATGAGACATCTGCAAGTTAAGAGCCAATGGATTTCTCCACAACCGTGTCCACAATAATATCAAAGTGCACACCATTAATCATTGTTCTTGCTAGAAACGTTTTTATTTTGATTACATATTTAATTATAATATTAAAATGTACCTTTTTTTGCCAATTAAGCCTATGAGGCATCCATACATAATATGTACACAATAAGGACTTAGTACATCAATTTTCCAAAGTCGGACATCACTTGATCTCTGGCTACTGCATAAAATTACAAAAAGTACTATAAATATTACATATACAAAAAACACAATCCAAAAAGAAACACTATTTGGATCTATTTTAATTTTAAAGCCTTGTTTCTTCAGCATGAAATGTAAGGCAGTGGAAGACACTTCACGTTGTTTTTTTTGTGTTCTAGAGAAATATCTCCTAAAAAAATATCTCCTACAAAATCTCACATTGCATTTAAAGAGTCTATTAGATTTAAGTGCCCAGATTTACAAATCATTAAACTGCTTCTGTCAGCATTTACTAAATACACACAGTGACACACATTAGCACTGAATAGGTGTGGACACAGCTGTTTCTGCAGCTCACCTTATTGCATATACATTTCTAGGAGTTTCCTTTTCAGACATAAAATGTATGGTCCTTGTGGGAGGATATGTAAATGATTCACGCAATGTGATTTACTAACATTTGCATTGTCTCAATTTACTGGTATTTGCACCATTATTTAACGCCCCAAAAAAGTATGTGTCAAACCTGCTAATTTGCACTGCATGCTCTTGGTAGATTGCGTTGGTCATTATCAAAACGAGATATTCCGCCTGTGTTTTTATTGTGCGCCTTGTCACTAAATCACCTGCAGAAATGTTCACTCCCGTCAGTGCTTTTTTGAAATTGCGCTCTCATGTTGATTTGCCCTGTTTAGTAAACCTGGTTTCTTTTTTCGTTTTTAACAGATGGTCAAGACAGAAAAGACATGGTCTCTACATGTTGAAGATTCCAAGCTATTGCAAGACTTAGTGGACTGGATAAGAAATCAATGGGAAGCCATGTTTGGAGTTAAACTGGCAACTATCAAGCATTAGCCTTAGTGTGAGAGAAACACATCTACCTTACATCATGAAGATTCCTGCCTGGTCATGAACCTGCTTACAAACTGTGTCTGACTGTGTTTGTTTCAATGTGATCAGTCTGTCCTCACATCCTATCTCTTGGTTATTTGTGCGAATGTCTAAAATGTTGTCTCCTTCAAGTAAGATTCATGTAGTGACAATGCTGTGCAGAGTGCCTTGTTGATGTACATCAAGATACAGTCCGACATCTGTTCTTATACATGACTATGCATGCACAGGCAGTTGATATATTAAAGTCTGTTTGAGGTATGAATGTGGGAATTAAGGTGTATTTTGATCTCAGGGTAAAAGCGTTTTCAGTTCTCCCAGAAAGGTTCCTAAAAATTATTGTTCCAGTTCATCCGGTATAATCACGGGTTTACTAGCGTGTCGGTGGTGTGCCAACACTCATGTCATGTCATGTGCATGTCACTGACCTAAAATACCATCCCATTCCTTAATACTTTGTTCTTGAAAAACTTTAAATAGGTACACATGATTCTTGGTAATGAACTTGGACTTTATCTACATGAACTGATCGATAAAAAGAATTATATTCCAGCACTGAGAGGTAGTAAAAGGGAGTTATGGAATGCAGAATAATAATCAAGCAGAAAAAACTAAGATAACTGTGAAGACCAAATTGTTTAGAAGTTAAAACCACTGAAAAAAAAACGTAAAGTAAGATTTCTGTGACACAGATGTTATGATCTTTTGTTTATAATTGCTTTAAAACTAAAGCTTGATTTTATAAGTACAAAGTGTTATAATAAAAAAGCATACGTTCATTCTAAATGTATTTATTTTTAATTTATTCGTCTTTGTAACAGTCTCAAAGGGAATTACAAATGTGAATTTTTTTGTAGAAATAATAAACATCTTATAACTTGTCACAATGAAACTGTTCCGAAGTTACTTCTGATACACACTCATTAAAGAGCCAATAACATGATACATGTCTGTTCTCTTCATATCTACAAAGATTAAGTTGCCATGTTGCCTACGTGGTAAGAAATGTCCACCTTGTTATAAACCAATGCTTAGCTTGTAGACAAATAATACTGTATGCTTGATCATTATTCTTGCTTTAACAGACAATGTGTCCTGTATTCATTCAGTCTGATTGTTTATTTCTTAAAAATGTCTTTATTATAAGCCTACAAGAACATAAATGTAACACCTGTTTTAAAACTTATATAAAGTGAAACTTTTGGAACGGAGTAAAATCTCAACATTGAAGATAAGGTTGTACTGTACAAATATTTACACACTTTAAAATGACTAATAATGAAGAATCCTATAAATCTGAATTAACAATCCACCCTGTTACTATTGTATAAGAAGACAAGGTGGACCATGACGGACATACTGAGGTAAATTGATGTAACATGGTCTGTAAATAGCATTTAGCAAACCTATGGATTTTGTCCATTTTAATATATCAGGCTATATACCCTCTATAATCCCATAACAGAGTGGATATGGTTGAAAATTAAACATAAAAATATGTAATACAGTAAGGACAGTCTTCAAGTGTTGATATTCCTTCATTACGTTCCAGTTAGAAGACAGAACACGAGTCAATTTACAAATAATAACCATGTAAATGTTCTTTTTTACATTGCAACAGCTGGACTCACATAGACATGTTAGGCCCATAGTTTGCAATCCTGTACTTAAATTTACATAAATGTGCAAAAGAATGGTCCCATAATTGCTGAAACATGTAGGGACACAATAAATATTCCTGACATGGGATTCCACTGTTAATAATACTCTTTTTTATTTACAGACTGTTCGTCCATAAAAAATACAACACCACATTGTAGATTCGTTTTCTTGGAAGTGAATAAGCATAGAATATAAATACAATAGTGCAGCAGACTGGGGCTGACTATATAATATAGTTGAGTATTTTGTATATATAAATACTATATGAAAACTATATCTGTATAAGGCTTTGAGTCAAACGTTACACACATTTCTTTCCTCTAGTCTATCATAATAAAACTATAAAATAATTCAGTTACATTCAGGCAGGGCTCAAGTACAAATGAACAGCTGTTTTCATTGTTTCGGTGTAAAGTGGAGTTTTGGTATAACGATTTTTCCACATAATGAAAGGAATAACCGATGAATTAAATGACAGGGAAAATATCTTGTAAATGAACAGCCAAACTGGTCATAGGCTCGTGTAGCATGTCTGTAACAGATTACATAAATATCAGTGTATGTTATATCTATCTAGAGCACAGAATAGGAGAGAAAAGAATGAGCTCATGTTTCAGGTTTAAAGACCAGGTATGGGCGTCGACCATTGAAGGTGAACGCGCTGGATCTATGGATATCGGTTGCACGTGGTTTGAGCTCCAAAAAGTAAATGGGTAAATGAAAGAAAGTGGGTCGTAATCTATGACTGAACCGCAAGTGTCGGAGATTCAATCAAGCATAAGCATCAACAGCTGAGGACTAGAGCCCTAGTCACGTCTTGGAGGCAGGTATGTGAACTCATTTGTTTGTTGTTTCTTGTATTTTTCAAAGTATAATGGAGCTGCGCCTCTACTGGAGGAACATGTGACGATAAAGAGTTCTGAAAATGTTCTCAAATGATACAAAGTGTCTGCTTTTTGAAACTTGAGAAAGTTAAACGGGTATCTCGAATAACACGCGTCTGTTGCGAATGCGGATTAAAACACCATAAAAGTAGTGTGAACTTAAATAGGTGCATATTGTTGTGTTATTTATAACGATATATTGATCTTTTCTTAGAGTGAGCCCATGTGTTGTTATTATTGTTTCGAATGTCGGCAGGCTAATTGACATTTGTTATAAACAATTTACCATATTCGGACAAAATGTATTTTAAACAATCTTTTATAAATGACAGAAAGGAAATTAGAACTTAAGGGTACTATTATTAATGAATGAATGAAAAGCTTATTTCGAACATGTAAAAAAATAAAACAGTTTTAGCTAATAAATAAAACAATGATAACAAAACAAAACAATCTTAACATATACATATCCGAAAAGGAGTAGGAAGAACAGCTTTGAATTCCTGGTCAAAAACAGCTGTTATGTTGTTAACCATGATGTTAACTGCTTTACTGTTAGTGGAGTTAAAATGTGTATTGTCAGAGCACATCCATAATTGTTTACATTCCCAGACTGTGGAATGTTTGATACATATTTGATAAGGTGTTTTCTAAACCTCTGAATGCATTGTCCTGACCACAGAATCTGGTTCTTCACGTGTCATGACTTGTCATCCCTATCTGTGGAGCTGCAGCCCATAGATGAGCAGCCGATGTTGGCTGTCTCAACATGTAACAAACATCACCAGAATTAGTTTTGCATGTTTGATTTGATAACATATAAAATAATGTCAAAGTAAATGCCATTATCTTACTGCAACGAAATGTATCTTGATAAGTGTAAATATTGTGGTAGTCCTGTAAACAGTCTGTGTATATGCATTTTCATAATATGCACAGGTTTCATAGTTTCTGTATAGCAGAGTAGAGCATTGCGTTGGCATTTTAACAGGTCATAGATGCAATCCTATGGAACACATACACTGATTAAAGCATGTATCAAATGAATTCATGTAAAAGTGGCTTTACATTAAAAGCTCCTTGGGGGGGTTAAAGACAATAGCCTTAAAAAACTGTTAAATATTTTTCTTTGCCGACCTGTCTGTAGATTTGTGTTGTTCACAAGTCTGTAATTTAGATTCCAAGAGTCTCAAGTCATTTATTTAAGGACAAGTCTCAACAAAGTGTGTCTTACAAGGGTCAGACTCAAGTTTTCCAGTTTGAAGGTTTTAAGTAGGACTGTCAAATGCTAACACTTCAAACATAGGCTCCATTCACTATTTTGGGGTTGGCTGATATGGCCGATATCTCTGAGATGAAACACTGCATAATGTGCACACGTTTATAAGGATATAAAAACTCAATAGTAGCTCCTAGTGGCCAATTAAAGGTATTTTTTATCCCATAAATATATCCCATTAAAATAACACACTTGGGGCAGTTCAGGATTTGCAGCTCAAAAACTTTCTTTATAGCATCTCCTGATCGAGAGCAACAGCTTGTTTCTATAGGCCTTAAAATTAAAATCAGTGGTACAGTTATCGCGAAACAACATGAGCAACAATAACAAAAGTATTTTACTCCTTTCACACAAAACTGCATTTGTTTGTTTTAATTCTGTTCTATCCATACCAAGAGTTGGGAAAAACAATGCACAGCATCGTTTAAGACACCTCGGATTTAGGATATTACCCACCTCAACTCCTCAAATAATTTCTGGAAAGGCATTGTTTTAAAGTTCATAAAAACTTGTAAAGTTTTGATGCTACTAAATCATTAGGGGCCTACCATTAATTTTGAATGTTGCTAAATAGTTTTAGTGTTACTAAATCCAGAATTTACATCTGGTTTTGTGGTGGAAAATACAGTATCTCAAATCCGAGGTACCTTGATGGCAGTATTAAAGGGAAGGTTCATCCAAAAATGAAAATTCTGTCATCATTTACTCACGCTCATGTTATTTCATACCTGTATAAATGACTTTGCTCCGATGAACACAAAGAAAGATATTTGGAAGAATGTTTGTAATTTTCAGTCCCGGGATATCATTGACTACCATAGTAGGAAGAATTAAATGGTTGTCAAAGGTGCCCCAGAATGATTTGTTTTCCTAAATTCTTCAAAATATCTCATTATGTGTTCAACAGAACAAAATACAACATTTTGTTTTCTACTATGGTAGTGGATGTTGTCCCAGAACTGTAAATACCAGCCTCAGGGGAATTCGTAACTATTTTACGAGGTTGCTTATTCGCATGAATTCGTAAGATGTGGCGCGAAAGCAAATTGTACTGAAAGGTACGAATGAGATTGTGTAAAAAAAGATTTTGTCACCTCGTAAAATAGTCACAAATTGCCAAGAGATTGTGTTGCAAATACCCAATGTAGTACCAGACATTAATAGCTTGTTTGTATTGAACACTGACACCTGCTGGTGTTGTTGCATTATATCTGTTCTGATTGATTTCTGTTCTGAGTTTGATTAAATTAAAGCAATTGGCTTAAAAAAATTAAAAGTATTAATCACAGGCATTAACAAAAACATGTTTATTGTTATTATTTTTTACCCCAATCATCAAATCATTTGCCAGTGTTTGTTTGTAAAGTACAGTAAATTCAGGGCCAGCCATTTTTTTCAGATCATGGTCGGTGATGATTCTGAAGCTGTGTATTATACGGCTGTGCCTTTCTGATCCCACTACCTGTTATTACTTTTGCAGATCTGACAGGTCACTTGTGTTGGTGGCAACATGAGTTGGAACTTCCTGACACGCTTGCTAGATGAGATCTCCAAACATTCCACTTTTGTAGGGAAAATCTGGCTCACCCTTCTCATAATCTTCCGAATTGTTCTGACCGCTGTGGGCGGTGAGACCATTTACCAAGATGAACAGAACAAGTTTGTGTGCAATACTTTACAACCCGGTTGTGAGAACGTGTGTTATGATGCTTTTGCCCCTCTGTCCCACATTCGATTCTGGGTTTTTCAAGTCATTTTGATCACCACACCGTCTATTATGTACCTTGGCTTTGCCATGCACAAAATTGCTCAAATGGCGGATTATGAATACCGAGAGCGAAAGCACAAGCGGCTGTCTCTTGACCATCGACGCTTAAAAGGAGACTATGACGAAACAGATGAGATTGGAGAGGAAGTTCCCATGATCTTGGAGGAGACTGAGCCTTCTGAGAAGGAACATAAAGTCAAGACTACCGATAAATCCAACCCTTCAGCCTCTAAACACGATGGTCGCCGGCGCATTAAAAAAGACGGCCTTATGAAGGTATATGTGCTGCATTTGCTCTCTCGAGTTGCCTTCGAGATAGCTTTTCTCTTCGGCCAGTACGTTCTGTATGGTTTTGAAGTGGCGCCGTCCTACATTTGCACTCGCAGTCCATGTCCACACACTGTGGACTGCTTTGTGTCACGACCCACTGAAAAGACCATCTTCCTGGTGATCATGTATGTTGTCAGTGTGCTCTGCCTGGTGCTGACGTTCCTGGAAATCATTCATCTGGGAATTGGTGGTTTGAGGGACACTCGCCTCCGTAGATCAGCTCCGAGAGTCCAGAAACGTGCACCATCTAGTTCCACAATCTGTCACCGCCTTGCCAGTGCCCCACCAGGATATCACACCACCCTGAGGAAGGACACCTCTGGCAGGCCGAAGTCACCTGTTCTGGGAGACTCTGGGCGGGAGTCATTGGCCGATAACAACACCAATCAGGATATGGAGCGTATACGAAGACACCTGAAAATTGCACAGCAACACCTGGACCAGGTCTATCACTCTGAGGAAGGCCGGGGCTTCACATAGAAAAGGTCTGAAGTCAAACAGCATTGCTCTTGAACAAAACCGACTCAACCTAGCCAAGGAGGAGCATCTCAGCGATGGAGAGACAGGTTAGTTAGCATCTCTGTCTTCAGCATCATTTTTAATTGATTTTAAATCTGTTTTAAAGGAATAGTTCACCCCAAAATAAACATTCTGTCATTCTTTACTCACTTTCGAGTTGTTCCAAATCTGTGTAAATGTATTTGTTCTGATGAACTCAGAGAAAGATATGTGGACGAATGCTTATAACCAAACCATTCTTGGACCCCATTAACTGTCATAGTAGGAAAATTACTTTTTGTACACAAATCAAGATATTTTTAAGAATGTATGACAACAAACAGTTCTGGGATACCTTTGACTAATTTTCCTACTATGGTAGTCAATGGGGTCCAAGAAATGTTTGGTTGCAAGCAAATTTATACGGGCTTGGAATAGCTAGAGAGTGAGTAATTCATGACAGAATTTTCATTTTTGGGTGAACTATCCCTTTAACTGATTTACTCATTGCTTTTCTCTTTTTTTAGAGGTTCATGCCTGAAGCACATTTTCCCATTCATCTGGCTCTCCATTAGACAGATCTACCCAAGGATGGGAAGCATGTATTGGAGGGCAGTCATTGACGCAGGATTGTGTGTTTGTGTGCATGAGTGCATGAGAATGCATATTAGAACGTGTTACATACAGTATTAAAAACATAATCAACAGCATTTATTGCAGTGAGTCCAAGAAACTGCCATTTTTCATGACATAAATGTATACAGTACCCTGCAAAATTCTTAGGAATGTTAGATTTTTACCCCAATATTTTCATTTGGAGGTAAGTTTCTTCTAGTGTCTTTGAGACATTCCTGCAGTTCTTCTGGATTTAGTTTGTCTCGGTTTTTTCTAGTAATAACAGATATACTTGATGATGGTGGGACCGGATCTCATGTGGAGCACCAGATGCTGGCACACTTCTTGTGCGTACCAAAAACGGACTGGATTATTAGAAATAATGGCTAAAGTAATGTTTAAAAATGTAAACTGGTATTTACTATTGACATGCCACAGCAAAAGATGAAAAAACAAAAGGGCCCATGACTTTTGCACAGGGCTGTGCGTGTCTAAAAATAAACATAGTCTTTCCCATTGTGATAAATGTTTCTGAGGAAGGTATGGTTCAGTTACATTTTTACTTCAGCAGTCATTCAGATTTCTCAGCATGGTTACCTAACCATGGTTACCTGATGTGGGGGCTCATGAATGAGTGGATTTGGCAAAGTAATAATCAAAAACAAGTAAAAATGTATTAAACTAACAGAAGAGCTAAACTGGAGAAATATCAATAACCAGCTGGACAAAATGAGCAGCAAAACCCCATTCTTCATAAATGGATCAGTTCTTCTGACTTTATTTTTACATAATTTGACACAATCGATGGTTGATTATTAAAGTCTGGTTTCAAAGACACAACCTCTAATAAATGTAATGAACAACATAAAATCTAGCTTTGCATATTTCCATGTCTGGTCCATGTCTGAATGTATTGTGCTCACTTGTTTACACAAAATATGATATTACTTCGCCAAAAAATGAAAATTCTGTCATCATTTACTCACCTTCCAGTTGTTCCAAATCTGTTTAAATGTCTTTGTTCTGATGAAAACAGAGAAAGATATTTGGAAGAATGCTTATAACCAGACATATTGTTCCCCCCATTGACTCCCATAGAAACAAAAGAAGACATTTTGAAGAATGTAGGACAGCAAACAGTTCTGGGGCATTTTTGATGGGAGTCAATGGGGGGGAAAGTCTGTTTATAAGGATTCTCCCAAATATCCTTCTCTGTGTTCATCCGAAACAATACATTTAGACAGATTTTGGAACTCGAAGGTGAGTAAATGATGACAGAATTGTGATCTTTGGGTGAAATATCCCTTTAATGCAAGTTGTCACATTTGGATTTGGCAGTTTTGACATATTTAAATATTATATAAATATATATAAGTAATTCAACTTATTGATTGAAAAATCTTTTGGCCAATAACAAGTTATTTTTATATGTATCTTGTTTTGTAATTGGACTGTTTTGCAAGTCTTTTTAACCAGGCAGTAACATTCGTTGTGATAAATTGCCACATTTGCCATGAAGATTTGGTATTGGCATGTCCAATATTATGTAAGGTTTATTAATCAACATATGGAAAATGAGTCCTTGGTCTGAAAAACAGGACTGAGTTTATATTATTAAATGCTGTTTGCCCGTAACATTCAATGTTAAGGGGGCCTTACTTTTATAAGGTTTTTACAAAAAAGCAATAGGCTTTACACTCATGTATGGCGTATTTAATATTGTTGACTGCTGTATGACACCTTTTTATCAATATGTTACTTTGGATAAACACTAAATGGTGTTTGGTTATTTTTTTTTACAATTAAAGTTAACATACTCCAGTCATATCATTGCATTACCAGCTTTTAACTTTACATATAGCAAAAAAGAAAATGAAGGCATGTTTTGCCATGTTGGAATAACAGCTAAATATTACTCATGCGATATAAATTTGAATGAAACCACTGTCATACTGACCATTAAAAAGTAAAAATTAAATGAATGTACCTTAAATAATATTTTCTGATTGTGTGATATGTGACTATTCTGTAAAATTCTGGGGCCGTATTCTTAAAGCTTCTAAGAATCCTCTCAGAAAGCTCTTAATTTATCTTAAAAACTTCTACGTAGGAGTCTTAGCTTAAGAGCGATTCAGGACCAAGGAGCAAGGAAAAGACAAATACTTCTATCTTATTGAAGAGGCGGGGCTGACCCCATTGTATGACACAGTCTTTTGAAGACAGTGATTGGTTGGTTTCCCAATAAGAAAAAATAAAAAAAATGTAAGTATAGGTTCTAGGTATTAGCCGTCAGTTTGAATTTACATGTGTAATATGGTCCTGTTTTACAGCAAACACGCACTATATTTGAGATGTTAGTGTGTCTCTAATAAGATCGGTCACAAACATGATACCTGCACTAAAGCACTGAAATGAGATTTTATTTTTTTTGAATAACAAAGTTTAAAGGTTAATAAAGGTTAACATTTGAAAACATAAAGACAATATTTCCATGAAAAGCTTGACTGCAAATAGATGTTATCTATTATTATCTGCTCGTATCTACAAATAACCTGCTATAATGTTCTAAAGGGACTTGTTAGCTAAGTATAACCAGAATATTAAATGCAGTGGCATTCCTCTGGTATGATGTTTGGCAAAGTCTCGTACTTGAAAGAGAATCCCCCGTCTGAGGTAGTGGTGAAACGCAGTGACTTCATGCTCTCCGGAACAGGAGCACAACACTGTTTGATGCCAAGTAGGGTGGTTATGCGCTCGGTGCTGGAACAGTTGCCATGGCAATAGTAGAAGGTAAAAGCTTTAGGATGAACAATCCAGTTTTCCCATCCCAGGTCTTCGAAGGCAATTTCTGTCTCTTCTCTTTTGCAGTCTGCGGTAGTGTCCACAGAAGCAGGTCTCATGAGGTTTTCGATAGCAGATGGTGACCAGGGGATCTTTGAGGCTCTACGGGAGCGATCTGGGCCGCTCGGCTGGACGCGGAGATGGAGAAATGGAGTTTTATCTTCTTCTGAACCGTAGCAGCTGCAGGCTGGGCAGCGGACCTGCAGCATGAAGGGGCCGCCAGCCATGGCATTGTGGAGATGGCGATCCAACTTATAGGTGGTCCAGCCATCAGGACAGCGTTTGAAGGGGTTTTCAGATGCTCTGAGCAGTTCCTGTTTAGGGGTGAGAATGAAGAGAGGGGCAGAATCGTTGCTGGAAGCGATGGCCTCACCTGCATAGAACCAGAAGTGGGCAGAAGTGATGGTGGAGTCCTGGCTGTCCAGAGAAGGCTGAAAGTAAAACGTAAATGGACCGGTAGCAACATCAGACGAGTGGTCGGGCATTTCTAAGCATGTAGACTCTGGAAATACAAGAAAAGAAATGTATTCGATAACAACACTGTAATTTAAACTTAAACTTTTAAGTACACTCAACTTGGCTTTAAACATTATTTTACACATCAAAATAAGTTAAGCAATTTCAACCTTTCAAATGCTAATTTTACTATTTTTAGGTCAAATCGACAGTTCACCCCAAAATGAAAATTCTATTATCACTTGTCACCCTCATGTCATTTTAAACCTTTAAACATGTTCTGCAGAACACAACATTCTTTTATCAACATTGTTCAAAATGTCTTCTTTTGTGTTCTTTAGAAAAGTCATTAATGACAAGAGAGTGTGTAAATAATTACAGAATATTCATTTTTGGGTAAACTATCACTTTAATATTAGGTTATATCAACTCACCAATGGCCAAAACTTGGTGAAATGAGGGATGAAGCCAATTTGATTGTACTTGTAAAATGTATATCAGCAAATCATTTTTGTGGTGGATAAAAAAGAAAAGGGAATGTGTGTCAACTGGAATGGTGATGACCCTTGTACAATTCCAGAAATCTTTTGTTGCAATGGTAAAAAATGTTGACACTAGCAGTTTAACTATTGCAACTCCTGTTAGCTGTCCCCTTATTCTATTATGTATCAATTTATACATAAGATCTTTACCTCAAATATATAAAAAACATTACAATTTTAGAAGCTGGGACACCAGAATAAGTAATAAAAGTGTATTTTTTGTGAAGTAAAATTTCTGGTTTCTTGATATTTTACACCCAGCAAGCATTGACTGTTTTTAAAGGTCCAGTGTATGAAATTTAGCGGCATTCATGCTCCCCTTCCCCCTTTCGAAGCACTAGGGTGGCTGCACAGAACAAAGATGTCGTCACGTTTCCGCTTCTTTGCCGAAGGAGATGACATATTTACGAAAAAGTTTTCTGTTTAGTGCTACTGTACAAATAACATGGCGAATTCCATGCAATGGGACCCGCGCTGTATGTAACACTTCATTGAGATCTTTATACACTTCTGAAGACATAGTTATGTATATTATATTGCATTTCTGTCAATTGATCCTTTAAAAAATTATACACGGCACCTTTAAGTTTTCTAAATGGTTTTACAGTATAACAGAGTACAGGACTCACCTGAGCTTGGAAACAAAATTAACTGCGAGGACTCTTGACGGTGTCTCTTTTCCACTTGGGTTTGCCTGGTCCTTCGTGGAAGCACGCGGTGCACAGCTCTGTCCATCATCTGCCTGGGTTGCAGTTGCAGCACAGGCGAAGGAGGCTCATCTATTCCCAAACCTTCCAAAATCTGTCCTTTCAACCAGTCAAGCACTAAATCTCTCGGCAATTCATCTCCTTGACAGGCCTGTCCCAATGAAGATAGCATCAGGGCACAAGCAAATAAAGACAAACACCTCATCCAGGTCCACATCCTCAAAGGGGTTTCAATCAAATATTGAGACTATGTCAGAGAGCTATAAAAACAAACAAAATTATTTGTGGATTCTACTAGATTTCCACATTCACTTTTTGAGCAGTAGTGAAGCTCAGCTTAAGTGACGCCTCTCTTGTAGGTCTGTGTCGTGGATGACGCAAAAACGTTTTACACAATTTTGTTACAATCCACCAAATGTCAAGCAATGTTTGGGTTCATGCTATCAGTGTAGACGGCAGAGAACAGACTTTAGAGATTAAAAGTTGCTTCCCTGTTCCTCTGACCTTGGAAGGGAATTGTTACAATATAACATAGAATTCCTTTGTCTGGAGACAGAGTGTTTTTCAAAAAGAAGTTTACTTGCTGAATGACACCACTTTTCAGACTTGAATGTATATTTTAATTACTGGAATAGTTGTATTAACTGGAATATTTTTTTCGGACAATTCACAGTGCCAGCCACCAAACCTTAATCCTTTTCATTGTTCTCTGTGAAGGTTTGGATGCAGAACATAAAGTGGCCAATGTTTAATCCTGGCCCAAGCAAATATCTGTCTGGTGGTTTGCCAGTATGTGCATTGTGACTCTAATGCTTGTAATAAACAAAATCTAACATTAATCATGTAACCAACATATGTGACATACAACAATACAAATAGGTTTATTAAACGTCTTCCTTCCTCTCCCAGCAGGTGGGGCAAACCTACAAGGATTCATATCACAAATGAGATAATTCTGACTGCACATCAAAGAGTTTATTTTATGAGCAGTTTCTTTTTACAGTCTGTAAACAGATTAAGAGTCGGTGGGCACATGTTCCCACTATCTTATGTGTATGGATTTAAAATACCATGTGCTAGGTTCTAGCAGGCTGCTATCTTTAACAGTGAACACACAAAAACAGTGTTGCTCGTTGAATACAAGCCCACTGGTATGATTTAAGATAATGGTGTCCTTAATCAAACAGTTACATTTATTCTTGTATGCTTTTCAAGAGTTTTGCAAGTCACCAATGGTTTGAGAAATGTGTCCTCTAGTGAAAACTGTAACCCTGCTTTTACATTTGTTTTACATTTGTATCACCAAAAGTGATACCAGCGTAGTGACACCATTCACTGATGTAACTAATCTTCTGACCAAGTTTGCAAAACTTCAAGCACATTCTCTGCTTTACACTCAGTTTGAAATTGTTTAACAAACTTTTTGCAGTACTCTAAACACAGGTCTTTGGATCAAACGCAACATTTGGGGAATAGTAGTAGCGAACCCACTGGGCCCTTTTTCACTATTGAAAATACAATTTAAAAACTTTAAAATATTTTGTTCAATAAAAGTCGGCCGATTATCCCCTAGATATGTTTATTTGAATTCCTGGTTCAATGCAGACTTTATCCACGTGAGATTTCAAAGCCTCACAAAAGTAATTCAAAGTTCAAGGAGCAGTCGCAGTTGTGATGTCCTACGCTGTCTGCGCAGCCTGCGCGTGCTGCAAGAAGTCGAACGCAGGCCTTCAATGAAGAAACGGACCAATCATATCATCTTTCTAAACAGGCGTGCTTTGTTTTTTTATAACATTAAGACGAAAAGCTGATAAACGTTGTTCAAAACAACAAGAGGAAGGCTTTGTTATCAAGAAATTTGACTGTCAAATTGTAAGTCATTAATGATTTATTGGCTGCCGTGCCTCAATTCATTCTGGTTGCTGATGTGCACAGTTGTGTTTGTTACTTAGCTTTATTTGAGACGAGTGATTTTGACTGTGGTTAGTCTTAAATTTACCAGAGATTATTGTGCATATTTGCTGTTATTCTACATAACAGTGGGGACATTCTACCAGAAACATACATTATCTCTCCTTGAACTGTTACAGTGAATATTTCATCCAAAAAGTATTTCATCCAAAAAAATTCTAAAACTGACTGATTTTGTGAGTTGTTCTGTAAAGGAATATGTCATTCATTAGGTTCTCAGATAGTTTTTTCTTTATTAAAAACACTTTTAAAAATCACAAATCCTGTCATTGCCCTCAGCCAAATTGAGCGTACAGCTTTCAAAGTTTTGTTATGCTAAAAAATGTCATTTAGAAAAAAAATCTCCATCAATTGCAAGTTTAAGATGTTATCATTCATATCAATTGATTAAAAAAACATTTTCTTTCCCTTGTTACCTGAGAGAGATAGGTTACACTGTCCTTCAAATTGTAGTTACATAGGTATCAAATAATAATGAATGTTTTGTGTGTAATACATTCATGTGTGTAAGGGCTTGAGAGGATATTGTTAGTAGTGTGTGTTTGTGTGTGTCTATGAGAGCAAGGGTTGCTACTATGTCAATGGTTTCATTAAAACTCTTCAAACCTGTATTCAATGCAATATTCAAAGTTTTTATTACATTTTTATGTCTGTCATATCTAATTATTTACAAAATATATACATAATTGTGTTATGACTCTATGGACATTCTTCACAAAGCAGCATGCTTAGTTTTCTTTTGAAGAGGTCTGGAGCCGTTGTCTTCATTATCATTATCTTTCATGTCCCGTCTCCTCTTACCAGAGGGTAAATTGGTGCGGGAGCCGCGAGGTTCAGACGCAGACGAGCTGGATTGATGGCTGAGGTTCGGGCTTGTGGAGGAACACACCGATTGTGAGTAAAGGAGTTTTCGGTGGTGTGAGAAACCAGACCCCTCGGCTCTATTCCTAAAACGGTTCACTTCCTGTGTGAGCAAGAACCAGAAAACCGGTTTGTAAGAAGACAGAGCTTGATGGTTGAGAACAAACATGATGTACAGTTTCACAGTCTTACCTGGCGTAGGAACATGTCTGCAGTCAAAGCATCAGGAGACACGTGAGACCGTTTGCAGGTGGGACAAACATGTTCATCCGAATCCAGCAGACTCGTTCGAATACCTACAATCAACGATCACATATGTTCTCGAAGGGCAAATAAACTTGAGTAATGTTTGCTTGTGTAGAAACTCACAGTCGTCGCAGTAGCTGTTGCTGCAACAGGGAGTCATCGCAGCATCAGTGATGAGATCTTTACAGATCTGACACAGAAAAGCTTCAGGCACTGGATCTTCATCTGAGCTCGCTGAGGAGGACTCGATCTGGTGTAAGATGGGTGGATTCTCCTTCTTCTGAGTTGCGTAAGCCTCACTGAAAAGAACAAGCACACAATACTCAACCTGATGCAAACGTGTGTTCAAAGTGAGGTCTCTACACAGATGACGTTTTTCAACTCACGCATTAATAATGGGAATGACATGCTTTCCACTGCTGCTCAGCATCACTCCCTTCATGTTGGCATCGTCCACCTCCATTAGGAAGCTGACAGGAATTCCTGCGCTTCTCCGTATGCGCTTACCTGCAAAAAAAGTTGGATCCTGTGAAGGCACAAAGCGACAGGTTGTATGAACATTCATGGCCAAACATGCACACAAATGCTGTCCATTGTTCAGTTATGTGTTACCCGTGTCTTTGGGCAGTTTCTGATGTGATGCCCAGGGATGCCACAGTTATAGCACACATAGTTTGCTGGAAGGCCTCCAACCAGCTTGAGTGCTTCACTGGTAAGTGATGAGAGTCATGATGGAGAGCGCTTGAAAATTCTGCTCGTATTGTAAATCTTATTATACTCAGTTTGTAGAATAGTAACAGCAGCTGGACTGGAACATGACGGCTTTTATTTTGTCCTCTTCTGAAGCATTTGCCTCAGCAAGATTCTCAGTCTGTAATTTTTACACAGAAATGCTTCAGGCACATTTTTCTACAAAAACATAAAGTTTACATAGTTTTTATAGTGTTCAGTGGATGTCAATACCTTGAACAGCTGCTCAAGCGACAATGAAGAACCATTCACCTGCTGCTTAAAGAAGAACACAGAGATTTATTATTACCAGGCAGAACCCCATCACACCCAGAGAGACAAACTACACACACTTAACACAATGCAAACAGAAACCCACTAACTGAAATTTTAAAGCAAAATAGCTAAACAACAAACAAGGTACAGATTTTACATTGACAAACGTTCATTGCAGAAAATGTGAAACTTATAAGGAGACGTGATGTGTTGCTTTAAAACAAAAAGTTTAACTTACTGAATTTTACAGTAAATTACATGTAGGCCTATTGTCCCAGGCTTCTTCATGGTCAACACTGACCAGCGTAAAGAGATCGTACAGTACAATGTAAACAATCAAGTCAACACTTTTGTTTACATACTGCTTTTGAAGATCCACTTGGTGGTTCAGACCAGTTACTGCAAAACAAAACAACAAAGATTCAATTACTGATTGATAATCCTTCGAGATTCATATTCATGACATCATCACGTGGCTTACTTGGTATGTCTGGTACATGTGGATTTTACCCCAGTGCCAGGGATCCGTCTGACGGTCACCATGGTGTTACTGGGGATGATGGCTGCATCATCAGTGTATTCTGTGGGAAACACACACTTATTTACAGTCTGTCCACAACAACCGAAGTAATACCAGGGACTTTATACCAACAACACTACATATCAATATAACATCTTAATTCTATTTAAAACATTAGTTTTTTATTACATAGCCATGCTAGCATACTAATGAGTGAACTAAAGGAATGAAGCAGCTGCAGCGTCGCTAAGCAACAGTAAACAGACTGAGGTCAAGCCATTTGACTTGATGAAATATCATTCAGCAACGTTATTTTAAGGAATAAAATTTGTAAATGCTTATTAACATGTGTGTCTTATCTTCATGCTTGTTGTTCTTATGTCCCTTTAAAACTACATTAAAATAGAATAAACAGATAAAGCCGGTGACCTCTGCCCCATAATCACATTTATTACTTAACAAAAATCATTTTAACAGTTCAAAGAGAACAAATAAGTCAATGTTAACATGTAAAAGAGCTGAACTTACCTTCATTTGTTTGGTCGTTTGTCATGCGCAGGTCACAGCGCTTCAGCTTCTCTCGTCTCATGATTTGTCTTTTCACATCTGCGAGAGTGATGTGAAGGCCATCAAAGATCAGCGTGTCGTGTGTGAGTTTACTGAAAAACCTGTAATGAACACACGGCATGTTGACGGCTTGCGTCCTGACGCCCCTGCAAACAAAAACAACAGATCAATAAATGAAATAAATTTGCAGAAAAGCAAAAGAAATTAGCAGAAAAAGGCCAGCAAGTAATTAACAACAAATATAATATATATAATCAACACAAGTAAGAACTTCAAAAGTCAAAACTCCGACAACAACGAGGATGTAGAAATGTGCTCTCAGGAACAGCGATTATGCAGCAACACTAAACAAAACTTTGTTTGTAGCCATGGAAACCGATCAAGCATCGTCATCAATTAAAAGCGTTCCCGATGACGCAAATATCTAAGCAAGATGCTACGTCCCAGCACAACTAAACTAAAAAATAAAGTTTTATTGAAGTGTGTATCACAAGTGTTTGGTGTCTTTGATTACTAAGTGGCTCATTACTGTAAGTAAAAGTAACGGAGGGGATTACTCTTCATCTATAAGTCATTTGTAATGCATTACAACTTTATGAATACACGTAAAACGCATGTAAAATCTAAATTTACATTTGTTAAAATGAGTAAGACATTTTTATGAATCAGCAATTCTTTTTCATTCAAGATACATGTTTATTCATTCGTTTTACTGAAATGAAAACATGTTCATTAAGAAGTGTAGGATCTAATGGGCACACCTTGTCTCAGGAAATGTTTAGTTTAGATTCATGTAATAGACTTTCTTTTAAATTATTTCTATTGTCAATGTGGACAGATGCGTTTTTGCAGGTTACTTTATGTGAGTTATGTAATTAGTAATTATTACATTTTGAGGTAACATACCAAACATTGGTAATGACTATAATTGATTTGGATCGTATCTAAAGGTCCATAAAAAAAGTTGTAGATTTTTTTTATTTTACCTCTACACCCGGCACGAGCAGTGATCAATTAAACTGCGTAAAAGTGCCTGTCAAACGTGCGCGCGCAAACATACAGGAAAAACACAGCATGATAAGAAACACGTCGGCTCACATTCTTTCCTAACGCATATAAATGTTTTAGTTTTTTTTACAAGATACATAAATGTCTTCGAGTGTTTGTATTTATAACAGTAGTGAGAACGAGACTCGTTTTAAAAGCAAAACAAGAGGCAGCCAAAACCTTCCTGAAAGCTTCATTTTAAATTACTACAGGCTTCATAAACGATCTCACAGTATATGACAATAAACATGTATTACATTCTTTTTCTCCTGGGGTCTGTTGACAAAAATATTAACAAATTTGACTATAGACAAAGTAGGCCTATTTTAAGTTCAAATTTATTTTTTATTCACTTATTTACATCACATATTTGTATCTTGTCAAAAAAAGCATCCTGGCTGTTTGCTCTGCATTTACTACACAAAGATTTACATACTTTTACCAAATAAGCAAAATAATCAAATTTAAACTTGAGAAAACAGGAAGGATTACAAATAGAAGAGCTTTTGTGTCAATTGATGAAGTTTATGAACCATTCAGGAAAAATGGAAACCTTCTTTTTAAATGAATAAATTGAAAATAGCATTTTCTGTGACCTTCTCAGACACAAGGCCTTCACTTAGGGTTAGTTTTATTTTTCACATTGCAGAATGTGTCAAGAGGAAATGTTTGACACACAGTGCCTCATGTTAGCCCAGCTTTAAAAAAACATGCTTATTCAAAAAACACCATGAAAACTGTTTGAATTGTTTATGGATATGATCCAATGAGTATATTCTTTATAAGATCACATGTGTTCTGTTGCTGTGTCCACCTAAATAAATAGCCAGATTACTGCGTATTAACATAAAAAAAGTACTGTCGTGTACCTGGATTGTATCAGATGCTAATACCATATTTTGATGTATAAATAATGTAAACATAATTATTAATAAGTAAAATAATAATAAAAAAATAATGCAGGACGTAAGTGTGTTTTAAAATTGTGTGTGCTTTTGTTAGTCACAGAGCTGCTTAAAAGCAATGATTTTGTTATTGTTATAGCACCTTGTTACCTGTGATAGATGCAGTGTCCTTCAAATTGTATTTACATAAATAAGAAATAATAATGAATGTTTTTGTTAGGGCTTGAGTGGATTAGTATTGTGTTTGTGTGTCTATAAGAGAAAGGGTTGCTACAATGTCAAAGGTTTCACAAACACTCTTCAAACCTGTATTCAATGTATTCAAAGTCTTTATTAAGTCTTTAAGACTGATATCTAATTATATACATAATATACACAAATATATACAAAATGATGACGAAGCGCTCTGGACGTTCTTCACAAAGCAGCATGCTTATTTTTCTTGTACAGAGGTCTGGAGCCGTTGTCTTCATCTTCATTCTTGCTCATGTCCCGTCGCCTCTTACCAGAGGGTAAATTGGTGCGGGAGCCGCGAGGTTCAGACGCAGACGAGCTGGATTGATGGCTGAGGTTCGGGCTTGTGGAGGAACACACCGATTGTGAGTAAAGGAGTTTTCGGTGGTGTGAGAAACCAGACCCCTCGGCTCTATTCCTAAAACGGTTCACTTCCTGTGTGAGCAAGAACCAGAAACCGGTTTGTAAGAAGACAGAGCTTGATGGTTGAGAACAAACATGATGTACAGTTTCACAGTCTTACCTGGCGTAGGAACATGTCTGCAGTCAAAGCATCAGGAGACACGTGAGACCGTTTGCAGGTGGGACAAACATGTTCATCCGAATCCAGCAGACACGTTCGAATACCTACAATCAACGATCACATATGTTCTCGAAGGGCAAATAAACTTGAGTAATGTTTGCTTGTGTAGAAACTCACAGTCGTCGCAGTAGCTGTTGCTGCAACAGGGAGTCATCGCAGCATCAGTGATGAGATCTTTACAGATCTGACACAGAAAAGCTTCAGGCACTGGATCTTCATCTGAGCTCGCTGAGGAGGACTCGTTCTGGTGTAAGATGGGTGGATTCTCCTTCTTCTGAGTTGCGTAAGCCTCACTGAACAGAACAAGCACACAATACTCAACCTGATGCAAACGTGTGTTCAAAGTGAGGTCTCTACACAGATGACGTTTTTCAACTCACGCATTAATAATGGGAATGACATGCTTTCCACTGCTGCTCAGCATCACTCCCTTCATGTTGGCATCGTCCACCTCCATTAGGAAGCTGACAGGAATTCCTGCGCTTCTCCGTATGCGCTTACCCTCAAAAAAAGTTGGATCCTGTGAAGGCACAAGCGACAGGTTGTATTAACATTCATGGCCAAACATGCACACAAATGCTGTCCACAGTTCAGTTATGTGTTACCCGTGTCTTTGGGCAGTTTCTGATGTGATGCCCAGGGATGCCACAGTTATAGCACACATAGTTTGCTGGAAGGCCTCCAACCAGCTTGAGTGCTTCACTGGTAAGTGATGAGAGTCATGATGGAGAGCGCTTGAAAATTCTGCTCGTATTGTAAATCTTATTATACTCACTTTGTAGAATAGTAACAGCAGCTGGACTGGAACATGACGGCTTTTATTTTGTCCTCTTCTGAAGCATTTGCCTCAGCAAGATTCTCAGTCTGTCATTTTTACACAGAAATGCTTCAGGCACATTTTTCTACAAAAACGTAAAGTTTACATAGTTTTTATAGTGTTCAGTAGATGTCAATACCTTGAAAAGCTGCTCAAGCGACAATGAAGAACCATTCACCTGCTGCTTAAAGAAGAACACAGAGATTTATTATTACCAGGCAGAACCCCATCACACCCAGAGAGACAAACTACACACACTTAACACAATGCAAACAGAAACCCACTAACTGAAATTTTAAAGCAAAATAGCTAAACAACAAACAAGGTACAGATTTTACATTGACATACTTATAAGGAGACGTGATGTGTTGCTTTAAAACAAAAAGTTGAACTTACTGAATTTTACAGTAAATTACATGTAGGCCTATTGTCCCAGGCTTCTTCATGGTCAACACTGACCAGCGTAAAGAGATCGTACAATACAATGTAAACAATCAAGTCAACACTTTTGTTTACATACTGCTTTTGAAGATCCACTTGGTGGTTCAGACCAGTTACTGCAAAACAAAACAACAAAGATTCAATTACTGATTGATAATCCTTTGAGATTCATATTCATGACGTCATCACGTGGCTTACTTGGTATGTCTGGTACATGTGGATTTTACTCCAGTGCCAGGGATCCGTCTGACGGTCACCATGGTGTTACTGGGGATGATGGCTGCATCATCAGTGTATTCTGTGGGAAACACACACTTATTTACAGTCTGTCCACACCAACCGAAGTAATACCAGGGACTTTATACCAACAACACTACATATCAATATAACATCTTAATTCTATTTAAAACATTAGTTTTTTATTACATAGCCATGCTAGCATACTAATGAGTGAACTAAAGGAATGAAGCAGCTGCAGCGTCGCTAAGCAACAGTAAACAGACTGAGGTCAAGCCATTTGACTTGATGAAATATCATTCAGCAACGTTATTTTAAGGAATAAAATTTGTAAATGCTTATTAAACACGTGTGTCTTATCTTCATGCTTGTTGTTCTTATGTCCCTTTAAAACTACATTAAAATAGTATAAACAGATAAAGCCGGTGACCTCTGCTCCATCATCACATTTATTACTTAACAAAAATCATTTTAACAGTTCAAAGAGAACAAATAAGTCAATGTTAACATGTAAAACAGCTGAACTTACCTTCATTTGTTTGGTCGTTTGTCATGCGCAGGTCACAGCGCTTCAGCTTCTCTCGTCTCATGATTTGTCTTTTCACATCTGCGAGAGTGATGTGAAGGCCATCAAAGATCAGCGTGTCGTGTGTGAGTTTACTGAAAAACCTGTATGAACACACGGCATGTTGACGGCTTGCGTCCTGACCCCTGCAAACAAAAACAACAGATCAATAAATGAAATAAATTTGCAGAAAAGCAAAAGAAATTAGCAGAAAAAGGCCAGCAAGTAATTAACAACAAATATAATATATATAATCAACACAAGTAAGAACTTCAAAAGTCAAAACTCCGACAACAACGAGGATGTAGAAATGTGCTCTCAGGAACAGCGATTATGCAGCAACACTAAACAAAACTTTGTTT
This sequence comes from Triplophysa siluroides, assembly GCA_006030095.1. Classification (NCBI taxonomy): domain Eukaryota; kingdom Metazoa; phylum Chordata; class Actinopteri; order Cypriniformes; family Nemacheilidae; genus Triplophysa; species Triplophysa siluroides. The sequence goes on along the minus strand of VCII01000203.1, from coordinate 5,838,827 downwards.
GTTGCCATGGAAACCGATCAAGCATCGTCATCAATTAAAAGCGTTCCCGATGACGCAAATATCTAAGCAAGATGCTACGTCCCAGCGCAACTAAACTAAAAAATAAAGTTTTATTGAAGTGTGTATCACAAGTGTTTGGTGTCTTTGATTACTAAGTGGCTCATTACTGTAAGTAAAAGTAACGGAGGGGATTACTCTTCATCTATAAGTCATTTGTAATGCATTACAACTTTATGAATACACGTAAACGCATGTAAAATCTAAATTTACATTTGTTAAAATGAGTAAGACATTTTTATGAATCAGCAATTCTTTTTCATTCAAGATACATTTTTTATTCATTCGTTTTACTGAAATGAAAACATGTTCATTAAGAAGTGTAGGATCTAATGGGCACACCTTGTCTCAGGAAATGTTTAGTTTAGATTCATGTAATAGACTTTCTTTTAAATTATTTCTATTGTCAATGTGGACAAATGCGTTTTTGCAGGTTACTTTATGTGAGTTATGTAATTAGTAATTATTACATTTTGAGGTAACATACCAAACATTGGTAATGACTATAATTGATTCGGATCGTATCTAAAGGTCCATAAAAAAAAGTTGTAGATGTTTTTTTATTTTACCTCTACACCCGGCACGAGCAGTGATCAATTAAACTGGGTAAAAGTGCCTGTCAAACGTGCGCGCGCAAACATACAGGAAAAACACAGCATGATAAGAAACACGTCGGCTCACATTCTTTCCTAACGCATATAAATGTTTTAGTTTTTTTTACAAGATACATAAATGTCTTCGAGTGTTTGTATTTATAACAGTAGTGAGAACGAGACTCGTTTTAAAAGCAAAACAAGAGGCAGCCAAAACCTTCCTGAAAGCTTCATTTTTAAATTACTACAGGCTTCATAAACGATCTCACAGTATATGACAATAAACATGTATTACATTCTTTTTCTCCTGGGGTCTGTTGACAAAAATATTAACAAATTTGACTATGGACAAAGTAGGCCTATTTTAAGTTCAAATTTATTTTTTATTCACTTATTTACATCACATATTTGTATCTTGTCAAAAAAAGCATCCTGGCTGTTTGCTCTGCATTTACTACACAAAGATTTACATACTTTTACCAATAAGCAAAATAATCAAATTTAAACTTGAGAAAACAGGAAGGATTACAAATAGAAGAGCTTTTGTGTCAATTGATGAAGTTTATGAACCATTCAGGAAAAATGGAAACCTTCTTTTTAAATGAATAAATTGAAAATAGCATTTTCTGTGACCTTCTCAGACACAAGGCCTTCACTTAGGGTTAGTTTTATTTTTCACATTGCAGAATGTGTCAAGAGGAAATGTTTGACACACAGTGCCTCATGTTAGCCCAGCTTTAAAAAAACATGCTTATTCAAAAAACACCATGAAAACTGTTTGAATTGTTTATGGATATGATCCAATGAGTATATTCTTTATAAGATCACACGTGTTCTGTTGCTGTGTCCACCTAAATAAATAGCCAGATTACTGCGTATTAACATCAAAAAAGTACTGTCGTGTACCTGGATTGTATCAGATGCTAATACCATATTTTGATGTATAAATAATGTAAACATAATTATTAATAAGTAAAATAATAATAAAAAAATAATGCAGGACGTAAGTGTGTTTTAAAATTGTGTGTGCTTTTGTTAGTCACAGAGCTGCTTAAAAGCAATGATTTTGTTATTGTTATAGCACCTTGTTACCTGTGATAGATGCAGTGTCCTTCAAATTGTATTTACATAAATAAGAAATAATAATGAATGTTTTTGTTAGGGCTTGAGTGGATTAGTATTGTGTTTGTGTGTCTATAAGAGAAAGGGTTGCTACAATGTCAAAGGTTTCACAAACACTCTTCAAACCTGTATTCAATGTATTCAAAGTCTTTATTAAGTCTTTAAGACTGATATCTAATTATATACATAATATACACATAATATATACAAAATGATGACGAAGCGCTCTGGACGTTCTTCACAAAGCAGCATGCTTATTTTTCTTGTACAGAGGTCTGGAGCCGTTGTCTTCATCTTCATTCTTGCTCATGTCCCGTCGCCTCTTACCAGAGGGTAAATTGGTGCGGGAGCCGCGAGGTTCAGACGCAGACGAGCTGGATTGATGGCTGAGGTTCGGGCTTGTGGAGGAACACACCGATTGTGAGTAAAGGAGTTTTCGGTGGTGTGAGAAACCAGACCCCTCGGCTCTATTCCTAAAACGGTTCACTTCCTGTGTGAGCAAGAACCAGAAAACCGGTTTGTAAGAAGACAGAGCTTGATGGTTGAGAACAAACATGATGTACAGTTTCACAGTCTTACCTGGCGTAGGAACATGTCTGCAGTCAAAGCATCAGGAGACACGTGAGACCGTTTGCAGGTGGGACAAACATGTTCATCCGAATCCAGCAGACACGTTCGAATACCTACAATCAACGATCACATATGTTCTCGAAGGGCAAATAAACTTGAGTAATGTTTGCTTGTGTAGAAACTCACAGTCGTCGCAGTAGCTGTTGCTGCAACAGGGAGTCATCGCAGCATCAGTGATGAGATCTTTACAGATCTGACACAGAAAAGCTTCAGGCACTGGATCTTCATCTGAGCTCGCTGAGGAGGACTCGTTCTGGTGTAAGATGGGTGGATTCTCCTTCTTCTGAGTTGCGTAAGCCTCACTGAACAGAACAAGCACACAATACTCAACCTGATGCAAACGTGTGTTCAAAGTGAGGTCTCTACACAGATGACGTTTTTCAACTCACGCATTAATAATGGGAATGACATGCTTTCCACTGCTGCTCAGCATCACTCCCTTCATGTTGGCATCGTCCACCTCCATTAGGAAGCTGACAGGAATTCCTGCGCTTCTCCGTATGCGCTTACCTGCAAAAAAAGTTGGATCCTGTGAAGGCACAAGCGACAGGTTGTATTAACATTCATGGCCAAACATGCACACAAATGCTGTCCACAGTTCAGTTATGTGTTACCCGTGTCTTTGGGCAGTTTCTGATGTGATGCCCAGGGATGCCACAGTTATAGCACACATAGTTTGCTGGAAGGCCTCCAACCAGCTTGAGTGCTTCACTGGTAAGTGATGAGAGTCATGATGGAGAGCGCTTGAAAATTCTGCTCGTATTGTAAATCTTATTATACTCACTTTGTAGAATAGTAACAGCAGCTGGACTGGAACATGACGGCTTTTATTTTGTCCTCTTCTGAAGCATTTGCCTCAGCAAGATTCTCAGTCTGTAATTTTTACACAGAAATGCTTCAGGCACATTTTCCTACAAAAATAAAGTTTACATAGTTTTTATAGTGTTCAGTAGATGTCAATACCTTGAAAAGCTGCTCAAGCGACAATGAAGAACCATTCACCTGCTGCTTAAAGAAGAACACAGAGATTTATTATTACCAGGCAGAACCCCATCACACCCAGAGAGACAAACTACACACACACTTAACACAATGCAAACAGAAACCCACTAACTGAAATTTTAAAGCAAAATAGCTAAACAACAAACAAGGTACAGATTTTACATTGACATACGTTCATTGCAGAAAATGTGAAACTTATAAGGAGACGTGATGTGTTGCTTTAAAACAAAAAGTTTAACTTACTGAATTTTACAGTAAATTACATGTAGGCCTATTGTCCCAGGCTTCTTCATGGTCAACACTGACCAGCGTAAAGAGATCGTACAATACAATGTAAACAATCAAGTCAACACTTTTGTTTACATACTGCTTTTGAAGATCCACTTGGTGGTTCAGACCAGTTACTGCAAAACAAAACAACAAAGATTCAATTACTGATTGATAATCCTTCGAGATTCATATTCATGACATCATCACGTGGCTTACTTGGTATGTCTGGTACATGTGGATTTTACCCCAGTGCCAGGGATCCGTCTGACGGTCACCATGGTGTTACTGGGGATGATGGCTGCATCATCAGTGTATTCTGTGGAAACACACACTTATTTACAGTCTGTCCACAACAACCGAAGTAATACCAGGGACTTTATACCAACAACACTACATATCAATATAACATCTTAATTCTATTTAAAACATTAGTTTTTTATTACATAGCCATGCTAGCATACTAATGAGTGAACTAAAGGAATGAAGCAGCTGCAGCGTCGCTAAGCAACAGTAAACAGACTGAGGTCAAGCCATTTGACTTGATGAAATATCATTCAGCAACGTTTTTTAAGGAATAAAATGTGTAAATGCTTATTAAACACGTGTGTCTTATCTTCATGCTTGTTGTTCTTATGTCCCTTTAAAACTACATTAAAATAGTATAAACAGATAAAGCCGGTGACCTCTGCTCCATCATCACATTTATTACTTAACAAAAATCATTTTAACAGTTCAAAGAGAACAAATAAGTCAATGTTAACATGTAAAACAGCTGAACTTACCTTCATTTGTTTGGTCGTTTGTCATGCGCAGGTCACAGCGCTTCAGCTTCTCTCGTCTCATGATTTGTCTTTTCACATCTGCGAGAGTGATGTGAAGGCCATCAAAGATCAGCGTGTCGTGTGTGAGTTTACTGAAAAACCTGTAATGAACACACGGCATGTTGACGGCTTGCGTCCTGACGCCCCTGCAAACAAAAACAACAGATCAATAAATGAAATAAATTTGCAGAAAAGCAAAAGAAATTAGCAGAAAAAGGCCAGCAAGTAATTAACAACAAATATAATATATATAATCAACACAAGTAAGAACTTCAAAAGTCAAAACTCCGACAACAACGAGGATGTAGAAATGTGCTCTCAGGAACAGCGATTATGCAGCAACACTAAACAAAACTTGTTTGTTGCCATGGAAACCGATCAAGCATCGTCATCAATTAATAGCGTTCCCGATGACGCAAATATCTAAGCAAGATGCTACGTCCCAGCACAACTAAACTAAAAATAAAGTTTTATTGAAGTGTGTATCACAAGTGTTTGGTGTCTTTGATTACTAAGTGGCTCATTACTGTAAGTAAAAGTAACGGAGGGGATTACTCTTCATCTATAAGTCATTTGTAATGCATTACAACTTTATGAATACACGTAAACGCATGTAAAATCTAAATTTACATTTGTTAAAATGAGTAAGACATTTTTATGAGTCAGCAATTCTTTTTCATTCAAGATACATTTTTATTCATTCGTTTTACTGAAATGAAAACATGTTCATTAAGAAGTGTAGGATCTAATGGGCACACCTTGTCTCAGGAAATGTTTAGTTTAGATTCATGTAATAGACTTTCTTTTAAATTATTTCTATTGTCAATGTGGACAGATGCGTTTTTGCAGGTTACTTTATGTGAGTTATGTAATTAGTAATTATTACATTTTGAGGTAACATACCAAACATTGGTAATGACTATAATTGATTCGGATCGTATCTAAAGGTCCATAAAAAAAGTTGTAGATGTTTTTTTATTTTACCTCTACACCCGGCACGAGCAGTGATCAATTAAACTGCGTAAAAGTGCCTGTCAAACGTGCGCGCGCAAACATACAGGAAAAACACAGCATGATAAGAAACACGTCGGCTCACATTCTTTCCTAACGCATATAAATGTTTTAGTTTTTTTTACAAGATACATAAATGTCTTCGAGTGTTTGTATTTATAACAGTAGTGAGAACGAGACTCGTTTTAAAAGCAAAACAAGAGGCAGCCAAAACCTTCCTGAAAGCTTCATTTTTAAATTACTACAGGCTTCATAAACGATCTCACAGTATATGACAATAAACATGTATTACATTCTTTTTCTCCTGGGGTCTGTTGACAAAAATATTAACAAATTTGACTATGGACAAAGTAGGCCTATTTTAAGTTCAAATTTATTTTTTATTCACTTATTTACATCACATATTTGTATCTTGTCAAAAAAAGCATCCTGGCTGTTTGCTCTGCATTTACTACACAAAGATTTACATACTTTTACCAAATAAGCAAAATAATCAAATTTAAACTTGAGAAAACAGGAAGGATTACAAATAGAAGAGCTTTTGTGTCAATTGATGAAGTTTATGAACCATTCAGGAAAAATGGAAACCTTCTTTTTAAATGAATAAATTGAAAATAGCATTTTCTGTGACCTTCTCAGACACAAGGCCTTCACTTAGGGTTAGTTTTATTTTTCACATTGCAGAATGTGTCAAGAGGAAATGTTTGACACACAGTACCTCATGTTAGCCCAGCTTTAAAAAAACATGCTTATTCAAAAAACACCATGAAAACTGTTTGAATTGTTTATGGATATGATCCAATGAGTATATTCTTTATAAGATCACATGTGTTCTGTTGCTGTGTCCACCTAAATAAATAGCCAGATTACTGCGTATTAACATCAAAAAAGTACTGTCGTGTACCTGGATTGTATCAGATGCTAATACCATATTTTGATGTATAAATAATGTAAACATAATTATTAATAAGTAAAATAATAATAAAAAATAATGCAGGACGTAAGTGTGTTTTAAAATTGTGTGTGCTTTTGTTAGTCACAGAGCTGCTTAAAAGCAATGATTTTGTTATTGTTATAGCACCTTGTACCTGTGATAGATGCAGTGTCTTCAAATTGTATTTACATAAATAAGAAATAATAATGAATTTTTGTTAGGGCTTGAGTGGATTAGTATTGTGTTTGTGTGTCTATAAGAGAAAGGGTTGCTACAATGTCAAAGGTTTCACAAACACTCTTCAAACCTGTATTCAATGTATTCAAAGTCTTTATTAAGTCTTTAAGACTGATATCTAATTATATACATAATATACACATAATATATACAAAATGATGACGAAGCGCTCTGGACGTTCTTCACAAAGCAGCATGCTTATTTTTCTTGTACAGAGGTCTGGAGCCGTTGTCTTCATCTTCATTCTTGCTCATGTCCCGTCGCCTCTTACCAGAGGGTAAATTGGTGCGGGAGCCGCGAGGTTCAGACGCAGACGAGCTGGATTGATGGCTGAGGTTCGGGCTTGTGGAGGAACACACCGATTGTGAGTAAAGGAGTTTTCGGTGGTGTGAGAAACCAGACCCCTCGGCTCTATTCCTAAAACGGTTCACTTCCTGTGTGAGCAAGAACCAGAAAACCGGTTTGTAAGAAGACAGAGCTTGATGGTTGAGAACAAACATGATGTACAGTTTCACAGTCTTACCTGGCGTAGGAACATGTCTGCAGTCAAAGCATCAGGAGACACGTGAGACCGTTTGCAGGTGGGACAAACATGTTCATCCGAATCCAGCAGACACGTTCGAATACCTACAATCAACGATCACATATGTTCTCGAAGGGCAAATAAACTTGAGTAATGTTTGCTTGTGTAGAAACTCACAGTCGTCGCAGTAGCTGTTGCTGCAACAGGGAGTCATCGCAGCATCAGTGATGAGATCTTTACAGATCTGACACAGAAAAGCTTCAGGCACTGGATCTTCATCTGAGCTCGCTGAGGAGGACTCGTTCTGGTGTAAGATGGGTGGATTCTCCTTCTTCTGAGTTGCGTAAGCCTCACTGAACAGAACAAGCACTTAATACTCAACCTGATGCAAACGTGTGTTCAAAGTGAGGTCTCTACACAGATGACGTTTTTCAACTCACGCATTAATAATGGGAATGACATGCTTTCCACTGCTGCTCAGCATCACTCCCTTCATGTTGGCATCGTCCACCTCCATTAGGAAGCTGACAGGAATTCCTGCGCTTCTCCGTATGCGCTTACCCTCAAAAAAAGTTGGATCCTGTGAAGGCACAAGCGACAGGTTGTATTAACATTCATGGCCAAACATGCACACAAATGCTGTCCACAGTTCAGTTATGTGTTACCCGTGTCTTTGGGCAGTTTCTGATGTGATGCCCAGGGATGCCACAGTTATAGCACACATAGTTTGCTGGAAGGCCTCCAACCAGCTTGAGTGCTTCACTGGTAAGTGATGAGAGTCATGATGGAGAGCGCTTGAAAATTCTGCTCGTATTGTAAATCTTATTATACTCACTTTGTAGAATAGTAACAGCAGCTGGACTGGAACATGACGGCTTTTATTTTGTCCTCTTCTGAAGCATTTGCCTCAGCAAGATTCTCAGTCTGTAATTTTTACACAGAAATGCTTCAGGCACATTTTTCTACAAAAAAATAAAGTTTACATAGTTTTTATAGTGTTCAGTAGATGTCAATACCTTGAAAAGCTGCTCAAGCGACAATGAAGAACCATTCACCTGCTGCTTAAAGAAGAACACAGAGATTTATTATTACCAGGCAGAACCCCATCACACCCAGAGAGACAAACTACACACACTTAACACAATGCAAACAGAAACCCACTAACTGAATTTTAAAGCAAAATAGCTAAACAACAAACAAGGTACAGATTTTACATTGACATACGTTCATTGCAGAAAATGTGAAACTTATAAGGAGACGTGATGTGTTGCTTTAAAACAAAAAGTTTAACTTACTGAATTTTACAGTAAATTACATGTAGGCCTATTGTCCCAGGCTTCTTCATGGTGAACACTGACCAGCGTAAAGAGATCGTACAATACAATGTAAACAATCAAGTCAACACTTTTGTTTACATACTGCTTTTGAAGATCCACTTGGTGGTTCAGACCAGTTACTGCAAAACAAACAACAAAGATTCAATTACTGATTGATAATCCTCGAGATTCTATTCATGACATCATCACGTGGCTTACTTGGTATGTCTGGTACATGTGGTTTACCCCAGTGCCGTCCGTCTGTCACCATGGTGTTACTGGGGATGGCTGCATCATCAGTGTATTCTGTGGGAAACACACACTTACACTGTCCACAACAACCGAGTACCAGGGACTTTATTACATCAATATAACATCTTAATTCTATTTAAAACATTAGTTTTTTTTACATAGCCATGCTAGCATACTAATGAGTGAACTAAAGGAATGAAGCAGCTGCAGCGTCGCTAAGCAACAGTAAACAGACTGAGGTCAAGCCATTTGACTTGGTGAAATATCATTCAGCAACGTTATTTTAAGGAATAAAATGTGTAAATGCTTATTAAACACGTGTGTCTTATCTTCATGCTTGTTGTTCTTATGTCCCTTTAAAACTACATTAAAATAGAATAAACAGATAAAGCCGGTGACCTCTGCTCCATCATCACATTTATTACTTAACAAAAATCATTTTAACAGTTCAAAGAGAACAAATAAGTCAATGTTAACATGTAAAACAGCTGAATTTACCTTCATTTGTTTGGTCGTTTGTCATGCGCAGGTCACAGCGCTTCAGCTTCTCTCGTCTCATGATTTGTCTTTTCACATCTGCGAGAGTGATGTGAAGGCCATCAAAGATCAGCGTGTCGTGTGTGAGTTTACTGAAAAACCTGTAATGAACACACGGCATGTTGACGGCTTGCGTCCTGACGCCCCTGCAAACAAAAACAACAGATCAATAAATGAAATAAATTTGCAGAAAAGCAAAAGAAATTAGCAGAAAAAGGCCAGCAAGTAATTAACAACAAATATAATATATATAATCAACACAAGTAAGAACTTCAAAAGTCAAAACTCCGACAACAACGAGGATGTAGAAATGTGCTCTCAGGAACAGCGATTATGCAGCAACACTAAACAAAACTTTGTTTGTTGCCATGGAAACCGATCAAGCATCGTCATCAATTAATAGCGTTCCCGATGACGCAAATATCTAAGCAAGATGCTACGTCCCAGCACAACTAAACTAAAAAATAAAGTTTTATTGAAGTGTGTATCACAAGTGTTTGGTGTCTTTGATTACTAAGTGGCTCATTACTGTAAGTAAAAGTAACGGAGGGGATTACTCTTCATCTATAAGTCATTTGTAATTTACAACTTTATGAATACACGTAAACGCATGTAAAATCTAAATTTACATTTGTTAAAATGAGTAAGACATTTTTATGAATCAGCAATTCTTTTTCATTCAAGATACATTTTTATTCATTCGTTTTACTGAAATGAAAACATGTTCATTAAGAAGTGTAGGATCTAATGGGCACACCTTGTCTCAGGAAATGTTTAGTTTAGATTCATGTAATAGACTTTCTTTTAAATTATTTCTATTGTCAATGTGGACAGATGCGTTTTTGTAGGTTACTTTATGTGAGTTATGTAATTAGTAATTATTACATTTTGAGGTAACATACCCAACATTGGTAATGACTATAATTGATTCGGATCGTATCTAAAGGTCCATAAAAAAAGTTGTAGATTTTTTTTATTTTACCTCTACACCCGGCACGAGCAGTGATCAATTAAACTGCGTAAAAGTGCCTGTCAAACGTGCGCGCGCAAACATACAGGAAAACACAGCATGATAAAACACGTCGGCTCACATTCTTTCCTAACGCATAAATGTTTTATTAGATACATAAATGTATTTATAACAGTAGTACGAGATTTGAAAGCTCTACATAAACGATCTCACAGTATATGACAATAAACATGTATTACATTCTTTTTCTCCTGGGGTCTGTTGACAAAATATTAACAAATTTGACTATAGACAAAGTAGGCCTATTTTAAGTTCAAATTTATTTTTTATTCACTTATTTACATCACATATTTGTATCTTGTCAAAAAAAAGCATCCTGGCTATTGCTCTGCATTTACTACACAAGATTTATACTTTTACCCAATAAGCAAAATAAAATTTAAACTTGAGAAACAGGAAGATTACAATAGAAGACAAGTTTATGAACCATTCAACCTGAAAATAGCAGACCTTCTCAGACACAAGGCCTTCACTTTCACATTGCTGTCAAGAGGAAATTTTGACACACAGTGCCTCATGTTGCCCAGTGCATGAAAACATATGATCCAATGAGTTATAAGATCAAACCTAAATAAATAGCCAGATTACTGCGAAAAGTAACCCATCAGATGCATGTAAACACGTAAGTGTGTTTAAAAAGTCACAGATTATGTTATTGTTATCCTTGTTACCCACTTACGCCAACTACAATTCAAAGGGAATGTATTCAAAGTCTTTATTAAGTCTTTAAGACTGGATGATGACGAAATCACAAAGCAGCATGCCTTGTACCTGGAGCCGTTGTTGCTCATCGCCTCTACCTTTCTGGATTGATGGCTGAGCAGGATGTTCGGAACTCCTGTGTAAGTAAGAAGACAGAGCTTGAGACAGTTTCACAGTCTTATACAGTCAAGCATCAAGGCATATTATTACAATCAACGATCACATATCGAAGGGCAATAGCAAGTAAACCATCGTTTGAGTTTTTGGTGATTTTCAGATAAGCCTCACGTTGCTCTCTTATTTTCAACACATCAGTCATATCGATTATAACGATGACACATTCATATAACACTAAGATGTGAAGGGAGACCGTAACATTTCAATTGACAGCAACCATGAAAGGCAGTCTGTAATTTTTACACAGAAATGCTTCAGGCACATTTTTCATTTACATAGTTTTTATAATGTTCAGTGGATGTCAGTAACTTGAAAAACTGCTCCAGCGATAATGAAGAAACATTCACCTGCAGCTTAAAGAAGAACACAGAGATTTATTATTACCAGGCAGAACCCCATCACACCCAGAGAGACAAACTACACACACTTAACACAATGCAAACAGAAACCCACTAACTGAAATTTTAAAGCAAAATAGCTAAACCACAAACAAGGTACAGATTTTACATCGACATAATTCATTGCAGAAAATGTGAAACCTTTTGTATAATAAAAAGTAAGTAAGGAGACGTGATGTTTTATTTAAAAAAAAAGTTTTACAGTAAAATTACATGTAGGCCTCATCACGTGGCTTACTTGGTATGTCTGGTACATGTGGATTTTACCCCAGTTCCAGGGATTCGTCTGACGGTCACCATGGTGTTACTGGGGATGATGGCTGCATCATCAGTGTATTCTGTGGGAAACACACACTTATTTACAGTCTGTCCACACCATCGAAGTATAACATATAGTACATTGTTACATGTGATAGATGCAGTGTCCTTCAAATTGTAGTTACATAGTTAAGAAATAATAATAAATGTTTTTGTTAGGGGTTGAGTGGATTAGGATTGTGTGTGTGTGGGGGGGATGTGTGCGTGTCTATAAGAGCAAGGGTTGCTACAGTGTCAAAGGTTTCATAAATACTCTTTAAACCTGTTTTCAATGCAATAAGTATTTTTAAGTCTTTATTAGCTCTACTACGTCGCTGCTATCTAGATATAGATGGAACCCGCTTAAATTGTACATCTACTTTTTTTGTTTATTTTATATAATAGTGAATTCATTTTACCACAAAGAAACGCATGTGTATTCGGTACATTACCATGGTTAACCACTAGAGGGCAGTTACCTACGCAAGAGGTTGAGACAGACCGTATTTTACATTAGAAGAAGTGGTCGACACTAAAGGTGCGTCCCAAATCGCGCACTTATGCACTATTCTACTCCATTTTGTAGTATAAATAGTGCGTTCACATTGAAAATTCTTAAGAAAGAACTGCACTGTAAGTACCCGGATGATGCACTTTTTCGACCGAAAATATGAACTGTGAACACTTCACGCACTCAACGGTCGCAGTTTAGCTTACGTAGCGGAAGGGAGGCGGGGCTATCAGACGCTGCTCGAGCAAAACTTGAGTGAACACACTTCAATCTGATGGTGATAAGGCAATGCTGGGAAAACAGATGAAAACTACATTAAATGAACAACGCACAAGTACATTGGCGCTCGTCTGAGAAACCGATATACTTCCGGTAAGTATACGGTTTAGTATTCCATTTAGGACGATACTACCCGTCTAAAATTCGTACACTACATGGTTGACTGCATAGTTTAAGGGCACGGTGCATAGTATGTCACTTGGGACACAGTTAAGTTACTAGAAGGGATACAGCTACGGCCGGAAGTAGTGCAAAATCTCGCCTTATAATTACAATACATAAGTGGTGGCGAGATGAAGCATTAAAGCTCACAAAAGGGTTCATTTCTCGAGGGTGCATTTGCTCATAACACCATCTGGTGGTCAAAGAGTGTAACACAAGCAGATACATTACATGTGATCTGTGATACACCATAGTTCCGTAGAAATATATTTTATGGTGGTATATAGTGATTGTATAACATAACTGTGTAATAAATGTATTGACTTGAAATGAATGGGGCTATTAAATGTGCATAAATCAACTTTGTGGTCATAATAGGCAGAAGGGGCAATATTATTATTCTAAAAGTGGAAAGTGTCTGGGTTTTACTGGGCAGAGGGCAATGAATGTGCTTGTGTAACTTGGCAGAGGACTGTGATTTTGCTTGTGCAACCAGGAAAATTATGAAGAGGATATACCTTATGAGTTTTTATTCAAGAATTTTATTTTCTCAACTGTTTTAGGGTTAAGGGCCGATTTTTCTTTTTTTTCTCCTGCCTTTGAAAACACCCTTTCGCAAGGCACAGGTGAAGCTGTGTACATAAGTACATAAAGTACATAAATAATTGACAGACAGCCTATACAGATGCGGATATATAATCATCTGTTACTCCCAGTACTGAAGTGAGTCCTCCAATCGCCCAATATTTGGTTCCGCTGGACTTCCGCAGAAGTGTCTGCTGTAAGGTGGTGCCTTCCCCTACACTCCATCATACTGTCATCCAAACGACACCACGGTCTGTTACCTGAGAAGAATACAAAGACCTTGTTAGTGAGTGTAGTAAATAATCCAAATTGAACTCTACATTAACTACATTAGTTGGAGTTTACAAGTTCAGCCCCCTGTGATGTTGACGGCAGTCCTGATGTCGACGGCTGTTAAGCGGATGGTTGAGCTGCAGAGCAAATTATGGCAGCACGCTCTGATCTAAGCCTTCTTATGGCCTCATTGGCTTTTGTAGGACTAAATAATCCTATCGCTTTGAACCTAGGGTCCAGCATTGTTGCAAGTGACATGAGGCTCATAGATTGCAATGTGTAAAGCTTCTCCCTTAACTGTCTTCATATGCTATCCCATTTGAGATGGCACTGGAGATGCCAAATTTGTCCTCTCACAGACAGAGGTAAATTCATCAGAGCTCAGTGGGGGTATCTCCGTAACAAGACTGTCATCTTTGAGCTCCACCAGACAGTGCAGCATTTGAAAGGTGCTGTTCCAGTGAGACTCTACCTTAGCAGTGGTTCTGTTTCTGAAACCACAGGCTATCGTATTAGCAGCACCATCTGTAACCAGGAACGTTGCATTGTTGGTTATCCCCCATTCCTCCATAAGGGAGGCTTTCACACGAGCTACATTTTTAGCAGTGTGTGCCTGGGGGAATTGTACTGCTCCTGACAAAACTGAATTGAGACAGGTTTTGTTCTCCACAAAGTGGCAAGTTACTGCCAGGTAGGCATCCATGTTGATGGACTTTCACATATCAGATGGCAGGCTAACTGCAGCCACCTTCTTCACCTCAGCTTTGGCCTTCTCCTTGGAATCCGAGGCGGACTGGCAGACGTATTATAAACGCGAATGCACAAAATGCGAAGGCATTATCGAGTAACGCAATGCACACGGAGGGCCGATGTCGGCTGAGTAATCCAGGGCCTTTGGACCAATTAAAAAAAATTACATCAATTTCTTACATACAATTTTATTAGTTTTTCTCAAATTATATTTGGTTCAAATAAAAATATATACATTTTAACAACAAACCACCATTAGTGTGATCAAAATGTGTTGTAGTTGGGCTTTTGATCCCTGACTTTGGTTAAATTAAATCTCTTTTCTCTAAGTGTTTACAATAGTGTTTCAATAAGAACACTCATTAATAAGAAAAGAAGAGATGCTTAAAAAGTTAAGCTTATATGATGTCTATCAAGCTTTGATAAAGATGAGAAGTGACACTAAATAATGTGGAAGTTGATCTTTTACGACTGATTCAAATGTCCTGGTTCACAATTGCAAAGATACTGTGATAAAATAAACAGACAATTGTCTTGGCAAACTAGACATCAACATTCATCATACAAACCTTAACAATGTGGACAATCATCAAACTAATTCAGATAAACTGATCAACTGCAATGCATGCTGGGAGTCATGCATGAGTTTTGTTCAATGATGTTACCCAGCATATGGCAGGCCGAATAAGCTTTGAATCATTCTCAGGGTATGAATTTTTGATATCAAGAATATAATATCTACTTGTAACAATTACTATTTTTGATATCTGTAATTACATTTTCACTGGTAAAAATGTGTATTCTTGATATGAAAAAAAATAATTTCAAGTAGTAAACGTGATATCTGTAATTGCATTTTTACTAGTCAAATATCACAATAGTCTGCCAGTCAAATTAAATTTCAGATATAAATAATTAATTTCTTACATGCAAAATCTTATTTCAGATAGCAGAAATGCAATTCTTACTAGTAAAAAACATAATTTTTGATATCAATAATTGTGTTGTTACTAGTGACAATGTCTATTCTTGATATCAACAATTGAATTACTACATGTAAAAATGCCAATTTCATATATCAATAATTACATTTTCACTAGTGACAATGTGAATTCTTGATATCAAAAATAGTCATTTTTACTAGTAAGAATTAAATTGTTGATATCAAAAATTCATATCCTGAGAATGATTAAAAGCTAATTTGGCTTGCCATACCAGCATGCATTGCAGCATGAAGCTTTCTTTTGTTGATTGTGGAGATTCATACACTGATTCTTGATGTCTAATTGAGTCAACAATTGAACAATTTTTTTAGTGTTCACTGTTTGAATATCACACTGTAGGATCACACACTATTCACACATTTATAACACACTCCTGAGCAATTATTTCAATAACCACACAATTAATACAGTCACAAATCACTTGATCCCAATTGATCTTAGTTTGCATTGTCTCAATAAATGTATTTTAACACTCTGACAGATCACTCAATGAAAACTTATCTTTAAAATATTAAACAGTGAAGAGCCCAACTAAAGCAAACACTGATAATGGTTTGTTGAAATGTATACATTTTGATTTGATCCAAGCCATAAATATAATTAGAAAAAAACTCATAAAATTGCTTGTAACAAGTTGACTTAATTTTTTTAAGTTTTCCAAAGTTAAAGTATATATTTTTTTAGTAGATCACTTTTTTCAGTGCACAAAGAAGCCAGAAGGACTACTGAGACTTTGTTTTATTTCTGGACCTGATAAAAAGTTAGTCTTAATCTTAAGCCACTTTGGCCTTGTTTAAGGTTCTTTCTTGTACTAAAAAATAGCTGGCTGTTAATTGGTTTATTGTATTTGGCCCAAATGAGTTATTATTAAATCCTCCCAGAGTCGAACCTGGACCCTATTTAAACTCTGATTGTATAACACAGAATACTTGATTGTTGCCCCGTGTTAGATATACATAATAATGATGCTGAAGCGCTCTGGACGTTCTTCTCAAAGCAGCATGCTTGGTTTTCTTTTGCAGAGGTCTGGAGCCGTTGTCTTCATCATCATTCTCACTCAATTCCCTTCGCCTCTTACCAGAGGGTAAATTGGTGCGGGAGCCGCGAGGTTCAGAAGCAGACGAGCTGGATTGACGGCTGAGTCTCAGGCTTTTGGAGGAACACGCCGAATGAGAGTACAGGCTTTTTCGGGAATGTGGGAAACCAGACCCATCGGCTCTTTTCTTGAAATGGTTCACTTCCTGATCTTTACAGATCTGACACAGAAAAGCGTCAGGCACTGGATCTTCATCTGAGCTCGCTGAGGAGGACTCGTTCTGGTGTAAGATGGGTGGATTCTCCTTCTTCTGAGTTGCGTAAGCCTCACTGAACAGAACAAGCACACAATGCTCAACCAAATGTAAATGTGTGTTCAAAGTGAGGTCTCTACACAGATGCATTACTGTTTTGTTCAAATTTCTGAATCTATGGCTCCATTTCTCAAAACTCTATAACACAATACCACCAAACACACACAAAAATTAAAACGTCACACACCTCTTGCAAAAGGAAACACTTCATTCAAAACTATTTCAACTCTTTAACATTAGCCACATACACGCCAAACTACACACAGATGTGAAAAATGTTACACACTTCTCTCTTCTTTCTTTTTCTTGTTCCGTGTGCAGTGGAATGCACAGGAGTTTGTCATGGCACTCACATTTACATTTATGTACATAAATACTGTATACTATGTATGTGTATTCAGTACAGATGTTTACCATACTGTAAATAAATAAAAGGGGGGGATATTACAAAAAACATTTTCTTTTCATTGTATTTGATTATTATAGTTTTTTTCAACTGCTTACACACAAAATGTTTACTTGTCACACAATTTCTGAAACTTGCCACTCAAACACCAGAACCAAACACCAAATCGGCAAAACCATGCACTTATTCTCGACTTTTGACTCAGTTTTCAGTTTCATAAAACACTTTTTGCAGACACAACACACAATTCTCTATGTACCACACAAAAATCTTACAGGATGTATATTGATTTCCTTTTTCAAATTTTTTTCAAAATCAAAACGCGACGCTAATCCATCAGTGCCTCACACTAACTCCTCACATGTGCAAACACACATTGCTTTACTTACAGTTTTCTTCAACTGCTTACGTACATTTTCGAAACGTTGCCTCTTTTTTTTAAACTTTACTCACAAATCCAAGAATTGCACACGCAAAATGCCTCACATCTCTTGCAAAATGAAGCACTACAAAGCAAACATTTGTCTTCTGTTGCAAACACCTTATTACCATAATGTTATATTTTTGGATATATCATATACACACAGTTATTCAAAACCTAACGCTCCTCTTTTTTAATGAGCTCCTCGGTACATTTCTGTACAAGATTGAAAGAAATTGGCAGAGAGATGTTGCAAATTCACTGTAAAAACAAAAGCAAGATTGAAACCAAATTTATTTGTACTGTTTTGTTGCTGTAAGCATTTGTGGTTGTGAATACAGTGAATACTTTTTTTTGCAAAAACGTTTGTTATACAATTTCAAACTGTGCTTGAGGTTTTGCAAACTTGGTCAGAAGATTAGTTACATCAGCTTTACTAAGCTGGTCTCAAGTATCACTTTTAGGGTGTTTTCACATATGCCATGTTTGGTTGGATTACAAACAAACTCTGGTGCGATTGCTCTGTTAGTGCAGTGTATTCGTTTTAGTGTGAACGCTGCTACCCGAACCCTGGTGCATTGCGCTTATAACAAGCGGACCGAGACAGCTGAAAAATGGGTCTCGGCCCACTTTTAGACGAATCAAAAACAATATACGACCCGAAATTCAAGTGATTTGGTAATAGGAAAGGAGTGTTTATAAGACCTGTGCTTGTGGAAAAGTTCCTGGCACCGTTTTGACTGCTTTAAACACTTCATGAGGTCTTCACGAGTTACCGACTTGCTAAAAATATATTGGATGTCCGGTAAGTTCCGTTTTAAAATATAAATCATAAAAGCTTTACACCTAGGCCTAAGCTGTTAGGTTCCTTACCTTTAGGTTCGCTGTTAAAATGCCAGACTAAGCGAACAACGACAACATTTCTTTTTTGGTCCAAACCAAAAGAACCGAACTACAAATATGAACGCACCCTTAGTATCTAAGACCCCTGGTGGTATGTGACACAACAGAAAACTCTTTTCATTTCTTGTTTTATATACAATGTCAAATGTCTAATAGGCCTACATGATCAATAAATATGAAATACATCTGTGCAATTTTAATATAGTTTTATGAGTAACTGTTTATTTATCATTGGTAAATCTCTCACTCTTCCGATGAGCTGCGTGCAAAGAAGCTTCTTGTGTATTTTTGTTAACAGCTAATTCATAGGGCGTCTGCATCTAGGTTAAGCTGTTCTCTTGACATAAGTATATGTAGGCCTATATTCATATATCTTCTGTGTTAATTATTATTTCCACATTGTTTGTCTTAAATATAGGTTTGTAATCTTTCTGCAAGTCCCAACAAAGTTAATAAATCCCCCATCAAAGTAATTTACAGAGCCCTGTTTACAGTGCACTACAGAAAAGTATTTTGTGTCCACTATTATTGCTGACTAACTTGAAAAACATGTTCTTTAGTTTAAAAACAGCTGGTAAATAAAAAAGTTTGTATTATTAATAATACATTAGAATTGGAGGACGAGGTGTAAAGATAAAGATTCACAGCTATAAATTTGAGTGTTTATTCATATGATTTTCTATGGCGGTCATTAGGTGGTACTTCGAACAACTATTTTATTAAAGGTGGTACTTGATCTGAAAACCACTGATCTAAGCAATAAAAAAAACGGTAATATCAATTATTGTTCATGCGAAATATAGGAGGGATCCTCAAGGGGGCGCACATCAGCCTTGAAAGCCAAATAAAGTAAGCGTAACCATATCAAACAAGGACCCCTTTTCCATTTTGTTTGCGGTAATGCTTTGTTCTTTTCTCAAATATTCGGATATACTTTCTGTGAGAAAATAAATGAAAGTAGCTATGTAATACTCACACACCTGCTGCCAACAATTCAGCCTGCCCCGTTCCAGCTGTCGCTTGAAGTCTGGTGCTACTCTCCTGTCACCTCTACAGGGAACCATCATGATCTAAAGGGCACATAAGATAGAGGGTAGACGAGAGAAAGAAATGTGATAGACCTCCAAATGACCTGAGCCCTAATTTGGGCTCTGGGGAGCACATATGACGTGTTGTTAGATTGCTGGGAGAGAGGACTCGAACCAAAAGAGTGAAATAACACTCCATTACCCTTACTGGAGTAAACAGACGCTGATATTGGGCTCTGACTTATAGCACATGATCCAGAGAAGGCTTAGGGATTTGGCAGCAGTGGATGGAGACATTCCCAGCCGTTGTGATGTGTTCTTGTGCTGGGTAAACTGTTTTTTTTTTTTTTTTTCTCTCTCTCTTTCTTTTGCTTTATTTGCTATATCTTGTTTTTGCTTTTCAATCATTCCTTCAGATCCCACCGTGGGAAGTCCCGAAACATTGTGGATTATAGGATCGAAACTAGTCAATGCCCACCAAAGGACCTGTTTCACTGCAATATTGTCCGAAGCTCAATTTTAAGAATTCAAGTCACATCTACATGGACAATGAGAAAAATAGAGTTGCCGAAGACAAGCTCAGGTGCCATGATTCCTTCAACCCAACACATTTCGACGGGACAGTCCCCAGTCCAAGCTCCCCCCGTGTTCCTCCGAAAGCTGAGGAAGGCTGCTGTTGCTGCCGGGTGTGATGTCCGCTTGAGGGTGGCCGTGGGAGGCTACCCGAGACCCACACTGCATTGGTATCGAAATGATGAACCTCTGATATCGGATGATCAGGATTATGGAGGTCTGTGGATACGAGACTGTCAGCAGGTTAATGGGGGTCTTTACACCTGTGTGGCTGTTAATCACCTGGGTGAGGCAAGAACCAGCGCTCTCCTTGCTGTGCTGGACCTTGGAGAAGGTAAGATGCAACAATACAGTACATCGGGAATAAGTGAAATGAAAAAAGATTTATAATTACATTTCAATTGAAAATCTGTCTTCATTTACTCGCTCCAAGTTGTTCCAAACCTGCATTCATTACTTTGTTCTGTGGCACACGAAGAAAGATATTTGGAAAAATGTTAGCAATTTCTAGGACATAGGACATTTAATGGTCCCTTGAACTTTTTGCTTTCATAAATTCTTTAAAAAAATCGTATTTTGTGTTCAACAGAACAAATAATGATACATTAATTTTGCCTACTATGGTCAATGATGTTCCCGATATGTCAGTAGAGTTCTTTGTCATATTTCACTCCTCAAGAAAGTACACATCATTTTAGGCCAATGAGGGCAAATTCTTTCTTAAAGCAAACTATCAACCACAAAGAAGTGATACGAATTGCTGTTGTATGTTGTCATATGCTGTCGTTTTAAGTCTTGCAAATCAGACGGAACATTGTCTGTAGTTTCTGCATATGTATAATGAACAAGAACACAAGCTTTTTATTACGTCCCACCCACCCATGAATACAGTACATGTAATGGACTCCATGGTCTATACTGTAAAAGGCATAAACTGTAAGGCAAAACATTTTATGGAGGGACATTGTGTTGACTTGTTTTCGGTGTGTCCTTTTTCCCCACGGCCTATGCACAGATTTCTTGGTGCATTTGTGAGGTGTTACTGTTCTGTGTCCAAAATACATGAGAGCCATACCGACTGGAACACACACTCAGCTCTGCATGCCAGTCTTTAGCTATGACTATGCAGGGTCATCAGCTGTCAGAACACTCAGCACCTCTCTCACTCATTCTCTTTTAGGCACTCTGTCTCTCGTCCTGTACTCTACACCCACTGTTTCTCTCTCTCTCGTTCCCCCTCGCTGTGTTTCTGGGTATTTACAGTCTGGAATGTGCCAGATCTCCAGTTACAGCTTCACTGTTACTCTGCTACACATCATCCACAATTTTAGATGTGGCTGTGTTGAACTGCTGCCTGTGTTTACATTTACATTTATGCATTTGGCAGACGCTTTTATCCAAAGCGACTTACATTGCATTATCCTATACATTTTACATAGGTATGTGCAATCCCCTGGGATCGAACCCACATACTTGCGTTGTTAACGCAGTTAACCACTGAGCTACAGGAAAGCTTTTTATTGAATCGTGTATCAGTGACAACCAAAATGTGTTATAAAAGCAATACTAAACTGTCTGCATTGATTCTGTGAGGAATATATTTTCCATTTTGTGAATGAAATGTTTCTTAATGAAAGTCAAAGTGGAGAAATTCTTGGTATGGTGGTAAACTATAAACTGAACATTGACTTTGTAGTACAGTTAATAAAGAATTTCTTATATTTTTATGGACACATTTGTAAAGATAAAAAACAGATGTTCTGACAGACATTGAAATATTCTTCTAGCTTTGTAAGCATGCACTGCATGGCTGCAACATCATATTATTTATTAGAGATTTTTATGTTTGTACTCCTTTTTTATATGGAATTTGTAACTAGGTTTTTGAGGAAACAGGTAAAACAGGAGCACTCTGATTACATGGACTACACTTTTTTTATATATTTACAGTCTTTTAAGGCTAAAATACACTACAAGACTTTTGCTCAGATTTTTCCAAGATTTTCAGTCTGGACTTGTTGCAGAAAGTCTGTGCCAGTCTGCAGATTTGATCAGTTAGTCTTTTTCTATCTGAAACTTTCAAAAAGTCAGGATATGCCAATGTAAAGTTAAAAAAATATCTGTTCAGATTTTAAAAGTCTTGTAGTGTATTCCAGCCATTAGGAAAACTGACATTTATAGAGATGATTTTTGCCGAAACTTGAATTTGCTTTTTTAGTGCATGTTAAATCTCTAGGGTATCTTTGGATTTTAGAAAAAGGCAGGCTCTCACATGGGCCTACTACGGGTGTATTGTGCCACCCAATATAAACCACTGCACTCTCGCAACAACATCAGTGAGTTCTGAGGTATAGTTCAATAGAAGAGACGTGTGGAGGATTCTATAAGCTTTATTTTTGGGTCGCAGGATAGGCCAGGAATGAGAACATTAGGTTTGAGATTTGTGGGCAAGGCAAGTGTTGCTTCTTAGGGAAAGAAAGAAAAAGTTGAGTTTTTAGATTTGGAAATTGTAAGTGCAAAAATCATTACTGTATGAATCATCTTTGTCATTAAATAACAGAACCAGCCACGTTTTTTTTCTGCGATTTTGTAACACCAAAACTGCAAAGTTGTATAGCGGGCAGTAGTTTTTAATGACACTAAAGTAACATAAAACAATAAATTGAAAACCACAATAAAATTGTTTCACAAAAAGACACTTTTCAGATCATTTTCTGCATCCCAGTTGGCACACTATCCTCAATAGTATTCAAAATGAATAGCTAGTGTGTCCCAATTAGGCATATGACATCTCTATAGTCTGCACCAATAAAATGCGCAACACTACATTTTATTTCAAATTTATTTGAAGGGCAATGTTGGCTTGCTCACCGGGTGACTGCATTTATTTATTAGATATTATTTTTTGGAATGATCTTGCTTGGTCTGTAAACACCATGCACTGTGGTATGTTTAACCTTTCTGTGTTTTTCTTATTTTCTCCTGTAAAGCTGCTTTGGAACAATGAACATAGGAAAAGCGCTATATAAATAGAATTATAGAATTAATAGAATAGAATTAAATATAATTATTTGTAATATCACATTTTTCCACTGGGCCGACACAGTGTTTTTTTTTTGCATTGTTTTTTTTGCCGAGGACTGACACATCATGCAGGGACAGTGACCCACTGGTCTGTATTGACAGTGTAAACCCAGTTCCAATGTGTCATAGACAAAAGCTTCACGTTAACAGGGAGTCGCAGGGAGGGAAGAGGGAGTTAAACTGTACTAATGTGTGTACGTGCAGTGGCGGATCCTTGCATCAGGGTGGTGGATAACTCTAGGAGATGCTGATGCTGTCAGCAGATGCTGACTCCAGAATGGACATGACAGCTGTTTTTAACTCTAGGGTGGGCATGATGGCCATCACTTTAATTCAACATTTTTTGTAGCAGTTGGGGACAGCACTTCACCCTTATTCACATAAAGCTATTAAATATTAACGGTTTTAAACAACGGTTTTAAAATAGTTGTACTGATGCTTCAGTGATCGTTTAGAAATTGTTGAATTTTAGCAGACTATATAAGTCTATTCATTAAATATTCAGAAGAATATGCCAATGTAAATCTAAGAGAAGAAACATTTAAATGTAGTCAATTTAAGAAACGTTTTGCGTTTTGCTGGCCACGCACTTGTCCGATAGGCCTAGAAAAATGAAGATGCTGACTTCTTATAGTACTGAATATAACTACATCATCAAGCTAAACTGTAAATTCTTGAGAATTATGTAGGCAAGGGACTGTTATGTTCTTAAAGGTAGGGGGCACTGTATGTAAACCAAATGGAGAGACCTCAAAAAGATATGTAGATTAAATCCTGTGTAAGTAGCAAGTTTAAAGCAACCCTAGAGCTTTCCTAAACCCTTTTTGTGTTTGGAGTTGTGTAAGAAAATAATTAATCCACTTACCATATGTATGTTTGACAGTTAGACATAGTACAGTCCATGCAGTACACGTGTCAAAAACAAGCATGCCAAATTTTAACTGTATATGCTGAGTAAGTCGCTTTGGATAAAAGCGTCTGCCAAATGCGTAAACATGTAAATGTAAATTTGTACCAGAATGAGGTGATTTCAGGCCATTGTAGCAAGAGAAGTTAGCACTCTCCCTGTCAGCTTTCGGGTCCTGCCAGCAGCAGTATCGACCTGGGAGTAGTGTGACGTCACCACAGCCTGACTGAATATAGCCTATAATTGATGCTGTTTTGCTGAGAGCAATAGTTCCGCTCTTAACACCCGCACCAGAGACAAAGGAAGAGAAGACAGCTCAGAGGAAAGCAATAGGGGGATGAACGAAGAGCAAAAGAGCGAGAGAGAGAGAGCCAAGGAGCTAAGCTTTGCCTCTTTTATTGACTGTCGCTAGACCTTTGTTTTCCTCTTCATTCTCTCTTCTCTACACCACCACTCCCCCGTTTCTTTATATCCAGAGGAGATGCAAGTAGGTGTTTCCACGTCCTGCTGTGCTTTGGAATATCTTATCACATGGATTCCTGTTTGGTATTGGTCCTTAAAGAGCGTTTGCACGGCACCCAAACTGGTTGGATTCTATTGTTTACATGAGGAATTGTGAATTTTTTGAGTAGTTGTTTATAGTATTTTTATTGCTTTTTTATTAATTGTGGATTTGTAAAATCTGTCGTTTGGAAATGACAAGAAATGTATATACGGAGTACACACAGGACTCATTAATAACCAGGAGTTAGGTTAGAAATAGACTGTGATATTCCATGCAGAAACACAGGCAGGTGGCCGTGTTGTTTACTCTGTAAGGGAGATTAAGTTCATCTGGGGCCATGAAGAAAATTTGGTCAAAGAAAAGATTCCAGGTGAGTCTAAGCGTCATATACGTTAGAATGCCTTAAACTATTACACACCGTATGCTACAGGGACCTTCAACCTTTTGTTATAAATTACCCTCATGAAGTAACTAACATGCTTCTACAAACGGTACAGTTGTTTAGTTCTGGTCCCTTATGTAATGTTTCAACCAGCGTTCAACAAGAAAATAAACACACCTTTTGAAAAACTTGACGTTGAAGCGAGCACCTGATGTCTAGGGCAGACAGAGGACAAGCTGTTGTTTCATAATAAGAGATATTCAAAATTCCCTTTATTCATTCATTATGTAATAAGAGAAAAAAATGATAGGGGATAAACCACGTTTTTCTAACATTGAGGAAACAGAAGAATACTGTATGCCTACAGGAACAAGTGCATCAGTCAGTTGCCTTGGTAGCAATGTGGGGGTGCATTTAAAAAGTCAACATAAGGTTTATGAAAGAGAACAGACATGTCATCATTTAAGTATTCTGTTTCAGTTGGTTGTGTTAACATCATATTTTGATAGAGTATGATCAAAGCTGAATAATTTCATCTTGGCACGACCCAGATAAGCAGGATTTAAAAGTTCTGGGCTATTTAGCACACCCCACAAATGAATGGCCAGCCTTTTGTGCCTAACGTTTATTCTTTGTCTTTCCAGAGAGCTGGACATTCTAGCTGGACGTTTGGGAGATTCACTCATGGTGTGTTGTGCGTTCAACAAAACTGTAGAATGTCAAAAAAACTACATTCATTTGTCCAAAATACGTTTTATTTGTATTTATGTGCTATTGCACTGCACAATAGTTTTGCTTGAATGGTTAAATAAGCTTGAAAACGGGTGACAATATATTTCTATATGAAGTCCCTTGTTGACATCAATTGTTCATTATCAGTAAGGAGCTGAGTGTTTAAAAGACTATCCAAAGGATGATGTTTTGAAATGTAGCCTGTAAGCTTGTGGGTGTATGTGTGAGTGTGTGTGTGCGTGCGAGCGTGTGTTAGATATGTACTCCCACACATGAGTCTGCAGACATTGGTTTCT
The DNA here is from genome assembly GCA_006030095.1 of Triplophysa siluroides. Classification (NCBI taxonomy): domain Eukaryota; kingdom Metazoa; phylum Chordata; class Actinopteri; order Cypriniformes; family Nemacheilidae; genus Triplophysa; species Triplophysa siluroides. The sequence goes on along the minus strand of VCII01000203.1, from coordinate 5,812,768 downwards.
ATAGTAACAGTCTTCTCTTGTCCACCTCTGCTTGCTGCCGTTATGGAAGTGAAGTTTTTCGCTTGTGCAGAAAGCAAAGCAATGGTAACTGCTGTTATACATCTGTTATACATCTCTTTTCTTAAATGGGCTCTTGGATGAGTATGTGTTACAATGCATCATTTCATTTGGAGTTTTTGAGTTTTTAAGTGCATTTTAAATAAAAACACTTGAAGTACATTTAAAAAGACATTTTGCACATATTGTGTCATAATACACTCATTAGTACTGCATTTTATTCAGTTTGGCAGTGGTCTTCATATGTTTTGGATACACCCCTTTCTTGGACCCCCATAATCCCAATGTTGTTCAGTATTGTGGCTGCACATGTTTTTTTTTTCAGAAAGTGGCCATGCAGTTTAAATACATAGCTGGCTACATACATTTTTAAGTTACATATCTGAAATCCTTTTCCAATGTCTTGCTTTTTTTTAAGTCATACCAAAATGTGTCAAAATGCCTCCTTCGTTCTTCTTGTAGACTCTGACAACACCGAGGATGAAAGTGGGGAACCTCAGGTCCCCATGGACACAAAGAAACAGTCCGTATCTCCCCGAGGGCAAGCAGTTGACAGTCAACCCACAAGTAAGAACTTACTGAGTAATTTTTCCCTTAAGACACGTGTACCCTCAATATCTATCTTTAATTTCTTTGGTAAATTCCTCTTGCAATGAAAAACTCTGTAAGATAAGTAAAAATTTGGATGGGCAACTATCCCTCATGTGGGATTAATCCATGCATAGAATGATAATAAAGCTTTGTCATTCTAATAAATTAACATAATATAATATATTTTCAGGCAGTGGAGGGACAATGGTTTCCCATATCCCATGTCACGGTCTAGTTGTGGAGAGGGAGATGTGCACACTGGGCTGCAGAGCTCCTGGACTTCAGGATCCCCTGCCCCCTGGCAGGCCGGCAAATGCTGGGTGTGTTGAGAGCCCTCCGGTCAGACACCTGGGGGTGGAAGCTCTTGTGCGAGCCTCACAAATAAGTGTGTACTACCCGGCAGTGGGGTCAGAGGAGAGTATGTCTTTAGCCAGTGACTACTATGGTAGTGTTTTCAGCCTTTATCGAAGAAGGACGTTTTCCATTTACAGTGTTCAAGAGTGAACACTGGCACATTAGATATGAAAAGGCACAAAACAAGTTGAATTTGAAGGGCACGAAACAAATTCGTATATATAATTCAATTTGATATGTGATATCTTTTACATCATTCCATTGCCACATTCTTGATTTGTTGTACCCTTTGATGTCATCTAGGCCATTTGTTTAATTTTATTCTTACTTTCCTTTGACTCCACTTCGACCCACACATTTTCTGTGATGGTGTTTGCAGTGCTTTTTCTCATAAACCCTTTGCATGTCTTTGTGCCATGGCATTACTTTTTGTATACTGATTGTGGTCATTTTACATGTTTCAGCATGACACTTTTTTTGGAATCCAAGTTTTCAGTCAAAAGCACAGAATGCACACATCTTCCTTTTTCAGTTTTCGTTGTCATAACATTTCCAACAATCACCTCATTTCAGGGCCCAATTGGACTTTATAACAAGAAAAGCTTCACCATTTGTTCAAGCCCATCCATTCCAAAAAGACCAAAGTCATGTAGATCTAACCACAGATCCAACAATTGCTCACAATGGCACCAAAACTGCAGTAAATGGAGCTGAGAGCTCTGTTAAATCCACATTACCCTTAAAATCCTCTCCTTCATCCCAAAGCGGTGATTCTCAAGATGCATCCACCTCTCAAACTCCAAAACCGTCATGTGCAAGTTCAAAAATTTTTGACAAAGTGCGAGCTTTTGAGGAAAAAAGACACAGCATTGACACACCAAAAGTGTCTTCAAGACGCCCATGGGGTTTCAATCACGCATCATCCTGTGATTCTGAGGAGGCAGGGAGTAAAGCAGGGAGGCCAAAAGACAAATCAAACAGTGATGTAGCACTCAAGAGATCTTTATTCAAGCAGAAAGCATCCTCTCTTGAGGAACGGTCGAGCTATGTACAAAAGGTCCAGAACTTTCAGTGTAAATTTTCAGAAGAGCTTTCCAGAATAAAGAAACTTGTTGGAAAGACCAACATCAAAAAAGCATTTTCAATGGAGCAGCTTTCCCAGACTGACAAGCAGTCTACTGGAACCACTGAGGCAGTACCAGCCCAGGTGAGTCAAAATTTTGAAGACACCAGAGAGAATAAGGACATAAAGTCAAGCGATTTAGAAAAAACTGAAGTGTCATCTTTGCAAAACAAGGAATTGTCACAACAACAGGAACAGGAGTCAAAGAAACCGGGAAGGAACCTGAGGGGGGAAAGTTCCAAGTCCAGGCAGTTGTTAGATGGTGCAGTCATCAGTGACGGAGTCACTTTCAACAAAATTCCTGGACAGTGTTCACCAAGGGTGCCAAAGAAAAATGCTTCAAGTGCATTACCAGAAACACCAGTAGAAAAATCACCTGCCCAGTCAGTGCCCCAAGAGAGTTTGGTGCAATCACCCCTAAAACCTCCAAGGCTGTTTGGTTCATCCTCCACTCTCCCAAAGTCAAGTAAGGAGAGAGATGAGAAAAAAGACTCATCATCTGTACCTAAAGTGACCATACCGACTATTGTGGTGGAACACAAGCCTGTGGAGGTAGACAAAACAGAAAGTGACCAAAAGAAAGCTAACTTTGAGGATAAAGTTGAAAGAAGGACAAAATCTAGAAGGAACCGAAGAAAAATTCATTCCAGTCACCCAGTATCGATTGAAAAAGGTGAGAAAAAGGAGAAAGTAACTTCCTCAAACATCAGACACTGTGTAGTTTATTTTACTGTTGTCTTTATAACAAAATATTTCCAACACAATGTTTAAAATAAAATCACCCAGCAACAGATGACTAGACACAGTAAGGTTGTAATGCACTCATTGCATTACATTTGGTCACTTTGCCTTTGGTCTCCACAGGGGATTCATCAGATGATTCTTGCAATTCTGCAGAGGAAGACCCATCAGAGGCCCCAGTGTTTAAGCTTCCTCTTAAAGATGTTGTAGCAGCTGTTGGATCAGAGGTGATACTGCAGTGCGTCATCAGTGGAAACCCTATCCCCGAAGGCAAGACATCTCACACCCCTCTCAGATTATAACTATTATTAAATTGGCTTGTGATTTGGTTATTTCAAAATGTTACTGCATTTACATATTCATAGCATCATAGCACAAAGAAACATTATCATAACAGAAGAGAATCTCAGTAATTCACACCTAATGCATTATGGATCTTTGCACATTAAACATGCTAGCATAACCAGTCCTACCTGAACCTGCTCCAAACAGGATTTGAACTGGCAATTGGTCTGGCATGAGAGATGGGCACAAGGGGACTTAAGGCACAGCCTCTTGTGTTTGGGTGTGTACTGCACCACCTCTTGAGATTGGTTTTTGAGGTTTGCACACTAGCTGACCTCTTTTACACTCACCACCTGACTCCCACCTGGGTCACCGCACCACAGTATCCAGTCCTAACAAAACTTACTCTAATTTAAGTTAAATTGAGTATCATAGTTTGTATGTACTTCCCTGCAGTTACATGGAGAAAGGAGAACACTGGAGAGATAAAGGACAGTACAAATCATACGGGGACGGCGGAAAGGGGGCAACATTCTCTCAGGATTACGCAGATGAAACCTAGTGATGCCGGGAGTTACACCATCATGGCAACCAATACAATGGGGCAGGCATCCAGCACAGCCACGCTCTTTATCAAGTCAGGTAAAGTCAGGTTTTTTTACGATTTACCATTATTTTTTATTTTTACCATTCAAATGATTCGCACTCGCAGAGATACAAATGTATAAAATTGTACTTTTGTGTTAAAGGGAACCCAGTGCATAGAGAGATGTATGGCTTAATGCGTTGTAATAGCCTTACACTACTAGTATTTGTCGTTAGAAACGCATCAAATATTTTCAATTCTTAAAAAAAACCTAAATGTAATACTCATTTTAACCTAAGGAGGCCGCCATGTTCTTTTTCGATGACGTAAACTGGTTGCACGCCAAGCTAGATAGCCAAGCTAGACACACTAATCAGCTCTTCAGTAAACATAAAGATCTGTAGGATTATATATATATATATATAATGCAAAGAAAATAAAGACACCATTTGGTGCATTTTCCTACATTTTAATATTGTTTGTCAGAAACAACACAAACATGCATATAAATAACCAAAATAATTTCGAATATATTATATACACAATGTTTTCGCCATTATACAATGCATTTCATCCAGATTTTGACTTTTTGATGTTGATTTATCAACATCAGTAGCCTAACTTTATTGTCTTTTCTCTCCTTCGGTCATTAGCTGACAGGGGCTAATATTCACATGTGCTCTAATATAGAATAAATAAAGAGCCGCAAGCATCTTATTATTGTGTTTATCCGTATATACTAATAATGTATAAAGTATACGATTATGGGGGATGCTGTTAACTTAAATAGTCTTAAATGTCTCAAAGGTGGTAGTTTAAAGCTATGATTTAATGCACGCTTACCTTGAACAGACGCTTACTGATGCTGAACGCGTTCTTCTTTTATGGCAGGCTGGCTTGTGTCAAGAGGACATACCGCTACCTACTGTCCATATATATCTGATCTTATGTTTTACGTGTCACATTTTACTGTTACTGTGCTCCGCTGTTTTGCTTAAGAGAACAGGTTTAGGTTGCAACCATTTGACATCACGGATTCTGAGGCAAAAAAAATGGCGGCCTCCAAGTAAAAATATTGTTTTTAAGTTTATGAATACTGGTCACTGATTTTTTATTTCACAATTTTAAAATCAATGCCATTGTTCATATATTAAGCTATAGATCGCTCTATATAAAAGGATCCTTTTAAGGTGTATAGATCTGTTGAGGTGAAGCTTACATATCCTTCATTATAACGTATTTTGTATTTGATGTTGGTTTATTTGAGAAGGTTGGAGTAGATATAGCATTGCTGATGTGCAGTGGTGATTGGAGACGTGAACTTAGATGTTTATGTATGGTATTTAAGTTAATACGTGGGATATGTTGAGGAGTGGTGTATTGAATGCTTAATTGGGATACACCGGTGTAGATAATGAATCTACAAAACTCGTCTTTATACAAAATGATTCGCACTCACAGAGATACAAACGTATTAGGTTTTATTCCATTATTGGGGGACAATGTTTTTCGGCTAATGCCTTCGTCAATGTGTTTAGCCATTTGCATCCACATTTAAAATCATTGAGTCAACATCATCTTAACGCACCACAACAACAGAAGAAAGAACAAGAGTGCAGTGCAAACGACTTGTGGAATTCGTTCATCTAAAACAGTCAAGACTAAATATGTGTATTCAATACCAGTGTACGTGTGATAAAAAATATCAAAAAAGACTAAGATGTCATTTGTAAAGCGATAACTAGGGCAACGGTTCTGAAATGTTTCAGATCAAGTACCATCTTTAATAAAATTTGTTGTTCCAAGTACCACCTAATGACCGCCATAGACAAATCACATGAATAAACATAAAATTTACAGTAAAGCTATGAATCTTTATCTTAACACCACGTCTTCCAATTCTAATGTAGCCTATTATTAATACGAACACTTTATTATTTACTAGCTGTTTTCAAACTAAAGAATGTTTTTCCCATGTTTTTCAAGTTAGTCAGCAGTAGTAGTGGAAACAAAACACTTAGTGCACAGTAAACAGGGCTCTGTAAATGACTTTTATGGGGGATTTATTATCTTTGTGGGGACTTGCAGAAAGACTAAAAAACCTATATTTAAAGACAGACCATGTAGAAAGAATATTTAACACAGTATATACGTATACTTAGATGTCAGGAGAACAGCTGTATAACAAACAAAGACACACACTTGTGGCGCGTCAAAACGAAATCACAGCAAACGCTTCATTGATTTAACCTCGAGTAGATACAGACGTGTGTTGAATTAGCGTTTTACAGCAATAACAACAGCTTTAAACAGCGGTTCAAGTTCAAAAACACATAAGAAGCTTAATCTGCACACAGCTCATCGGAAGAGAGAGAGAGACTCACAAGCGTCTGTCTGCTCCCGCTCTGTGTTTGAGCTGTCCGTCACGAGTTACATCGACCAATAAAAACAAACGATAATAAATACATCTTTATTAAAATTGCACATAGGCTATATGAGATGTATCCGTAGCTACCGATCATGTAATAAACATTTGACATTGTATTTAAAACACAAAATTAATTTACAGTTTTTAATTTCCTGTCGTGTCAGGTACCACCAGGGTCTTCCAGTAGGTAGGCTACTAGGTACCACTAGTGGTACGCGTACCACAGATTCAGAACCACTGGTCTAGGCACTTTATATATGTAAAAATGGGTGTAGCATAAATAAATTATACATGAAGTCCATTTTGCTGCATTTAATTAGGTTTATGCTACTTCCATATTTTTGAACTACTACGTGAATGCCCTGGATGGCAAGAGTTTCCGAGATTCACATGAAAGCAGCATTTGGCTGCTTCTGTCCTTGTATGTAATCCCACACCAACACCAATGACAACAGATATACAATCAGCAAGCACTTCATTATATACACCTCGATTGCTTGTTAATGCATATTCAGTGCATTCAGGCATGCGGCCATGAGCAGAAGGATGTGCTGAAATTTAAACTAAGCATTAGATGGAGGATGCATGGCAATTTAAGTGACTTTGGACGTGACATGGTTGTTGGTGCCAGATGGGCTGGTTTGAGTGTTTCAGAAACTGCTGATGTTTTGAAACTTTCATGCAGAAGCATTTCAAGAGTTTATAGTCTATTATCCAAGACGAAACAACACTGAGAAGCGGTTCCTAATTCAGTTATTTAACACTACAAAAACAACCAATAGAACATTTGGAACTCAGTCGAAATAAGGGCAGTTAAACAATTAATTACGATGAATTGCATCATGAATAAACATTTGTGTTTATGCTATATATGTCTGTGGACTATGCATATTAATTTTGTATTTATAAATGTATATATCTAAGAAAAATATAAAAACGAATCTGTTTTAAAAAGTAATCTGAATTACATATAAAAGTAATCTGATTTACATATAAACACACACACGTATATATGTATATCTATCTATATATATACATAGTGTATATATGTGTGTGTTTATAAATAAAGAATAATTCTGCACAGTACACAGACATATATTACAAAACACAAACTTTTATTCTGGATGTGATTTATCGTGATTAATTGTTCAACAGCCCTTATTGTTTAGATTACATCTTGTAAAATGGTTTTAAGGAAAGTGGATGAAATTCTAACGTAAGCGAATCAAACAATACTAAAGACAAGACACATGATTGATCAGCTTTTTATATATATATATATACATACATACATATACATACTGTACATACATACATATATAGTATATATATTTTTTAGGCCCGTTACATAGTAATAACTTCAGAGATGATATTGCTTTCCTTGGGAAGATTCGCCTTTTCTTCTTTCTTCTTTATAACCCGTAAATGTGGCGACAAATACCTGATGTTCCACACAGACTCCACGGTAACATGATCATTTGCATCAAAAATAATACTCACATCAAACATAATACACAAAAAAGTCACGTTTCAACGACGATGAATGATGCACTTATTGTTTTGAAATATTTTTTTATTCTTTTATTTACTATTTTTGCCCTAATTTTTTATTTTGCATTTGTGATTTTATAAGCTTAACAAAGATTTCTTCCCCCTCAGCTAATTCTAGTACCCCGACAAAACCTGTACCCCCTAGGGTACATATAGCCCTGATTAGAAATGCATTTCACCAACCTAAGATTGCCACATTACTGTCTAGCAATCCTGCAGCTATTCCTCCTGCTTCTGCTATCTTTGGTTAGTGGAGAAGCTTAGCCCGTGTTTCCTTATTAGGCCACAAAGTACACTGTGTATTTATAGTGTCTCTTGTTCTTTGAAATTATTGTGGCACGTTTCATTTCATTATGCATTAATGTGATTGTTAAATGCTAGACTTTTCTGCCATGGAAACCAGTGAGTTATATTGTTTAGACATGAAATGTGAGTAGATTACATTTTTAATTTACAGTTGGGTTCAAAGTCTTATAAATTGCATGTTGTGGTGTCATAGTTGTTGTCAATAAGATGTGTAACATATTCATTTATACTTTACTTGCAAATAATGATAAGTCCTTAAAAATGCAGAAGTAAGATAAGAAAGAGCTAAAGAATAAAGTAGGAGTGAGAGAAAGTGTTAAGAGAACAGAATGTGACTTCAGTGATGCAGAAGAGTTTGCAGTGAGCTAGTGGTTGACTCACTCCAAGTTTACATACTGGCAATACCAGCTGGCTAAGTGCAAACCTTAAAGGCATAGAGTAAATGATAAAGCGAATGACCGACACCAACTGCCAACTACAGCCTATACAGCACCAGCCAAATTTTCATCTGAAACATCTTAATGGAAGTTTGTTTTCATCTACAGAAGTAGACGATACTCAGCTGGCTCAATCCTCTATTTTTTCTTTGTACTATACATATTTGGATTACTTGACGTTTATTTCTTTTTTGGCTTAAAGTGATGGTTCACCAAAAAATCATAATTGTCATAATTTACTCGCCCTCTTCTCATTTCAAACCTGTATGACTTTCTTTCTTCCGCAAAACACAAAAAAGATATACTGAAGAATTTGGTTTAACTGGACCCATTTACTTGCATTGGTTCTGTGTCCATACAATAGAAGTGAATGGTTGCCGACGCTGTTCGGCTTCTAACTTTCTTCAAAATATCTTATTTTGTGTTCTGCGAAAGAAAGGTTTGAAATGCCAAGAGAGTGAGTAAATGATGACAGAATGTTCATTTTCATCTTCCTTTATTTGGCTTTATCACGAGTTCCACTATTATTGGCTCAGAGAGCACAAAATGAATCTATTATCTCTCCAGCTGTGGTCATTTAGAATTCTCACTCTCAACAATCTCCTTTATTCATCACACAGGATCCTGTTCTATGCTGTTGTCAAGCAATAGGCTGCCATGGCAACACTGATGTTAAAAAATAAGACTATGAAAGTATGGAGTGGGTGGAATTATATTGCTCACATTTAGTTCCACAGCATCTTTTATTGTGATGATCATTTTAATTGACATGATGGCAGCTTAGCAGATTTGTTTTGTTCCATGTTAGACCCAGTACAGGTGCGTGGGAAATTGAGTTTGCCTACGGGGTCCGACACTTGTATAAGTCCGACACCCCCTGATGAGGAGTTTCTGAGGCCCGTGGAGGAGGAGATGAGGTTTGGAGTGAATCGAATTCTACCTAGCAGGACTGACAAGTCTCCTTTTAAAGAACCTCCATCATTTAAGGTGACATGAGTTTTCTATCTACACTAATGGAATGAGATGTTATAGTACTCTATCTATTTAAAAACACAATGAATTATATTGATCTTTATTAGATTGCTCTTACCGACCAAGTTGTGACTGAAGGATGTGATATCATCTTGTGCGTTCAAGTGTCTGGACAGCCTAAACCAGTCGTCCAATGGTAATGTTATTTTATCACTTAAATACATGTGTTAAACACTATACTTGTGTATATTTAAACAGTAAAGGACATGATACGCTGTGGAATTTGGGGTTTTGAAAGATTACTCCCTTACATTTTCAGGTTTAGAGACAGAGTGCCAGTCAAAGCAGATGGCCAACAGATGGTCTGTGAAATGGATGATGGGAAATGTGAGGTGAAAATTAAATCCGCACAGAAGTCAGATGGTGGAGTTTATTCATGCAAGATAAGCAACGAATATGGCAGTGAACAGACTAAATGCAGACTGGAGGTGAAAGGTAAGTAGACACAACGTGAAGGGTTTAGACCATTAGTGAAAAATATAAACTTGTATTTGTCATGAATGGACTGTTTTAAAGATCATGTTTGATCAATTGTTGTCAGTGTAGTTCTAATACTTGGTTGTAGGCTTCCACAGATACACACAGATTATTCTCTAGAACAAATAATATAGGAAGAGACAATAAATGATGTGTGCTGTCCTTTTGTTATAAAACATGAGTTCAAATTCAAAATAAAGACAAAAAATGCTAGTGTGGTCAGTGTCATAAATTTACTAGCATTTGTTTAATGACCTACAACGAAGAAGGTTATACATGGTCAATGTGGTCTCAATGTTTTGCATCCCAACTGAACCATATCTTTGCATTACACAAAGACCAGTGCATGAACGTTCCATAGTGCTCATAAATGGAAATTGTTGTTCTCCATAGACGCCCCTGCTGAACCATGTCTGACAATAACCAGGCCAGTGCAGGATGTCAGGGTCAAGGCAGGAGAGATAGCCTTGTTTGAGTGTTACATGGCTGGGCCACAGGATGTGGATGTTGATTGGCTGTCTAATGGGAAGATGATACAGCCAGCACTATTTGACTGTAAGATGCAGTTTAATGGACACCGATGTCGTCTGCTACTTAAATCTGTGCATGAAGATGACAGTGGAACCTACACCTGCAAACTTAGTTCAGCAAAAGGTACAGTAGGTGCTATAGACCTCTTTGGATGACGTAAACAACGCTGGTGCAGAAACTTTCCGTTTCAGTTCTTTACAAACGTTTGAACAAAATACAACCAATATTGGCCCTAATATGTTTTTTAAAATGTTACATTACTATCTTTGATTTAATTATAGATCTACAAAATGCTACTGATAAACAAATGTTATTATTAACAACTGTTCTTCATTTTCCTTTTTATATGGAATAGAGGAGCTAATGTGCACTGCTAATCTTCTGGTGATCCCATCTAAGGAGCCACTGTTCACGTGGAAACTACAAGTATTGGAGGTCATCGAGGGCCGGTCTGCACGATTTGATTGCAAAGTTAGCGGAACTCCCTCTCCTAAAGTTACCTGGACACATTGTGGTAAAAAAGAACTATAGAACTATTTATATGGAATTAAAGCTACAGAGACATTGGCAAGTTGATTCAATATCCCACTGTTGTGTTTCAGAACAACCTGTGGTGGAGACTGATAATATTCGTATTATCAAAGAGAAAGGACGACATTCACTGGTCATCACTCATGTTACCCAGGAGAACGAGGGGTTTTACACAGCTATTGCTCGAAATATTCATGGAAAAGCAGAGAGCTCGGCTGAACTCTTAGTACAGGAATCACGGCCGGCCATATCTACACATATGTAAGGATACAAACTTTGTTACAAACATCTATGTGTAACGGAAGCCAGCTAGTGAAGAGCTGTGCAGTGTGTATACCTCACTCCACGACCTCAAGAGGCGCTCTAGCGACAGACGCTAGAGACTCAAGTCTTAAGCCTCCTTGTTAGAGCGCCCGAGTCCCAAGCCGGACCGACTCGGTTCAAAGCCTGCTTAGAGTAGTGCGAGTAGATCCGGTTAGATATGCACCTCCTTTTCATTCCTCCCTGTCTTAAAAGTTTGTTTTTGCTTGCCATAGGTCTAGATTAGAAAAGATGCCATCAATCCCTGAGGAGTCTGAAGCGTTTGAGGGTGAGGTGGAACGCAGGGTGATGCCAGACTTTATAAAGCCACTTGGTGACCAGGAGGTCATTGAAGGGAAAGAGGCGGTATTTAAGTGCAGAGTTACAGGCCTACCATACCCCACCATCACCTGGTACCATAACAGCAAGAAGATAGAGAGCACTGAAGACAGGAAAATGACACAGTGTAAGTCTTCAAAAAACATTTAAAATACATTTTACTCAAACAATAACACACACAAAAAAACCTTTCTCATGCTTAACCTACCATGTACCTCCTCTAGACAGGGATGTCCACAGTCTGGTTATTCGCTCTGTGTGTCATGGCCACAGTGGTGTGTATAAATGTGTCATATCCAATAAAGTGGGAAAAGCTGCCTGCTATGCTCATTTATACGTAGCAGGTAAGTTTGAGCTTCCTGTGCTTATATAACAACAACCGAATTGTCCGACTCACATTGTTGTCTTTTGACAGACATCCTCCCTGAACCACCAGATGGTCCTCCGGTAATTGAATCTGTAACTGGGAGAACAGTCTCACTGAGCTGGAAAAGACCAAAAAACCTAGACTCATCTATCGGTAGATTTGCTTTTCCTTTACCAGGCTTGCCATTGTAGACCCTTAAAATGTCATCATGGTTTTAATTGCGAAGTGTTTGCTGATTAAATACTATTTTTACATCCTCCACTGATTTTAGATTCTGATTCCCTCATGTACGCTGTTCAACAACAAACTCTGGGTTCCATTCAATGGATGACCGTTGCTTCGAGTCTAAGAGACACCTCTTACACGGTCACTTCACTTAAAAAAGGAGTGCGTTATTCTTTCAGGATTCTCAGTACCACTGGAAAGGCATTCAGCAAACCCTCACAGCCTACTGATCTGGTTCAGCTTATTGACAAAGGTATAAAGACTTCTGCTTGAATGAATGAAGCAAACTTTCTAAATTAAGTTATTTATTAAATATTTTTTCCATTTTACAGGACACTATTTATGCAAAGCTCCAATCATCTTGGACAAGCCCGACACTGCCTATGTAGTTGAGAACCAGCCTGTCACCATCGGAGTTACCCTCAACCATGTCCAGGCAACGCCCACATGGAAAAGGTTAGTGCCGAATGAAAAATAAACATTCAAACTACACTATACAATGTCTTTTGTGAATATTGAGAAAGTGTTTATCAGGAGGGGAGTGGCACTGATCAACAGACCCGGTGTATTAGAGATGACCATGCCTGATGATGACCAGCATGCCCTTCATATTGCCAAAGTAAAGAGCACAGATGTAGGCCAACTCATATTCATGGCAAATAATCAGTATGGCAGTGATCTTTGTACTCTACAGCTGGTAATGGCAGGTGAATGTTCTTTTCCTTTCATTTATCACACAGTGCAGTTGAAAAGCAGTAGTGTGGCCAAAACACTTTAATCTGAAAGAATTTTCAGTTAGCTTCATCTGTTGTATTGAGGTTTTGACATCCGTTTTAGTGCCCCCTGTGTTTGAGATAATCATGGAGGACTTGGATGTGTGTTTGGGGGAAACAGCTCGTTTCGTTGTAATTGTAGATGGGAAACCTGAGCCTGAAATCCTTTGGTATAAGGTTCGTAATGTCTATGGATTATTTTGACAGTTGTCATAAGAAATCTCACAAAAAAGTTTGATGCCATCTTTGATGAAATTGTTTACATTGCAGGACAGTATTCTTCTTGCAGAGAGTAGCCATTACGCCTTTGTGTATGATGACAGAGAGAGCTGCCTGGTGATTCACAATGCTCAGCTTGAGGATTTAGGGGTTTACACTTGCACTGCTAAGAACTTGGCTGGGTCAGTGTCATGTAAGGCTGAACTCACTGTCCACACCGGTGAGTTAAACACATAAATTGAGGATGACTCAGGCAGCGTATTATGTGGAACAATTTTTTTTCGTCAGTTGAGCATCAGTTGAGTAAATTATTCAGTGCATGTAACACTTAAAAAACAGAATGATACAGTAATACATAAAAATGTAATGCAGTAAATCATTGAAATATTATTGTCCTAGTGCTGTTTTAATAAACACTGACAGTCTTGGAATTCTTTTCTAGCTACTGCATGTCAAATTTAAGGATTGAAAATAAGCCTTTGGTTTAATCACAATAACTCACTGTTCAAGCTACTATTTGTTTTTTATAAAAATGTATTTATTATTTATTAAACCCACTTTCATTCCAATTCCAAATTTCCACTTGCTAATTTTTCTCTTCTGTCGCTGTGTACATGTTAATATATATTCTAATGAATTTAAAATAATGAATAATAAAATAATATTTATGGAAACTGGAAGTTAAGCCTGTGCCGTATTGTTAATAGTCACTATTTTGGGACATGCCTAAAACATTCTTCAAACGTGTATACAATAATGAAATTAGTTTTGTACATTATCACTTAAATAATCAATGTATTAATGTGCTAAACTTTGCTTAAAGAGAAAGTCTGCCCAAAAATAAACATTCTGTCATCATTTACTTACCTTCAAGTTGTTTGAATCTGTATACATTTCTTTGTTCTGATGAACACAGAAGGATATTTGGAAGACTACTTATAACCAAACAGTTATTGGACCCACTGACTACCATAGTAGGAAAAATGCTTTATCATTTTTTTCCTCTGTTGAACACAAAAGAAGATACTTTGAAGAATGTAGGTCAGTAAACAGTTCCGGGGCACTTTTGACTCCCATTGTCATTTTTGGCTTTGGTAGTCAATGGGGTCCAAGAACTTTGGTAACAAGCATTGGTCCAAATATCTTTCTCTGTGTTTAACCACCAAACAAAGAAATGTATGCAAGTTTGGAACAACTAGAGAGCGAGTAATTCATGACAGAATTTTCATTTTTTGGGTGAACTATCCCTTTAATATATAATGTATCATTTCACAGGCGAAAATGTAGAAGAAGATGAAGAGCCAATAGAAGATAAAGGCACAATTCTACGGAGGATGCGCAGGCTGACTGATTACTATGGCATACACAAAGAGATTGGCAGGTCAAACATCATGCCAGAAGGACATTCATATTTATTGTATTATTTGGTACAGTATACAGAATAATTTTAAAGGCCTGTATTGTGTTGTTATTCTCAGGGGGGCTTTTTCATATGTCAAGAAGGTGACACAGAAAAAAGACAAAGTGGATTATGCAGCGAAGTTCATCTCTGCACGAATAAAAGGAAAGAGTTCTGCCCTAAGAGAGATGGCCCTTCTGTCAGAGTTAGACCATGAGAAGATTGTCTACTTCCACGATGCATTCGAAAAGAAGCATGTATTAGTCATCATTGCTGAACTGTATCCTTTTCCACGGATGTCATTTCATCATCTTAACTTATATTTTATTAGGCTGTTTTTTGAATCATTTCCCTTAAATTATTATATAGATGTCATGAACAACTTTTGGAAAGAATAACTAAAAGAGTAACTATTATGGAATCTGAGGTTAGTATATCCAGTAGATTTATTAACTTTAACTGACAACTTATATTGATTAAACTATATAATTACATTGTTTGTGTTCTATGTAGATTCGGTCTATCATACAGCAGCTCCTTAAGGGTATCAGCTATCTTCACCATAATAACATAATTCACCTGGATATAAAGGTCAGGTTTAAAACTATGTACTATGTAGTGAATGCTTTACACATTACGTCAGAATACTGTTTTTCCTTTCAGAGGTCAATAATTATACATGTTCGTATTACAGCCGGAAAACATCCTCATGGCCGACCGAAGAAGTGACGACATTCGTATTTGTGATTTTGGCAATGCTGTGAAAATCACACCCAATGAAGAACTGTACTGCAAATACGGCACACCGGAATTTATTGCACCTGAGATTGTAAACCAATCACCCATCTCGAAATCTACAGACATCTGGTAAATAAAACACAACATTACCTCACCTACAGTACATATTTAATAAACTTTTATTCTAAATGGTTCTTTTCTCCACAGGCCAGTAGGGGTAATAACTTATTTATGGTATGTATATCTACTCGTGATTGATATCATTTGCGTTCATGTAAATGTATCTTAAATTCATTTATGTATTATATATCTTAATCTTAATATCTGAACACCACACCTCGGTTAAACCGTACCATGTCTTTATCATTTCAAGCTTAACTGGAGTTTCTCCATTTGCTGGGGAGAATGACCGTGACACTCTGCTGAACATCAGGAACTATAATATTGCATTTGAGGAGAGCATGTTCAAAGACCTTTGCAGAGAAGCAAAAGGATTTATTATAAAACTCCTTGTAGCAGGCAGACTGTAAGTGCTTACTGGACATTTTTTATGTAAATATGTATGTCTATTGTAAATTATATAATGGGGTTTTAAATTCTATGCTCGGCTTTGTGTAGGAGACCTGACCCCACAGGATGTCTTCGTCACTCCTGGTTCAAAGTAAGATGTTTTATGTAGATAGTGACTTAAACATTTATTTTGTATTTAGTTTGTTGAGAGCATCATTGTGTTTTGCTTCCTAGGCCCTGCCAACGGGAAAGAACATCAATACAGCATTACATAAACAAGTGCTGGCCAGACGGAAATGGCAGGTAAGTCATATTTCATAAAAAAAATCATATTTTTTTAATAAGAAATTCCACTTTCCGTTTCTTAACTGTGTTGGCTTTGTCTGTCTCAGTGTTCACTTATCAGATATAAGTCCAAAATGGTGATGAGGTCCATTCCAGAACTACTGGATGACTCCTCAAGCCACGTGTCCCTTGCTGTCCCTAGAAACCTTAAAGAGGGCTCGTCACCTCCATCATCGTCTTCTGATGAGGACATTGATGAGCTTCCTTTCATCCCAATGCCGCTGACAATGATGTTCTCTGGTTCCCGGATGTCTCTGACTGAGATCCATGAGGATGATGATTATGTTAGTGGAGGATCCCAGTTCTATCATCAGTTGGAGAACATAGAGGGTCAGTCATTCGATGGACTTAAGGATGAACGCCAACTGCAGATTGCAGAGAGTGCTGACAACTCGATGGAATTCCAGCAAAAGGGTTCCAGTGTAGAAGATCAACAGTTATCAGGCAAGTCCAGAAGAGCGATGATGCGAAGAGGAAGTTCTGCCGACAGCGCGCTTCTTCTGCACATCGCACCGGAATATGATGATTTAAAGGAAACCGTTGAGGACAACCAAAAGAACATGAAAAAGGCTGTTTCCATGGAGCTTCCTAACAGAAGCAACAGTCCAAAGACAAGCAAGCTAAGCAAGGAAGATTATGCTTTGAAACTAGAGCTTATGAGGCAGAGGCTACTAAGGGGAGGTTCTGTCGACAAGAACATGAGTGGTCTTCGTGGCCCCCTGCTGGAGACATTGTGTGTTAATGATGGGGCCAACTCAAATCAAAACTTGAGAAGTGCCAGGTCGAGTGCTTCAGGACTTTCTCGAGCATCCTCCACTGACAGCTCTGAGGAACTTTGTTCGAAGATGACTGCATTCAAGAAGAGTGCTTCTTTTAGTCACGAAGACTCAGAGAAGATTTCATTGCACCGGAGATCTGGAGCTCCGTTGGAGATTCCTTTCATTCCTGCTGATGATCGCAATAAACAGAATGACGTGTCTGCAGTCACAGATCAAATAGTGGCTGACATGCTGCCTGACGTTAAACCTGCAACATCTGAAGTAGATGACAAACCTATGATTGAGGAAAAGGCTATTATAGATATCCAAAGTATCACCACTTTTCACGATGTACCTAGATCAGATGAAACGGAGAAAATAAAGGAACATACATTCTCTCAAGACAACCTATCAGGGGAGAATAATGAAATATTTGAATCACCACTTGATATACTACCACATGACAAAGAATCAATCTTTTCTAATACAATGCTGGTGAATAATAGCAAGGATGTCACAGCGCCACCCACCCAACTTACCACAGAACATCCAGCTGTTTTTGCAAAAGTGGCATCTACCTCCTCTATATCCCAACCAACTCTTAGAACCGATATCAAAAATATCGATTCGGAGGAAGTATTCGAGGCAAGGTTTAAAAAGAGAGATTCATCTTTGACACGTGGCCTAAAACGACTGACAAGGACCAAGTCTGAGGAAAAGTCACCAGTTTTCCCTCGAAAGCCAGCTGAAGACGTTTATCGACGTGGTCCTGTAGGTGCGCCATTGGAATTGGTGCCTAGAGGACTACAGCATAAGTCCAAGTCTGTCCAAGACCTCAGAGAGGTGGAAAGAGAGTCCGGGTTCGGAATTATCGGAAGGTTTTCTATGCGTTCAAGGAAATCACAAACAAGCGATAAAAAAGAGGAGTCCTCAGATTCTACAGCTTCCAAGCGTCGAGTGACTTGGGCCTTGGGTCGTAGCAAGTCCCTAGACAAAAAAGTTACCACAGAAGACACAAACAAAGAACTTTCAGGAAGTCTTGAAAATGATAGTAGTAAGGTTGCTGCTGAGTCACCAGTCCTTGCAATGAGACGTAAGTTTGAATCTAGGATTTCTGAAATATCTGATAGAGTGCATAAGACAAAAGATAGAAAAGAATCAAAGGAAACGAAACCCAATGCTGAATGTGTCGAAACACATAAAGAGGAGAACCAAGACGTCATAAAAATCAACGATTCACCAGTTCTGGCAATGCAGAGAAAGATAGAGGCAAAGGTACATGGATTTTCATTAAGAAAACGAAGTCAGTCTGAAGACAGGGCTGGAGAGAAGGAGACCAAAAATGAAGGAACGAAAACACCGTTGTTCTCCCGTCATCGTCACACTCAGTCAGATGGACTTATTCACAAGAACGTTGACATTCCGGAGAACCAGCTTGCCTCACAAACTGCTGCTAAAAAGGCTACAAAGTCCAAAGAATCATTGGAATCTTTACAATCCTCTCAGAGTATGTAAACTTGATGTGTTTATGCAATACATTATTTTGTCATCGAGCACAAATAGAATAGTTGTTACTATAGGTAAAAGATGTTGTCTTAGGCCATGTGACTTCTTTTTTAACAAGAAAAAATGCTTGCAGCATTGTGGTTACAAATAGCAGCCGGCAATGTTCAGAGGCAGCATTGGTGCACGAGGGCAGCTCAGAGAGACAGCATCACGGAATTCTATTTGACTTATAAAAAGAGAGCGTCTTTGCAATAACTAATCACATATTTAAAAACTACAATACTAATTTCTCGCTAGAAATGCAATCGAAAGTTATCGAAAAGTGAAATTTTAACACACATTTATTCAAAACTATGCTCCGACGGGCGTTTCGGCCGCCATTTTATTTTTTCAAGCTTGAGCCTTCTCGACCAATCACGTTCTCGCATGTTGTTATAGAAACAACAGGTCAGTCATTGGTTAGCTGTCAAAAAGGTGCTTGACGTAGGGTGTTTTTTCAGAATAGTTGAACTTTTTTCAACCTTGAAAGATGCTCTGAGCTGCAGAAAAAGACGCCGGCGCTGGCGTATCAAAAAGCGCTCAGGACTTTTTTGAAAACAAGGTTTACTCCATAGGATTATAATGTAAAACAGACGCTAGCAGCTTCAAAAAAGAAGTCAAGTGTGAACACGGCCTTAGGCAGCATATTAAACCTTAAAACATTTTTACATGATGAATATAATTCAAAATGTCCGTTTTTTTTACTGACAGCTCCTGAAAGTGAGCGCAGGTCTAGATGGGACAGGTGGGGTTTGTCTCGAAGTAAGCGAGACAGATCCAAATCAAATACTCCTTCAATTGCAAAAGAAGGTGAGACAAAATCTTTAAATTAATTTATGCTTCTTCGATTTAAATTCTTTGATCTGTAACAGTTATCCATATTTCACAGACTTCCCTCCGGTTTTCCATATCAGACTTAAGGACCATATTCTTCTTGAAGGAGATCCTGTCACACTTTGTTGTCTTCCTGCTGGTAGCCCTGAGCCAAATATAGTGTGGATGAAAGGTGTTTTTACGGATTGATGTCATTTTTCTTCAATATGAAAACATGCTACATTACTTACCCGTTCTCCTGTGCCTATAGATAAGAAACCTTTGGAGATTTGTAGCAGGAATAGCTTAATTGCCTGCCCTGATGGAAGACAACTCCTGATGATCATGAAGACTTCTAAGACGGATGCTGGACTCTATGAATGTTTAGCCGCCAATAACCTGGGCTCTACATTTACTTCATGCGCTCTATCTTTAGCCTGTAAATTCCGTCTTTTTACCATCACGTGTAGCATCAATGAACAAATCTTTAGATACGCTCTCAATGTGTCTGCTGTCCCTTTGAAACCTTGTATCTCCATATCTCGTGATTTTGATTTTTTTTGCCATAAATCATTATAATTAGTCACCCTTTATGTTTGTCACTGGGTTTTTCAAATATATTTTAATCATTTCAAATATTTTTTTTACATTTTTATGCATTATCAGACGCTGTTATCCAAAGCGACTTACATTGTATTGCATTATACCTTTGTTTCTGACTATGTGCAATCCCCTGGGATCGAACCCATGACCTTGGCATTGCTAGTGCCATCCTCTAACCAATGAGCCACAGGAATACTCAAATACTCACTTAAAAAGTGCAGTGTTTATTTAATTTCCTAAAAAACATTGAATTTGGACATCCAAGGTTTCGGAAGGACTGCGACGATATGGTCAACTTGCACGCTATGTTCTTACACACTGCTTTTGTTTATATGTAATATGTCAAGGTATGCCGAAACGCCCAGGAACCCCGGAGATTCCACAGATATACAATAATACTGCTCTTGTGCTATGGAAACCGTCAGACACCAAAGCCCCTTGTACATACTCCCTTGAGAGGAAATCTGAGGGTAGGAAGAGTGTTCTTTATGATTTGTACTAAATATAATAAATTATATTGATATTATTCCTCAAAAAAGTATTCACTGACGTTGATTTTCTTCTCTCTGTCAATTATTGCATGCGGCCATTTAAAAATGTACTTTTTGAATTTACAGGTGATGCTAAATGGTTGATTGTAGCAACAGGGCTGACTGATTGTTTTTACAACACCACCGATCTTCCCTCTGGTTCTATCATTCGATTCCGTGTGGCGTGTGTTAATAAAGCTGGTCAAGGCCCATACAGTAACATATCCGAGCCAGTGGGCATTGACATTGAAGGTACAGAGCAATCCCTTTATTTGTACTTAATAGAATTTGTGAGTTTGTTACAAGATTCTGAATGTTTTAATAAGCTGGTTAATTTAGATCTCCAGTATTTCCTGGAATAGTTAAAGGGGAATTTCTGTCCTTCTGCAGTGGCACAACCCTCTCAGCCTCCCACAGGGATGACACCTACCTCCGCTTCCTGCCCTGTTGACACATCCACCGTGACTTCTTCCTCTATCGCTTCTCCTAGCTCTATAGGCCTGACCTTAAAAACAAAACCAGGCTTACCCCCTGCAACATCTGAAGCTAATACTGCTAGCATATTGCCCACCTCTAAAGGAATACAGTCTGATATCACACCCAAAGTCCCTGTTTCTTTCTGCATCCCCCCAAAATCCCTCCCTCCTCTTGTTTTCCCTAAACCAACAAGTCCTATTAATGTGGTCCCCCCTTTAACCCAAACGCAGACTGTGTCTTCAAGGCCACACACAGCTCCACCCTCAGTGGGCACTCCATGTTCCCTTGTCCCTACATTTGTTCCGACCACAACAGCTTGGGTCACCCCCACCCCCGTCTCTCCACCTGTGGATATTAGTCCAGTAAGACAGAGGGCAAACTCACCCACAACCGAAACACCCGAAGGACGAGTGGCCCACTCTACCAAAACCGAGATCAGTTTGAAGCAAGCCGTACCTCAAAAACCATACATCTTTTTGGATGAGAAAGCCAGGTGTGAAAATATTTAATTTAAGTAGTTCTGCCTAGTTTTTAATACGTCATGCAAATCACCATGATCTGTTTTTATTACAGGGGTCGGTTTGGAGTGATAAGAGACTGCCGAGAAAACGCAACAGGGAAGATGTTCATGGCTAAGATAGTTCCTTATGATCAGGAGACCAAGCATACAGTTGTCCGAGAGTATGAGATACTAAAGTCTCTCCACAGTGAGCGAATCATGACCCTACATGAAGCGTACGTCACACCTCGATATCTTGTGCTCATTACAGAGTCCTGCACAGGCAAAGAGATCCTTTACAGCCTCACTGACAGGTATGTGTGAACCTGGTTGTCACGCAGATTCTTGTCAATTGGGGTTAGGGTAATTTGGCCGTGAAAATGTGCTTCGGCTTATTGAGATGAGACTTTTTTTCCTGCAGGTTCCGTTATTCTGAAGATGATATAGTGGGCTTCATTGTCCAGATTCTTCAGGGTTTGGAATACCTCCATAACCACCGGATTCTTCATTTAGACATTAAACCAGACAACATCATGGTCACCAACCTCAACGTGATTAAGATCATAGACTTCGGCAGCGCCCAAAGCTTTAACCCTCTTTCTCTCCAAAATTACAGCAGAGATCTTGGGACTCTGGAGTATATGGGTGTGTACGGTCAGATTTACATGTCCTGTCCCAAGTTGTTTTTCGTATTAAGAATTCAAAATCAAACCTTTTAATGTCTCTTTTCACGCTTTTCTCAAGCTCCAGAAATGCTGAGAGGAGATCTAGTAGGACCCCCAGCAGAAATCTGGAGCTTGGGAATTCTTTCCTACATCATGTAAGTCAAGTTTGTAAAGGTGCAATTATCTAAACTTGAAAGTAATTTCCTTGCTTTTATGTTTTTTTATTTTAGTGTTTATGTTATAGACTCATACTGTATATGGTAACAGCAACATCATATTATTACATTAAAGCAACATTCCAGCTAGATCGATCATGTCTGAAATCTTGAAATCTTTCTATCTGGGTCCGCTTGCATGGAATTCGCCACGTTGTTTCTATAAGCCCAAAACAGACAAACTACTCTACAGAGCGCATTTCAATACCTTTATCTCCTTCGGCACTGAAGAGAAAATGTGACAACATTTTTGTCTTGTGAGAGGCGCCAGTGCTTCAAAACGGAGGGGTGGAGTGAGCCATTGCTTGCCATTCGCAATCTCACCACTAGATGCCGCTATAATCTCCACAATTCTCCTAGACATTTTTTTATATCTTTAATTATGTTATGCGCACAGAAACACATCAATACTGCCTTATCTCGCAAGATAAATGCATCTCAGGATATGACACAGAGAACATGTGAACATGTGAGCATTACTATATCCAGTACCATCTGCGAAGGTAGATGTACTCAAATGAGGCAAACAAGAAGCAAAAACATTTTAATTTAAAAGAGTTCATGAGTAACACATGTTTGTACTCTAGCAATAGAATGTTTTATACTATTACATTTTTTATATTGGAAGTTTAATTTGAAGTCAATCATTTTAAAGGCTGAGTGGAAGACTTCCTTTCCATGAGAAAGACCAGAGACAGACTGAAGCCAAAATCCATGCAGCAAAATTTGACTCAACGAAGCTCTACCCAAATGTGTCCCAAAGTGCCTCTACGTTCCTGAAGAAGACACTAAATGGATATCCATGGTAAAGGCTTTGTTTTCTTTTTCATTTAGCTTAAGTTGTATAAAAACGTACGTAGTATGGAGAATAGATGAATACTGCACAACATTATTTTGTTGTTATGTCAATATGATTTTTAATATCAACATCAATATGCTCTTTTCCAAAGGTCCCGACCAACCATTAAGGACTGCTTAAATCACGCATGGCTTCAGGACACATATCTGGTGAAGCTGCGTCGTCAGACCTTGACCTTCACTACCACACGCCTCAAGGAATTCCTGGGCGATCACCAGCGCAGACGTGCAGAGGCAGCTACACAACACAAGGTTCTCCTGAGAGCCTACCAAAGTGGGCCTCCATCTCCAGCCTCGCCTACCATGCCAAGCTCACCAAGCACACCTGTCAGTCCGTAAAACATGGACTTGACCAGCATCCCGCATGAGGCCTGAAATACAGTGTTAGTTAAGAACAAAGATGCTGGCTGGGAACTGAATGTTGGGTATGGTCTTGGACCATATCACAAAACACTATTTTAGTGTCGTTGATATGTTTATGTACCTGTTGTTTCAAGGTGATGACATATTGCATGAAGAGCAATACTGTTTTATTTCAAGGAATGTATCAGATTGTGTATCTTGTTGTTTATACGATATGTAGGTTGCTACTGCATTTGTTTGCATTTGTATAAATGATATATTTTAACAAACTTGAATACATAAGAACTATGAAGACATTTTAAGAACCAATAAGGACTGTCTAAGATGCTGAATAGTTTTTCCTAATTTATTAAACACAGTTTTTTCTAGAGAATTCTTACAATGCACTTGCATCATGTCTGCAGTATAAAATGCCTGATTGGTGAATGTATCAAATATTTAGTGTAAGAAACGTGATACGGTGTTAAGTTTCATTCAGGTTTAGGTAATGCTCTTGCATACTAGGATTCCAAGAGGTTTCATAGTTTGTTGTCCCCTCTTTGTAAGTTATTTTACTGCTGCTGTGTTAATCTCATTTTGTTCTTTTGTAATGAGTGGGTATGGGTAATGTGATAAAAATACATTTATAAATATATACTTGGAAGTATTCTTTTAGCAGTTTAAAATAAAACAGTGAAGATAAAAGACTTTGACCAATTTCATTTCATAATTTATTTCTTTTCATTGTTAACATTTTTTTAACATGACATAATTATCACCAGATAATTCGAAGATCATATGAACACAGTTCCATAATCACGATGAAATTCCAAAATTACCTCATAATTATATTATTATATTATATTATAATTATATTAATTGCCGTTTTGTCAGTAAAATATTAAAGATCATAAATAATAAAAAACAAATTGTTTTATCCACATACCTTTATTTCATTCATACTACAAAAGACATATAAGGGGTACTCTTACATTTTAACCATTGTGGGTTTTCCTAACATTTTCCATGTCCACCTTCTATTTACAGGTCTCATCCCCCATTTACTTCCATAGGAGGGAAAATAAATACTATGGGAGTCAATAGGGGATGAGATCTGTTTGGTAACTGACATTCTTCCAAATATCTTCTATAGCAGAACGAAGAAATGTATACAGGTTTGGAACAATCTGAGGGTGAATATGACAGAATTTTCATTTTTGGTGGAATTATCCGTTTAACATAACCTTTTCGATACCATTGTTGAATCTTTGTTAAGAACATGTGATTAACACATCAAAGACTGTTTGTTACTCAGAATTTCAGGATGTGAACACACATCCAGTTTTTTATAATTTTCTCCTTTTTTGTACAGTCCTCATAATTGATCTTTGCATATTTCAGCTAAGCACTGTGAGTTCCGCACTGCTTTTGGCTTTCCCTGTGTTAAACTGGACTATCCCGCTCATGTCACAGCTGGTTTTTCTGAACGTCAGCTTGTGGACAGTTCCTCGGTTTTCTATTCGCACATCAGGTCCTGACTGCAGGGTCTCCCCGTTCAAAGTCCAGATGGGGGGCTTGACGAGAGTCACAGACACTTCACACTGAAAGCAAGCTGGTTCAGGAGCCCGTACCTCCACACTTTCTAGGTTCTTTTTCACTTGGATAGACTGGGCTGTGAAGTCAAACAGCTGAAGAGTTTAATGGAATTCATCTTGTCAACCGCAAACAAACTGAAATATTGATCTGATTCTCACCTTCCACCAGTAGCTTGGCAGTTGATGTGTGCTCTCCAACCACAATGCTATAAGTTCCTTCATCCTCCAGCGCCACCTGGTGGATGACCAGTTTATGGTAACAGTCCTCTTCTATTATTTCCATGTGTTCTGTGGATTCCAGCTCTTCGCCCTCTTTATACCATGTGACGTCACACCTTGGGGATGACACAGTGCATTCGAGAATGACTCTGTGTTTCTCTAGTGCTGTGCGATCCCTAAGGGGACGGACGATGCTTGCAGGGAGCTCTGTTAAAAGATATTGGCAGAATGTTGAGTTGAGTTAGTGAAGTAAGCTTTTACATCATTATAAATGTAGAATGTATTTATCTTTGAGACAGCACCTTCAACCTCAAGATGAGCAATCGACTCAATTTGCTTGGAAATGAACTTGATCTCCCCAGAATCTTCTGCCTTCACATTGCATATTAGTAGGAAGTGCTTTGTGCCTATTGAAATGGAGACATGTAACTCGTTAAATTTACAAATGACTCAATAACAAATAGTATCTTATTTATAAATGCAGAGAAATAAATAGGCCAAATGTGTTATTGTTATACACTAGGGTTCAAAATCCTGAAAAACTGAAATAATGAATACAATTAATGAAGAAAAATTAATGGAAATGTACTTTTTGTAATGCAATGACATTATTTTTGTTGATTCTATAATAAACGTGACCTTAAAAATTCAATGATCTTAAAATCAACATTTTATCTTTACATGAACGTAGGAACAGAATGGATCAGAATAATTTCACAACACAGCAAAAATAAAAATGTTCTGTGGTTGTTTTTATTGCTATTAAGTGTGTGTTAGTCTGGGGGCTTTTAGCCCCCCCAACTGTCTAGTTTTAGGTCCTTACCCTCTCTACGAGTTTTAATGGCGCTGGTTGGACGTATCCTGCTGCCATTCTTGTACCACTCCCCAGGCATTTCTTCCATAGACACCTCACACATAAAAACAGCATTCTGGTCCTCCTTAATGCAAAGATCCTTCAAGCCAGTTATGATCTCTAATTCACGTTCTGGGAATAATGGAGAAAATTTCAGTGCAAATATGAGTATTTTTGGTAGAGACAATATTTACAGGAAATAACCTTGTTTTACTGTCTGCCTTGACCTAGAGGTAACAGGGGGGAGGATGAACAAAATCTATCACAGCCTCAGATCAACAGCCTTTGTAATTCGTTCAAATCTTTTCAAATCAATTCAGGGTACAGCTGCAAACCCTTGCACAGGACATGAACTTCTTAAAGGGATAGTTCCCCCAAAAATAAAACTTCTATCATCATTTACTCAGCTTTTTTGTTATTTCAAACCTGTATGACTTTCTTTTTTCTGCAGAGCACAAAAGAAGATATTTTGAAGAATCGGAAGCTGTTGACTTCTATTGTACGGACACAAAATCAATGGGAACCACCGTTGTTCTTTAAAATACACATTTGAAATGACAAGAGGTTGAGTAAATGTTATCCGAAGTTTCATTTTTGAGTGAACAACCCCTCCAAACGTTGGATATGGTTCCATGAAGTGAAGAATTCGCTAATTTTTTGTTACATTTGTGAGAACTAAACGTTCCATTTTTCCTAGAATTGTGAGAATATATTTTATATATTAAACAGAAAGCGTCTAGTCTAAACTTAAATTCTTCCCATCAGAGTTGAGATGTTGAGTGTTTTAGTCTTACCGTAGACCTCAAGTTTGCAGGAAGAGTTGAGATCACCTATGTCACAGGTATAAACGCCTGAGTCACTGATGCTGGACTCCATGATCTGTAAACAGCGCTTACGTCCCATGGAAAAAATCCTCAAAGCCTTGGTGGATTTAAGCTCCATCCCATTCTGCCAGTCAAACAAAAAAAAAGATTATAGTAATGTATGTACAGTAAATATACTTTTAAGAGTGCACTGTGGATTTGTTATTGTACCTTCTGCCATTTGACATCCACATTTTGCCTAGACAGCTCACACTCCAAAGTGACTGAAGATCCCTCTTCACACCTGACATCAGACAGCCTCTTAATGATCATTACTGGCGGTTCTAAGAAATTAAAGCACAATGCGTGTTAATATCTTGCCCGTAATTCTTGTGATATGCGATCTTAGATCTCTGAAAATGTATTGTTACAGTTATTTTAGTCCTAGCTTAACAACATCCACTAAATGTTTTGAAAGCAAGCTCTTCAAGTTCTGGAGTTTCTTGTGGTTAAAGGTCAACAGAAGACTTTTTCTCATTTTTGTACCCACCTTTCACCACTAGCCTTGAAGTTGTTCTCAGACCTTCTCCCATAAAGACAATGCTACCTGAATCCTCCAGCGTGAGGTTGGAGAGAGTGAGGCCGTGTACTCGTCCGTTGGAACTAACGCGAAAGGTGTTACTAGGTTTGATACGCAGACCGTCTTTTTGCCACACGCCCTCCACATCAGCGTGCGAAAGTTCCACCTCAAACGATGCCGTCTCTCTCTCATATGTCTCAACGTCCATCAGCCCCCTGCGTATGACAATCTTCCTCGCTGTAAATAACAAAATAATGAATTAGGACAAGATAATAAATATTGTTGTTAACAGTCATTTCATAATAGGTCAAGTTCTAAAACGGTCTGATGTTTCGAGAGTGTAGATACCAAGAAATGGCATATCATGATTTTGAGGGCTATTTTTATGATCAACTCATTGATCCACTTACGCTCCACGTTGAGTTTGACCTGCGTACGATCATGAAGGGTCTCACAGCGATAGGTGCCTCGATCGGACAGGTTGAGGTTTGAGATGGTCAAGCTGCGTTTACAGCCGTTCTGAGTCAGTTTATGTCTGGGTCCTGGCTGGATCACCACCCCCTGTCTCATCCACTGCACTTCTCCAAACTCCAGACAAACTTCTGTCTCCAACGTAGCCTCTCCAAACTCTTCAGCCATCACTGCATCCATTCTTTTGGTAAACAACACCTGTGCATCTGTATAAAACGTCAAGCCGGTACCAAAATGAACATACTATAATTTCTTGCATGCAAGGAAAAAACGTAATTCAAATG
This sequence comes from Triplophysa siluroides, assembly GCA_006030095.1. NCBI lineage: Eukaryota > Metazoa > Chordata > Actinopteri > Cypriniformes > Nemacheilidae > Triplophysa > Triplophysa siluroides. The sequence continues at coordinate 5,784,413 of VCII01000203.1, read as the reverse complement.
TATTTTAAAATATTTAAATGTATTTTCATTTAGCAGGGTATTCAAGCTTCTCTTATCCATACAGCCGAGTAGGAGATATTCATCTTACCCTGGACCTTGAGGCTGGCTTTAGATATGACACCCTCAGCCTCTGCTGTGATTCGGGAAGAATCCAGATGCTGGACCTTCCGGATAATCAGAGTGTGACATAAGCCGTTCTGCTCGATATAGAAGCGATCACTGGGATTGATGGCTTCTCCGTCCATGAGCCAGACCAGCTGAACATCATCAGGGGCGACCACACACTTGAAGGTAGCATCCTCACCCTCCATGACCGCAGTATTGCGAAGCTCTGTGAGGAATTCCACCACACGGGGCACTGCAAAAGAAAAACAGATTCTGATACTACTGACATTAGCATCTTTTAACATGTAACTTCCACATGTGTTTTACACTTACATTCCACCCTTAATCTGGCGCTGGTGCAGTCATCTTTGGACTCACAAGCATACTCTCCGGCATCCTCTTTGGAGATACGATGGATGGTAAGACTCCTCTCAAGCCCGTCGGCACGGATAGAGAAGCGACGACTGGGAATGATCTCCACTCCATCCTTAAGCCATTGGACATCCGCTTTTGGCTTGCACAACTCACAGCGTAGTGTGACCATACCATCTTTATGACCCACCGTGTCAACCAGTGGTTTTACAAATTTAATGCGCATCTCTGTTAGGAACAGTCATATGAGAAATATAGAGTTTATAACCTTAAATAAGCTTCATAAACTGTTTTTCTACAACAGTTTCAGTACAAAAGCTGTCACTTGGGCTGTCACTTCACTTGCATCTAATATTGTGACAGTCCTATTCTGTAGTCTACTTTTAGAATTTGTATCATTCATCTATCATTATGTGTAAGGCTTGCACTTCCAAACTCAAATTTTCGCTTCAGCATGCACTACACCTGTAACAATATTACGTTACTCTCATGTTCTTCTTGTGTTCTTCTTATATTCTCATGGTCATGAAGCAAAAGCTCCTGGTACCAACCTTTAACCAGTAGACTGAAGTGCATCTCATCCGTGTTTGCATCACACATGTACTCTCCACTGTCGAGCCTCTTTAATGGGTCGATGGTGAGAGTGCGGGTCAGGCCCTCGCTGCCTATGTAGAAGCGTTCTCCACTGACTGAAGTCCAATCTTTAAGCCACCGAACCGGGGCATTGTGTCTAGAAACCATGGCGGTCAGGGTTAAAGACTCTGCTTCATAACCAGTGACTAAGTTCACCTCTTCTTTGTTTAGGAACTCAACTGGGGGCTCTAAAGGCAAACACAAGAGTACAGTAATGGCATGTCAGGTAGAACATATAAAACAATACTGTATATAAATATGACATGTAATTAAGGTTTCTTAGCTGTAATAGAAACATAAAAGATTGGTCAGATAAATACCTTGAACTTTAACAACAGTAATCATTTTATCGTCAACAGCATCACAAATGTATTTCCCAGAGTCAGAGAGGAGGAGGTTGGATAACGTCAGTTTCCGGAGTGTCCCATTGCTCTCAATATGCATGCGCTCATTAGGGACCAACGGTTTATCATTAAAGAACCACGTAACGGGTGCATTGGCTCGAGAAACTTCACAAGCTAAGATGAGGTCATCTCCTGTCACCATCTCCTGGTAATCGGACTCACCAGAGTTTCCAATAATCCTCACCGCAGGCTCTGGAGGAGACAGGGGTTTGTGGAATGTATAGTTTCTTTAGTGCCCTTTGCTTGCTTTAGAAACAATATTGGAATACAGGAACTCATGCACAGCTCACATCAACTGAATTCCTACCTTGTACAGTAACATGAAATGAAATCTTATCATCATTAGCATCGAGGATGTATTCTCCAGAGTCTTGCTGCTCGGCACAAAGAATGACTAAGGTTCTGAAGGCCCCTTCCTCTTCAAAACAGAAGCGCTCCTTTTCCTCAACAGGACTGCCGTTTTTATACCATTTCACCACACTGTTGGGCTGGGACAGCTCACACTCTAACACAATGTCATCATACAACGCAACTTTGTGCTCTGTCTTGATCTCATCTTTCTTCAGAATTTTTATCGGTGACTCTGTGTGAGAACAGAGAAATTTCAAGATGAAGAAAATCCCACACAACATAACAGACCGATAACTTTAAAATGATTATATATTTAGTGGTTTAAAAGCATACCATTTATTTTGACCAGGAAATCCATTGTGTCATCTATAGCATTGCATGTATATATCCCAGAATCCTTTAGAGCTGGTGAATGGATGGTTAGTCTGCGAACAAGGCCGTTCTCAGTAATTGTAATGTTGCTGCTCTCCTCCACCTTAACTCCGTCCTTCATCCAGCACACCTCTGCATTATTACGGGAAACCTCGAGCTCCAGGACCACAGGGTCACCAGTTAAACTCTCTGTTACACTACCTGACTCCTTGGAGCAAGAAAGCTGAACGGGCGGCTCTGCGATCAACAGAAACAAACAAGAAACTGAACAAAAACTGAACATAAAAAGCGATAGTGAGATGTTTTGCATTGTCTTGCTGAGTGAAACTGAAATGTAATATTGGTTTAAAATATCCTAACATCCTATCAATGTTCTTGTGTATAGCCAAAATGTTGGTGTCAGAGATGTACTGTTTTTAAGAGACTAAATCATTTTAAGAGGGGTCAAATATTCGCTTCAACTAAATCAAAAGTTAGAAAAAATACAATTATATTTATTGTTTTTAATGCACATACTGTATATAAATGTATATAAGATGTATATCTGACAGCTACAGGTCACTGAGCTATCCACTTAGGTATTAACCTACTTCTCAGGACTACAGTACAGTAGATAGGCCTAGAAAAGAATGTTTGGAAATGTATTAAATCCAAGATAACATGAGGTCAAGTAAAACAGTCCATACCACTCCACACAAAACTTACCTTCTACTTTCACCCAAAACGTGACAGAGTTATCTGCTATCTCGCATACATATTCTGCAGAATCATCTATGGTAGCACATGGAATCTCCAGTCTGCGGTAAATCCCATCATCCTCCAGTATCAAGTTATCATTCTCCTCTACCTCCATGCCATCACGATACCAGCAGACTTCTCCATCTGCTTTGGATATCTCACAGCTGAGGACCAGCCTCTCAGAACTCAGTATACACACGTCTACCTCTGGCTCACTAGGGGACACAAAATGCACTGGAGCCTCTGGGTTTGAAAAAGGAAACACCACATTATGGTTTTTGGTAATGTAACACCACAAGTTATACATAATGACAAACATACAAAAAACACATTGCAAATTTTTTTAATTGGAAATGTTTTACAATATTTTATGAAGTAAGATATTTATATTACAGTTGTAATCAAGTTTTGTTTTAAACTACACTGTTAAAATTATTTTTTGTTAAATAATTTAAATAAATGTAAAAGTATTTATAAATCTAACTATGCCAGGGCATTGTAACAGACACGACTTAAATAGATAGTTCAGCCAAAAATGAAATCCAAATATGTATAAATATGTATAAACACGGAGAAAGATATTTGGGAGAATGCTTATAAACAAACAGTTCTTGGACCCCATTGACTACCATGGTAGGAAAAAATACTTTTATAACTATATTTTGAAGAATGTAGTACAGCAAACAGTTCTGGGGCACTTTTGACTACCATCATCATTTTTCCCACTATGGTAGTCAATGGGGTCCATGAGCTGCTTGGTTACAAGCATTCGTCCAAACATCTTTCTCTTTGTTCAACCAAACAATGAAATGTATACAGGTTTGGAACAACTCGAGTATTTCAATTCATGTTCAATGTCATGATTATTTTTATTTAGTACCTACCTGTGACAATGAGCTGGAAGAAAACTGAGTCGTCCCCTGTGTCGCATACATACTCCCCAGAATCCCGTCTGAAAGCATGGAGAATAGTCACCATCCTGTATGGCCCCTCGGCACTGAGACGGATGTCTTCGCTCTCCTGGAGCTTCAGGCCATCTTTAAACCACTGAACGTCTCCGTTAGAACGAGAGAGCTCGCATTTCAGGACGATTTCCTCCGAGACATATCGTTCGATGTGTACGTCATCCTTCGGGTCCACAATTGTAACTGGGGGTTCTGGATTTAAATAAGTTTGGATCACCAGATTACTATCAATGTATCATGAATAAAAACTGTAACGCAGACTTTTTCAACTAATCTCTCTGTCAACAACATGATTCTAATTCAAAATTAGTATCTTAAGTTTCAAAACAATATAGTTCTAATAGCTTTAAGTTCGAAATTAGCTTTAGACATTGTCATATTCTGTAAATGATCACATTGCAGCGTTACCTTTAATGTTGACAGAAAACGACATGGCGTTGTCGCCTGCTTGGTATGTATATGTCCCAGCGTCGCCAAGCTTTGCTGAACGGATTATAAGTCTTCTCATGGTGCCTTCAGCTTGGATGGTAATATTGTCTGACTGAAGAACCTCAAGTCCATCTTTAAACCAGCAGGCGGGTGCATCTGGTCGTGAGAGTTCACAGGTCAAAACCACAGGGTCCAGTTCCAAAGTGTTTTTCTGCCTTTCTTCTTGTGGAACCTCTTTAAATGACACAGGTGGACCTGATGGAAAAAGAATTTCAGGTAAAGCATAAAACATAATACTCATCTAATTAGGGTTTTCTCTGGCAGTGTTACATCAAGAGAACAGAATTCAACCGATACATGGGCATGCATGCCTAAGGGAGGTTGACATGCTTCTGATTCCATTTATAAAGAGGTTAAACTCTCAGATGTCACGTTCAGGTTACAGTAAGATGTCATGCCTTGGTTATAAATGCACTCCAAAGGTCTGAGGATGTAACATGTTAAGAAAGTAGAACAGAAGGAGAAACAACAAACAATGTGTGCTGAAAAAGAAGTTAATCTGGTTTGTGGTAACAAACAGATGCTCTACATCATGATGGTGAATGTTGATACAAGTCTTGCTTCTTAGAAAAGGAAAAAGTAGTGAATTAGAAGGGGAGAAAGGAGGAAAACAAAAACAACGTGAGGTTGACAGATACAAATTTGAATGGTTGGTTTCCTGTCACCTGTAACGTCCACCTGAAACACAGCTACATCCTCAGCCGACTGGCAACTATATGTGCCGGAATCATAATAATCTGCAGACTGGATGATCAGCGTCCTGATGTTTCCATTCGTCTGGATTTCTCTTCCATCCTGTGGAGAGAGAGGCTCCCCATTTCTGAACCAGCACACCTCAGCGTCTGGGTTTGACACCTCACAATGGAGAACTATGGGATCTCCAGCCTCTATAGACCTGTTCCTCTCTGCTTCTGACAGACGCTCAAATGTGAAGCGGGTCGCTAAGGGTGTTTAGAAAATTGATGTGTTAGTTTTACCAAGAAAGCCTTGTTAGTCTTTCACATAAAGTTTTATAGAATTATTATGATGAATACTGTAAATAATGTACTATGAATTGGGGGGCAAGATGGATCCAGGGGGGCTATCGTTTATGTGCCATTTTATGAAATTTATCATACATTTTCTTCAATCAAACATTAGATAAATAAGCCCACCAATCAAAAGAATTCATGTTCCAGCATTGAATAATTCAATACATGTTTTATTCAAATAATTCAAAGTTTAAGATTATAAATCTTTTTTGGGGTGCCACAAAGCAATGCACCCTACACAAATGGGGCCTGTCCACTGGTGTAAATTATTTACACTGAAATACAAACAGTACGCTACAATGGTCCAACATATTATTGATATTATATAAAATGAAACTGTTGTATTAGCAATGCAACTATACTGTAAATGTTGTATGTGTATGTATGTGTTTTTACCTTCAACATTCACATTAAATGTGAGCACGTCATTGTTCGATCTGCAGGTGTACACTCCAGAATCAGAGTATTCTGCTGACTGAATGACAATCCTCCGCATGAAGTCGTCTGATTGGATATTTATCTTCTCGTCTACACTGATCTCCTGTCCATCTTTGAACCAGTTAACAGTGGCCGTGGAGTGGGACACCTCACAATACAGTACAATGGGGTTTCCCACCTCAACGCACTTCTTGGTGTCCATCTCTGACAGAGGTAAAAATTTCACCAAAGTGGCTGCAAAATTCAACATGAAAAATCTTGTATTAGACAGTCTGTGGACTGGTACTATTAGTCCGAATTGACAGAATTGTATCAACATATCACCCATGTAAATATTGACCTTTAATCTGTAGTACTGCTGAATCTCTTACACCAGTAGCAATAAAGGTGATCTCAGCTCCATCATACACGTGAGACACCTGATGAATACGTAAGATGTGCTGGTTATTTGACTGGGCTATGGAGAAGCGTTCGCTGTCCTGCAGCTGCATGCTATTCAGGAACCATGTGCCGATCATGGAAGTTGAGAGCTCAATGGAGAATACAGCATCTTCCCCTTCCGTGACCACAGCATTCTTCAGAGGGACTTTGATCTTTGGACCGGGGACTGCAGACAGTACAATATGTAAAAGATAATCAGAAATAGAAATCAGGAATCGATAGCCCACTAAGACACTTTATCATATGACTTAGTATTAATTATTCACAAAACTGCTGCCAACTTAGCGATTTTGTCAACATATGTCCAAGGTATTTAATGGTATAAAGTGTGTGAAATTTCACTCTTACCCAGATGTATAGCTTTGGGAAACTCCACATGGCCACTTCTGCCATATTTGTTAATGCAGCAGACACGGAATCTATAGTCGCCCTCACATGGCACACTGTCACCTAGGATCTCAGCAGAAGTGTCAGTCTCTGTGGTCAGGCATCGCTGCCACTCCTGAGACCCCACTTCTTGTCGCTCTAGCACACACACTGACTTGCTGGAGTTTTGCAAGTTGGGCGATGGTGACCAGGAGAGGATGACACCATTTGGACAGTCAGTGTTCATCTGGACACTCACAGGACAAATGGGTGGGCAATGTCGAGCAGCTGAGAGAAAGCACATTATGTCAGATTTACGAAGCTTAATATGCATCAAACAATGCATCAAACATCCATTTGTGTGCTCTCTTACTTTTGACTCTTAGCTTGGAACTTGTTTTCGATCTGCCTGCCACAAAGGTGATTATTCCAGAGTCTTGGTACGATGTGTTGACAAAGACCAGGATGTGGGTTTTTCCGAAGGACTTGATGATGGTTTGATGTGTTTCTTTTAACTGCAGTCTATCCTTAAACCAGTAGATCTCCATCTCATCCTCGTCTACCTCAACGCAGAATGCTGCATTCTCTCCCTCCATTACCTCTAGCCTCCGTGGAAGCTTTTTCACTATTGTACCTACCAAAACCAAAATAATACAATAACAATTATTCATGAATTCTACTGTAGATAAAAGAAAACTCTCCATTCTCAAATAAGGGGAAAGAATGACCCACCTTTAACTGCCAATTCTGCAATACTCTTTCCACCGTCAGGCATCTCGCACAGGTAAACCCCATCATCATCCGCCCCAACATCTTGTATGGTGAGCCATCTCCGTGTGCCCTTCTGTTCCATGTTATACTTATTCCCTGGCTGTATTCTTTGATCTTCCAAGTACCATGCAGTGGAAATGGACTCTTCCGGAACCTCACATTCCAAAATGGCAACATCCCTCTCCCTAACCTCCACATCTTGTAATGCTCGCTTGAAGCGGACTGGTGGCCCTATTTATGGAACAGAGATTTCCCATATTTAACATTGGTAACTTAAACGGTTTATCCAGTGATTTCAACATCTATCCCACCGCAAATACAACAAACTTTTGAAATGCAAAGTGACATTCAGTAATAAATTATACTGTATGATGTGTGACATTGAGGCCAAGGTCAGTGGTGAGAGCTTCTTACATGCAGTCACTAGGTAAGAATACTTAATACTGTAGGCTTAAAGGCATCCTATAGAGTGTATGATATGCTTGTTGATAGGGTTGTTGTAATGCTGTCACTCAGGAATGCACTGAGCCCTCTAGCTTTTCAATGGCTTTTGTAACCTTTCATCACACACTGACCGCTGCCCAGTGTTCTCTGAATAAATTGTTTAGTGTCTGACTTTATGGCTAAATATAGTCTCCCATGAAATCAAGAGGCTGTTAGATTGTGTAGTGACTCTTACCTTTTACTGACAGGTGCACAGCACTCAATGTGTTTCCCAGTGCATTTGAAGCAGCACATATGTAAAGTCCTGTATCCTGTTGTTTGCAGTACAGCACTTTTAGTGTGTAATATCCCTCTCTATCTTCAAAAATGAGACATCTCCGACCCGGTGCAATAACCTCCCCATTTTTCTTCCATACAATCTCCGGTTTGGGCTTTCCAGTTACATAACAACGGAACTTGGCATGTTTGCCTTCTGTCACAGTGAATTTCTTAGCCTTTGCCACATTCAGGTGAGGCTCTTTGGAGTGTTTGGCCTTTGAATGAACATCTCTACTTTGATGTGGTGAGCAGTGCCCATTGCTATACCCGTTTGTCACACTTTCCCGTCTTTGCTCTGGAATGGGTTCCACCAAGAGCACCGCACCAGCCATTGCTTCTCCGTACTCATTCATCGCTTTGCACGTGTAGACACCTCCATCCGGGGCTCTTGTTCTTAAAATCTTCAGTTGGAACCAGCCACCATCTTGCTGGCCAACGTGGTAGTGTGCACTCTCGTAGATCTCATTTAAGTGTTTGCCATCTTTCTTCCACACAACCTCAGGCAGGGGGTTACCCCACAGCTTACAGGAGAAAGCAGCATCTTCTCCACGGTCTACTCTTAGGGAAAGTGGTTTGATCAGAAACCGAGGCTTATTTTCTTGGAATGGGTCTTCTTGGGTTACTTTGTCTAACTGTTGTTGCTTTATCATTGTAGTTTCCTGTACTGGCGGGATCACCTTCACTTCATTTTGTAGTTGTTGTTGTTGTGGTGGTGGAGGTTGTGTTTTCTGGAGCTCTAGAGCTTCTTCTTCCACTTTAAGAGTAGCAGCTGCATAGGTTTCTCCAATATTGTTCTTGGCTTTGCAAATATACTGTCCAGCATCTTCTACTGTCACTCTAGAAATGTAAAAGGGAGTACACTTTTCCCTCCTGGGCGATACGATAACGTCCCTCAGGGGGAATAGGATCATTCTTTCTCTCCCAGATCACATCTGGTTGGGGATCTCCACCAATTTGACATTTAAGGATGGCATCGGTTCCACATTTCACCAGAACTGGCCGTGGGTAACCGAGCACACGCGGAGCACCTCCAAAAACATCCATATCATTTACTGCCTGGTGGTCACTTTATTTGTTAGTTATTTTTATCCAGGAATTTGGTCGTTTCTGTGGCACATACAACTGTGGAAATACAAAATATATCAAGATTACTCCTCACTCTGACTTTTGTAACATATCTCTGTCATTTAACAACGTTTTGAGTTAACCAATGCTGTTTTTATCATGTCTTCAGTCAATCCATGTGTTTTCAAACAGTGAATCATACAGAATGTAAAACATCTATATTATGGATGCACATGACTAGACATGATACGATTAACTTAACTAGTTTAACTGGGAATTGTTTAACAGTGTATTAAACAGCATACACACAGTACAAACCATTATTAATTTTCCACTGGAAATTGAAACATTCTTTTGCAATACACAGTGATTCAGTGCATAATGGAAATCCTCTTACAACGTCAGGATACCTGCCCTCCATTCTCTACTTAAACTCAGACAGCTGGTGCTGTTTATCAGCAGGAAGCATTTAAAATAGTCTGCCCAAATAAAGATGTGGTGGTCTAGACTCTAGGACAAGATAAAGCATGTGTAGATGAAACACCTACTTTGACAAACAGTCATGGCATCAGGATTTCTTGCTTTGCTAGATCAAGGACTGAACATCACATCACCGGCACTGACACTAGTATGATTTCAATGTTGGACAGCTGTCATACACTAACACTTGTTAAATCTTATGAGTCATGTTTTCTTTTTAGTAAACATAGATCTACATTATGAGTAGGCCTATTTAACTTGTTTTGTTAGTGAAAAGACTGGATCCAACACAGTAATTGGCAGCTTTTAGATGGTTTAACGCTGTCAAAGTAGGAATACTGGACACATTTCTGATCTGTGTTTAATGTGTTAATACTTTTAGGCAATGAATTAAGTATGATCATCCTAAATGTTACAATATGTACTTTTTGCATAAAGGCTTTTAAAATGGACTGTCTTTCCACACAACAAAACACATAACAGATGTCTCACAACACTTGCAGTCTGGTATATTCTGTTAAGCTCAGCCAGGAGAGGATTGACTTATAGGCCTAAAGGGCGAACATTATATAGTGTAATTAATATTCATGAATAAAGCTTTCAGCTAATAATGGGACAGTTCACCCAAAAAAAAATATATCATTGTTTATTCACCCTCAAGTTGTTTCAAATCTGTATGAATTTGTTTTTGTTTGAATGAACACATTTGGAAGAATGCTTGTAACCAAACAGTTCATTTGAACTTAAATTTGAACATTAGTTCCTTTAAGACTTTTCAAGCTCAGAATAAAGACCCTGTATTAAAAATCATATAAGATATATTTCAAAAGTTTATAATATTTATAGCACCTCCACAAATAATTATGAATGCCATGACTTTAATTTAATCATTATGGTCAGCTAATCTGTAAGCATTATGTACTGTGTTGTACAGTTTACATGTTCATGTAGAATTACAATTATAGAATATTATATTATACATATAGCTGGCTTCTTGACAGACTAATATGCAAATGTGTCCTATGGTGTGATGGCAAAATATTAGAAAAAAACAATGAAGATACATTCTCTACGCAATTTTATATAATAAATTTAAATATGAATAATATAAAACATTGTTATATTAACGGTTTTGTTTCTAAATTTTGCAATGTCACACCAAAGGAAACATGTATGATTTATTTGTCAACTACCCATATATATTTTAAAGTAAACCATAATTCATCAAAAGAGGAACATTTTGTCAAGTTGTTCTAAACATGTATGAATTTCTTTGTTCTGTTGAACAAAAGGAGGTATTTTGATGAATGTGGGAAACCAAACAGTTCTGGGGCACCACTAACATAGTAGACAATAGTGCCCCAGAACGGTTTGGTCACTTTCTTTCAAATAGCCATATAAATGATGACAACATTTACATTTTTGGATGAGCTATCCCTTTAAGTGTTCAACTGAAGGAACAGGGACATTTAAATGTTTAGAATACATTTAAATTTAATTTAAAATACAAAATAGCAAGCAAACATCTCAAATAAAAAGTCAATACATTGCAAAGGTAATCTCACCCGTGTCACTGTGAGGAATTGTAACCCTAAAGTAACATCCTCCTCATCAGACTAAGAGCAGACTTGAGAGTTTGTTATGATAACCAATAGAACTGAGACGTGGCAAAAAATCATAAAAAATATTCCACTGGACAATTTCCTTCCTCTTAGGTAAATCCAGTCAAGTTGACCTCTTTTTCTTTATGCTGATGTGTCTTTTTCCTTTCAGCTTCCTGATGTGTCCATGTGTGTACATACATGTGCTTTTTAAACCTGTTTCTTGGTGTGACTAAGCCCTCCTAAGTTCTGGTGTGCACCACATACAAAGTATTCGTCATTTGGTGGGACGCCCTAGGAGTCGTTGTCAGCCCAGGGCCAATGAACGCTTTCACAGCTGCCACCCACCTTACTAAAAATACCCCAGCCATCATAACAGGGGGGGCAAGATAAAGTCAGAGCCTCCATTCAGGGGGCAGGAAAGGCTAAATTTAGTCCACCAGATCACTTGAGACCTTCTGCTGACACCTACATAAGGCGTCAATGGATGCTGGAGGGGTGATCAACACATGCAAACAATTTACCATTGTGATATAAGCTAAAACCTCAGCACAAGACTGAAGATGATAGTAGCAACATCATTTTTGGCCTCATTTGTTTAATTTTTTTGCGAATTACGTGAAGGACTGGATGTTCTGAACACTACAAAATCAAATTTTAATAACCTAATCTCAATTATGCTGTTAAATTCTAAGCGCTTAGAGAAAAATTCTAGTTGTTTTTTTATGAAAGGGTTGGTAAAACATTTTAGAGTATGGTAAATAAATGAAGCTATAATGATAAACGATTAAAAACAGAATTTCTGATCATTTTATTAATTAATCATGTATGTACATTTTTTCAACATTACAGTTAAGTATTTATCTATCAAAATACTTAAGCACAAAAATGTCTTTAATTTGTTTATACATTTAGAAGAGAAGCCCTTCTGGATCTGTAGAAACGCATAAATATGCATTTATTAACTCATCAATTCATGAACCATAGAAATTTTAGCATTTTTATTGACAATTAGCACTAAAATAACAATAACGAAGCTTTAGTTTCTAAGATTTAAACTATGGTTTGAAAGCAGCGCCTCCAACTGGCAAACAAGCGCTAGTACAAACATTTCCAACTTAAAAACCATTGACCATCTTCAGGGAATAGCTTTAACATTTATAAAGAATAGTTCGGCAAAAAATTAAAATTCTGTCATCATTTACTCACCCAGAGGTTGTTTCAAACCTGTATACATTTATGTTGTTGTGCTGAACACAAATAAATATATTTGGAAGAACGTTACCAAACAGTTCTGGGGCACTATTGACTATAACGTAGAAAGAAAAACTACTGTGGTAGTGAATGGTGCCCCAGAACGGATTGGTTTGCCGTATTCTTCAAAATACCTTCTTTCGTGTTCTACAGGACAAAGAAAATTTAACAGCTTTGGAACACATTCAGAGGGTGAACTATAGGTTAAACAAAAAAAGTTTTATTTTATACGCTCATTACGTTTTCTTTTTAATTTCGAGAAAACGTGCCATTAAAGCAACACATTAAGGTTTTGAATGGTACAGAGTAGAAAATAAGCGATGCTTAATAACACCATATTTCATGCATCATTTACTGTCAGTATTTAGGACCCCGGGGAGAATAAATCCACTTCACTGAGTCGTTCATAACACAGAAAGTTTGGCTGAGATCAAGTGCAGCCTTCCCTCGACAGCCAAGCGATGCGTGCACGATTTACATTCACGCCCGCATTACATTCAACAGCTGGTTTTATCAGGAATGCGATTTGTCCATTTATTGTTTTGTTGTTTTTATAAGTTATAGTGACAACATACACGGACTTAAGATGCGGTGCCTTTGGTCTATATTGGGATTATTACTGTACCTGGTGCTAATTGAGAAGATGTCGGAAGCTCAGCGCTCAGGTATGAAAACCGCATGTCTCTGGATTATTTACATTTTATTGCTATAAGTAATTTGAATGTTGTTTGTTAAATCGCCAACGGTTGGAACGTTTCTAATTTGAACAGTTTAGAAAAATGTAGGTTGTATTACTGTCTGGGGAAATAAATTGTTAATGAATGTTTGATGTAATGAATTAATTGTTTGGCTAAGTACATTCTATTCGCATTAATATTTACGTTGATAGAATGAATCTTGAACAAGTTTGATCAAGGCTTAATGGAATGTAACAGTCTCTAAGGCATTATGAAATTATTACTAACCTCAGCATGCTTAAAATACTAAGGCATGTTGTGGGCTCTGTCCACTTGCCCAGATGGTTTTAGCGCTTGTCAGAATACGATGTTCTTTTCTTGAATTATTATAAGCTGTTGTACATCATTACTTGTCATATAGATAAGACCATTGTGAAACCATTTAAATTCACTATCCTGTCATTTTCTTATTGCTTGTTTATTCTGAATGAAGTAAATCCACCAAAGAGTACTTTAACACCGAAATTCCTTTTTCATTTAACAAAAGGTTAAAGGCCTGTCAATAAATAAGGCTTTCCAAGGAAGTACTGAGGGAAAACTCAAAACCCAGATAGCACAATCCATCTGGCTTACGTCTATTTGACGTCTGCATTTACATCTGCAAGACATCTGCAATACATAGTTTGCTCATCTGCAATACGTCTCGGAGACGTCTGAACGTCTGTAATACGTCTGCTAAAGATCTGGAGATCTGCTGTGTAAAAACATCTGCTAAACATCTTAGAAAGAGCCGTTTTACATGCATTCTAAATCTTCAACATCTTACAGACATCGTCTAGATGTCTATATGACATCTGACAGCAGACATCTCCGTATTGCAGATGAGCAAAATATGTATTGTAGATGTCTTGCAGATGTAAATGCAGACGTCAAATAGACATAAGCCAGATGTATGTGTGCTATCAGGGAACAGTTTTACAAAATGTGTAAACAATTTGGGAAAACCCCAACAATTGGGTTTGATTGTATGTGTGTCCATGCTCAACTGCTCTGTTTGCATGACTTCTGATGAATGCTACATTGTGAATCATAAGGAATTTATTCCATTACTTCACTCGGACAAAATGTCGCTTCTACATGGGGGCATACTTGTTGAATAGTTTGTGATAAGATGATTCAACGTGTAAAACTCTTCAAGTGTTTATTTTAGAAAGATGCTACAGTCAGTTAAAAAACATACAAAAATCATCGAGGCCATTAAACACATGGCAGGCAAGTATTTCTAAAAAGGAGGTAGACTGATACAATCCTTCTTAAGCATTTCTGCTGCAATTTAAAGAGGCCATGCAATGGTGTTTCATGCATTCTGACTTATTTACAATGTTAAACGTGCTGTCTTCTCATGCTTGACATGGTCAACTTGTCAAAAAACGAGTTGGACGTATTACGTAGTATTTCTGTGCTCGATACCTTCCCCCAGCATTCGTATATTTTTTCGAAATTGTTTCGTAACAACTTTTTTTAGTCCCGTATTGGGCAATTCTCCGGTGGATATAGCGCTGGATTTGGAGATCAATTGAAACTGATAGATGGAGCGGTCCCAGCGCTAAAAGATACCGGACATGAACCGCATGCGGTAAGTAAAACTGAGTCATATGTCTGTGTTTTGTTGGCAATCGGCGCGTACATGCATTATGTAAACAAAACAAACTTATAGTGAATCACTAGTTATGCAGGGATATTTGCGATGATGTATTGTGTGCTCGTGATTTAGTTCCTCCCCCCGCACTCCCCCAGGAGGTCGTATTAATGGGTCGGAAATAATCGTACAGCTGTATCTATCTTTTATAAATGTGATCATACTAAATACTCTTCGAAGTTAGGAAGTATGCAATACAACTCTATAGGTTCTCAAGATTAATATGAGATTGGCAGAAACTGCATGTGTTCAGGCAGCTTTAAAGGGATATTTCACTACCAAATCAAAATTCCCCTATGTTTTACTCACCCTCAAGGCATCCTTACTGAATATGGTTTTCTTCTGGAAGAATTATCCAGCGAGTATACGAGCACGAGTACGTACAGCCTTCGCGTAACAGTCCGCCAGCTGTTGCATGGATGTAAATACTGCACAAAGAAGTTTTGTTGCTGTTATACAGTTAACTATGGGTTACAGTGTGATCGAGCCATACATATATGATCCTGAATCTGACCCCGAGTCTGTAACCACAGCAACAACGACTACAGATGGATGTCTCTCTATGGTACCTACCGTTATTACTCGTTAGCTTTGCCATTTTACATTCGCAATATGTATTATTTATACCTTAAAACATTAAGAGAATTTACTGTATCGTGTTGTATATGTATTAATATTAACTATGTGCTGGGTTAATTTGACCCAATGGTTGGGTTCGTCCCTTCCCAAAGGGGGAGAAGCTTACACTACAACTAAGGCTTAAAAATAAAGTTCAACTGACCCAACAACCTCTATTCTCATTGCTGGTCTGTATCCACAGGTTTATTCATTGGTGCTATGATCTGCGTTTAAGAACGGTTCTTTATTACCAGCAGGTGGTGCTCATCTACACAAGAACTTACTTTTCTGTTCTGACTTTTAAGTTGTTTCTTCTTTGTCCCTTATTGTAGCTGCATTTACAAAAGAAGTCATTGAGATAATTATATGTCCATTCTTTTGCCGTTATTTTAGACATAGCACTTTAACAATACATACTGTGTCCATAGGTTACAGGTTTCCTTTGACAGTTGTGTTTTTACTGCTAGGATATGAGCCTGTTTCCTTTGGAGATCCCCTTTTTACATACAGTCAACACACAATCTCACGGTGAAACAAGCATAAGGCAGATATCAAATCTGAAAATATTTAACTGAAGAATTCTAGCTGAACAGTTGCACTGTACAGTAAATAATAGTAAGAACATATTTTGTGCTGTATTTAGCATCGATCACCCACCCATCACCCAGTAAGCAAGCCATAAGGGACAGTGGCAAGAAACCAACATTTCAAAAGCTGTAATAGTAAAGAAAAAGTCTGGTGACTCCCATTACTATGTTATTTACAGACTACAGTGGTCATCATTTGTTAACATGAGGCTGAGCATCTGGCTGAACTGGACCTGGGTCTGTTGATCTCTGGTTTCTTTGGGTTCTTGAGGATGAGTCATGCAAGTGAAACAAGCTGATATTATGTTTGGCTAATGAAGACTACAGTATTTAGTCCAGACTTAATCTGACAGAGTGAATCCTAAACAAGATGATGAGGCTATAGAGTGCCATAGAGAAGACATGAGCCAAAATTGCTATTACAAAACAAGAAAACGAATTCTCTACAAAAACTACAAATCTTGATAAATCATACATCACTGAAAATATAAAAGAACCCTGACAAACTATATATCCTTGGCAAGCTCCAAGTCTCTAGTTTTCAAATCCATTGTTTTGCAATAGGACAAACGTAGTAAAAGTGTTAGTTGAAATGCCTCGCTGCTGCTCGTTCCCAAGCTGCTGCTCTCCGCCCACGCTGCTCCACGCTGCTGTTCGTGCCCACTCTGCTGCTCTCCGCCCACGCTGCTCCACGCTGCTGTTCGTGCCCACGCTGCTGCTCTCCGCCCACGCTGCTCCATGCCACGCTGCTGGCCCACTGCTGCTGTTCTGCCCACGCTGCGCTCTCCGCCACGCTGCTCCACGCTGCTGTTCGTGCCCACACCTGCTGCTCTTCTGCCCACTCTGCTGCCCACGCTGCTGCTCCCTCCCACGCTGCTGTTTGTGCCCACTCTTCTGCTCTCCGCCCACGCTGCTCCACGCTACTGTTCGTGCCCACTCTGCTGCTCTCCGCCCACGCTGCTCTCCACGCTGCGTTCGTTGCCCACTCTGCTGCGCTCCGCCCACGCGTGCTGTTTCGTGACTCACGCTGCTGTCTGGGTCCCAGCTCTGTCTGCTCTCGGAAAAAGCCCGGACATCGTTCTGCTGGGCCGGCCCAACGCGGGGGCGTGGCTTGTGTTGTGCGGCGCACGAATCTTCTCTACTCCGCCAGACCGGCAAAAAGTGCAGAAAGGGCTGCGGCACTGCTACTGTGTATCGGGTCCCGGGACGCTGCTTGTGCTGCTGCGGGAAACAACGCCCGGACAAATAAAGGCTGTGCTCTACGCTGCTGTAAAGGTCGTGCCCACTCTGCTGGGCTCTCGAGAAAGAAAGTCGCAACCCCGCTTGGTATCCTGCAATACCCACGCCGTCGTAAGCCCACTGCTGCTCGTCTCCGGCCGCGCCAGGAGCGGTGCTGTGGTGCTGTTAGGGGAGGCCCACGCTGCTGTATACAAGAGAAATGGGGGGGGAAGGGTGCCCACGAACAAAACTGACTGCTCTCGCCACGAGTGCACATGGCCACAAGTGCTGCTGTGTTGTGCCCCTCTGCTGCTCTCCGCCCACAAAAGCTGCTCCACGCTGCTGTTGTGCGTGGTCTCACGAAAACTGCTGTTCGTAAGAAAAGCCTCGTCTACATGCTAGTCTCCGGTCCGTCCCGAGGCGGAAAAAAAGATCTGCGGGGCCAAAAACCTGCTTCTTTTGGCGTAAAGGGAGCCCACGATCTGGCTAAGGCCGGTGCGATGTCCGCCCACGGGATCGTTACTGTTCGTGAAAGGGAAAAAAAGGGGGAGGGGGGGGAAAAAATGCCCACGCTGCTGTGCGTGGGGGGAAAAGGGGAAGGGTCGCCACGGGCGTCTGGCAGAAAAGGAAGTACTCGCTCAAGTGCCCCCGCGGGGGAGTGCTCCACTATGCTGACGTGTTGGCATGGCCCATGGGCTGCTCACGTGGCAGATAAAAGAAAGAAAGAAAGGGGGGGGGGGAAAAGGGGGGGGGGAAAGGGGGAAGAGGGAAGGAAAGGAAAAAAAAAAAGGGGGGAGGGAAGAGAGGAGGATCGACCGAAAGCGGGTTCTCGTGTCACATGCCCCACGGTCTAGCTGTCGGGCCCTCCGGGTACGGGCGTGTGCATTCGTGGCTGTGGAGAAAAAAAAAAAAGCCCACAGGCTGCGCTCCGCGGAAAATATAAAGGGGGAAAGTCTGCCCTCCCAGGGAGTGCCCAGCTGCTGGCTGCATAAAAAAAAAAAAAATTAAAGCCCGACGACATGGTGTGACTCCGTTGTACCCGCGTAAAATAAAGGGAAGAAAAAAGAACTTGCTGGCTCGTGACGCACAAGCAGCTGCATATCGCAAAGCCCCCACGTGGGGCAATTATGCCGGAGCAAGCTGGCTGTGGCTAGAAAACCCGCAACCACACTGTGGCTGCTCGTGGGGTCGATAAGGTGTCCCATGGCTCTCTAAGTAAACTGAACCACGAAAAGCGCACCAAATCGCTTGGACTGCCCACCCACCCACATGCTGCTCTCCCGCCCACTGCTGCTGAGCTTTAACATAAACTTAAACTGATATCACTTTTTTTTTAAATAAAATTTCATAAAAAAGTTCCAAGTATCTTCTTTAAAACGAGACCAAGATTGGCTGTCTAGACCCAAGCGTTCCAGAGTTACACTAATTTAAACGTTGACATCACCTTTAAGCCCCACATTCAAAAAATGGTGCTGACACTGCAAGGGTTAAGCAAAACACTTCTGCTGGCAGAATACAATTAGGCAGTTGATTGATCCCAAATATGCACATTTGACAACACGGGTGAGGGTTTCTATGCATGCTAATCATGTTTTATTATGCAGAAATCTTCATAAATAGCACATGGTACCTTTAAGGCATAATGCAAAATGGATGAAAGGATGCAAATACGCATCTTTTCAGGGTTCAATGCAAACTGCTGTCTTCATGTGTGGTCTATGTGTGCTCAATAGCCTTACAAGAAACAGCCCAGCTGAACAGGATAAGTGGGGCATAAGCTTAGTATTCACATAGGCAATTAGGACAGCTGTTCATGTTGGGTAATGAGTTATTTGATAATTTCACTCAGTTATGGACTCGCGGCCACCCAGTTGTTTTCCCACACTGTCAAAGAAAACTGTACCTTTCTGTAACTGTGATGGTACTCTTATAGGCTCTTTTTTGTACCTCTACAGGTCAACTTTAAGTACATCTTTCTCCAGAAAAAGAATGATCTGTTATGATCTGTTTCGGTAATTGATTAGGTATAGTATGTATAAAAAGTAACACAAGTCTGTGTCTATTGTGTCTTTATGAGAACTTGTGTTTTACTTTTAGAGCATACAGGGGGAAAGATAGACATTGTGCTTGTTAGTGGGCCAAGCAGCCATGGTGTGATCAGGGTGAGCTCAGAGCATGTGTACAATGAACAGCTGGATGGACAGTTGGAGATTTTGAGCGAACATAGATTTAGGATGTGGGAAAACCGATGGGGTTTCCGCACATACTGCACAGTACGTAGGCTGAGACATCCACCAGATCAGATATGCTGTCAGCTGCTACAGTCTATGTCTTTCACTCATACCCACGTCGGACAGCTGTGCCAGCATGAACAAATGCACTACAGTATGTAACTTTACAGTACAACCAGTGGGGGACTGAGATGAAATGCAAAGCAGTTGCTCTTTTATCCACTGTACAGTAATTACAACAGGTCTATTTAATACAATTGCGTAGATTTGAAAACAACTGTTTGCAGTTGTTCATACTGACCAGCATTTATTACATTGAAAATGTCATTAAATCATAATGCAGTAAACAGGAAGAACCAACATTACTTTAGAGAAAATGTTCTTATTAATGTCTAATTGATAAACTGTTGTGCTACTTGTCTTCCATCACTTTGTCCATGTCTGTTTGGATTTATTATGTCAGGAAACTAGTAGCATAGAGAGTGTTTCCTATTTTTGTTCCTATCTTATTCTTTATCTGCCAAACTTTGATGCACGACTCGCATTCTTATAAATAATAGCATGTGATGTGTTAAACGGGATTTAGGAACATGTTAGTTAAAATGTTAGCAAGTGTTACAAAATTATATTTATTATTCATACTTTTTGTGTGTTACTACACCATAATATTTGTGATCAGGGCCGGATTATCCAATGGGCATTATGGGCACAGGCCCAGGGGCTTATGTGCGCTTGGGGTCCGTGCAAGGGGAAGAACATTTCACATAATAGCGTTTCCGTTATATTAATTCTGCCGTGCGCTTCTCTGGCCCGCGCACATGGAGGTGCGCACACAAAACAGTGTTTCTAACTTAGGAAGTCTGTCTTTTGATTTAGTCACTTTTACGACCTCTAGCGGCTTTTGTTGAGAGGAACCTTAGCTTTCATTCAGTGGGAAAATGTTTTGACGGCCGATAGGTAGGTACTTATTCAAATTCAGTACGTACTGTCACAGGATTGTGGAGGATCATGGGTAGTGTAGTCCAGGGGGCAAAACACAGGGGAAAACATCGCTCCCATTGATGTGTTTTCTTCACTGTCGGGCTGATAACAGAACTCTTTGGAAAGTAATACAAATTGTAACACAGGAGTTTACAGACTGAATTAGATAACGCATCATGGAGATAATCTGATATCAAGGCAACAGACGGGTGACCAGCCCTGAGTGGCGACGTCATTACACGCATTCTAAGACCGTGCTGAAAATTCCGGGCCGAGAAGAGTTTGCGATCATGACGTGCCGTACTAGGCTCAAATGAAAATATAACACTAACCGTTCCCAACTGTTCCTAAAACCATCTGGCCCAATGGTGGAAAAGTAACTCTTGTTAATCACACAGATATTATCACTCTACATTAAGGTGAACATTGTGTGGCATCTCTTACTACTGAGGGACACAAATACCATTCATGACCAGTCTTATTTTTTTATCAGAAATGGATTTTAGATCATATTTAAAATACCTGTGTGAAAATAACTCTAACTTACCAGTGGCGTAATTTTGTTTTGAAAATTGGTGGGTACAAAAACAATTATATATTATTATAATATAATAATATTTATATATTTATAGTGGGCGGTCCGTCCATTGCCTACTCCGCTTTTTGACTCCAGCTCTCACAGTAGCCTATGTGGTTCCCAACCTGTCATTCGGTGAAGGACACTTGGCTGTTTCGGTACATTACACTTAAAAAACAATTTATTCCTATGACTAAAAATGTTTTACTTGTTTGTTGGTGGATCTGGACATTGTCCCTGAAACAAAACATCTGTGCCTCCTGTTGTCCTTGCTCTTCCTCAGGAAAGAGGATAAGGAAGTTCTTTTTCTGTATCTTTCTATATTGTATGGTCCCAAAACAGCAAACCGTCTATATATGCTCACACTTATATGAACCCATTTACATTAGATTGACTGTTTTTTACTTCTTACATCATTTTTTTTTGCTGTTTCTTAAACTCTTTCATCCCTCTTTTCCCACGTACTTTTTTCTTCCCATTTCCTTTACCCACTTCACTTCTTTTTCTTCTGTGTTAATATTTTGAAGGCATTGTGGAAAAATGGACCACAAATTAATTGTATTGCCAAAAAAAAAAAAAACACATCTGTGTTCTCGCAGCTGGTCAACAGACACATGGATATATCCTCCGAAAAACGAAAAGGAGGTGGAGTGGTATTCACCCTTTGGAGGGGAAGTGAAAGTGACCAATGAGGTCCACCTTAGGTTAGTGAGAACACGCCTAGTCTCTCTCTCTTTTCTCTGTCCGTTTGTTTGTTTCTGTCTCTCTGTCACAATCGGAAAAGGGAAGAAAGGAGAGCTATATTGCAGGGCAGCATTGGTTCGGTGTCTTTGGCAAGTTACTCATGAAAGCATGTTCTGAATGACTTACTCTCCACAAGGACTAGTGTCTATGCAAAGATGAGGTTCAGGCAGGTCTTGTCCCTCCTGTCGATTCTTTATCTGGCACCTTTTGATGCCTTGTTGTGGAACAGTCCGGTTGTGACAACGGCCCCAGACGTGGATGAAGACCTTTCTGGAAGTAAGGAGGAAAACATTGCTGGTGTCGGAGCGGAAATCATTGATGTTGCCAGCGGCATCCAGGAACTTGTGCAGAACTGGGACCAGAAGTCAAATGAGGCGGTATCAGTGAGGACACCTGGCATCTCCGAGAAGCTTGGCCATATCAAAACGGGTAATGCTAAGTCTTTATCTGAGGGAGTAGAACATGAAATAGATGGTGGTGCCAGTGGGTCAGGCTCAGGGCACACTTTGGATTTGGCTCAGGAAGGCAGAGCGACCAACCTTACGGGGATGTGGGTCACTGACAGCAGTTTAAGCATATTTAGCACCCCTGCTCTTCCTAAGGACTCCAGTAACTGTTTACAGAGGTTCTGATTGGCCTTTCTGTTTATCCCGTGGTGCAGGCACATTTTCTGTACCGAATTTTTTTAACCACACCCGGGCAGAGGATGTGGCTGCTGTAATGAATGAATGGGGTTGGCTCCTGCGTTCAGGCTGCCATCATGGTTTGGAATGGTTTTTTTGCCTACTGTTGGCACCAAGATGCCATCACCCATCTGAAAGATTTGGGGTAGCCTTGCTGCCCTGCAGGACTTTTTGTGAGGTGCTGCTGGACAGCTGCTGGACAGTCCTACAGGAGAGGGGCCTGCCTTTTGCCTGCCACACCCTCCCCGAAAGACCAGATCCCAGTCAGCCATGCTTTACCGTTAGTAACGACAGAGGTAAAACTGTGATGCATTTCAAACCTGTGCCACTCATCTGTATGTGTTGTTTGTTGCTGTGCATTCTACCGTGAGAGGCACAGATCACTCCATCTCAGCCGGTCATGATGTCGCTCTGCTCTGCTGCTGCTTTGTCAGGGCTCAGACCAAATATGATGCTCACCACCAGAGTGTTTCCCCATAAACCACCGCTGTAACATCTGCATCCATGACACATGATGTGAAATCATCAAAACTATTTGCATGCATGAATACTAACTACATCATCATTTCAACATTTTGCAGTCTCAGGCTTTTTCAATATGAGGAATCCAATTACTTTCTGATGTTTACCTGTTTTTTTTTTAATGTATAATTTTTGCTTGGTGGTTTTTGTAATCTGTGTTTATTGGCTTGTATGACTTAGTTAACCAGAAAATGATCAGGCAAAGTGATTCATTCTGTAGTCTAGTTGCACAGTTTGGGTTTTAAGAGCTTTTCACACTTGGAATTGTTAACCTAGGTTAGTTTTAACCTAGGTTATCTCTGATTTTTTATTTTACCTGGTTGATTAATTATCCTGGTTGTTTGCATGATAACCAGGGCTGAAAGTGGCATATTCTGCATCTGTGGTTTATATAAAAAGTCCCTTCAGTGAATCTATTGGATTAATTGGCATTTACTATTTACTTTTTGCATAATAAGGTTAATAAAATTGACAAGACAGATAGAGTTTGGACACACATTTGACCTATTTATTTAAATCCACCTGCACACAGAGCATGTCTGATTGTAGAATCTAGGACCACAATGTTTCTTTCTGTATGCCTTATGCAGTTTAGTGTAAACTCTGCTTCAGCATCATATTCTATAATCCTAGCAGTGTCTTTTATCATTAAGTGTGAAACATTGCTCAGCCTATGGTTACAACTAGCCTTGGTGTTAAAACTGTTAACCTAGGGATAGGTGCTGAGAGGAGAAGATTTTTATGCTTTTTTTATGTTTTCTGGACCTTTTTAACAAGTCAAGAGTGATGACGCATTCAACGGTCATCGGCATTGTATGTTCTCCAAAGTTTTTATATTTTCATTTAAAAAAAAATGATGCACGTTTGTAACACTATACTTTGCATTATATTACTTTGCATCAAATTTCAGAAATATAGTTAACGCTAATGCTAGGGTGTTTCTTAAACAGAGTCTATAGAAGTCACAGTAAATTTGACGTTATTCTCTCTTTTGACTCCTGTTATGAAACTGAAAACACTAGAGTTTTTCTTTTGCTATTTGAGCAAATGAGAATGCAAAAAATATATTTGTGGTAGTCTCCCATTAACCGCTATAGAAGTTTACCCAACTATGATGACTTCCGCTGCTGGGAAACCCAGTAACATGAAAAAGGTCCGTAGATATGATGGTAACTTGTTGATGATGAATCGGGGAAGAAGTCAGAAGGTGTATTGCTTCCTGTAATTTCAGCTCTTCATAGGCTGATTTCCCCCATTTGAAACTTCCAATGAACACAATGATAAATAATTTTTGTACTCTAATGTACATTTTCAACATGCCCCTGATACATTTCTGTTGTGTTATTCATTTGTGTTAAATTATGCCAATGTCAATTTAAGGAAAACCTGCCCACTTGGCAGCCATATTTAGAATGCTTGAGAGATATCTCAGTCAAACAATATCACGTCCTGTCTATTTTAACAGGGGAAGATTGATATTTTTTAAAACGCTAACTAATATCACAGTAAAACAACATATTTCTCTGCAACAATGAAACATGACATCTGTATCGTAAGCCGAAATTGCAGTTAAAGGGTCGTAAATAGCCCCCACTCGCTGATATACTGCTCTTTTTGAGGGCACAGCCATTTTCAGTGCATAGTTTTAGAATTCATAGTGGATATTATCAGGTGAACACTGTAAAACATTGCTGTAGTTTTGCAACAGGTTTGCCAGTAGTTATTGTTTGATTTTATTACTACTTAATATACTTTTCTATTAGTACTGTTTAAACTTTACTTTTTAAAATGAAAATTGTGATTTTTAATATTTAAAACGAGCAAGAAGAGTCTGGTCTCATTACAGGCATGAGCACAGCAACACTGCAAAAAATGACATTTTTGTTTTCTTGTAAAAATATTTAAAACTTCTTAAATTATGCTAAATTTACATAACAAGAAGAATGACCTAAGATATTTTGTCTTGTTATATGAAAGAAAATATAAGAACTAGGTAAGTATATGTTTAAAGCAAAATTGTAAATTCACAGGCAAACCAAAAGTTCCCCTTCAGTCGGTCTCTCGACGTTGTGTTGAGAGACAGACTGGGGTTTGATCTTGAGAACCTATCATCTCCGAGAGGAATTTCTAAACGCCAATAGGATTGGCGAATGGCCCGCCCACGCCAGTCTCCGCCCCGTGCATACGGGTATAAAAGGAAGATGGCGGTGGTCATTCACTCACCTTTTGTTCTTCGGAACTAGTGCAATTTATTTTGTATGTTATTAACTTCGAGAGTGTTTCTTCTCCTGCCGCCGCGACGCGGAAGCAGCTGATCCCTTCTGGTGACGGCCTTCCACTCGACATTTCGGCAAGTTACCACAGAGCCTATTCTAAAAGAGCATATTTCTCCAGCTGTTGAGCATGTCTGGGCACCTAGGATCTTGATGCAGGTGCGCATCTTGGCTTCAATTCGTCACCAGGATTGGTTCGTGGCAATCGACCTGATGGATGCATATGTCATCCTCCCTTGACACCGACCGTTATGCGGTCCTTGCTCGAGGGAAGAGCGTGGCAATACAGCATCCAACCCTTCGGTCTGGCCCTGCCTCCTCGGGTTTGTATAAACTCAGTGAGGCCGAATTCTCAACTGTCTCGACGACTGTTGCCTTAGGCACACTCATGAGATGTTGGGTACGCGAGGGACCTCGTGCTTCGGCACCTAGACCGTCTCGGGCCTCAGGTCAACTGGGATAGGAGCCTACTCACCCTAACGCTGAGCACCTCTTCTCTCGGTATGGAACTAGACTCTGTCTGGATCGCACAGTCAGTGCTGCACTACCTGGCACGGATCAGGTAGGGTCCAGCGGTCCTACCGAAACACTTCGGAGGCTCCTGGGGCATGTGACATCCTCGGCAGCGGTATCCCGCTCGGGTTGATGTCCATGTGACCGCTTCAGCACTGGCTTCAGAGTCGAGTTCCGGGAACGGCGTGGCACCCCGACGCTAGGCGGATGACGGTTACGCCTCAGTGCCGGTGCACCCTCATTCCTGGTCAGGTTGACCCTTCCGAGCAGGGCTTCCGCTCGGGCAGGTCGAGGCGCGTCGTGATACGGCTGACGCCTCCCTGAAGGAATGAGGGGCAGTGTGCAACGGGCACGCAGTAGCAGACTGGACGGGTCCCAACTGTGATGGCACATAGTGCCGGGAGTTGTTGACTGTCCGCTGGCACTGAGGAGGCCGTTGCCCCTAGTGCAGGACTTATGTGCTAGTCCGGTCGGACAGCACATTTTGCCGTGGCGTACTCAATAGAGGGCGGCACACGCTCACGGCGAAAGTCGCAACCCGCCCGACGCCTCCCCCTATAGAGTCAACAAGTCTCTGCAAGCACATTCATGCTGGAGAACCTGTACCGGACAGCCTATGCGCTCTCTCGGCAGGGAACTCCCCTGAATGGCGACTCCATCTCCGCGCAGTTTGGCTTGATGGGAGCGGTTCAGCAGGACACTGCCTGAACCCCACCCATCCTCGCTTGGGCCTCCATGACCGAGGGTTCCCTCGGCAGGGACGCCCTAGCGCACAGCTGACCGCGGGACAAGAGGAGACCTCCCCCCCAGTGAGCCTCCCTGCACAGACCCGGAGCGGCATCAAGTCCTGCGAGTTGCACAGTCCTGGCCCAACCAGACTTGGTTCCCAGACCTGATGGTCTGATGACAGCCCCCCCTGACCGATTCCCCTGACGATCTCCCCGCAGGGGAAGGGCACGGTGTGGCCCCCTTTCCAGGCCTCTGGATCCTCCATGCCTGGTCCTTGGACGGGACGAGGAGAGTTTGAGCGGCTTGCCGCCGACGGTCCATAAGACCATCCGGCTGGCTAGAGCCCCCGCAATGCAGTTTATGGCTTACGAGTGGCGTCTCTTCTCATCCTGGTGTTCCTCCCAAGGAGAGGCCGATCAGGTTAGTGTTGACATTTTTACAACAGAGACTAGAGAGTAACCTCTCCTCGTCCACATTGAAGTGTGTGTAGCCGCTTAGCCGCTCAGCACGATCATGTGGAGGGTAAGGTTTCTCGGTCAGCTCGACCTGGTCACTAGGTTCCTCTAGGTGCGAGGAGGGTAAATCCACCTCGCACACCCTCTTGAGCGTTCGAGCCCCTCGGAGACGCCTCTCTTCCTCGGTAACGATGAAGACTGCGCTCCTGACGGCGCTCGCTCCATCAAGAGGATGGGGAACCTCCAGGCTTCCGTGTCCTCGGGGTGCCTAGAATTGGCCCTGGTAACTCTCACGTGATCCTGAGACCCAGGCCCAGTTACGTGCCCAAGGTTCCCATCATTCTTTCCGTCAGATGGTGAGCCTGCAGGCGCTCCCCTCCGGGAGAAAGACCCAACCTCTACGTGCTGTGTCCTTCGCGCATACCGCGTTGTTTCATGACCGCACACAGAGCCCTTAGAGCTCTGAGCAGCCGTTGTCTGTTCCAGAGACAGCCCCAGGGGAGGACTGTCTCCAAACAGAGTTTGGCGCGCTGGATAGCGAATGCCATTTGGTGTACCAATCCTCCGGTCAATGCCTACTTGTAGTGAGAGCCCACTCCCCGCCTACTTGTAGTGAGAGCCCACTCCTCACAGAGTGTGGCCTCCTCGTGGACATTGACCAAGGGTGCCACTCTGGCAGACATATGCAGTGCTGCGGGTTGGGCTACGCCCAGTACCTTCATGAGGTTTTGCAACCTCTGAGTGGAACAGGTGTCAGCCCGCGTCCGGCAAGGATAGGGGCCGGCATCTGGCCTGGACGTACGCCTGCGAAAGCGCCTTCTCCCCTCTTCAGGTGAGTAGCGTGCGCTATCAGCCTCCCTACTATTCCCCCCTTAGGGTGAAGTATAGGCTTCCATCCATCATTAAGCATGGCATTTGGTAATAGATCGGGCTGAGCGATCTGTTGGAACCAAGTCCAGTACTGGTAATGTCACCCCTATTCAGGCGGACCCCTATACTTGGACTAATGCCCCATACGTAGTGACTCCCCTACAGGGTAGTCCCGTATGTAGATTCTTCACGTTTTCCCCTATAGGCGAATCTGTGACCTCCCCTCCGGTGGCTCTCCACCGAGTACACTGTCTCCCGAGTCGGGTTGACACATTCCTGCATGCGCTCTCCCCATGGGAAGACCATGCCTTATACCTCCACATGTACCTCCCCACTCTTCATGAGAGAGTAGTGTTTTTTCCCAGTGCGGCCCGGAAGGGACCTCGTTACAGGGGTAACGCCACCTTCCGTGATGACCGTCAGTAGAAGCTTCTTAGTATGTCTGATACTGAATCCACTGGAAGATTACATCTCGTGATAGCGCTCAGTTGACTCGCTAGGCCAGTCACTGTCGCTCCGCTGGAGGTCGTAATGCGGCGTAGTGCCGTGGCGTGTGTAGATACTTCCCCAGTCATCTCTCAACACAACGTCGAGAGACCGACTGAAGGGGAACGTCTCGGTTACATATGTAACCTCGGTTCCCTGATGGAGGGAACGAGACGTTGTGTCTTCATGCCACAACACTGCGCCGGCCCGCTGCAGTGACCGGGAGACTCTCTCTCAGGTTCCTCAGCACAAAGGTGAGTGAATGACCGCCGCCATCTTCCTTTTATACCCGTATGCACAGGGCGGAGACTGGCGTGGGCGGGCCATTCGCCAATCCTATTGGCGTTTAGAAATTCCTCTCGGAGATGATAGGTTCTCAAGATCAAACCCCAGTCTGTCTCTCAACACAACGTCTCGTTCCCTCCATCAGGGAACCGAGGTTACATATGTAACCGAGACGTTTTACAGTGTACTCATTCAATCCCAAGATGCACTGCAATAACAAGAATACAGCTGATGTACACTCACAGCTAGTCCCTATATACCCATCCATTGTGAGGCTCATGGTGAATTTTAGACATCCTATGATTTCGCTCTTCTATCGCTGGTGCATTTCATAGGTAGTTTAAGACTGGATTAAAAAAATTTGATTTTGTTTAATAAATTCACTATTGTAAGGAATGTTATTACTTTACATTATGAGAGATTTATCATGTTTTGAGAACAGTATGAACATTTTGTTATATAATAATGTTATAGTTAATAACTCTGCGCTATTACATTATAAATTGCTACAGATGATTTTTAAGGCTCTCTGTCACACTGAAATCAAGTTAAATTGATTTCCACCATTACGAATAATGGAAGCATTCTTGTCACACACATTCACAGCTTGAAAGCTTAATCCAATGCATATGTGAGAACTGTTTGTCGCCTGAAGCCGGAATGACTATTTTCCCATATTTTCCAGAAGTGATTTATGTTGCTGCCTCAGTAGTTGTGCATGAACAATACTGCACTCTGGGATGCTCTATACTGTAGAGCTCAGGCATGTGTGTTGGAGAGATAGTGTGGGCATTCAGACAAAGACACAGCTTATTGTGGCTCTGTGTTAAAAAGAGAAAGTGCTGGTTTTGCATGCTGGGTAAGACAAGGTTCCCTCTGAAAATGACCAGACAAGGGGCAAAGAAGCCATGAGGAGGGTCAAGATACTGTCTTCGTCCTTGGCTGTGAGGGACTTTTTTTTGGAATGATGTGCCAAGAAATTTTTGAAGTTTGAAAGAAAATGAATTCATTGTAACGACAGTTGTTGGGAAAATCTGAGAAGAGATTTATTTATTTGTCTCAGACACAAAGTATTTCTTGATCATATAATGACCTTCCATGTTTATGACCAATGCAGGCTTAGCAGTATAATGGTGATGTACTGTAAGATAGGCCAGCTTTTTGTACTAGCGATGTGGTGCCGAAGAAGACACCATGGTCGTATATTTAATATGATAATAACGTAGAGTAAACTAAAAGCAGCTGCCAAAGAGGAAGCTTATGATGTAGGCCATGATTTAAAAAACTAGTGGAGTGGATGGAAAAATATTGTAAAAAGTACTTATGTAAAAACTACAGATTTAAACTACAGATCTCAATTACAAGCAACACTAAAAGCATATATGGTTAATATTCGTCATTAACGTCTGTTAAATCAATATTATGAAACAAAGTTGCTTACATTATTTTTCTTGAGATATGTACTAACAAACAAACCCACTGAAAAAAATCCTGTAAAATCCGGTAATATTCCGGCAGCCAGGGTGCCAGAAAACAACGTATAATAACTTTTTTGCAAAGTAAAATGACAAGTTTTCAAGCCCATTTCTGAAATTTTACATTTTTTAACCATACTTAAAAAATAGGTAAAAAATGTGTTAAAAAACAGTAATACAATTTTAGTAAAATTACAGTTTTTTTAAGTCTATAAAAAAGAAAAACATGATCATAAATATGAATAAATAAACATTTCTGAGGCAAAAAAAATGTGATCACGTCATTTAATGTTCTTGGTAAACATTGATTTTGCTTTGTCCACCGTTCTTTAATAATTCATCAAAAACATTTTCCATATTAATTTAAATATTAACATTACATTGATTTTGTATCACCTTTTACTGTATTAGGTGCCACTATAGAAGCTTATTTTTGTATGTAGTATCATCCTATCACATGTTTTCTACACATGTTGGGGAATGTCTGATACACCAGTGGCCATTAATCTTTTGATGCCTAAGGGACAAATAATTATCAGGACATTAAAATGAATTACAACTCTGCACAGGCACCATGGGAACAAATCTTTTTAACAACAAGAATTTAGATAATTGTTTTACAGTCGGTAAGTTAACATGTGCTTTAAATCCTATTTACTATTTAGTAGTTTCGGGAAAAATAGGTTTTGCTTATGTTTTTAGATTATTCAAATCATGAAGCTCTTCTTTAACTACTTACTACGATTATAACGTCTTGTGTAATGTTTATGGGACATCATTTAATGAATGATACTGCAATGACATCACACTTTCTTACTATGCAATCTACTCTCTCACTCGTGTAGTTCATAGTCCAGACTTTAGTTAACTGTATGGCCCCACCTTCATTTTACTGTACATGAACAGGTGGCAGGTCCATCAGGATTGTGTTTGGGATGTGTGAGGTGGGATGCAGAAGCAAGTGGGAACATCTGGACTAAATAATGGACCAGCTATATTCCCATAATCCCCTGTGTGAGTGTTTTGAAACATGGTGACAGATAAACACAAGAATGAACTGAATGTTGGCCGAGTGGGTGAGTGACTGGACAGCCGTGGCAAATGGGATCATGGTGTAGTGTGGAAAAGTTGCTGATCTGCCACTGATGTCGAAACATGACCCTGGAACTGGATATCCCGTTCCCACAGTCAGATGTGTTAGCCCGGTTCGGCCCAATTTGGACTGCCGATTTTTGTTTAAGATGTCGCTTTCAAGTATACAGTTTTGTAGTACACACTATTTCACAATTTATCCAATGTCAGACAAGTATGCTGATGTTCAGATTCGCATGTGGTGTCTGAGCGATGCAGCTGTGCTATTATTTGGAACAACAGCACAATTTCCAATGTTGTATTTCACTAAAGTACAGACTGACAGACAGCATTTGAGAGGTGAAACTAATTGTTGTGGACAAGTTAAGAAAACCTAATAAGATAATTATAAACTTTATACAATTTCTTTGTTCTGCTAAACACAAAGGAAGATATTTGGAAGAATATCAGTAACCGATCAGATCTCACCCCCATTTATTCCCATAGTATTTATTTTCCCAACTTGGCAATAAATGGGGGACGAATGTCAGACTGCTTGGTTACTGACATTCTTCCAAATATCTTCCTTTGAGTTAAGCAGAATAAAGAAATTCATACAGGTTTGGAACAATCGTAAATGACAGAATTATATTTTTTGGGTGAACTATCACTTTAATAATTACAGTAATGTAAACTAAACAATGATGTAGTAGTGAACATCAGGCTGTTAAGAGTGGAATATGCAGTATAAAAATAAAAACCGTTGATTTTCATTACGGTTAGTGTACATGTACACTACAGTTATTTTTATATTAGCAATGATTTAGTTAATCTTTAAAAATTAGAAAAGTTATGAACAATTACAAAATCTAACATTGCAAAATTCTTAATGACATATACACTGACCAAAATTATAAACGCAACACTTTTTTTTTGCCCCCATTTTGCCCCCATTTTTCATGAGCTGAACTCAAAGATCTAAGACTTTTTCTATGTACACAAAAGACCTAATCCTCTCAAATATTGTTCACAAATCTGTCACAAAACTTCTCCTTTGCCGAGATAATCCATCCTCCTCACAGGTGTGGCATATCAAGATGCTGATTAGACAGCATGATTATTGCACAGGTGTGCCTTAGGCTGATCACAATAAAAGGCCACTCTAAAATGTGGAGTTTTACTGTATTGGGGGGCTCCAGGGGGTTGATCAGGTTGTTGATTGTGGCCTGTGGAATGTTGGTCCACTCCTCTTCAACGGCTGTGCGAAGTTACTGGATACTGGCAGGAACTGGAACACGCTGTCGTATACAGCAATCCAGAGCATCACAAACATGCTCAATGGGTGACGTTCGTTGAGTATGCTGGCCATGCAAGAACTGGGATGTTTTCAGCTTCCAGGAATTGTGTACAGATCCTTGCAACATGGAGCTGTGCATTATCATGCTGCAACAAGAGGTGATGGTCGTGGATGAATGGCACAGCAATGGGCCTCAGGATCTCGTCTCTTTTTCACGGTCAATAAAATGCACCTGTGTTCGTTGTCCATAACACACTGGGCCACTCGATCCACAACGTTGACATCAGCAAACGGCTCACCCACACTACGCCATACACGCTGTCTGCCATCTGCCCTGTACAATGAAAACTGGGATTCATCCGTGAAGAGAACACCTCTCCAAAGTGCCAGACGCCATTGAATGTGAGCATTTGCCCACTCAAGTCGGTTACGACGACGAACTGCAGTCAGGTCGAGACCCCGATGAAGACGACAAGCATGCAGATGAGCTTCCCTGAGACGGTTTCTGACAGTTTGTGCAGAAATTCTTTGGTTATGCAAGCCAATTGTTGCAGCAGCTGTCCGGGTGGCTGGTCTCAGACGATCTTGGACGTGAAGATGCTGGATGTTGAGGTCCTGGGCTGGTGTGGTTACACGTGGTCTGCGGTTGTGAGGCCGGTTGGATGTACTGACCAATTCTCTGAAACGCCTTTGGAGACGGCTTGTGGTGGAGATATGAACATTCAATTCACGGGCGACAGCTCTGGTGGCCATTCCTGCTGATATGCCACACCTGTGAGGAGGATGGATTATCTCGGCAAAGGAGAAGTGCTCACTAACACAGATTTGTAAACAATATTTGAGAGAAATAGGCCTTTTGTGTACATATAAAAAGTCTTAGGTCTTTAAGTTCATCTCATGAAAAATGGGGGCAAAAACAAAAGTGTTGCGTTTATAATTTTGGTCAGTGTATGTTAAAGCTAGCACATTTATTATAAGCAAGCACTACTTTTTTTTTAAAGTTAGTTTACTTAAAAAAATTGCACACAATGTTTAAGTAAATTTACTTAAAAAATATGTGCAAAAAACCCCACAAAAAAAGTGAACACATGTACTGTGATCTAAACTGTGTTTATCATTATCATTAAGGTTTTCTTGAAATGTTTGTAAATGTATAAATTCATCATAACTATTTTAATTCCACACATGGAAATTTTATCCCATGCCAGGCACTCAATATGCCTCAGTATCTCTGAATGCGTCTGCTTATTGCTTGAGGAAAAAATATTATAGAGTTTACAGTCAAACGTGAATAAAGGTAGAATATGGTGAAAACTTCACTCTTGCAAAATATGTTTGGGCATTGCCCCAAAAACAGGAAAACCTTTGCCCCCATTGTTCCCCCTTTTCCTCTGGAAAGGGGATGAGAAAGTCTACATCAAAAAAAAGTCTTGCTATAGTTTTTGGCCCAAGGCATCACCACAGAAAACAGCTGGTGATAATGGGTTCTTGCTGTCCAGAGACTGTGACTATGCCGTGCAAACCCATGTCTTTTTTTCTCCTTCTTTTTTTGTTAGGATGGAGGCCGCTAGAGATCTGCTCACATTAGGCTTAACTCTTATACAATGTAAAAAAATCCTGTGAAAAAAGCTGGGGTGCCAGATATAAACCGTAAAAGAACAGTTTTTCCCTGAAACATGTCATCACCACTCTCATCTCACCTAAGCCTCTTCAAGATGTATGATTAAGTTAACTGTAAATTGTTTTCTTTTTTGCTTGCCACTATGCCATGCACATCATGTCATTTCAGACATACATTTGAAAATATAGTTTAACTATACAGTAGTTAGAAATAACCTTTGTAAGGTGTAAAACTTTTAAATTAGACCTATGAGTATTATCTGAAAAGTTTGGTCAAATGTCTGTGATCTGAATATAGTCAGATCCCTTAATTCCTCTGCGAACCATGAGAAAGGAAAACTCTTAAAATTCACATAATCAGCATTCTAAATTTAGTCTAATTCTCCCAGGGCGTACTGTAATGCACCCTCAGAGTCTTGTTCCACTGTATTTTTCCCTAGCTTGGGTGGACTTGGGGTGAAGAACAAAAATAAAGGTCCTCTTAGTCTGAGACCAAGACAAAAAACGATTTTTAGCCCTTAGAGATTAGCAGTGTCATGTTTATTGCTTTTACAAAAGAATATCTTATATTGCCTCTTAAGGATGCCGGGACCTCATTAGTAGTAACCGGATGTAGACTGAGACCAAAATCACCAAATGATACATTAACTCTTGTTAAACTGTCCTCATATGCTTGCAAAACTTAACATGCAAACTGATTCTGGGTATTTTTGTGTCCATAGAAGAAAGTGGAATCTCTCTGCAGCAACTTATTGGGGACACACCACCAAACATCCCCCGGGTGCTCGGCCCAAATGGTCAAACTGCGTATGTTTTTAATAAGGACACCAATTCAGTGCAGATGGCACGTGCCCACCTTCCCAGTACCTTTTATCGAGACTTCTCAATTGTCTTTCACTTGAAGCCCACTTCTGACGACGCCGGGGTGATCTTCTCCATCACCGATTCCAACCAACAGATCATGTATGTAGGGGTCAAGCTCTCGGCTGTGGAGGATGACAAAAGGAAAGTTCTTTTTTATTACACGCAGCCTGATTCGGATGAATCTAGAGAGGTGGCCAGCTTTGAGGTGCCACACCAGCCTGATCAGTGGAGCCGTTTCTCTTTGGCTGTTAACCTGGATCAGTTGTCTTTCTATGAGGACTGCAATTCTAAACCCAAAGTGGTCAAGTTTGAGCGCTCGCCTGATGATATGAAGATTGAGGCAGACACTGGCATCTTTGTGGGACAGGGTGGGACTGCTGACCCGGACAAATTTCAGGTATTGTCGGGGCATTAACCAAAGGGCATTGGCATCTCATTTATTAACAACATTCATGCACTTTCATATAGAGTGAAGTTGAATGTTTCTAAAAAAATCTCTAATATTGTGTGTTGTTTTGTATTTGTGTGATATGTGTGTGTACAAAGTCAAACATGTCAACAACAATTTAGATGGTCCTCGTCAGAAAAAACGTTCATATAGGCAAATTATTCTTATTACAAAAATAATGTTTACTGGTATGTGTTCAGAAAAAAAAATCTATAAGATGTCCATAATAATATAATGAAATAAACCTTTGTGTGTATGCTTCTCTAGGGTCTGATCTCAGAGTTGAGGGTGGTTGGTAACCCAAGGGTTGCTGAGCATCATTGTGATGAAGCAATCGACGATGATGCTGATGATGATGATGACGATGGTTATGTAAGCTGCAAAATCTTTTGTGTCATTTTTATGTTCTCACCAAAAGTCCAATACTTAATACTTGAATATCATTCTATTAGTATCCAAAAAAGGTTTTGGGACGAGAATTAAGATTCTGACTTTTTTTAAAGGACTTGATCTTGAAATCATGTCATGTGTGGATAGAGAAACGTGGTAACGGCAGGGGCAGAAACAGAAAACTCACAATGACACACAATCTCTCATGCTCACACAGAAACACACACAAACATACTAATAGGAGCCCCAGACATGAAGAGGACACAATGATGGTACACAGAACCTACCGTTTCCACAATTTTATGAGCCCTGGGTCCAGTGGACCCAAACATCCTGTGTGTAACATAAATGTCAAGGGGGGTGTACACTGTGCGGTCATTGAGTTTTTGTCCTGATATATGTTCTTCACAGAAAATAAGCCAAGGCTGATGAGTTTGTATTTGAAAAAATTATGAATTGTATCATTTTTCTTTTGAATAAAAATTGAAAATCTTTATTTTCAGACACCATACAAGGGTTAAAATAATACACTATTGACTCTTTGCATGTCTGTAAGATGGCTGATATAACTCATAGTTGTTGTGAGGAAAAAAGCTAATGCTTGTCATTATTTTTAGGGTTCAGGGGGCAGTGGAAGTGGAAGTGGAATGGTGGACACAATAGAGAAAGGATACCACGCAGTATGTATTATAGACTTCTGTTTTTCTATCTCTTTCTTTCGTATTTTATATTTTATTATGATCAGTATCAAACAAGTTAACCTTAACTACTGTGAATAAGTACTGTTGTTAGGTAGTTGTCAAAATAACAGTTGATGCCCATCACAAAATATGTCCTGTTTTCCATTTAAAAAAAGGCCTCAGTTTTGCAGCCGCTGCCTCCACCACCTGTATCTACGATGACACACAGGCCTAAGCTTGACATAGATGATCATCAGAAAGAGACAGGTGTGTGATTACTCATATTAAAAATTACTCACGTAAAAATGTCTGATCTTTAGTCTAACTTTGATCTTCATCAAACTCACCAATATAGGCAATTATTCATTATATAATAAATATTCATAATAAAAAAACACATTTGACCTGGTGCTGACTGCAGGGATAGCAGCAAACTCACTCTCAACACCTTCTGTAGCCTATTCTTCTTTAACTCTCTGTTGAATGCATTCTGAAAAACAATTTGAAATAAAAACAATAATGAT
Source organism: Triplophysa siluroides (assembly GCA_006030095.1). NCBI lineage: Eukaryota > Metazoa > Chordata > Actinopteri > Cypriniformes > Nemacheilidae > Triplophysa > Triplophysa siluroides. The sequence goes on along the minus strand of VCII01000203.1, from coordinate 5,747,258 downwards.
AATAATAATTTTGCGGCATAAATTATATTTGTTTAGTGCGATTAGCAAAAGTAACAATCTTCTATCTATATACATTTGGCGCCATCTTTTGACATGTACATGACACTACAATGGGGTTGCTTAAAGGGATAGTTCACCTTCAAAATGAAAATTCTGTCATTATTTATTTACACAACCTCTTGTCATTTCAAACCTGCATGACTTTCTTTTTTCTCCAGAACACAAAAGAAGACATTTAGAAAAATGTTGGTAACAGAAAACCGGTGGACCCGTTGACTTGCATTGGTTTTGTGTCCATACAATAAAAGTCAATTGGGACCAAAGGTTGCATATTAGATGGTCTTTGTCTAAGATGACTCCATAATATTTTGCCATGTGTCTCTGATACTAAAGGAAAAGAAGAAAGGGAAAAGAAGGTGGACCAAGAAGACCCGGGCCTTAAAGGGCCAAAGGATGACTTGTCAGCTCGTGAGACTTCAATCTCTAGCACAGGCGGAACCCGTAGAGAAAAGGTGCTGCTGTGTTTTTGTGTCTTTGATAGTTTCAGACAGCATGCACAACAGATTGAAATAGAAAAGAAGTCAAATAGACCATTGGATCACTTACATTGTTAATAATAAGAGGCTGGAAAAGCAATTTTCATAGTAAATGATGCATAATCTGAAGAAGTTTATAGAGGTGATGTTTACATGCTTGATATGGTGACAGGTATGTTAATCTGCGTCATTTTTCTTCTTTAGGGTAGTCATAGAGAAAAAGGAATGAAGATATACCAGACCAATTTTACACACTCTCCACCAGAGTTATGTTGTTAAGAGCTGTTGTCCATTTCTCTGTATAGGATACAACTGGGTCTAGATATCCTGGCCCTAAAGGTGATCGGGGCCTCCGGGGCCACCTGGGCCTCCTGGACCCCAGGGTCCATTAACAGAATTGGTAGACACCGGGGACGAAAAAGTGTTGAAGGCGCAGGGTCCAATGGGCACATCTGGACCACCAGGACCAGAGGGTCCGTCCGGTCCCCGTGGCCCCCAGGGGAAATCAGTGAGTATTGTAAACGTCCTTTGACAAAAATGACAAAAAAAGAATCAAATAAGAGATTGGCCATCATGTGTGCGTCTAGTAAAAGATGTAAACAGGGTTCTGTTTTTATTTTGCATAGGGTGATCCAGGAAAGGAGGGCAAACCTGTGAGTGTTCGGGACAGTTATTTACAGTGCTTGTTTATTAGTAATAGTGTGTGGAGTGTTTTTTTTTTTTAATTAATAAGTTACATAATAATTTAATATCCTATTTTATTTTTTAATATATTTCATTGATATTGTCTTATTCTTACCTGCATGTTTTTATGCTTGTGAAGCGCTTTGAGTTACATTCATTGTATGAAAAGGGCAATATAAATAAACAATATTATTATTGTTGTTGTTGTTATGGCTATTGCTATTGTTATTTTGATTATTATCATTGTTGTTGTTGTTCACACTAAGATTGTGTCTTACCCTTTTTACACTCTGCTTTGGTCTTACCATACAGGGCTCTGAAGGACCTCGTGGTTTTCCAGGAACACCTGGACCTAAAGGGCAGAAGGTGCTTTGCCAGATCCGATTTAATAAATATTTTTCGTGTTTATTACATATTTTAAATATATCATATTTCTTTAAATTATACTTTAACAGCATCACATGTGTTTTCCTTGTATGGTCAGGGAGATAAAGGTCAAGGACAACCAGGCCCAAGAGGTCTACCTGGGCCACCTGGACCATCCATCTTAGACAGAAATGTGAGTTTAAGTGGTCTTAATGCAATTCCAGATTGTTCAGAATACAACAAAAGGAAATATTAAGCTGTGTGTCTATTTTTAGCCTAGCATGATCTTTTATGTTTCATGTTTTGTGTGTGTTTCCTTTTCAGGCCTTTGTGGATATGGAAGGTTCGGGGGTGCTGCCGGTATGTATTAGACATGCTTTAACCAGCTCCTCTGTGGCTAATATCAAAATTTTTGATTCAGTATGTTCTCATCTTTTCAGGGTGTTTGTGGTCCTCCCGGCCCACCTGGACCTCCTGGGCCACCGGGACCTGGTGAATCATCACTAAATGGAGGCCCTGGGCGTGCTGTATGAAATTATCCTTTCATTGTCTTTTATAATATGTTTGAACCAAGGTCATAGTGTGACTTCAGCCTAATGCACATTCATTATTACATTTATGATATTTAAGTTATATTTATTTATGAATGGTTTTATTTTGCCATGCCATGCCATGCATATTTTTAGTGTTTAGTGCAAATAGAAAATAAAGTGCTGTTCCGTTTTATTCAATTCTACATTATATAATTTTATAGTTGATATAGCTTGTTTATTTTTATGACTCAGGGGTCTCCAGGTCAACCTGGAAAACCTGGTGCTCCTGGGCCTCCAGGACCCCCAGGAAAAAAGGTACAGGACAAAACAAGAGATACATACTGTACTGCTATGAAACTGATATGAATTGTAGGCAAGGCAAGGCAAGTTTATTTATATAGCACATTTCATACTCAAGGGCAATTCAAAGTGATTTAACATAAAATGATTGACAAAGAGAAATAAGACGTATCTTTAAAATGCAAATGATTTAAGATCACAAATACTTTAGATTTAAGAAACAATAAAACAGCAATTAAATTGATAAAAAAGAAAAAGAAAAAGAAAAAGAAAAAGAAAAAAAGAAACCAGCACAGTGCGCAGGTTGTGAATGCACAGCTAAACAAGTGTGTTTTTAATCTGGATTTAAAAGTAGCTACTGTTGGTGAACGTCTGATGTCTTCTGGAAGCAGATTCCAGCTACGGGTGGCGTGATGACTAAACGCTGACTCGCCATGTTTTGAGTGAACCCTTGTTATCTCTAACTGACTTGATCCTGATGATCTGAGAAGTTTGTTTATATTCTGAGATATCTGAGATGTCCTTGACCATTAAGTGATTTATAGACAATTAATAATACTTTGAAGTTGATTCTAAAAGTAACTGGTAACCAGTGTAAGGACCTGAGGATTGGAGTGATATGCTCAGATTGTTTGGTTCTGGTCAGAATCCTGGCGGCAGCGTTCTGTATGAGCTGCAGCTGTCTGATGGTCTTTTTGGGAAGACCTGTAAGGAGTCCATTACAGTAATCCACCCTGCTGGTGATGAAAGCATGTCTTCTGTCTGTTTTCTTCTGTTAGGTAGATTGTGGTAAGGTTGGCTTGCCTGGAGGTAACGGGGAAGAGGTAAGACATCATAACACCTTAAGTAATGCTATTTTTTAATTAAATTAGATTTAGATCTAGAAATCTGTAGATGTGATCCAACCATACTTTGTACTTTGATAGGTCAAATCAGATATCCACATATCTCAGAGGCTTTCATTATCTTTTTGGAAGATCATATATGTTTTTTTCTTGTAGCAAAGCTCCTCCTCTGCTTTTATTTCTTATTTCGCCAATTGGTTCCCTTCCTGGGAGGCTAGCGGGACACAGGTATCCCTTATTACGAGTGTCTAAGCACTAACCGCACGGAATGTTGTGTGTTGAACGTTTTCACAACTCTAATGTGATTTTTAAAGGCATCAGTTCTCTAAATACTGCTGGTCATAGCAAATGCGTGTCTGCACAGCAATGAGAACAAAGAAAATAGCATTTGATATTTGTTTATTATGAGTTTATTTCCAACTTTTTCAAAAATCCTGTTTTTTTATTGTGCATTCCAATTAATATCAATCAAACTGCGGTTGGTTTGTTTTCATTTAAGCCATATAACTAAATAAATACAGCTAACTTACACAATAAAACACAATAAAAACACGATGACATAATACAAAACATGATTTTTGAAACATTATCTCATTTTGGTAACAAACTCTTAATTTATGTGGTGCTGTGCACTTTCATAACAATGTGACCACTGTGGGCTTCTCAAATAACCTGCTGCACATTGCTGTCTTGACTAACTGTAAGTGTAACAAAATAATTAGCAAAACACATTTTTAGATGCTGCAGTATTATACTCTTCTATCCCATTTCTTTCTCTGCAGGGTTCACAGGGTTCTACAGGGATCTCAGGGAAGGAAGGGCTACCTGGGCTCCCTGGATCTATGGGGCCTCAGGGACCTCCAGGACCTCCTGGACCCCCGGGGCCAGCCATCCGAATTACTGTAAGATACTTGAATTCCATTACAAAGTTACTTTACCTTGTGGCTTTTGATCGGTTTGTAGTACTTTACAAAATGCTCTATTTTATATATAGTCTTCAGAAGTAGATGAATACATATGATAAATATGTAGATGATAAATACTAGATGCTTATTTAAAAATGTTAAAATGCCAAAAACGGTTTCTGTGAGGATTAGGTTTAGGTGCAGGAGGAGGGTTAAGGGATTAAATATAGTCTATATAATGTCCCCACAAAACATATTTAAACATGTGTGCGTGCGTGTGTTTGTTTGTAGGCTGGTGGAGAAGAAAAAGAAATTGCTCTTAATTATATTCCAGGCATCATGGGGTCACCAGGTCCACAGGTAACTTGCTCATTCACTATCTGTATTGTCAAATAACTGTCACAGTATTTAACCACTCTGTCTCTTTTCTCTGTAGGGACCCCAGGGCATACCTGGACTACAGGTGAGATCTCTCTCTCTCTCTATAATGTGAAACATCCTGAATGTTGATATCCACAAATTGAGTTTATGTTATGTGTTACATCCTTAGGGCAAGGCTGGTTTTCCAGGTTTCTCAGGTCAGAAAGGTGATGACGGACCAAGAGGACGAGAAGGAATCCCAGGGTTAGATGGATTCCCTGGACGAATAGTGAGTTGGTTGTCATGGTTTTTGAAAGCCTTGATCAAGCTTGAAATTCATTTTGTAACTTATCAAATGTTATCATTTTGACTTTCACAGGGACTAAAGGGAGAAAGAGGATGGAAAGGTGACAAGGTGAGTGATCTTTAAGATATTTTAGGGTCAACTGTGATTAACCGCTCCAACATTAAAGGTGCCATGTTCTTTTGGAGGATCTAGTGACAGAAAAAAACACTGTGTGTCCCCTTACATGGAATTCACCATGTTGTTTTCTATAGCCCTAAACTGACAAACTGCTCTACAGAATGCGTTTCGTAAACACGTTATCTCCTTTGGCTAAGAAGCGAAAACGTGATGACATCTTAGTTCTGTTTCAGCCTCCGTAATGCTTCGAAAGGGAGGGGTGGAGTGAGCTGTTGGTTGCAACTCGCAACCTCACCAAAAGATGCCCCTAAATTTCATACACGGGACCCTTACTAGCATTAAGTGGATATAAACAGCAGTTTGTAAAAAAAACTGCAATTCGCAACCTCACCACTAGACATCGCTAAATTTCATGCATATGACCTTTAATAGCATTAAGTGGTTATAAACAGGCAGTTTATAATAACATCTGTATTTTTCTTTAGGGTGAGCATGGTCCTTCGGGAGGACCTCCTGGACCACCAGGGCCACCAGGTCCTCCAGGACAAATGAACTGTAGTATTTGCACTGTAAGTGTTATTATACAAATTTTCATCTAGACAACACCCAAATTCATAAAAAAGCTAAATGATTCTCACATGATGTTTAATTCCAGATGGATGGGGGTCATGGAATCCCTGGACCACAAGTGAGTTGCAATCATGAATATTAATCATTATGCGCTACAGTAATAATTTTCTAGTGATTAACATATAATGTTATATACATTATAATACAACCGCACTTCAACTTTTGTGTTTTGTTTTATTAGGGTCCATCTGGTAAACCTGGTCAGGCAGGATTCCCAGTAAGTTTTAAGTGTCAAATTCTAATTCTCAGTTTTAGTTTATAGTAAAAGGCTTTAAAATGTTGTAACCCTGTGCTTCAATAACATTTAGTTCTAACATGGGCTAATGCCTTGATAGTATCTTAGGTTGCCATGTTAGTTATTTAATTGATCATTAATTTACTGTTATAAATTATTAAACACAAAACCAGCAGGTTGGTTTCTGCAACCTCGAAGATTTCAGTATGTCTGCATCACGCTGAGTGGGAAGGTAAAATAAAATGTATTTATTTATGACACATTTTATTTGGAGTATTTTTGTGTTTTTAAAGGGACCAATTGGACCAAAAGGTGACAGGGGAGCACTTGGACCACAAGGAGACTCTGTCAAGGTTTTTTTTGTCAGAAATTACAATATGACATAATGGAATACAAGCAGAGTGTTAAGTATACAGTCAAATATAAGTATAAGTATTTAGTATATAAGTACTTTATGCAAGTAAGGATAGCAAAATAAAGTAAACTGGGACATATTATACCCAAAAAGTCTTCATACTTTGGACTACCAGTAAAATTGATAAATATTTGGGACCAAATTTTTTAGACACTTTGACCAGACCATGTTTTGCTTAAGTGTTTTTTCTGTAATGGCTAAGGCTGTGTTCACACTAAACTTCTTTGTTACTAGCGTCTGCTTTTCATTATAATCCTATGGAGTGAACCGTGTTTTCAAAAAATGTCCTGAGAGCTGCCAGCGCCCTTTTCTGCAGCTTAGAGCATCTTTTGAGGTTGAAACAAGTTAAAGTTTTCTGAAAAAAATGCCCTACGTTAAGCACCTTTTTTCACAACTTATCAATGACAGAGACCTGTCGTTTCCATAACAACATGCGAGGAACGTGATTGGTCGAGAAGGCTCAAGCTCGAAAAAATTAAAGGGAGTTTTATATAAATGTAAGTTTAATTATCACTTTCATTTAGTATTATAAGTATTGTAGTTTTTAAATATGTGATTGGTTATTGCAAAGACGCTCTCTCTGTTTATAATTCAAATAGACTTCCGTTCCGCTGCCTATGAAGCCTGTCTCTCTAAGCTGCCTTCGTGCACAAATGCTATCTTTGAACATCGCCGACTGCTATTTGTAACCACAACGCTGGAAGCGTTTTTTTTTTTTGTCAACTTGTCAAAAAAGAAGTTAAGTGTGAACACGGCCTAATGCAACCTTGCTTAGTAATCGCTTACTCTAAATTGGCATTATCTAATTGTGTAGGCCTACTCATATTAAACAGCTATATTTTACTTAATCCATTACATACCTTTCTATCAAAGTTATCTGACACTATCAAGATGAATCGTTCTGATACAATTTATCTCTGAGTTCTCTTGTTTCTTTCTAAACAATAGCGATTAAACTGTAATAATGTGAGAAATGATTTGATTTGGCTGTACATGCTATAGAGCTAAATATTTAGACATACAGCAGGGATAGATGATACATTTATACAACAAATAACACATTTATACAACTATTCTTTTAAATTATATATTTATTTTTAATCGTTTTAATCTTAAATTATTTTCTCTCTTGTTTAGGGTGAGAAGGGTGAGCCTGGCCTGATCCTTGACTCTAGCGGTAACCCCGTTTACATTGGTGGACAAGCTGGACAGTCGGTGAGAGACCTGTGGAATCACTCCGATAGAATTATTTCAAAAATCATATTTCTCATATACCATAAATATGTTCTGAATTTGACATCATCCATGTCTCTACATTATTATAAACCAATACGTAAGCAACTTGGGTAAATATAAGTGGACTATTTTAAAGTCTCTTGGCTTGATTGGTTTACTTCCTGTTGGACGTAGCTTATGAATTTCACTTGTTCAGATTAATGAGAACAATATATGTAAAAGTGATGTATATAAACATACATGTATATACACATTGCAGGGTATCTTCTGAGCCTTAAAATATTAAATATTCTTGATTTTGCTGGTATTTCAGGGCATAGATTAACTCACATTTGTCACTCTTTAGGGACCAGCTGGGCCACCTGGACCAAAAGGTGAAATAGGAATTCCAGGTAGACCAGTGAGTATATCTAATAACTTCCTGAACCCTTAACTTATGGCTAATAGCGTATTCAATAAATTATTGTTTCCTAAATTTGTCCTTGATTAAATAAGGGGCGACCAGGCCTGAATGGTAAAAAAGGGGGGAAAGGCGATTCCGGCATCGGTGGAGGATATGGTTATGGTCAACCGGTAAGAAATGGCCTACTTAGGTTTTTTTGTTTCTTAGTTCCATTTTACAATACAGAATAATCAAAACACAACATGTATTGCAAACCGATTTAAGGGACCCCCTGGACCTCCCGGGCCTCCTGGACCTCCAGGTTCTGTGGGAAGATACAATGTGAGTGATGAGCTAATATGTTGTTTTCAAATTAAAAAATAATGTTGTGTATTGGCTTAGCATATTAAACAAAATGTTATCTACCTTCAGGGTAATGATGACAGCAGCTCAAGGTTTACCTATGGTGAGTTTATATGCCAGTGTATTCTTAAGCATAGATAAATTCCATTTCTAACGTAAGCACGTATTTACAATCTCTCCCTCGAAACTATTCTACTCTCTTAGCAATAGCAAATTGTGCTATTATGCAAAAAAAGGGGGAGCTTTTCGATGTGTTAGTATGAATGGCGTCAATACTTGCATCAATAAACCAGTTCATATTGACAACGGTAGACATGTTTGATTAGTCAAGTCTGACACTATTTCTAAGGAATATGTATCCTGAGGAATATGTATACCGCTTTGGATAAAAGCATCTGCTAAATGAATAAATGTTATTCCATTACTTCAGCTGCCAAAGGAGAAAAGGGTGAACGAGGAGCTTCTGGCATCCCTGGCTTGCCAGGTATGATTCTTAATTTACTGGTGAAAGTGAAAGTTCATGACCTCCAAAAGAAATCTGGCATAATTTTTTCACCCTTATGTCTTTTAAAACCTGTATGTCTCTTTCTTTTGTGGAACACAAAGAAGGAGATCTTTAAAAAATGTTTTTTAACATTTTTTGTGCCTATCCAATGGAAGTCAATGGAGTTGGCTACCAAAAATCTATTTTTGTGTTCTGCAGAAAAAAAGTAAAACATTTTCAAGCATCAAACTAGCTATCTTATAGGAACAGTTGAAGTGTGAACAGTATTTAAATGCCACTGTTGTCTGTCACAGGTCTCACTACCACCTTTGACATTCATGCACTTAAGGTATGATGTCTCTAACCTAACATGAGTTTTCTGTGAATAAAGGCTAAAATTGAGCTGAAAATGTACCGCACATAATATGTACTTTGCTATGATATAGAATGAGATGAAAGGGGAGGCGGGGCTTAAAGGAGAGAAGGGAGAACCGGCGGGAGGTTTTCATGGCCATTACGGTGGCGCACAGGGTACACCTGGAAGACCTGGACCACCGGTGAGAGCACAGACATAAAAACGAGGGCTTTTAGAGTTAAAGTTGAGGATTTTTTCTTATGTTGTGAATGGGGGTTATTTTTGCTGTAGGGACCAAGAGGAGAATCTATTCGTGGACCTCCTGGCCCTCCAGGAATAGGTTATGATGGACGCCCAGGTAATCCTGGACCGGCAGGTCCACCTGGACCCCCAGGATCATCTCTCCCAGGTGCATACAGACCCTCATTAAGTAACTTATCCCCACATAACAAGCTATCATGTCTTGATCCAATTCCTTCCCTTTTCGTTTTGTTCATAACAGCCCAAATACATAAATGTAATACCTTTTAAAACATGTTGTTGTAACACCTTGACGCTTAGGAATCCGTATTCCAGGGCCACCTGGGCCTCCCGGACCCCCTGGACCCTTATCTGGGGTGAGTTTTCACCAGGTGCAAGACTTGAGACTGATAATTTAAATATTCAATAAGTACTAAAACCAAATTTATCAGAACAACACTTGAACATACAGTACATCAGCATGATAAGAACTAAGTTAATGACAGAAACCATCTTTGACAGAAATGTATATTTGAAGGATTATTGGATTTTTTAATTTGCCATAAATCTCGTACATTTACATAGAGAGGGCGGGGTTATAATCTATACTGCTGCCAACCACCAGGGGGTGATCATAATGCTTCAGCACACCCCAGGGTTACATAACTGAAATATTCCTTATGATCTTAAAAACCTTTTTGATCTTAAGGCATATGCTACAATTTTTGATAAAGATATAATTGTGGCAACACGTTTATTTCTAATAAACAAGGCCTACTTACAAAACAAAACATTTATTAAAACTGTAAGACTAAATAAAGAAAAATATCAGCCAGTAAGAACCCGTCATAGATGTGAACACCTGTCCCAAGGTGCAACCTTAAGAAGCTTGTTAAATGCCAAAAAGACATGTTTCCAAATCTATGTTGATTCTTCTAAGATTGTTCTTTATTGATCTATGCATAATAACAACAACATAATTCCAGTAGTTACATTTGGGCCATTCTAGTTTGATCATTGTCAACTCAAATTGTAAAGTTTTTTAAATAAGAATGATTTTGTGTTTTTTAGTTAGTAGTGTATGTATTGGACAAAATAATACAAACACACATTGTTATGAGATATTTTAATTTGCAAAAAACAAACGTTGCATTCCCAATATGTCTACTAAAATATATTTTAAAGTGAATGTTTTATAGACAAAAATGTAATTGTTAACCACCCGTTATCGTTTCATCAGGTTTTAATTTTAAGGACCTTCGACGCGATGGCTCCTACCACTCGCCAGCATCGAGAAGGCACGCTGATCTATGTTAAAGAGAACAGAGAACTTTATATGAGAGTAGATGAAGGCGTCAGACAAGTCATGGTATTTATTAACATTATTATTGTTGATACATTATTGCATATCGATTTTATTGACTCTCACTGTTTTGTTACTGTATACTTTGTTTTGCACTGAACTTTATTAGTAGTAACCTCACCATCTCTGCTGATGCCATTTTGATGAATGCAACATATGAACTTAATTATAACTTATGTTAAGGACTCATTTCCTTTAAACATGTACCTTGTTTCTGGTCTTAAAACAAGCTTGTTTCTGATCGTTTTCTTTTAGCTAGGAGAATACAAGCCTTTTCCAAGGGATCTGGTGAGTTTAATATAAAATTAGAGTCATTTCATACTCATGTATCCTTGATTTCAATGATGGTGTATACATGTGACAAATACTCACATGTATAAATGCAAACCAGAATTCAAAGCCAGCAATGTGATCATCATCTGGCACATTTGATCTGTTTCCAGGATAACCCTGTGGCTGCTGTGGAGACCCCTTTAGTTGTGCATTACACTTACGACAACCCCACATTGTCTCCCCCACAAGCCCCTCCTCCACCAGAAGCCCAGTACCCTGTGTTACCCGATCCCAGATACCAGCTGCCACATGACACACGATACCAAGGACAGATAGATCCAACTGATCCCAGACACTCCGATCCGCGATACTCTCCATCAGCTGGCACTGTTTATCAAGGCTATCCTGATCCGAGACGCCACCCTCACAGCAGCCACCCGCAACCAGACAGCAGATATCACACTACACACCATCACAGGCCTGTTGTTCAAGAGCTTCCATCCCACACGCACACAGCAGGCCCTGCGGTCAGTATTCATTTATAACTGTGTGCTTACCCACTTTAATAGCCATCCTGGTCGTCGTTTTACTGGTTTTGAGAGCACGGGGTGTTTTTCTAACAAGAGTATTAATCGATCAAGTGACGTTTCTTTGCTATCATGTTTTCTGTTTTGTCACCCCAGCTCCACTTGATCGCCCTCAACTCACCCCAAACGGGTGACATGCTGGGTATTAAAGGAGTAGACCACCAGTGTTTCTTACAGGCCCAAGCCATTGGCCTCAAAGGAACTTTTAGGGGTTTCCTGTCGTCACGGTTACAGGATCTGTATACTATTGTTCGAAATGATGACAGGGATCGGCTTCCTGTAGTAAACCTTAAAGTGAGTGTTACTTTGTCAATACTTATAAAAACATGTAAACAGTATATAGTCTTTTACATAGTGTACAACTATACGTTCGCCACAGGATGAAGAATTATTCAGTGATTGGGAGTCCATCTTTAGTGATTCGGAGGGCAGAATAAGCGATGACACACATATCTATTCATTTGACGGTCGAGATGTTCTCAATGATGATGCCTGGTAAGTTGGCTTAAAGGAAGTGAAATATATACACATTTACTTTAAAGGAATAGTTCACCCAAAAATGTAAAATATTTTACTATCTCACCTGATTAACTTTCTTCCGCAAAAAACAAGAGATATTATGTCAACCAAACAATATTGGACCCCATTGAATTCCATTGTATGGACATGAAAGCACTCAAATGTTTCTTAACGTTCCACAGAGGTCGCAGGCTTTGAACAACATGAGGTTGAATAAATGATGACACAATTTTTCTAGTAAAAAAAACCTCAACAAAACCATGACTGATGAGATTTTATTTTCTATAACCATTTTAATAGGCCAGAGAAGTTGGTATGGCATGGATCAAGCACTCGCGGCCACAGGCAGACGGACAGTTACTGTGAGACGTGGAGAACCAGTAGTTATGCCATCACTGGCATGGCTTCCTCTCTCCAAGATGGCTACCTGCTTCAGCAGTCACCGCGCAGCTGCTCCAGCTCTTTTATCATACTGTGCATTGAAAACACCTACATCGCCAAGTAAACCCAAACTGCCAAACTAACCAATGTGATTTGCGACGATACACAGTGGTTTAAGCAAAATCACCATACCCAATTGGAATAGTAGTTTTTGTCTTACAGCCCTAAAGTTTTAAACCCATTTTGTTGACAAATTATGCCTTACTACATTTACGTAATAAAAAAGACAAAAGTTCCAAAAAACACATTGAATATATTTACACCATCTTCACAGATCTAAGATTCTGGAAAATTTGCTCATTTTTTCTTACATTTGGCTAAATGTGTGGTCCAACCACTGTTTTTTGGATTGGATACGGCTGACTTGGCTCAAGAACATTGCTTTCCTTAAACCACTGCATTGATTTTTCAGCATTGTGGGTCGATTTTGTTCCGTTTTCATATATTTTCACTTATGTTGGTTGTTGTGTGTATCTATAGGCACTGTACATTTAGTTGTTTTTTATTTAAACTTAAGCAATTTGACATACAGTATATTTTGTGTGCCCCTTTCACTATAAGCCTTAAACACATTTGAGAGACGAAAACAGACAACGAAACAGTGATACTTGATCGTTTATTAAGAAAATCAAACCACACTTAATTCGGTGGTAAATCACTGTATTGTGTTTCCTAAAAAGGTATATACAGCACAGTATAAAATTAACCCAAAACATGTCTGAATTATATGCTCACTGGTTATTGCAATTGTTGTCACATTTAAAACAGAACTGTGGTGCTTAAAAGTGGATGTTTACGAGTGCCTTTACAATACATTGCCAAAGAAATGAACTTACAAATCGTTTGTAACTAATCATTTTAGAAGTACATTTTCATTATCATTTCATGTCTTCATTTATTAGTATATCTACAGTATGCAGCATTTTTTTACATTTTATATTTATTTTAAGTATAATACAATTAACAATGGAAATTTAACAAACATTCCATGGGTTTAGTTTAGTTGTTTAGGTGACCTCGTTGAATCTTAACATGTCAATGTATTTTCAATGATACGTTATTAAACATTTTTTCACAAGTTTCACTTCTGGATCAAATCAACAGTTAACAAAAACATATACAGCGTATTACTCCAAACAATTCCTATTTCTCTTTACATTTTGAAACCTAAAAATACTGTTTGTATAAATGTTTCTCTAAGGGGATAAATGTAACTCCTTACTTATTCCCAGTATACACAGCGTATGTTTTACATCAAAGATTTTTATGACATCCAAAAACTTCATTAAATTACACCCGTAACACATTAGTTCAAGTCTTACTAGCACCCTACATTACCACATGTGCATATTTAATCATACGCAGGGTGGTCATAAATCATTTATTAGAGTACCACCAAATCAGAGAACATTTTCTAGTGCATACTAAAAAGAATTTCATACATTATAACTGTACCATGACTTAAGACAAGGCACTGCAGGTCCACATATGTGTCTTACAATAAAATCAAAATGTACTGTATAATCATACATGCAAATGAGAACATGTAGTGCATAACCATAAAAACACACCAAACTCTCAGACATGCATATAAGGCAATCTAAATCAATGATGGACTACTGGTCCTTGTTTGATACATTTCATTTTTCGTAACTGGTTATGTTAGTACTTTCAACAGTGTTCAAGACATCTTTCAACCTATTCAATACTAATAACCTTTGAAAATAAGTGTCTAAACAATATTATTCTTGCAAAGCCAAAATGAAAACATCTGGAGTATCAACACTAAAAGTATTGTTAATGAATAAAAATGCAACATTTTGTGAATAGCAAAAGTACTACAATAAACATTCATTGTGTTTTTGGTTCATCAAAGGCACTAAACATTTTAAGGCCAAATAACACTTGAACCCTTACAGCGTGGTACACCAAGGCACAATGTCCGGGAAAAAAAACACTAAGGCATTGTCACGACTGCATCCATAGTGGAGAGCTTTAATGATTAACACAACTAAGCTCACGTCCGATATAGATACAGTGTTAATCTGAAATTCACTTAGGAATGTCATATCAAAATAAAACTAAATCTGATAAGGATTCTCAAGAGAGAACAAGCTCACTTTCCACGTATTGCAGTACCTCTAATATACGGTCTCTGTAGCACAGAGAAAAAACTGAAATGTTTTTTTAACGCAATACAAAATCGCTTTTAATTTGTAATTGCATAAGCAAGTTTACCCTATATAATACTGTAATTGTATTGTTATTCTAGTTTATTAATATATGTATGGCTTTATTCAAAGCAGAACTTTTTCCTCAAATCCTCAAATGCTGGTGATTCTTCTAAAGGCACATCAGAAATACTGTTTTGTCTTGATATAAACATGAATTTGACTTAATATCTTCATTCCGCTGAAGAATGACAGGCAACTAAACTTTAAACATCTAGAGCAGATCAGACCTCGCTCTAAGATTTTCCACTGTACATACCTTCCTATTGGCTAGCTGCATCGATGTGAATAGATTTACTTTCCGTAAAAACGTGACATTCCTATAACATTAAGATGAACTTAACGATAAAACCAAGACTATTCAATCTCAATAAAAAAAGTTGTGTTATTCCAAAATGTAAAAGTTGGATAAACTCCACTTGTGGAGTTTTTAAAAACCTCAAGCCTTTATGCTGGTTCCATTATGTTCCTCGCCAGCAGGTGTTGCGATAGGACTGAGTTCTGCAGCTAGAGCCGCTTCTGTGCGTCTCTCCTCTGCTCTCTCACTGCTGTAATGACGCATGATGATCCAGGCACTACAGCTCAGATAAACCACAGTCAGCAAGGTAAAGTAAAAGAAATAAATCAAAAACTGCAAAAGAAAGAGAAGAACATCAAGTCAGTGTTTTGTCATCGATGCAAAATGTCAAAACGATACCCTTTTATTTTAGACAATATTTTATATTTCTGTAAAGCTGCTTTAAAAGGGTCATATGGCATTGGTAAAACCTACATTATTGTGTATATTTGGTGTACTACAGTGTGTTTACGCACAAATAGCTAGGTAACTTCTTGAGCGGCCTGTGACGCTGTCTCGGCGAGAACAAAGACAATAAAACATATTATAGAATTTCTATGATATTATATCAATTTCTGCATTTGTGATCGTAAGAATGACAAAAAAAAAAACTCACATCTGAATAGTCAGTAGCAAATTATTTAATCAATTATGGAAACATACTTACTTGCAAAGTTGGATTTGCCCAACTTTTTAGAAACAGCCTTTGTGCAAAACCAGGTGTTAATGCGCTGCACACACTTGCATTTTGGGGTTGTACTGTTTTAGAACAGTGTTGTAAACAAAACGTTACCACCGATATTTAATTTTGGCCTCTTTTGGAAGACCAAACAAAGTACTTTTGCTTTTGCAATGAAACACACAGCTTCTCCAAGACATGGCGGCGGCAACAGCAACAACACTACAGTGAGAATAGTTATGCCTTCTTTCTTTGTGTATTCATTTGGGCGGTGTTATGCAAAGCATCTCACAAACTGATGTAGATTTGTGGGGGGGTGTTTAAATGAGGCGTTTTAGGCAAGTCTACATGAGCATCTGCTTTTAAATAGAACATATATTTTGGTTTGAGTCTTAAATTTTTGCAATTTTATGAGTCTAACATATGCGTGAACAACTTGTTACACACTGAAGATACAGGAAAACATGAAATCGCACCATATGACCCCTTTAAAGACAGCAACCTTGAGATTAATTTAAATAATATTAAATTGTACTGCAGGTTATTTTTATGATATATGCTTTAGTATTTTTTAAAAGTGAATGTGTTGTGGTGGTACATTTTACAAGTATTACCATTCTTTAGTAACAATATATACACTAAAATATGCAATATGCAGGCACTACAGCTCCCCCTAGTGTCTTGTATAGAGATGTGCGACAATTGCAATGATCTGAAACCATCATGATGAGACGATTTGACAGGCCTAGGAGGAACACCCTGTTGTCTGCATACTTTGTTGGAAAACAATGACAGATGGTTCTTTCACAAGAAATTCAATGTACACAATGGAAAATATATTAACAGTTCTCTGATTTATTACGTTTGTGGACTTAAAGGTACGGTTTGTAGAAATCGCCGCTAGAGGGCGCACGATCAAAACAACAATCGCGTAGCTTGATGACACTGTGTAGAAGCGAGGAATATGTTGTCTTCAACACCACCACTGATGGTACCGCTGATACATCAATTAGACGGGAACGAGAAATCATGTTAGCGGAAGAGGTAAAGTAATAAAGTTTTATAAATGTTGCGTTTGATGAAATCATTTTATTTCATTATAATGAATTAGACCCGAGTAATGTAAGGTTTAAAACTAAATTGTTAGTCATATATGTTACAGTAATGGTCCAATTCGATGGTGTGATAACACTGCGCAGTTTTAAGTGTTTAAATCAATCATAGCAAAAGTTATTTTGAACGTACCCACATCATTTGCAATAATGCTAGACGGACCGACGGTACAAACTTCTTCCGCATCTGTCTACGACAGTGTCACGCGGTTGCTAATTCAGTAACTTCAGTTGCTACTTTGTTCGGTGAACAAAGGGTAACGCTGATATGACGCCATTGACATGTGACTAAACAGCCCCGGTCCACTGTTTAGAATGGCTATCTATGATTTTCTCAGGAATTAAGAGCAGTTGGAAACATTTGAGATATTATAAGTAATCAGCTGAAAAATATATGTAACATTGGCCTAGTGGTTTTTGGATATTTTACTGCAAAATTCTTACAAACTGTACCTTTAAAGCGCAAATGGATGTTATATTTTGAATGCTTGGCATGGAGGATTTAGCAGTGTGAGCTCATCTGGATTTTTGAGTGATGTGCAATATCATAATAAAAGTATTTAGCGCAATTACAGATGTATGATCTGCTTTGCACTCCTCGCACAAATTATTCTATTCCTGCTGCTAGAGCATATATTTTATAAAACTGCTTTCGGATATCAATGCGAAACAGTATGTGATGTTTATTACAGTCATTGAACAAAAATACTTAGTAAATTTAAATCGTTGAGAAACAAAAATACGTAGGGCTCTTAATGGTGGCACAAAATGTCAGAACACCGGCTTGACCTAAAACATTGTGTGTTTAACACAACCCTGTGTTTATATGACAGTTCAGACGCAATAAGTCACGAAAATGAACTTTAGTACTCATTTGCTATGTGACATCTGTTGACTTTGCGAGTGCACGCTCATGTCAGAACGCCTACACATAATCAACACGTCTTTTTTTATTTTTCATATCGGGCCGATGCGATATTTAATTTATAAGCAATAAATATCTGCGCGCCGATGATATCGTGCATCCCTACTTCAAAACATCAATCACTTTGTTTTCCTCAATTATGTTGTAAGTCAATTTGGATAAAAGCATCTGCTAAATGTCTTAATGTAATTGTACACACCTGAGAGTGAACAGTTAAAGCCAATCCTCTCTTATCTGCTACAATGATGGTGATGATCGTCTTCAGGATTGTCCCAAGGAAAGTGTTAACTCCAAACACTAAAGCACACAATTCTTTAGTGAGAGAGGACGCAATCTGGAAACTGAGAGGGAAAAAAACAAATGATAAACTGCCTATTAGAACATGTGAGAATGTGAACACAATGCAGGCATTAGAAGAAAACTGCTTCTAGTCATTTCGCACAATCCCATATAGACAGATTTCTTTTTTTTTCATGCTGGACGTTTAACTGCAACATTACTCTTTCTAACCTATTCTTGTATTCGCAAACTTTTTATACACATCTACAATTTTCTTTTGAAAAGACTAATATGTCTACGCACCAAAGAGTTAACTCATTTTCAAGCTTGTACCTAATAAGGCTGAGCTTAAGATTGTCATGCGTTCTGTACTCATGATGTGATTCTCTCTCACTATGGGGCAAACTTCAACAAAATTCTTGCTCTCTCTAAAGTCGGCTACATGTTTTCACAGGTGCAAGTTGCAACAGTGAACATTTTCCAAACATCATCTTTTATAACAGTCGTTTCAATAGAGAGTGGGTGCTAGTAATAAGCAACACCTTTTGAAGGTGAATATTTTACAAGAAAAAATATAAAATATATTTTAATATAGGGCTGTTCAACGATTAATTGCGATAAATAAAAGTTTGTGTTCGCCTTATACATGTCTGTGCACTGTGCATTTCAATTTAGTATTTATAAACACGTATGCATGCTAGTAAAAAATATATATATATATTGATATAGACACATGCAAATATATATGTGTATGTGTATGTGTGTGTTTATAAATACAAAATAAATATGCACAGACATATTATGTAAACTCCAACTTTTATTCTGGATGCGACTTATCGCAATTAATCATTGAATAGCCATGTTTTTAAATATAAAGGTTTTCCACAAAAACATCAGGGTAGATCTTATTAAAGAAGAAAGTCACGCATTACTCACATGGCGATTGGAACCAAGAACTGGTAGAAGCCTCTAAACAGGATGTACGCCACATAGCAAACCCAGATTTTATCGGTGGTGCCCATAAGCAGCAGTAGACCGGCCTGAGCAGCAGTGATCAATCCAATCACCAGCTCGGACCAAAGATTCCAGCGAATTTTTACATAACCCGCAGCAAAGGATGTCATCGCACCTATGAAACACATCAAAAATGATTAAGATTTTATTACCAACACGGTCGCGACTGACACACGGCTTGTTCTAATGGGATTGACTTGTTGCGCCGTATCCAGTGTAGACAAAATTTACAATTATAATGGGTTCTATGCCGTTCTATGGTGTAATGCCTTTTATCCGGTGGACACGTTGTTAGTCGTGAAATAATGATACAGTGCTTGGCATGATTAATATTAATAATTCGTTACATTTATATAGTGCATTTCTGGACACTCAAAGCGCTTTACGTGGAAGGAGGGAATCTCCTCAACCACCACCAATGTGCAGCATCCACCTGGATGATGCGACGGCAGCCATATTGCGCCAGAACGCCCACCACACACCAGTTTATTTGTGGGGAGGAGATAAGCAATAGGTTTGTTCGCAGTCTGAGGTTTAAGTTTGTGAAGATGCCAAATTATAGATTCAGGTGGAGAAACGCTTTTCAGTGAATCCAAATATGAAAAAGCCTTAAAGGGACAGTTCACCCAAAAATGAAAGTTCTTTATCATTTATTCATCCTCATGTCATTTTCAAACCTGTATGACTTTCTTTCTTTTATTCAGAACGCAAAAGACAATAGTTTTGAATAGGGATGTGTAAAATCCCAAGACGTTTTGCTTTTGGAGTGCTTGTGCGTGTTTTATTCTCTCTCGCGCCAAGAGCTCTCCATCCCTTTCTCTGTCGTTCTTTTTAGGCCCCCTCCCTCTGGTTGCTGATTGGATCAGGAAGCTGTCAAGTTTCCGGCGGCTGATAAAAGGACGCTGGAAATTAGTGGATGGCGGTCCTGTTCTCTTTAAACTGCTCTCGTGCCAGTCACTCGTTTTCTGTTTGGTTAACGTTGTTTTGTGACCTTCGTTGTTTTACCGCCTTAATGATTTGGTCACTTTTTGCTTTTGTTCCTACTTACGTTGTTGACAATTCCGATGGCGTTCGTTCTTTGAACTCTGAGCTGGGAAGATGTCAGTTACTTCCATTTAGCTAACTTCATGTTTAGACACCCTAGGTACGAGGTGAACATCCACCCCCTGTTCATTTTTTAAGTTTAGAGCAGGGCAGTAAAGACCCCTTTACAACCAACGTCATGATTACGTCACGGCACTAGCTGGAAGCTCTGTATGACAAAATGACTTATGACATGGATTTTGTTGAGAGGGTAGCTGCACTTTATGCGTTATGGAAAGCAGAAAGCTTTTTTTTATTATTTTTATTTTCTATAAAAAGACAAATGATGACTTGGAAACGTGCCATAAGCACCCTCTTTTCTTTATCCTCTAATAATAACTGTTGCTTAAAGGTATGAGTTATAGTATGAGATGGGTCAAATGACCTAAAAATCCCTTTTATAAAATAAATAATTGCACCAGATGGACCTGGCCAAAGGTAACATGTATTATTTTTTCTAACATTCTCTATGTTAGGCCTGGAAGACCTATCGTTTCATACAGTCATGTGACCACGAAAATATTGAGACAATTTTGGTATTGGGATGACACGATATCGATAATATTGTTACATCCCTAGTTTTGAAGAAAGTTGGTAGCCACACAACAGTGGACCCCATGTCTTCCATTATTTGGACACAAATCTGTGTTCCACAGAAGAAAGTAAGACAAGTTTTGAGGGTGAGTTATTGACCAAATGTCTTAATTTTAAGTGAACTATCCCTTTAAAACCAAACAGCAGAGGCATTAACGTGTTTGTCATTCATGTTTCATACTTAAACTCAATGGTTGGGGAAAATGAAGTTTGCTTTTTCTTGCCAATTTCGTATGATAGGAATTTTCTCTTGCCGGTAAACTTGATGCAAGAACACTTTCTGCTAAACAAACAATTAACCATGTTAAATTGATGATTACATATGTTATATATAATCTGAACTCTTACCTAATAATGTAGCGGCAGCTTCAACAGCTCCATTGTAGACATGCTTGTTCTCTGTGGCAGGATGAACTTTATTCCAGAGGATGTGCATATAAAACAGAACTAAATAGTAACCAGCGGAGTTGAACACCCACCACAAACTCCAGAGCCTTAAATTAGGTACTTTCACCACATTCTTTAACTCTTTCACCATCCCAACAAATATCGAAGTCCTCCAGGACACAACGTCATCCTTCTCGCAAGGTTTCATCTTGGCCAATTCCGACTGAGCCGCATCATTCCTCTCCGCCTCCATGCGTGTTTTGTTAAAAAACATGCTACGCTTAGGCCACGGCAGGCAAAAGGACGTCAGCAGTCCAAAAGTTACAAACCCCAGGGATACTGTGCTGAGTGTCATGTATGACACACCACCCACTGACACACACAGCTGACCCAGCACAGAGCTGGTGAAGACCCCCATGAGCACGGAGGTGCGCGAGTAGCTGGCCACACGTTGGTAAACGGTCGCTGGTACCAGAGAGAAGATGTATGAAGAGTAGGCCACACGGGCGGCCATGGTGACGCCGTAAAAGAACTCCATCATCTGCATGTCCAGCAATGATGTGCCCAGAATCAGCAAGAGCCAGATGGAAACATGACTCAAGCTCTGAAGGACCAGCACAGGTTTGTAGCGCAGGTAATCGGTCAGCAGAAACACCGGCACAAGCACTGCCATATAGGAATAGCTGAGTACAGGGTTGATTTCATTGGTAACCTGTAAAGATCACATGACATCACAGTATTACTCAAGTGGGGTAATGCATAACCGTGACATGCAGTTTATTGCCAACCCCCGCTTGTGTGCAATCATACACATGCTTGCATAATACAGGTGACATTTTCATTTTAAAACTTATACATTTAAGAAATGTATAATTTGTTACCAACATTCTTCAAAATATCTTCTTTTGTGTTATGCAGAAGAATGCAGGTAAAACAGGTTTGAAATGACAAGAGGGTTACAGATCTTTTGTGAACTATCCCTTACATTCACCGGCATGATGTGAAACAGGAACAAACTCTCCACTGAGCACATCTGACCCATTTTGGAAAAATGTCACCTTTGACCATATTTCCATAGCTTGCCAGACCCAAGCAGCTGTGTCTCAGTATGACGACCGACTAACAAAGCCAAATATGTGACATGTGTAGGTACAAGCTACAAAATAACCCAGGGTGCTTGTCACAAGTATGCGCATAAGCAAAGAACAAAAATGACATGTTTACCAGTTCTAGATTCTTACTCATAAAATCAGGTTGAATGACACAATCACAATTTGATTTGATTTCAGTCACGAAGGTAAAAAAGGACCACACCTGTGCGCTGGTGAAGTTCTTCTCTGGACTGAGCAGGTACGGCGTGATAAAAGGCTCCCCGGGCTTTAGCTGAACCATGAAACCATAGAAACAGAGATAAACGACAGACCATATCCAGTCCCCGGGCTTCAGCTTTTGGGCTTCAGGGTCCTCCTTGTTTTCAAGTATGACCGGGTCTGGGGCAACATCTTCCACAGCTTGTCCGTTTTTGTCACAGCTTGTCCGTTCCTGAGTGCTTTCACTGCATGTACTTACTTCCACCATATTTTATGTTTGACTCTATATTGGTGCTGCAAACTTTGTATAAGCTAAACTATCTCCTAAGAAATAAAATGCCAAATGAACTTTGATCCTGAAGCCTAACAGCTGAAGGCTTGATAGCATTACGCAGACAACCCAATGACTGCACTAGCCAGTATATCCTAAGCCATGGACAGTGTTAACCATTACTATGGGTTGAGAGGACCTTTATATTAAAATAACAAACTGTTAAACAAGCTGACATCTTTAACATGCAAACAATTGCCTATCTTCACCTTTGTACACTGTGATCAAAGTACTGTCAATGATTGAAATGCACTACCTAATTGGACTACACATTGTGAACCTGTAAAATAAGCACATAAAAAAAAAATCACATTGTTAGTAGTTGATTCATATTGTTATTGTTATCCATTGTTACCTACACATAAATATGGTCGGCGTGCAACTCAGTGTGAATACAGCATCATATGCAAAAAAAACAGGTTTGAAATAATAAGTGGCGAACAAACAGGTTTTCTTTGTTTCTTAATTTTATAATCAAATATGTAATCCAACCGATAGCAGGGACAGAAAGGATTAACGGCCACGTGGTTTTAAATCGTATACACTTATGCGTAATTGAACAGAGCAGCTCATTATATTTCACATAAATATCCGTTATTCATTGTCAACCACTTTACAGACAAACGCATTTAATCTCAGAAGTCATGAGTAGATCACATGACAAAAGTCCATTCTTTACTGAGAACAATGTTTGTAACGTTACAAGATGAAAACATATTACAAGATGAAACTCTATCCACAAATGAAACGTAATCATTGTGTTCAAAACTACCTGCAGATTTCCTGTCATCAAATGTAACTCGGCTTCGCTTTGACGACGATCGGTACAGTTTTGTCCTGTCTGACGTTGAGCATTGAGCTAATAATCCCCACTCGTCGAAATGTTTGAGTATTTTTTCCTTTACGCGTTTGTCAAAATAAAGCTTTTAAAATGCAAAATGCGGAATGCATTGACTCCGCACTAGAAGTTAACCCATCGATACGGGACGAACACGTAGACCAGGAACGACGGCAAGAAGTTCAGTCTTCAAAATCCATGAGACACTTGCGCGCGCGTCAGTGAACCTTTCTGAGCATGCGCGCCGGATGTTTATCTCAGACTTGAGAACCCCACTTATATGAAATAGATAGATGTGACACCAGTGTATTTTAAAGATGACAGGCTTCATCAAATAAAAAGCACGTTTGATTTCTCAATCCCCTACAAGCTACAGAACCATCAGGTTCAGGTATTCCTGCATCGACATTAAATCAGATAACGTTACGTGTTCCTTTATTACTGTGATCATGTTGGCTTGACGTTTGATGCTTTATATTTGTCTAGACTCGAACAACTCATGCACCAATATGCTATACAAACAGATTTGTTTAAATAGTTTTAAAATTTAGACGAGAACAAAGTTCAGTTCTGTTTGTTTAGTCATGATTTATCGCAGCCCATAGATTTTATACAGTGCATAATGTAATGACGCAAGATAGGGGCCGTGTACAAAGTGCACAACGAAGAGAAACGCTTACTAGTCACTAGATAAAAATAGTATTTCCCTGTTCAAAACAGCAAGTTGCAGACATCCTTTAAGGGCAAACATATACAAACGCGCAGGACAGAAGATTGATTGTTGAACGGCCAAAACTGAGCTTGCATAACTCTCTATTCTAAATGTAAGTGGCGTGCGTTATTACTGCCCCCTAGTGGAACACCGTGCGGTTGGATTTAGGTCATGCAGAGGACTGGCATGCAGCATTTCAAATGAACATTGTCTCTGAACAAAATGTTCCTCTAAGTCAGATGGGGAAACTACTTAACCAATTATCTGGCCTGGGAGTTTTTATTTGCATTAATCTGTTACTGGATTTAAATTAGGATTTTGGCCCGACATGACTAATTTGATGCAATACAAACAAAATCCAAAAGATGGAGCTAGCCTGCAGTGCTAGTGCAGTATAAATAGTCCATCGCAATATTGTCAGACATGAATTAGGGAGAAATGAGAGAATCAAGAAATATATATATATTTATGCTTGACATGATATATACTTGATATATATACACATTAATTATAGAAACATATAAATGAAGAATTTGGTTCCAAAATGAGATAACTCCATTTAAATGAAAAATCATGTTATCTATGTTACTATGTTATCATGTTTTGATTGTGTTAGTTAGCTGTAATTTTTGAGTTATTATGGCTTAAATCAAAACCAACCAACTGCAGTTTTATTGATATTAATTGGAATGCACAATAAAAAACTTGATTTTTGAAAAAAATTAGAAACGGAGTCATCTCATTTTGGAACCAAACTCTTCATATATTACTTATTTAACACAAAGTGGACAGCAAAACACTTAAGTATACTTCAGTAGAATACATCAGGATTTACTGCCGTTTTTAAAGACTACATGATTTCCTCATTTTGTTTTCAACACATACACTTTAATATATTTATGGATATGGATATTAAGTAATAATTATCTAGCAATGCATTAGTGATCCAATTGCCTCCACGATAATCATGTTTTTTCAGTACTTTACATAACACCTATGTTTTCATTCCTTTAGATTTCATTAGATGTTTTGAAAACATCTAATGATACTGTGCATAAAGGTATTTTAAAAACTTCAATTGTTTATACAAATACACTTGTGATTAAGTTATAAATTAACTTTGAACTTTTTATAAGTGGATGTAATTATTAGTTTTGGCAGGAATTGTTACAAGCTTAGTGGATTGTACAGTGTATTGAGTTTGCCTAGGATGCTTCTCTCCTTCACGCCTCTCTGGGCCCATTAGATCACTGGGCTGATTGTGTTCAAGGCCTGTCGATGACTGAATAGAGACTAGTCACCTTGCTGGGGGCAATACAGCCTGGTTTCTAATAAAGAGGTGCCATTGTTGACTTGTCATACCCCATCAGATGTTATACTTCTCCAGTTAGTACTGTCAAAACTTGCATATTGTTTAATCATGCATTTCTTTTCAGATAATAAGTTTAAGTGGTCATATAATATTTTGATATTTTTCTCCGCTATTTTATTTTTAAGTAGACATAAAAAGATGCTATACACAGTAGGGTAAGTTGGTTTTATTATTTACAAGTTACTGTTCACCCAGTTTGGTTTACTGACGTGTAAATGTGTCATGCACTGATGTATTCTGTCATCTATTTTATGTCAGAGGGAGTACATTTTGTTGTTTCAATGAATTCCCTTTTGGACTGGTGAAAACGTGTCAAAGTATCACAGCACAGATGCGTCTTAAACAATTAGAATAGCTTATTAAAAATGTGAAACTTTCATAAAATCTACAAACATTACATGTGACATGAAATATTTCAAGTAAAATATTTTTTGTAATTCAAATGATTGCTCCATGGCGTGGAGGCAGGGCAGGACTGGGATAAACGATAGCCCTGCTCTGGTTGCAAATAAATGTCAATTATTTTGACAGGATTGTTTGTAAACAACGAAAGGTTTCCATTCATGAAGAACTTTTTATTCTAAAAAAAACCTTAATGCTTCCAAATGCTGCAAAAATGGCCGCCGAGTCGGCCAGCTTCCCTAAACGAACTTTGGTTCAGGCCAATCAGTTCATAGCTCTGCTAATAGTGCCCTATCTCATATTTACCTGTACATTATGACACACAATGCACAACAAAGCTGAAATTCAGCATTTCGGCCCAACTCAAAAAAAGGGTTGTATGATGCACAATGATGTATGATGCATGTACAATAACCGTCTTAAATTTTAATGCAAATCATATGTGCCCCTTAAATCCTGTCAGCAGATGGAACCATAAAGATATGTGAATTTATCCTGATAAACTCAGTAAAGGTCTTAAATAAGGTGCTTCACGATTCCATAGAATAACTTTTTGTCAAAATTTCATGAAGAACATTTAACATCTGAATAACCTTTCTGTTTCACCAAAGATTCTTTTTGGCGAAAAAAGGTTCTTCGGAGTATAAAAAGGTAAGGAAGAGATGGTTCTTTAAACAACCTTTGACCGAATGGTTCTTTGTGGAAACAAAAATGGTTCTCGCATGTCATTGCTGTAAAGAACCTTTTAAGCTCCTTTATATTTAAGAGTAGATTGCTGCATTATTTGAACGCAATGGACCAACACCAGCAGATGAATTGGCACCTCATATCATGTGAAAACTTCACACTGGATTTCAAGCAGCTTAGATTTGGTGCCTGTCTGGACCCTCAATTTCAATATAAAATGCAACATTTATTCCAGAAGGAGGACTTTGGACCTCAGAGCAACAGCCCAGATAGTTCTTTTTCCAGGGGTTGGAGATTGTTTCTAGACAACTATCAAGTCATCATTCTTCCTCATGATTGTTGTTGTTGTGTGTACTAAACTAGCTTACATGTTATAAGTCTATATTTTTTGCCACCTCAGTACATCAACCTTTTTCATCTCAAAGCAGTACTTGAAGTCACAATGACATGACTATTAGTCTTAAGGTCTCAAAAGATCGTCTGAAACCAAGAGCCCGTGTACTTTCTAAGCGTCTGATGAAAACATGACCTGTCATTCAGAGGGTTGAGAAGTCTTTTATGGGGCCACGTCTGAACATGGACTTTGTTTCTTTTGATTAGACAGCCTTTCTCTGCGGAACAATCTGGAGCTCCAGTGCATTGCCTGTTTTAATGTGGAACAAATTTAATGCTCTATTTACGTCATCATCCCCGGGGCTATTCAATAGTCGGGAGGCTGCGTATCACCCCTGTTCTGGTCGCAACAATAATCGTAAATACAATTTGTTGTGAGACGTTTCAAAACTCTTCAAAACTTGCATTTTGCCATTCAAAAAACTAGTGTGTTTATGTATGGAAAGCCCATAGGAGCAAATGATGGTAAATTGATTTTGAAGCAATTAGAATGAAGTAGGACACACACCACATTGTTTGTGGTTTATCTACTTCTAGCCCCCTCTAATGTCCTGTGTAACTACAAGCCTGGAAGAAGATGTACACAGAGGCTGCCTGAACGAAGCAATTCAGTCCTAATGACAGAAGATTAATCCCTCCACAACTGTCCCGACATCACCATGGATTTGCTCTGGGTCACTTAATCCAGGGAGGAGGAAGCTAAAGCTCATTGTAATTCTGGTATGGTTGAAATGTAAAATTCTTAGTCTAGTATAGAGTACATTAAGCGAACCAAAGAACAGGACAATCCAACACAAAAAATCAATGCCTGCTATGGGTGTAAATACTGTGTCAATATCATTGTGGTCTTTGATGGCAGGAAGCATGTAGCATACTATAAGTCTTTGGTCTGAAACTGTGGTGCTTTTTTTGATGATAAGTAGGGATGGAAGTAATTGGGGTACTTGCGTAACATTTTGTAGAAGTAAATATATACCATCAAAAAATTGTCGAAAGAGACTGCCTCAGGGTAAAGGGCAGGGATGACATAGATTGAGCATCATCCAATGATTGTGTTGAATTGCCAGTGTTTCTCATTGGACAGATCTAAAAATCTGACAGGAGGGGAACCCCTGTGCCCCTGCGCCCGTGGACGTCCAACCCGCTTTCAGCACTTTATAGAGATCAAGATCGAACCCTAAAACCAGTTCGGTCAAGATGCCTTTTGCCGTCAATCTGTTTCGCCCGAAAATGTCACGTGTCATGACATTCTATTCACATGACTCTTAGCTCTAGCCAATTGGGTGCCACCTTTCGATCTGAGTTAACCAGGAGGATAGGGAAAAAATATTTCCCTTTGGATGACGTTCCGTTTTATATTAATCTTTTCGCAAACGTCGAAAGTGGTGGCCATCTGTCTCCAGTAGCACCAAAGGTAAATCCTCTTCTTGAGCTTTTAGGTTTAGGGGTTTCTGGGATTGTTTCAAGGGTTTTTGAAATTAACATGGAATTGTAAAAGCGTCATATAATTTTGTTAGTGGATAGTTTTGCTTTGATACTTTGTAAAAAGAAATGCATTCTGATGTTACACTTATTTTTGATGATCAGTTTTAAATTGATCCAGACTTGGTTTAAAACATATTAAAGGACTCTGGTTTGAAACTAGTTGTGTTTTCTAGGCCGACCACAGGTCAAAGATATTACTAATTCATTATACGGAACAACTATTGTTTAAAACGTAATTGATATTGTTTTGGAAATGGCTCGATTTAATTCTCGACGACATGCCTTAATGAGTCCCTACACCTAATTACACAAATACAAAAGAGCTGTACATATTGGAGATAAGTATTGCTCATCTCTCGGGGGAATCGGTCAATTGTATGTTCTTTATTTCATCTTCACTGCTGTCTGCAACAATTCATATCTGTTCGGTTGATTTCTGCCGCAGATTTGAATTAAGTGCGATTGTTTTTGTATGTGACAGATACTGTAGGCGTTCGAATTGACTTTGATCAGAATTGAACCTAATGGGACAAAAGAATCACTTAAGCAATTTTGTCTCAATTAATGCAGTCGTGTTTGCTAGGGGAATTTGGTAAAGTGTCTAAAGAAATGTATTTATTAATGTCATGCCATTATTTATTTTACATTAAAATGTAACTTAAGGTGCTCTGGTTGCTGGCATGTTAAAAAAAACAGTGATACATGTCCCTTCACTAAAATTAAAGCTTTTTTAAACAACGCAACCGTTGGGGTAACCCATCTGGTCAAAACCTTAATAACATCTTGAGTTTTAATTTCACCATACACACATTTATTCCATTTCATTTTTTATTTATTTACATTTTAGTATTGTCATGTTTTTGTCCTTGTTTGAGTCAGTTTAATCACTAGGGATTATTACTTACGAAAGTTTGACTGTTCATAAATGTTATATGACCTTAAAAACATTAAAAGGTTTTCTTTTATCAAATCCTTCTTTAAAAATCTGTTTGACAGTAACTGATGTGGACGGAGGCAGAGAAACTATACGTCGGAAATCTAGAATGCAGTAAACGTTTAAAAACTGTTAGTAATGATGATTACAACATAATTAAAATTGTCTACAATTAATGTTTATCAGTTTTATATATGTGGGGGAAAAAAGCTTTTCAACAGACTCTAACTGACACTACACTCTTAATAATAAAGGTGCTTCGTGATGCCATAGAAGAAACCTTTTTTGTCTAAACCGTTCTAAGAAACCTTTCTGTTGCGCAATGTTTTTCAAATTATAAAAGGTAAGAAAGAGATGGTTCTTTAAAGAACCTTTGACTAAAGTGTTCTTTGTGGAACCAAAAATGGTTATTTATGGCATCGCTGATGAAAGCACCTTTCATTTTAAGAGTGTAAATGGGTTTACTTCAAACGGCCCTTAAAAGTCATCACAGTTTAATTATGGATCTCCATCCAATTACGGTGACACAATTACAATGAGATTCACAAGAAAATAAACCCATGTTAGACAATACAGTTTTAGAAAAAAAGTACAAAAGTGTTCTTTTTAGCTGTCACTGGGGTGGTACCCTAAAGGGTTCCTTTTTGCACCTCTACGGGTACAAAACATAGAATTATGATCCATTCTGGGGTACATCATTTTACCATGAGAACCTAATGTGATCCTTCAAGGGTGCACTTCAATGTTTTGTTTCCCTAGAAACAAAACTGTACCTTCATAGTCGTTATTTTTTAAATACACTGTATTATTCAGTATCAACACATCAGAGAATGGGGAAAAATCATTCCATGCTGCCTGTCATTTAAACAACAACTGTACAAAAAATAAAGGGGGAAAAGAAAACAAAGACATCTTATATAACACAAGCATCTGAATAAAGTGGCCTCTTTTCTTTTCAATATCACAGTCTATCTGCTTTTAATGCAGTTCATGCCTCAGTACGTTTAGATAAGGCTTCATCTTTTATTGTTAGAGGAACTCAATCTCAGCCAAAAATCAGAGAGTAAAAACCTACTTCTACAATGCATGTTCTACACTAAGAACAGGGCAGAGATGCGCAATGGAAAAAAGTGGGGGCGTTCTCTGAGCATTGCTCAGCCATGCAAAAAGCGTGCTTAATTTGATAGCCGCTACAGAGGAAGAGGCCAGAAGCTCTTTAGCAGAAAGCTTGACCCACTTTCCCCATCAGATGTATGTAGAAACGCTGCTCTTACGGTGCTGAACAATGCGCCAGTTCTGTCATGAATAACGTAAGCACAAATGGCTAACTTGCCAATAAACATAAAACAAATTTCGGTTCAGCCAACTCTGATAGTGTTTGTGTGCAGGTGTGTGTGCTCATGAGGCAGGTGCAATGAGAATAAATTTGCTCATTTGAAGCAAACATGCCTCAAACGGCACCATATGTGGCCTTTTTGTTTATGTACAACCTCATCTCATCATAATGCAAAGCCTGAAAAACACAATTCAAAATCAAGTGGCTTGTTCGCACTCACTGTACAGTATAGTATTGACTTTATTAGCTGACATAAAAGCCTTTTTTGCATTTTGAGTCCATTTTATATTTAACCTCAGAGAATCAGAGCTCATCTATGATCCTCTTTTACAAAAACATTCCATCTGTTGTCTATTTCAGCCTGACTGGCTCTTATGAAAGTGTGTTGTGTATAATCCTCTTTTATGCTACGGTTTAAATATTATTCTCATCTTCAAGTATTTCTTTTCTTTCCAAAACCATGTTGATTATTCAGGATCACAATGCAGCAAAATGTAAATTGTTTCTTTGTCATTTTTTGTATTACACAGATGATGTTATTTCTACTCTGTTAGGTCTGGCACTGAACCTATAGTGGATTTTGCAGATTACTTTTTGCTGTTTAGTGGTACTGGTCACTAACCCCTGGATGCTGTTAATCTGGATTAAGGTCTTTATGTAATCTGGCATCCTGTGGGAGATTGGACATCTGGCTGTAAATCTGTCTCCGTTTTCGCATATTAAACTTGCCAAGAACCGCCCACTCTGTCTGACTGACGTTTAGGACAATCAATTACATTTTTTTTTTTTGTGACGTTTAGGGCAGGGTTTATCAGAGATTGTAGTATAACAATAACACAATATTAGACTAGCACGACAATGTGTTTGCCCGGTGCTCTCGAAAATTCCTAAAGGTTCACTCAAAAGTTGATTGCCGCCATCTTTGAAATGTCGGTGCCTTGGAATTATGAGGTTCTATTTGCACAGTTTTGAGATGATGATCTTAAAAGTTTTTGGATTCCACTTAACTTTATAGATAACATCTTTTTGTTTTAAAAAAAAGTCCCAAATTGTACACAACGTAAAGAAAAATACATCACATAATGTAAATAAGTTATCACAGAATAAGAATATGTGAATAACTCAATTTTTACATAAAATGTAAGATTACACTTTATCATTTCAAGATGACAATATGTTAAATGATGCTTATCACCAGTATCATATTTTGCTGGAAAATATTAAATTCTAACAATCACTAACCCCTACCCAGTGTTGGGTAAATTACTCTGTATAAGTATGAATTACTCGTTACTAGTTACATATTCAATAGTGTAATGAGATTACTGTACAAGTTACTCTCTCCAATAAGTATTTAATTACTTATAACTAATTACTTTCTATTTCCTACATCAACCTTGATTAGCTAAGCAATTCAGGGATAGACACGAAACAACTCTTAATCATTCAAATACATAAAGTACTCTTATTAACTGACTAAAGTATTACAAATGTGAGAAAGATAAAGTTAGACTTTGACTTTTAATGTCAATTCCGCTATTGTATACATTACACAGTATTTAGTTCAATTACATCCGAAGTATGTAATTAAATTACAGAAAAAATAAGAGTAATCCCTTACTTTACTTTACTTTAAGGAAAAGTAATCAAATTACAGTGATTTATTACTTAGTAACTAGTTACACCCAACACTGCCCCTACCCATATGAAAACTATGTAGAGTACATTTTGTATTAAGTCTTAATATTTTGACATTGCATTCTACGACATAAAACACACCAGTTATAACTCACTTGTGATATTTTAAAGCTTTAAACCTTTCTTAAAAATGCCGGTTGCTAACATTGGCGGATATAAATCTAAAAAATGTGGATGGGGATACATTCACTGAGTTATTTCGTAACACGTTTTTAATAAAGTTTAAAAGAGTTCTTGAACTTCTTGGAGGCTTGGTGGTGGTGATGTTGATGTTGATGTCGAGCGACCATGGTGTAGTCTGTTTATAGCATCATCTTTTACTTCTGGTGATTGTATTTAGGCTTCAAAATAAACTATTTTATAGAATAGGCTATATGGCTGCTGTCCTTCTTTATCCATAACAATAACAAGTCAGCAAGCTCAAATCAGTTGCTTCTCATTGAGGTCATCATTTATCCTATTGAAGTCATTATTTTTGGACAAATGCAATGTTCCAGTATGGAAAGTACTGGGCACACTTTTATTTTACTGTATCACCTAAGCTGTCAATGGCATGTAATTAACACTCAGGAGCTACAGGAAATGATGTTATGATATCCAAACATATCACATTTAGAATTAAACAAATGTGAAAGGCCGCAACTTTATATTTAGATTTACAAATAGAAAAAACAACTGAAAAGCACAGTGAAAATGCAAAATTCTTTCATCATTTACTCACCCTCATGTCATTCCAAAACTGTATGATGGTCTTTTTATGCATAGCAAAAAAAAGAATACATTTTGAAGAATATTGGCCCTCACTGTGTAACAACTAACGGACTACACTCCCCATAATGCCTTGCACCTGATTATCCCATGATTTCACCCGCACCTGACACTCATTACCTGGACCCTATATTTGTTTGCCATCTGTCTTTGTTCATGGTCAAGTCTAGTTGTAAGTTGTTACATGTTCTGTGTTATCTCTTAGCTCTGACTACTCAGTGGATGTTATTATTGTTCTGAGCTTACGTGGATGTTTATCTGTTCTGGTTCCATTGGATGATATACTCTTGTTGAGTCTGTACCCGTGGATGTTCATTGTTTGCACTACTTGTTACTATAAACTAGATTAACACTACTTGAGGTTGTCATCGTGTCTGTCATCAGTGTGTGGCGTAACACACTGGCACAAAACCACAGAAGAAAGAGTCATAAAATGGTCACTGGTTAGACATATAATTGTTAAAATGAAGAATTTAGAATTGATATGTTCATTGAAAAAATACACTGCTACTTTTGAGATTTTTTTTATACCAACAGTACTGTGTATACTTGGGCATAACCAAACCTTAAACATTGGTTGTGTATTAGACAAAGCCTCCCCCTTGCGGTTACAAAAAACATCACACTTTACACTTATTTCATTAAACATTTGTAAGTCTAACAATATTGTAGTAATTTAATATTTCTGTGATTGAAAAGATGGAAATAAACTTTTTTTTCTATTTCTTTTCAAGTGACTGTGAGATAACTACTGGCCCCTGTATTCCTCAATCGATCCTGTGAATTCCTTGCTCGTTCACCCAGCCCCAAATCCTAACCATGGAACCCACCAAAGTTCAGTCAGAAGGAGGGCTCAATGTCACTCTGACCATCAGGCTCCTTATGCATGGAAAGGTACAAGAACAACATGCATCAGGTTGTGATAAATTTCCATACAATATTTTACAAGTGACAGAGTTTTGTAAGACAAAAAAGTCTGTCCCCTTAACTTTATACAGTAGTCATAATGTACAAAAAAGTTTTCAGAGTAATCTGTCAGAACTTCCCTTGCCAGTCACTACCTACATGAGTTTTGCTTACTGTTTTCACAGCTTTGTTGCTTTTGTAAGAATATCCTCTCATGTCAGATTAACAAATGCAAAATATTTGCGAATTGAATTCAAATCACAGCATCTGCGATCACAATGAATACTTTTTCTTCTTCACTTGCAGGAGGTTGGCAGCATTATTGGCAAGGTCAGGAAACCAAAACAATGTTACAAAAATACAGTCATTTTTTCATAATAATGTTTGACTCAACATGCATCAGACAAAATGTATTTTTTCAGAAAGGGGAAACTGTGAAGAAGATGCGCGAAGAGGTAAGTACCTTTAAAAGGATTCTTATCCGCTTTGATTCTTTTCAACATTATTTTATCATCACTACCATATTAACAAAACATACTATATCTACAGAGTAGTGCGCGTATAAACATTTCAGAGGGGAATTGTCCAGAGAGGATTGTGACCATCACAGGACCCACAGATGCCATTTTCAAGGCCTTCGCCATGATCGCTTACAAGTTTGAAGAAGTATCAGACCTCATAAATTCCCATATGCGTCTTGAAATGATTCTATAGCACATCTTAATGTCACTTCTGTAAAAGGAGGTCTGATAAAATGTTAAAGATGGTGTTCTGGTTTCCCATAGGATATCATTAACTCTATGAGCAACAGTCAGGCCACAAGTAAACCTCCAGTGACTTTGCGCTTGGTGGTGCCGGCCAGCCAGTGTGGCTCTCTAATTGGGAAGGGAGGTTCCAAAATCAAGGAGATGAGAGAGGTATGTCACATGGTTGTGAATTCATTGTTTCATAATTCATAAACTCCAAAATTTCTTACTATGCAAGTATGTTTAGTATGTACAGAATGTCAGCTTTACTTCAATTCAACAGTCGAAACAAACTAGTCAAATTAGAGCAACAAAAAAAGAGAAAAAATCTGTGTATCTGTGTACCCTGGCTGATTTTGCTGTGCTTGGTTTTCAGTCTACAGGTGCACAGGTACAGGTGGCTGGAGACATGCTGCCCAATTCCACTGAGCGGGCAGTCACTATCTCAGGTGCTCCTGAAGCCATTATCCAGTGTGTAAAACAGATCTGTGTGGTTATGCTGGAGGTAAGAACAAGAGAAGAAAAATATTCCCTGCGTCTTTTTCTAAATTAATTTCTGAAGCAGTGTTTTAAAGGGATATTTTACCAGGAAATGAAAATTAATTTACTCACCCTCATGTCATTCAAAACCTGTACTGCACATGACCCACCGACTTCCACTGTATGGATACAAAACCACTGGGACATTTCTCAAAATAGGATGTTGCTTTGTGATCTTCTGTACATTTTAAGTCATAAACAGGTTTTGAATGACATGATGGTGAACAAATAATGCATTTTTCTGATTATCCGCGCTCATTTGTTTTCTCTGAGTCTTATTTTCCGATCTTATTTGTCCTATGTTCTCCTGTTCCAGTCCCCACCCAAAGGCGCTACGATTCCGTACAGGCCCAAGCCTGCCACCACACCAATTATTTTCTCTGGTGGGCAGGTAAGAGCAGACACTCTGGCAGCACCGGGCACAGCCAATCTCAGCTTGTTACTGCAACATCAGCCTCTGCCTGTAAGTATGGTCACAAAATACACTTCAGTAGTCACATCTACCGACTGTGTTTTAATTGGGGATCAATCAAACTTATTGATAAAGAATGTGAGAGGTTGACAAATCCTAGGCGTCATTCTTTGCCTCATTACTAAAGGGATAGTTCACACAACCCTAAAGCCGCAAATTACTAACACGGCCCTTAAATCAATAAAAAATACTGCACCATTGACTTTAGACCAGGTTTTTGTTGGTCAATTTTAAGTTGCGTCAAAATAACAACGCACCAATAATGCGCCTGAACACACCTCGTTTTCAGACCAGCACCAAAGATAATATATATTAACAAGCCACTGCCATTACAAAGAATGGAGAGGTAATGCAACCCTAAATATGGCCGCTCGTGAAAGCCCCGCCTTCCAGTAGAACGATCTAATCGTCACTCGATAAAGACTGGCGATTCTCCGGGGCGGAGCTTATGTGAGGCGCTTGCCAGCCTTTTTGCCAGCCTATTCGCATTTTATTGCAATTTAAGCTTAGCAAACCGTAGTTATGGTGCAGTCCATCTCGGGTTTAATTATTGATCGAAAATATGCTATTTGATTGTGATTTTTGCCTGCAATTTTATAAATATCTGCCTTTCACCATTCATTGAGATAGGATTGTTGACCTGCCATGACTTATATAACTGCCATGACGTACAAACGAGTGGCACGACTTTCTAAACGGACTTTACCAGCACCAGATGGGCACAAGAGCATTTGATATTTAAACAACGTGGCACTGGATGCGAAAATGATAACTGTGTTGGGCCGAAACTAGCTAAAAAACTAGCTTCCCGCTTGACGTTGCACTGCGCCAGGTGTATGATAGGGCCCA
Organism: Triplophysa siluroides; assembly: GCA_006030095.1. Lineage (NCBI taxonomy): Eukaryota > Metazoa > Chordata > Actinopteri > Cypriniformes > Nemacheilidae > Triplophysa > Triplophysa siluroides. The sequence goes on along the minus strand of VCII01000203.1, from coordinate 5,710,362 downwards.
TTGTGTTGAAAGTATATATTTATATGTAAAAAAAATGGCATCAATGATGTTTAACATGTTAGAAGTTGTCTTGAGTTTCCTTAGGTTTAGCCAATGAGGCATTAGTAGTAGTATTCCCCGTTGTTTGAAATCCCCTGCTTCCCTGTATGAAGATTTTCTTTCCTTTCCATAGACATACACCATTCAGGGACAATACGCCATCCCGCACCCGGACGTGAGTATACCGTCCATTACCATCTTACCTTTTACTTAAGCGTAGTACTCTTCTTAACCTTTTCTTAGCTTTATTAATATTGATACAGCTTAAAGATCTATTTCTATGTGTCTTTATACACAAGGCCTTGTTAGTGTCTAACAAGAGTTTGTGAAGGTCCAGGCAGGACTCATGATAACCTGTTAGGTGTACTGATCCTCCTCCCTCCCCCCAGCAGTTGACAAAGCTCCATCAGCTGGCTATGCAGCATAACCCCTTTACCTCCCTTGGACAGACCACCCCCGCTTTCCCTGGTACGTACCTTAACCCCCCACCCCACTAAACACCCTTAAATCTGTACCTGTAGATCTTTTGTTCACTTTTTTGTCTTTCAAACTTATCCCCCTGCAGGTAACTTGACAATCCGTCATTTATCAGGGCTCGACATTAACGCTTATCCGCTTGTCCGGGACAAGTGAATGTTTTGAGAGAGAGAGAGAATTTTACTTGCCTGACCGGACAAGAAAGTTGAAAAAAAATAACATTCAGGGCTGTACAGTGTGATGTAGATAGAATAATAAGAGCATTAGACAGAGCTGCGTGTTTGTGTGAAGTGCGTCTGTTGTTGTGCATCTTTATGTGTGACAATAATCTATGGCCTCGGATAAGTGAATGACAAATGTACTTGTCTGAAGGACAACCACATGACAATGCTTAATGTCAAGCCCTGAGTTTTGTATTGCATTTCAAAACAATAAATTGTTGACTGAAAAATTCTCAGTATGTTTAAAGTATAGTATGTAATAAAGAACACAATAGCAAGAGAATGTTTACGTTTTTTTAACTGCACAAGATCTGATTTTCTTTCATACTTACTGTGTTTCTAGGTCTGGATGCCAGTTCACAGGCCAGTACTCATGAACTCACCATTCCAAATGATGTGAGCATTTTTCCTAACCACCTTATCAAACAGTAGAAATATCCCTTTAAAATTCCATTACAAAACAGACAAAAAAACCTTTTCATCATGATCTTTGGCAGCTGGGAAACCAGTGGTTAGAGCATGGCACTAGCAATGCCAAGGCCATGGGTTCGATCCCAGGGGATTGCACATAGACAGAAAAAAAATTATAATATAATGTAATGCTAATGCTTGGATAAAAGCGTCTGACAAATGTGTAAATGTAAATAAACCGTAAAATAACTGTTTTTCCTGTAAATGATATTTTTCCCCCGTTTTTCTTGTAAATTACAGTATTATTTTTACATTATACGTTGAAAAAGTGTACAAAAAATAAGAAAAATGCAATTTTTTTACAGATGTCAAAAAACAACTGGTTGAAAATCCAAACTCATAAAAACCTTATACAGTCAATCTCTCTTTATGTTTCCAGTTAATAGGCTGCATAATCGGACGCCAGGGCACCAAAATTAATGAAATCCGTCAGATGTCTGGAGCGCAGATCAAAATTGCTAATGCCATGGAGGGGTCAACAGACCGTCAGATCACCATCACGGGCTCTCCTGCCAACATCAGCCTGGCACAGTACCTCATAAATGCCAGGTGAGATCTACTCAGACAGTGACATTGAACTGGTTCAAATCGATTGGTATCAGACACCAAATGATGCTTATACTGTACATGCCTTCAAATTCCTGTACTGTTTGCAGGTTCAGAGATGTGGCAGCCATGTGGACTGATCCTTCGACCATGACCACCTCCTGAAGTCATTATGCTCTTTTCATCTGACAGTACGCTATTGAATGGTTTTGGGGCCTCCGCAGTCTTTGTAAAACCTGAATAAGACCTAATGTAGTCAGAAGTTTGTTTCTCAGGATGTTTGGATTGCATTTTATGTAATTCAGCCCGTTTATTCCATAAAACAAGTCTTCTAATTAGCAACCTGTATTTAAATCATTTGTATGAATTAATTATCTTGGAATTGTGTCTGTGTACAATGATATATAATAAACGTTCTTGTTAATTAGATTTTAGTTTTAGAACAGAAAACTTAGCATGCTGAGAATGTCTAGCATCTGTTGTGCTCTTATTTAGCTTAAATGCTTTCTCAATATTTCATATTTAAAAATGTATTCAAGTAATCACACATGTCATGTCAACAATAAAATACTTGATGTATTATTTATTATTTAGATCTGCATGTGGCTGAAAAGATTGTTCTTAAAAAAATCAGTTATAACAAAACTTTTACAGTAAATAATTGAGGTAGAAATAGCTAGTTTATATATCGGCAGACAGTAAATTTCACACAGCTGTTGATAATATACACAAAGGAAATAACCTAATGCCTGATTTGTTTATTGCTCATTTAAAATATTCACCTTTCCTCTGGTTCTAAAATAATCCTCTATTCAACATCTACAGTACAATAACAGACAGAGAGACCGCTGCATGTGTAGTCTGACCATTTTCAGCCTTTCAAAAAGACTAATGTATGATTGATTGTTTGATTTTTCTTGGATAAAAATATTATTCACTACATGTGTAGCTAATGGTTTATGACGCAATACTGAAACTTTATTTAATGCTTTGTAGTGCACTGTATGCAATAATGTGAATAATATTTTTGAACTTTTATTGACTGTGTCATGTTAATTTAGACAGTTTATTGGTGTTAACTGTAAACCATTATTAAGTGATGCATTTATTTGGTAATGTATTTGTGATTATAAGGAGGCAAGTCATGAAGTTAATTTGAATGTAATGATATGATCTTTTAATGGAAAATTTGCTATTTAAGGAGGTTCCAGACAGTCTAAAACAACAGCCTACAAATGTTGATTTTGCTTGTCGCGTGATTTTAGGTTTTGTTTTCAATTGTGTGTCAATAGTTTGTATAACAGTTCGCTTTGCAGAATGTTTATTATTTATATCAATGGACTTGATGAGTTTCATTCTAATGTATAACTAATTTATGTATGCATTTTAGTGTTGTGATAAATTGTATGTAAGATAAAATGTTATTTACTCAAACTCCATTGCAAGAGTTATTAATAGGAAGCCAATAAGTTTCTTTTTCAGTTGCTAAGACAGTTTAATATACTCTAGTAAAACATAAACTATTTTGTATGCATTCACACCAACATAATATGGTCCAAATTTACAAGAATAATAAATATTCTGAATGTCTCAACAAGTTTGTCAGGGTTTTCTGTTTAAATAATATCCTGTCTCTTCCAAGATTCCATTATGGTGAACTATTTCTATACTTTGATTTCTATCCTACACATACTTAGATTTTTGAGAATGACATAAAATGTAGACTTTTTTTAAGAAACCTTTATACTTTTTTATGAGTTATGTAGGAACTATGTGTTCCTATGCTTTGACCAGAGAATCAGCAATCAGATAAAAAGAACTGTCTACGTTTTTTTTATAGGTAAACATTTTTCAAGCAACATTTTTGGCCTTTCATTATTCTGAAACCAGTCTGTTTATGATATGCAGAAAAGAGTTTAAAAGGCTGTATAATTTTATAGCACTCTGGGGTTGGAGGATTGACAATTCAAATTTGGGTTTGGTACAGTAAAGCATCCAAGAGCCATTTCATTTGATATCTGTTACACTCTTGATGTGCCCACTTACAGAGATCTTATCAGTGTCCTTCATCCATCTCATTTCCCTGTGACAGCAAAAGTCATTCTAAATCGAAGTGCTCATAACATGGCCACATCAAAGAACCCTTCGAAATGAAGGTTTTGAAGGCTACAACTGATGGACACTTCGGCCCCCATGATGTTTTGTACAGATTCTTTGTATTACAACAGCGCCTTCTTGTGGAGATGGGATGACGACACAGAAGGGAACTTCAAGAAACCGTTGTTTGGTCCCCTACACCATTCGAAGTTCTCACTCCAGAAGATAAACCCTTTGAAGGGCTTAGGGTTAAATTTTGGAGAATTTATTTAAAAGTACTTTTGGCTGATCTTTCCATTAGATTTTTGGGGAAAATGTACATGATAAACAATAATATTTTATTTTAAAAAAACATGTCAATTAATTACCACATTAAAAGCGGTGAAATGTAAAAACAAAGTGTTCACCATTAGACTACATTTTATCTTAACCAAAAGGCAGAAAAGCGTTAAATTTGAAATGTTATTTAGATGATATATAGATATGAAACTCTGCAGAAAAGTCGAGGAGGTCCTGTACAGGGTTGAGGACCCCGGATGAAGAACCTCAAAAATGAACACGGAGAAGACCAGCCTGCTGCATCACATTCATAGCAGGGAAAACCTTGATAATAAAGCTTTAGAGGAAGCCATAGTAGAGGTGAAGGCATTCTGCGCACTTCATATGCCTTAAAAATAGCTTCCACGATCCCTTTGCTAATGCTTTGTTTAGCAGCCGGGTAGCCTTTCTGAGGCGACCAAAAACTGGCCACACATGCTAACAAAAGCCTCCAAGCAAATGTAGCCTCTCTTGGTCCGCCGACTCAACAGAAGGAGAGAAGGCCTGCAGAGACCATGACACAATATGATGCACCTTAGGAACAGTACATACCCCGGTCTAGCCTCCAAAGCCCAAACCAGGCAAACCAAATGTATCCTCTCTAGGTCCACTGATTCAAAAGGAGGAGGACACATTAGACACATACACCAGGCCACATTAGAAGGCACCTTTGGTACATAACCTAGTCAAGGGTGTAGAAGATATTCCCCTAGAGCAAATTCATGCAGATTGCCAACTCTCCTCAGAGATGTGATGGCGAGAAGAGGGGTGCCAGGGAAAGCCCTTCTAGAACCATGGCCAAATCCCATGCCAGAACTCTTACATGAGCGCAGGCATCATCCTCAATGCACCACGGAGGAAACAAACTATAAGTGGATGTCCCATTTATCAGGGTTTGTGGAATGGCTGCCACGTAAACTTTAAATGCAGAATGGGCGAGACCACCTGAGAAAACAGTCTTGGAGGAAGTGAAAACACGCCACTTTAAGGCATAAAGCATCCTTGTGGAGGGAGCTCTAGAATTAAGAATGGTCTCAACAACCTCGGTAGAGACATTCAGTCAAGAATTGGGGGCTGAACCCACAGATTTCACAGCTCCGCCCAGGGGTGGTATATTTGAAACCTCGCCTTCAGTTAGAAGTTCCTTCCTGAGGGGAATCTCCCATGGAGGCCCAACCAGGAGATAATTCAGGTCTAAAAACCACACTTGTGCAGGTCAGAAGGCTGAAAGCCACACTCGCGCTACTAGCAGAAGTCTCCTCTCCCAGCAAACTCTCTCTAGAAATCTAGAAAAAAGCTTACACACCTAGGCCTGCATACAGCACTCCGGCCCGACTCGCTGCCATATCAGCATTGCCCATCAAACTAGGTGTAACCCTGCACGGTTTGGTGGACAGTGTTGGTTGCTTAAGTGATAAGAAGAAGCTGCAGCACAGGCTCCTGTATCCCTCCTAGAAGCATGGGAACCAGACATCTGAGGGCCAAGAAAGAGCTAAAGCTCTTCAGATGCATTCACACAGGCGGGGGCGTTTCCCATTTGTCATCAATACAGCGTGGAGTTCCCTCAAGATGAACAGTGATATTTCAAAATCTATATGAACACAGACTAAACAGAAAATAAAACTCAAATAAACAGAAAACATCAGAACAAAATGAATCTCACCCACATTACAGGACAGACTGTACAAAGCTTTTTTATATTACATGTTAAACATCTCTTGCCCTGTGGACTTGCCTTTTTCAAATAAAAAAAAAAGAGGACAATTTAATACAATATGTTTAGTGATGTTTTAAAATATGAAGAAACATTACATAAACAGGAAAAAAATTATGCAAACCCAACCACATTAAGTGCTGAGAAAATTACTATATGACCACAAATTATAACATGAACCTCCTAATGATAAAAGCTTATCGACATGATCGGTGTTTTTCATCAACCAGTGGTGGCATGGCTATGCGGCCTATGCTCACTGTGATATTTTCTTAATTTTGTCATCTGGTATTAAAATATCATTCATTATAATAAAACACGAATCAAGCAAAAACCTTTTAAACAAGAAAAACCAGGGGCATTTCCCAAACGGCTTTTCTGCGCCCTTGAAGGGCCCTTGGCGAGGGGGACGCCATTTGTAGGGGCGTTCCAACTAAAGTGAACACCTGTATCCCTTCGCGAAGGGTCCTTTCGGAAGTCCGTTAGCGAAGGGTACATGCCATGGTCACTTCAAGGAAATAGGTGTGTTTGACTTGATGCGGCGCTGCGCAGATCGATCAAAATCTGACTTGAAGCAGTGCATGCCGGCTAGAAATTTTGTCCGACTTGAACCGGCGCCGACGCCACGTGACTTTCACGTGGGGCATTAAAGTAGCGCGAGAGCGTTTCGAGAACAGCCGGCTTGCTCAGCCGGCGCAGCATCTCAGGAGCGGCTGCACCAGGCTGTGATGACGACATAGCCTTTCATGATTGGCTAGACAACGATCACGTGCGTTTCGGGTTTATTATAACACCCTCAGTTCAACAAATACTTATTCATGCATGTGTTTAAAACAGCCAAAACTGAAAACAAAAATCGTACAAATATAATAAACATTTTATTTTGTGTTGTTTTATAAAATAAAAATGAAATAAAATGAATACAGACTCCGTTGGTAATTTAATAATATATTCTTGTTTCCCATTTTAATTAGGCACACAGTGTTAAGCAGCACGTAACATTTGCAATATGAAGAGTTTATGGTTGCTACTTTTTAATTTAAACGTTTGTTTATCGGACAAATCCACTATTCTAATCCACTTCAATCGCACTTTGAAAGGGAAACACTACGGCAAGCAGCAGGTGTCCGACTTCACTGCTCCTTTTTCAACTCCTCCCTCTACTTGCAAGCGGTTAATCTCGCCAATCGGTCTGCGTAGCGCCGCATGAGCTCGAACACACCTGTTCCCTTTGTGAAGGGAGTTCCAAACAAATACACGAGAGACAGTAATGCCCTACACCCCTCAAAGAGTTAACTTCAAGGGCTAAGCCCTTCGAAGGGAGTAGGCATAGGGATGCTCACTTCTGTTTGGAAAATGCCCTAGGTTATCTGATTTTTGAGTTCCTCTCCTGCAACAGCCAATGGAAACAATGAATATAGACACCAGGGGGACTGACCAATAGGATTGCGCTAAAACAACTTTTCATTAAAGTGATTGGCTGAGCTCGTCTCAGTCATGCGCACTGTATGTCAGTTTACACTACTACCCTTACCCTAGTGCTGCACGATGGGAGGAATTGGGCAGCTAGCGATTTTTATTCTTTCTTTCTGGCATGTAATAGTTGTAAATTGTGCCGATGATATTTTGGTTGGATGCGGGGGTTTCGTCAAGTCAGATGTGGAAATTAATTACTCACTTATTGAGGTAAGAACATGAAATCGCTGGTTGAAAATGACTAGCTAGCTAACTAACTAGATCACGCCTGAGCAGCACAGTTTTCACTGATATATATATACATCATCTGCTTTCATTAACACGTTTGTTTATGCTATGTAGATCGCATAATCTGTTGATTCGTCTGTCGTGAATGTAACGTAAGCCGGTGGCATGACAGCTAACGCTACTGTCAAGCAGTGTCAGCAGAACCCACCATTTAATATTGTTACCACGGATCTGTCGCGACTCATTATCTTCGCCCCATTCCGAGCAGTCACTTAAATACATGAACACATATCGTTCAGTAAGACCATAAAGCCAATTAGTTCATAGTACTAGGAAGAGCTTCTTTTAATGTAATTAATTTAATTATTTTTAAGGCCGATTAACATACTACTACAATTCTATGTCGATTCCCTCACAGTTGTAGAAAACAAAAATAAATACAAAAAAATATATAGTTGTATGTACGTGGTTTGGGTGCGCAAACAATTTTCTCTGTATTGCAGATAAAGTTGTACACTAAGCAGGGCTCTTTGAAATACCAGACTGACTGTGCACCTTTCAATGGTTACTTCATGATCCCACTCTACGACAAGGTAACGTTATATGGTGTCTCAAAAGTCTGTCTAGTAAAATTGTCTTGTTTTCAAACTTTTCCATGCCAATGACCCCCAATTATGATGAACCTTTTGCGAGGGACCCCTAAAATACATATCCATTTTTTTGTATAAGGAAGCATTTAAACTGTTAGAAAATAGTAAGTGTATTATTATAAAGACAAAACATTGTTTGAAAAAATAAACTGTAAGAGTCTTCAGTGGACTTTTACAACTTTTGTTGTTTCTAACTTATTTCTGATGGATGCAATAGCCACAGTAAACAATAACAATAAAACACTTTTACAAGACATTTGAGGGAATTCATTTTTTTTAATTGCATCATGATTGCGTTCATTAATATTTAGCCTACTTTTTCAATATTTCTGTCTGTTTGTTAATAGGTTCTGGTATTTTTTACAGGGTGATTTTGTTCTAAAAATAGAACCACCTTCAGGATGGAGCTTTGGTAAGAAGTAATTTAATAGTGGTGGTTTTGTCTCAAAATGATCCTGGGGAAAAAATAACGTGTAAATGTACTCTCCATGTTTGGTGGTTCATAGGGTATACTTGCTTTTCACCTTTCTTTTTTGTTTGTTATACATACACAGAACCAACGACAGTTGACCTACATGTTGATGGAATTAATGACATTTGCACTAAAGGACAAGACATCAATTTCCTGTTTACAGGCTTTTCAGTGTTGGGAACTGTAAGTTAAAATTGACAATTTTATACATTTGAGTTTGTACGTGTGCATATGGTATAAACTGTTCTTTTTACCATTTAATTCAGGTTTTGAGTAAGGGACATTTGTCGGGTCCTGCAGGGGTTGAAGTTAGCTTAAGAAAAGCAGGAGAAAATGATGTACTTCAGACAGTCCTCACACAAGCGTCAGGCCAGTGAGTAGATATTAACTTATTGTTGCTAGGTGTAAGCATGTTTTTTTAGGTTGTAATTGACCGGTCTTGGTTTTTTCAGGTATACTTTCCTCAAAGTGCTTCCAGGAAGTTATGACATTACAGCTTCTCATGCTACATGGACCATGGAACAGGTTTGTTGACAAAACAGTTCTCAATGAAATGGATTAACACACCAGATAAACTTGTTTACAATACTTTATTTTTAAAAGCCTCTTTTTATGTACATTTAACTATACATTAATGTGTAGAGGAGTGTGCACATTATTATTTTCATTTTCATAAATCATCCAAACAATTGTCATAATTTGAATATATATTAACAACAAACTTTTATTTAGTTGTAGACAATTAAATAGCTAGTTCACCCATCAATGAAATTCTGTCATGAATTTCTCTCTCTCTTGTTGTTCCAAACCTGGTTGGTTGAACACCGATAAATATATTTGGAACCCATTGACTACCATAGTAGGAAAAATTACAAAGGTAGTCAAACGTGCCCCAGAACTGTTTGCTCTCTTCTTCAAAATATCATATTTTGTGTTCAACAGATCAAAAATATTATAAAGTAATTTTTCCTACTATGCATTCTTCCAAATATCTATCGCTGTGTTCATCAGAACAAAGACATTTATACAGATTTAGAACAACTTGAAGGTGAGTAAATGATGACTATTTAATTTTGTGTGAACATCCCTTTAAATTGTTCATAAAAACAAATAAAAGAAAAAACTATAGTGTACAGAGCAAACTAAAAAACTTTTACTCCATAGAAATATTTGTCATTCGTTATTTATTCATGGCCAAGAAGTATAAAACTGTTATGTGATACAAATAATGCCAACATGTAAAATTTTTTACGTTAGCAAACAAAATAATTTACTAAAACTTTCTAAATGGATTTATTTATTATTATATTTTTTCTGTGTTATTAAAGTTTGTTATTATTCTAAAATATAAAAATGTATGAATTGGTGACCCAAATTTTGTTTTGCTTTTGCATATTTTTAAAGCTTTTTGCACAATTTCCTAGGCTTTTAGGAGTGTGACTCAACCTACCCCTCTGGCCTCTGCCCTGAACTTGTTTTGAGTTTTGAGATTTTGTGAACTTGATGGATGACTCTGTTTGTGTCCACACAGAGCTCAACCACTGTCGTTTTGTCGAATGAAAATGCCCCTGCTTCAGACCCTCTGATTGTGAAAGGCTATGATGTCTCTGGCGAGGTTCAGAGCGATGGTGAACCCATGAGAGGAGTCAATTTCCTCCTCTACTCTCCCAGTGTAACACAGGAGGTAACAAATTTCATTGGATTCATTGTTCAAATTCACAATTTCTCTTTTAGGGATTTGAGTGGATGTAATTTTAGAATGTTATCGTTTCTTTCAGTACCATTATAGTAATTAAAATGATTTGTATTTAGGATATTAATGGCTGCAGTGTGGCTCCTGTAGATGGGGCTTTAGCTGGCAACCCCTCCCTTATGTATTTGTGCAGTGCCCAGTCGGGTGAGGACGGCACTTTCTCCTTTCCCTGCCTTCCAAGTGGTGAATACACTGTGGTAAGTTTTTACATTCATGCATTTGGTTGACGGTTTTATAAGTGAGTTACAGTGCAAGGTATACATTTGATCCATATATGGGTTCCCTGGGTATTGAAATGACATCTGCGCTGTTAAAGGGATAGTTCACCCAAAAATGAAAATTCTGTCACTATTTACTAACCTGTATAAATTACTTTGTTCTGTTAAACACGAAGAAATATATTTGGAAGAATGTTAGCAATTGAGATTTCTGGGGCATCATTGACTACCATTGTAGAAAAAAATCATCAAGCTTGCCCCATAACTGTTCCTAAATTCTCCAAAATATAAAATTTTGTGTTCTACAAAACAAAAAAAATATACAATAAGTTTTCCTTCTATGGTAGTTTCCAAATATCTTGTTCATATTTGTGTTCAAACTACTGAACTATCCCCTTTACGCAAAGCTTTATCAATTGAGATACAGCGTCACCTACATTTGTTTTCATTTTTCTACATTTAAATTTGATATACTGATATATTTATGTTTTAGTTTTATAGCTCGGCTCATGATCTTGAATTACAGGTCCCGTATTACAGAGGCGAGAGGATCACTTTTGATGTCGCACCTTCACGCATGGACTTCAAAGTACAGCATGAAAGTTTGATGTTGGAGGTGAGTGTCCATAGTGTTTCCTGTTAAATGCAGTTCAGATCATGTAGAATTTGGATTTCATGTTATGTACAAATAAGCAGATTAGAGTAAATCTTGACATATAGACGCTGGTTTAACACTCATTTTAACACCCGTAATGCGCTTCTTTCAGCCTGTGTTCCGCGTCATGGGATTTTCAGTGATGGGCAGAGTTCTGAATAGTCCCAATGGAGAAGGTGTTGCAGACGCTGTTGTTATGCTTAACAACCAAATTAAAGGTAACTGGGATGATTATATATTTAAATGTCATAAAGTGCTATAATCAGTCGTGGTAATTCAAAGGTGTTCATAAGTATTCATGAGCAAAACTTATCATACGAAATTATCTTTTTTCTCTCCTATATGTGTTTTTTTCACAGCTGAAACTAAAGAAGATGGTTCATTCCGACTGGAAAATATGACTACAGGCACTTACACCATCAACACACAAAAGGAACTGATGTTGTTTGAGCCAATAACTGTGAAGATTGCTCCCAGCACCCCTCAGCTGCCAGACATCATCACTGCAGGGTAAGGCTTTGTGAACCATCTGTAAAACTGTGGTCGAATTAAAAAGAAGCCACCTTTAAGTGAACTGTAAAATCACTTTACATCGCCATTCTCAGGTTTAGCGTGTGCGGTCAGATCTTAGTCAGCCGTCTTCCTGAGGGTGTTAAACAGCTTGGCCGCTACAAAGTTACGCTCTCGACCCAGAGTCAAGATCAGGTTTTACGCACTATCGAAAGCGACAGTCAGGGAGCGTTCTGCTTTCAAGTAAAACCGGATGACTACAGCATTCAGGTAGTGCTTTTTTTTTTTTTTTTTTAAATGACTTTAAAGGTACTGTAGACACATTTTATTGAATGTGTTGTGTACTGTGCTACAGGTGTCTCTGCCTGAAGCCGAAGTGAAGGCCGGACTTGCTTTGCAGCCATACTCTCTCGACGTCTCACTGGTGGACCATCCTATCACCGACCTTCTTTTTACCCAGTTCATAGCATCTGTCTCTGGCTCTGTGTCATGTCTCGGTGAGCTCATTTTGCACCACTTGCTGTGATTTAGCTTTGTTGGGATGCATTGCGTTCTCTTTTTGACCGAATGAACGAATGATCTTTTCAGTGGCATGTGGAGATCTGACCGTCACCCTTCAGCCCCTGAGCAGACAGGGAGAAAGGCAGAACCTCCAGCTGTCTGGCAGCAGTGAAACCCTCAGCTTCACTTTTATTAATGTGTTACCCGGCAAGTACAAAGGTGAGGGAGAAAAGCTTTGTTTTTGACAGATTCTTGCATCAGATTATGCCAAAATGAGCTTTTTGTCGAATTTTTTTTATAATGGATAAACTCGAATGGTGTAAATACGGATCTTTAGTAGTGGTCAACCGCTATGGGCTTTTTAATGGCCGATACTGATATATTTAAAAAGCACTGTTTGCCTGATAACATATTACACAAATGCAAGTGGAGTGATGAGAGAAAATTTAGGAAAAACCTAAATAAACAATTGTGGTGTGTTACGTGGCTAGTTAGTACCATAGCATAGCTAAGAAAAAATGATCGGCTGAAATGAATAAAGTTGTTGATTTTGAAGAAGGATGTTTTAGTTAGTTTGTCTGTTTTTATGACAGTGGCAATCACCCAGGAGGAATGGTGCTGGAAGCACAAGTCAGTAGAGATCGATGTTCTGGACTCAGATGTTCAGGGAGTGGAGTTCAGACAGACTGGATACTTGCTCCGCTGCACGCTGTCCCATGCCATCACTTTGGTGAGGCCTAAAAACACACTGACATTTAGCCAATATCAAGTCAACAATAACCGAACTTATATCGCATGAAATCAGCCATTACTGGTCTGAAATGAATGCCTTTAATGATTTTCAATACTTTTAGGAGTTTTTCCAAGATGGAAGTACACCAGAGAATGTTGGCATTTACAACCTGTCTAAAGGTGTCAATCGCTTCTGTCTGTCCAAACCAGGTGAGTCTTTACTGTGTGTAACCAAAATGTTAAATTCTCATTTACTCATAGCTTTGTAGTTTTTATAAATGTAGATGTTTATTTTTTATATAAATATGCTGTAATTTTATGTCCATATACAAACATTACATGTTGAAGCTTCAAAAAGCAAAAGTAATCCAATGGACTCCAATGGAACATGTTGGGTTCCACATTTTTTGTGTTCAGCTAAACATCAGTGAATCTTGAGGGAATATTAAATTTCTGTGAGACTTTTCTTCTTTAAGCTTCTGAAGGCTAAAAGATGTAAGATGTTTCTTTTTATTCGTAGGTGTTTACAAAGTGACTCCACGTTCTTGTCACCAGTTTGAGCAGGACTACTATACCTACAACACGTACGTGCCCAAAAGTGTCAAACGTTTTCTTAGAATTCAGATACGAAGTTGCTCATTGCTCATTGAACTGTTTTTGCAGTGTATTTTGAAATCTAAATAGGTTGTTGTGTAACATTTGTATTAAGTCGCCATAACTTAATCAGTTGTACATTTTTGTATAAATTTGTATGGAATGTGATGATTTCCACCTGTTTTTAGGTCTGCCCCGAGTATTTTAACCCTTACTGCTGTCAGACACCACATGACTGGAGTCATCATTACCGATAAGATGCTGGATGTCACAGTCACTATTAAGTGAGTGAAGTTGTTTTAAAGGCTGTGACACACCAAACCAACATCAAAGACGCTGTCTGGACAAGAAAACGTTGATCTTAGTTATAACTGTGTCTGGGTCCTCATTTTGTTTTGGCAGATCTTCCATTGAAAGTGAGCCAGCTTTGGTTCTGGGACCCCTTCTCTCAGTTGAGGAGCAGAGACGAGAGCAGCAGTGGTTTTTGAACCCCAGACCCCACCTGTGCAAGAGAAACCAGAGGAACTTCAAATGCCCTTTCATTATGAGTTCTCCTACTGGGCAAGGTAAGATGTTTCGAGAAGGTCTGCCAGCCGTTCTTTTTTCCTGTTTTAGAAAAAGAACAACTGTAGTGAGACTGCAGAATTCTGTGCAGGGCTGCATATTAGTTTAGATTTTAAACAAAATTTGCAGAAACTTATAGCACTTCACATTGTCATCTCTTACTAGTCATTCATTGCGTAGTCCTAATTTTGTATCTCTGTTATTTGCTGGTTTCAGGGCTGGGGAGAAGATCACCGTTACACCCTCATCCAAGAAGTTTCTGTTTTATCCTCCTGAAGTAGAAGCAACAATCACTGGAGGTTTTGTTTCTAAAATAATTTTCCAAACCCTTGTTTATTAGCATTTCTGTTGTCAATTTATTAGCTTTTCCGATGCTAATGTATGCAGTCAACTGCCCTTGACCACACATTTGTAAGAGTCTGTAGATAATATTTCCCTAGACGTTTCCGCTGTTGAGTTGTAGAAGGGATCTTAAGGTCATGAGCTTCTAAGGTGACCTGAATACAGACTGGAACAAATTGTCTGTGTCCTGGAGTGAGATGTCGGATGAGTCGACTGAAAAAGAACTTTGGTTGCGATTGTAACCGTGGTTCTCTATGGGAAATGATCGAGATGTCTCACGAGAGGTCTCATAGGTCACAAATGAATGAGCATCTTGTCCTGGGCAGTAGACGTGTTTGAGGAGCTTCTCTAGAGGAACTCTAGACCTAAGTAACATTGGCTCAAACACATGTTCAGACTTCAGAGAAACGCTTTGATAGATGTCTGTTCTCTCTGTGTGTGTGTGTGTGTGTGTTGAAAAAATATTTTGTTAGCACACAGTCCCGGCTTTATAAATAGGAGATAAATCAGACTGATCCACACAACATAATACTCACATAGCCAATCAGCAACGAGCATTACTGTTTTTAGGGCGCAACAAAAAAGACAAGGTGTTTTTTTGTGCTGTAGTGGTGTGTTTTTAGGATATTGATTTAAAATATCAACAGTGTATATATTACGTTAAAAAAAATGGCAGAAAACCCATTTTTTTCCTGTAAATTTGTGTGAAAGAGGTCTTGGGTTACTTTTTAAATTTGTGTGGTGATTTTCATTTGTCGCAGAAAACTGTCCAGGTCAGATGGTGGAGATTGCAGGCCGGGCAGGGCTTTTCCTAAAGGGACAGGTATCTCCTTCGCTGGAGGGTGTAGAAATCTCCATTAAGGAAAGTGGAGCCACAACAACTCTCATTACGGTTCTTACGGATGAAAGCGGAACCTACAGGTGTTTAAATTTTTCACAAAAAAATTTAAATAATATGTTTTCTCTTTATTTTATCAAACAGACGGGAGGCAGAAAAAGTATTAACTCTAAAGAATGGTGTTTTAGGGGGGATATTTCACCCAAAAATTTAAATTCTTTTAGTTGTTCCAAATCTGTATAAATGTCTTTGTTCTGATGAACACAGAGAAAGATATTTGGAAGAATGCTTATATCAAGACAGATTTTGACTCCCATAGTAGGAAAAAATATGATGCTTGTCAAAAGTGCCCCAGAACTGTTTGCTGTCCTACATTTTTCAAAATGTCTTCTTTTGTGTTCAACAGACCAAAAAGAACGATGAAGTAATTTTTCTTATTATGGGAGTCAATGGGGGGCAAGATCTGTTTGGCTATAAGCATTTTTCCTAATATCTTTCTCTAGCAATGAAATTGCCTAAAAGTGCTGTCTGTCATGTTAAAATGCCATCTAGTGTTTTATTCTAATGTAACTGAAAATCTGTTTTTTTTTTAACTAGTGTTGGACCCTTGCATAGTGACTCTCAGTATGACATCAGTGCCAGTAAAGAAGGCTTTGTCCTGACCCCTGTGGAGGGAAAGACAGGAGAGTTTAAGGCATTTGCCTTGGCAGGTGTTACTTTTGAGGTAAGTACAAAATGTTTGTATTATAATGTTTTGTGAATAACACAAAATGCAGCGTTTCATCAAGTTGAAATGTTTCTATTTCTGGGAATTGAAATGTTTTTTTAACTTGTCTTTCAGATAAAGGCAGAGGACGGTGTCCCTCTCTCTGGGGTTCTGCTCTCTTTGAGTGGGGCCAACTTCCGCTCAAACCTGCTTACTCAGGACACCGGCCTCCTCACCTTCAATAACCTGGTAACAGCCCCTGCATTGTCTTGTCTGTTTTATTGACATCCGTTTCTCTTAAACTTCCAAAACATATTTTCAATTTTACTCATACAGATATACAGGTGTACAGAGAACATGTTATGTAGAAAAGGCGCAACCCTAAACATTTCACACATGAGAGCATGTATTGTTAATTTTGAAATAATCTTAATCTTAATCCCCCTCCCCATCTCAGAGTCCTGGACAGTATTATTTCAAGCCTATGATGAAGGAGTTCCGCTTTGAGCCCTCAGCACAGATGATCACAGTAGAGGAAGGGCAGGTCCTTCATATTCCCATAGCTGGCTTCAAGACAGCTTACAGGTTAATATATATATATACAGCATATACATTTGAACATTTTCTTTTAAAGGGATAGTCCACCCAAACCTTAACACCTTGTCATTATTTCCGAAATGGATTCAAACCTGTATACATTTTAGTGTTACACTGGGGCACCCTAGACTTCAATAGTAGAAAACAAAACTACTATGATGCCCCAGAACGGGTTGGTTTCCTACATTTTTTTGAAAAATCTTTTTTTCTTCTATAGAACAAAGAAATGTATACAGGTTTGAAACAACATGAGGCTAAGGAAATTATGGACATAATTTTGGACTAAAAATTCTAAAGGGTATTGTTTGTTTTGGGTATTTTAATGATGTAAAGTTATGATATATTGATGTAGAGTCAAAATGAAATAAGACTTTTGATGGTTAAAGTACATTTAATAGAGTATAAAATAAGTAGTAAAGTAAAGAACATGCCACCTGCTTGGTTTCTAGTTTTTGACATTTGTCTGAAATGGAAATGAAATAATTATAATAAATGTATTAACCTAGCCTGCTTAGATTATAATGTGTATGGAGGGTCGTGTACAACCTGCATATTGCTTACAGAGAGAGCCAGCACTTGTTTGAATTCATTGTGGACATGATTATGTTGTATTTTAGTTGCTATGGGACAGTGCAGTCACTAGGTGGCGATGCAGAACAGAGTGTCGCTGTTGAAGCAATGGGGCAGGAAGAATGCAGCATGTACAGTGAGGACACAATAACCGATGAAGAGGGCCGCTTCAGACTCCGAGGCTTACTGGTGAGACTTCACTAGAGAAAACTATTTACACAAGCAAAGAATCTTTAAAACATTTATCAATGCTCTTCTCTTTATTTACTGTCAGCCTGGGTGTAACTACAACATTCAACTGAGAGGAGAAGGAAATGATCATATAGAGAGAGCCCTGCCGCCACACAAAACCATTGAGGTGCGTACTGGATGTGCCTTTTATCCTATTCCTTGCCTTGCCACAACTTAACGTTTCTGTATATTTGCATTTTAGGTGGGCAACAGTGATATCGAAGGAATAAACATCATCACTTTCAGACAGATCAATCAGTTCGATCTGAGTGGCAATGTCATCACTTCCCCTGAACATCTTCCAACTCTTTGGGTAACTTTTTGGATACTCATTTAAAAGGTGGTTTCTTGTATTTGCCCATATCTTGTAGTCATTGCTGGATTACCTCTTTCACTAAAGGTAAAGCTCTACAAGAGTGACAACCTCGACAATCCCTTCCAGACCGTGTCGCTCGGCCAGTCACTGTTCTTCCACTTTGCCTCCCTGCCACGCGATGATGAAGTACACCCATATTTAATCTCTCTTTATCTGTAAAATAACTTAAGTGATAGTTGACCCAAAAATGAAAATTCTGTCATCATTTACTCATCCTCTTGTCATTTCAAACCGTTATGACTTTCTTTCTTCTGCAGAACACTAAAGAAGATATTTTGATTTCGAACACAGTTGTAACTGAACAGCGCTGGCCCCCATTCACTTAGGTTGTATGGACACAAAACCAATGCAAGTGAATGGGGGCCAGTTAACAACATTCTTCAAAATATCTTCTTTTGTACTCTGCGAAAGAAAGTCATACAGGTTTGGAATGACAAGAGAGTGAGTAAATGATGACAGAATTTTAATTTTTGTGTAAACTATCACTTTAAATTTGATAGATGATTCATGTTTTTGGATTTTTCAATCTGCTTGATACGAATAATTCAGATTCATCTGGCAATATATTCTAACTGGTTTCCATTTTCGTTTAATTCTTCTTTAACTTTTTATTTTTTGTAGAGTTATGTGCTGATGCTGGACACATCGCTCTCTCGCTCCCAGTATGATTTTAAGCTTCCACAGGTCTCCTTCACGACTTCTGGTTACAGCAAACACATAACTCTGACTTTTAACCCAAAGGTTAAGAATAATTTTTATTATTTTATGAAATAAATGTGTTAATGGCTTCATTCACTATAATAATTTTACTGCATACATAAACTTAATAACAGATCTCATTTAGCAGTTTTGTTTTTGCTTTCCACAGAGAAAAATACCAGATCAAGATGTTGCCCAAGGATCGTACATTGCCCTTCCTCTGACGCTGCTGCTGTTACTTGCTGTGTATAATCATGAGCGGGTACCTTTGCGTTTTATGTCACAATATATAAAAGCCACTTTTACCAACATCACAGCGGATAGTTTACTGTAGACAATGATGTTTCTGCCTTTTCCAGGTGATCCCACTTCTTCTGCAGCTGGTTAATCAGATCCAGGGTGTTCGAGGACTCGCACAAACAAGCGGGGATGGGATTGCTGTGGACGAAGCCAAACGCCAATCAAAGAAGCCAAAGATGAGACGCACATGAAACCCAAGTGTGAATGCCAACCCAACCACGGCATTCAGATCTCACAAACCTCTGGTTTCTGCCAACACAGATCATGCCTGCCTGACTTGAGTGCTATCATAAAAAAACGTTCATGGGATCGCCGAAGGTTAATGGACATCTTGAGTGTTATCCAATTTTGTCTTGAAACTCAGACTTCACGGTTCTTTACTATGGTTTTAGTTTCCATAGTGTCACAGTCGCACAGATTGGTTTCCCTGTTATTTCCTGTCCCTAGCATATGTGAATGTGGCTCAGAGATGCTGTGTGTGTTTGTGTATATTTATGTTTGTGAGAGGTTGCTTGGGGAGGAGGAGGCTCATGAGACTACAAATGTTGATATACAGAGAGTTGAAAACCCAGATAATTGATGATGATTCCGATAGTTTCCTGGTTGAATAGGTTATTTATTAACAGTTTGTCTAGAAGGGTTTTTTGCCATTACTACATTTTTTAAACCTCCACTAAAGTTTATCAGTCTAGTTTTATCACAATTTTTGTAGAATCAATTTGTAATTTCCCAACATTGAGATGTTAATTGCAGGGCATATGATTTGTTTTGTTGATCATTTCCCAGTTGACTTTCTTATTGTTTAATAGGTTCAGTACTTTGTCATTCCTTGGCATTAAAAAAAGAACGATTTGATAACGCGTTGTTAACAGAATTCATAATAAAACAGAAAATAAAGTGTTTTGGGATTTACTAAAATAATTGTGCATGCATTTGATCAGTTATTCTCGGAAATGAATATTGGCATTTTATTGAAACAAGACATTCCAATGTTTTATTAATATTGTAAGGTGTTTTATTTCACCTTAGACTTACAGAACTGTTCATTTTACTAGTAGTACGAACACGTGTTTTTACTCTATATATTGCAGAAAATTTTACAAACATAATGTACTCGATACGATCAAAGCTCGATAGTGTTTGCAAAGTGCTTACGTACGTTAAACAGTTTTTCGCTCTCGAGCCCCTGACCAAACGAACCCTCCTTTTTCTGGTTTTATTTGTAGTAGCCTATTAACCCCAAAATCGACTATTGTCTTGCCACAATAGTTTATGGCATGTGTAGTGTTACATACAATGCAAGCAATCTTCCATAAAGCCCTGTTTAATTTTCTTGAGGGGCATTTAAGACCCGGAGCGAGTCCATCGCATCATTGATTACGTATGAAGCTGTGTCTTTAAACCGGTGGGTCAGTGGCCCTTAATTGACAAGTGGATTCGGTCTTTCGGTGCTATTCCGCGGGGTGGTGTCGACACGAGTCAAGACCTGCAGCCATTTTACTCTCACAGATGTGAAATGTTACAGTGATGACACCCCCGAACCAAATCCGTCTGTGAGCGGAGCGTCCGCACCCGCTATTCCCGCAGTCGGTTCTGTTAAAATGGTCAAAAGAAAGAGCTTGGATGACAGTGACCAGGAGAACTGCCGAGGGGTCCCGTTTCCGATCCAAACCTTCCTATGGAGGCAGACCAGGTCAGTGATTTAGCCGTGGCATAACAGGTGTTTTCTGCGAGCGATGGGCATATTCGTTGTGTCTGTGCGGCTCCGCAGAGCCGCTCATTCGTATGCGTGTCTCATAGTCAGTGAACGGATTTCTGTTGAGCCGGTGTCTCGTGCGTCATCTTTTCATTTACCGCGGCTCCTTTTTTGTCTGACAGTGAAAACACGAATGAAATGTGTCAAATGTACAATTGAATATTTCACCTTCGTCAAGCTCTCCCTGTCAGCGCCGTATCTAGGGCTCGTCTTAATTAAAATGCAAGAAAAGCGCGACGTTGGTCTGATAGTCCTTGCTGACCTGGTTATCGATGTTCTTTTGAATGCACATTCATGACAGTAGTTTAACTAAATGAAATATGTGTTTGTTTCAGCGCGTTTTTACGGCCAAAGTTAGGGAAGCAGTATGAAGCCTCCTGCGTGGTAAGTAAAATACTGTGGAGAACTCCGCTTCAACCTGTGAATAATCTTGCTTCTGTCACAGAAATGTGTATAAATCAGTTTAACGCACGAATTGAAACGTTCACAGGTCTCCCTTTATATATCGTTTATCTTACTGTATCACTGACTTAATACAGACGTTGCATGTTACATGTCAGCGTGCACATGTTAAGTATCAATAGGGTATAGATGATGACTGGTCACTTTTGTATACCCACTTTCCTTGTCTGTATACAAATACAAAATTCTGTCCTGTCCTGTCTAGTCATTTGAGAGGGTACTGGTGGAGAATAAACTGCACGGGCTCTCTCCGGCTCTCACCGAGGCCATCCAGAGCATCTCCCGCTGGGAGCTGGTCCAGGCTGCTCTGCCTCATGTTCTCCACTGCACTTCTGTCCTTCTCTCCAACCGCAACAAACTGGGTAGGTATGCTTATTAAGCTTCCATTCTTCCCTTATTTACTCTGTGAATTGTGTTTTGAGGTAAATAGTTCATTTATTTAAGTGATTAGCTTACTGGAAAAGCTAAACTTGTGTTCTGTGCTTTATTGATAAGCTTTGTAGGTCTGCTACTTTTGAATCTTTCATTCGTTTTGTTGGTTATCTTTCCATGATACTAGGAAACAAGCCTTGTCTCTTTCCACCAGGGCACCAGGATAAACTTGGTGTAGCTGAAACGAAACTCCTTCACACACTGCATTGGATGCTGCTGGAGGCGGCCCAGGAGTGCCATCAGGAGCCTGGCTTGGGACACGGCTGGTCTGGGGGCAGCAGCGCCTATCTTCAGTCCATAGGGAACCAGGGTCTCACAGACCACAATGACAGCACCACTGAAGAGAACGAGTATGCCCGTGCCAAACTGTACCACAAGAACATGGCCACCGTGGAGCTGTTTGTGTTTCTCTTTGCTCCACTCATTAACCGGATCAAGGTTGCAACCTTTTGTTTGTATTTGATATGTCGATCGCACAGAAATGTGGAATCTAACAAGTGTTAATAATTTGGCATTTGGCAGGAGTCTGACCTTACCTTTCGGCTGGCTGGTGGGCTTGTTATTTGGCAACCGATGTGGGAGCACCGTCAACCTGACGTTCCTGCTTTTACTGCTCTTATCAAACCCATGCGCAACATTGTAACAGGTCCGATTTCTGCAAATTCCCCTCTTTCTAAAGTTGTTCTGTTGTTTTGGACCGGGAAACGGTCTTCCATTTTATCACGATTAATCACAGAATAAAAGTCTGTGTTTACACAATATAGGTCTGTGTACTGTGTATATTAATTTTGTGGTAAACACTCAAAAACATACATGGGTATACAGTATATTTAGAAAATATTTATTTTTATTTATTGACCAATAATTGAAATAATATATAATGTTTATACATTTTTATATTCTTGTGAATATGTGTATGTTTTTATGAATACAAAATTAATATGCAGAGTGCACAGACACACATTATGTAAACACTTTTATCCTGGATGCGATTAATGGTTTTCAGCCCCATCTATTTTATGTGTTTTTAATGTTTCTTTATTGTATTTTCCACAGCAAAAAGAAACTCTCCAATGAACAACCAGTGTAGTCCTCGCGATACCGGCAACCTGTGCCCAGCGGTGAGTATTTAGACCCGGATTTGCAGCTGCACATTCCCCCGTGGCTCATTCCGTCCTGTCGTATATTAATTTCCCCTCGTACCACATTAACATCATTGAGTCACATGACTTCCTCTTCTCTCTCGGCTCTCAGGTGGTATGTGAATCAGCCCAGCCTGATTCCTCCTCCCCCTCAGTGACAGAACAGAGCTGTCGTCGTGGCAACTCTGTGGATAAGGGAGGGTCCTCGCAGCAGGCCTTCGAGAAAGGATTTTCAAAGCAGAGGAAGTGAGTGTGCAAACAGGTGACACACATCGCAGGGGAATATGTGAATAAAAACAAACATTTATTTTGAGTATTCAAAGCAGAAATAAAAAATAGAAGAAATAATTCTGATTGAATTGATTTACAGATAATAAGGGAATTACATGCTATGTAAACAGTCTCCAGTTGCTGCCAGTGTCTAGCTACAGTAATGGCTCCTTGTCCATCTGTCAAAGTGTTAGTCGATGCCTGTGTTCTTAATGCAGTTGCCAAGCAACGCTTCTCAGCAACCTCAGTCTGAACTTCCCTTCCTATCATCATATTATACACAAACCTCTCTCTCTCTTTCACCAAAAGCTTCTCGGTTCCCAGTGGTATCTCTGTGTCACAGCGTGCGAGATATGCCACGTACTTTGACGTCGCAGTGCTGCGTTGTTTGATGCAGCCACACTGGACAGAAGAAGGTGTCCACTGGGCCCTCATATTCTACCTGCAGCGGTTGCGTCAGATACTGCAGGAGAAACCCGAACGCCCTCCCGAGCCCCTCATACCCCCCCTACCACGACCCCGCAGTAGCTCCATGGTGGCCGCTACCCCCTCCTTGGTCAATACTCACAAAACGCAGGTAATCCGCCACAGAAACAATCCTGTGAGATTAAAGGAACAATTCGACTAAAAACAAAAAGGTTGTCGTAATTTACTCATGCTCATGTCATGCAAACCCCTGATGGTGTAACGCTGATTAAAAAAATGTTTGTAATGGGAGTGGATGGTGGTAGTTACGCATGTGTCCTGAAGGCATATGAATGGGTTGGGTGAAAAGATATATAATCCATTATTTGATGAAAATCTGGATTTGTGCCTTTTTTATGCGAGAGCTTTTGCAAACACCTCAGTTCACTCTTCTGCTCTCGTGTTGTGAATATCGATGTTGGTTCAGCCTTTAAGCGTTTTTTAAGGGTAAAACTGCATAAAATACTTTTGTTTGTTTTTCACTAAATTCGGATGTCTTTAGGACTTATTTAATATGCTTTTGTCCTTTTAAAGCTTGACAATAGGTGGACTCAATTGATTGTAAACAAAAAGCGCAAAATTAAAAAAAATGGCCAATTCCAGCGTTATGGATTTGACATTTTCAGTCAAAACTTGTTATATGAATTCTGAGATGTATTTATATAAAATCATCTGTTTATATTTTACTAAACCTCTGATGGTACTGTAGATTCCAGACCTAATTCTAAACAAGTGTTATCTATTTTAAAAGAGTGACATTTTTGACAGGCTACTTTGTAGGATTTCTGTGAATTCAAATGTGCAAACCAGAAGCATTAATTTATAGACCATTTATAGCTCTTTATAGACCATAACATAGTTATTTTTATTTATTTTAGCCCATTTATGAGGAATATGGACTGTTATGGATGTGACAATTACATTATGGATGTGACACTTCACCTGACTATGGAAAACTTGGACTATGGCTGACACCTGACTACGGATGCTTAAAAAAAACTTTACTTGAGATGGGTATTTAAGCCACCAAATATTGACATCTGACCTAGGCTATCAGTTTATGGAAAACCTTTTTTTAAACTTTATCTTAAGGATGACATTTGTATGGAATTGCCCACATCCTTTAAATGAAAAAACACTTTAAATTCCTTATTTATGAATAATTTTTCTTTGAAGAACAAAGAAAGCCACCGGGGTGGGAACGAGATGAGTAAAAAATGATATCTGTATGAACTAACCCTTTAACACATTTGCTGGGCGTGAGCCTGATTCAGCCATTTTAGATGTTATTTAGTAAATATGGAAAACAAGAGCAATCTTGCACATATCTTTACTAGATGTGACATGACACGATTAAAGTGACAAGAAGTTGTATGACACAATCAATTACAAATCACCATTCGACCGATCAAATGTCCAGTGTGTTGGGAGAAAGTGCGAAGAACATGTACCTTTATTTACAAGACTTCTGTTACAAAATGCTTTTAATAGTTTTCTTACATGTATACACATTTTTCTCTCATTTTTTAAGGATATGACTGCGAAATGTAATGAGGAAGGCAGGTCTTTGAGTTCTGAGACCTTCTCCAAAGTGTCATATTCCAACCTCAGGAGACAAGCGGTCCCTGACCTCTCAACTGAGATGGGCATGAACATATTCAAAAAGGTTTGGATAAATGATTTATGACTAGTGTTAAGACAATGCAACAGGAAAAAAATGTGCAACTCATTTTAACTTGGCATTGTTGTGCAGTTCCGAAGGAAGCGGGATATAAGAAAAAACTAGGACAGGATTTTAGATTAGTAACAACATTAGATGGTAAAAAGTGGGTGTTCTGGAGGCATAAATCAATTGTTTACATTAACACCAGGAACATGCATTAGGAAAGGAAATGGGTTTTATTTTCATGTTGACTTTAAATTGTTAATAGTTGTATTAGTTTTAGAAACATTACTTTACAAAGCTTTATTTTGCCACCCACCTTTATGTCCTTTCTATTGTGCTGTTTTGTCTAGTTTAAGAACCGTAAGGAAGATCGAGAGAGAAAAGGCTCCATCCCGTTCCACTATACGGGGAAGAAACGTCAGCGGCGAATGGGCGTACCCTTCCTGATGCATGAGGACCACCTGGATGTCTCACCCACACGTAGCACCTTCTCCTTTGGAAGCTTCTCTGGACTGGGAGATGACCGCCGCACACTGGACCGTGGGGGCTGGCCTTCAACCATCATGGGTATGCCTTTATTAAAATTGAATATTCCATTCTATACCTTTATTGCTTGTGTATTCTTGGTGGAATATATTTAATACTACTGACACAGATACTGACCCACAATCTCACTTGTACTGATATGTGGTATAAAGAATGAATGGATAGACACAGATCATGTATTTATAAATTTGCTTTGATTTTGGGTCAATGGTGTGTTTTTTTTTTCCATATCAAACATACTATAAAAATGCAATTCAAAAACCAACTGGAATGGGCTAGGGGCAAGACAGTATATATCAGTATTAATAATAACTGTAAAACTGTTAAATCATGATTATCAATATTAAGTTAATACTACATTTGTGATAATATTATGAATTATTCAGCACCAGTTTAAACCTTTGCCCTAGAGCCACATCATTTTTTTGTTTAAAAAAAAAATTATATCACAATAACATGTTTTTATGGATACCTTTGGCCACAATAATCATGCAGTGAAAGTCTTATTGTTACAGCCCTTGAATGGCCAATGTACGTATATGAATATAGATGGTTTCAAAGCAACAACATTAACAAAAGTTACTGTGCATGCTTTTGTGGCGCAAATGTAACTTCTGCAACACATTCATAAAGAATAGAGTTCCTGCAGATTATTTCTGATAACAAGCTAAAGATACGGAGAAGAACTGTTACATGGCTAAACTTGCCTCTTCAATATCTTGAATAAAGGCTGTGATACCAAGTTCACCCACTAGATGTTAATGTCCCATACGGTTTTTGCAAATGCGACAAAGTTACACAATCCATTTAACAAATTGTTTATTTAATACAATTAACCAACAACATTTTTTTACAAATGTTTTATTTAATACAACTATTATACAATAAAGTGATAAAATAAATGAATAGTAATATAAATGAAACAAAATATTAATAGTTATATTATTAGCCACTAGCCAGACCAATAAACAAACACAGACCGTAAGGCACAAGCGTCCGATAAAAATGTCTATAATACCAGTAAATGTTTATGGTCTTCTTTTTTCAATATGGTCAATAAATCAAAACGTTGTTTCATTGTAGCATCCTCAAAGTAGCGACCAATTGCTTAAAATTAGTACCCTTGGATACTGTTTAAACACTATTGGAGGAGCTCTCCTCTGCTGTACTTTTACTGGTTACTTATCTTTACTTTTTTTGTCCAAGTCATCCATCTCAAAAAATTTTTTTAAGAAAATGTTAGTTTAGTCTACTCAAATATTAGTCTTGTATACGACTGTAACCTCTGTTCCCTTATGGAGGGAACGAGACGTTGTGCTGAGACAGAATAGGGGTTTGAACTTGAAAATCTATCATCTCTGTTCGTAAATTTCAAAAGGCCAATGAACTTGGTGAATGGGATAGTCCTCGTCATTTACATACGGGTATAAAGGAAGATGGCGTCCCCATTCATTCTGGTTTTGTGATGAGGAACCTGGGAGGCATCTCCCCGTCGCTGCAGCTGATGGCAAAGCATTGTGGCATGAGGGACACAATGTCTCGTTCCCTCTGTCAGAAAATAGATGTTACAGTCGTAACGGAGACCTTTTTGTTAGTCTCTTGATTCTGTATCGAGACAGAATGGGGTACCTATAAGAAACACCACGGCGCTGAGCCGCATCACGACCTCTAGCTAAACGACAGCTAGAGGTCTCACCAGCGTCACAATTGAGCGCTCTGCGATATCATAACCTTCCAGTGTGGGTAGTAAGGCATCACCTTGAGCATATCGAAAGATGAGAGGCTCTTACCATCGCCCGTCACAGGCGGTGACCTTCCTTAATGGCGAGATAGCCATACGGCACCGTAAGGGACACTGGGAAGCGCTACTCCCTCTTCTGAGGAAGAGAGCTACACAGACCACATCCTGCTGCAAGGAGGTCATCACTGTGGATATATCTGCATGGTCTAATCAAGAACTCGGCCCCATCTGATGCACAGACTCCACTGAGGGAAGGTCATCATAGAGTGAGGAATACATCATTTAGTCACTACCACTAGGTCAGGTATAGGGGTTCACCTAAAGCAGGGATAACTACTAATACCAGGCTTGGTAATCAGGCCACACCAACAGGCTCCTTACTAGAAAAGTGCTTGGTGATGGATGGAATGCCTATGCTTCACCTAACGAAGGGGAGAAGGTGCTTTCGCACGTGTATGCACGGTCGGCCGCCGGTCTTACCTGTTGGTATTATTCAAGACACGGGCTGACACAGAGGTGCCCTGAGCCAGTGCTCATGAGGAGGCTGCAACCCGGGTAACGTGAGCTCTCACCGCAAGTGGGCACGGGACATCTTGTGATTGGTATGCCAAAGTGATGGCATCCATGATCCAGTGCGCCAGTCTCTGTTTAGATACAGCTCTCCCCTTCTGCTGCCCTCCAAAGCCCACAAAAAGCTGCTCAGAGCTTCTGAAGCTCTCCGTACTGGCGCGTACTGGCAGCTCCAGCTCGAAGGAAGGTCAGGTCTGACCAGGGGGCTGAGTTGCGACAGCACTGAGACATGATGGAAATGCACCTTGTGCCAGTGTGTCAAACTTTCCAAATAAACCAACCCTGAAGCCAGTGCTAAAGCGGTCTCATTTAAATCAACCCGAGCGGGATAACTCTTGCCGAGGATGCCATGTGTCCCAGGAGCCTCTGGAATAGTTTCAGGGGGACCGCTGGTTCCCGTCTGAAGAGCTTCAGACAGTTCTCCGTCTGAAGAGCTTCAGACAGTTCAGCACCCATTGGGCATGATCGTTGGTCAAACGTGCTGTCATGGAGACAGAGTATTGTTCCACACTGAAATCAGAGATGCTCTGTGCCCGGGAGAGCATGCTCTTATCCCAGTTGACCCGCCGGCACAAAAGATCTAGGAGCTGAAGCACAAGATCCCTGTTCGTAATCCTCCTAGTAGCATGGCCTTGTAAACTAACGGTACTGTTTACTGTGTTGGCAAAATGTTTATATTCTCTCCTACTTGAAAGTCGCTTTGAATGAATGATATTGGATACAAGCGTCTGCCAAATGAATAAATGTAAATGTACGCAACATATAGCTCATCCTCATCACTCATTCGCTGCATGGAGCTGCTAAAGGATGGTCCTGTGCCGCCCATCAGTGACGGGTTCGATGAGTGTGACGGGGCATGAATGGTCCTCGGAAGCTTACATTCAGAGATGATAGGTACTCGAGTTCAAACCCCCATTCGGTCTCGACACAGTGTCGAAAGACCATTTCGGGTGCATTCCAGTCAAGTGATACCTTATTCTAATCATTTGATAAGACGTGAAAAACTGTCTCCATGTCAGTATGGTTGAAAATAACGTTCAGTTCATGTGTCATGTACTGTTACCTTGCAGGGAAGTTAACACGGCGTGGAAGCACAGAAATTGCAGGAGATGGGGACAGTCTCGGAGCGAAACATTTTCACTCCCACCACAACCTCCCTGAACACTCTAACAGCCACAGTGAAAATACCATTAAAGAGGGCGGTAAGCAAATCCAAGTGACCTACTTATAATTTATAACAATGTTTGATTCATAAAATACATTATAATTGTAAGCCTTTATTGGGGACATGAACTGATAAACTTCTTTCTTTCCATCTACATATCTCCTCCCCAGTTCGTTCGCAGATCTCCACCATCACCATGGCTACATTTAACACCACTGTGGCTTCCTTCAATGTAGGCTACACTGATTTCTTCACGGAGCACATTAAGAAACTGTGTAATCCCATTCCCATCCCTGAGATGCCCTGTGAACCACTGGCATGCTCCAATCTTCCACGCAGTCTGACGGACTCCTGCATCAACTACTCATCCTTGGAGGAACGAGACACCATTGAGGGCACGAACAACTTCATTCTGAAGAATGGCATGCTGGACCTCACGGTAAGGGGTGTGGAATGGAAGTATCTGGAAATGGATGGTTACTGTCTTCCATCTAAATGTCTTTTATGACTGAGAAAGTTTTTGTATTTAAATGAGAAGTAACCCTTTCTTTTGAGTGGTGCAATACAAAGTTGAAGATAAAATCAAGGAAAAATCAAGGAAAAGCATAACTGTTGTGACAGTCTCATGACCTTGCTACCTGTATTTAACCCCTTTAAGTAAAAAAAAAAATGTGATTTTAATCTTGAGCTATATTGTCATTCTATAACAACCACCCATTCGTGTGGTACATTTTAAGGCTGTCCTACGGGCCCTGTATTCTGTACTCACCCATGACATCAGTTCACGGATTTGCGACGTGGCCCTGAATATCATCGAATGCCTGCTGCAGTTGGGTGTCGTTCCCAGCGTGGCTAAGAAAACCTCCAAACCTGAGGACAAAGAGCCAGAGCATCCAAAAGTAGGAGCCAGTCAGAGTGGAGCTCAGGGGGAGGCGGCCGGAATCTCTGCGGCAGCATCTAGTGGAGGTGGAGGTGGTGGTGGAGGTGATGGAGGCGGAGGAGGAGGTGGGGAGAGTCGCGAAGGTAGTAGAGATGATATGAAGAAGGACAACAAGGCAAGTCAATAATATAACTGTTATATAAAAGTAGTGTATAAATTGATAGAGTGGACAATTTAAGCATTAAAGACGCTACTTACCAAAAAAATGACATGTATATGATACTAATTTACCCTCATACCAGATGTGATTTCCTTTTTTTGGCCGATTTTTATAAAATATGCCATCACTTTATGTTTTTATATGGGACTCTCTAAAAGGAATTGTGTAGCACCTAAAAAAAAAGTAAAACGAATAAAAATATTCTCTTTCTGCATGCTAAATTTGCAATTCCTCAATAATCTATAGGATGGAGACACGTCCTTCAGCTCCCACAGACTGGCTCTCACCATGCTTATTAAGATTGTTAAATCGCTGGGTTGTGCGTACGGCTGTGGTGAAGGCCATCGTGGACTCTCTGGAGACCGTCTGCGAATGCAGGTCAATATAAAATCATTAGCAATGCAAATTAAACCTAAGCACTGATCCCTTTCACACCGATGCTGGTTTGCTGTCATACAATAGAATGTTCAATTGATGTCATCATCCTATGTACTGTAGATGACTAGATGCTCTCCTAATTTTTAGGCTCAGAACTGCTTGACTGCTCTTTACAAACTGGATAAAGTGCAGTTCCGGCAAACCATGAAAGAATACGTTAACAAGGACTCGCTCAACAACATTGTGGATTTCCTGCACGCTCTTCTCGGCTTCTGCATGGAGCCGATCACTGACAGTAAGAGGGCTGCACTTCCTAAGTGCATGTCTTCAACATGCCCAGACACATTTACCAACTTGATCCCGTTTCACACGTCTCTAGAGACACACCATTGGCCCTATTTTCTTGCTTGAAAAATATTAATAATATTCTTCCTTTTAGAAATAGATCTGTGAATAAGTGAAAGATTTGAATAAAAAATTGTATAGGTAAAAATTTATTTCATGTATTTGGAAATGCAACAATCCCAAATAATTGAATTTGGTTGTAGGATTTGTAAAACACTTAAATATTAGTATTGGTTAAGAGTCTGAATGCTTATTTAGCTTTTTGTTATTTTGATTAGTCAGAATAGTCATGATATAGAGGTTATAGTTGTGAATAGCTTTGCTTATGAACACTTTAAATCATATTGTCACGCTGTGCCATGCCACTTCTTAAAGGAACAGTTCACCCAAAAATCATCATTAACTCACCCTCTAGTTCCAAATTTGTATACATTACTTTGTTCTGTTGAACACAGAGAAAGATTATTGGACGAATGCTTGTAACCAAACAGTTCTTGGACCCCATCCAATTACAATGGTAGTCAAAAGTACCCCAGAACTGTTTGCTTTCCTACATTCTTTAAAATATCTTCTTTTGTGTTCAACTGAACAAAGAAATTTATATAGCAAATTATTCCACTATCGTAGTCAATGGTGGCCGAGAACTGTTTGCTTACAACCATTTTTCCAAATATCTTCTCTGTGTTCATCAGAACAAAGACATTTATACAGATTTGGAACAACTTGAGGGTGAGTAAAAAATGACAGAATTGTTTTGGG
The DNA here is from genome assembly GCA_006030095.1 of Triplophysa siluroides. Lineage (NCBI taxonomy): Eukaryota > Metazoa > Chordata > Actinopteri > Cypriniformes > Nemacheilidae > Triplophysa > Triplophysa siluroides. Next base: position 5,678,670 of record VCII01000203.1, on the reverse strand, counting down.
GTGAACTGTCCCTTTAAATGCAAAATAAGTTAGCCATGGCCAATCAGAAGAGATTGTAGTGCCTAATACAGGAAGCCAAATTATATTTTGCTCTTTCAGCCCTGACCCTTGACGCTTTGGAAGATAAACATGGTTTACGGATTAAATCTGAATGATTTCAAATGTCATAAGTATGTCAGTATGGCAAAGCTGGACTTGAAATAGTTTTGATATAAATTGCGAGCAAAGGTAATGCGTTTTTTTTAAATGGCCAATTCACACAGAACCAACAAATGCCAACAAACACATTCAGTCTAAATTGTAATTGCTAGTGTTTGTTGTATCAAGGTTGAGTTGACCTTAACAATAAGAAAGGTTTATATTTCATTTAAAGGCCATGTGCTGTGAAATATCAAGATCCAAAAATATCTGATGCATATACAGTACATTTCGTCCTTACATTTTATATCTGTCCTTTCTGTACTCACTCCCTGTCCTCTGGCTTCACGTCTGCCTGTAGTATGACTTTCTTTCTGTTCAACATCACTGTTTGAACCACAACCCTCTATCACTCCATCACTCATCATTTCAGCAGACTTGCCAAACATCATATTGACGGTGTCAATACTTCCGTTTGTATTCTTAATTTTTTCTGGACTCAAACTAAACTAAACAAGCGGAGTTACCTTGATTTCTGGCAAGTTAGTGAACATGAGTGAATATACTGAGATTGATGTCCCCGAGTTTTGTCCGGATTGTCTTTTTCTTTTGCGTTTGTGGGTGTGCGTCTGTGCGTGGGTGTGTTTCTGAGTGGGTTGGTGTTTCCTGACTTGGAAGTACGTGCTGTGCTGGCCTGACACCAATGTTGCCCACCATCTTTTCTCTTGCAGAATACGGCAGTGCAGGTGAGAGGTCCAGGAGGGCGAATAAAAGAAACATCGGTAGATACACAATATCTAAATTTACTGCCAAAACTAGGCATTATACCCATTCCTGCACCCCTCACAGTGTCCAGGGTGATGTTTTTTCACCTGTAGTATAGCCCAACAGTGTATAGACCTTGTTGAATGACAAATCTCTAACCCGGCTTTGTAGATCCAGCTTAACAAATTCCCACAATAATGTGAAATCAGAGCATGACCTGCTTGGTAGGTCTAGAACTTTCTCACAGGCTACAGCCACTTGCATGTATGCAAACCTTCAAAACTCATAATCTCTTTTTAGGTCTTCCTATCATGTGCTATTGCTTCCCCCCTTTCATCTTGTAAACATCAAAGCTTCCGTTTTCATTTATTGGTTGCCACACACATGGCTTTGCCTCTGTGATTTTGTCCAGCCACCAATTTCAGGTCGTGTTTTTTAGCTGAAATGTTTTGTTTGTCTCTGCAGATAAGGCTGGTTTTGGGAACAACTTCACCACGGGAGGGGATAAATCTCTGGCCCAGAATATGGAGACTGTGGTGGTGGGCTGTATGTTCAAGTCTCTCATCACCAGATGCGCGTCCACTACGCATGAGCTTCACAGTTCTGAGAATTTGGTGAGAGGACTTGCTTTATCTCTTGAAGAACTAAAATGTTCTTTTCGGCCTCACTTGTATCCATAAGAGTTTTAAAAACGTTTTTCGTTTTCTCTTTTCCATGTTTTTTTTGTCGCACTTTCAAACTTCAACACTTCTCCACACATCTAAACTCATAAATCAGGGTCTGTATTGCGACATACGTCAACTGGTTCAGTTCATAAAGGAGTCTCATGGAAATGTTTTCCGTCGCGTTGCACTCAGCGCCCTCTTGGACAGCGCTGAAAAACTCAACACTACTAAAAAACCAGAGGACAAGGACGAGGCCAAGGCTTCAGGAAAAAAGTACACACATTCACTCACACTTTCACAAAAAAGTCAACTTCAGGGATAGTTCACCTAAAAAATGTAGTTATGTTTAACATAATTTTGAGTTACTCACAGTCATGTTGTTCCAAACTATAATTATTTTATTCTGTTGAACACAGAGATAGATAAGAATGCTTGTGACCAAAAAGTTCTTGGCCACCATTGAGGAAAAATGTCCCTCAGAATTTTTTTTTTCGGGTGAACTGTTCCTTTAACTCACATGAAATATTGAAGTAGATGTTAGTCTGAATGTTATTGTATGACAGGTCAGTCACCATTTAAATGAGCTGCTACAAATTCAAGTCTTAAGCTGCGTCTGAATACTGAACTCGTTCACTATTCCCTATAAAGCGAATGCGAAATAGTCCACTTTATATGGGAAGAAGTGGATAAAAACGAGTTGCATTTACGGTCACTCTCCACCAGCTGATTCTAATAAGACTGTATCATGGGAAATAGTGAGTGAACAGGTGTACATCGGATGTACACTCAAAATCAGAATGCATTTAAGGTAAAAAGTAGTGAATGAATGTAGGTAATGAGTTGTTCACTCAGAATTCGGATAACACAACAAAATGGCGGACACCTGATGAAGTGAACTATGTTGGAGATAGCGGGCGAATTCAGACACAGATTTACAATTTCTGACATCATGAGGGCGAATAAAGGCAGACAGAATTTTCTTTTTTGGCCAAACTATATAACTATATAAAGCGTCTATATGCACAGATTAAATGTGTGTGTCTGTATCTTGGTTGCAGCGAAGAGCAGATCCCAGGTGCACTTTTAGGACGGAAAGATTTTTGGAGAAAGATGTTCAAGTCTCAGAGTGCTGCCAGTGATACCAGTAGCCAATCAGAACAGGACACTTCAGAGTGCACCACCGCCCACTCCGGTACCACCACAGAACGACGTTCACGATCTCGCTCGAGACGGATCTCACTACGCAAGAAGCTAAAACTGCCCATAGGTACGTTTATAGAATTATTCTGGACCGTATGTGGATAAAACAAAATTACAATTTTAAATGACATTGTTGCAGAGGAGCATTAAAGCCAATAACGCCACCAACAAAAAAAGAATACATAGAGATTATTGTTAAAACATAGAAACAGAGACCAGTGACATGCACATCCATAACACAATTTCATTGACTATAAATAAATTATACAAATTTAATTTAATATAATTTGCTATCGAAAGATACTTTGTAAACCTAACACTGCGACATTTGGTAAACTATATATGTCCCATACATTTCTGTCACGACTCTAGCAAAAATGTTAATTTACTCAAAATGGATTTCTATAAAAATTAATTTGTTGTTCTAAACTTGAAAAAAATCTATATATATTTTTTCAGATGTCTTGACTGATATACCAATACCACACAACAATGAGTTGATATGTTTACTTGGTATACTTTTTTTGAGTGCATTTTCACACAATTGTTAGTATATTTAACAACAGTCTGATCTGTGGATTATTTTGCCAATATTTGTTGTAACCTTATTGTGGTTTATTTTTTGTATGCTTTGTTGACCCTATATAGGGTTTTTTTCCCCTATCTGTCATCTCAGTTCTTTAAAACCTATATCAGTCAGGCACCCCAAATCTTAATTTTCTGCTGTAGTCTCTTTCAATTTCTTTATTTTATTTCAATTTTTTTTATTAAAAGGGGCCAGACACTATTTAATACAGATGCTATTTTATTTTGTTTATTTGAAGGAAATCATAGCTTAGTGAGATTAAAACTCATGACCTTATGAGGCAAGAAATTCATTATAACTCATACAATACAACTCATGGTCAAGTAGGTGGCTGAATTGCCAGTGCTTCCATTTCTTTTTTAATTTACCACAATAACAATCATATCAATCTAAACAAAATCTAAAACTAAACATTTTTTTTCCAATTTTAAGTAAACACAATGTCCACACACAGAGAAAAGAATAGCAAAATTAAATATATGAAATATTTCATTTGATCTATGTATGTGAAATAATTATTATAACTTTTTTTAAGAATAAACCAATAGGTTGTCTTATTTTGAACAACTCATGCTTTTTTCTGGTGTATCGGTAAGCAAAATGTATGAAAAGTCATCTGCATCTCTTTTCTTTCCTTTTTGTCACCAGCATGCCGTAGGAAAGTTCACCATCCATTCACTCTCTCCATGTTACGTATGTGTGTGTTTTGTACATGTACCTGAATTTGACTTGTGTCACGAAATATCTAAGCATTCGTTTGAGAATGATATGCATTCAAACCATGTTTTGTTCTTTTAAGGCCATTGTATGCTTTTATCGAGAGTGTATGCACTGTGTTTGTGTATATGCTGTATGAACCAAGACACCAGCATGAAATCTTCCCTTCTGAATTTCTGTCCCTTTTGGCTTTTTTGCGGTTTCATTTAAAAAGGTATCCAAGCGCAAACCCGAACAGGCCACAGAGTTGCCATCATGTTCATTTGAAAGTTCTCTACAGCTAACCATTGAATCTGTGCTTCAGGTAACTGGCTGAAGCGTTCGTCTCTTTCTGGCCTGGCTGATGGGGTGGAGGACCTGCTGGACATCAGCTCTGTAGACAGACTGTCCTTTATCAGACAGAGCTCGAAGGTGAGAATGATGTCCGTCTTGGCTTAGAACTAACCAAGAACCACTAGAATGACCAAAATACATTAAATGCTGATCAAAGGCAAAACTAAAGTGGTCTCTTTTTTACCATAATATGCAGGTGTATAAGTAATTCATGGCACAGCTCTTCCTGAACATAAACAACAACAAAAATGACCCACTGTAATGATAGTACTTTACAAAACCCGTTTCAAAAGTGCCGTTTGCAAGCTCAATATACAATTTAATCTCAGGTCAAGTTCACCAGTGCCGTGAAGCTGTCGGAGGGTAGCGCCATTGAGTACGGGCGAGAGGAAGAGGAGAATTTCTTCAAGCGGCTCGGTAAATGGAGGTCTGGTCGGAGGAACCCTTCCAAGCTTCACCACACAGAGGAAAAAGATGGTAGAACCCTCGGGTGTCCTTTCACACCCCCCGACCGCAATACGCTCTTTGTGTTTGTGTGTGTGCCCGTCCGTGACGTGTCCTGTGCTTCTGGTACACTCACTCTCCTCTACCATCTTCCATGCCAGCTCTCTGTGTGTTTGCTCATCTCTGTGGGAAGTTTCCACTGGAAGAGGGACTGTGGTTCTCTGACCTATGACCTGGCACCATGAGCCCACCTCAGCTTTGTCAAAGTTGTCGTGAACCTTCAGCTCTCCAAGTTCAAATTTCAAAATGTGACCTGTTTAGATATTTGTGGTTCAAAAGTACTTTAATTTGCGATAAATCTTGTATTAATATCTTTCAAAATAATTTACACAAATAGATTTGCATGTTCATTCAATGTCACCAGATACATACTCACCAGCTAGCTAGTTAAAACTTTCTAGCTGTGTCACACAGTAGACTTTTACTGACACAAATCCATATCCCCCCACCCCCCATTCAACCAGGTTGCCATGGATTCCAGGAGCGCTTGGCAGCCAGTCAGGAGGCCATGAAGAATAAGAACATCGTGAATCTGGGTGCGATCCGACAGGGAATGAAGAGGTTTCAGTTCCTGTTAAACTGCTGTGAGCCGGGAACCATACCAGATGCTTCAATTTTAGCTGCGGCATTGGACCTGGTAAGCCCTTTTTTCTTTTTTTTATGTGGAACACAAAAGAAGATATTTTGAGGAGAGCTGGTGACCAAACAACATTGGCCCCCATTGAATTCCATTATGTGGACACAAATCCACTGAGACATGTATGAAAATATCTTCGTTTGTGTTCCACAGAAGAAAGAGCCATATGCAGGTTTTGAACAGCATGAAGGATGATAGAAATTGTCATTTTGGGTGGACCATCCCTTTAAATTAAAATAAGTGACTCTAGTCTTAAACATTCAAAACCTGCAAAGCTTAAACTTATTCACATTTATCTTAATTTGTCTTTTACAGTCTTTTTCAATGCCTGTACTTTATTCCTATAAATGCCAGGAAGCCCCTGTGGTGGCAAGAGCCTCGCTTTTCCTGGAGTGTGCCCGTTTCGTTCATCGCTGTAACCGTGGCAACTGGCCCGAGTGGATGAAAGGTCACCATGTGAACATCACTAAAAGAGGGTTGTCCAGAGGGCGATCACCTGTGGCAGGAAATAAAAGGAACACCAAGCTCCAGTGGAACGCTGCTAAACATTTTTACCAGTGGGGGGATGTGAGTCAAACACATGCTGATACACATGTAGAATTGATCTTCCCTGCATTTTTAATAACTCATTCTTGTACCTGTGTTTGACCATATTTATCCTCCTATAGGCAATTGGCACTCGTCTGAGTGAAATTTGCCACTCTGACAGTGAGAGTCCAGCCAACATCATGGGTTTTATCTACGACGAAGAAAGCAAGAGGAGAGCGAGGAAGGAGGACGAGGAAGAGGATTATCTAGATGACAGTAAGAGTGGACATAACATAGATGAACCCCCAAATGGCATGTCAAAAATGTGCATTTGATTTAGACAGCCATTCCTAAATGGACGTTTCTCAGACCAGTGTAACCAAAGGTCTGGCTACACAAAACCAACATTTTCACGATTATTCTAATGTTTTGACAGACACAGTCAACCCCACAAAGTGTGGATGTCCCTTTGCTTTGAAGATGGCTGCTTGTCAGTTACTTTTGGAGATCACCACTTTCCTGCGAGAGACCTTTCCCTGTCTCCCGAGACCTCGAACTGAGCCCCTAGTGGTCAGTATCAGTACTGCCTCCTTTAGCCGTCCTTTACTGCAGATTCATTAAAGGAGTAGTTCACCCAGAAATGTTTTACCCTCACGTTGGTTTAAACTTGTATATGTTTCTTTATTCTGTGGAACACAGAAGAAGATATTTTGAGAAATGTCTCTGTGGTTTTGTGTCCATACAACAGAAGACGAGGGGCCATTGTTGTTTGGCTACCAACGTTCTTTAAAATGTCTTTTTTTGTGTGGAGAAATAAAGTTATATAGGCTTGAAATGACGTGAGCGTCAGTAAATGATGAAAGAATTTCATTTTAGGGTGAATTATTCCTTTAAGTGACATGAACGTGTGACTGAACACACAATGTAAAGCATTCATGTACCAGACTGGTCTCTTGGCTTCTGTAGGATTTAGAAAGCTGTCGTTTGCGTCTGGATCCTGAGCTAGGCCGTCACCGCTACGAAAGGAAGATCAGCTTTGCAGGAATCCTGGATGACGAGGATGGACACGATTCTTTGAACAGCAGCAGTCACACTCTCAAGTCTGACACTGGCTGTGAGGAGAAGAAATCCTCACAAGAGCCTCTGGGTAAATCGGAATGAAAACAATCACTTTTATGTGCATGTTTGTTCAAGCCTAACCATCTTTTTGTTTCTTTTTGTGTCATTTATTTTCTCTTCAGCTCCGATTAGGAAGATTCGTATTGGTGGCTCTCGGCTGCTACAGATTAAAGGCGCAAGGAGTTTCCGAGTGAAGAAAGGAGGCTCATTGTCATCCATCCGCCGTGCCGGCAGTCTGAAAAGCACTAAGATGTCCAGACAAGACTCTGAATCTGAAAATGACGTTGAGTCAGAACGGCTGCTCTCTCAGAGTAGAGACACTGTCACTGATATAGGTCAGATAAACCTAATTTAAGTCTACATTCATTTATTACAGCCCTTCTTATCTGAGGGCTTTAATGTAAAATGACCTTTTTATCAAACTCTTTATCAATCTGACTATCTGTCATGGAACTGAAATGCAGACAGCTCTCGACAAAAACCCTTTATTAGACATGAAGACAAAACATAACTCAAAATCCCTCGAGGGGTAAAACAAGATGACAATACAACTAACTAAACTTGACTTGACCAGACCTGACCTGACTTCAATAAAACTTAACTTAGGTAGACCGGGGAAACAGAGACAGGATGAGGTAGACAAACGATCCAGCACAGGACAGCAAACACAAGGGCATTAAATAGGAGAGGAACAAAAGAGGCATAACGAGGGCAACAGGTGAAGGGCGTGAACTGATAACGGGATAATGAATAAGGAACCAAGGGGGCGGGGCTAAGACGCAAGACAGGAGAGCACATGGCACAAAGAATCAAACAATGGCCACGTGCTTCCAAACACAAGACATGATGGGACTGTCATGATCCTGTCACTCTAAACTAGAAACACAACCACAAGAAGGGCAGGATCATGACAGTATCACTCTGCAACACCCATAGCTATGTTTGTTGCTTTCTGTTTACATAGCATCATTTATAGTTAATAATTCCACCCAAAAATAAAAGCAATTTTACTCAAAATAAAAACTTTTATCAACCATAGACTGAAAAAAAAAGATGGACGGTGTTACCTCATTCACTCCCATTGTAGAAAAATTAAGCCAAAATGACGCGCACATATTCGTTATTTTAAATATTCCAAAAGAACGCCTTTCAGTTTTACCGTTGTGTCAACGTCCCTTTTATGTTGTTATTACGTTGTTGTGTAAATGTATTCTTAATGTTGTTATTATGTGGTATCTGTTTTATGAAAGCAATAAGAAACTGCAGGCTGTGCCTTATTGTGAATGTAGTCACATAGCATAACCTCATGTACATTTTACATACTAATGGCCAAAGATGCGCAAACACATCTTTTGGCGTAAAAAATGGCATTTACTAAAGACACGCAGTGAAAATTAGCGCTGAAAAGGCCTGTTCATATTGCAGATGAATCTATAGGAGTTTTCTCTTCAGAAGCAAACTTTATGGGAGAAGAGTATTAAAATGAATCACGCAACGCAATTTACTAAGGTTTGCGCTCGTCATTATACTGGTTTTAGAGATTTTATGTAACACCCAACAAAAGCATGTCCTAAACCCTGCACTAATTTGCGCTGCTCTTAGTAGATTGCATCGGTCACTATGGGAGTGAGATATTCATATTTAATATGTACCTTGTTAGTAAATGACTCACGGAAATTTCCACTCCCATCTGCGCATTTTTAAATCGCACTCTCACGCTGTTTTGCCCTGTTTCGTAAATCTGTCATTTACAGTACTTTTCATATGTTTAGGGAGCCCTTGGAGTGCTAGCGAGCCAAGCATTGAACCTGAGGGTCCTGGCAGCACAGGGGGTGTTGAAGACAACTACCATCGTAACATGTCATGGTTGCATGTAAGTGGCAGCTCTATGACTCTATGCTCTTCATCTAAATCAAACGTTTTTAACAGTTTTGTTTAATACACTCCTCATTTGCAACTTCCAGATCATGATTCTGCTGTGCAACCAGCAGAGTTTCATCTGCACTCATGTGGATTACTGTCACCCTCGTTGCTATCAGCGCCACAGCCGTTCCTGTGCTCGGCTCGTTCGCGCTATCAAACTTCTGTACGGTGAGACAGTGGACAGCCTGAAAGAGAGCGGCGCCACTAGCAGCATCAGCGGCCGGGCTAAGAAGAGCAAAGAGGTGCCTCAATATTATTCAATGGTTATGTTGTGTTTCCACTAAAACTATGATCCCCATGACCCTTAATTTATTGTAAAATAATTAAAAAGGGGCCACTGTAACTTTTCTTTATCCACCAAGGGGTCTTGAATAAGTCCCCTGAACTGAAGGGACCCCCTAACTGTACACCCCCTACCTGAATCCTGGTGTTAAGAATTAAATTGCTTATTTTTTTCTAATCTTCAGTGTTCGGACAAATCATGCCTTCGGACCCCGTCCATGAAAAGACGGCCCACCCCCAGCAATGCTGAGGGAAAAAAAGACACTGGCATGCTGAAGTACATCCGTAACCAGGTGAGGCTGACCTCACCAAATGTCAACATTTTCTTTCTATTCTGTTTTTACAGAATTCCTAAATCTACCCATGAAACAGTTGTTAGGTTTACATGCTGTCTATTGTGAGATACCATGTGAAAAGGGAGAAATGAAAGGGGTAATTCACCCAAAAATGAAAACTCTGTCATCGTTTTGTCACCCTCTTGTCATTTCAAACCTGTATGACTTTCTTCCGCAGGACACAGAAGAAGATATTTTTAAGAACGTGGTTAAACCGAACAAAATACATTTTGAAGAATGTTCCGAAAATAGGTAGAGCTCAGATGCAAAAAGCCGCTTAATCCGTCAGACGTCTTTTCGTTTAAAAGAGCATTTTTCATCATTCATACCAGATATTTCAGAGCAAGCAGAGTGTGGTATTTAGGGTGTTTTGAAGCAAAATGATTTGAGTAATGTGTACTATGTGTGGAGAGCACACATTTAACATCATAATCTCATTTTTGACAGAGGTGGCTTTTAAAGGGTTTAGCATCTGAACTCTTAATATCTTCTTTGTGTCCCACAGATGAAAGAGTAGGTTTTAGAACTATTCTTTAAGCATGCTATATTTTCTAGGTGATGAGCCTGTCTCCAGCCCCTCTCTCCTTGCTCATAAAAGCGGCCCCTATCCTGACTGAAGACATGTATGGAGACATTCTGCCGGCAGCCTGGGAACTTCTGCTGAGTGTGGATGAGCATATGGCTGCAGCTGCAGGTTTGTCTGGGTCATTTATTCCTGCTTGTCTGGGGAGTCTAGTCAACGTGTCATTAATTAGTTTGGCCTTTGAAATGTGTTTCATTATTTCTGCTAAGCCACTCATTTTAGCGCCAGCTTGTGAAACCTATATTTCATGATATAATGCTATGACAACAGTGGCTCTGTTCCAAATCCTAGCCAGCAGTTTTAAAGGGATAGTTCAAATAAAAACAAAAATATATATATTTTATTATTTTCCCAACCCTATGTCATTCAAGCCTGTATGACCTTTCTGGAGAACACAAAAGAAGATATTTTGAAGAACAGTGGTAGTAACCAGATAACATTGCCACCCCCCATAAGCTTCCACTGTACAGAAATAAACATTTCTCAATGAGAAGAAAAAGGCATATACAGGTTATGAATGACATGAGGATGAACGATTACACATTTTTAGTGGCACATCCAAAACTCTTTTCCAGATAGTAAGCAAAACAAACATGCAGATTTATAAGACAACTCAGACAAAAATCTCCTAGAATGTTTTGCATAAAGCCTTTAACAGAGGATACATTTCATTCAGTTTCATTCAACACTAACATGAGTTCTCTCCACATACATCATCGTCACGTTAACACAAACATATGCACACAGGTGCCATGTTCCTACTGTGTGCCGTGAAGGTGCCGGATGGAGTGACCGAGATGATGATGGCTGAGTTTCAGCACCAGGAAGCAGGTCAGAGGATCAACTCCATTCTAAAATTCTACACTGTCTGGAGGTTTCGATACCAGGTGTGGCCGCGTATGGAGGAGGGAGCTCAACAAATCTTCAAGGTACTACTTATTTTACACTTAGTTTACATGCTGTCATACCGGACGCAGCCAACATGTTGCAATGCATCAAACCCAAGCAAACAAATGTTTTCACATAGTAATCAAATGTTGCAGATAAGATACAACATTTTCATTTAAGCTGTTGCAGCGTCTCATATTTGCATGTTAAACACTACAGTCTTCTTGTTTGTTTTGTTCACTTATTTAACATTATTTTGCTATTGATCGTTTTGCACATGTTACTTTATAGATTCCTCCACCCAGCATTAATTTTACGCTGCCCTCTCCTATCCTGGGCATGCCATGTGTGCCCATATTTGACCCTCCGTGGGTTCCTGTGAATGCCGGCGGTGTTCCTGACGCAATCAGTGAAGATCAGTCCGTAAGTCTAAGTCCACTACATCAAAACAATGTTAAAATGATAGGTCATTTAAAAGTATGAATTGAAAATAAAATCATGTACAACATTTGCTTTGTGGTACATAGATTTGTATACATTTCATGTAGAACTACAATGTTTTATAGGACTTATATTTTTAGCCAGCTAACTTTAGAGACACATATTTTTATTACCCATATAATGCATACACAATGTGATCAGTGTTTTAAGGCTTCCTTCTAATGATAAATTCATATAAATATTCCATTAGCATCCTTATTTCAGTAAGTTACATGATCATATTTCCACAAGACTTTTTTCTGTGATCGATCACATCTATGGGATAATGGGATAATGTACAGGCAGCCGGTTGTTATTGCAGAAATAAAAGGGTGTTGTATCACACTGAAGGGGCCTATTTCACGAATCGCGATAACAGCTGGCTGCTTGTACATTATCCTGCTTATTACAAGGCTACTTGCCACATGCGAAAAAAATAGGCATGGAATGTGAATCATTTCGCATCATTTGCAGGTTCGTTATTCCAAGATAACAACCTCTGAAAACTAATAACACACGGGAAGCCGGATGCAGCAAAGCATTTTGACAGGGTTTTTTTGACAAATTAAATGTAAATATGTCTTTTTATAACGTATATGACATTATATTTACAAGTGATTAAACCATATTGCCTTTTCGTGACATATGAACGTCATTTTCTCAAAACCTAATGTAAACGGCTTTTCCTCACGGAAGGTCTGCATGGGGTAAAATGAGCTCCTAAAATATTTCAAATTCACATTTCATGTCAATTTTCTTCTCATGTGGGAAGTAGCCATGTAATAAGCGGGATAATGTACAAACAGGCGGTGCCTGATAACAACCGGCTGCCTGTACATTATCCCTTACATAACGATCCTCCAAATGTCACGACTGGCCAATCAGAATCAAGCATTCCAACGAGCAGTTTAATAAAAGATATTGAGATATTGCTTGTAAGCAAATGCTAAGATATACAATAATATTAAGAATACAAAAATATACACATTTTATTAATACATTACTTATGTGTTAGACATGGTTAAATATACAGTACCATGCATATGTATTTGTATATATATTACATATGTAGCCAAATCGCCAGGGTTTGTGTACATCTTATGGGTTGTTATTTTTAATGTGATAAGAACTGATGATGTTCTGAAAAAAAGAACCTGAAAAATCAAAACGAAGAAACAGCTGGAGCTGGAAATAGTGACTCAAGAGGGTTACCAAAAATGACATGTAAACTCAGACGGCAAAGGCAAAATGAAGACAGTCTTTCAAACATCCAAAACTGTCTCATAGGACCAGCTAAGACAGCAACGGAAAAACAGAGCTCAATCTAATGTTGAAATAAAGGGTGAAGAGCGATAGAGCCATAAATAGGAGTAGAGCAAACAAGGGAGATCAGATACAGGTAAGAGGAATCAGCACAGATTGGCTCCGACAGCGATCCCTGCCAAAGCTGCGAACAGTAAACAGACAGGCGTAGACAATTAACCCATTCACCGTTAGATCCAAAGGACAGATTAAGACATGACAGATATCCCGCCAGAATTGAGAAATAAATAGACGTCCCTATTGGATACCACATCCAGAGGTACACCATGGATGCGGATGGAAACCTTTGGAGATCCCAGAAGTGCTGCAAGGGTGGTAGGTAATTAACTGGAGGGGGAGGTTTAGGGACAGAATTGGCACCAAGGACGTTTAGGGATGGGAAGAGGACAAAGCAGTCCCAAGGGAAGTGGGAGTTTTTTCCTCAAACAGAACAGGAGGCAATAGGGAGACCATCGATTCCTGACCATAGCTGAATGCATTGGTGAACAGAATTCTGATACCTGACTGACACAACAGCTTTAGGAATTGACCCCACTCAAGGACTGACATACAGACAAAAGCAGAAGGACAAAATGGACACCGTTCCGGACTTCCAACAGAAACTGTTACAGAGGGCTCGTTTAACCTAGTTCTCAATGTTCCACTGAACATCCATCAAAACCGATGCCATCAAACACCCTGCAGGAAGGATGGTCTCTAGCTGTTTCTTCTTAATAGCTTACCCCGATGAGACAGAGTGTTGGTCTTGATCATTTTAGGCACAGGGTGTTAAGAGAGACAAAACTAGAAACGCCTGAAGACCAAAGACCAGTGCTAGATTTGCTTGGAGAGTGACATATATTCCTAGTGCTTGTGGTCAAACAAGGAAAGCTTTTTTCATACTCTTTAGTGCCAATAGTTCCCAATGTCATAGTCCCTGATGATAAAAACATGCATAGATTAATAAATTGAAAAAAAGAATTCCATGTGCAGGCTTTACATTTAATAATTATTTGTCAACCAACCATCAGTTCTCCTTTGATTCTCTGTCTGTAATTTCAGAAATCATTTTCGGCCCGTGCAGTGTCTCGCTCTCACCAGCGGGCGGAGCACATCCTGAAGAACATGCAGCAGGAGGAAGAGAAGAGAAGGCTCGGTCGCGAGGCTAGCATCATCACGGCCATCCCTATCTCTCAAGAGGCCTGCTATGAACCCACGTGTAGCCCCCCGCCCGAGCAGGAGGAAGAGGGTGTGCCATAAACATTCCTTGATCTTTTTATATGAAATGATTTCTTGTACTGTGACAACATATTGTAACTTTCACAACTCAAAACTTTCCCATTCCAAAGAGGTACCAACATTCTTGCTTTTGGACAACGTTTGGTACTCCTTTTTTTCAACCCACAGCTGGTAATTTGTCTAAACGTAATATGTTTTGTACTCCTCTCCAACTGTAGAAGATGTGATGAACCTGACATCACGTCGTCTGTCCGTCAGCCCATCCTGTACATCCAGTAACTCTCACAGAAACTACTCTTTCCGCAGAGGCTCTGTGTGGTCCGTGCGCTCTGTGGTCAGTGCTGAGGGTAAGACACATATAAAAAAATGTAGATCCCAAAAGTCCAAGAACTCGTGAAAGTTTCATAGATCGTCACAGAGTTTGGTATATGCATTCTCTCAAGATGACGAGAACACAACAGAGCTCACACCGACGCATCACATGCTCCAGCCACCTCAGGCTGTTTTTCCACCATGCATCTGTGCTGCTGTGTTGCCCATTGTGCACCTGATGGAAGATGGAGATGTTCGCGAAGACGGAGCTGCAGGTGAGAAACAAAGGAAATCTTTTTTATATTTTACACATATGTAAAATATATAACTTAGTCTTTTGTGATTCCACAGTATGTGCTGTGGCTAAGCAGGTTTTGTGGAACTGCCTGATTGAAGATCCAGCGTTGGTTCTTCGACACTTTCTGGAGAAACTCACAGTCAGTAACAGACAGGTAAGAATATCTGATCATGCTTTCAAAGAGAGTCCTGTAGGTGTGGTGTATAAACATGTATGATTGTTCACAGGACGAACTGATGTACATGTTGAGGAAACTGCTGCTTAATATTGGGGATTTGCCCGCGCAGACTTCTCACATTCTTTTCAACTATCTGGTGAGATTTCTGAACATTAATGTGAAGACCGAAGCATCCCAATAGACGGTTGAATACATTGTTCTTATTTTCTTCTAGGTGGGCTTGATCATGTATTTTGTAAGAACTCCCTGTGAGTGGGGTATGGATGCCATATCAGCCACCCTGACCTTTCTGTGGGAAATTGTTGGTTTTGTGGAAGGACTCTTTTTTAAAGATCTTAAACAGACTATGAAGAAAGAACAGTGTGAAGTAAAGCTCCTGGTCACTGCATCTATGCCAGGTTGCATATCATAGTAATATTCATTACAAACAATAACCCAGCAAACCCATTTACGTTGTGGCAACGTTGGTGCTACGTTCCATTTTTCCGCTCTCTCTCTCTCTGTGCTGGCAACACTGTGACAAGACACTGGAGGGCTCTGCGAGACGACATTCAGACCACTTTCGTTAATTCTTGATTCCATGGCAACTCATTTCTGTGTATTATCAATTTGCCTTATAAATTTATATTTAATTTTTGTGGCTATATAAGAAAAATTGTAAGCAGTTAATAATTAATACTGTTCTGTAATGTTCACAGCAAAAACAAATAAAATCAATACTAAACCGTGTAAACTTTGAAGAGTAATAATGAAATACAGCGTTATATAATTCAACTTTATTGTGCTTCAGTACAGTGGCGTGTAAATGTCGTCTGCTGGTTGTCCCTACAACCTAAAGCAATGGCCCCAGAGGCGGGTTAAAAGACAACATTGTGACAGCGTTGTTGTGACAATCTTCACCGCACAACGTAGAAACATCAACTTTTTCATTACGTTGTTACAGTGTTATAAATACGTTGTGACAACATTGTGTGTTTGCTGGGAAGAGATGTCCTCTCTATAATAATTTGCTAGGCTCATGTTCATAGTTCACAATACCATATCTGTAATTCTGTGCCTAGGAACCAAAACCCTGGTGGTTCATGGACAGAATGAGTGTGACATACCCACCCAGCTGCCGGTGCACGAAGACACCCAATTTGAAGCCCTTCTGAAGGTCAGTGCCATAGTTGGAGGCTTGTTTTGTGTACAGGAGTAGATGTAGACTGTTTAGTCATGTAATGACGCATTCCAACATTTTGGGATCTTTATAGACTAACTTGTTTGATGATTGCATACATGTCTTATAGCAAAAATAAAACTTATCTTATTAATATGTTTATTGTGTGGCAACCATTTTGAAAGCATTTTTTAGTCAGGGTTAAAGAGGACGCCACTCTGTGTTGTGTCTAACAACAGCATATAGCCATGACTATATTTCAAGTATATGGATTCTTTTACAATTTTGTTGATTTTTTTTCACACCAGGAGTGTCTTGAGTTCTTCAATATACCAGAGGCTCGGTCCGCCAACTATTTTCTTATGGATAAACGTTGGAACCTTATTCACTACGCCAAGGTTTGCGATTATCTTGATTATAAAAACTCTGTTGTTTTAAAAAGCTTGAAATGAATCTTCTTATTGGGTGCGCATCTTCAGACCTACGTGCGGGACATCTACCCTTTCAGAAGATCTGTGTCTCCTCAGCTCAACCTGGTTCACATGCTTCCAGAAAAGGGGCAGGAGCTTATTCAGAAACAGGTGTGTGGTGAATTTTAAGGGTAAAATCTGATCAAAAGTGTGTAAAACGAGCAACTTGTCATTATGATTCATCGCGAGGTCACAATTAAGAACCTTTGGACACAAACAAGCAATCACATGTTTGGCGACCTCTGACTGCATTGTCTAATTCTTTTTTACAGGTGTTCTCCAGAAAGTTGGAAGAGATTGGTCGAGTTCTTTTCATCATCTCGCTCACTCAACGTATGCCTGCCATGCACAAACAATCCCATGTCTCCATGCTCCAGGAAGACCTTCTGCGACTGCCGTCGTTTCCGCGCACTGCCATCGATGCAGAGTTCACCCTCTTCAATGAGCCTCTAGGTGAGTCTGGAAAAACATTTTGAACTGACTGACACACCATTGGCATTACAAGCAATACCTTCCTAGTTAATTGTTAACATCTGAGATCTTGGTTCATGTTTCAGACAACTTTGCGTAGTTCCATTCGTGTGTTTTTCATTGTAGTCTACATTCTGTTTTCAGGTAAAGAGCTCTTTGGCTTAGACACTTTACACAAAGTCCTCTGGATCAAACTACTGGAGGAGATGTTTCTGGGCATGCCCAGTGAATACCCCTGGGGTGATGAGATTATGCTCTTTCTGAATGTGTTCAACGGTGCTTTACTTCTGCACCCCGAGGACAGCGCCCTCCTCAGACAATACAGCGCCACTGCCATCAATACAGCTGTGCACTTTAACCACCTCTTCTCTCTCAGTGGCTACCAGTGGATCCTTCCCACAATGCTTCAGGTGAGCGGCACAAATGCAAAGCTATTTTTATTTATATAATTTAGAAATGTTTCATGATACTAATTCTACAACGTTTATTGTGTTTTGTATTGTTTCTGTTCCTCGCTGTACATGGAAGACATATGCGGATTATGAGAGTAACCCATTGCTGCGTCGAGGGATTGAATTCTGTTGCAGGCAGTTTTATATCCTCCACCGCAAACCCTTCATCTTGCAGCTTTTCGCTAGTGTGGCCCCACTTCTGGAGTTCACAGTAAGAGCGCTTATCTTGAAATAAAAAATCTTATTTGTATGGAATTTTTCAGTGTTAATTATGAATGATTGATCCATGCAGGTCATTATTTATTTATCTACTTTTTTCAAATTCATGTTCTTTCTTAATCTTTGATCAAAAATATGAACTTTACCCTCCAAAGTAACAACATCTCTTCTCTTCATGACTTGTCTTGGCCTGGGGGTGGAGCTAAACTGACTAAAATGATTCATCGAGCCTTCAGATAGTTCTAGGAAGTTATGTTTTCTCTTTAAATTTCTGTCCTTTTTTATTCATTAAATGAGTTACGTCTTAAGTTTACCTCAATTGGTGCCTTACTAGTAACTTCCATGAACTATTGAGAGGTTCCATGAACCGCCATTGCTGTAAATGGCGGTTGCTCTCTCTCAATGGCTCTGCAATAATCAAAGGATGAAATCAAGCCCCACCCTACCTATATCAGATATGTCACTATTCATAATAAAGCAACTTTATTCTTACTTGTAGTTCATTTTGAAGTTTGCTCTAATACAAATTGTTGGTTACAAAAACAGTCAGCATAGCAACACAATATAGAGCCTAACAGTATTATAATATGCAATTCAAACAAATTATCTTTGTCTCTTAAAAGTTTCCTTTGCTCTTTCCAAGCAATGTTTTTGTTTTCTTGCTTTATCTGGAGATTCTGGAGCTTCAAGCCATCCCTCAAAAGTTTTATCATTTAGAACTGTTGTGTACAACTGATAATACAGTTAGAAACTCTTGGAGACGTAAACTTTCACCAAATACCTTGTCACAGACAATTTGTAAGGGATAATGTACATGCAGCCGGTTGTTATCGCAGAAATAAGCCCCGACAGTGTGATCAGGGGTAAATAACAGCCGGCTGCTTATTCATTATCCCGCTTATTACACGGCTACTTGCCACTTGAGAAAAAAACTGGACATGAAATGTGATTAAGTTTTTTATTAGGACATTTTTACCAAATGCAGACCTTCCTCTAGGAAAAGCCGTTTACTTTCGGTTTTAAGGTAAGAAATGAAGTTCAAATGTCACGAAAAGGCAATTTGGTTTAATCATTTGTAAATATAATGTCATACATGTTATTCAAAGACATATTTATATGTAATTTGTCTAAAAAACTGTCAAAATAATTAGCTGCATCCGGGTTACTGTGTGTTATTAGTTTTGAGCGGTTGTTATCTGGGAATAACCAACCTGCAAATGTCGCGACTGGCCAATCAGAATCAAGCATTCCAACGAGCAATTTAATAATGATCAATTTTGGACCAATTAGAATCAAGAACAACAAAGAGACATGTAATTGCTTAGAGAGTACATAACTAGGGATGTTTAAGGTCCTACTTTGGTTTATGGAGTGTCCAACAATAAGTTTATGTGCATAAAGGTGTAAAAACACCATTATTTCGTTATAATAGGCAGGTATTCTTACCTTACTTCTTGACTGACTCTCAAATGATTCGTTCCGCGATTCATCTGTCTAATCCCCTCCTTTCTGCTAGCCTAGTCTGATGTGATTGGTCAGATGGTCTAGTCTGCAGTGATTGGTCTACCGCTCACGAGGCTCACGAGGTACAGTGTTTGGGGGAGAAGAGTGAAGTTTTCACGGACAGTCCTAGCAAAACGTAGGTCGGGGACTATATGTGGTGACGTAAATCCACAGCGGTTCGTGAATCGGAATAGGGACGACTAGTTTGCGTGATTCCGAGTCGACTCCCTTTTTTCCAAGCCAATAACTTTGTTATTCATTCACCTTCGGCTTTACAACTTAGCAGACTGCTTACTTTCGACACGGCAACATTACACACTTCATGAAATGTAATTTTCATGATCTCATGTTATGTACTCTTTAACATAATTACCATATTATATCACACAATGCACGTATAAATCTTTTGCTCATATCTTTGTCTCATAGACCCGCACTAGTACCGGCCTGTCGAAAGGTGTATCTTCACAGTGTCTTTTTGACCTGCTGGTATCTTTGGAGGGAGAGACCGCAGATTCCCTGGATGCTCTTGAGCTGGTTAAGGCTGAGAAACCTCTCCGTTCTCTGGGTAAGATGGCATACATGTCTCATCATTTTCTTCAAACAGATAGTTTGCTAGGATATTGCATTGATCTGATGCTTATGGTTTGTTTCAGATTTTTGCTACGGTAATGAAGATCTGGCTTTCTCGATCAGTGAAGCCATTAAACTCTGTGTCACAGTGGTTGCTTATGCCCCAGAATCCTTCCGCAGGTTTGTCATTTGCACATCTTAATTCAATTCAGTTTAAAGTCCCAGTGAAATAAAAAATGACATTGCCTATTTTTTCATGAAATATTGCAGAGTCTATTGTAAATACTTTATCAATGTGGGCCATTTTTTTATTTATTTGTGTGCCCTCATAGTCTTTAGCTAAAGTCTGAAGATGCACTTCCTTCCTGTAATGACTATCCATCTTAAATGACGTAATTTAGAAGGCTTGGGCGGAGCATCCATTAACTCCTCCCCTTCAACTGTCAGTCTGCTAGAAGTTCCATTTCAAAATGCAACAGCTGTTTTTATACATCCAATCCAATCCCAGAGAAAGACAAAAGCCACGCCCACTATTTTCTCATTAGAAATTCCATTCCACTTGGAAATGCGTCAAAATACAGAAGTAAAAACGATCGCAACTTCCGGCTCATGGGGACTTTAACCGTAAAGATATTTTATCCTCCAAAGTCATTGTACGATAACCGGACAGTGCCTATTTTGTCTTAACCTTTGAGCTATGAAGAAATTTATAGAGAACACACATAAAAATACACAATCCAAACTTAACTTAACACTCCTACAGGTTTACACTCTTTCAGTGGTCCTCAGTATAAAAAGATGAATCGCAGCATCTTTCAGCTAGTGTTGGAAAGGGTTCAAGAGGGCATCTTCAATTCTCTGTTTCTCTTCCTTCTATCAGTCTCCAGATGCTCATGGTTCTAGAAGCTTTGGTTCCATGTTACTTACAGAAGCTGAAGGGTAACACACAGAGTCTAGAGTCTGCGTCTGCAGCTAGGGATGAGATCGCTGCCATAGCCGCTCTGGCCACCTCTCTACAGGCTCTGCTTTACAGTGTGGAGGCTCTGACACGGTGAGACCCACGACACATGCCTTTATTCTAATTACGCTCTGACCTGAAGTCCTAGATGTTCCCTTTATAGGGGTCATGTCTAATTATTATGATGTAATTCTCGTTTCTTAGACCTATGACTGCACCTCAGGTGAGTCGAAGTGATCAAGGCCACAAAGGAGCGACTACAGCCAACCACGCCACGTCTGGGGGAACAAACACCAGGTCATTGTAGATATGTATCTGTAAATAAGAAAAAACGTTTAGGGTCATTTACTCAATATTTATGCTGTATAGTAATTGAGCAAGTCATGAAATATGATTGAAATTGATCTGATTTGACTCTGCAGGGATAACTTGCACCTGCTGGAGGAGGGTCAGGGAATACTGAGGGAGGAACTGGACGAGCGCATCGCACGCGAAGAGTTCAGACGCCCTCGCGAGTCTCTGCTTAACATCTGCACAGAGTTCTACAAGCACTGCGGCCCACGTCTCAAAATCCTGCAGAACGTGGCAGGAGAACCCAGAGTCACTGCGCTAGAACTGCTGGATATCAAGTCTCATATGAGGTGAGATATCAGTCGGCTCAGTTTTTTGTCACTGAGGAAAGTACACAATACACAAAACATGTATTCAGTGCATATTGAGAACCGTGATATTTTTTTTTATACCTTTATGTGTTTCAGACTGGCAGAAATCGCTCACTCGCTTTTAAAACTGGCACCGTATGACACACTAACCATGGAGTGCCGAGGGCTACGGAGGTACATCACAGAAATGCTTCCCATCACTGATTGGTCAGCAGAGGCCGTTCGTCCCGCCCTCATCCTCATTCTGAAGAGACTGGACCGCATGTTTAACAAGATTCATAAGATGCCCACACTCAGGTGAGCTCACCGTAGCTAAGAATTTTGGGTCATCTGTCTGTATTTTGCTTTACATTGAGAAATGTAATTGTTTTGGCACCTCTGGACCTCTCACATCACATCACATCAGCTACAGCACTGTACCTATTATGCATTTAAATCTAATATGTTATTTTAATATTTATCCCACACACCTTGAAAAAATGAATATGTTTGTTGTTTTGGTAGGCGGCAGGTGGAGTGGGAGGCAGCCAGCAGTCTTATCGAAGGGATTTGTATGACACTTCACCGACAGCCAATCATCTCCTTTCTACCTCACCTGCGGTCTCTCATCAATGTCTGTGTCAACCTGGTGAGTCACAGTCACCTGTTGTTGATAATATCCTTTGATCTGACTTCACTGTGCGAAGTTTTTGTGTATGTATGTGGGTAGATGGATACGGAGAGTGATGGTTTTGCGCATGACTGGGAACAATGTCCCACCAGGCTTTGTTTACATTTTAAGTAAATTTGCATGATTTCAAAGAAATTACCAATTTTTTTCTATGAATGTGTTTTTAAGACCCTTACAATTATGATTTATATGATATTGATTTAAAACATATATATATTTGTGTAATTGAATTATAAACTTGAAATATATTTTTAAGTTATTGCTAATACAAATATTTATTTAGATTTTTACAGTGTAAAGTGTGTGTGTTTTTAGGTGATGGGAGTGGTGGGGCCCTCTAGTGTGGCAGATGGACTGCCGTTGTTGCATCTGAGTCCGTATCTGTCTCCTCCTCTTCCCTTCAGTACAGCCGTTGTGCGATTGGTTGCCATGCAGATCCAGGTATAATCCAGTTCCTTCCTATAGATATATGTATTCCAGTTAATTTACAGTCACTATTAATTTATGATGGTATGTCTTAATCTTCCGACTCTAGGCTTTAAAGGATGACTTCCCGCTCAGTCATGTGATCTCACCCTTCACCAATCAGGAGAGACGGGAGGGGATGCTGCTTAACCTCTTGATTCCTTTTGTGTTGACTGTGGGCTCAGGAAGTAAAGGTTTGCCTCATGAGTCAAACTGAACTTATCTTTAGGGGTGGGCGGTATGATATGATCATCCGCACCATGATCACGCTACATATGTCGCAGCTTTTTTAATAATAGTCTCTTCTTTTAGCAAATTTGTGGGTCCTCACAAACATTTTTATTTATATTTTCCACATTTTAGAATTATAGTCTCATCAAAAGTGTGGGATAACATAATTGGAATAGTGGAACACAACTGTATGAATTATGTTGTAACTAAAAACTTTCAAGAAAAAAATCTAAGCTTTCTGGCATAATCTTGTTTGGTTTTGTTCATTCAAGCACTGACAGATTCTGACAGAGATTCACAACAGACTGGACCGCTGTCGCGTTACGTCTTGCCGCGTCAAAGCAACTGTTTCCAATCGCGCTTAAGTGGTTTCAAAGTCTGTACATAAATAAGAGCGTGATTATATAATGTAACGCAAGACAAAGGATGACCAATCAAACGGATGCTGCGTTAATTGGATTAAATATCTTTAACAAGTTAAGGTACGATCACAGCTCCATTGACTTCCATTCATATGCATGCGAATGCGGCAGACCAGAAACGCAAGCTGCTGCTGCAAAGTTGTGCATGCCGCTGCGTTCCAAAGTTCAAGTTTGGTGAACTCTGACCTGCAAATTCGTGCCACATGAAGATGTGCGACCAGACCTTTCTCTCCTCAGGGCCTGACCCTCCATTCTTGCACTAGTTTCCGTATATCCTGCTCCCCGCTCATATTTTCGCAGCTGGATACAACAAAATATTTGCGTGCTCAAACTGCGAAAGAATTTATCGCATGCGTTAACGTTGACAGCCCTAATTTTAAGTAAAAATTTCTAATTTGGGCAACTTGACAATTTACACATTTTTAAAATAAAGGGGCTAAAAGGTTCTTCACAGGGATGCCATAGGAGAATCATTTTTGGCTCCACAAAGAACCATATTTTTAGACTCTGAAGAAGTTTTTTTGCCACAATGAACCTTTTGTGAAAAATAAATATTCATCAGGTGGTTCTTTATGGAACCATTTATACAAAAAAGGTTATTCTATGGCATCGTGAAGCACCTTTATAAGAGTGTAGAAAAAATTGTTGAATGTGTAGACCGGCACAGGTACACTTCACAAGGTTCTTCGATGCCATAGAAGAGCCTTTTGGTCCCATAAAGAACCATTAACATCTGAAGAACCTTTCTGTTTCACAAAAGGTTCTTCAGGTTACAAAAACGTAAGAAAGAGATGGTTCATCTCTTAAAATGGTTCAAAAATGGTTCTTCTATCTACGGCATCGCTGTGAAGAACCTTTAAGCACCTTTATTTATAAGAGTGAATATATTTTGTGTTTATAGACAGCTCTCATCTGGAGCAGCCGGAGGTGTTTCTACTTCTGCAGACAGTTATTAACATCCTGTTACCTCCACGCATCATCAGCACCTCTCGCAGTAAGAACTTTGTGCTGGATGCATCTCCTGCCCACTGCTCCACCCCAGGAGACACCGGGAAGGACCTGCGGAGGGAGGGACTCGCCGAATCCACCAGCCAGGCTGCTTACCTTGGTACTACAGCCCAAGAAGGAGGTGTATGGAATGTTAGATAAATACAACATGAATTTCAACAACCTCTCTCTCTCCTTCTGTAGCTCTGAAGGTGGTCTTAGTGTGCTTTGAGCGACAGCTGGGTAATCACTGGTACAAGTTGAGTCTGCAGGTCAAGGAAATGGCCCTGCGTAAAGTTGGTGGCCTGGCTTTCTGGGATTTCATCGACTTCATAGTGCGCACACGGATTCCAATCTTTATTCTGCTGCGTCCCTTCATTCAGTGCAAGGTGGGCGTTTGCATTTCATCTTTGGCGCTGAATATTAAATTGTGCCTGTTTTAAAATAAGACTTTTTGTTTTTAGCTGTTGACCCAGCCAGCCGAGTCTCAGGAGGAGATCACAGCCCGTCACCATATCGCAGAACAGCTGGAGCGTCGTTTCATCCCACGCTCCCTCTGCAAGAGCTCCTTGTTCGCCGAATTCAACAACGAGCTTAAAATCTTGAAAGAGGCCGTGCACAGTGGATCTGGTGAGAATGACTTACAACATACAGTACCGAACTCTTTTGTATTCTACAACAAGAGATTTCATTCCTTTCCTTGTTGTCGCCCCCTCTCTTAAGCATACCAAGGCAAGACCTCCATCAGTACCGTTGGTACATCCACCTCGGCATACAGGTTGAGTCTGGCCACAATGTCCCGCTCCAACACTGGTACAGGAACGGTTTGGGAGCAGGAGAGCCAACCCTCACGACAGCCCTCACAAGACACTCTTAGTCGTACCGATGAAGAAGAAGAGGAAAGTGAGTCATCCTTTCTTTTAAGTATTTGAAGTGTCTTTCAGAACATGATGCTGTAGCTTTAGTGAACATTCATACTCTCTCTTTCAGATGACTCCATAAGCATTCCCAGTGTGGTAAGTGAGCACGAGTCTTTCCTCCCCAGACTCATTTCCCAGCGGCGCTTCTCCAGTCACGCCACGGGGTCCGTCGCCACTCAGCCTGAGCCAGGCATGAGCACAATGCTGCCCAGCCACAGGTAAACACCCCTCGCAAATCTAAAGCGCATTGAGATATTTTCCAACACAAATGTCTATATATTTATGCAAACTTACGGTATCTTTCCCTTTAAAAGAGGGCAGATCTACAGCTTGGGGGGTTGCATGTTTCTCTTACTATTCCCCTAACATTGTTCCCTGCCCGACTCTACAGTGAACCCAATGTGCTAGATGAATCCCAGGGGCTTCTGGAGGAGGGTAACCTATCTAGGTACAGTGTCATGGCCCTGTGTGTACAGTGTCTCACCGTCTGTGTGCCGGGGCTGGGCCTGCCTTCCCTGTTCATCACATTCAACTCAATTCCTTTTCTAGGATCTCTCACTCTTTCTTTCTTTCCCTCTCTTCTCTGTATCTTTCTCTGTATGCTTAGTGCAAGCAATTAGAAGAGGAATGACCGTTTACATTTACTTACAAAAAAAAACAAGCACATGGCCATAATACCGAAGTAAATCTACATGCGTAAACGTCTCAGCAAAACATACAAAATATCTAAGCAATACGGCCTTGTGTTCATGTTTCTCGCTTTTTTATTACTTGCTGGGATAGATCGTGATGCAAAAAAACATTGGACGACAAGGAGTGTCTTCACATGTACGGACGTGTCAAACAGCAGGTGTCAATCAGCT
Organism: Triplophysa siluroides; assembly: GCA_006030095.1. Taxonomy (NCBI): domain Eukaryota; kingdom Metazoa; phylum Chordata; class Actinopteri; order Cypriniformes; family Nemacheilidae; genus Triplophysa; species Triplophysa siluroides. The sequence continues at coordinate 5,652,633 of VCII01000203.1, read as the reverse complement.
CTTCGCGCCTTGAGTTGAATTTTTTTGCCCATTGCGAGTTTGCATCTATTTTCGTTTTTGCGTTGACTTTGTATGTAATTTACTCGCGTGGTGGTTAAGTTAAAATCACAGAACATTAATGTAATATTACATATGCAGATGTAAAATGGTTACCTAATTCCCCAAATTTAAAGTGATTGTGACACACTCCTTCAACTTTTCAGCGTGTAAGTGGACAAATACATTTATAAATACATGTAATGGCTTTAAAATTTTAAGAGGTGGTTGTGTATAGACCGTTTCATTGGATAACGGAGTGTAGGGTGACCACCACTCAACAAACCAAATATGGGACAGGTAATCGTTTGGGTGGGACAATGTGGGACACCACCGAAGGGTATTGTGAAATAAAACACTTTAATATATTTTTTCTACCTTTTAGTTTGTAAAAATAATTTGTTGTTTAGTTAGTCCATTCCAACTACAACATAATTAAGGAATATTTCAAATGTTATACAGCATGAAACCATTTTAATGGCGATTTTAATTTAAGGTTAACTGTCTCTTTAAATTTTGAGCACAGATCAGTCAGGCATTATGTTGTAAACTTTGAAGATCTTCTCAAAAAGAGAAAACTGAAAGAATATCAGATAATGAAAAATAATTTCTCTTTTAAATAATGCATTTCATTGTATCATTATTTTTATTTTAATACGCTAACCACAATCCCATTGGCTAAACACAGTTTCAATGACACACCGTTTACGATGTTTTAGTGAGTTTTTATCCGGCATGTTGAGATGGGAGGATCTACTGACAGACATCTCTTGATGACTGAAATATCATACTCGAACATGGGATAAAAGTCCGGCTTTAAAACATAGTTGCTTTTGAATGAGTCTGTTGGACACTGGTGTGCACCGGACTGCTTTGACACAGTGCTGTTAAATAGTTAAATAAACAATGGCGCAAACAAGCGTACATGTGCGTTTCGGGTTAAAGAACATGTTTCTTAATGTGACAACTAAAAACCAATTGACCAATGTAAATGCAGGATATTTTCTCAATATGCGACGTGCGGGATAAATAAACTAAATAAGTCATATTTAGGCACTCTATTGTTTGTGAATGTCCACCGGATGTTCTGTTGCGGTCACAAAAGAGACTGTAATAGTTTCTGTGGCTATACATACAAATGCAAACAAGTGACAGAAAAAATATAAAAAATTGTATTATTATAAACAAATAAGGTGCCAGTAATATAAAATAAAGAGTAAAAAACTATAATAAAAATCCTTTTCTTTTACCATCCACTTTTTCTTTCTATCTTTCTTTCTTCCTTTCACTTTCCCTTGGCTAGGAAAACCGATGCCCGTCTTCGTATCATCACAGTGTGGTACTCATGTCATCTCCAGTGAGCCTCATGGTGTCATGGTGTCCACTCATGTTTCAGGCTTCTTGCTGTTCAAATTGGAGTTCCTCTCCGGGGGGCCAATCTGTGGGGCTGGGGTGTGTGGTCTGGCAGATGTACAGCAGATATAACATTAAACAATTAAGAAATCACATTTGACCAATCAATCCAATTTTACTGTGTTGTGCAAATCTTGATAGTTACTTCTTGCTCACACTGCCATACCAGCTCCTCTAATCCCCTTTGTTTTTCGTGGATGACATTGCAGGTCCTGACCTGTGATTCATGCTTTCTGATTTGTCCCTGTGTTTGATTGGTGGAGGGCTGTGGACTGATGTGGATTGGTGGACGGGACACATTTCCTATTAACTCTCCCGTCTATCAGGAGGATTTAACAGGGATTGTGTTCAACCCTCTGAGCAGTTCACGCTCACCAGCATTGCGCATATGTGTCTTTTCCTGCAGGGTTGCCAGTGTGCAGAGTGAACCAGGACAGCAAAATCTGCTAATCCAACCTCCGCTGGGCCGTAAGAGAGGACTTAGGCAGGTGAGGTCTCGCGGCACTCATTTTGCATTCGATGCGTATCTCAAAGCTTACGACTGAGGCATTGTGTGTGTTACAGCTACGCCGCCCCCTGCTGTCCATACAGAGGGTGCAAGATGAGTCTCGAGGGCGTCAGGGAGCCAGACTCTCAACAACCAGGAGGAGCATTCAACCCAAAAACAAACCAATAGACAGGGGTGTGTGCTGCTTTCACAATACATTGAACATATTTGACATGTTATTATGAAGCTGATGTATATCTGATTTTTTTTTAAGCGTCAGCCCACGGTGACCAAAAGAGGTTTGTCACTTTTACCGAGACCCAGCAGGAAGCGGCTGGTAGGTCACCCTCCGCCACACCCAGCCCTAGTAGTGGCCTGCCAGGTGGCACAGAGGTCGGAAGGCGGAGCCATGATGCAGGAGGGCAGTCTCCCTTCGCCCCATCAGACTCCTCATCACCCAGCATCAAAACTGCCCAGCACAGCCCAGTGTGGCCACAGGTACATTTGGAAGTCTTAATACGATGGTATTTACTGTCACAAAAGTACAATGGTAATATCAGATACTATTGTATCTGTCGGCCTTTGGTCTTGTGGAGACGGTGTGCTGCAGCACTTCGAGCGAACCCGAGTGAATTAACGGAGAGTTATGGGTTATAACCATTTTACTTGGTTATAATTGATTTGTGTACAGTATAAGCATTCGTTTTAATGTAAAGATTTTCATATTTATGTCCTTTACAAAAGTGAAGTGTACTAGTTTTATGTACTTTAATCTTTTATGAACTCAATCTTTTGATGAAGATGTAATATTCTAATTGTACTTGGCTTGTACTGTAGTTATGTTTACTCTTTTGATTGAGTGGCATATTAAATATTAAAAAATATATACATTAAAGGGTAAACTATACTTAAAAGTAAAGTGCAAGTTCACTTAAAGAAAATTACAAGTATGCATGCAGAATAAAATCTACTTAACCAGTATTTACTTGGAGTATACTTCAAAGTGTAGTTTCATAGAATAAAAATGTTATAACATTTTTTATAAAAAATCATTTTTTAGAATTTTTATAAACGGAATTATCTAATTTTGGTACCAAACTCTTCTTTTATTAAAGTAGTACACAAGCTGTGTCCCAAATGATATACTATGCACTATGCCCTCAACCATGTAGTGTGTGGATTTTAGAAGGGTAATATCGTCCCCCAAATTTTTTACCAAAGATTTTAACTTTGCTAACAGCACAGATGTCAACATTTGTTGGTTCCATTAACCAAGTGAGATCTCTCTTTTGAAGATTTGAAAGCACTTGTTTTATTTTTAGTGCATGATTTTGCACAGTCAGGTAAGTGCCATTTTCAGGATTATCACATCCATATAACAGCACATATTCCTCATAAATGGTTACATGAAAATTTAAATAAAGATGCATTTTATGTTCTATAAAGAGCCATCCCTACTCCATTTATTGTGTACTCACACTAATAATACTACAAAATGGCTGGGATGCACCTACAGTATACTTAGTACTTAGTATGTAGAAATAATACACTGTAAACTACTAGTACGTTGACTAGTATACAAACTACATAAAGTATAATAGATAAATATAAATGAAAATTATTTCGATTTATTTATTTAAATTTATTTAAGTGAAGTATACTTGATAGTTTTTGTTCTTTTTTCTTTTCTTTTGTTTTTCATTTAATTTTCAGTTACACATTCATACTTCTATGTACAAGTGTTATTAGCAAATGTTGTGTTAAAAGTTCAAAAAAGTATGCTTATTCAAAATGAACTTGAAGTATATTTATATTTTGTAAGCTGTATTTTCATAGTGGTGTTAACGCATGTGCTCTGTTTTCACTTTAGGTCTCTCAATACGAAAGGAAAGATCACGGGAGTGTACGAAGCAGTTTGTCTCCCACCCCTTCCGCCACCTCGGGCTCCACCTCCAGAGCCTGCTCTCCTCTTCCTCCTCCCCTCCCTATATTTAGCACCCCATCCCGACTGGCTCCAACCCAGATCAGAGAAAGTCCCGAGGACGAGGAGACTTCTGGGCTTCTGCAGAACACAGAGACCACTTCTAGTGTAGAAGAAGAGCATGGCATGGAGAACCCCATCCTGGCCTCGCTGTTTTCAACCCACGCTTTCTCCCCGCTTCCACTTTCACCTGTCGATCTAGATTTAGATGAATCTCATGTCTGAGAATACTTAGGTTGAGGATTTAATAGCGCAACACTGTACTAATGTGACAGGAAGTGGAAAAACCTGTGATTCTGTGCTGTTCTTATTTAATGTAAATCATACACAGCTGCCATGGAACATTTGCAATGTTTATGGTATTTACTATAGTATTTATAATATTTAGTAAGTATTTATGAAGCACTGTGCATTGTTTTATCAGAGGATGAAAGCTAAATGTCTCTGTGCCGCATTATTCTGTATTTTCCAAGCTGTCAAATGTTAACATTATGAAGATATTTGAAAAGTATTGTGTCAAAGTCATATATTCACTACAGAAACTAAATGTTGTATAGAAGTATTCTAAATATTTGTCACCAAAGTATTTATCTAGAGGACTATATATATATATAAATGAGATATTTAAAGTAACTATTATAAACTTTTTGTTTTCTAAAAATACAATGCTTGTGTAATATTGATGCCAAATTTGTTGCCAAATATTTGTTGGTCAAGACCAATTTACAGACCTCGAAATGTATGGATTAACCTAAACAGATTTAGAGAATTGGATGTTTTTTGTATTTAGGATCCTCATTATCAAACTATAGCAATGTCGTATTTTAGGCCAAATTAACATGCATCACAAAAACAGGAAGAGAGGACAACAATTATTATTCTAAGAATTTTGTTCTGATTATTTTTTTGTTTTTTTTTGTCCATCTCAGTTTTGCCTCATCTAAACCAGTTAAATACAATTAAACCGATACCTCAGATAATGTTTTTCTTTGCCATGTGTCAAGATTGAAAATGTTTGGCAGGGTCTGTTAAAAATAGAGCGATTGTGCGCGTATGTGCTTTTTTGTGTGCTTTGTGGTATGTTGTTGTTTGTAATGTGCTGCTATCTGTTGGATTTGTGCAATAATAAACTATTATGACAAGAGGTTGGTCTATCATTGGGGGTTTAATTCGATATAAACAAATTATTCAATATTTGGGCAATAAATACATTCTCTAAGAATTGATATGTCAAGTTTTGACTCAAAATGTCACATCCTGTGAAATTGCCCTGATGTATTATAATTTACTAATTACTAAAGTAAGTGTACAGTATGTCAAATTTGTATGAATTTAACAGTAAAAATGTAACATAAATCCGGTTTGGCAAAGTTTTGGGTGTCAAGATACCAAAATAAAACTGTTAAAGAGTGGGATTGAAATGTAGGTTAATCTGGACTCCCAAACAATGCTACCAATGTTGTAAGCGTATCCTGCTATTTTCTTCTTGACAAAGATGTTTTTATTACAATTATAATGATAGTAGTACAATTCAAAACATGAGCATATGATGTGCTACATTGTTTCTTACATAGCTGTAGTTATGATTAATCTTGTAGGTCCAAAATGTGACGTGCTGTGGTGTACAAGAACCACAATCCAGAACCACTGTCATAATACCTTCACAAAATGATTGTTTGGCTCAAAAGAACTAGACACATGATGACAAATACGAACTCCGATATTTTATTAAAATAAGCAATTCTTGAAATACTGTTTTATTTATTAGACAAAAATGTTTCGAGGATCTTAAAGAGTTTTTCTTCTCTAGCAGCAGCTTCTTTTTCTCTCCTCTCCTCTCCTTCTCGATATTCCCTTTCCTGTCTCTCTTCTCTAGCCAGCATTTCTTTCTCCCAGCGCTCCTCTCTCGCAAACATATCTCTCTCCCTTCTCTCCTCCCTCTCCAGCGCTTGTCTCTCTCGCTCTGCTTCTCTCTCCGCAGCCCTTCGGTCTCTTTCCGCCTCTCTCTCTGCGGCGCGTCGGTCTCTCTCGTCCTCTCTGGCTGCGGCCCGTCTGTCTCTCTCGTCCTCTCTCTCCGCCGCTCGCCTCTCCCGTTCCTCGTGCAGCCTGTCCATCTCACGCAGGGCCATCACCCAATCATTTGCTTTCCTCTGCTTGGTGGGCGGTGCATCTTGGGCAGACGAGGACATGTGGACGGGTGTAACGAAGGAGTTGAGGGTGATCTCGCTACTGAGGGCATTGTCCATGATTGCGTACCACTTCCAGGTTGTTATTCCTGTGTCTCCCCCAACCATGTTGAGACTTTTGAGGTCCTGGAAAATGATCAAGGGTAAATCAATGATGTTCATTACTAAAACCATATCTAACTGAAAGGGTTAGTTCATCCAGAAATGAAAATTCTGTCATCATTTACTCAACCTCATGTCATTTCAAACCTGTATGAGTTTCTTTTTTTAACTCAAAAGAAGATATTTTGAAGAACATATCCACAATATTGGCCCCCATTGGATTGGCAATGCACACAAAACCAATGAGACATTCCTCAAAATATCTTCTTATGTGTTCAACAGAAGAAAGAACGAATCATATCGAGCTTTTGAACTACACTGTAATGATTTGTGCGAACACGTGACTTGTAAAAGCTGAATGCATGACATCACCTTGTACTTCTGTTTCAGATTCTCCCACTTTTTTCTAATCCATGCAGGTGTCACTTTCCCTTCCAGCTCTTTCTCTTTCACATACAGCCTGGGGATAAAAAGAACAACAGCATGTCCAAGATAAGAAGAGATGAAGGCATATGTACACTTAGTATATCACTGTTTAACTAACTCGAAAGCTTTGATGGCTGCATTTCTCCTTCCTGTAAACAGACCGCTGTTGCTGATTCTCCATAGAATCAAATCTGCCGTGTTTGCATCACTCCCTAAAAGCAAAAACGCGCTCGTTAAACTTTTTGCAGATTACTACCACTTTAAAGTGGATTGAATCACATATATTTACAAATAATTTTGGATGGTACTACATTAGCTGGCTTTTTAGTGCAGAATCTATATTTTGTAAAAAAAATATTTATACAATCATATTAGGTATCAACCGACATTTTGTCGGGAGAACAACATGCTACTTACATTTAAAGAGTCCTTCGTCCGACCCCATGTTAGTTGTTTGTTTTGTTTTGCATTATGTTTTCTTCTGTGCTGGGCACTCTGTGCGGCTCTGACGCATTACTGCCCCCTATAGGGATGAAGTGGACGTACAAGAGGTTGTCTGGTTTTTACCAAAACACCTCAAACAAATCACGATCATTTCACGAATTTCTAGATTTCAGATTAAATGTTCTTTATATGTATATAAAGGCCTATTTGCGGAACAACGCACGTGCGCATTTTGTCCAGCGATGACGCCGTACGCCTGCCTGAACGGAAATGACGTTGACAACAGGAACAGCTATCATCAGCGCTTGAAGAAACTGTGTAGTCACTGCGTGTGACCGGTCTGCAGCTCAAAAACGAACATAATTTAATCATATCTTGCATTTTTAAGTCAACACAAAGGTCTTTATAGCGTACCCGCTTCTAAAACCGGCACCATGGTATGACGTTTTAACACATTGAGTGTGTTGTTGGGTGTTATTGCGTATATTAGCACGTTAGCTTATTTGCCATCTCATCTGGCTCATGTTGTGATAAACTTGTTTAACTTACATGCAGCGTATATTTATTTTTATTGAGTAATGTTCGCAATTGAATAGCCGAGTGGTATATATGCAGAAAGCTTAGTTGTGTGGAGTGAGTACAGTTGTGCTTGATGTTTTTAATAGATCGTAATTTAAAACGAAAGTAACCGTGTTGCTGTAGCCCGTCTGATGTGCAGTCATGCTGAGACGTACCGTTCATCATAATCAATCACAATAAATGGAGAACTTAGTGTATATAAGACTATTTAAAGCATATTTATTTAAATGCATAACTAGTTAGGTCTTCTGTCTTGTTTGGTCTCATCATTATTTATTTTGCCTGCAGTCTATTATGTCATATAACGGAGGTGCCGTCATGGCCATGCGTGGGAAGAACTGTGTGGCTATAGCATCAGACCGGAGGTTTGGTATCCAAGCACAACTGGTGACCACTGACTTTCAGAAAATTTTCCCCATGGGAGACAGACTCTTCATTGGGCTGGCCGGCTTGGCCACAGACGTACAGACGGTGTATGTATACAATGACAAATGCAACATATAACATGATACTCAACACAATAATTGTTTGTGCGTTGACATTGAAGAGGATTGTGTCATTTTTTTCACTGACCCCTTTGCCTTTTATCCTTGTTAGATCTCAAAGACTGAAATTCCGCTTGAACTTGTATGAACTGAAGGAAGGCCGACAGATCAAGCCAAAGACCTTCATGAGCATGGTGTCCAACCTTCTGTACGAGAAGAGGTAAAAACGTACCTGTCCCTGTGGTTACTGCTAATAGGAATTCGTATCAGGGAGGAAAACGTATATAAACTGGTGTAACAACAAACAAAACATCTACTTTAAATTCGTGTTTTTGTGTGTTTCTGCCATCTTCATTTGTTATTGTAATGGATTTTCAGTGCACTGTTAACTTCTGAGATGTCACTGTCTTAGGTTCGGGCCTTACTACATTGAGCCTGTGATTGCTGGTCTGGACCCAAAGACCTTTGAACCCTTCATATGCTCTCTGGATCTTATCGGATGCCCTATGTTTACAGAAGACTTTGTTGTCAGCGGTACCTGCTCAGAGCAGATGTACGGCATGTGCGAGTCGCTATGGGAACCTGACATGGTGAGTAAAAAAACAACAACACTGAGAGGCATTGGGGACATTTTTATCATCATCTAACATGGTTGATGGATTTGTTGTTGTCGTGTTTGGTAGGAACCGGACGATTTGTTTGAGACCATCTCACAGGCCATGCTGAATGCTGTCGACAGAGATGCAGTGTCTGGAATGGGTGTTGTGGTTCATGTCGTGTAAGTATTATAAAATATCCTGTTTCTAGCTTAGTATAAGCCATTAACTAATTCACATAAGCGTTTTAGTGAAAAAGTATTGTTATTCTTCGGTTAACTAACAATACGACCACTAGGTCTTTTTTAAGCAAAATAAAACATCACATGAAGTTGTGTTGTGCACTTGGTCTTTTTCACTCCCAAACTGTAAGATTGAGAATTAGGAATTGTATAGTTTTCCACACTAGTTATTGTTTGTAACTGGCAGTAATGTAAGGTGCCAATTCATTTATTGTCAAAACTGTGAGCAGGTATTCAGTTTAGAATTTTGAGAGAGCTGATTGGTATATGTGTGTATTTTACAGTGAGAAGGATAAGATCACCACACGCACCCTGAAGGCCAGAATGGATTAGAAAAAAACTACTGCTGCACTTCCTCTTCTACAAATCTTTGTTTTTGTACTGAAATAGAATATGCTTCATCCCCTTTGTCACCAATATGATTAAATTGTTCAATAAACAATTGAGTTTCCTAATTATTTGGTTCAAGATTTTTATGGCGTAATGTCATGGGATTTTGAAGTCTTGCATCATGGCATCATTCATGTCACATTATCAAAAAGAAGTTAGCTTTTGGGCACAGCCAAACATTGTGTGACACGTTAAAATCTTAAAGGGGTCATATGGCGCGAATGAGTGTTTTTCTGTGTCTTTGGTGTGTTATAAGTTGCTCATGAATGTATTAGACACGTAAAATTGCAAAACTTGAAGTGTCGGAACAAAAGATGCATTCTATCTAAAAGCAAATGCTCACCCAGACCTGCGTGTAACCACACCCACACAAATCTACGTCAGTTCGTGATATGATTTGACTAAGACCGGCCAAATGTATAAGGTGGGCGTACCTGTCAGTACAAGTAAGGTGGGCGTACCTTTCAGTACAATTTCTTTGGAACCTCATGTTCCAAATATGGTAAGAGGCGTTACATTTCCATCACACGCTTGCAATATTCGACCAATCACTAAGCACTGGTTTACTGGCCAATCATAGCACACCTTGCTTTTCAGAGCGATGAGCTTTGTGAAATATCTGCGCGTTTCAGAGAGGCGGGGCAAAGAGGAGATACAAACATGCACGGTATGTGGAAAATACAGCATTTTGGAACCTTACATCGTGTATACACATTGCATTACATCTAAAACAAATGATAATATTGGTTTTAGCCGTGTCATATGACCCCTTTTAAGTTACCAGATTCTGTATTTGATTAGAGAAGAATAGTTAAAGCTAGAAGTGAAAGGGTAGAAGTAATAAGCCACTGAAAAAAAGTGTCTGACATAGGGTCTCTCTGACAGGGCCTGGTTCCTCCAGAAAAAAGGAGAGGTAGATAGATCCCTTTTAGGCACTTTGAACGTTTCCTTAATTCATAAGCCAAGCTAGCCAATAAACAAGCCAATGTTAAAACAGTTTAAACATTCTTTTATTTTCTAAACAAACAGAAGGATAAACTGTTGATAGAAAAACTTAGTTTACAAAACTAGCCTATATTTAATTGAACAAGCACATCATTAGTCAACATTCCAACCATTTCAGGGCAAAATCTTATTCATTTGAATCATTTTCTAGTAGTTGTGGGTTTAATATTCTAAGTGTGGCACACTTTTCACAGCGAGATCACACTTTACCCCCAAAGATCTGGATAATGCATCTTATTTTACTTGCTATGAAGCAAATCTGCTGACGTGCAAAAAAATTCTCTTTTATCAAAGCCAGCCATTTAAGATAATCATTTTTGATTAAATGAGAGATTGACAATCTTACCCACTGAGCCACTTTGACCTAATATCACCTAAAAGTTAGCTAACTGATTCATGTGATGTCACAAAGAACATAATGCACCTAAAGCGTCAGTTCGCCCAAAAACGAAAATTCTTTAATCATTTCCTCACCCTCTTATCATTCCAAACCTGTATAACTTTCTTCTGCAGAATACAACATAAAATATTTTGAATAACGTTGGTGCCACAACAACATGGAGCCCTATTGACTTTTATATGGTTACACACACACACCACATTTCTCAGATAGCTTCATAGAGTCTTACACAGGTTTTGAATGACATGAGCGTGAATAAATGCCAAAATTTCCTTTTTGGCTGAACTATACCTCAAAATAAAAAAACTGAACACTAAATGCCAAGTGTAATAACCATTAGCAATGTTACGGTCTATGTACTACTCGAAAGCCGTGGTGCATACTTTGCTGTTGTAACGTAAAAGGAGCAGACGCTCAAACTGTTCATCTGTGAGAGCACTTCTTTTACGGGTTAAAATATTCCCCCCACTGCTGAATAACCGTTCTACCGGGACACTCGAGGGCAACGTTGTATTGAACTTGATAAACAGTTTTTTCACGCCTGGAAATTCATTCAGGCACTGCAGATCTTTGTTTGTGCCCTCAAGGTAAATTCGTACCTCTTCGGCAGCTCCCCTTTTACCATCTCTGTTACCAGAACTTCCAGGTCCATACGAAAAGAATTCATCCTCGTGAACGGAGACTCCATTTGTGTCGGCTTCTTCATTCCCTTGGTCTAACTGTGACACCTCGGCGACTAACCGTTCACGCAGAGATTCTCTTTCACCTTCTGGTAACCACCACAGTCTAAACTGTGGCATGGTGGTTGTGGCTAACTTGGCGTCAGTACTGTTAAACACCTGCTTGAAGCGAGAGTCAATCGCCTCAACGGTGCCGTCGATGACCTCGGAGAAAAACTCTGTGTTTGCTGCCTTCTCCTGGAGCTTCCTTTTCAGGGTCAGCAACGTCGGTATGACAATGCCAAGGAAACACTTTTGTTCTCCCTGCAAGAGATCAAGTGCAAAAGCCACTGGCTTGAAGACATCTGCGTACTCTCTGAGATATGCAGTTTCCTCAGGAACAAAATTTGGGACGTCCAAGATGTCAATGAGTTGTGTGAGCTGTTCATCAGTCAGCGACATGATCTTCTGGACAAAGTTATATTCTGAGCCCCATTGGGTCAGGCAAGGATCTGTGAATTTTATATTCGCAATGGTTTCCACCATGTCAGCCACCATCTGTGAGCTATGAGCTTTCTGCCATATCAAGGCACACTTTGCGGTTGAGCTAACGTGCACTCTCTGTATCGGTTCTTTTGAGATGGCGTCCGCTAGATCCTTCGAGGCGATCAGGTTGAGCGTTTGAGCAGCACATTGTTGGTGGGGTGGTAGGAAATAACTCAGAAAGAAGTCTCCACCCACGTCCCCCTCACTAAGCATTTTGCCCAAATCATCAAACTGAATTTCTTCGACTTCACGCTCATCCTCAGGTAGGAACTCTCTGAAGGCTTTCACGAAATTGCTTCCGTTATCGGTGACGGTGGAGCAGATTTTGCTCTCGATGTTATAGGAAGAATGGATTTCTTGGATTTTTGCTATGACCGTTTCACAAGTGTGTCCGCCATACATACGCGTACAGGCGAGAGCGACTGACTTTCTTTCGAAATTGTCCTCGAGCCAGTGACAAGTAATTCCGAAATAACTTCTGTCTTGAACGCACCATATGTCAGCAGTTGTGCACAGTGACTGCACTCTGTCGAGTTTCGCTCGCAGCTCCTCTTTCATTTTATCAAATGTTGCGTCGAGCCTGGAAACAAAAGTCTTGCGATTCATGACCGTTTTGCCTCTGCTTAACACTTCGATCAAACGCTGGAACCCGGCTTGCTCTAGAATTGAAATGGGTTGAACATCCTCCACGATGAAGTTGAAGATCAGGGCATTCAGTTTGGACTGGGATGTGTACAGAGTGTGATCCATCTTAGGTATTTTCGTGTCCGATGGTCCAAATTCGGGAACCTGGTGTCCTGAATTGCTTGGTTCATCTTTGCTTAGTTTCTTCTTAAACTGCAAAGAATGCTTTCTCTGGAGGAAATAAAAAAGACAACACAATGAAAACGTACCGAATGCGTTAAAATGAGAAATCATACATTGCATGTGTAAGCCTGCTATTTTGTCAGTCACTAAGCGCTTTATAAGATCTCACTAAAATTCTTTAATGAAGGACAAAGACCTCATGAATGGGAATGTAAGCTTTTTCCAGACAATTACCTTCCAGATCTGTAACGTAAAATCAATTTATGTCATTTGATATAAATCTCATCTTTTGTATTTCACAATCATCTGCGATTATCATCTTTTGACACGCGCCAGTGTTTTTGTTTCGGGCAGGAACACGACACGCACTAAATTTAATGGTCAGAAAAACATACATTTATTTTGTTTATTAACAAGTATGTTTGCTAAAAAGTCACGTTCATTATTAACTGTTATTATCTATATAGTCGCCGAAACACTAAATGGCCAACGTTACACAAACAAATGAAACTTTCTCCCAGCCAACATGCACCTCGATCCGCGTGGTGCCCTGGAAGATGCCGCTTAAACAACACGCACGCGTGCTTGTGTATTTTTTGTAACGTTTACATTTTGATATATGGACATGTTGGACATTAAAGACATTCAATATGAACTGATTGTAATTCGATTTGTAATTGTATGCTAATATAAAGTACAAACATGTACCTCCAAGTGCTTCTTTAGATTAGATGTGGTGTCCTTTGCAGTGGATAACAGTTTAATTGTTGGGAGACAGAGGTTACACTGAACAGTGATGTTTCTACCCCTCGACTCTCTGAAAGTGAAATTATTTTTGTGCAGCCAGTGGTCAAATGATGTACGAGACCTCTCCATCCTCATCGAAGAGCTGCCGTACACGGCTCTTTTCAAATTTACGGGCACAGTCGGCAGATTACGTTGCTGGATTAACGTGTGACGGCTTGATTCGTAAAATAAAACCTAATGTCCCGTAATTGCAAAGTCTTGGTTTTTGTAATCGGATTACGTAATCCCGATATCATGCAAGTCGTTACTACTCAACAATCGTGCATTCCCTTTGACGCAAACGGCACGAACGCGCTTCCGGTGCTCTTGTTCTTGCGCGGTTGGACTTTACGAGTACATTTGGTGCGCCATCTGTTGAACTGGAGCTGAAGTCCCTTTAAGGAAAGTCATCGCACTCTGTGGCCATATTCGCAACTCCTCCGGGTAGCTTTTCAGTCATTTTACAACATGATATCCTAGTAAAATCAACATATAGTTCATAATAAAAGTATTATGTAGTGTAAAACATGGGAGAATTAGCAGACAGACTGTCTATTTACTAAATGGTAAATTCCTCACAAAGCAGTTTATTCAGTATCGGAAAGACTCTCTCCTCCTATGAAATCCATTTGAAATTTGGGGTTCTCTGGTCTCCTTCCCTGCGTACCTCTTTTTATGTTAACATTTTTGACTTGCCAGACCCCTGCTCTGACGAATAAATATAGTCTTTGGCTAGAGCGCGGTTTATAACATTATATCCTAGTAAAATCAACATATAGTTCATAATAAAAGTATTGTGTAGGGTAAAAAAGGAGAATTAGCAGACAGACTGTCTACAGTCTATAAATAAATATAATTTATTTTATAAATACAGTCTTTGGCTAGAGCGCGGGACCAAATGGGTGTGGCAACGAAGAGCGATCTTATTGGTGGGTTACTCTGTCGTCATTTTCGCGCGCCTCTTGTTTCTGCTAGTTCTAAAAATGCGAGTAACATGCTTGTGTATCATTAGACAAGGTCAGCAGGCACAGGCGACTGTTATGTCTCCGCCATGGCGCTGTCCGACCGTTTTGCTTTGTATTTATGGGTTTTTCAGCAGTTGCAGACCTCTGGAACCCTTTTTAATTCCATTTTTGATGGGACCTGATAAAAACCTGACAGAGACCGAGGTAAGTCCCTTTAGGGTGATGCAAGTGTACAGTGAAGTGATGCAAGTCAGGTGACCGCATGATCAGGTTGATCGTCGATTGCTGAATTGTAACATTGAAATGATCCTATAAAAATGATATTAATCCCATATACATGAGATGTTAATAATCCTATAAAATGAGAAAGGATCATTAAAGGAATGAATTTAAAATATTGAAAGTAAGCTTTCCCACCAACTTGGGAAATTCTGCCAGATGTCTAATCTCCTAGTTCCTGAGTTTATTACAAAAGCCAAATCACAGGATTTTTATTAGGTGGGATGTGAATGTTTGTGGTGATTGGCTGCGTAAAGAGCGTGACGCAAGCAACGCTAAAATCCCCAGTGCGCTCACAGTGACAGCAAATGAAAACAAAAGTGTATGGCTTGACGACACTTAATCACTTTGAGTAAAGGCACGTCATGTCCTACAATATATAAAAAAAACTGTTAATCGAAGCTTACACAATGATGTATTTTATCTTTCTGTATCTTATCACACAGGTTGTGAATGAAATCTACCCATTCTGGACATATTCCTACCTTATCCTACTGTTTCCTGTTTTCCTGGCCACGGACTACCTCCGTTACAAACCCGTACTCATTCTCCAGGCAGCCAGCTTCATAGTGACTTACGCTATGCTCGTGAAGGTCCAGGGTGTGCCTGCAATGCAGTTGTTGGAGTTCTTTTTTGGTCTAGCGACTGCCTCTGAAGTAGCCTACTACTCGTACATCTACAGTGTTGTGGATCCATCTCATTATCAGAGTGTGACCGGTCTTTGTCGCAGTGTCACGCTGTTGGGCTCGGCCATAGGCTCATTAACTGGACAGATTCTGGTGTCTGTGGCCCATGTGCCTCTCTTTTACCTGAGTGTCATCACACTGGCATTTTGCTGCATAGCTTTTGGCGCTCCTTTGTTTTTGCCCTTGCCCAGCAAGAGTCTGTTCTTTCACCAGAGAGAGGGCAGCGCTCAGGATGAAGCATCTCTCGAACCCATGAACAGCAGTCAGTTGCATGGCACGTTTGTGGATTCAGAGGCCAAAATGCAATTTGGGGCACATGAAAGAACGGTGGGCGAATGGAGATTTCATTTTTTGTTACTGCCTGGTAACACAGACATATGTTACCAGATATGTTGCCGTTAAATCAGACATTATTGGTGATTTTAATATTTTATAATAATACGTTTACTACATTATAACTAGGTCTTGGATTTATTTTGTGTAATTCTCAGGCTATGATGGACAGAAAGAGCAGTAGTGGATTACTGGAAGTTTTGAAAATGCTCTGGACAGACTTCCTGCAGTGTTACTCCTCCTCCACACTTCTGACCTGGTCGGTGTGGTGGGCTTTGTCTACGTGCGGTTACTTGCAGGTGATTAACTATGCTCAGGCACTGTGGGAGAAAATCTTGTCATCCAGTGATCATCAGATCTACAATGGCTACGTGGAGACCATTTCTACATTGCTTGGTATTGACATATTGTCTCTTTATAATACATTCTAAAACATATAATAATTCTAACATGCTCTTGTCAGCATTTGTATTTAAGTAATCGTGTTATACAGAGGTAGTTATGATATTGTGATTAGGAAAAATAACCAGTAATCTATTGTGCACGGCTGTAATTGTATTCACAATGGCTCCTCGTTGCTGTTATGAGATACAAAATACAGCATCAAAAATAGAATCATAAACATTTCATGTATATGGCTATGTGCTGTTTTTAATGTGCTTTAAGACAAACCATGTGCAAATGTATAATTTAAAACCATCGCTGAGAATTTTCTCTGCAGTTGACCAAAGACAGTTTAAAGCGGCCCTAACACACAGTGTTTCTGCCAATCTCACATTAATCTTGAGTATCTATAAAGTAGTATTGCATACTTCGTATCTTCGAAGAATATTTAGTTTGATCACATTTATAAAAGATAGACACAGCTTTACGATTGTTTCCGAAAACATACGGCGCGTGCGGGGGGAGGGGTAGGCTGATCCAAATCACGTGCACACTCATTGTCAACAAAACACCGACATCAGTTTCACTCACTTCATCACCCAAATGTAGTGAACAAACAAACACCTGAACTTCGCGCACGTATGCTCTCTCTCTCCTGCTTACAATTGAAAGTTACGTCTGCGTCTCTCGCTCTCTGCATTTTTCAGTTGATATAACGTCAACATATCAAATAAAGTTTAAAATGCACTACAAGACTTGTGCTCAGATTTTCAGTCTGGACTTGTTGCAGAAAGTCTGTGCCAGTCTGCACATTTGATCACATGTTGACACTTGAACAGGTCCACTACCTTAGTATCAGCCAATTCACATTGAAATGGCTTGACCGCATTTACATTCAGTGTTTTAGAATTGACAGGCTTTGCTAATAATACGATTTTTTTTGTTGATTCTGATTTTGTAGGTGCCTTTGCAGCATTGTGGTTAGCTTTATAAAGGTGTCGTGGGCAGTGTGGGGAGAACTGGCTCTCTTTATTTTCTCTGTGGTCATCGCAGTGTCTGTGTATCTCATGGTCACCATCAGAAATATCTGGGTGTGCTACGCCGCCTACGTGCTGTTCAGAGCTACCTATATGCTGCTCATCACCATAGCAACGTAAGTCAATCTGTCAGTCTTGTATATCCACCCTATCTCATCCTAAAATAAATTCAAAGTTTACTTCTGTAAAGCCTTTGTGTTGCAGGTATCAGATTGCTGCTAATCTAAGCATGAAACGTTACGCTTTGGTGTTCGGAGTGAACGCTTTCATTGCCCTGTTTCTGCAAACGCTGCTTACTGTGATTGTGGTAGATTCTGCTGGTTTGGGACTGGATATTTTCCCGCAGGTAAAGTACACATTGAACACAGCTGAAGGTATCGTCTCATATGTGGATTGCTTATGAAAGCTGCTAATGTGTTGTTTGCTGCTTTCCACAGTTTTTGATCTATGCTTGTTACTTTACTGGAGTGGCTGTGGTTTTCTTCATCGCCTGGTTGTATAAACTAGTCAAAAGGAGAAGATCTGGAGAACAGGCTGAAAGTGTACAGATTTCATCTGCCTCGAAAGATGACACCACCTCAATCACTGAAGATATCAGACATGTTTCAGAGGCCCGAGTCATCTCATGATTCAAATCAGCATTCCAGTGCTTTCTGCACTAGATTATGAAGTATCAATGTGTATGATTGCATTCCCGTCAATGCATCAAAACTATTTAAAAAGTGTTTCAACAGGTCAAAAATATTAGTATTTCCAAATCAGTAACGCTTGATGCATCCGGCTTTAAAGGTTATATTTTTAGGAGTGTTGATGTGAATTTGGCTGCACAAATACAGGATACACTGTAAGTGAAAATTTATGGGTCAACGGTTGAATCGAATTCATTTATTGCACAAATGAACAAATTGCTCTTATTTAAATCTCACCATTACAATGCCTTATTTCATTGCTGTTACTTGAAACTAAGCACCTTTTGCCAAAAATAATCGTTTGTTTGTATGGCAGAAGGGAAGCAAAAAGGCAATCCTCAATGTTCAGCTATTAAAATCCAGATTGTGTGAATGCGAGAGGCTCGACTTCAGTATATGCCAAACAAAATTGTATGTTAGCTGTTTTGTTTTTAGTTATTTCTTGTTGGATTTAAAGTTTTCCAGCAATTTGAGTCCAATGGACAACTCCTGATCTAAAAAATAGCACATGGGCATCAAACTTAAATACACAAAATTTAGGCGATTTAAAAACAATGGCCGAAGGGGTAACTTTGTAGTAAAAATTGTAGCCTGAAGTACCATGTCACTTAGTAGGGCCCAGTTTGGCACCAAATGTTTGTTTGTAATTATTTCTATAGGCCGCTTCACAAGATGTAAATACTGGTGAAGAAACACTTCCTGTTGTAGTTTTCATGTGTCATTAATAGTTTTTATCTTCATGTATGATAAATTATTCAAACGTTTTGATTTCGTTATAAGTGTTCTGTTGGTTGTATTCTGTTCAAATGTTTGTTTAGTGGTAAAAACTAAAGCGGGAAGTTCTTCTGGACCAGCGTTGTTTACGCTTTCCTAAATTGTATATATTCCTAATTTTCCACCCAGGAATATTTTAAGGAAAAATACTTCCAAATCCAAACAATGTTATTTCTTGTGTTTCATCATTTCAAGAAATGTAATGTCTGAATTTGTAATGGAATCATACCTTAATGGGATTGTGCACAAATGAAGGGTTAGGTAATATGTTTCTGGTTTAAAAACAATGAATTAAAGGTTCTGGTATGATGACCTAAAAACACATAAATACCCAAACATTTGCCTCACACATACACACAATTTTCACAATCACCTGCTTGGGTCTTTTTGAGTTCCACAATTTTTTAACAGCACTTAAATATTGCCAAGAAATACACAATGAAAGTCTGTCTTTGTTATAATGCTGCTGGGACAATGATATCTTACAACAAAGCAATAATATACTGTACATACTTTTACTGTTGTGAATAATTCTGCGTAGACCCTTATTATATGTTTTTTAATGCAACTGTTATTTAACATACAATTAACATAATATATCCCAAACAATGGGGATTCTGGCCTTCTAATGTCAGATGTGTTTAAGATGCTGGACATGAACAGAACGGAATGAATATCTTCGATGGCACTGTACTATTTCTTCATGCACTGTTACATTTTTAGGAGAAAAATTGAGAATACTTGATCACCGTTTCTATTAAAATAAAACATGAGCGAATGGAATGTGTATTTCATCTGGTAGAAAAAAATAAGTAATGGGTAATGTTTGTTATCTTGTTCCGTAACTGCAAAAAACAGTTAGTGCCATACAT